>CM073435.1:37940130-40440130 GCA_037114965.1 Monochamus alternatus
TTGCACGAATTTTGCAACTTCTGTTTTTATTGTTGAGGGCGGGAAAATCTCAACTTTTGACAAATTTTGGAAAGCAGTTCAAATATTAAAATGAGTTTAGGATAGTGATAGTGATAGCCATCTAAAGAAATTAAACGAAATAAAAATAGTGTTAACAAAAGAACGGATGGATGATTTAAATCCAATTTATTTTAACATTTTATTGAAATGACATAATCTTGGTTAGGTAGTGTAGATGGGTAATTTTTCAAAGTGCACACAATATTGATTTTTAATATTTTCTTGTGGTCTTCTTTTCAGTTGTATCGCGGATTGGAACTTTCCTGATAATTTATTAAAATCATTACTATAATAAATTTTAATGAGCAAACACCTTTTTGTTAATTGTTGTCTTGTTATGATGATTAGTTAATGTTTGAGCTGGTACTGTAATGTTCTTGAGGGACACCTTACCTATGTTTATATTTATAGTAAAGGATGGTTATTGCTAAGGAGCAGTTTGCAAATTGGACAAAAGAACAACTATAAGAATGTAAGTTTGATAACAATATTAAAAAAAGGACTTGTACTTTGTATTTTTCTTTGCTACTAATTGTTTTTTTTTTCAGTTTTTTTAGTATAGCTCTAGAAGATGAAAAAATAAATTTTCGAAACGTTAGCTTGAAATTGAACATTGCTGTTTTATTATTTTTGACCTAAAAACTCACTAGAAGAAGCAACTCTTTCCAAAGTTCAAATTATTATTATTGCTACTTTAATTATTATTTGGTGTTAATAAGTTTGTTTTGAGCTTCTAACAATCTACCATGAGAGCTTCATGATGAAAATGATAGAAAATGTTGGCAAAAATTCGTTACAGGTAGAGATTTTCCCACCATTAAATAAATTGCGCAGATCTAGATTCCGACCTTTTAATATTTATTTCAAATAGTTTTTTCTATCAGTATACTCTTTTCTATGTTCATTTATACCATAATCTTATGTCATGCATAATTCGCAAAAGCACCTTTGTATATATTCTAGGCAAAGTGTCATCTTGTAAGCTATAGCAACCTAATTTATTTTTTGCCGAAAACTTTTTAAAATACCATCTTCCTTCCGTGAGTTTCCACTATTTTCCGTTTCGCAGTTATATTTCTTCACCACTCCTTTTTGCACGAGTAGCATATATATATGCTACTCACGAACATTCTTGTTAATGAACTACATATTTTAACATCACTTACACTCATATTTTGACCTCGCGTCCTAAACCCTTCATACATGCCATCATTCAATATTCCTCACTTGTTAAATTAGGGCGCTTACGATTTTGAGAATATGCTGTAGAGCTTGAATTGTTCTCCATTCTTAAGAACACAGAATCACTAATAAATTGCTAATGATTGATAATTAAATTAGCGAAAAGATGTACCCGAAATTTTGCCCACCCGAAATATATATCCGCTCATGATAGGGCTCGAAATGGAACATGGCTTCGATCTGGTGCATGCGTATTTACTGCAGCAGAAGCTGTGTAATCGGGTATGCTCTCAGAGATATGCGGCACACGATTTTATAGAAAAAATATACATGTTTCTTTGTGTCAACTGCTATAAATTGTGAGCGGGTTTATGAGTCACTCTCTAGATTTTCGGCCGTTGGGTATAGATTGGTACAATTGGTATTGATATCCACAGTATTTTTTCTAAAATTTCACATTTAATTTCAGATAATCCTCGTATATAGGGTGAGTCAGTCATAATGCCATTAATTTTAAGAGGAGATAGGGAATAATGAGCATAATGCGAATACGCGATTAAAAAAAATCTAAATGCATATTTACACCGAAAAAAAATATTTTCAAATCATTATTTAAACCCTCTTTTCAGACTGTCACTGACCGCTCACATCCTTGGTCGTTTACAGCTTACAGTTCAAGGCGATGTCGATCTGATGCAATGTTGTCAAGTTGAAATATTTTTCTCGTACCTACCTACCTAGGTTTTAGACATTACAAATAAACGGTTGTACTGACTATTTTAGAATATCATTTTTTCTTGCTCAGTTCAACTTCAGCCAATAATAATTTAAAATGTTAATATCTAATGAAATCAAATAATAATAATCAAATAATTCTATTAAAAATTGCAAGTAACGCGGTCGACCGGTAGAAAATACACCTCAATCAAACGATACCCGTACACTTCTGCCCATACGTTGACAACAAATCGCCTCTGAAAGCTAAACCGACAAGTTACGTGTGGATTTTTCTCTGAGAAAATGTAGCTGTTATGACTGCAACGAAACTCCAACATGTCTAGTAATAAACCGAGTAATAAACTATTTACGTACATTACATAAAAAACCTACACCCAATGGGTAAATTATTAAGAGAAGCTGAAAAGTGTTTCGTGTTTAAATACTAAATAATAAAATAAACCATCGTGTTGTCGACAGAAAACTGTACAAGACCGAAATGGCACGCCGCTAATCTAAGTTATCAAGAGTGAACCTTGACCTACCGTATTATTAGGTCAATAACCTAGTTACTTAGTTTTTGTACTGTTATTTAACGACAAGGAGTAAAACTATTTTTTTTAATCTAGATACATGAATGTATTATCACTATTCTCTCCATCCCCCCTCCAAATGTGTGGCGTGATCTACAAATTTGGGGGGAAAGAAATGCGGGAAATGATGTATTAGACGATATTATGTATGTAAACATGATGTGGCAACGATGTTTAATCCGGCATTAGATTGTTGTATGGGTGCGTCTTCAGAAAGTTCGTAGCGCACCAGGAGCGTCGTGTTACTGATTTTTATAGGGTGATTTGTTTATTTAAAAAAAAAATCGATTTTCTGCCTTTATTAGGCCTCCCGAATACGTGGCTAAAAATAATGACATTATGACTCACCCTGTATGTGCTTACAGCGCTATAAAAAACTTTATTCACATGAATTGTACAATACACCTGATATAGAATTTATTGTTATTCTATTCTATTGATATTCTAAAACAATACAGCGTAGTCAATGCTAAATATTGATTTTATTACCCATAAATCAACCAAATATCTCATTCATCCTGGACAGTGATGACCATAATCCTGATGTGCTATACTACTACAACAATTTCGTAATTTATTGACTGGCTACAAGAGAAACAATTTTCTATCTTACGATACGTGGGGGTCATGTTTAATATAAACAAATGTACAAATGTACAAATGTACAAACGTTTATGGATATCCCGAATTTTATGCGTCCCGAATATTTTAAGAGAGAATAATACATACATTACTAAATTTAATTCAGAAGATCTTTTTAGAAAAGAATTGGATATGTTTTCTCAATGGATGCGAGTTAGTAATATGGAAATTGGGTAAATGCATACCGAGAAAACTTTACTTGCATATTTCTTTAACCAGGTAAATTAATTACATTGATGTTTATAGATATACTCGTAATTAATAAAGAAACTAATTGTACCTTATTTTATTAGTCAAAGAAGTACAAGTTTTAGTCGTTATGGTGTATGTATTTGAAATTAAAATGTATCTTACGAATCAAAAATGACATTGACATTACCAAATTTTCTAAACTTCCTGAATTTTTGAAGAACCGCTCGATTGGCTATTTACCGGAAAAAAGGCCAGTATTTTCAAAAATATAGTTAATGTATTTTCTACTCCATGCTCCAGATGACAAATATTTGCTTATTGAAGTCTGTTATACTGCTATTTCTTTTTTTATTAGAAGTTAACAAAATTAAAATTTTAAGTAGTTGCTATTTTTGGTTTATTTGGTGATTGTTGACGTATGGAATTCTATAATTTATGTGTTGATGATGTTAAGGAGGAAGGCACTGTTTTTGTGGGTTATGAGTCATACTAAAACTTATAGACCCAGAACATTTACAATTTTAAATACTGGCGATAGTGCAATGAATTATACAGTATGCGCCAAAAGTATGGAATAAATTCAATAAAAACGAAACAATTATTTTTTGGGAAAAATCCTCGAACAGGTAGGTCGATTTTTAATTTAACAAATACATATTTTAGCGTAAAATGCGATTTTCAAATGTCATTTGTTTTCGAGTAATGACGTCATCGATTTTTTTTTAAATGGCAACACCATATTTTTTTCCTTGATTCTGAAAGATCATTTAATTCTCTATCAGACAGTACTAAAATTTTGCCCTCTAAATACGAAAGATTTCGAATAAATGACGATTGAATGTTAGAAAACGTAAATCAATTAAAATAAAGCAAAAACGTCATCAAGTTTAGTTTTTCGAATTCCATAGTTCTTTTATGGATCACGTAGGTGAAAATCTTTGCAAAGTGTCATTTTCACACCGACTTTCTAATAAGTATTGTAAGCGACATAGAAATTATTATTCAATTTAAAGTATTATGGCACATTTAACTGTTACTCAAAGAATTGAAATTTTAATTCTTATCGGATGCGGGAATATGACTAGAACTCAGCAGGAAGTTTGCGATTTATTTAATGAAAAATATCCAGATCGCCCTATCAGCCAATCAACAGTCAGTAAGGTAGAGTCTAAATTTAGAGAAACTGGCAATGTTGTAAATATTCCAAAACCTGGACGTCCAAGCATTAATGAAAATCAGAAACAGAACATTTTGATAAGTATGGTGGATAATCCTCATAATTCTTCACGATTGGTTGCATTAAACAATGACACTAGTCAGAGCACAGTGCTACGTTTCTTGAGGAAGGAAAAATATCATCCCTACAAAATTCAACTTGTAGGAACTCAATGAAGATGATCCCGATCGCCGCTTACACTTTTGCGAAATTCTAATGGATTTATGTCAAGGAAATAGAAATTTACACCGGCAAATACTTTTTTCAGATGAGGCCACATTTTGTCTGAATGGTACAGTAAACCGTCAAATTTGCAGAGATTGGAGTCGGGAAAATCCTCATTGGTAGAGGCACATACCCAACACCCTCAGATATTAAATGTGTGGGCTGGAATAGTTGACGACAGAATAGTAGGGCCTTTCTTCTTTGAAGGAACCCTTACAGGACAAAGATATTTAGAGTTTCTAGAAAATGACCTTGTTTCAGCCCTTGCAGTAATTTTTCCTAACGATAATGACCCTGACATTCCTGACGATACCATATGCTTTCAGCAAGACGGTGCACCTCCGCACTATGCGCGCCCTGTACGAGATTTTTTGGACAACTGTTTTTTTGGGAGGTGGATCGGCAGACGCGGACCGATAGAATGGCCTGCAATATCGCCAGATCTTACACCTCTTAACTATTTTTATGGGGATACTTGAAGTCAAAAGTGTACATTAATAAAACACGTAATTTAGAAGAACTTCAAAATCGCATTCGGGACGAAATACGCAGAGTTACCCCAGAAATCATTCATAATGTGCAAGAAGAATTTCTTCACAGACTTGCGCATTGTCAAGAAGTTGGTGGATGGCAATTCGAACATTTAATTTAAGTATAAAATTTAATCAATTGTATTTTATTTTACATACCTCAGAATTGTTACTTTTTTATGGATAAAATTTACGTTTTCTAACATTCAATCGTCATTTACTCGAAAACTTTCCTATGTAAGAGGGCAAAATTCTAGTACTGTCTGATAGAGAATTAAACGATCTTTCAGAATCAAGGAAAAAAATAAGGTGTTGCCATTTAAAATAAAATCGATGACGTTATTACTCGAAAACAAATGACATTTGAAAATCGCATTTTACGCTAAAATATGTATTTTTTAAATTAAAAATCGACCTGTTCGAGGGTTTTTCGCAAAAAATAATTGTTTCGTTTTTATTGAATTTATTCCATACTTTTGGCGCATACTGTATAGACAACATTAAGAAGTATAAGAATATAAGGCCGAAACACGTGAAAATTCAGAAGTTCTTTTTATTTTACATTGCGGGCAAATGTATCTGTAACCCTATTGACCTGATTCCCCGAAATATTGCAAAGTATCTAAACATACCTGATGCTGATCAGTATACGGGTCATTCATTTCAGCGAACATGCGCTACAATTTTAGCAAATAGTGGTGATGATATTAGAACTAGTAAGAGGCATTGAGATTGGAAAAGTGGCGATTTTGACGAAGGGTAAAAGAAAGAAAGAAAGAAAGAAGAAATGTATTTATTGACTACGTTAATACATTTAATAATATTATAGTAGCAAGTCAGTATAAATACAAACATTGGGATATCAATGAAAAAAGCGCAAATTACTCTATAATACATTTAAAAAAATACATTTAAAGGACTTAAAACAATTTAAAAACAATGGTAATTAAGTCAAATAAATTGCATAATTATATAATTGAAACTAAACCACGACATAAAAACTAAATAAATAATTATAAGCCATGAGGGAAAAATAAAAAACACTGGTACTGAAAAAAGCATTAAAACAATAATGATTAACTTACGAAGTCAATTTATACAGGGTTAACTATGACTTAGTACAGATATTTTAAGAGAGGATAGGGAAAAATAAGAATTACTCTTCAAAAAAATTCCAAACTTATAAAACCAAAAAAAATTGTTTTCACTATATTAAATCCTTATTTATCGCCGTCACTGGCCTTCTGTCAATCATAGTGACAGGTCACCGTATTGACATGTGTATCAGTTTAAGCCACTTTGAAAGAAAAAAAATCTTTACAAAATGTAGATTATTATTTAATGATTTAATGAGAAATACGGTATGGTAGCACAAAGAGGCAGCACCTACCTTACTAATATTTATTTCCAGGATTGATACTTGGAGAGATATTAAGAATGTTGAATCATCTTCTTTGTTCTTGTTTAAATTAAAACCTGCAAAGATTTTTGTATTTGCTGTGGACCTCTCCTTCCCTCGACCGTTCTTTTTGTGTAAAGCGAGGCACCTACTTGGTTTGGCGGTCTTGACCAGGTCGATTACTTACGTCGGGAAAAACACAAAGGATAACAAAAAAATACACGCAAATGTACACATATTCGTAAAAACACTATCACACGTTTACCGCCATGACATTAATAACAGGTGTTCAATGTGGTTCAAAAAGTATTCAGCATAATATTTTGTGTACTCGGGAAATGTCTTTGACGCTGCCACACGATAATATGCACTTGTCACACTCCCATAAATCAGCACCTTATCCGTCATCTAGGCATTTAAATACATGTTTGTAAATACACAAAAAATACGCGAAAAATTAAATTTACGAAAAACAAGTACTGAAAAATTATTTCAAACTAATCAGAGTACCGTAACCATATGCTTACGTTATTTAACATCTACAGACGACATCTGTAGGCGACTAATGCAAGGTGCACTCACGGCGATAAATGTTTAAACTTCTTGTGTAGTTGTGTAATTAAATTCTGTTAATACTAATAATAGCAACAATATTGACAGTAATCGACGATGTTTGCATAAAATAATTATTAATATTTTAAACTATAACATCACAAGATATTTACAGTGTTCTGTAAAAATGACCCTTAGATTATAACTAACTTCGCATGTTCTGCATGGTTTGGAGCATGGAGAGTATGCAACTAGCAATGCAGTATTCATAAAATAGAACTTAACTTTAAATCTGCTAAGTGACTAATTTTAAACGTGTTATAATAATTAAATAAAGTATTTTATGTCGGATATGTTAGTGTATAATTATGATGAAACTGCAAGGAGTGAAAAGGTAGTTTTGGCAGTGTGAACGAAAGAACGAAGAACGAATACAAAATACTGCAGCTAACCGGATTAGCTGTTATCTATTTTTGTGTAGCGATCTCTGAGCGATTTGTTATCATTTTGGTTATGATCACTGAACCGGCTGAACGCGTTTCTATACGTTTGTGTACATTTTGTGACTGCTTTTTCATAAGCCACTTTCATTTCTGACTATGACATTTTAAAATGTGAGACAAATTTCGGTCTATACTTTTTTAAACATTAGGATCTAAGTTATGTTGTTTTTTGTTTATGATATCAGACAAATTTTATGACACATAACATGGCCGCTGATAACTGAGCGCTCCCTTCATATTGCTTCGTTCAACGCACTGATCAGTGATCGCTCAAGTAGTGATCAGCGCCATGAACGCGACCAATGTTAAAAAAAAACTATCGCATGGTAGTTGACATATCTAGACATGTCGGACGATTGTCATACGCGCCGACTTTCCATAGGAAAAGAGGGTTTTGCCCCATTTTTTAAACATCGAGCTAGAATTCCGAAATAATTTTTTTATTGTCTTTTAGACCTCCCTGAGCACGTGGTTAAAATTTTTGTACTTATAATAATAATAATAATAATAATAATAATAATAATAATAATAATCTTTATTTCACTTTAGCTATAACATGTATAGATTGTGACAAGTCATACGAATATACACCTGAACTAATATCTAAACACATGCAATGAAAACAGATAATAACAATATAATAAAATAGTATAAAACAAAAGACTGACCAATGAAAAATAATCAATTAATTAGGTGCTCTCAACTACCTCACGCAAAGTATAAAAGCATTTACCTACAAGATATTTCATCAATTTTTTTTTAAACAAAGAGAAACTCTCACAATTTTTTAAGTCTAATGGTAGTTTGTTAAAAATAGTTGAACATAAAACATATGGGCTTTTCCTAAAAAGTGAAAGGTTATAATTACTTATGGAGATATGATTAGCTGTGCGTATATTATAAGTATATTTATTAGCATTTGACGCAAATTTATTTCTGTTTTTATAAACAAAACATGCTGCCTCGTATGCAAGAATTGAATGTAATGTTAATAAATTATTTTGTTTAAAAACTGGTCGGCAAGAATCTAGTGGCATAATAGAGAATATTAATCGAATGATTTTTTTCTGTAAAACAAAGACTCTTTCTGTGTCTGCACACCCCAAAGAATAATCAAATACTTCAGGTGGCAATAAACAAGACCATAATACACGTTTACCAATTCTGGTTTAGATAGGATTGGCTTCAGGTTTCGTATCGCGAAAAATGCAGAGTTCAACTTGCTACAAATTAAATCTATATGGTTAGACCAGGTAAGAGTTTCCTCTAACAATAAGCCCAGAAATTTTATTACAGAAGATTGAGGAACCGTGTTTTTGTGACTAAGAATCAGTGTAGGTTGTTCACGTCGTTTGAAAAATTGTATATACGTCGATTTATTATTTTTACACCACGAGCAGAATTTATCTATCAACATGCATGCCAATTCATTTAATTCTGCAGCGGATTCGGATGCTAACCCAACAGTGACATCATCTGCGTATAGAACTAATTTGATGTTTTTTATCAGATGATGCTCCAAATCATTCAGAAACGTGATAAATAGTAGTGGAGACAGTACTGCACCTTGAGGTAGCCCAGTACAGATATTTTTGCACTTGGAAAAATTATTATCTATTTTAACAAAGATTTGTCGTTCACTTATAAAAGATCTCAAAACCTCACATATGTTACCTCTAACTCCCAGAGCTTCAATCTTTTTTATTAAGAATTCATGATTTACGGAATCAAAGGCTCTAGTTAAATCAAACAAGAACGTTACTACATATTTACCACTGTCAATACATTCATAAATAAACTGAACGTACTCGTACACTGCTGTCAGTGTAGAATAATTTGCTCTAAAGCCATGTTGGCTTTTACTTAGGAGATTAAAAGATGATAAATATCCATAAATGCGTTCATGAATTATTTTCTCAAATATTTTGGAGATATAAGAATTTTGAGCTATTGCCCTATAATTTTCTACTAATTGCGGATTACCCTTCTTGAACAACGGTGTGACATGCGTAACTTTTAACTTATCCGGAAATATGCCTTTTGAAATGAATAAATTATAGAGATAGCACAGTGGCTGAATAATCGAGTCAATACATGAGCTGATGGTATTGTAATTTAGTTCATCAGGCCCCGTGGAAGTCCTATTTTTTATATTTCGTAAAGCTTCATAAATGTCTTGAGTTTCAATTTCTCTAAAATACATTGACTGAGATGGAATTTTTGGAATATTTACAGTTGTGCTATTTGTAATGGGTAAAAAAAACTGTGACTCAATCTGATCAGAAATACTAGTTGTAAAGTGATCGCAGAATATATTAGCAACCACCTTTGGATTATTTTCTAGCTTATTGTTATGCATTATGCCTAACAAATTTGTGTTATGCTCTCTCTTATTACCAGTAAGGTCTTTAACGATTTTCCAGCAGGTTCTGTTTACGTTAAACGAATTTTTTATTATATTATCATAAAAACATCTTTTTGACTCTATGATTATTTGATTAAATTTCTTTTTTTCATCTAGATAGTTCATTTTAACTGATTCTGAGTTTGTGTTTTTATACAGCCAAATATCATAGGCATAGTTATGTTTATGTACAAGAACATAAAGAAACAAAACAACCCGAAGCAAAATTTTATGGCAAAGAGGCAGTTGTCATATATTCCTGCATTGAGTAAAAACAATGATAGTGCATAATTGTTTTAATTAAATTTTTATATTTCGTGGGATATGTAGCAATTTCCGTAAAAAATAAAATACAAAATTGACACTGAGATTTTCAAGTTACGTAGAAAACGTGAATAATGAAATATACGTGTGCATGCTCAAATGTTCTTGAAACTAGTTCAGGAATTTCTGTATATGGAAATTAAAACTGTAGTATTACTATTAATATAAATAAATAATTCGTGGCATACGAAGGTAAATAAAAATATGTAATGCATTTTTAGTTTTTTTTATTTATAAAATAGTCTAATAATTTAACATCAATATTGAATTTCAACACCCAGGTAATTCAATTTAAACGGTTAAAACTTGCTATTTACTATCGTGTCATATAGTGGACTTATGACACGATTCTGTCACATTACAGAGTGCTAGAAAGTGGCAGATTATTAAGGATTTAGGCTGTCATAATAATAACAGCATTAATATGACAGTCGACTATAATAATATATTAAACAACAAGGTTTTCAAATGAGTTTTTTACGATACTTTTTATACGACTGCAAACAGAGACCACAAAAATCAAATATTAATTTAAATCGTTTTTGTTACTAAAATTACCAACGCATTAACAAAATAAATTAAATACAACTTTAAATATAACTCGTTTTTATTAAGAAAATTGCTCACGCATTAACAAAATAAACTAATATTTAATATTTATGGTAATATTTGAACATTCCTTCAAGGTTACGCTGGGAAAAGCAGTATTACTTACTGTGCACCTTGTTTTCGGTAATAGAGAATATTTTTGATGTCGTGTTTTAGAGCAGTTTTTCAGCGTGCGGTCGTTGTTTTCTTGTTGTATTCCAGTATATGATCGTTGTTCTGGTTCTGTGGTAGCAGAAGACACTGAAGATTCTATCTTTTTCGAAACTTCCATTTTATTTCTCAAACAATCATCAACGTAGCCTTCGGCAACTGTACTGGATTTCCACCCTCCATGGCGTTTGAGGGCAAGCAGATTTGAGTCAGAATTGACTAAAATTATGGCCGATGAACGCCGAAAATAATGTTCCGTGTAACTTTCTGGATTCTCTAGCATCAAAAACTTGGCGATTTCCCTAGCCAAGTTTCCAAATTTGTTGATGCCAACGTTTTGGCTTGAATATTTTCCGTTTTGATAGTTTAAAAAAAACCTGCCTGTTTTCAGATTAGGAGGACGAAGAGCACAGTACCTTTTTAAGATAGTGTAAAGGTGTCCTGTAATTGTAAAACACCTTCGTACCTTTTTTTTATATTTTTCAGTTTGATCAGAGTTCCTCCCTTCGACATGCCCCAGATAGTCCAACTGCCACGACCGCCTTGATAAGTAAATATTTGTCGTCTGATGCTTTCGTCAAAAACCGGCAAAATTCATCTTCTGTGAGGATTTGGGACGTCTTTGGGACGTAGTTTTTGGATTTTCGTTTGATTAGCGCTTGCAACTTTTTATAGTTTCCAAGATCTATGTTGTGATTGGCACTTAACGTTGACTTGGGCATCGAAAAAATCGTCCATAACGTCGAAGACTTATATTTCTTAGATAGTTTTTCAAAATACACCATTACTGCGTTTTCTCAGAAAGTTTGGACATTTTTGGCTAGTCGCCAGTCCATAAATCGGCTTAACTGAACTTCATACCTGCTTCTGGAGTTTGTAGGCAGCAGTTCCGAACATATTTCTCTTGTCTTCTGTAAAATCTCTTCAGAATCACACATTTTCACACCAAAACTTCGGGAATTCAACAGTTTTTGACGTATCTAATCAACAAAATGAAGGAGCCGTGACGGCTATGAAACTCAGCCAACTTGAAACATTGCATAATTTGGGTGACAACATCAATAGTCGAGGCAATGAACTAAAAAAGTTCTAAAACTAGTTGTGGTGGACGGATCGGAATGCGGTTTTCTGCATTCTCTTCCAAAAATTATTTGTAAAACATGTGGCGACGTGGAATTTCTGACAAATCGGAAATTGCATTACTGCAGCCAAAAATGCATTCAAAAAATGCATTATTTGAGAGGCCTCTTGGAAGATGTCAAAACTTGGTAAATAAGTGTCAGAACTGGCCCAGATCGGGTACTCGAGAGTTTTCAAGGTCGCTGATCACGAATATGATGTTCAAATTGACCCCCCGAACACCTGGAGCTCAGGAACGCCGATGAACGTCATCTCCGTGGGACTCTTCCACAAATCACACGGGAGAGAAGAAAAACTCGGCGCCCGGGGTCTTTTTGGGTCGTTGAATCCAAATCTGGCATCGGTGAACACCCCACGGGCACCTGGTGCGCCGCAACCTGGACGCGGACGTCATCTCCGAGAATTTCCCGAAAATCCTAATAGGGGCGTTTTGTGGGGCGTTGAATCCGAATTTCACGTCAGAAACGACCCCCCCGAACACCTAGTGCACCAGAACCTGACCATAAACGTCATCTCCGAGGCTTTTCCTGACACAATCAAAAAAGGCGAACCGAAAATCGTTATAGGGGGTTTTTTGGGTCGCTGAATCCAAATATGACATCGGCGAACACCCCACGGGCACCTGGTGCCCCCGAACCCGGACGTGCACGTCATCTCCGAGATTTTCCCACAAAGATCGCTAAAAACGATCCAAAAAATCATTACAGGCGCGTTTTTGGACCGCTTAATTCAGACACCTGGTGTACCGCGGGACCTGGACCTGAACGTCGTTTCGGTGGGTTTTACAGACACGACCGCAACAAACTCACCAAAAATCGTCTCATAATTTGACACATTCATTAATGTGTAACTCTCGCCTAGGACCTTCGAAAAAGTTGTTCCAGTTCCAGGCGTTGGGAAGGTAGTTTTAGGCGTGAAATTTGAATTAAGCGACCCAAAAACGCCCCTACAATGATTTTTCGGTTGTTTTTGGCATTCTTTTCATGAAAATTCTCGGAGATGACGTGCACGTCCGGGTTCGGGGCCACCAGGTGCCGGTGGGGTATTCGTCGATATCATATTTGGATTCAGCGACCCAAAAAACCCTCCATAACGATTTACGGTCCCGTCTTTTTCGATTGTGTCTGGAAGATGTTCAGGGTGAGGTTCCGGTGCACCGGGGGTTTGGGGGGTCGTTATCGATGTGAAAATCGGATTCAGCGCCCCAAAAAACCCCCCATAACAATTTTCGGTTCGCCTTTTTTGATTGTGTCAGGAAAAGCCACGGAGAAGACGTTTAGGGTCAGGTTCTGGTGCACTAGGTGTTCGGGGGGTCGTTTCAGACGTAAAATTCGGATTCAATGCCCCACAAAACGCCCCTATTATGATTTTCGGGTGGTTTTTGGCACTCTTCTCAGAAAAATTCTCGTAGATGACGTCCGCGTCCAGGTTCCGGCGCACCAGGTGCCCGTGGGGTTTCCGCCGATGCCAGATTTGGATTTAGCGACCCAAAAATACCCCGGGCGCCGAATTTTTCTTCTTTCCCGTGTGATTTGTAGAAGAGTCCCACGGAGATGACGTTCATCGGTGTTCCTGAGCTTCAGGTGTTCTGGGGGTCAATTTGAACATCATATTCGTGATCAGCGACCTCGAAAACTCCCGAGTACCCGATCTGGCCCAGTTCTGACACTTATTTACCAAGTTTTGACATCTTCCAAGGAGGTCTCTCAAATAATGCATTTTTTGAATGCATTTTTGGCTGCAGCAATGCAATTTCCGATTTGTCAGAAAGTCCATGTCGCCACATTTTTTACAAATAATTTTTGGATGAGAATGCAGAAAACCGCATTCCGATCCGTCCACTACAACAGGTTTAAGAACTTTTGCACTTTGTACTAGTTTATTGCCTCGACTACAAACAAAAATGACAATCTGGAGAGATGTGTACAAAGATGCATAACCGTGTGCAAAACGTTTAGCACACGGCGTGCAAAATACCGTTTTTAGAGCGTGTTTTCCTTGTGCAAAACCCCCTTTTGCAAGGCAGTCGTATAAAAAGTTCGTACTTTTATGATAATTATACACCAATGAAACAAAAACCGTTCAACCTTAAAATCAAATAAAAATTTTTACTGTACTTAGTGACAAAAAAGTAAAATTTTTTTGTGTAATATTCTCGTCATTCTGTTACATCTTCTACAAAAAGTTGTACTGAATTGAGTGTACATAGGGCACCGCTGCATCCAGAAAATTGTAATTCACAACATTCTCCTTCATATCACTAGCATACAAATCGATGTACCGTCTGTTTCTAGGAACCCCTTCAGCAGAACAAAAATTGCAACGATGAAATGTAAGGGTTTGCCAAGAACAGTATTTTTATACGAGGTGTTTCTAAAACAAAGATTCAAAATTTCAGTCATATAGAAGTCAAAATATGATCGAAACCTTAGTGTAGTTTTTCCCCAGACATCTCCTAAGGAACCTATCCCATAAAATACTTTATATTAATTACTTAATAACGGTATGATATTATATTATAAAATTTTGATCAGTTACTGAACTTTTTCAGGTTAACAATATGTAATAGAAAACATTTTATATCAGGGGTGTGAAAAAATAGCTTGATCATGGATAAAGTTTACTTCAATCTTTTAACGCGGACTCTTCTATTTTTCGAATAAAAACTATGAAAACTTGTTGTTATGGTTTTTTACATACAAATACGTACTTTCTTGAATATCGATAGGATACGATACTACCTACTAATAACTAACACTACTATTCTCAATCTCAGTCAACTATTTTGAAATATAATAATACTTGATACTCTTATTAAACTTGCAATTGTTTTCATGGCATACTTTGAAAACTATTTTCTAATGGTAGTTGCGCTTTAGAACGTATTACAAAATTTTCAAATCAATGTTAGGTACCAGTCTATTCTATTGACATCTCTTAAAAGTATCATTTCTGCGCATCAACATCAAGTTCTGATATTTTTTATTCAGAAATTAGAAAAATTCACGCATAGAAAGATTAAAGTGAACTTTCCTTCTTTCGGTGAAAGTAAGAAATAATTAAATTTTCAGTTATCCGTTAAGTTTTTTTGGAGTTTGCACAGGTTGTACTTTGATAACGTAGCATTCCGTTTTAAAAATTTCTGCTCACATTTGTGAAGCTTGTTTCAAAATTTTTTATAGCTGATTATGGCTATAGTACGTAGATTTGGGCAGATTTTCTCAGATTAGTGACTTTGAGAGGGGGCGGATTCTTGGATTGTGCGAAGCAGGTTTATCGGTTTTATTTTTCATCAGCTATATCAGTAAATTTTAATTTCCTCTCTATGACAAGCCCCAAAAACTTCAGCAATTAGAGACACATAGTCTTTACATTATCTCCAGAAAATGTTACCTTTATCGTCAAATAACGGTCATCAGTAGCTTCCTTCAGGAATCTGTTATATATATATATACTACTTTTGTAGTTACTTCTCCATTTGTGAACACAAATTTGTAGTAACCGTTTAAGAAGTATTTCTTTCAGGTATGCAAGTACTATCAGTAAGTCTGGCACTGATAATAGATTCAGTATTGCCGCTTCTTATGAAGTAGCGCTGGAAGTTGTCAAAGCGACAAAACATTTCAGTGATGGAGAGCTTATTAAGAATTGCGCAATCGAAATGGTAAAACCATGAAACAAAAATTGTCGAAAAATTCTAAACAGTCTGTGTCGCATCAAACAATTGCAGAACATGTAGACACATCAATGAATATGTATTCAAAAATTGCACAACAATTGAAAAATGTATTTTTCACTCTAGACGAAAGCAGTGACTTATCCGACATCAACCAAATTGTAATTTTTGTTCGAACTATTCAAGAGGACTTTAGGGAGAAGTTGCTTGATTTTATTTCTCTTCAAAGTACAACTAAGGATACGAATATTTTTGAAGCTACAAATAAGGTGGTATCTGACTATGAAGGATTCAGTAAATGTTGGATTCACCAAGAGGCCCAAGTGGTTGTTAAAATAACTGATTTTATAAAAGGGGGCAATCAAAACTTTCATGTTTTTTGGCCGAAGTAGATATTCGATATTCGTTGGAAAATCGATGGAGAAATTTCAGTTTTTACCACTGAAATGAAATTTTATATTATGATGACTGGAATGCTCGTCAAGCTGCGCGAATGGATTACTCGTGGTCAGCGCCATATTTGTTTTGAGTCTCCTAGCAATGACGGGGCAATAAAAATTTAGCTGATTGTGAATTGAAATGAAATTGAATTCTGGATATGAAGAATTAATTGGTGCTATATGCTGGCTAATTTTACAGTCCCTTACATGACATGTTCCAACAATAACACCCACAGAAATACACAAAGAATAACACTAACGAGATACAAAATAAAAGAATGTACTGGTTTACAAACAAAATAATGGTAAATTAAGAACACAATTCATATCGTACGTGCAGATGATTGTCTCTCTCGCACCTACATACATAACCAATGAAGTATTTCTTTGCTGAGTTTCATGTCCTCCTTTTGTCTGCTTCTAGGTTTGTCACTTTATATGGATGCACAGTGGAACTAAGAGCATTTCACATCGTAAATTTCAGTAGTTTTTACTCAACCACTTACTATTTCTATTGCAAACTTAAGCACAGCAAACCTTCAACTGGAACTGTGTGATTTTCAGTCAGATCCTTTTCACTAGGGAAAAATCTAAATAGGATGGGACTTTTTTAAATTACTCCCAGGAGAAATCAAAATATAGGTGTTCCATGTGTTATTAGTCACATACTCAGTTGCTTCGTTTTCCAACAAAAAATGTTAATGTTAATATTGATACACTGGTTAGTGAAAATCAACATGCCACTACTTAATTTTGTTTGTTACTTTTTTTATTTACTAATTATTAAATGCCATAGTTATTATTTTTGGAACAATCAGAATGAATGTATGTACATTAATCACTCATAAATATTCCTGTGGGAAAAATAAAACTTGTTTACCAAAACACAAACTATATCGCCATTAAATATATTTTAAAACCGTATTGTTCGCTTGGAACAGAGGCGGATAATGTATTTGTGCTGTAGCAAAACCAGATTTCATTATTTGGTATTTCGCATCGATTTCGAATTCAACAATGAAACTAAACGTCATTGGTTGCACATATTACCGTACACTATTGTATTTGCTCTGTTTTGTCCAGCTTTTGACGCGACGCTGTTTCATACCTACATTTAGTTATATATTAATAATACTGCCAAACAAATTATTGTTGATATTCGATGTAGCGACACTGCGATTGCGATAGATATATTTGTTCAAATAACACATATATGAATATGCGCATGGAGGAAATATATTTAACTGAAATTTGTGTTTATTTGTATTATACAGGGTGTCCAGTAATTATATGACATACTTTCGTGAGTGTATAAGGGAGAGGTCAAAATAACACTAGTTTGTCATATTTTTTTTTCTAAAGTGCCCCTTAACGGAGATACAGAGCCCCTAAGGAGTACCCAGTGATTTACCTTATCGGCTCTAACTTTTGAACGGCTCTGTATAATTTAATGAAATTTTAATATTTTATGTAGGCCATAGAGACTCATAAAGCCATACTACAGTAGATGTTTTACACTGTCATGGAAGTCAGGAACGGACTTGCCATACTCGTTGGGCCAAAATTTTGACAGGTGTCGTTTTATAAAGGTGAAAACTGAATTTTTAAATAATTTGGTCATTCCTCTTTAAAAAAGGTAATCTACATTTGTTTCGATAAAATTGACCGTTTTTGAAAAAAAAAAGTTTTTGTATAACACGTTAACACATTGACTCGAAATTTATTTCATTATCAAGTTTATTAACATGCGCTATTTAAACACAATAACTAATTATACCTATTAAAATAATAAAATTTGTTATTACTACATCACATTAAAGCTGATATGCATCTATCTTAGGGATAAGCACTCTGCAAATATGTTGTGGCAAGAAGAATTTATTCTGATACAATTCCAAATCGACGTTTACCGCATCAAAGAACTTTTGAAAGCTTCGCTTCCTAAAAAATTTACAAGCTTTTCTTCTTTTTGTTTACTTGAGCAGATTTTCGAAATGGGCACATTGTACCTAAATACATTTCCTTATCCTACGGATGTTTTATCGTTGTACTTGAAACAACATCGCAAGACTGGCTCAAATTTTTCGAAATGGTGTCTTATTCTTTCTATCAGATCTTCCCTGGTATGAACTGCTGTCAAATCAAATCTAATCCAATGGAGTTATGTCGAGCGTCCTCGGTGGGCATAAAATGGGCCCACCTCGACCTATCCATCGACGACAAATGTATTTGATTAGTGCTGACGAACTAAATTGATAAAATGGGTCGATGCCCGTCATGCGTAAACCCCATCTGATTTCTAATTTCTAAGGGCACATTCTCTAATAAACCGTTTAAGCTTTGTTGCAAAAATTGCCAATACATGGCACCATTTAATCTGTCTTCAAAAAAGAACGGTCCAATGAGATGATTTCCAATAATCCCCGTCCATACGTTAACCATGAACCATTGTTGGTTCTTTGTCTGTACTATTGCATGAGGATTTTCTTCATGAGTGAAACCGGCTTCATCCGTGAGCAAAACAATACTCGTAAAATTTGGAATTTGCCTAAATTGTTGTAAAAACCAATTTGCGTAATTGACTCTTGCAGGATGATACGGATGTAGCAGTTGTTCTCGAAGGGTCTGATGAACGGCCCACTTTGTCGCATGAACTTGGACCGACAGCTTTCTTACATTATTTGAGGGATTCTCATCCAGAATTTCCTCCTCTAACTGAGGGTTCCTTCCTCTTCTTGGAAGCCCTTCTCCACCACGATGCGACAAAAAACTTTCTAAAATGGATTAACAGAAGAATAGTATCTTATAGCATATCTTTTTATTTTACCTCTTTCTCGTAAGCTACGACCAACTCTTTCAAAAGTTCTTCGGTGAGGTAAACGTCGATTTGGAAATGTATCAGAATAAATTCTTCTTGCCTCAACAGAATTGCCGAGTGCTTGCCCATAAATTAGGTGCATGTCAGCATATTCGCTGTAGAAATAATGCTCGATTTGTACTCAATCAATCTGTCAATCTGGTGTTCTATTGCAGTACTTATTCTGATGTGTTATTTTTTTAATTAATCATGTTTTTATTATTCATTATAGTTTAACAGAAAGCTTATAAATACAAGTACTTATTAACTTTTACTATTCTCTCTGTACATAGAAATGAATGACTATGAAAATATAATGATGTACATAATGTACTTACACCAGTGTATAATAATTAATCATTTGTGAATATAACAAAATAACTTGAATCAGCTTAATATTATTACAAATAAACAATAACTCTTCAACGGCAATATTAACGTTTTTCCTAATGATGATAGTTTACTAATTAATATGTAATAATAAGTTTTATCCACAATCACCTTATAATCGAACTTTTACTTTATCCACCAATGAAACTTTATTTTACTAGTAGAATAATGAAAAATAATAAGCCTATAATAAATCAAATTTAATTTATTTACTTATTAACATTTACATTGATAGTAATAGACATTGCGATTTTTACTTTATCATATTTAACTTCCTTTCCGTTAATAACAACCTTTGTAGCATTGTTGCCATCATTTTCGGAACGCATAAATCTGCCTTAGTTTGTGAAGAATTTGTGCAAGTTACGGGTGTCTCTTCTCTTAAGGAACATCTTTATTTTCCTTGATTTTTTATTGCAATATGAAGTTTGTTAGATATGAACTGCTCAACATAACTTTCTGCTACAGAGGAGGTCTTCCATCCATAAAGTTGTCATACAATGACCAGTATATGCTTCTGGATTTGTGATATTCGGGAATGAAGCATCTATTAAGAGTACCTTCGCCAATGTGTTAATTCCAAGAGACTGAGAAGTACATTTTTTGATATCTTAAAAAGAATCTGTCTTGTGTTAAGCGAATTGGACGCAGAGAAATATATTTTCTGCATATTTCAACAGCATTTACGCAAATCTTCTATTGTAAATTTTTTTGAGATGTCTATCTTGGTGTCAGGTATTGAAACAAGTAGGTAACTGACTATATGTCAGTAATTTTCAAATGTGTAAATTCACAACATCGACAGACACCAGAAACCCCCATTATTAGTGCCACTTAAAATAATTCAAAGTACACTATACAGTATGCACCAAAAGTATGGAATAAATTCAATAAAAACGAAACAATTATTTTTTGGGAAAAATCCTCGAACAGGTCGATTTTTAATTTAAAAAATACATATTTTAGCGTAAAATACGATTTTCAAATGTCATTTGTTTTTGAGTAATGACGTCATCGATTTTTTTTTAAATGGCAACACCATATTTTTTTCCTTGATTCTGAAAGATCGTTTAATTCTCTATCAGACAATACTAAAATTTTGCCCTCTTACATAGGAAAGTTTTCGAGTAAATGACGATTGAATATTAGAAAACGTAAATCAATTGAAATAAAGCAGAAACGTTATCAAGTTTAGTTTTTCGAAATCCATAGTTCTTTTATGGATCACGCAGGTGAAAATCTTTGCAAAGTGTCATTGTCACACCGACTTTCTAATAACTATTGTAAGCGACATAGAAATTATTATTCAATTTAAAGTATTATGGCACATTTAACTGTTACTCAGCAGGAAGTTTGCGATTTATTTAATGAAAAATATCCAGATCGCCCTATCAGCCAATCAATCAACAGTCAGTAAGGTAGAGTCTAAATTTAGAAAAACTGGCAATATTGTAAATATTCCAAAACCTGGACGTCCCAGCATTAATGAAAATCAGAAACAGAACATTTTGATAAGTATGGTGGATAATCCTCATAATTCTTCACGATTGGTTGCATTAAACAATGACACTAATCAGTGCACAGTGCTACGTATCCTGAGGAAGGAAAAATATCATCCCTACAAAATTCAACTTGTGCAGGAATTCAATGAAGATGATGCCGATCGCCGCTTACACTTTTGAGAAATTCTAATGGATTTATGTCAAGGAAATAGAAATTTACACCGGCAAATACTTTTTTCAGATGAGGCCACATTTTGTCTGAATGGTACAGTAAACCGTCAAACTTGCAGATATTGCAGTCGAGAAAATCCTCATTGGATGGCAGAGGCACATACCCAACACCCTCAGAAATTAAATGTGTGGGCTGGAATAGTTGACGACAGAATAGTAGGGCCTTTCTTCTTTGAAGGAACCCTTACAGGACAAAGATATTTAGAGTTTCTAGAAAATGACCTTGTTCCAGCCCTTGCAGTAATTTTTCCTAACGATAATGACCCTGACATTCCTGACGATACCATATGGTTTCAGCAAGACGGTGCACCTCCGCACTATGCGCGCCCTGTACGAGATTTTTTGGACAACTGTTTTCTTGGAAGGTGGATCGGCGGACGCGGACCGATAGAATGGCATGCAAGATCGCCAGATCTTACACCTCTTGACTATTTTTTATGGAGATACTTGAAGTCAAAAGTATACATTAATAAACCACGTAATTTAGAAGAACTTCAAAATCGCATTCGGGACGAAATACGCAGAGTTACCCCAGAAATCATTCATAATGTGCAAGAAGAATTTCTTCACAGACTTGCGCATTGTCAAGAAGGTGGATGGCAATTCGAACATTTAATTTAAGTATTAAATTTAATCAATTGTATTTTATTTTACATACCTCAGAATTGTTACTTTTTTATGGATAAAATTTACGTTTTCTAATATTCAATCGTCATTTACTCGAAAACTTTCCTATGTAAGAGGGCAAAATTTTAGTACTGTCTGATAGAGAATTAAACGATCTTTCAGAATCAAGAAAAAAAATATGGTGTTGCCATTTAAAAAAAAATCGCATTTTACGCTAAAATATGTATTTTTTAAATTAAAAATCGACCTGTTGGAGGATTTTTCCCAAAAAATAATTGTTTCGTTTTTATTGAATTTATTCTATACTTTTGGCGCATACTGTATACCTAATAATATGTAAAAGGTAAAGAAATATTACCTTAATCATAATCATATTCTTGATCGGAAATCCCAGTCTTCATTATGTGCTCTTTCCAGTACTGCAACTTTTTTTGCTTGTTATATTTTCCAATATCTATATTTTTGTAGACCTTTGTAGTAAGTTGCAACGTTTAATACTTCGCTCACATAGATTGTTGCATTTTTTACTAAATTCAGATAGAACTGTTTATTGTATAGATTGACATAGATAGCGTGCCATAGCAACCAACCTAACACGTTCCATTGAGTACTAAGAAATATCAAGTCGTGCGAATATTTTTTTATCAAATTCCAATCTCCCAGATATGATTATGATGTGATTGTGGATAAAACGTTGTATTGCATTCGTGTTTTAATTGTCTTTTATCCATATCCATTTGCTAAAATATTGTTAATAGTCATGGACAAAGTACAGTATTCTACTTGCTTCAAATATGAAGCTGTCAAACAATCTTAGTACCGTAGTAATTACTGTTTTTGAAGAATGCTGTTTTCAGTTAAATGTTTAAATCATTGGGTGATTTGTGTCAATGATAAAAAATAACGAAATTTAAATGGCTGTTAGAACTGTCAAAAAATGTTCGCAGATGTTATTGAGTGCACTTTTCCTATATTACATTATTATTACATTTGTAAACTTCAGTACTTTGTAGTTTGTATTGAAATTTTTCGCCCTTCCTGGAATGAAAGTTACGAGCCGCCACTGTCATTACTCGTAATATTTATTCCGAAACTGTTTCACAAATTCTCGCTATTGTCTTACTATGCACGATATTAAGAGACATTATGTAGACACTATAAAATAATTCCGCTTGGTAGTCCGCCATTGTACCTATTTACATCACCTACAGCCTAGATCCCTAATTCAGCGAGAGCTCCGTAGGGAATACACGTACCCGGCTTCTACCCATTTGCATGATTTTTATTTTTTTTTTCTCCGTACTTCGCGCTACTTCATTGTTCCGTGCAAAGCGTTTCGAAAATTTAAATGTTTTATTAACCTCGATGTATCATGCGGTTGAATCTCTCATTAAAAAATGCTAATTGGCACTTTCCAACCGAAAACTAGAATTTGGTACATGTGATTATCGAGTTTTTATGATAATTACTGCCGCAAATTTAAAATCCGAGCACATTGCGGATGAATAATACATTTTCAAGGTCTAATGCAACATTTTTATTGGCAGGATTTGGAGCTGCCCGTAAGTGTATCAATATCAATCAGTGTCTGAATAGGTAAGAAGAAAAATTAACAGCGTTATCTGAAATTATTGTGGCACAAATTATTTTCTATTTATTATGCTCAATTAAATCAATTCTTGCGCTATACTGGTCAATAAACGAACATTTTTATAAGATTAGGAGGAAAGTAGATTTGGCCTGAACATTCTTGTATAATCAAGGTGTTATACAAGCTCTATAACAAACTTTGGCAGACGATAGCTGGATTAAGTCAAATATTTTTTGTTATATGAACATATGTCCGATTCGTTTTTGTTTAGTAGTTAAAAGCATTTTAAAAAATATGATTTCAAATTTCAATGAAAGTAGCCTGATAAATAATAATGATGAAAATTAAAGTTAAACTTAAAACTAAGTATAAAAAAAACACTCTAAAATATTTTAAACATCTACAATAAAATAGTAAAATACATTCAATAGACAGTACGTTTTTAAAAATAATTAGATAGATTGTCGTTGAAATATTCGTCTGCAGTATAATAAGCTTTTTGTATTAAAAATGATTTCAATTTCTTTTTTATTATTTTAATAGGTAAAGCAATCGTGGTATTAGCTAATTTGTTAAAGACTCTTATTAAAGAATGAGGTATATTTTTCTGCATGTATGTAAATTGGGTGAAATTTGGCGTTAATATATATTTATTTCACGTATAGTAAATAAATAAATAAATAAATATTTTATTTATCCTTTAAGACATTTATACAATGTATAGGACAAGTCAAAATAAACAATGTAGGCAAACCATAAAAGTATATACACATGCACATACAGAAATATGGCGAGACAATATATACAAACACATATAAAAAAAATGTTAAATTATTAGATATAATTAGACAAAAATCTATTTGATTGTGTACCTAATATCAATTAATCAGATAACAAAATATTCGTCCACAGCATAAACACATTTATCCACCAAATATCTTTTTAATCGCTTTTTAAAACTATAAACACACGCGCAAATCTTAATTTCATTTGGCAAACCATTAAATACTCTTAGACCAAAACAATTAGGTGAATTAAAAGATATATTGCATCTACTGAAAGGTATATTAAAATGGCCTGCCGTGTATTAACAGTGTGAATCTAGTTCTACATGCAATCTTACTTCTATTAATAAAAATATAAAGACATATTTCATATAAAAACACACCAGGCACTGTCAAAATACCGTACCGGATAAATACCTGACTACATGACTCCCTGGGTGACATTCCAAACATGCACCTTATTACCCGTTTTTGAGCAACAAAAACTTTATGTGAATGGCAAGATAGCCCCCAGAAACAAACACCATACCGCAAACGCGACTCAACCTGCGCGTAATACAGATTTAGCAACTGATCTACATTTAAAACAGTTCTTATATTTCGAAATTGATATGATACTACGTTTAACTTCATTACCAACTCATCACATTGATTATTCCATGTTAGACGACTGTCTAGGGTTATTCATAAAAATTTAATAACATCCGTG
The DNA here is from genome assembly GCA_037114965.1 of Monochamus alternatus. Classification (NCBI taxonomy): domain Eukaryota; kingdom Metazoa; phylum Arthropoda; class Insecta; order Coleoptera; family Cerambycidae; genus Monochamus; species Monochamus alternatus. The sequence continues at coordinate 37,965,377 of CM073435.1, forward strand.
TTAGTAATATGAGTATGATTAATACTAACATCAATATTACTACAAGACTTTTGTCTGTTATGAAATCGGATAACCTGAGTTTTGTTAGTATTGAGGTGCAACGAATTTTGGCTAAACCATTTGCTCATACTTGATATCAAAGCATTACAAGTGTCGGATAAATGATTATCGGATTTATCAGACAACACAACGGATGTATCATCAGCATAAAAAGTAAAGGAATCTGACAACTTGTCTAGATCGTTAATATATAGCACAAATAGAACAGGGCCCAATACCGATCCTTGAGGTACTCCTACACCAACTTGTTTTATTTCGGAAGATACATTGTATAGGAAGAATGTTGTTTCTGGTAATTATCGAACAAAGATTTATTCTCAACTACCAAAATGCACACCTCATAAATATATAAACTTGTTAACGTAAGAATACTCTTATAAATGGAAACATTCTTGCAAGATTCTCTTTGCGCCATATTCAAAATATTCCTAAGACATCTCTTTTGCAAAACAAATATTCATTTTGCATCAGAGGAAATGCCCTAAAAAAATATACCATATTTTATTCTTTATTGTATATAGACATAATAAGCTGTAAAACCTGCTTCATGATTAATATTTTGAGATAATATTTTTGAAGCCATATTGAGCCATTTTTTGCTCTAGAGAATCAATATCATATTTATTTCCAATCTAGACGTGAGTCAATTCTAATTCCCAAAAATAATAGATTATTTACTGATTTCGGTTCATTATCTGTATTTATAAACGGTAGTTCGTGATTATTTACTATAGAAAACATTATCATCTGCATTTTATCTTTATTCAACTATCGTCAGCATACTGTACTACATACTCACTAGTTCTCAACGGAAAGTCATTTGTATAGATAATGTATAGCAAAAGTCCTAATATTGATCCTTGAGGTACACCTTTTCGTATTAGTATCTTATCTGATTTTATTAATTTTCTCTGCTTCATATATGCCAATAAATAATAATAAGCCTAAAGAATTTAGATCTGGGAAACGCGGTGGCCATGCTATTGGCTCTTGTTGACCTATCCATGATCACTTAACCAAGGATTTACTTGTTTCCCTATATGTAGTGGTGCACTATCGTGCTAATACCACATATTTTGAGCAATATTAAGTTCTACGTCATTAATGAATTTAAAAAGATTGTTATTATTTGTGCCGTCGCTAGTAGAACACGTTTCATCAAACCACATGACAAACAAAATGAATCATTTTGTGCATGTCGTTTGAGGTAACCAGCGACAAAATTCTAATCGCTGAGAAGCATCATCAGCATGTAACGCTTTTACATTTTGGCGATGAAATGGATGTAATATTCCTGTTTTTAATATATTTCATACAAAATTTGGTGATAAATGAAGATTACTTGCTATACTCCGAAGATTGATTGAAGAGTTGTCAATGACAGCACCTATTGTATCTTTTTCATTTTGTATATTCTCTTCGTTAGTAAGACCAAAGGTTTTTTTGGACCGGTGTTATCTTCTTCTCAAAGTCTACCAAATGATGTACTAAAGACTGTGGGCAAGTTGATGTCTATTTGGGTATCTTTGTTGGTATTCTCAGGCTGCTTGTCTGGCGTTCCTATTGGAATACCCACATCCAAAGACAATATCTTTATACTCTTCAGTTGTAAATAAGTCCATTTTTTATTTAGCACTTTAACGCTAAGTGGCAAATGAATAAACAAAATAATACAAATAATAATTATTGTTATACCAACCATTATTTTTATTTATCAGACTACTTTGATTGAAATACGAAATTAATGAACAACTTTGACATTTGTATGTATAAATAATTAAATACTGCTGTGAGTAGTATTTAATTATTTATTATAGTATAAGGTGGGTAGAGTAGTAACTGGAAACCACTCTAGAGTAGAGTAATACTTGCATGTCACTTATAACTTCAAATAAAGAAAACATAACGTATTTTAAGAATAACAATTATTAAGTCAAGTAATTCATATTATCTTAAAACGATTCTTTAAAAAAAACTTTATCTCATATTAAGTGTAGTAGTTTTCTTGGTTTCAAGTAATTGTTATTATTAAATGAAGAATATACGGTGAGGCGATAAAGTCTTGACCATCACCCCCTCCCTCCCTTGAAACTGGTAAACTGTTGGTACAATGTCTATGGGAAAAAACAGGTCCATTTTTATTTTTGTAATAATTTCCTTTTAATTTATCAACAGGAAATGACCACTATCGAGAGGGTTTTCTTCTTTTGAATGATCTGTCAAGGTTCGACAGGCATTGTGCCATATGATCTGGCTCAGAATTTACCTTAGGTTCGATATCTGTATCAAAAATATTAGTGTTCCATTTAAAATAATAAAGGTGACGCAATTTCCGGGAAAACAGAAAGTACCACATAAATTTAGTTAATTTAAAAGGAGGTTCTTTCGAAAATAAAAATCGACCTGTTTTTTCCCAAAAACATCCTACCAACCGTTTTCCAGTTTCGAGGGAGGGGGAGTAAGACAATAAAGTAGTGTGGTATTACTGTATTTGAGGAATAGTGAAACTGAGCTAGCCTTGAAATAAGTTTATTAATCTTGATATTAGTTCAGTTTTTTTTCGTCCTGTCAATTCATATGAAGTTTTTCTTATAAAGCAAACCATTTTTAAAATACCTACATATCGTAGTGGAAAACCCTTTATATAGCTATTAATGATATAACAAAGAATTAATAAATGAGTTTTTAAAAAAATCCCAAACGAAAACATTCACACACAGAGATAAGCGCATATACCTCCGTTTTGAAAAGTTATCAGGAAATAAATTACCATATCCCTAATATATTCCCTATTGAGTTATTCATACTAGAACGATTCAAAGAAAACCTTTTAACTGATTTATTTGAATCCTCAATTCCACGTGAAATTGAAAGAAAGAGGAAGGAAGTAGATAGAACGTATTAACAAAGAAATCGAATTGAAAAAATGACTTGAAATGTTCAAGCGTACCTATATTCTCAGTAACTGTCATAAATATACAGGGTGGTCAGATGAAAACGAAACAGAGCCATTTTCAGGAACTGCGTCAAGATTGTAGAAAAACGCTCAGACCCGTCGCTTTTAGATTAAAGGGGGACATTCTTTGCTGGTATTTTTGACTCCACCACTATCACCCCCAAGCAAGGGTAAGCATCACCCCAAAATATTTAAATGGCATTGGGAGTTGAGTAATATTTATTTTGAAAGCTCTTACAATTCAATTTACAGCAGACTTTAAATTTTATAATTCCGCCCTATACTTAATAGGAATTTTGATTTTAAAGTTATTTAAATATTTTGGGGTGATGCTTACCCTTGCTTGGGGGTGAAAGTGGTGGAGTCAAAAATACCAGCAAAGAATATCCCCTTTTATTTATTTATTTTATTTATTTACTCTTAAAATATCCAACGGGTATAACCCACTTAAAGAATAAGTAATTAAACTAAAAAAAATTACAGTAAAAGAAAAAAATACTTAAAAAAATACCTACATATTAAAAATCGATTGTATAAAGTAAAATATAAGTAGTATAAAAGTCTAGACAAATAAAAACAGTTTAAAATCTAGTAAAAATAAAAAGTAATATACCTGAGAGTTAAATTGTCAGATAATATAAAAATAACATAAGAATTAAAAAATAAATAAAAATTACAAGATAAAAATGAATAAAAAGAAACAAGAATATACACACGCACCTATTGAAAATACTTTTATATCACGTACACCACAAAAGTTAATGTCAAAACCCTCCATATTATTGCTATTATTCAGAATTTGATACAAAGGCGACTTTAACAACATATTTGTACGGGCAAAGGGTAACATAAACAAATCACAATTCCTAGAGTTCAATCTGGGAACTCTAAATAATAAATCTTTGGTAATGCATTCACATCTAATTTTAAAATGGATCATTTTATAAAATAAAATAATAATATGCATGGTACGTCTACTGGCAAGACTTTGTAGATTAAAACGGACACAAAATAATTCCTGTGGAGTACCTTGAGTAGAATAAACTCCATCTAACATATATGCGGCAGATTTAAAAAATCTTCGTTGGACTCTTTCCAGTAATGATGTATATGTAATATAAATTGGATTCCATATAACTGAACCGTATTCAAGTTTAGATCTCACAGAAGTTGTATACAATAATCACAAAGTAGACTGATTCCTGAAATCTTTGGAGTTTCGTAAAATAAATCCCAAGCTCCTGTATGCATTGGATAAGAAACTGTGGATGTGCTGTAAGAAACTCAACTGAGAGTCAAAAATAACACCTAAGTCTTTAATGCTATCAGGCCTCTTGAGAATGCTGTCTTGCAACATATAATCAAATATGATAGGTACTTTTTTTCGATGGAACGACATAACATTACACTTGCTGATATTAAGAGGCAACATATTTCTGTTACACCAGTCGTTAAGTGAAACAAGGTTATTCTGAAGATTCTCACAGTCCAAAACAATGTTAATTTGACAAAATAATTTTACATCATCAGCGTATAATAGGTATTGTATATTAAGATCCTTCGCAATATATCAAATAAAAGAGGTCCAAGTATGGACCCTTGAGGAACACCTGATGTTTGGAGAAACGTCAGATTTGAATCCACGATATTGCACATATTGGGATCGATTACAGAGGTATGACTGAAATAATTTTAATAAACCAGTACAGAGGCCTACGTTGTTAAGTTTATTTAACAACTTAGAGTGGTCGAACCTGTCAAACGCTTTAGAGAAGTCTGTATATATGACATCAACTTGACTTCCAACATCAACAACTGCAGAAATGTATTGAGTTTTACATAATAAATTAGTAATTGTGGAACGACCTTGAATAAACCCTTTAATCCCCCCTTTAATCTAAAATCAACCGGTTTGAACGTTTGTCTACAATCTTGACGCAGTTCCTGAAAATGGCTGTTTCGTTTTCATTTGGCCGCCCTGTATATAGTTGACTGTGATAAGAATGCTCTCAACTTTTTAATAAAGCGGCGAAACTGGTACGTAACTAGTTACGTTTACGTGAGTTTTCTATAATAGGAACAACAAGCCGTGTCTAATTCAAGACATTCTACGTGCTCTCGAGTGTGGAAACAAATTACATTCCGAGTTGGCAATATTGTCTTCTCATTTAGAGCATATGCAGAGTGTTTCTGCGTCGATTCAAAGGGATTATTATTATTATTGAGGACATAACAAAGGAATTCATATGTCATAACATATAACCAAATAATAATTAAAATATTAATATTATTAAATGTCCATAGAATATAAATAAATCCACATGGCCAAAAACGTGACTTTGTGACTTTACACGCCGTTCAGCGCAGTTTGTTTCCGGAGATACAGGTGCAAGTTACTGTGTTGATGATGTAAACAGGGGTTTGTTTCTTGCATGTTTGCGTTTTTTGTGGGTCATAGATACATAGTGTAATATGGTAGGATCAAATGAAGGGTACAGGGGTAAAACGGGTCAAGTCAATTTTCAAGGAAATTGGGATAATGGCACCATCTAATAGAATGTAGTCCGAATTTTAATGTGAATGTATATTACTGGACAAAAACAGATTAAGTCGTGAGTTATTCACTATAAAATATTACCCATACAAGAGAAAAACGTGCGGTACAGAGCAATAACGGGCTAAGTCTAGTAAATACGTGTTCATGCCATATGAGCCATGTTTACAGTGAAGTTATGATTTGAGGCCAGTAGTTATTGTAGTCTTACTTTTTTATCTAGTTTGCAATGGAAAGTGATTTAAGTGAGTGTGAAAGAGCTTTTAAAAGCTACAAAGAAAAGAGTGAAACATGGAAGACTCGGAGATGTCAACAAAAATTTAAAGGTACAAAGCCATGAAATTGGCAATAATGTCACTGTAAACGCTTGGGGTGCTTTGAAAAAATTCCGGTGGAAGTAAAACATACAATTATACGTAATTTTAATCTTTAAGTCTAAGTTTAAGTTTTAAGTGTGGTCTTTCCAGTTTATTAGATTATAAGTGAAGCTAAGCTAATTTTTTCACTCGTTACGATTTATAGAATGATTTAAGTTCATAACTATGTCAAATTTATAGTTTTTTTTATTGGCTATGTAATAAGTTTAAATAAAATAAACATATCTCCAAAATAATTTTTTGATAAACAGGGGAAAAACGAGCCAAGTCAGCACAAGTTGCGTTTTAATTTCTTTTATCAAAAACTAATATTTTAACATATATTTTAACATGTCAGCTATATTTTTGCATATCCAATAAGATTCTTTTAATATGTCTTTTTCCTAAATCCCCTTTTTACTTCTTGTTATGCAGCTTGAAAACTAAAATTTATCTTTTCTCATAACTTGAAAAATTGACATAGCTCGTTCTGCCCCTAGACCCTTCAGATACAGAACATATTATTTGGAATCGGAATGAAGCGCTGAATACAATAAATGAGAATAAATGTAATTTTGTTTTTCCATTGATGTTCTCAACGCCCTGTATACATCCTGGTAGCTCAATAGAAAAATTTAATCATTTCTTTACAACTTACATTTTAATTTTTAACTAAAATCTACCTGTATTCCCAATTAAACTTACAATAAAATCGTTTTCACAAACAAACAATATTGCAATGCTTCATTTCGTCGCGCTTCTTCGCCCTACACCATATTTTTCTTTTAATGTTTTGTCATGGGAAATATTCTTTATTACACTCTGTATGCTGTATTCGTACATAATGGCATAATGCAATACTTCTTCCCTTTTCCTGGTGAGATGCACTTTTTGTGTCCATTATACGAGTCTATTTTGTAACTTTATTCAATACCAACGTCTATTTAACACAATAACACCTAATAATATCACAAATGACAAATTAACTCTTTTAAACACATGTACTACGATGTCCGAAAGCATAGAAATCGTATACGGGTATCAACTAAAGCATACTGCTGTATTTAGGTATACAGGTGCGAACGGCGTCTGAAGTCACAATTTTACGATCTGGCAGCGACCGTTTTGTGGGGGTATGGCCAGACTAAATTTTGAAATACCGTTTTTAGGCTTATTGTGTGTATTTAGCTTATAGTGCAGACGTTAAATTGGAGAATGAATTGCATTGCATTGTTAAAATGTATAAATATCTAACTCGAATCAAGAATTAGCAGATATGGTACGATTTGCGATTGAGTGTGTGTATGTGTATGTATCAAATGTATCAGTGTACTAAGCAATCGTACGCTGATCTTAAACAGTGTATTTTGCTACATCCAACACAATTAGACAGATGTCTGGACACACAAAAGTTTTTTATCTTGAAAATATAACATTTTAGACCTCAGACAGGTTGCGCAATGATAGAACATAGTTATAAACAAATTTCATGTAATAATACCTGAATAGTAAATTAATAGTACATTATACTATAAGGGAGAGAAATGCGTTATTTTGGCAGAGGCGCAATTTGAAGCCCGAGGGCTACAATGCACCGAGGACAAAATAGCATCTCTCGCGAATGGTATATACTATTTTTTCCACGGTCTCATTAACTTAAAACACATATTTTGTCAATATGAAGTAAGTAGCACCAGAATTATTGTGTTCGGATTTGAGCATTTATTTAGTCGTTGAGTTATTGTCATAACTACAAAATAAACAAACAAAAAGAATTGTCAAATTAAGATGCTAGTTTGGTTTAGTTTAATATTTGTTTAGTGCACAATGAATAATTGTGAGTCGGAAGAGATTGTGGAAGCTGGAAATATTGCAATAAGCAATTTGCTGCCTACGAAGTCAAGATCTTTATACGATATAGCCTACAATCGGTTCCAAAAGTGGTGCGCCGAGAAAAAACAGCGAGAATGTTTTGTTGGCAATTACAAGTCTTCCACATTATGGGTGCAATATTCTATGGTTCAGTCATGCTTGATAATTTACGATATAAGCAAATTCCCCAAGCTGATCGGATTTTTGAAAAGAACCGGAGACGGATATCAAGCGAAAAAATCGAGAATATTGACAAAGAGTGAAATCGACCGTTTTTTATCAAGTGCAGATGACAAAGAATTCTTAATGATTAAGGTAAGATTACTTTTGTTGTTAAGTATTTCAATTATTAAGTATTTTGATTTTTTATAGGTTGGATTAATTCTGGGGATTGCCGGAGCTTGTCGAACTAATGAACTAGTCAATTTAACTGTAGATGATATTGAGGATGTAGGCTCTTCCTTGATTGTAAAAATTCCAAACACTAAGACAAAGATTCCCCGAACCTCTCTGGTTACCGATGTGGGAAATATGCTTGAATTGTTTCGAAAATACCTGTCCCTTCGTCCTCCCCACGTCAAGCATAAGCGTTTTTTTTTTTGTACTACAAAGCAGGAAAACGTAGTTCACAGCAAGTTGGCAAGAATACCATGGGAAAAATTCCGAGTGTAGTAGCTTCGTATTTAAAATTACCTGATGCTGCATGTTATACTGGTCACTGCTTACGAAGATCTTCAGCGACATTACTGGCAGATGCTGGTGTGGATATCACGACAATAAAGCGTCATGCTGGTTGGAAATCAACGACAGTCGCTGAGGGTTACGTCGAGAACTCCATTGAAATTAAGACCAAAATTGCTAATCAGGTTTTAGTAGGTACCACTACTAGCGCAATCACAAAAAACTGTAAATGTAATCGAAAGTAATATTCCTTCTAAGATTAATTTTGAAAATTGTACAAATGTAACATTTAATTTAAATATCAAAAAATAATTTCAATGTTATCTTTTTTTGCATGAAAAACGTTCTCCATAATGTAAACTCCCTTGGGAATAATCTACTACTTCTGTTTTAATTTTGATGTCATAGAAACTGATTTCTACTCCCGACCGTGGAAAAATAAGTATTATTTAGCAACATTATAGGTATTTGAGCGTAATGGATATTATAATACCGCCTGCTACCATATAATAAGTAATATGTACAATCGGTTCATAAAATTAATACCAGAAACATATTCACAATGAAATTAATAATTATTGAGGTTTACTACTTTCCAAATAATACAATAATGTAGTCAAGGTTCATATTGGATTGCTGTTGTTATCCTTCATCCACAAAATGACACATTGCTTTTGATAATATAAAATAAATGACAAAAAGTATGCTCAGAGTATCAATAATAAAAATATTTAACGTAATGTTCGAGCTACAATCTCATGCACACACCGCCTCGATTTCTTTCCATGTAGAAATTTGCTTAGGGGGAATTCGGTATTTATTTCTGTTAAATAATACTAATTTATTGAACCTGTTATGAAGTTGTGCATTAGCCTCATATTTTAAATACTTTGTATATATAAGTAAATGGAATGTTACAATATATGCATATGTAATGTTCTCTATTACACAATACTGCATTGTAAGGGTTTCACCACAAAGACCGGTACAATATACAAAATGGCTACATTTCTCGCCCCGAAAAGAGAAAAGTTTTCAGCAACAATGCACGAATTTTCATTTTTGCTTCGTTTTAAAATTTTCTACTGCACTTTAGGGCGATAACTTACACCACTATTACAATGATGTCGTGTTCGCTATATGAACGCTACACGGTTACTTTTCTATGTTCTATATTTTTATGCCTATAAGTTTCAACCTTAGATTAAAGGTAATACAGAAAACCAAGTGAGACGTAGATTTGAAAATTGCTGTACAACGTTTTGGAGATGATGGTTTAAATATTAAAAAAATTGGATTTTTATATAACTATAAAAAATATGATTAACGACCAATAGAACAAAACTAAAGAGTGTTCAAAACAGATATCTGGCTCAGCTTAAATCCAAGTACAGTACACCACTGATATTCTATATTTTGCAGTTTACAGGCAATCACCCATATACAGGGTGATTCATTAATAATTATATATACGCTAAATGGATAATACTGGACTGAAAATATGAAGAATTGACACGCTTAGATAAGATGGGAGGCTCATTACGGTGCTACGGGGTGTTTTATTTAAAAATAAATTAAATTATTTTTATCTATTACTGTCACCCTGTTCCATATTTGTCTACCATACTTGGCATAAAGTTGAGCTATTTTAGAAAACATTAAAATATGCTACAAAATCATTCATGGCTACCACCAGAGGCGTATGACAGGGGTAGAAGGGCGGTATTTTTATTTTAGAGCAATTTTTTAATTTTTCAATGCTTTCTACTATTCCTTTATAACGGTAAAGTCATCATTTCTCTAGATATTTAAAGTTAAACAGAGGGCTGTACAATCATTTTTATTTTCTTATTCATATCAGTGGCGGCTCGTCGTATGAAGCAACTGAGGTCGGACCTCACTGTAAAATTTGGCTCCCACACTGTAGTTATACAGTATGCGCCAAAAGTATGGAATAAATTCAATAAAACCCAAAACAATTATGTTTTGGGAAAAATCCCCGAACAGGTCGATTTTTAATTTAAAAAATACATATTTTAGCGTAAAATGCGATTTTCAAATGTCATTTGTTTTCGAGTAATGACGTCATCGATTTTTTTTAATGGCAACACCATATTTTTTTCCTTGATTCTGAAAGATCGTTTAATTCTCTATCAGACAGTACTAAAATTTTGCCCTCTTACATAGGAAAGTTTTCGAGTATGACGATTGAATGTTAGAAAACGTAAATTTTATCCATAAAAAAGTAACAATTCTGAGGTATGTAAAATAAAATACAATTGATTAAGTTTTATGCTTAAATTAAATGTTCGAATTGCCATCCACCAACTTCTTGACAATGCGCAAGTGTCTGTGAAGAATTTCTTCTTGCACATTATGTTTTCTGGGATAACTCTGCGTATTTCGTCGCGAATGCGATTTTGAAGTTCTTTTGACTTCAAGTATCCCCATAAAAAATAGTCAAGAGGTGTAAGATCTGGTGATCTTGCAGGCCATTCTATCGGTCCGCGTCTTCCGATCCACCTCCCAGGAAAACAGTTGTCCAAAAAATCTCGTACAGAGCGCGCATAGTGCGGAGGTGCACCGTCTTGCTGAAACCATATGGTATGTCAGGGTCATATCATTAGGAAAAATTACTGCAAGGGCTGGAACAAGGTCATTTTCTAGAAACTTCAAAGGGTTCCTTCAAAGAAGAAAGGCCCTACTATTCTGTCGTCAACTATTCCAGCTCACACATTTAATTTCTGAGGTATGTGCCTCTGCCATCCAATGAGGATTTTCCCGACTCCAATATCTGCAAGTTTGACGGTTCTGACTGTACCATTCAGACAAAATGTGGCCTCATCTGAAAAAAGTATTTGCAAGTGTAAATTTCTATTTCCTTGACATAAATCCATTAGAATTTCGCAAAAGTGTAAGCGGCGATCGGGATCATCTTCATTGAGTTCCTGCACAAGTTGAATTTTGTAGGGATGATATTTTTCCTTCCTCAAGATACGTAGCACTGTGCTCTGACTAGTGTCATTGTTTAATGCAACCAATCGTGAAGAATTATGAGGATTATCCACCATACTTATCAAAGCGTTCTGTTTCTGATTTTCATTAATGCTTGGACGTCCAGGTTTTGGAATATTTACAACATTGCCAGTTTCTCTAAATTTAGACTCTACTTTACTGACTGTTGATTGGCTGATAGGGCGATCTGAATATTTTTCATTAAATAAATCGCAAACTTCCTGCTGAGTTCTAGTCATATTCCCGCATGCGATAAGAATTAAAATTTCAATTCTTTGAGTAACAGTTAAATGTGCCATAATACTTTAAATTGAATAATAATTTCTATGTCGCTTACAATACTTATTAGAAAGTCGATGTGACAATGACACTTTGTAAAGATTTTCACCTACGTGATCCATAAAAGAACTATGGAATTCGAAAAACTAAACTTGATAACGTTTTTGCTTTATTTTAATTGATTTACGTTTTCTAACATTCAATCGTCATTTACTCGAAAACTTTCCTATGTAAGAGGGCAAAATTTTAGTACTGTCTGATAGAGAATTAAACGATCTTTCAGAATCAAGGAAAAAAATATGGTGTTATAATTTAAAAAAAAATCGATGACGTCATTACTCGAAAACAAATGACATTTGAAAGTGGCATTTTACGCTAAAATATGTATTTTTTAAATTAAAAATCGACCTGTTCGAGGATTTTTTCCAAAAAATAATTGTTTCGTTTTTATTGAATTTATTCTGTACTTTTGGCGCATACTGTATTTTAATACCCCATAATTTCCAATTACCAATCTTTTCCAATTATATTTATCAGAAGTTACTATAACGGAACAAAATAATTATTGCTTTAATTGTAGCCCTCGTAAGTTATAAATAACGCATCTAGGCTACGTTTCAATATCCCGCCGTTCCTACCAGAGCGAGGAGTCACGAGTCACCCGCCAGTACCACCACAGTGAGGCCCAATTTGCCGAGCCTCAAATTTCTTCATACATGCCTAATACGTTATGGCTTTCCGTCCTAATTTAAGGCCCGATTTCTGGCGCCTCTTACAGTGGTATTCATAGTCCGTCTCCGGTCGCCAGAGAGCGGTCTCCGTACCGAAATTATGCGAATTTAATAATGAAATTCACATAATTTCGAGAAGAAGATATAAGACAGCACAGTTACAGTACACTGTATTCATTGTCCATACGAAATTATTTGAATTTCGTTATAAAATTCGCATAATTTCGTGACGGAGATCGCTCTCCGGCCGGAGGCAGACTATGAATACCACTACTATTCTCTCCCACTCTGTTTTCCGACAAATTGGACGGCGTATAATATATATAGTCCATTGAAAAGTTACATTTGGAGTTGCATTTTTTAGAGGACGCAATTTTTTTATTTAGATGTGAGGGGTGGTCAAAAAAGCTTAACTTGAAGTTTGTGGGGTCACAACCCTTCAGCTTTAGCCGCCATCTTGGCATTTATCAGGTAAACTATTGGTAATACAAAATTTTTGTAAAAACATTTTTTATTGCAAATTGAATCCTCTACAATTTTAGTTCAGTAACTTTTTGTTGTAAAATCAAAAATAACAATGATATTAAAGAAAAACCATCAAAATTTTTGGACAAATTTTCTTTTAGACGCCATAATTTATTTATTTTTTTATTTAAAAAAATTATATCAGAGCACTTTTGTAAAGTGGTTTTCAATGAAGAATTTTTATTATATACTTTTTTATTATATTTATTAGTTTGGGTTTTACAGCTTTGTGAAGTGAACACTAATTTTCCCTACTGATAAGTATAAATTTATATCTATGATATGGCATGGTTTTTAATTATTTTTATAATAATGTTTTTTATAGACATTCCAATATTGTTATGCTCTGATGTAATTTTTTTAAATAAAAAAATAAATAAATTATGGCGTCCAAAAGAAAATTTGTCCAAAAATTTTGATTGTTTTTCTTTAGTATCTTTGTTATTTTTGATTTTACAACAAAAAGTTACTAGACTAAAATTGTAGAGGATTCAATTTGCAATGAAAAATGTTTTTAAAAATTTTTTGTATGACTAATAGTTTACCTGAGAAATGCTAAAAACAATTAACCTAATTTTTCCAAGATGGCGGCCGAAGTTGGAGGGTTGCGACCCCACAAACTTCAAGTTAAGCTTTTTTGATCCCCCCCTCACATCTAAACAATAAAATTGCGTCCTCTAAAGAATGCACGCCAAGGCCAAAATAATGTAACATTTCAATGGACTAATGTACTGTTTCTCAAAGTAATCTGAAAGATGTTGTAGAGGTTTGCGTTATGTGTTATGTGTTTAAGGGCAACTGACAAAAGTTGTTACTCATTTTGGGCGGACGAAAAAGATATTTCTTATGTAAGCTTTAACAATATTCTGGAAATATTATCACAGCTTGAAATCCTCGAAAGGAGTATATATTTTTTTAAGTTTACAAAAACAATAAATGTTTTCGAACAAATATATTATGTTATAAACCAACCTACCTAAATAGATCTTTGTTTTTCAGCAACTAATAGTTAATGAAAACTTGTTTTTTTTTTTTTGGTGAATATTGCTTATTGTAACATTTTTAGAATATTAGGCATTTACACAATGCCTACAATAAGTAGTTATTTGCTTTTAATAAACCCGTTTTATTTATCGATTTTTCCGCTAAAGAAAAGTTTATATTTTTGTTTATTGTTAATATTATAATACATATTTGCTCTTGCAATATGCGTTTTTATTTTCTAAATAATTTATTTACGTTGACAGTTCGCTTTGAATTGCTTACGTCATTTATCTGGATACTGAATACTGTCATTCCCCTGTTACCAAATTTAAGAAAAACCCAAATAAAATGAAAAATAATAGCAAAAATAAATTCTCTCCTCCAAAAGTTTGTTTTTAATTGATAAATGGAGCTTTTCCTTCTAAAAAATAATGTTCTTGTTTCTAAACCAAAATAGCAAACTGTTTTTTTTTTTTTCATTTCGAGGCATTTACCCATATATTATATTTTATTGTAATTTTATGCTAGTACATTTTTCAGTGTCAACAACCATTAATATCAATAAGTACTTTTTTCCACAGTCGGGAGTAGAAACCAATTTCTATGACATCAAAATTAAAACAGAAGTAGTCGATTATTCCCAAGGGAGTATAATGCTCCCAAGGGAGTTCACATTATGGAGAAAGTTTTTCATGCAAAAAAAAAGATAACATTGAAATTATTTATTGATATTTAAATTAAATGTTACATTTGTACAATTTTCAAAATTAATATTAGAAGGAATATTACTTTCGCTTACATTTACAGTTTTTGTGATTGCGCTAGTAGTGGTAAAACCTGATTAGCAATTTTGGTCTTATTTTCAATGGAGTTCTCGACATAATCCTCAGCGACTGTCGTTGATTTCCAACCAGCATGACGCTTTATTGTCGTGATATCCACACCAGCATCTGCCAGTAATGTCGCTGAAGATCTTCGTAAGCAGTGACCAGTATAACATGCAGCATCAGGTAATTTTAAATACGAAGCTACTACACTCGGAATTTTTCCCATGGGATTCTTGTCAACTGGCTGCGAACTACATTTTCCTGCTTTGTAGTACAAAAAAGGCGCTTATGCTTGACGTGAGGAGGAGGAAGGGACAGGTATTTTCGAAACAATTCAAGCATATTTCCCACATCGGTAACCAGAGAGGTTCGTGGAATCTTTGTCTTACTGTTTGGAATTTTTACAATCAAGGAAGAGCCTACATCCTCAATATCATCTACAGTTAAATTGACTAGTTCATCAGTTTGACGAGCTCCGGAAATCCCCAGAATTAATCCAATCTATAAAAAATAAAAATACTTAATAATTGAAATACCTAACAACAAAAGTAATCTTACCTTAATCATTAAGAATTCTTTGCCATCTGCACTTGATAGAAAACGGTCGATTTCACCTTTTGTCAATATTTTCGATTTTTTCGCTTGATATCCGTCACCGGTTCTTTTCAAAAATGCGATCGGCTTGGGGAATTTGCTTATATCTATGTTGTCGTAAATTATCAAGCATGACTTAACCATAGAATATTGCGCCCATAATGTGGAAGACTTGTAATTCTTTGCATTTTCACTGAAGTATGCCAACAAAACATTCTCGCTGTATACTTGAACATTTTTCTCGGCTCACTACTTTTTGAACCGATTGTAGGCTATATCGCATAAAGATCTTGACTTCGTAGGCAGCAAATTGCTTATTGCAATATTTGCAGCCTCCACAATCTCTACCGACTCACAATTATTTATTGTGCACTAAACAAACTTTAAACTAAACCAAACTAGCACCTTAATTTGACAATTCTTTTTGTTTCTTTATTTTGTAGTTATGACAATATCTCAACGACTACTAAATAAATGCTTAAATCCGAATACAATAATTCTGGTGCTACTTACTTCATAATGACAAAATATGTGTTTTTAAGTTAATGAGGCCGTGGAAAAAATAGTATTTACCATTCGGGAGAGATGCTATTTTGTCCTCGGTGCATTGTAGCCCTCGGGCTTCAAATTGCACCTCTGCCAAAATAACGCATTTCTCTCCCATATAGTATAATGTACTATTATTTCTCTTTAATCAAAATAAAATCAAATGTAATAGTCAACATTTAAGTAGACGGTATTGTCATAATGCGAAGGCAACTCCAAAACTTCTGTTAAGTTTTAATTAAAAACCGGAATATGTTTATCACCAAATTACCAACAACAAAGCCTTTTAAATTGTTTCGAGTTACCTGGCTTCGCATTTGGGGCTTAATAAAGTTTTTAGCTTAAAAAGTTTAGTCTCTCTATCAAATAAAGAGCTTTTCAGTGTCCTCGCAACGAGCACGGTCTGGGAGCAGCGGTGGCAATAACAAGAGAATTTAACCAATGCTTTAAGTAGCTTTAAAAGAGGCTTAATATCTATCGGCAACGCGTTTAGGATTCGTTTTTATATGTTGCTGACCTTAGGTCCTTATTCTTGTTAAAAAAATCTTTTTATCAGAAAAACTAAATACATTTATAAAAGTATATCGTTTTGTAAATCTTTTTTTTTTGTGAAAAGAATATGTTCGATAAACTGAGTACTTAGAAAATGAAAAACAAGCAAATGTGTGACATTTTATTAAATGAAAAAGAAATAACAAATTAAGTTCTCTACTTGACTAGTAATCGGTATGACCTCCGCCACGTTCCAATAGCATATTGACACGTCTGTGCATTGAGATAATCAAGCGATTAACGATCTCTTGCGGAATATCTTTCCATCCCTCTTCTGCCGCCACGACTAACTCATCTGCAATCTGAGGTGGAGGCATATGATATGAATGGCTTTACCAACGAAATCCCCACATATTTTCAATAGGATTCATGTTAGGGGAGTCAGGAGCTGGCCATTCTAATCTATTATACAGTATGCGCCAAAAGTATGGAATAAATTCAATAAAAACGAAACAATTATTTTTTGGGAAAAATCCTCGAACAGGTCGATTTTTAATTTAAAAAATACATATTTTAGCGTAAAATGCGATTTTCAAATGTCATTTGTTTTCGAGTAATGATGTCATCGATTTTTTTTTAAATGGCAACACCATATTTTTTTCCTTGATTCTGAAAGATCGTTTAATTCTCTATAAGACAGTACTAAAATTTTGCCCTCTTACATAGGAAAGTTTTAGAGTAAATGACGATTGAAAAAAAAAACGTAAATTTTATCCATAAAAAAGTAACAATTCTGAGGTATGTAAAATAAAATACTTAATCAATTGTATTTTATACTTAAATTAAATATTCGAATTGCCATCCACCAACTTCTTGACAATGCGCAAGTCTGTGAAGAAATTCTTCTTGCACATTATGAATGATTTCTGGGGTAACTCTGCGTATTTCGTCCCGAATGCGATTTTGAAGTTCTTCTAAATTACGTGGTTTATTAATGTACACTTTTGAGTTCGGTCTGCGTCTGCCGATCCACCTCCCAGGAAAACAGTTGTCCAAAAAACCTCGTACAAGGCGCGCATAGAGCGGAGGTGCACCGTCTTGCTGAAACCATATGGTATCGTCAGGAATGTCAGGGTCATTATCGTTAGGAAAAATTACTGCAAGAGCTGCAATAAGGTCATTTTCTAGAAACTCTAAATATCTTTGTCCTGTAAGGGTTCCTTCAAAGAAGAAAGGCCCTACTATTCTGTCGTCAACTATTCCAGCCCACACATTTAATTTCTGAGGGTTTTGGGTATGTGCCTCTGCCATCCAATGAGGATTTTCCCGACTCCAATATCTGCAAGTTTGATGGTTTACTGTACCATTCAGACAAAATGTGGCCTCATCTGAAAAAAGTATTTGCTGGTGTAAATTTCTATTTCCTTGACATAAATCCATTAGAATTTCGCAAAAGTGTAAGCGGCGATCGGGACCATTTTCATTGAGTTCCTGCACAAGTTGAATTTTGTGCACTGGGCTCTGACTAGTGTCATTGTTTAATGCAACCAATCGTGAAGAATTATGAGGATTATCCACCATACTTATCAAAGCGTTCTGTTTCTGATTTTCATTAATGCTTGGACGTCCAGGTTTTGGAATATTTACAACATTGTCAGTTTCTCTAAATTTAGACTTTACCTTACTGACTGTTGATTGGCTGATAGGGCGATCTGGATATTTTTCATTAAATAAATCGCAAACTTCCTGCTGAGTTCTAGTCATATTCCCGCATCCGATAAGAATTAAAATTTCAGTTCTTTGAGTAACAGTTAAATGTGCCATAATACTTTAAATTGAATAATAATTTATATGTCGCTTACAATACTTATTAGAAAGTCGGTGTGACAATGACACTTTGCAACGATTTTCACCTACGTGATCCATAAAAGAACTATGGAATTCGAAAAACTAAACTTGATAACGTTTTTGCTTTATTTTAATTGATTTACGTGTTCTAGCAATCAATCGTCATTTACTCGAAAACTTTCCTATGTAAGAGGGCAAAATTTTAGTACTGTCTGATAGAGAATTAAACGATCTTTCAGCAATCAAGGAAAAAAATATGGTGTTGCCATTTAAAAAAATCGATGACGTCATTACTCGAAAACAAATGACGTTTGAAAATCGCATTTTACGCTAAAATATGTATTTTTTAAATTAAAAATCGACCTGTTCGAGGATTTTTCCCAAAAAATAATTGTTTCGTTTTTATTGAATTTATTCCATACTTTTGGCGCATACTGTATATCCTGCTTCGAGTGTCTCTTGAACCTTTCTTGCACGATGTGGTCGAGCGTTGTCCATAAACAACAAATTTTTTTAACTTGTTCGATGTAAATTTGACTGCTCATAATCGGTGGTATGAGAATTAATGGGATGCGGCGATTGAACATTTTTCCACCCATCATTACGGTACCCCCTTCATACGGAGCGACTTCACAGGGAAAATGAAATCGCTGCTGACGACCTGGTTCTCTCCAGACTATTTATCGATTGTCATCAGGTACCAGCCCAATTCTGGTTCCGTCTGTAAATAAGTCCCACCGCCACTGGCGTAAAAGCTAACTCCTATGCTATCGCGCCCACTGGAGAAGGGCAGCACGATGCCTTGGAAGTAGAGTGGGGACCTGTAATGGTCTTCCAGCACGTAAATTTGCGTTGTGGAGTTGTCTTCGAATAGTAGGTGACGATATAACACGGCGAAACGTACCTTGAAAGCGGGCCCTGAGAGCTGAAACTGAAGATGTATGGGGTGTACGGGCATATTACATCAAATATCGATCCTCCCTTTCATTCGACACTCGAGGACGTCCATTACTTGGTTTGTTTTCCACTGTATCAAATTCTTCATATGTACTATTCGTACAACAGATGATCTAGGAATGCCCAACATGTTCGATATCTGATGATTAGAATATCCTGCATTATATAAACCAGGCTTTCTTGCTCGGAAAAACGTAGACATTTTACGTCCTGGCATTATAATGTACAAAAATGCAAAGGAATACTTGGCTGAATACACTGACAAACTGACCAGATTTGTAAAAACATTGGTAATAAAGTAAGTTCATAGTCTGCAATATTGTATTGTCTTTTTTTCCCTAAATACTTCACGACATTAAGAAAAACACTAGGTTTAATCGAATCATTTTATATACAGGGTATCTAAGACTTCTGACGTTGTGTGTCGCTGGTCTACCTTCGGTCTACCTGCCGCAGGATTCGAACCTGCGACCGATATATCGAATCTTATTAATTTTTTATGTTCTTTGTGGCCCCAAATTTGTGCAAAATGAAAATGAGCCACCCTATACGTTATCATAAATCCGCGCAGTAATTTTTGCATTAACCTGACACTCACAGTTTTAACTACTCGCTGATGTTATGTAGAAACGGAAAAGTTCTTTTTTTTTATTGAGTTTTCCGCCCCTGCGAGGTGGTTTCTTTTTGTCGCCGACTGACAGATTTATTGAATTTCCTGCCAGTAAAAAATAAATATATTCTGCACAGTCAAGTTCAGCCCCTCGCCATGGCACAAATAGAGCAAGATGATGCCGCCATCCGCAACTGCGGAAATTCCGAGAGGAAGCGTTCGGTGCTCCGCAACATTTCGAATGCGATTGCCGAGGAAATAAGCAATCAAAGTGCACGAACGACGTCACCTAGTTACTGTTTCTCGCTAGATGCAAATTAACGCCTCACGGCCAATCGACGCGTACGGCAAATATAGAAATTGTAAACGAAACAGTACCATGGAGAGTAGAGTAAAGTGGGGAACATCGGTATCTCAAAACCTTCGGGATATTATACAGGGTGTTTAAATAAAGTAGCAAAAATAAGACCATAGATTTCTTAGGTGAAAATAAATCGATTTAACCTAACATACCTATATCCCAAGTCGGATAATAAAAAAGATACAGGGTGTCAAATTTAAAATTTTATTTTCGATATTTGCAGATAACTTCTTAAAAAATCCAAATATTTACATAAAATTTATAAATCAGAGGTTTTCGCGGGTGAGAAATTCAAATTTGTTTCTAATTTTGACGTCACTAGTAGAGGACGCCACTTATGGCACAACATGTTTCTTTTAAATGGCAGAACTTTTTTGCATATTAATGTATCCATCTGACTATCGAAACAATAGATTCTCCTATCTCTTTTATTTGAAAAAGGTATATTTTGCTGAAGTCGGTAGGCGTAACCATTTTTGAAATAATCCTATTTGAAATGCTCAGTGCACCAAGTAAAAACTTTTGGTTCTGGTTTAAGGTAGAGTGTCTTTTCTGTTGAAAATACAGCAAAATTTTACTTGAAAAACTTGTTTGTTATCGTAAATTATAGAGGTGTGCAAAATTTCAAGAAAATCGGCGAGGTTTGATGAAACCATTTTTCAACAAAGCACAAAGATTTTATTAAAGCAGGCCGATTTTTAAAAGAAAATGCACATATCTATAATTTACCGTTCTGAACAACTTTTTCAAGTAACATCTTGCTGTATTTTCAGTAGAAAAGGCACTTTAACTGAAACGATAACAGTTTTCAATCGGTGCACTGAACATTTGAAATAAGATTATTTCGAATTAATCGAGGATTATTTATTGATTATTACTCCTAATGACATCAATAAGGTATACCATTGTCAGATATAACAGGTAGGAGAATCGATTGTTTCAATAGTCAGATGGATACACTAAGCAGCAAAAAAGTTATGTCATTTAAAAGAAACATGATGTGCCATAAGTGGCGCCCTCTACTAGTGACGTCAAAATTAGAAACATATTTGAATTTCTCGTCCGCAAAAACCCCCGATTTAAAATTTTATGTAAATATTTGGATTTCTTAAGAAGTTATTTACAAATAAATTAAAAAAAAATTTACTTTAACACCCTGTAACTTCGTTTGGAAAAATGTTATAGAAAGAGGTATCATTTATTTTCGGCCTAGAATTATCCCCTGGATGTTTTGCTCGTCATTTCCGGACATCCTGTATATATCTGTTGAAATATAAAAAATATCGAAGTTGTAAAAATAATTATTTAGAGACATATTTAAATGACAGAACTTTTTTGCTGCTTAGTGTATTCATCTGACTCTTGAAACAATCGATTCTCCTACCTGTTATTTATTTTATTTTATTTATTATTTGTTTATTTTATTTATTTATTGGTATCAATATACAATAATGTATTTACACAGGTCAAATAAGGAGAAACAGATAAAACAAATAAAAATTACAAACTACAGTAAAATAGACTAACGCTAAGAACACTAAACACTAAAAATAGTTAAAACTATAAAAAATCTATAAAATGTGATAACGGCACGAAAACACATATAGTTAAAACTCAAGTTAAAATTGAAGTAGATATAGGATGTTAAAAATAGCATAGATTAAAACGATAATATGGACAATGTACTGGTTAGAAGTTCCTCAGAGCTATAAAATGCATTATTCAGTAAAAACTTTTTTATTCTGTACTTAAAAGTTGTAATATTTAAGTCAGTAACTGTTTTAGGTAACGAATTATAAAATTTGATACCCCAGTAAGAGGTACCATTTCGAGTTTTCGAGAGTCTCTGACAATCATTTTGTAAATTGTCTCTATTTCTTGTGAAGTGGGAATGGATTTCATTCCTGGACGTATAACTACCTATATTGTTTTTTATATGCATTAGGTATTGTAGAATATATATGCATGGAACTGTTAATATATTAAGTTCAACAAACTTCAGTCTACAGTCATCTCTATATTTGAGTCCGCCAATTAATCTTATAGCTCTTCTTTGTAATGCAAATACATCAGAGGATGAAGTAGAGTGACCCCAAAACTAAAATTGCATATGATATCACAGAATGTTATATGTGAAAAAGGTATACCTTGTTGACGTCGTTAGGAGTAACAGGTTTGGAAATAATCCTTTTTGAAATATTCAGTGTACCCATTGCAAACTGTTATTGTTTCAGGTAAAGTGCCTTTCTACTAAGCAAAATGTTACTTGAAAAAGTTGTTTAGAACGGTAAATTATGGAGACGCACCAAATTTCAGAAAGATCGGCCTGATTTAATAAAATCTTTGTGCTTTGTTGAAAAATGGTTTCATTGAACCGCGCCGATCTTCTTGAAATTCCACGTTACCATAATTAACAACTTTTTCAAGTAACACTTTGCTGCATTTTCAGCAGAAAAGTCACTTTACCTGAAACCAAAAGAATTTTTACCCGGTGCACTGAGCATTTCAAATAGGATTATTTCAAAAATGGTTACTCCTACCGACTTCAGCAAGGTGTATCTTTTTCAAATAAAACAGGTAGGAGAATCGATTGTTTCGATAGTCAGATGGATACACGAAGCTGCAAAAAAGTTATGCCATTTAAAAGAAACATGGTGTGCCGCAAGTGACGCCCTCTACTGGTGTCGTCAAAATTAGAAACAAATTTGAATTTCTCGCCTTATGTAAATATTTGGATTTCTTAAGTTATTTACAAATATCGAAAATACAATTTTAACTTTAACACCCTGTATGTTTTTTATTATGTGATTTGGGATATAGGTATGTTAGGTTAAATCGATTTATTTTCACCTAAGGAATCTATGGTCTCATTTTTGCTACTTAATTTGAAAACACGCTGTACATAGTATCCCGTAAAGTACACCAAACTTTGGGTGGCGACAATACATAAAAAAATTTGACTAAAAACCCTTTTTCTCCAAATTACATTAAAAGTGGCTTCTTAATGATACTTGACAGGCTTAAAAGATGTATTTTTACTGTAGGCAGAAAAACTTCGTTGATATGCAACATTCCAGGCAATAATTGAAATCGAACTGGTAATTAAAATTGACAATAACATTAGCTAAGCACAAAGGATGCAGTTTAAAAAAAGAATTACACAAATCTAGTTTTATTACATTACAACTACAAGCTACAACAGGAAATTTTTACTTATTACAAATATTTATGTTGATTTGTGAACAATTATTTAATACAATTGAACTTTCTCCACTTCCCTCCTTTTTTAGAAAAATTAACCACACTGCTTGAAACTCCGGAAAAGCCTGAAAATATTTTATTGCCGATGTTCGACTTATTGGCTAGCTAGTCCTTAATATAACCAGCCCTCCGCGTCCGCGGAAGACTTGCATTTCCTATGCTGCTTCAACATTGTTGTCCCCCACCAGAATGCACCAGCAACGTGACCAAAGTTCTGGGAAAGCAGTGCCTAGTATACTCTTTCGCATGGGCTAGTTCCAGAAAAGAAGCAATTTCTTGTAGCATTTTACCGAACTTGTGAATGCCAATAAATTGTTGATATGCTTTACCGTTCGCATAATTATAGAAGAAACGCCGATTATTCAAATTCAAGAGTCTGAAGACTGATTTTTTTGGTCTTAGTATTTGGTAGTATAATTAGCAATTTCCATCCATATCATCTATGGCCCAACTTTCGTTCAAGGGAAATCAGTTACAAAAGAAATTGTTATATAGGAAGATTCTACACAAGATTACTAGTATATAACCAATTTTCGTTTTCCTCGGAAATGTTTCGTTTTCCGGAGAACTCGAATCTTTCTTATATTATATTTTAACTGAAAATTGGCTCAAACATTTTTTTTAAATGTCTTTATATTACATGCTGCTCTAGATATACAAAATTAATAAAATTACTGCTTTGATTTGATGTAAAAATTTACGGATAATTTCCATTTTCCTTCGACTTTAGAATAAGGGAAATCTGTTATTGAAATGATAAATAGATAATTTGATTTGATTACTAATTTGTGCTTTAATGATATACAGGCTGTATCACATAAGAGGGCCACTTTCATGTATCTCGCTTAATATGCGAGACACGTCAAAAATCTTTAATTGTTTTTTGTTGCATTTTTGGAGGCCTTTATGTTCGTAAAATTTGAGATCCATGGCCAACTTTATGAGTAATATCAAAAAAACTTGTTAAGTGCCCAAACTTTAAGGCTGTCTAACTTTTTTATTTTAAGAGTTAAAGAAAACTTATTGGTAATAAATTTTTATTGCAAAATTGATACCTTCCACCTGATATAAACAGAATTTTGAAATATCGTATGTGGTTGGCTGCGCCCTCTAGGCGGATAAAAAAATTTTTTATTGAAGCAGGCTATGGCCACAAAAAATTCTCTGTTTTTTCGTCTTTCATGCAATATACTACATGTTGCCCTTATCTTTCATATTTATTACATTTCTTTCAATTTTAGTTAAAAAAAAATGAACCTAAATATTTTCGTGTTGCTCAAGATAATGTAGAACCTGTTTTAAAGACGCCAATTGCAAAAAAATAATAAACAGAATGTACTTTTTTTATGCAAAATACAGATTTTCTTATAATATTATTTTATTACATTGTCTGTGTCAAAATAATTTTAAAGACCTAATTGCTTCTAATGTGAAAAGCAATAAAATAATATTATAAGAAAATCTGTATTTTGCATATAAAAGTACATTCTGTTTATTATTTGTTTGCAGTTGTCGTCTTTAAAACAGGTTCTACAGTATCTTGAGCAACACGAAAATATTTAGGTACATTTTTTAAAATAAAATTTAAAAAAATGTAATAAATACAAACGATAGGGGCAACATGTAGTATATTGCATGAAAGACGAAAAAACAGGCAATGTTTTGTGGCCATAGTCTGCTTCAATAAAAAAATTTTTTATCCGCCTAGAGGGCGCAGCGAACCACATACGATATTTCAAAAATCTGTTTATATTAGGTGGAAGGTATCAATTTTGCAATAAAAATTTATTACCAATAAGTTTTCTCTATCTCTTAAAATTAAAAAGTTAGGCAGCCTTAAAGTTTGGGCACTTTATAGGTTTTTTCTGTTATTACTCATAAAGTTGGCCATGGATCTCAAATTTGTTTTTACAAGCATAAAGGCCTCCAAAAATGCAACAAAAAAACAATTAAAGATTTTTGACGTATCTCGCATATTAAGCGAGATACATGGGAGTGGCCCTCTTATGTGATACAGCCTGTATAATTTTATTTGCGGAATTTTTTTTAAGGAAAATATTAAGGAAAATATTGAGGAAAATCATTTACATATTCATGTTTTTCAGGGTTTTGTGAGTAATCGACGGTTAATTAGTGTTAGTATTCATGTTTCTTGAGTTTTGTGAATAAAAGAATGTTAATCAAAAAAGTAAGCGGATTTGCAGTATTTTTTTAAATTGAGCACGCTCGCTTCGCTCGCGTATATTACTTATATCCACATAAATGTTTGTTATATAAATATAAATGTTAAATAAAAATCATGTGACTTTGTAAAAGTTATGAATGTATTTAAAAGTTAAGGTATCTTTTGTGGCAATATTGTGGCGGATAATGATTTTCATATTGAAACTATTTATTTGAAAAATCTCCATATTCTAATTTTATACAATTAATGATTTCATCCATCGGATCTAGACTGTTTTTCTCACAATGGTGTCTCCAGAAGTACTCATAGAGTCAGTCTGCAAATTCGTCCGGTCGAATATGTTGACTTTTTAAAAAAAAATGTTTGCAGCCTATTACGACGACTCGATCCGATACTTCAGCAACGAATTTAACACTATGGTTAACAGTCTAATGCCATATTCAGTGAATCTCTCATACGCTTTCCACATATCCGAATGGATAATAGATCCTTTCTCTACATGTTGTTCCAAAAGGAGAATTAACGTGTCTGCATCCCTTTTATTTGGGAAAAATTACCATTCTTAAGTCTTCTGAGTTATCGGCAATCATTCCGAATACCCAGGGACCTTCAACTACATTCCTCTGTTATATTTTTGTTTACCAAATTTGGATTTGTGTGTTCTGAAATACGTTTAGAATTGAAAAATAAAAATTGGTTACATTTTTCCGCTTTTCTACATTTTTTCCATATAGGTAATGAAAATGACGCATTTCCGCGGAAAAAATTTGGCGTTTTTAGGTTAAGAAAAATATCTATAATTCACAGCAAAAAATATTTTTTATGTAACTGATTTCTCTTTTTCTAAAGTCTAGAAAATTTCCTTTATAATGGAAATGGCGCATTTCCGCGGGAAAATTTTAATGTTTCTGTGTTCAGAGAGGCCTCTGAATGCTATTTGTTATTTGTTTTTTTTTTTCATAGCTGATTTCCCTTAAACGAAACTTGACCCGATTTTTTTGATCTTAGTATTTGGTAGCATAATTAGCAATTTGTCGTCCATATCATTTATATCATCCGTGTCCATTTGCAAAAGCTCATCACACCTACAAATCTCAGTGACTGCAACAATAAATACAACCTAAAATATAAATTGAAAAATAGTTATTTAATCCATAATAAATAAATCAGTATATACCTTCGTGCTCAAGTACAGTTTTTGTATACTCGATTTCTTGAAACCATCTGACTGCAGTTTCAGAAAGCTCATACCTTCAGATATTTTGTCAAATCAATGTTATTTTTTATATTCAGGGTAGCTTTCAACATCGAATAGGTAGACCAGAACGTTAAACGCTTAATTTTCTTTGAAATATTGGAAAAATAGGCAATCAGCATATTTTCAGAGAAAGATCCTACATTTTTCTTCTGTATAACTATGACTTAGACAAATATTTTAAGAGGGGCTAGAAAAAATTCAGAACTAACGGTATCACCCTTCAAAAAAATTCCAAACTTATTTATAAAGCGAAAAAAAATTATTTTCGAAACCTTATTAACCCCTAACTTCTCGGCGACTATGCCGCCTGTCAGCTGCGAGGTTGGGTATATTCTGCCAAAGTCAAAGTTGTCAAAGGTAGTGACAGAGCACCGCGTTGCCACGTGTAACGCTTTACGGCGCTTTTAAAGAAAGTTTTATTTACAAAATACTAGATTATTTAATGAGAAACACGATATGGTAGCACTGAGAGTAAAACCTACCTTACTGATACTTCCAGAACTGATATTTGGAGATTTCAAGAAAGTTAAATTATTTTCTGTTTTCTAACTTGTTTACATTATAACTTGTCGTTGTACAAATTGTTGTACTTGCTGGGGACCTCTTGGTTTCTCTCGACCATTTCATAAATAAAAAAATACTTTTTTTAGTATTATTATTTTAAATTTCCCGAGGCGTTTACAGTGCTCTGTAATATTACTTTTCTGACCACTACTGCTATTTGACATTTGGAGAGTATTAGAAACAATGCAACCAACAACACAGCATAGGTTTGTATCGACTGCCAA
This sequence comes from Monochamus alternatus, assembly GCA_037114965.1. Lineage (NCBI taxonomy): Eukaryota > Metazoa > Arthropoda > Insecta > Coleoptera > Cerambycidae > Monochamus > Monochamus alternatus. The sequence continues at coordinate 37,993,117 of CM073435.1, forward strand.
GTGATATGTACGTCTAACCCTGTGTCACGGAGGAAGTGTCAAAACAATACTAGGATGAATATAACCCACGATTGTACACAAAAGAATAGAATATTGATTATATTCATTGCCATAAGAATATTAATATGAAGAATATTAGGTTCTCGGTGGTGGCGGACCAAAGACTGTACTGTTGTGTTGACATTGTAATTTTAATTTTCCGTTTTTAGTGACAGTTTCAATTTTAAACGTTTTATTTATTAAATAATGGATTGTTGCGATATATTGGACATGTGTAGTTTTCCACAATTTTCTTTAAACGTACGTGGACATATTGTCTAGAGTTGAGAGCAATGTGGAGTTACAGTTATCGGACAAAATTTTCTAATTAAAAAATTGCCACGGGTGTATTCGAAGTTTTCTGTTAGTATTTCTTTCAATCAATTTTCTTAAAATAAATGGGCAATTCTGACGGACCTGTAATGAGTGAAAATGAAGTTTTGGCAGTTTGGAACGAAGGAACGAAAAACGAATGCAAAATGCTGTAGCTAAACGGATTAACTGTTATCTATCAGGTACTTAGGTATTATTATTAATAAAAATGTTTACTTTCGTTGTTTCTACATTCGGCAACGTTGTGTGAAACGACCGCATGGTAGTTGACATATGTAAACATCTTGGACGATGACTTATCGACATAGGCGCCGACTTTCCGTAAGAAAAAAGGGTTTTGCCCCATTTTTAAAACATCGAGCTAGTATTCAGAAATGCATTTTTTATTGTCTTTTAGACCTCCCTGAGCACGTGGTTAAAATTTTTGTACTTAGTCATAGTTAACCCTGTATATTCAATGAATCTGCTGTATGTGAGTTCATATATAGTTTATGACTTGTCCGGTAATAGATTTAATTCCACATCTCGCACCAGGTCTCTTATCTCAGGTGGTATTAATGGTAATAACTCATCCTCACTTTCAAATACATCCATTTGCAAACAGTTACTTGACAATTGTTTAAAATTGACAAAGACAGTAAAGAAAACACAAACAATTTAACAAGCGTCATCAGCGGTAGACATAGTAACGAAAAGCCAGATTTGGATATTCAAATAAAACGCAATTAATAAATATAAAAGGACGATTTTGCATAAAATTGAAACAAATTTGGAGATAAAACTATATGTGTATGATAGTTGTCGAAAATAGTTGTTTGTTTCAGTAGACAGAATAGCAGATTTAATGTCTGGTTTCCAATCCTTAGCTATGAAACACCAGCCGCAGCATTAAATCTTGCCTAGTGAAACAAATAACTATTTTCGTGATCTGTCATTAAAAGTCGACATTTTCGTTAAATTTTCAATTGACAAAGTGAGTCATTTTTATCATCTAGCTCGAAAATACTTTCATGTTCTAGAACGCCAAAATCATTTTCGATGTGGAACATAAAACAAATGTCAAAATAATATGTAATTTTTTCGAAACTTTTTATGATTCCATCAATCGATTATATATGTTAAATAATATAAGATTTCAATACAAAACAGTGACTATTATAAACAGGACGATTACAGTTTATTTTGCACTACATGAAAATTGAAAGTGCCGATATTGCAGCAAGTTAAATTTATGCCAGATCCAGTTCTGTCCGTTAACATAGTTTTTAATATTGAGCATTCAATGAGGCTGCTGTAATTGTTTAAGTTTACAGCTCACGATGTATTATTGGGAATATTCGTAGGCTCTGCTGAAGATGGTAACAATTTATTTGCGATTGAAATTCTATTTTGTATAGAATCTTCTATACATGTTTCCGGTACCCTCCATGTCGTTTAATGGTGGTACTATTGGCACCTGCGTCGAATAACAAAGTGGTCGAAGAACGTCAAAAGCAGTGCCCTGTATAAGTTTCCGGGTAAGGCAAATTGAGATAAGTTGCTATATCTTCTACTTGTAGTAACTGCCGGACGGAAAGTGTAGTATTTGTGGCATATCTCCATTTAGTCTGGACTTGAATTAACAAAACATTTCGGAGTATGAGTTTTGGAATCGGTAATTCTTATATTAATAATTGAATCTTTGTCTTCTATATTATCGATCGTTGTATTTATAGTCTGTTTGGAAATGAAAGAGAGTAATAAAACCCCGAGATAAGAACCGGCTATGGGCGTGGTAATATTTCGTTTCAGGTAAGGGGTGTACATTAGTATATTTTACTGGATACATCATAGGGCAGGAGCCAGTGTATTGTGACAGATCAATCCAGTCTTAGAGCTGAATATACGAAGACGTGCTAGTGCAGTAGAGTAAAATTCGACTTGTGTTTAGTGACTATTGTGCCAGTGGATATAATATTGTTTGGGTAAAATGTCGAGCTTATCCGATTTAGTACCTGCTAAACGCGTGAAAAGATGTGCGCTGTCTCAGAATGAGAAGATTATTATATTAAATGTATTTAATGAATTGAAACACCAAAATCTTACAAACAGTGTTGACGACATCATGGAAAAGTGTCCCAAAATGACAGAGATTGGAAAATCGACTATCTACAGACTTTTAAAGGAAACAAAAAATGAACAAGATTAATATAGTAACACATATAGGTAGTGCCAGTGGTTTTGTAGATGGCGGTTTACTTTTATTTGAATCTAAAAATACAGGTGACTATCACGAAGACATAAACGCAGATGTTTTCGAAGACTATTTTACACAGATGTTGGATCTTATTCCTCCGGGGTAGGTAATTGTCATGGATACTGCCAGTTACCATTCACGGCAGACCGAGCAGACGCCTACGACTGTTTGGAGGAAAGCCGATATAATTCAATGGTTATCCGGAAGAAACATTTCTTTTGGAACAAATATGGTGAAAAAGGAACTTTTGACACTTGTCAATCTTAATAAAGATCAGGAAAAATATGTTATCGATGAAATGGCAACAAATCGCCAAATAATGGTACTACGGTTACCACCTTATCACTGTGAACTCAATCGAATTAGTCTGGGCGCAGGTAAAAGGAGATGTAGCGCGAAATAATACGACGTTTAAATTAAGTGACGTGAAAATTTTTTTAAAAAATTTCTTGGAACGAGTAACTGCAGATAACTGGCAAAGATGTATACATCATGTACAAAAAGAAGAGGAGAAAATGTGGGAACTCGATAATTTAATTGACGTCACTGTGGAACCTATCGTTATCAATCTAGGAGACGAAGATAATTCATCAGAATATTCAGAGGATGAATTTTAATATATCTACTTTTTTATTTTCTTTATTGTACATTTATACAACACTACATTTACTCACCATAATTTGAATTTTCAAAATACATATATTTTTGTGTGGAATAAAAGTCATTCATTAAATTTAAATAAATATTTTGATAATAATACTGAATAATTTTATTTGAATTACTAAAAACCCTTTTAACCCGGTTATGATGCTTAAAGTAGCCTCTAGTTTTGAAATGCTGTTTTTATATTGTTTACTTATAAGAGAAATGGACCGAGAAATTGAATTGAATTTAGTACGGTTGGATCACAGAGAGTTTTTTTAAAAGTACACCTAATCTATACCGATAATAAATAATATAAAAATATTGAATATAAGTACCAGTACTACACTTATTTACGATTTGCATACATAATAAACTTTTATTACTATCTTTCATTTCTAAACAGACTATAGTAGATCATCTCTTCTCAAAGGTCCACGAACATGAATTATTAAATGACCTGAAAAGTTCCAAAAAATTATTAAATCGATCGATTATTAGGTGCTTCTTGTAAGAGTCTCTTAATTTCCCCTTTCGTTAGAATTCTGGTTTTTTTGGATGGTAACCAACTGATTTGTTTTTCAAATATGATATTAGTTTTGGAAATTTTCTAATATTCACATTGTCTTTGGTATTTAGTGTATTTTTCAACATGAAATAACTGATCATAACATCGAAAGTTTAATTGTATGTTCGAAATATGCCAGTAATGCCGCTTCGGACATAACCAGTACTGAGAGTTGTTAGAACAGTCCCTATCTCATATTTTTATCTCTACTGTATCTCAAAGTTAACCTGGTAACCTTTTTTTAAAACACCCCCTATATTTATGATTTTATTTAACAGTATTACCGGTAGCATTCGAAACGAAACGCGAAGTTTTTTCACGCTCGATCGGTATGATAAATCCAGCATGCGTGTAGTACTTTCCAAATCTCGGAATATCCGAATCCATTCGACCGTATCAGACACTGAAATGTCAATTTCGTGTGATTCGGGAGTACGCCGCGGGGCTTTCTCGTTAAAGAAAAGGAAAAAGTTAATAAAACGGAGGATACGACATTTCCTGACAGCATTCGGCATCGGTTGATTCCCGTGGCCTTGCTTTACAATCCAAACATCACGCGGTACGAAAACAAATCCACTTGCGACCGCAAACTGTAACACGTACCTATTTTTCAACGGCCGGTGGCCATTCCGTGTCGTTCGTTTAAACGGGAAAACAGCGACCGCGAAATTGACGGAATCTGTCAATCGGTGGCGGAGATAGAAAAGTGGAGATAGGGATCCGCATTAAATAGCTCAGGGTTGTTTAAAAACTATTAATCAGAAGCGGTTTGGAAATAACGACAGTTAAAAAATGAGTCGATACATTACCGGCAGGTACACGTTTTTATCAGGTTTACCTGTAATTAATTTCCGTCCTTCGTAAATATTTTCCTATCGGGGAATAAACTTGTTAAGGCTGGTGGTTTATGGACATAGAAACGAACTTTTAGTGAGATAATTATGTAATAATTATGCAAAGAAAATCCACTCAAGAAGTGATGGTTTTATTAGCGTAATGCCAAACTATGAAGTCATTAGCTTCAAATTTTTTTAAATAAAAAAAATCAGCGCAAAGGAGATAATTGAAGGGTACAGAGGAAAAATAAGCTAAATCTCTGTTTATTAAATGTGATAACGACATTCTCTTGTAGTCATTTGTTTCTGTTTCTATGGATATACTATAAAATGTATCACAAGTAAAATTTATTCATTAAAATCGGGGTAAAACAGGCAAAGTCACGAATGCTTTCGTGATTCTTACTGTTTGCCTTTGCTGCACAAACTTTAAATTATGATTTAACCTACGATAAGTTACGTATATCACTGAGTTTACAGAGATTGACGTTATCAAAACTAAAGACAAATGTTTGTTAATCTTTTCTCGAAAAATCATATACAGTGTCTCTTAAGTAGCCATTGCCATTGTCAAAGTGTGTCAAATATTAAAAAAAAAAATCAGTTTTGAAGGAAACCGCTTGAGATAATTTAACCAAATTCGATGTGCATATTTAGTGTGACAGTAGGTATGAAACAAAAAATTACCAGCTTCAGAAACTTACCAGTGGCGGAGGTGTGACATCATCAATCATTCGTTTCCAATAATATACAGTATGCGTCAAAAGTATGGAATAAATTCAATAAAAACGAAACAATTATTTTTTGGGAAAAATCCTCGAACAGGTCGATTTTTAATTAAAAAAATACATATTTTAGCGTAAAATGCGATTTTCAAATGTCATTTGTTTTCGAGTAATGACGTCATCGATTTTTTTTTAAATGGCAACACCATATTTTTTTCCTTAATTGCTGAAAGATCGTTTAATTCTCTATCAGACAGTACTAAAATTGTGCCCTCTTAGATAGGAAAGTTTTCGAGTAAATGACGATTGAATGTTAGAAAACGTATTGTAAGCGACATAGAAATTATTATTCAATTTAAAGTATTATGGCACATTTAACTGTTACTCAAAGAATTGAAATTTTAATTCTTATCGGATGCGGGAATATGACTAGAATTCAACAGGAAGTTTGCGATTTATTTAATGAAAAATATCCAGATCGCCCTATCAGCCAATCAACAGTCAGTAAGGTAGAGTCTAAATTTAGAAGAACTAGCAATGTTGTAAGTATTCCAAAACCTGGACGTTCAAGCATTAATGAAAATCAGAAACAGAACATTTTGATAAGTATGCTGGATAATCCTTATAATTCTTCACGATTGGTTGCATTAAACAATGACACTAGTCAGAGCACGTATCTTGAGGAAGGAAAAATATCATCCCTACAAAATTCAACTTGTGCAGGAACTCAATGAAGATGATCCCGATCGCTGCTTACACTTTTGCGAAATTCTAATGGATTTATGTCAAGGAAATAGAAATTTACACAGGCCAATACTTTTTTCAGATGATGCCACATTTTGTCTGAATGGTACAGTAAACCGTCAAACTTGCAGATATTGGAGTCCTCATTGGATGGCAGAGGCACATACCCAACACCCTCAGAAATTAAATGTGTGGGCTGGAATAGTTGACGACAGAATAGTAGGGCCTTTTTTCTTTGAAGGAACCCTTACAGGACAAAGATATTTAGAGTTTCTAGAAAATGACCTTGTTCCAGCCCTTGCAGTAATTTTTCCTAACGATAATGACCCTGACATTCCTGACGATACCATATGGTTTCAGCAAGACGGTGCACCTCCGCACTATGCGCGCCCTGTACGAGATTTTTTGGACAACTGTTTTCCTGGGAGGTGGATCGGCAGACGCGAACCAATAGAATGGCCTGCAAGATCGCCAGATCTTACACCTCTTGACTATTTTTTATGGGGATACATGTAGTCAAAAGTGTACATTAATAAACCACGTAATTTAGAAGAACTTCAAAATGACGTCATTACTCGTAAACAAATGACATTTGAAAATCACATTTTACGCTAAAATATGTATTTTTTAAATTAAAAATCGACGTGTTCGAGGAGTTTTCCCAAAAAATAATTGTTTTGTTTTTATTGAATTTATTCCATACTTTTGGCGCATACTGTATATAAGTGTGGAAGAAAAGTATGGAATAAATTCATTATTTCTAAAACACCGAAGTTTCATAAAGTTTCCTCGGACACGTACCAACGCATTTCCGACGATCATTTGTTTTCGGGGATTCTAGTAGAGCTTAACTTGTTGAATTCAAAAATGTATAATTTCAATACTTTATTCCTTCAACTTTCCGAGAAAAAAAATAATCACTAACCATTTGTTACAATCAAATAAACGCTCTAGTTGACAGATGTCAATTCTCATTAGATTTCATTTACCTGCCAGAAACAGTTTCTGAGGTGACTTGATTTAATTTGTTGATTTTGCTATCAAAAGATGTAATATTCTACATGCAATCAAATGAAGCAAAATAATAAATTAGGGGGACAAATACGATTGAGGCAACCAGAATTTAATTATTAATTAATTAATTACTTGCTTATTGTTAAATTGTTTTAAAAATAAAGAGTCCTTATTTTGTGATACTGCCGATGAATTCACTATATCCATTTTACTCTCAACCAGCCCATCACAGACACAAATGGGTATATTCAAATTTTTTTCAAACCGATTTTATTGGATCGGTTATTATTTTTTTCTCGGAAAGTTGAAGGAATGAAATATTGAAATTATACATTTTTGAATTCAGCAAGATAAGCTCTACAAGAATCCGATGAAAAAATATAGGGGCTCTACTTAAAAAAATATCCGATAACGTCATCACGAAAAAACAAATGAACGTCGGAAATACGTTGGTATAGAAAAAAGAGTCTTTTTAAAAAGCAAAATCGACGTGTACGAGGAAATTTCATGAAACTTCGTTGATTTAGAAATAATGAATTTATTCCATACTTTTCTTCCACACTGTATATATATATATGTCGTTCCTGATCGCATTTGCGACCAGGAACGACTTACGTTGGTTGGCTCTAATCACCATTCAGTGAAGGAATGAGGAAAACCTGGAAAACCTTATTAATTAGGGGGTAGACAAACGTCCACCGGTATCAATCTCTCACATTGATCCAAGTTAACATCCTTCCATCCTACCATACCCGCACAGAGAGTGCCAATCTTCTCTACAAATATAGCTGATATATGATCTACCGGCCTCGGGGATCGAACCCACAGTGGTCTAGCCACACCGATTGAACTGACGCCTTAAACCGCGCGACGACTGACCGACTTAATCACCCTGTATAATATTACAAATAAAATGGGTCATCGTATGCGTCATTGTATTATCTTCACTTTTTGCTTTTTTACATTTTTCTGTATTTCAAACCGATTAACAACAATATTGATTTATTGTATCAAGTGCTTTTTTATACAGTTACTTAAATAACTTGAACATATCTTGGAGAGGCCATACAAATAAATAATAATAAGTTGAGTTTATTTTTTTAAAATATTAAGTTTATGCATATTCAAATGCTGAAATGGCCAATATGATCTTGCAGATAGAAATGGTACTGGGGCTAGGAGAGTTCAGGCTCATTTCAGATAGGTCTAATTTCTGGACTTTTAAGTCTGAATTTGAGTGTGTTTGAAATTAAAGAAGTCTTAAATACTAGATATATTTTCATTAGTTTTTTATCTCACTCATCTCAGAATACCAGTACCCTTATTTCGGATAATTATATAAATAAGTGAATCAGATAAGTTTATATTTACTGATGTTACCGCGGATAATATTGATAAAATTATTAGTAAACTTAAATCTTCTGCTAAGGGCTATGATGGAATTGGTTTAAAAATGATATCTCTTGTGATCTCTTATCTAAGTAATCATGTTGCTTTTCTGACAAATAAATGCCTCTCGGATAGAATTTTTCTTCTGCTTGGAAAGATGCTGGCGCGCAAAATAATAACCCAACAACTACATTAAACTTTCGTATCATTAGTAACCTTTCTACTTTATCAAAGATCTTGGAAAAACTTGTTTCTTACGAGGTGACTGATAATTGTATTAAAGCCAATATCCTGATACTCAGTCTGGCTTTCCAGGTCAATATAAAACTTGTACTGCTCTGCTAAAAGTTGCTGATGATATAATAAGATACATCGATATGAATAAATGTACCTGTCTCATTCTTGGTTTTAGTAAGGCATTTGATACTTTAGATCAAGCATTACTTTGGAAAAAATTAAAATTCTTCGGACTTAGCGGCATTGCTGTCACATTCTTTAAAAATTATCTGTCGGGCCAGAGAGTTACTTTTAACGCTGACATATCTCTGCTGGAGTCCCCATAGGTGGTGTTCTAAGACCTTTTCTCTCTTCCATTCATACTGCGGACTTAGTATCAGTATGCTGATGATATTCAACTCATAGCTGCAAAAATCTTAGTTTATGGGTAGACAATTCTCTTAGGTTTGCTAAGCATGTCAACTATGTTACTCAGAAATCTTTTGGCAATCTGAAAGTTCTTTACATGCATAAAGACTTTCTTAGTCCTGAAATTAAATTAAAAATTTGTGATTCCTTAATATTATCTATCTTGGCACACAGCATGGTCATGTATTTGCCAGCATTGGTACTCACAGATAAAGAATGCCAAAAAAATTCAAAATGCTTGTATTAGGTTCAGTTATAATCTTCGCAAGTTTGATCATATTTCTTCTATATAGTTTTAAAAATTCAAATTAATTTAACCTCAGTGCTAGATTTCATATCCAGTTTCTTACAATGCTATAAAAAATTATAATTCCTTGCCTAATGAACTCAGGTCTTTTCACAGTTCTAAGAAAAGTCTTAAATATATTTGTTAAATACAAAGTTATAGCTATTATTTTTTAAGAATGTATTATTTCTTCTATTATCATAATTAAATATTCTTGTATCAAACATGAGTTTACATTAAGTGTGATACCTACGTATTCAAATAATTATTTTCTTTATATGCATTATTTCTGCATTATCTAATTTTTACAATAGCGTACGATTTGCAATAATTTCTACTTTTCGGTTGGTTATATGGATGAGCACCTTATAGTGAATATCGCTATCCTTTGATTGTATTTATTTTTACGATATTCATAAAGACACTATTATTATTATTATTTGATGCAACTGACCAAATTTTTTCAAAAGGTTTTCAACGAGACTAGTGGAAACGTGTACATTTAAAATCATTAATAGAACGAGACTACTAGGTCCGTGACGACCCTAGACCGTAAACCGACTAGTACGTTTTTTCCTTTACTTTTCTTTAACTTATTGCTAGTTGTTCAGTCACCTACTTCAAATTATCTCGACCCTGTAATTGTTATTAAATATTCTTATACGTCAACATATTAGCTTTCCATTAAAGCTTTATTCATTCATCCATTACTGTCACAAAACTAGGCCACGGAAAATTTCATACACAATTTGGAGGATTTGACTTTGGGGTTAATAATATTTGTCGTGTAAAGTTAGATTGATTGCGCATTATTATAGATTTAGAGGCATAGCTCATAGATAAACATTAGCGTGGTTTGTGGAATTCTCTTGACAAAATTATCCCCACATTTCATATAATTTCTATGTAAAGGATAAATGTAGTTTTGACTAAGGATTTATCAAGTCAAGTAAAGTTGATTTTTTTTAAAAAACTGATTTGAATAATATACAAAATTTCAAAAAGCTTTGTTAATACACAGTATTGAAAATTGTCAATTTAGAAAAAGGAAAACAACACATGTAATTAGTTATCATTAAATTTGTGATATTCAATTACACAATGATATTGTCAGCTTTGTTTTGACGTTAGTCATTAAATATTGTACAGAGTAAATTATTAAATTCGAAAGTACATAGAACGTGGCCTGCTAAGACATAATTACGTTTTTCGTTGCAATTGCGTCAAATCAAGTTTCTAATACAGCTAGACTGTTACAGTATTTTGAACAAAATCCAGGAAATTCTATACGGCAGGCTAGCCGGGAACTGAATTTGTATAAATTAACGAATTTTAAAGACCAACGGGTATGCATGACTACAAAATTCACAATTTGGAGTATTTACTTGAGCGTCACATTGAAAACAGACTTTTATTATAGTTTATATTTGTTGTAAATGTAGAAACTGTTGATCAGAACCTTTTTTTCGGTACGTTCTTTGGACGGACGAAAAGAAGTTTGTCAGCCAAACAGACACAACGAACACTGCTGGTCCATTGAATACAGCCCGCATTGTAAATCCAGTCCAAAACCAATGCCATTTTGGAATAAATGTATGGTGTAGCATCATCGATAGGCATTTAATTGGGCGTTATTTTTATGAGCATACATTGAATAGCGTGACTTACCTAAATTTCTTACAAGAAGAACTTCCTTCATTTTTGCAGAATGTGCCTTTGCAGTTAAGGAGAAACCTATGGTTTCAGCACGACGGAGCTCCAACCCACAAGGCCAGGATTGTGCAGTAATATTTAGATGACACTTTCCCAGCAAAATGGATTGAGATTAATGGACCTATTCAGTGACCTGGAAAGTCACCAGATCTAACACCTCTTGATTTTTCGATGGAGGGTTTTCAAAAATAAGGTTTATAAAACACTTTCGTCAGATATTAATCATTTTAAAGAAAAAATCACAAACGCTTGTAATAAGTTAAATGACTAAATATTAATAAACGCAGCCCACAAAGAAGTCAGGCGAAGATTGGATATGTCTATGCATTCCAGAAGAGCTTTATATCATGTAATCCAAATTTGTTTTTAGTTATGTAGTGTACATGTTCATGTATGTAGTGGTACAGATTTGCCATCACTAAATCTAATGTGGCGACTAATACAAAGTCTTGATTCTTGCAATAAAGTGCATTAATTGAGACTTGTGTTAATTCAGATTTAGTTTATTTTTGTTGTTCCATTCAGACATGTTTTGAACTAGCTTGTGTATCTGGCTATTGATGCCTTCATCTTTAGGTCTGAAACAAGCATTACTGTATAGCCTTGATTCTTGCAATGAAGTGCATCAATTGAGACTTTTTTAATTCAGATATAATTTATTTTTATTGATCCTTTCAGATATGTTTTGAACTAGCTGCTGTATACGGCTATTGATGCCTTCATCCTTAGGTCTGAAACAAGCATTACTGTAATGTACAGTCCTCTGATTAGTGCGAATGATAAATCAAGGATGTAGTGACTTCACTGGGCGATATCATCAGGCAGCTGTCTTGATTAGTTATCCTCAGAATTATATTTCCTAAGGTTATGGGGTCCTGTTAACTTCACACGCCGCTGATTTAATGGACACTAATGAATGATTTTGCAGTTTCGTCTTTTCTACCACGTCAGAAAGGAAACAGCTAATTATGGAGGAGATAAATTTCTTACAGCATTAACAAATAATCAAGTTTAGATTAGATTTTAGTTTTGTATCCTTTCATAAGTATATTAAATCAAATAAAGTCCGGAAAAATAAAATAACTCGAATGTGCAAAGTGAAATATAATTTATTAGTACAGGTTGTCTCAAACTTAATAGTATAGGCCTATTTTGAGGATACAAAAAATTTTTAATAAAATTGGTGACATTTTCAACCAAAAGTATTATCTTTGGACTAATGACGTCGTCAATTACATATTTTTTAAAAATATACCCAAATTTTTTTCCTATTAAAAAACTCTCTTTTTTTCTAATAAACTTTTATTAAAGAAATTTTTCTGTATTACTTCTCGTTTAAAAGTTATAAGCAATGTCGTCCTAAATAGTCTCAAAATAATACCACCTAAAAATCAGATTAGCGGTGGAAGGATCAAGTAGTCGTTGGAAAATAATTGAATGTTCGTTGTTTAAAGTGAATAAATGTCATTAAGAATAAATAAAAGGATTAAACTCGATAATTTTTTAATACAGTTCAAACAAAAGGTGATGATAACAATAACTAAACTTTAAAAATGAGGCAAACTCTCTCAAACTACATCTCAAACTACATACAATCTATTCTCTATATGACTTCCTCTCATTTCAACACACATATCTAATCTTCCTCTGACTTCTTTGTAGACTGCGTTTATTAACATTTCGCTGTTTAACTCATTACAAGCGTTTGTGATATTTTCTTTCAAATGATTAATATCTCACGAAGGTGCCTTATTTGCACCTTATTTCTTAAAACCATGGAATAGATCCATTAATCCCAATCCGTTTTTCTGGCAAAGTGTTATCTAAATATCATATCAATATCAATATCACAATCTTGGCTTTGTTGGGTGGAGATCCATCGCGCTGAAACCATAGGTTTCTTTTTAACTGCAAAGGCACATTCTCCAGAAGTGCAGGAATTTCTTCTTGTAGGAAATTTAGGTAACTTACGCTGTAGCCTAATTAAATGCCGCACCATACATTTACTCCAAAATAGCCTTGGTTTTAGACTGGATTTAAAATATGGGGATATTCAATGAACCAGTAGTCGTTGCGCCTGTTTAGCAAACCATTACTGAAAAACCGATTTTCGTCCGTCCAAAGAACGTGCCGAACAAGGTTATAATCAACAGTTTCTACATTTACTACAATTTGAGTTATAAAATTAAGTCTATTTTCAATGCCACAATCAGGCAGATACTTCAAATTGTGAATTTTATAGTCATGATACCCATTGATCTTTAAAATTCGTTGAACAGTTGATTTATCCATATTCAATTCCCGGCTAGTTTGCCATATAGAATTTAGTGGATTTTGATCGAAATAGTATTTGTAGAGGGTTACAGTCTAGCTATACAGGGTGTAACTAAATAAGTGTGAAACATTTAAGGGGGTGATTCCTCATCGAAAAAAAGATAGAATCTTTCATATAAAGAAACTTCATTGGAGCATCCCTTGTTAAGATACAGCCCCTTAAAGGGGGTCCACAAAATTTGTTTAACAATTTTTTTCACAAGCACTAAACAAATTACAATGTTGAAATTAACCTGACATTTTCTACTACCAAAAAGACACTTAGCCAGTAATTTATTTGGTTTACCCCATGGTTGTAAGGGGTGGAAAACGCAACCACTAAAATTTATTTCCAACGTAACTTTTTGTCTTATTATTTGTTTACCATTTAAAAATTTATTTCCGATAGCCTGTTTCATTCTAAAAAAAAATGTCTCTTGAATTTTTTTCCCAAAATAAACCAGTTCGCAGCAAAAAATTATTTTACAGATCCATATCGCCATAAAACGAAAATACGAAACTAATTTATCTAGTAGGCCGCTATTAGCGATACTGACAATTAAATTGGAATCAAGCTGCCAGTTTGTAAATTTTTTAAATTGAAGTAATACTAATTGTGTATTGTTGTTCTGTTCTTAATTTGTTACTTTAACAATTCACTTGTTATTAAAATGGCATACACAAATGAGGAAATGGCTGATATGCATTACGTTTACGGTCTGTCGCAGGGGAATGGGTTAGAAGCTTCTAGAAGATATGCTGAAATGTATCGTCAACGGCAGCATCCTTCACATAGAATATTTGCCCGACTTCATCAACGATTACGAGAATATGGTTCATTCAACAAAAGAACGCAGGATTGTGGTCGCCATCGAGAAGTAAGAACACCACAGCTTGAGGAAACAGTACTTAATTTGATAGAAGAACAACCTACTACCAGTACTAGAAAGATTGCTTTCCAGCTAAATGTTGATCATATGATGGTATTTCAAATTTTAAAAAAACATCTCTTATACCCTTACCATCTGCAACGAGTACAGGCACTGTTACCGCGAGACTTTCCGAACCGTCTTGAATTTTGCAATTGGATGCTGGAAATGATTAGACGTGACTTTCTGAAGACGATCGAATTCACAGACGAATGTAGTTTTTCTCGGGACAAGATTATTAATTTTCATAATTACCACATATGGGCTGATGAAAACCCTCACGATATTGTCGAAACTAATAATAATAATAATAATAATATCTCTACCCCTCATTCTAATCACAGGGATTAGCCCAGAAGTCGGAGACTTGTGCGTGAGTGGGGGCGGCGTATTATTATTAAGCAGGCCGCATTTGCGCCCAGGAACGACTTACGTTGGTAGGCTCTAACCACTATTCAGTGTAGGAATGAGGGAAACCTGGAAAACCTCATTAATTAGGAGGGTAGTCAAATATCAACCGGTATCAATCTCTCACATTGACCCAAGCTAACATTATTCCACCCTACCATACCCGCAGAGAGGGTGCCAATCCTCTCCACGAATATAGCTTATATACGGTCTACCGGCAGCTGGACTCGAACCAACTCCGATCTAGTCACCTCGATTCAAGTACTGACGCCTTAAACCGCGCGACCACTGACCGACAAACCAAACTAACCATCAAGAACAGTTTTCTCTTAACGTGTGGGTCGGAGTTATTGGGGATTATTTAATTGGGCCTCATTTTCTACCTCCTAGATTAAATGGTGAGGCATACGTTCAATTTTTAAGAGAAGTGCATCCCGTACTGCTGGAGGAAGTTCCTTTGGGCGTCAGAAGGGTTTTTATGCATGATGGGGCTCCCGCCCATTTTTGTCAAGTAGCACGTCAGCATTTAACTGAAACATATGCAAATCAGTGGATAGATCGAGGAGGACCACAGAATTGGCCCGCTCGATCCCCGGATCTCAATCCTCTCGATTTCTCTACTTGGGGTCATTTGCAGCATTTGGTTTATCGTACTTCTGTTCGCGATGTAGAGGACTTAAGAAACCGCATTATCGATGCGTGCAGGGTAATTAGAGAGACTCCAGGAATATTTGAGCGAATACGTGGCTCAATGCGCCGACGTCTAGACGCATGCATAATATCTGAAGGTAGACATATTGAACATTTACTATGATTTCTATATGTTGTATGTTTTGTTATTAATAAATTAGTTTTGATTATACCCCTTTAATCATTTAATGCAGGTAGTAACTACAAAATAACAGTAAATCCAGTTCGCATTTATGACGATGTATCTCTGTAGTTGTTCATAAAATAATTTTTTGCTGCGAACTGGTTTATTTTGGGCAAAAAATTCAAGAGACATTTTTTAGAATGAAACAGGCTATCGGAAATAAATTTTTAAATGGTAAACAAATAATAAGACAAAAAGTTACGTTGGAAATACATTTTAGGGGTTGCGTTTTCCACCCCTTACACCATGGGGTAAACCAAATAAATTACTGGCTAAGTGTCTTTTTGGTAGAAGAAAATGTCAGGTTAATTTCAATATTGTAACTTGTTCAGTGCTTGTGAAAAAAATGGTTAAACAAATTTTATGTACCCCTTTTAATGGACTGTATCTTAACAAGGGATGCTCCAATGAAGTTTCTTTATATGAAAGAAGAAGAAAGATCCTATCTTTTTTTCGATGAACCCCCTTAAATGATTTACACTTATTTAGTTACACCCTGTATAAACATTGTTTCTTACCCTTCGGTCAATTATTTAATTCTTCCGAATAGAAAATGCATCTTCATTTCGACGCAAGGCCACCTCCAATCTTGTAAAGGTTCTATGATCAGAAAGGATGCGCTCTGGATACCTTTCTCCATATAACTCTATAGTTTCTCTTGAATTTTTTTGTGACTCGCCGTAAATTAGCAACACATCAGCTTTTTCTGAATGAGAAATGATTTTTTAAGCACAAAAGTTATACGTATAAGTATTATGTGACATTTATGCACTTTAAACAACAAACATTCAATTATTTTCCAACGACTACTCGATCATTCCACCGCAAATGTGATTTTTAGGTGGTATTTCTTTGGCGACTCTTTGGACGATATTTCTTATAATTTTTAAACGGGAAGTAATAAAAGTTTATTAGAAAATAGAGAGCTTTTTAGGAGGTTAAAGAAAATGGGTGGATTATTTCAATTTTTGGTTTCTCACAATAGGTCCATACCACCGAGTTTGGGACACCATGTAAAGTGGTTCTGAGGCTGTCACGACTGGTGTTGTTATTTGATCTATAATAATTTTCCCGTATTACGCTGTGAGCTAAGTTATAGGACGCCGCCAGTAACATAATTAATGTGCTCATTGCAGTTTTAGCTAGGATTGTTTGACTGCCCTTGTTGTTCTCGAGCTTGGTAGGCTCTGTACGGTTACCGATACTGGGACAACCCATATTTTGATTGCAGTTGCTGCTGGTATTACGGCTGCACAATCAGTACCTCTTCTCTGTGACCTTTCGAGACGTCCAATGTTAACGTCTGCAGTTGATCACATCCCATACTTTCCAACGTTTTGCCATTGTTTTCTGTCGGCATCCTCATCAAAAGCTTCAGTCGATTGGCTCACCTTGTACACGTGAAAGCATAATTCATCAACAAATTATTATTAAAGTTTCTACTAAAAAATATTATCCTGAATGTAACACATGATAATTAATTCAGCCTAAAATATTTTCCTCAACACGGATGCCGCGTATGTCTAAAGCGAAACCTTTTTTAGTTTTAATAATACCCCTGCCAACATTTTTTACCTCCTTGACAGCGTATGCACACTTCAGACATAATTTTTTGTGGTAACGTTTTATCTTTTATGTGTAACATTACAGCATATTTCACGCTTCATATAAAAATAACGGCCTAGTTGGTTGTATAAATTGAAAAAACAGGGCTGGTTATTGCTTTGTATCAGCAAAATTCCGACAATTCTAATTTCTTTCCTTTTTCGAGCCATGTTTCACATCAAGAACTTGAAATATACCGTAAGAGAATGTATTTGCCTCAAAACGCTGAAAATTTAGTCCATGCGGAATAAAGTTTTGAATATGTTTTACATTTACCAACTTCTGGTTAAAAAACTAGGATGCTGCCAAAAAGAATGAAAAAAAAAAATAGGCAACCATGAAAATCGTTCTCATCCTTTAAAATTATCTCATAATTTTATTGAATTTTGAGATTTTTCATTAGTCTATAGCATATAATAATAATTGTGTATTTCCGAAACATATACAGGGTGTTTTTAAATGAAGTAGCAAATTTTTAAATAATAAATTTAGAAACATATCAATGCAAACTTTTTGAAACACTAAAAAGAAATAAATTTTTATTTGAGCGTACAATTATTAAACACGCAGTTACTGAAATTCATACGAGCGCCACAGCTAATTGTTTCTGTAGTAGATGTTGAAGTTTGTTATTTTTCCAAACGAGTCGATTGAATAATGCTCGAATAATACTCTTTCTCAACTTGTAAGTATGGTTTTATTGATGATGAATTTATGTGTCGTTATTTTTATAAGAGCTTGTTCTTCAATTCCGCTTTTACTTAAGTTGCTAACTGCTGCCGCTCGACTTGAGTGATTTGTAATTTTGACACGTTTGACATCTATACAATGCATTTAGTCCATTTGGAAATTTCATTAATTCCTATTGACACATTTTTATATCAACCGAGTTTTCCTTCTTCCAAAAGGGATTTGGTGTAAGAAATACTCTGTTCAATGTTATAGAAGTGCCTCGTTTTTTCATCAACTTTTTGAATAAGCGTACTGGGCAAATATCTTCCTCTAAAATATTAGGCCACAGAAAATATAGCTACGCAACAGAACCTCGTGGGGACATATTAGGGAATAGGTTCTGAGGTTGTCGACAGATGGCGCAACGATACGTATTTGTTAAAATTTTAAAACTTAGAAATATGCGCTCTTCGAAAGAAGCAGCCTAGCGCGTTCGTTTCCTTGACGACCGCTGCCTCTGTTGCCATATCTTGCCGTCTTTATAAAGTGCGTTGCGTTTATGAATTTTAATAGTGGAGTAAAATCGCCTCTCTAACTCGCTTCATGTGGTTCATTTTTTAAAGCTATAACTAAATGGAACGTTTACCATAATTTAAAATAGACTTCTACAACTTTTTTAAGTAGGGCCGACTTAAAATCAAATTATTGATGCTTGAATTTTATTTGACAATTGACATTTGTTTTTTATTACATCGCAGTTGTAAAACAGCGATTTTTCTAATGTTCATGATTTTTTCACAACCCATATAAAAAAAACTATAGCGCTTCTAATGGTACACACCAATTTTTGATAACTTAAAAGCCTTTTCAAAAAAATTAGTTTCAAAGTCGTAGCAGAAAATGTATGCATTAAAAATGTTAATATGCGACTATATTAATTATTGAAAATTGATCTATAGCTATACCGAGGCAAATGTAGGCAAAATTTTAAAAATGTTTTTTTTTAAGTTTACTTAATACGGTTTTCAAGAAATTAAATTGAATTTTATGTATGTGCGACGTGTGAATAAGCTTATAGTTGCGGTACAGAATATGTTTTCATAAATAAGCTCGTAAATAAGACGGTTCATTCATTCGGCGAATTAGAAATACCTATATTTTATTATAAAGAAAAAAAAGGATTTTTATTATATATATATATATTATCATTGTATTAGATATATTTATGATGCGGTAAATTTAATTTTAGAGAAAAAAAATCAAAATTAAATCAGTGCACTCAACTTTATACTTAATTTGAATGAAATATTGACTAATTCCTATAGAATATTAAATTATCTTAAATTGAATTCAATTAAATCAATTTGAAGTTTTAGTAGCAAGTCAATTTTCAAATTTATATTTCTCAATTTTTTTAGAGAATTATTTTTTAAATCATATATTTTGTGTCTCCTAGGATAAAGACAAAGGGAAACTATTGTTGTATCATACCGTTTATAAGTATAACAATGTTATGTATTATGCAATCTTACATTTTTAAATTGTATTGTTTGCAAAAATTAAATTATGGGTTAAAAAATGATTTTAGCAGTTTTTTTTGCGTATAGGCATTTTACGCTTACCACAATGTATAAACCATTTATTACATAAATCTTTATTTTTATGTGGAAACCGAAACATTCGAACTCCCGATTTTCGAGTTTCACCACAATTAAAATATTGACACTTATTTCCAGCCATTATTGTCGATTTATTCTATATACTCGTATTTAATAATAATAATAATTGAAATAGCAACTTAACAAGTACACATAAACACTAGCAAAACAAACTGACATAAAAAGATCTGCCCCTATGTGTAAAAAATTCTATAAAAACAGTTAAATGCACGCCTTGGCCATATATTAAGACAAAGATAGACGAGCGGCCGCCGCTCGGCTAAAACGAACTCAAACGTCTTTGTCTTTTAGCCATTCGTCTCCAATAAATGCCGTAAACCGCGTCACATTATCATTGTAGTAAAATATACCTACCTTTCGTATACAATCAATAATAATTATAAACATTCTAACTATCTATAATCTATATGATACTGAAAACATCAGAGGAATGTAATTTGTATTTTTTGTGAAAATATAATTTTATCTATCTATTCAGAGCACATATTTAATTCAACGCATATAAATTTAAAGAAATCCCCAAAGATTATTTATTTAAACATTTTCCGTATCACAGTTTCTGAGATAAGGGCACAAGGAATTTTTTTGGACATGTATATGTATATATGTATGTATTACGTATGTATGCATAAGCTTTTTTTCGTCGTTTTAATGTTAGCTTCGATTATAAAAATGTCACTTGTAATTATCGAAGTAATACAAACAAGATATAATTCTGGATCTATACAGAAAGAAAAATCATGTCATATTATTAATCAATTAATAAAATTAGAAATATTTACGTTTTCTCAAATTGTTATTGATGTATTATTATTATTCTAACACAATTTAAAATTTTTAATAAATAAGTGCCTATTTATTTACATATGTGTCTACCTTATTTTTAATTACAATTACTGTAAAATATAAAAACGTTAGTTGTCACTAATGTGTAAGAATACATATTATTATTGTTATTTAATACTTTTCATTATTTAGGTATAATATTCTAATAACTTCCGTAAAATTTACAATTGGCAACGCTTTCCGAATTGGGCGCTAAAATCGACTTGCCTGTGGCGCGATCTACGAGCTAATAGCTAAACTTACTCTTTCTACTGTACATGCGCAGTTTGAAAGAAGCTGGCTTTTGGAGCCGGCTCCTTTTCGGGGACTACATTTAAACACTACTTGACGAGTCTTCTGTTGCGTTAGCTATATCTATATATTCTGTGATTAGGCGTAATATATTTGCTGTCACATAATTTGTTATCACTTTCTTGTCCCGTTTTCGAAAATAGAGGATTATTCTCGATACTTCCAGTTTCATTTCCATTATTTTCAATTTCAGATAAAAAATAGCTAAGTGGTTTTGCGGTAAGGTGGTTCTCCTTCTTTCGTCGTATAATCTTGACATTGCAAATATTTCACATTTATTAAGAGCTGATGCACTGGATTTTCTCTTTTCGAGTTGTGCTTATAGGATTTTACATTTAGCATTATGTACAGTTCGTGATTATATAATATTGAATTCTTTACAATATTTACTTTGCTGCTGCAAGCAGTGGTGTTCCAAATTGTTTTACCTACAGCTTCTTTGTAGTATTCCTCCTCTCTACGGGTATGGTAGAGTGACCGAACGATGGCTTGGTTCAATGTGAGAGATTGATACCGGTCGGAGTTTGACCATTCCCCTAATTAATGATGTTTTCCAGATTTCCCTCATTCCCGCATTGAATTGTGGTTAGAGTTGATTATTTCAACCCTTTACAATACTACTCCAGGGTTGAAACTTTTTCAAGAAGTGCAGCCATATTAGCAGATAATGTTCAATAAGTTTCGTTTCTCTAGTTTAATATTCAGTGAAGGGTTTAATTATCGCCAAAGAATCACCCCTTAAATTTGTTCGTACTTATTTAGATACACCATGATTTTCATTTACTTTAAGGTTGCAGCTTAAATTTACTTAAAACACAAATTCTTTGACCAATAATCGAAAACTAGTAAGGGTTTAGACCTTACTGTGTTCTAAAATATGAAAGATTAATTGTTAATTTGAAAAATGTAAGAAATATTGGCACGTGTTTTGTCGTTTGCCGAAAACTTTAGAATCAAATTTAATAATTTATTGCCATATCAAATAACAGAGCTATTCAATTAATTAATAATTTGAAAGTAATATTGACACGAAGATTCAGGCAGCAGCAATAATTTTTATCGTTACATAACTTTTTTTAATTTACAAGACGTAACAGGTTATAAAATGAAAGGTCAGGTTTAAGTAGGTGTTATTGATTTTTTTCTTGTTTAATAAGTTTATTGGCAAAACAATTTTGGTCCAGTTATTGCTGCTATAAATTATATCTACTTTGGAGATATTAAATAATATGAATTTTGAAAGTACATTACATTAGTAACGTATTATTTCTCAAACAAATTTTAATAATGTTGATGACCTGAGGTAATTTAACGATGCCTTGGTTCTGAGATTGTCGCTCGTTGCACTAAATTTTAAGATTTGGAACTTACAAAACTCTATAAAAATAATTGATGCATTCTTGATTTACTGCTGATAGTTGGTCAATAGTCTATGGAACATCTCAAAATTATGCCAACCCTGAATTACATCTACATTATCTAGTCGAGTCGAGTCGAATTGAATGTCTAAACAGTGACCAAAGTGTAATATTGTGTATGTATATCTCATCCAAAATCAAGAACTTTTTACATTGCGCTTTTATAAGCTCTAATCAATATTGGAGTAGAAATATATTTTTAGAATTAGGATCAGGCTATACTCACCACCCAGATATGTATTTTATGGATACGTAGAATTTCACACTCAACGATCAAATTATGGAATATATAATTGAAATAAGTAAAAATTAGGCGTGCAGCGTGCGTCGATTAATAATCGAATACATATTATTGATGAATGATGAAGAATATAGCTACCGTTATATTTGAAAGTTACGAGTTCGATATATGTCGCTGATTGTAGATTACATCTACAGGGAGTTAAAAAAGAGTGTAAAATTTTCAGAATGAATCAAAATAAGCAGAAAAGTCTTAATGAACATGGGTCCGCAAAGTAACGGTTGCGGAGATATGGACCACTATTCGTTTTTCAAACATTTTATTTTATTAGGAATAAACTGACAAAGGAAGTTTTTAACAAACAAAAGACAAAGTTGTGCCCTCCGTGCATTTCCAAGCAGGCACGACATCTTCGGCTCAACGATATTCGAACTCTTTCGAAAAAACCTTGGTTTGGATTTCTTGACACTTCTGATTAATCCGTAGCTGCAGCTTTTCCAGGCTATTTACAGGAGTACCATGCACTAATGTCTTCAAATATCCCCAAACAAAGAAATCTAGAGGGTTTAGATCAGGCGATCTTGGAGGCCATAAAACAGGTCCGGCCCTTCCTACCCATACATGTAGAAAAGTTTGGTGTAAATGCCCTCTAACGGCCATGGAAAAATGAGCTGGAGCACCATCATGCTGGAACCACATTTGTTACCTCTAATTCCAAGGAATGTCTTCCAAAAACTCATACAGTGTGTTCTGCAGAAAGTTGAGGTAAGCAGCGCCTGTTAATCGGTTTGGTAAAACAACAGGACCTAGAAACCTATCACCTACAATACCCATCCAAATGTTTACTGAAATACGTGCCTGATGTTCAGATTCTATTAGAGCACGAGGACTGCCGTCGACCCAAATATTCGTATTGTGAAAATTAAACACATTTCTTGTAAACCCGGCCTCATCAGTAAAAAGAATGTTTGCAAGAAAACGGGGATCTTCAGTATCACGAGGTAGAAACCAGCGGCAAAAAACCAAACGTGCTTGATAATCATTTATTGGATTTAAGGCCTGTACTCGTTGCACATGGTATGGATAAAGCAGTTGCTCGTGAAGGATTCTTCAAACAAGAGGACCACTAATTTCTACCTCGGCTGATATTCTTCGCACACTCGGACCTGGATTCTGCTCTACCAGTGCTAGAATTTCTTCTTCTGCTCTAGGAGTGGATACCAACCTTGGTCTTCCGGATAAATGGCATTGTTTGCTCAAGGAACAACGTAATCTTTGGTGAATTCTTCCAAACATGCGTTGTGAAGGAATCTGGCGATTTGGATAAGCGTCAACATAAAGACGTCGCGCTTTGGTAGTGTTCCCATTAGCACTACCATACATGAAATGCATGTCTGTTAATTCTGCGTTAGAGTAACCAGCCATAGCGAAAGAAAACTTGTGCACTGAGAACAACTGTCAAATACGTACTGTTTATTTCACTAAACATCAACCAACTATTATAAGAAAATACACAACGTTTTTGCAAAATTAAAAAGGGCTAAAAACATAAAACATTCCATATCTCCGCAACCGTTACATTGCGGATGTTTATTGAGACTTTTCTGCTTATTTTGGTTCATACTATTACCTCCTTAAATATTTTACACTCTTTTTTTAACACTCTGTATTATAAGTATGTCTGTACCCTTAGAAAGATTTTTTTACTCTATTGTAAAATTATTTAAGCTAATCAAATCAATTTACATTCAATTAGTATTATGTAGTAGTACGAAATTTCTGGATACCAAATTTGTAAGTACAATAAAGAAATAATCCCATAGATAAAAATGAAGTTAAACAATTGAAAAGTAATTTACTACTATTACTACTACTATTACTATTACTATTACTATCACTATAACTATCACTATCGTTATCGCTATCCATTATTAACTCAAATTGATCTAAATTATAAAGGTTGCCTACTTAACCAGTTCCCAACAAGATTAATTTCACTGATCACCCTGTCTATATCATACGTTTAGTGTGAGTAATAGAAATGTTTTACGTTTCTATAGATACACCTGCCTAATTAGTAAAGCATCTGAATACTTTGTAATTATGGTAGAGTGGTTCGTCAGTAAATTTCCTGATAGAAGAACAATAGATGAAGGGAAGCCACATGTGTAATATTCAATTATATTTTTATTTAAAATCTTGCTTTATCATGTCTGTCTGATAATTTCAAAGCGATCTCCAAAGACCGATTCTACTACTGCAATTAATGGCTTCTCATTAGAATATACGGTCACTAGTTTATAATTACACCTAGATTTAATGTTGCCCTGAAGCACTTGGAAACTGCAGTTGTAGTGCGAATATTAAACTGATCTAGTACAGACTTTGATTTAGATTTCCTATTAATTGTCTTAATTTGTAACGTTGTGTTCATTTGACCACCAAATCCAAATTTTACTGAGAATAATGATAGTAATACTAAATTACACCATCATTTATATAACAGTAAAGTCAATATAATAATAATAATAATAATAATAATAATAATAATAATAATGCCTTTATTAATGCGTGAAAAAAAATTAATACAAAAGAAAATAATTCAAAGGATGGCGATATTCACCATACTGTGCTCTTCCATATAACCATCCAGAAAATTAAGAAAACATAACAGAACGTACGCTACTGAAAAATTAAAAATAACATAAAACAGACCAATTATAGTAATTTAAATGAACATTTTTTTTAAGACTTTTTTAAAACTGTGAACAGACTCGAGGGACCTGACATCATTAGGCAAGGAATTATAATTTTTTATAGCGTTACAAGTAAATGACCGCTGAAACAGAGCAGTTCTATGCCTAGGAACACAAAACTTGTAACGATTACGAGTGGGTAATTGATGAACATTAAAATTTGTAATAAACTTTGAGGTTAGATATTCAGGTTTATGATTGAACAATATCTTAAATGTTAAGCAAGATAACTGAATCTGAAATCTGGTATTAAGATTCAACCAATTCGAATGTTTAAAATAAGTAGAAATATGATCAAACTTACGAAGATTATAACTGAACCTGATACAAGCATTTTGAATCTTTTGGAAACACTCTTTATCCCTGTGCACTAATGCAGGCCAGTACACAACCATGCAGTATGCCAAAGTGGATAATATTAACGAGTCACATATTTTTAATTTAATATCAGTGCTAAGAAGATCTTTATGCATGTAAAGTACTTTCAACTTACTAAAAGATTTCTGAGTAAGATAATTAACATGTTTAGCAAATCGAAGAGAATTGTCTACCCATAAGCCAAGATTTTTGCAGTTATCAGAAGGAACAAGGGGATGGCCATTTAAACTGGGTCAAATCTGGGTCACTTATAATGCTGTTTTTCTTATTT
Source organism: Monochamus alternatus (assembly GCA_037114965.1). Classification (NCBI taxonomy): domain Eukaryota; kingdom Metazoa; phylum Arthropoda; class Insecta; order Coleoptera; family Cerambycidae; genus Monochamus; species Monochamus alternatus. The sequence goes on from CM073435.1 coordinate 38,018,968, forward strand.
CCAAAAATTAATAATTGCGTTTTAGTTTCATTTAAAATAAGGTTATGAGCCAAAGATATTTCAGAAATAGAATTAAGGTCAGAGTTGATTTGAACTACAGCTGAAGAAATGTCAGAAGGATTAAAAGAGAAATATATCTGAGTATCATCAGCGTACTGATGAGATTGACAATATTGAAGGTAAGTACAAAAGTCAGCAGTATAAATAGAAAAGAGAAGAGGCCCTAGGACACTACCTTGAGGAACACCAGTGGAAATATTATTAAATCGAGATATATCTGCATTCAAAATAACCCTTTGGCGTCTACCTGATAGATAATTTTTAAAGAATGAGACAGCAATGTCGCTGAAACCGAAGTATTTTAATTTAGTACAAAGTGTGACATGATCTAGAGTGTCAAATGCTTTACTAAAATCCAGAAGAACAAGACAGACACATTTATTCACATCAATGTCTCTAATTAGATCGTCAGTGACTTTTAGTAGAGCAGTGCAAGTACTATAATGAGTTCGGAAACCAGACTGAGTATCAGGATATCGTAAAAAAATATATAAAATCCTTATAGTTATAGTACTTTATATAGCAACTTTTTATAGCAACTCGAAGTTGATGGATATCGTTTTAATATATGATGGTAAAATAAATTGCTTCAGCAGCTTCTCGTTTGCACGCAGAACGAATTCCCGATAGACAAATTCAGTTGGTTTTATCGCGGTGGTGCAACGCGGGCGTAACACAGGAAATTTGCAACCGAATCGTTGAAGAGATGGAGGTCAAGGACGTCCACGGCGTATTGCAGCAGGCGAGGAACACATTTTAGAAATTGTTGAAAACATTCCCCGAATAAGTACCAAGCAAATCACTAGCAAGTACAAGGAATGTCCCAATCAACAGTGTGACGTATCATATATGAGGCTTAATTATATCCGTACAGAATCAGAGCGCCATCTGTCATGTCCTTTTAATATTGACAAATCAGCACCTGCTTTAGCAAGTAGCAAGTCACCGAATATCTTCGAAAGCTGTGTCCAGTCATGTGCGTTTTCAATTTCAAAAAACTATGCTATCTTTCTCCTAAAAACTCCCATAATTAAGACTACCTTTAGCAATAAATAATTGATATTAGAGGCCGTATCAACGACTTTGCATAATGCCACTTGTGCTTCCAATAATACATAGTCCGGTATACTATCTGACAATAATGAATTTTGTTCCAGACACTTACTTTCAAACAACTCAAGACAAAAATATTGAACGTTGACATGAATCAGACCTGAATTACTAATATACAATTAGTTGTCGTAGTTTATCCAAGAAACTTCTATCACAATCATACAGATCACTCATTTGTTCTAAACAACTTCCCAAATATAAAATTACGTTGAAGATCAATAGTCTGTCACAATCGGATAAAACCCGATGTGCATTTGGTGTATAAATATCTGGAATTAATTAATTATTCTTCAACTTCAGTAACAATAAAATAAGAATTCTTTATTTCACTACTGAAATAAAACCAATTGTATTTCTCTAGTGAATAATGTATAGGTTTTTATGACTCTAAAGAGTGAATAAAACGTCAATCACAGGGTAATTGTGAATAAATATTTTTTTCCGATAATCTTAAACAAATTACTATTAAAGAGACGTAATTGTAGGTTATGTCAAGAGTTTTCACCATACAGTATGCGCCAAAAGTATGAAATAAATTCAGTAAAAACGAAACAATTATTTTTAAGGTAAAATCCTCGAATAGGTCGATTTTTAATTAAAAAAATACATATTTTAGCGTAAAATGCGATTTTCAAATGTCATTTGTTGTTCGATCATTACTTTAAATTTTATGCTTTCCGCGGTACTACCAAGTCCACGGGAATGCGCATGCCCGAGTGCGGGAGAAATACAAGTAAAGTGAAGGCCGGCCGGCATAGTGTGTCTACCATAAAAGTTAAAGGGTAAGTCGTTTTTTTTCTTTGTGGACTTAGGGCGATTAATTAATGCAATAAACAATCATTTATTTCTATTTTTTTTTCAATACAGTCCATTTTTTTCTCTTCAATTTATTGAGTTATCGAGTAATGACGTAATCGATTTTTTTTAAATGGCAACACCATATTTTTTTCCTTGATTCTGAAAGATTGTTTAATTCTCTATCAGACAATACTAAAATTTTGTCCTCTTACATAGGAAAGTTTTCGAGTAAATGACGATTGAATGTTAGAAAACGTAAATTTTATCCATAAAAAAGTAACAATTCTGAGGTATGTAAAATAAAATACAATTGATTAAATTTTATACTTAAATTAAATGTTCGAATTGCCATCCACCAACTTCTTGACAATGCGCAAGTCTGTCAAGAAATTCTTCGTGCACATTATGAATGATTTCTGGGGTAACCATATGGTATCGTCAGGAATGTCAGGGTCATTATCGTTGGGAAAAATTACTGCAAGGGCTGGAACAAGGTCATTTTCTAGAAACTCTAAATATCTTTGTCCTGTAAGGGTTCTTTCAAAGAAGAAAGGCCCTACTATTCTGTCGTCAACTGTTCCAGCCCACACATTTAATTTCTGAGGGTGTTGGGTATGTGCCTCTGCCATCCAATGAGGATTTTCCCGACTCCAATATCTGCAAGTTTGACGGTTTACTGTACCATTCAGACAAAATGAGGCCTTATCTGAAAAAAGTATTTGCCGGTGTAAATTTCTATTTCCTTGACATAAATCCATTAGAATTTCGCAAAAGTGTAAGCGGCGATCGGGATCATCTTCATTGAGTTCCTGCATAAGTTGAATTTTGTAGGGATGATATTTTTCCTTCCTCAACATACGTAGCACTGTGCTCTGACTAGTGTCATTGTTTAATGCAACCAATCGTGAAAAATTATGAGGATTATCCACCATACTTATCAAAATGTTCTGTTTCTGATTTTCATTATTGCTTGGAGGTCCAGGTTTTGGAATACTTACAACATTGCCAGTTTCTCTAAATTTAGACTCTACCTTACTGACTGTTGATTGGCTGATAGGGCGATCTGGATATTTTTCATTAAATAAATCGCAAACTTCCTGCTGAGTTCTAGTCATATTCCCGCATCCGATAAGAATTAAAATTTCAATTCTTTGAGTAACAGTTAAATGTGCCATAATACTTTAAATTGAATAATAATTTCTATGTCCCTTACAATACTTATTAGAAAGTCGGTGTGATAATGACACTTTGCAAAGATTTTCACCTACGTGATCCATAAAAGAACTATGGAATTCGAAAAACTAAACTTGATAACGTTTATGCTTTATTTTTATTGATTTACGTTTTCCAACATTCAATCGTCATTTACTCGAAAACTTTCCTATGTAAGAGGGCAAAATTTTAGTACTCTCTGATAGAGAATTAAACGATCTTTCAGAATCAAGGGAAAAAATATGGCGTTGCCATTTAAAAAAAATCGATGACGTCATTACTCGAAAACAACTGACATTTGAAAATCGCATTTTACGCTAAAATATGTATTTTTTAAATTAAAAATCGACCCGTTCGAGGATTTTTCCCTCGTTCGTTTTTATTCCATACTTTTGGCGCATACTGTATTTAAGAAGAGGGAGATAAACCAGAGAATATTGCGTATCCTGCCAATTTCCCAATCCTCTAAGGATGCTTGTTTTATGTACTACTACCATTGAGTAATAAGTATTATTACTCAATGCTACTACTGTTGGTTGGTGTAGATGAGATCCCATAACATACATGTCCATACCTGGGCAGTATTTAATATAATGTTGTTTGCTACTACTTTTAGTACAAATAAAAATATACCTAGTGATTATTAATTTCTGAGTAATAAAATAATATAATTGTGACTAAAATAGAATGTAAAATTATTTACGAGAATTTGCTGTTTGCTTGCTGAGTTTTATTTAGAACTATAATTTTAGATTACCTAAATATTAAAACAGAAAGGACTTTTGGATAACTACATTTAAGGAAAGAGGATATTTTTCCATATTCTAATGTGTGTCATTTTCAGATAGACGAAATGAAAATCAAAATATTAAGGATAATCTTATTCAAAACCCCAATCAAAAACTAAATATTCATTTTAAAAAATAACATATATTTACTTGTCACTATTTAAATCTAATTAAAATAATTTCATCTATATGTTATATAACCATCAGAGGTCACTATATTAGTACAATAAAAATGTAATTGATAAAAGTAGAAGCTTAGAACAAAAGTACTTACTGTATCAGTACCTACTGTTTTCTTATAGTATATTACACTATTAGGTTGGTAAGTGGGGTTGGAAAATGAAAAATCTCGCATTCGTCTCGATTTTTTAAACTTTTCTTCGATTTTGTTAGCCACTTAACAACCGTTTAGTGTATAACGTTTTTCGCACAATCGCATTTGTCAAATAAAATAATAAAAAAAATTATTTTGATTGCTGAAATGGCGTGGCCTATCTAGAGTGTTTTGAATTTATTTTGTTGGAAACCAAAAAAACAATGTGAAGTTTGAACAATTTTGTGTTTTGTTGTCAAAACTGTGCTTATAATGGCTGATAAAGACGATTCAGAGGTAGATTCGGACATTGAAGAATCGTATCAAATAGGTTGTGGGTCATTAATTCCCACAAAATCAAAGGTGAGGTAGTGTATGGTGCCTTCAGGAAATGGTTGAATGAGAAGAAAGCGGAGATATCTGAAAAAACTTTGCTGGTTTATTTTGTTCAGAGAAATTTAAGATTGAAGTCTCCGGGAAGCTTATGGGCAGAGTACTCTATGCTTAAAAGTACGATCAACTTAAATAATGGTATCGATATATCGCAATTTAAGAAGTTAGCATTTCTAAATAATAAAAATATTGGACATCATGCGAAAAAATCAAAGGTATTTGCTGGTAGCTGGAAGCCTCCGATGAAACCTATACTATGATGAAAGCAGTGATGATAATGGGAGTCGCTGGTGCTCTTAGGCGTGATGAACTTATGAAGATGACAGTTGATGACATTACGGATGAAGGTTCAGTTGTCATTGTTAAAATGCCTGAGGCCAAAACACATATTAGTCGAATTTTCACAATCACTGGCCAATGAAAAAGTCCCTTTTTTTGACGATTTTGCGAAAATATACAGGCTAAGACCTAAGGAGACTCCCGACGATTTTTCTACTCAGTTCGTCAGGGAAAATGTGTAAATCAACTTGTGGGTATAAATACATTGGGACAAATACCACAAAAAATTGACGAATATTTAAAACTGCAAGATCCAAAATCCTTTACTGGACATGCTTTTAGAAGGACGTCGGCGACTTTATTAGCAAATACTGGAGTTGATGTTATGGCACTCAAACGTCATGGGGGCTGGAGGTTTTAGTGATAACATTAATGTATTATTTGACTAACAGAAAATGAGAAAATTTAGGTCTTCTGGTGTCGCTGAAGGATATGGTGCAGAGTCTTTAACAAAGAAAATAGAGTTTGGTGATAAGATTTTACATACCAACAGCGGTAGTGACAATGAATTTGACTCCATTCCAGTGTTTGAAGACAGAACTACTGAAGTTTATTCTAATCCTGACATATCTAACTCAATAAGTAATACAGAAAATTCAATTACTGTAAAAGCAATAGATAAAAACGAGGGAAAAACTATTACGTTTAAGAATTGTACAAATTATACCTTTAATTTTTACAATAAATGAGCCCAGCATTTGTTGGTAAAAAGAATTACTGATTTTTATTTACCGCATTAATGCTGTTATGAAGTCAAACAACACTATTATTTTTTTTATTTCTATGAAAACAAGCCACAGTGTTGTATATACAACTTACAGAATGTGTCATCAATGACAGTAAGTGCATATTTCAGAACGACTGTGCGAAAATTATAATTTTATAGACTTAAAATATGTTACATATGAGAAAATATGTATATATACTACACATTTCTCATGATGATAAAACGCTTAGCCATGAGTAAAAATAAATGATATTCAACAAATAATTTAATACAAATTAACACTAATCATAACCGCTGAGATTTTTATTTGTTTTATTAATTCCTACAAATTTTAGACTCATTCTACACTTTTCTATTTTTTTTATTTCAGTGTAACTTAATTACTTTACATATTAATAACCGATACTATATAAAAACTGTCAAGTTTTGTATAGGTGACATAACAGATACAAAAAGCATTTGTTATTGATCGAAAATATATAATATAATATTAATATAATTATTAAATATGTACCTATGCCTGTTTAAAACATTGGTTATACACGAAAATAAATAATCATTGGTCACTAAAATTTTTAAATACAACTCTAATGTTTCCCTCACCTAAGTCACTCGGTTTTCAGAAAACAGGCAGCCTTTGCGCAAGCAATATTTAATCTGTTGCCTCTACCCTTTCCAACTTCTTTGGTTGTCACACATGACCTTATTACAAGCATAATTATTTTGCAAATTCCACATATCATTAAGTAATGGCTTTTTATCGATGCTGAAATGGAAAGTTATGAGCGCGTTTGTAACATCTATAAAGCGGGCGTTACACTAACAATTTATTGTCGAAGAAATTGATGAATCAATTCATCAATTGATGAATTAATTCATCAATTTCTTCAAGGTCACACTTTGGTTTTACATTATGTTCAGGGCTTGGCAAGTTTCTTAATAATTTTGCTGTCAGATGTCACCCGTACCAACCTAAAAGTAATTTTAACTTTTGACATTATATCATTCCCCTTTGTATACGAAACAAAAACTGTTAAAAATGAAAAGTAATTTTAATAATTACATTTTAGGACAAAAAAAGCTTTCATTGAATTTATTTATTGCTGCTGCTCGGTTACTGGTTAAATATTTATATTTATTTTAGGTTGGTATTCCTGAATTGAAGTAAAAATTGACGAAAAATTATAACAAGTTTTAAGTCGTCAATAACTTGACGAAGTTCTTCAGCAATTTATTTGATGTTCAAATTTTAGTATTACATTTGTCAATTGACTTGACGAAGCCACTTGATCAATTAATTGACAAAGAAATTATTAATGTAAAGTGGGCATAAGATACAGTCTCAGGACTGACGGGTACCACATGCGTGGATGTAGAGTTTGATTGAGGCGTGAGAGATAATTTAATTAATTACGGTGGCCGCAGATTGAGTAAGTTAATATCAAGCGAGAGTGGGTGTAATTTTGGTATCTTTATATTGTATTAAAATAGATCTTTTTCATGGGGGTGTCATCAGATGGTGTCACCTATGCGATACTTTACGCAGCTTTGATATCGTATGGTGCATAAAAGCGTGTATCCACTTGCATTATAATTTTTGTACTTCATTTAATAGTATATTATTTAACGAGCGGTAATGCAGGTCATAACTCACGCAGATGAAGTTTGCAGCACGAGCCGCAGGCGAGTGCTGTAATTCATCAAGTGAGTTATGACCATTACCGCAAGTTGAATACTATACATTATCTACGACTATAACAATAAATACTAAGTATCGAGAAAGAAAATTGATTTGAAAACGTCAAAATTATTTTGTTAAAATATTAAATGACATTAGTCCTCTCAATGGAAATAATTGACAGTTCCGCCTACTGATAGGCGTTGGGAATTTAATAATTTTAAAATCTTTTAATTATTCATTCCTTTCCACTTGTTAAAAATTCTTTCCATTTTACGCCAATGGAACGTATTTATCGCCTTAAAAATTTCCAAGAATTTACTGCGTACAGTATTTACATACCGAATTATCATTGTAGAAGCCCAGCGTGAGTTATAATAACTCACTAGAAAAACTCACGCTATTTGTTTATTGATACTATTAACAGCTGAAAAGCAGTTGAATAATTAATATATAGTATGCGCCAAAAGTATGGAATAAATTCAATAAAAACGAAACAATTATTTTTTGGGAAAAATCCTCGAATAGGTCGATTTTTAATTTAAAAAATACATATTTTAGCGTAAAATGCGAATTTCAAATGTCATTTGTTTTCGAGTAATGACGTCATCGATTTTTTTTTAAATGGCAACACCACATTTTTTTCCTTGATTCTGAAAGATCGTTTAATTCTCTATCAGACAGTACTAAAATTTTGCCCTCTTACATAGGAAAGTTTTCGAGTAAATGACGACTGAATGTTAGAAAACATAAATCAATTAAAATAAAGCAAAAACGTTATCAAATTTAGTTTTTCGAATTCCATAGTTCTTTTATGGATCACGTAGGCGAAAATCTTTGCAAAGTGTCATTGTCACACCGACTTTCTAATAAGTATTGTAAGCGACATAGAAATTATTATTCAGTTTAAAGTATTATGGCACATTTAACTGTTACTCAAAGAATTGAAATTTTAATTCTTATCGGATGCGGGAATATGACTAGAACTCAGCAGGAAGTTTGCGATTTATTTAATGAAAAATATCCAGATCGCCCTATCAGCCAATCAACAGTCAGTAAGGTAGAGTCTAAATTTAGAGAAACTAGCAATGTTGTAAATATTCCAAATCCTGGACGTCCAAGCATTAATGAAAATCAGAAACAGAACATTTTGATAAGTATGGTGGATAATCCTCATAATTCTTCACGATTGGTTGCATTAAACAATGACACTAGTCAGAGCACAGTGCTACGTATCTTGAGGAAGGAAAAATATCATCCCCACAAAATTCAACTTGTGCAGGAACTCAATGAAGATGATCCCGATCGCCGCTTACACTTTTGCGAAATTCTAATGGATTTATGTCAAGGAAATATAAATTTATACCGGCAAATAATTTTTTCAGATGAGGCCACATTTTGTCTGAATGGTACAGTAAACCGTCAAACTTGCAGATATTGGAGTCGGGAAAATCCTCATTGGATGGCAGAGGCACATACCCAACACCCTTAGAAATTAAATGTGTGGGCTGGAATAGTTGACGACAGAATAGTAGGGCCTTTCTTCTTTGAAGGAACCCTTACAGGACAAAGATATTTAGAGTTTCTAGAAAATGACCTTATTCCAGCCCTTGCAGTAATTTTTCCTAACGATAATGACCCTGACATTCCTGACGATACCATATGGTTTCAGCAAGACGGTGCACCTCCGCACTATGCGCGCCCTGTACGAGATTTTTTGGACAACTGTTTTCCTGGTAGGTGGATCGGCAGACGGGGACCGATAGAATGGCCTGCAAGATCGCCAGATCTTACACCTCTTGACTATTTTTTATGGGGATACTTGAAGTCAAAAGTGTACATTAATAAACCACGTAATTTAGAAAACTTCAAAATCGCATTCGGGACGAAATACGAGTTACCCTAGAAATCATTCATAATGTGCAAGAAGAATTTCTTCACAGACTTGCGCATTGTCAAGAAGTTGGATAAAATTTACGTTTTCTAACATTCAATCGTCATTTACTCGAAAACTTTCCTATGTAAGAGGGCAAAATTTTAGTACTGTCTGATAGAGAATTAAACAATCTTTCAGAATCAAGGAAAAAAAATATGGTGTTGCCATTTTAAAAAAAATTGATGACGTCATTACTCGAAAGCAAATGACATTTGAAAATCGCATTTTACGCTAAAATATGTATTTTTTAAATTAAAAATCGGCCTGTTCGAGGATTTTTCCCAAAAAATAATTGTTTCGTTTTTATTGAATTTATTCCAAACTTTTGGCGCATACTGTATAACAACATTTCTACAAACAGCCGACAATGAAATATATTTGAATTTAAATAAGGTATTACTGATTTTTGGAATGACGGGTACCTGTAGAAGTGCGGAATTGACGAACATGTTAAAAGAAGATGTTATAAATGAAGAAAGTTGCTTCCAATTCCTAGTTAGAGATACAAAAACAAAAATTGATAGAATTTTTTTTATAACCCAGGAAAAATAGAAGGTGTCGAATTAATGAACACTATTAAAAAATATGCTAAAATGAGATCCCCAAACTGTACACATAATACGTTTCTTTCGTTATATATAGAAATAAGAAATGTGTTTAAACCGATTGATAAAACACAATTGGGATAGAGTTTATAGAAGAATTGATTTATATTAACTTAAAATACCTTTACGATACAGGAAAAAATTATTTCGAGCCTCCAGTTACTTTATTTCAGATGCAAACGGCAAATATGTACCTACTTTATTCGGAAATGAAATATGCACCTATATTTTTAATGTTCAATTATACAAATTTGTTTTAAAAAGCAGATTTATGGCTCTATGGGAACATGTCACATACCAGAATATAATTGCTCTAGATATTTAGTCGTAGATTTAAACCGAATTTGTATTTGCTATGGTTTGCATAAAACTGTCACAAGTGATGTGAATAAAAATAGGCAAAGGATCATTTACTTTTATTTACATCACAATTTGTAATAAATTGCCATCATAAATATTGTTATAAACCTAGGGATTTAACATGAATTTTCCGTTCAAATAAAAAATGCCAGTTTCCTCGTCATAACCCTGTGCTAAAAAATACGTTACTTTTCAAATAAAATTCAGCAACATTTACCAAAAAAATCAATTAATAGTGACTATTGATGACATATTGACATATAAAAGTGGAGGTGAGATATAAGTGGTCTGCTTACTTCCTGCTCGGCCTATGCGGCTCGACTTGCAGGAAGCGACCTACATTGCAGCAGGTACTTAACGCAGACCTCTCGCCCTGGGCGACTAATGCTCCGTCCGGCATTGAATTAAACGTGCAGTATCTGTGTGAACAGCCGAGAACCCTTGTTAGCCACACCACCAGACATAGACCGGTTTCGGGCTTGCTTGCCCTCATCAGTATGCCATAAGTGAGAAGACCGACAATTGAACTGGCTGTTCCTTTATATGTATGTTCACATATTAACCGAGTTCATAAAAGTGGGTTTAAAAATACTTTTTGAAGAATTATTCACAATAAAAAATACTATTATGTTCTCACAAATCCCATAAATTTACACTTTAATGTATAAACTCTGTTTTAATAGTACAAATAACACTTACAGCAATAAAGCATCTCAGTATAATACTTATGATATTAATTTGCTATAGGTACAAATTTATGCGTGAAGTATTAATTTTTTTCTAAAATCAAAATAAAATGTGTATTGTGCAATGTCTTTTTTATTAAGATAGTACTGTAATCAAGTTTAAAGTGGTATTTAGTGAAGTCTCTTGTGTACCATAAGTGTAAATGCTTTCGTAGCTAGCACGTGCTATTGTTTGGATATGCAGTGCTTTCGAAAAGTAACGAATAAATTTATTATTTTTGAAATTGAGAAGTTTTCGAAAAAATCCTCTAGCACGTCGATTTTGTTTTAAAGAAAAGGGACTTTTTGACATACGACCCACATTTGTGACGTCATCGTTGTTCGATATATGACGTCATCGACAATTTTTTTAAATAGCCACCCCCAATTTTGACCAAGCCATTTGAAAGGGCGTGTCATTCTACATACATACATCATGAAAAATTATGGTGCTACATAACAAAAATTTCAAGAAAATAATGTTTGAAGATTTTAAAATTTAATTTTCACAATACCGAAAATGATAATGATTATGTAAAAAATCGACTAAATTGTGCACCGTTGGCTGCCTGACAGTAGCCAAGAAGATTGATAAATTCTTTTGGACATTATCAATAACTTCAGGAGATATACGAAGAATTCTTGCTTTTAAATCTTCTAAATTAACCGGTCTAGTAACGTATACTTCGCTTTTCAAGTATCCCCACAAGAAATAATCTAGGGGTATCAAATAAGGCGATCTGGCTGGCCACTCAATCAGCCCCCTTCTCCCTATCCAACGATTCGGGAACAGCTCTTCTAAATAAACACGGACAAGTGTTGCATAATGGGGAGCTGCACAGTATTATGAAAATGAAATTTTAAAATCTTCAAACATTATTTTCTTGAAATTTTTGTTATGTAACACCATAATTTTTCATGATGTATGTATGTAGAATGACACTCTCTTTCAAATGGCATGGTCAAAGTTGGGGATTGCTATTTAAAAAAATAGTCGATGACGATATATCTCGAGCAACAATGACGTCACAAATATGGGTCGTGTAAAAGTGCCTTTTTTAAAAACAAAATCAACGTGCTAGGGGATTTTTTCGAAAACTTCTCAATTTAAAAAATAATGAATTTACTCGTTACTTTTCGAAAGCACTGTACATATAACATAAAGTGAAAGGTATAAAGAAATTATTTGAGAAACTATACTTATAATATACAGGGTGATGGTTTACTTACATGCGCAAACCTGGGACATTATAGCTGACGACAACTAATGACGAATAGTGCAAAAAAATATTTTTCAGTTACGGAGATACAAATTTATTGCAAATAAAAAAATAAGTTTCATAAAATTGGTATGCGATTTCACAACTCTTGTTCAGTATTAACCTTGGTAATACGTACCATAATTTTTATGTAACCCCAAAAATAAAAGTCATGCGGATTTAGGTCGGGCTATTTAAGAGGTCATCCAATCGGACCACCTCGACCTGTCCATGTTTCGGGAAACACATGATTCAAAAGTTGCCGCACCACATATGCTATCTAACGTTGAGATTAACTTTCGAGGAGTATTGGTAAATTATTACGCAAAAATTGTAAATAAAGAGCACCAGTTAACCGATTTTCCAGAATGATAGGGCCAATAAATACTCCGTTCACAATTACTGTCCATATATTTAATGAAAATCGTTGGATCTTGCAATACCCAATAATGCATGTTATGAAAATTGTGAATACCATTACGTGTAAAAATTGCTTCATCCGTAACAAAAATGTTCATGGTAAAGTATGGGTTTAGAGCTGGCCACAACCACTCGTAAGCCAGTGGCGGCTGGTGAGATTTCAGATATGCCATATCTCAATAGCCAGACATGGGACCCAAACCAAACTTTAGGGTATATGTACTATGGTCATATAGAGAACTTTGGTAGAAGAAGAACGATTTTACAGTTCGCGAAAAAAGTTGAAAAAAACGTGGGCTTTACCTCAAATTTTCAAAATGCTTTCTTTAAATTTCGGGAAACATTTTTTTCCATAAACTAGATGTAATTTTACGGATAAGTTTCAAGTTTTATTAAAAAATAACTATATTTGTAGAATTTATAGCATTTTGAAATTTTTATAATGTATCACAAATACAATATTAATTTTTAAATTGCTGTAACTTTAAAAAAAATGAGTGAATGAATTAGTAAAATCTGAAACCTATCGGAATTATGTCTGGTTTATGAAAAAAAAATGTTTTTCGAAATTTAAACAAGCCAATTTGGAAATCTTAGGTGAGGCCCATGTTTTTTTAAAAATTTTTTTGGCAAACTGCAAAATCGTTCTCGTTCTACCGAAGTTGTCTATATAGCCACAGTACATATATACTAAAGTTTGGTTTGGCTCCCATGTCTGGTTATTAAGATATGATATACCTGAAGTTTCGCCAGCCGCCACTGTCGTAAGCTGCACGTGAAATGAGTAGATTAAATCGTGTCTTACCGTTCGCTAAACTATGGATTGTGATATCCCAAATGTAAAGTACTAGTGCTCATGTCAGGTTGCTCCTCAACGGCATTTAAAATATCTTCCTCGAGATTTACAATTTCCGAGGTCTAAATCCGCGTACTCGCTTGTAACAGAACCTCGTCGCGTGGCTTCAAAACAACAGTGTGGACGGGACCCTGTAACCCCGTCACGTTACTTCACAGCGAACATGGGTGTTCGCATTGAGGTTCGCAGTAATTCCATCATTTGTGGATATTTGTGCGTCCCATCAAGTATATGTACTATATGTGAGGTATTTGAGTTTTTTTGTATTTCGTCTTATCATGGGATATATATTTTCATATTCTTTCAGTGTAGAACAGACAGTTCTGTTCTATAACCTAACTATACCTGTGATTTTTTTATTTCACATTTTTGTTTGTCTTAATGTACATAGCAACTATAAAAATGGCGTTGAAAAATTCAGGGTGTTAAATACATAATAGTATATTAAACAACAAGGTTTTAAAACGACTCTTTGCACACGAGCGAGACATATTGGTGTCGAGCGAATGTGCAAAGAGGTTTTCGAACGAGTTTTTTACGATACTTTTTATAGGACTGCAAACAGAGACCACAATAATCAAATTTTAATTTAAATCGTTTTTATTACTAAAATTGCCAACGCATTAACAAAATAAATTAAATACAACTTTTAATTTAACTCGTTTTTATTAAGAAAATTGCTAACGCATTAACAAAAGAAACTAATATTTAATATTTATGGCAACATTTGAACATTCCTTCAAGATTACGCTGGGAAAAGCAGTATTACTTACTGTGCACCTTGTTTTCGGTAATAGAGAATATTTTTGGTGTCATGTATTTAGTGCAGTTTTTCAGCGTGCGGTCGTTGTTTTCTTGTTGTATTCCAGTAGACGATCGTTGTTCTGGTTCTGTGGCGGCAAGACACTGAAGACTCTATCTTTTTCGAAACTTCCATTTTATTTCTCAAACAGTCGTCAACGTAGCCTTCGGCAACTGTACTGTATTTCCACCCTCCATGGCCTTTGAACCAGATTTGACTAAAATTGTGGCCGGCATAATTTGGGTGACAACATCAAACAAAAATCACAATCTGGAGAGGCGTGTGCAAAATGTTTAGCACACGGCGTGTGCAAAATACCGTTTTCAGAGCGTGTTTTCCGTGTGCAAAACCCCCTTTTGCAAGGCAGTCGTATAAAAAACAATGTAAGATTGTTTCAATAGTGTCACTAAGAAGAAATTAAAAATGTTATAGAGAAAAGTTGTTTTTAATGCCAATATAACCTCAAATATGAACTTTTTACTATTTTAAATATTTAGATGCCTGTGTTTGTTCATACTTTTATTTAATAATTAAACATGACAATTTTACAACAACAAATCTTCAAATCTCGTAGACAAAATTATTCTATAATGCCAACCTTACGGAAACGAATTTATTTAGATAAATGCCACGGTATAGGTGATATATCTTATTCACATGCAATTCAATCTGAATAAAAAATATGCAGAACTTTACGTCTTAATAAATTGTGTTGAAGCAATCGGGAAGTTACAACCACTGTATTTCATTCTTCTAGAATACAAACGTGTCTGTCACCTACTTTTTGCCATTTTTTGCATAATGGATATAAATATATGCTGCAACCGCAATTTACACTTTATTACAATTCTTCATGATTTGGAAAATGTAATCTCTTTTCCAAATACAACTGATCGGATTACGCATATAATAACATCAGCTGTTCAAAACTCAATAAATCATGACCTACTTTGACCTGTTCGCGTTGGAGTGACGCATCGAGGTTCGTTGCGATGTGACGCGACGGAGTTCGCGACGAGATTCGCAAGTGAGTACGCGGCTTAAAATAATACAATTGTATAGTGACTATACTCAAGTTATGCTACTTCTATAACGATCCCAGAATTTGCAAAGATTTAGCATACATACATTTTAAATATTCACGGATACTCTCAGTTTTTCATCGTCTTGAAGCAACTGTGTCAGCATCAATATTTCAATAAATAGCGTAGTAAATAATGTTTTTTGCTTGTAACAGCTTATTTCTCAGTTATAAGTAGCTAGTGTTGAACATGTGTAGAAAAAAATGATACCGTTTTGCAGAACAATCCGGGATTTCTGTGTTCAACGTCCCAGTGACCTCTGTGGACGTTGAACACACGTTTTCAAAATCGAAATCGATTATTAGAGACAAACGCCACAGACTGACACCTGAACACTTACAGCAGTTGCTGGTTATTCAATTTTATTCCACTTTCACCACTTTATTCCACGTTATTCCATTTACTACAAGTGAATAATTATATAGAGTATCTTGTAAACTTAATATGAATAACGTTTGATATTATAAATTACCAGTATAAGGTCGGATGCTGATTTTAATTTTTTATAGGTTTACACCTCGGTTTCTGCAAACATATCGTCCTGACTTGTTTACTTCTTAGTTTTTATAAATAAAAAAAATCACTTATTAAATTTTTTGTAAACTTTTCTAATCTAAAAATGTGTATGAAAGATAAATATAGTAATAAAAGCGAAGGCAAAAAAAAAGTAAGCACTGACAACAACAGATGACAAACACACATATAAACATTATACATATAATACACAACGAACACGAGCTACTAACCTAGGTTATTCACAAGTGCTTTTTTAAGATTCCTGCGGAAGACCGCAGCTGAACATAACTAAAACGTTTTTCCAGAGAATTATACTGTTGAATAGCATTAAAAGTAAAAGTTTTCTGAAACCTAGCTGTATAATGTCTAGGCATGGAAAGACTGCCGGCATTGCGGGTATTTACGTCATGAACTGCACTACGAGCTATTAATTTGTTTTTTAAATAAGACGGAGAGGAGGTTGTGAGTAACTTATGTGTAAGAGACAACAATTCCAGTTTCCAGCTCTCCTTAAACTTGAGCCATTTGAGTTGCTTGAGCTTATCAATAACATGATCATATTTTTTCATATTGAATATAAATCTACAACACGTGTTCTGCACCCTCTGAAGCCGCGACTTATTGTGACAATCTAAGAAGGGAAAATACATCGATAAACAGTAGTAAAATACCGGCAAAATAACAGATTCACATAATTTTTTCCTAGTCTTAAAATTAAGAATATGTTTACTAGCAAAAAGAAGTTTAAGTCGAACGTACGATTTTTGTAATAATGAACTGACATGAGCTGAAAAATTAAGTTTTCTATCAAAAGTCACCCCCAAATTCCTTGCCGTTTCAGTAAACACGAGACGAGTGCCATTCAGCATTAAATTCAAATTAGATGCAATATATTCGTAACGGTTAGAGGAACAGAACAATAGTGCGGCAGACTTATTTACTGCATTTAATTTAAGATGGTGGTTTCTGCTGTACACACTAAGTGAATGAAGATCTTCATTTATGTTCCTACTGGCTTGCAACATATCTGATGGATAAAAAGAATGAGTAATTTGAGTATCATCGGCGTAACACTGTATACTTGAATGAGAGATTTGGTCTTTCAAATCCATTGTGTAAATGATAAATAATAACGGCCCAAGAATAGACCCCTGAGGGACACCCGAACTGACAGATCCTGCATTAGAAAGACCGCTTTCTGTTCTGACTTTTTGTGTACGATTTGTCAAGTATGATTTAAAAAAGTTCAAACTATTTACATCTAAGCCATAATATCCCAACTTTGACAATAGCAAAGTATGATTGACCAAATCAAAGGCTTTAGAATAGTCAAGGAGTATCAATACAGCGGCATTATTTCCATCCATCGCGCGAACAATATTATCCGATATATTTAACAAAGCGGCAGTAGTACTGTGA
The DNA here is from genome assembly GCA_037114965.1 of Monochamus alternatus. Lineage (NCBI taxonomy): Eukaryota > Metazoa > Arthropoda > Insecta > Coleoptera > Cerambycidae > Monochamus > Monochamus alternatus. Next base: position 38,036,369 of record CM073435.1, read on the forward strand.
CCAGAACGAAACCCGAACTGATGGTCAGATAAAAGATCATTAGTAGATAAATACTTTTCAAGTTGCGAGTATACTATCTTTTCTAAAATTTTGCTAAGGACAGGTAATAGAGAAATTGGGCGTAAATCTTTAAAATCAGATGGATTATTCGTTTTAGGGATAGGACACACCAAAGACTCCTTCCAGGACGATGGGAAAGACCCAACCTCTATACAGCAATTCACTAAGTGGGTAATATGAGCACATATCACAGGCAGACATAATTTGATCATATTTAATGAAATTCCATCACAACCAGAAGAATTTGACTTCATACTACTTATTACATTCAATATATCCTCCGGTGCGGCAAAACTAAATGAAAAAGTTAAGTCATTTTTATATTTATTGGTACTATAAAAACTCAGAATTAAGTCATCTGCAGGACTGTTATCAAACACAGAAAGATAGTAATTATTAATTTCCGAAGCATTATTTAAACCCTCAGGTATATTATTATAAGTATTTTGAGCACAAACATTAAGTTTCTTCAATGCATTCCAATGATCAGAGGAGCTACGTTGTTGCATAGAGTTTAAATAAGCAATTTTCTCTCTACGTAAGGAGGCAAGGGCAAAATTACGCAATCTCTTATACTGGTTCCAATTATGCTCATTTTTATTACGCTTGAATTTAGAGAAAGCTCTATCTCTCTCAGACATAATTCGTTTGACATTATCCGTTACCCATGGGGCAAAAGATTTATTCATACGTGCAGTACTATTCGTCATTATTTTTCCTCAGCTATAATTTCACAAGTTTGTGCGTATAGGTTAAAAATTACCCTGAAAGATAAATACAGGGTTAACTATAACTAAGTACAAAAATTTTAACCACGTGCTCAGGAAAGTCTGAAAGACAATAAAAAATTTAATTCGGAATTCTAGCTCGATGTTTAAAAAATGGGGCAAAACCCTCATTTCCCGCGGAAAGTCGGTGCCTATGACAATCTATCATCATCCGTCACGGCTAGATATGTCACCTACTGATCGTTTTTTCAACATTGTCAAGTGTAGAAACGACAAAACGAAACATTTGTATTAATAATAATAATGTCTAAGTACCTGGTAGATAACAGCTAATCCGGTTAGCTGCAGTATTTTGTATTCGTTCTTTCGTTGCACACTGCCAAACTACATTTTCACTCCTTGCAGATTCATCATAACATATCCGACATAAAATACTTTATTTAATTACTATAACACGTTTAAAATTAGTCACTTCGCTGATTTAAAGTAACAGTAAGTTCTAGGTTATGCCATACTGCATTGCTAATTGCATAGCCTCCATGCTCTAAACCATCCAGAATTCGAAGTTAGTTATAATTTAAGGGTCATTTTTACAGAACACTGTAAACATCTTGGGATGTTATAATTTAAAATATTACTAATTATTTTATGCAAACATCATCGATTACTGTTAATATTGTTGCTATTATTAGTATTAACAGAATTTAATTACACAACAACACATTAAGTTTAAAAATTTATCGGCGTGAGTGCACCTTGTATTAGTGACAGATGTCGTCTGTAGATGTCAAATAACGTAAATTTACGGTTACGGTACTCTGATTAGTTTGAAATAATTTTTCAGTAATTGATTTTCGCAAATTTAAATTTTCGCGTATTTTATGTGTATTTACAAACATGTAGTATTCAAATGCCTAGATGACGGATAAGGTGCATATTATCGCGCGGTAGCCGACGTTTTCCGGGTATACAAAATATTTTGCTGAATACTTTTTGAACCACATCGAACAGTTGTTTTATGCCTTGGCGGTAAACGTGTGGCAGTGTTTTTATGTATTTGTATACATTTACGTGTATTTTGTTGTTATCCTCTGTGCTTTTTCCCGACGTAAGTAATCGACATGGTCAAGACCGCCAAACCAAGTAGGTACCGTACTTTACACAAAAAGAACGATCGAGGGAAGGAGAGGTCCACAGGAAGTACAAAAATCCTTGCAGGTTTTAATTTAAACAAGTAGAACACAGAAGATGATTCAACATTCTTAATATCTCTTCAAGTATCAATCCTGGAAATAAATATTAGTAAGGTAGGTGCTGCCTCTCTGTGCTATCATACCGTATTTCTCATTAAATCATTAAATAATAATCTTTTGTAAAGATTTTTTTTTCTTTCAAAGCGGCTTAAATTGATACACGTGTCAATGGACCTGTCACTATATTTGACACCTTTGACTGACAGAAGCTCAGTGACGGCGATAAATAGGGATTTAATATAGTTTTGAAAATAATTTTTTTGGCTTTATAAATAAGCTTGGAATTTTTTTGAAGGGTGATTCCGTTAATTCTTATTTTTCCTTATCCCCTCTTAAAATATTTGTACTAAGTCATAGTTAACCCTGTATATCCTCAATTTATAGTCACACTCTGTGTGCTTCGGTCTTCTGCACAGAATCAAATCCTTACAAACTTATCTCATAATGTAACAAAATTGTTGTAGATAATTATGTGAGTTATACATTCCCTAATTGTTTAGGGTTTCCTATCCCAACTTAATATTAATCAGCTTAAGCGGTTATAATCCTCAAAGTAAAATAACATTGTCACATAACACTAAGAGGATAAACACGACGGGGCTCCAACGAAAAATACGATACCGATTACGCCTAAACCCTACACTCTGCGTCGTTTGGTGTTAAGCGTTAGTGTAAGTTTGTCGTCAATTTCCTAGTTCGAGGTATTTTCGTTTGGAGGGAATCGCAGAATCCCAGCAGGTAGCCAATAACGACATTCCTGGGCCAAACTACACTGTAATCTCACTTATTGCTTTCCCCAACCTGAACTTTAATCGAGATATCAGGGATCCACAACTTTGGACGAAAGTGCAATGTCGTCACATTGTAAAGTTCAACTATCATCAATTCGTGAATGATGCAAAAACTAAAAAACGCTCGGACGCGCCAACTCTTGTTTTGAGAACATGTTTTATGGACATAAAAAAAAATCTATCCTCAAGAGGGACGAACTTCATTCTTAATTTTGACGAAACAAAGGCAGCAGGGTGCGCGACGACCTCCTCTACTAAGATGTCCTTTAGAAAATCTGATTCTTATCGTAATATGAAATTACGATACAAATTACAACAATTTTAAGAAAATAAACAATAAATTAGTAATTTTTGGAACTGCTGACGACGATAGAATCAGTTCAAACAAAAGTGTTGCTTCTAACGTAAAATTTGCAGCAGACAAACATCGAATCATGAGTTGAAAGATTGGAAACTTCTGTGTTTATTTACATTTTACTTTTAATAAATTTTTGTTGCTTATTCTGTCCTGATTTGTGTTTAGGGTTTATTATTGTGACACATGTCTTGTCGTTCTGGATTATATCACGCGTTTGATACCCTGGACCACAATATTTTGTGCGACAAACTTATTTATTTTGGATTTGACATCACTGCTTGTTCCTATTTTCGGAGCTACTTGACTGGGCGGTCACAACAGGTTATTGTAAATTCAAATTTGTCTGACACCTTGCCGGTAACTCAAGGGGTACCTCAGGGGTCTATTTTGGGGGCCTCTGCTGTTTTCCTTATACATTGCTGACTTTTATGAATATTTAAACAAATGTAGAGTGCATCATTATGCAGATGATTCTCAAGTTTATTTCAGTTTTCCGATAGAAACCGTAATTTCTTCAAATAATGTTGTGAACAACGATCTGAAATTATTGTTAAATATTTCAGCTGCTCACAGACTACAGTTGAATCCAAGTAAGTCCAAGGTCTTAATATTTGGCCCCAAGAAGAAAAGACGCAGCGTGAAATCTGAGTTCAATGTCAAATTAGGAGACACCTTGTTACACGTTGCTGACAGCTGCACAAATCTGGGACTCGTATTCGATAATGAGTTGAGATTCACTAAACATGTGAATACTCTATGTCGTTCACCTTACAACACGTTGAAGCAGCTTTATCCTCACAGGAGTATAATGAGTTCTAACTTAAAAATTAATTTTGTGCTTCTCTAATTTTTTCAAGACTGTCATATTGTGATTGCATCTATGGTCCACCTCTGCTAATTGCCGATATAATACGCTTACAGAGAGTTCAAAACAGTTGCTTTAGATTTGCGTACGGTGTTAGGAAATATGAACGAGGTGTAAGCGAGTTAATTCGAGGCAGCGGTTACCTTAACCTTGTAAATTCTCGGAAATTACATTTATTAAGTCTATCTCACAAAATATTGAACAGCTGCGCTCCTGAAAATCTGTATGGAAAGCTGCAGAGGCTCCATAAAGAATCAGCATCGTTCAAATCACGGTATTCGCGTCTTTTAGAAATTCCTCGCCATGCCACTGCTTTATACACTAGATGCTTTGTCTATCACGCCTGTAAGGATTATAATGACTTACCTGCAGAATTTAAAAATTATTCAATCTTGAATTTTAAGAAAAAATTAAAGCATTGTCGCTTGGAAGACTCGTAGCATTCACTGACTGGGTTTCCGCCGCTTTATATATTTACGAGTAGCTCTGTTTGGTTTCGCTTTATTGGTTTTTCATGCATTCAGTTTATGATTATTTTGTATCTATGAATCTGTTAGGATGTTGGATTTTATCTATATTTTTTGCATGTACTTGGACATCGATTGTATTGTAAATGTATACATTTTGTTATCTTCTCTCAAGGATTAAGTTGAAAAGCAGCTTCGGCTGACACTTCGCCCCTTCCTCATATGTATTTGCTATTCATTATATGAGGACACAATAAAGACAATTTATTATTATTATTATTATTTTTTTTTTTTTTTCCAGTAATACCTTCCGAAGCTCCGACACATTCGGAGATGTTCTGAAGAGTCAAGCAATGACCACTCTCCACTCCGTGGAGTCAGTAATCATTGCGCCCGTAAATCATGCGTTCTGAGTAGACGTAGCGAACCAAGGACGATTGCCTTCTGCATTCTGCCGGCTAAGATCTCTGCCGAATTTCGGCAAGCCGGTATGATCTTTAAGTCAGAAAGCAACGTATGTCTCATTCCACCCAGGACGCCTATAATGAGCACCACAATCTTAACAGAGTGGTCTGGATACAGCCTGCGGAGCTCGGAGAGAAGATCTCGATACTTCCTCCGTTTCTCCTCCTCTTTTAGGACGATGTTGTTCTCTGCGGGAGCCGAGAACTCAATCACAAACATCGTCCTAAGTTGGTGGTCGAGGAGGACTACATCAGGCTTATTGGCTTGAATTTGCCTGAGGGTGGGGAATGAATAGTTCCAATAAGTTCGGCACTTCTCATTCCCCACAACGGATTCTATATCCCCCGGAGCATAAGGCAGCACTGGCGTCTCGTCTATCTCATACGAGTGTCGTAAATGATAATACAACACCCGTAAGGCTGAATCGTGTCTTTGGATATACGCTGTGGCCGCATATACCGGACAGGCCGACAGGAGATGCATAAGCGTCTCCGGCGCCTGGCGGCAGGCCCTGCATCTGGTATCAGGAACCTCGATACCCAAGACACGACTACGATAGACGAGAGTATTAATTATACCATCTTGGCAAGCCATTATGAACCCCTCGGTCTCAGAGTTCAGCCCCGCTGACCTCAAAAAAGCGAAGGTCAGCTTTTCAGATAAGCCAAGCCCCTCTAGATGACGGTAGAAGAGACCATGCATTGGCTTATCCTTATGTAGCTGCAGAAGGTGACGCGTCTCTGCAGCTTTAATTTGGGCTTTTAACTGAGCAGGGTCCCACTCGGTGACAGAGTCTGGATTTTCCCGCTCAGTATCGAACACGAGACCAAGTTCATTGGCTGCTCTTCTCGCTGCCTTATATACAAACGCTCCTATCCCTGCTGCTTCATGGTCTTGGACCATGCAGAGAAGGGGATCCGAGCTCCTGATGATTTTACAGGCTTCCTCCAAAATCACTCTGCCCTGGAGACACTCCAAACTCAAGAGTCCACGGCCTCCCCGATTTCTTGGGAAGTATAACCGCGAAACGGACGATCTTGGATGCAAACTCTGATGGAGATGCATCATTTTGCGGGTCCCTACATCGAGTTGCCTCAGCTCTTCTTGTGTCCATTTCACTACTCCAAAGGAGTAGAGAAGGATCGGAACGGCAAGCATATTTGTGGCACTCACCTTGTTTTTACCCGACAGCTCCGAAGACCAGATTTGTCGGAGGCGGTGCCGATACCTGCCGCGGAGAGCGTTTTTCACCGTTGCCACCTCATGAGTGCCCCGCTGTGGGACACCCAAATAGGTGTACGACTCTCCGGCATTATTATTATTATTATTATTATTATTATTATTATTATTATTATTATTATTATTATTATTATTATTATTATTATTATTATGATTATTATTATTATTATTATTATATTAATTAAGTGTTATTAAACCCTTTTCATTCATTTCATAGCGTAGTACCTATTTAATAATATATACTTATATATGTTGTTTCCTTTTTTTAGATCGAGGTAAATTTATGGTTTATTATTGACATTGTTTAACTAATACTGTGTATGCAAAGAATCACGTTTATTTGTTTCTAGTTTTGAGCAGAACCTGGCTTGTACTGTTCCCACATCTCAGATATAAGAACGTTAACTGATTAAACAGTCCGGAAAGTAGTTTTACATTCCAGAGATAAATAATTTAAACATAGAGATCTTGTTTGTATGACACATTAAATTCAGTAATAAGTACTTCTTACTGCATGTAGTTTTATTATTAGTTAATAACAATATCACTAAATAATTGTAAATGTTTTATTTCTGAGGAAGCATGTTTGAGACTATTTTACTTCGCAGGTTTCCTAAATGTGAACGCTTGAAATAATAGGTGTTCCAAAGTTACAATGGGGCCCAAGAGAATATATTTGTTCCGACAATGGGGAAGTTGCATGAATTTATATTGATCTGAAGTGTATTACAGAATAATCTTTCAAACATATTGAAAGGTCAGAACATGTATCTGACGGCAATAATCACATAATAATTAAAATATTAATATTAATAAATTACCATAGAATGTCAACAAAACCACGTGATCGAAAACGCAGTGTCATTGGTGTTACGTCAAATGCCAGTACGCCATCTTGGTTATATTATGCCGATCGTGACATAAATAGGCATTTGTTTCGTTTTTCGTGACATTTCTTTTGAGTCATATGTATTGTAAATACTGCGTAAGGTAGTGCTGTTATAAACAAGGTTCCCTGTTTGTGCGCTGTGCATATTATATATATTTATAGATACCTACAGTTAAATTTAAGATTTTCAAAGATTTCTATACCTAAAAATTTGTTGGATTGACCGCTTTTTTTCATTATTTATTCATACTTATTTCCAATTACTTAACCTTACATTAAAATGGTCTTCACAAGCATGCAACGTAGAAATGCTGGAGAGCTTTACGTTTCTTGACTTTCTTGACTTTATTTCGTCGCGATTCATTGCCATCTACCACATTTTACTTGTCTTTTCAATTTTTGACATGGAGAAAATTTGGTTATTAGTCACTGTATGGGAAGTATTTGTACATAATGGCACAATGCAATATTTCATCCATTTCCCAAGTATTAATGCACTTTCTGTAATCATTTTACAATTTTCAACACCAGTCTCTGTTTAACATAATAACACTTAATAAATGTCACAATGTCACAAACGACAAACTAACTTCATGAACTCTTGTGTTTAAAACACAAATTACTGAACTATTAATTTAAATGTATGTACTCGTACCTTGTACTGAGACTACGTTGTTCAAAAGCACATAACAATGTTTTGTGGTCCAAAGCACACTAAGCACAGATTATACAGGAGCCGCGCAACTGGCAGTTGACGTCACAGGTTTTCAATATGGCGGCCACCGTTTTGTAGGGGTGTGGCCATACTAAAATTTTAAATACCGTTTTTAGGCTTATTTTTTCACGAAATTGTCTGGGACAAACGCCATTTAGATTAAAATAATACATTCTTTCATCTCCACGTATTTGAAAAAATCATGCAATTTTCCCATTATCATATCTTTTTTAAACTATTTTGTTTGATTTGATAATTATAAATACAGTGCAAGTCCTCCTAGCAGTACTGCGACATCTTCTCTAGACAAAAAATTGACAAATTCGTCAAGTCCTTCTGCATCTAGTGTCGCAAAAGCTCGATCCATTAGAAAAAGGAAACATTTATAGCTATCGGTAGCTATATTTATTTGTAGTTAATGTTAGTTATTTGATATTACATCCTTGATATATTTTTTAGAAAACCTGTCGTAACCGAGTCATCTCCTGATACATCGAACAGCACAAAACAAAAGAGAATAGCATTAATTTAATTTCTACATAATTATAGGTATATTTTTTACATTTATTGAAAAAAAAAATACCTTAGTGAAATAATTATATTTTATTTCTATTTTAGAGTCAAGCCCAGGAAACGAATAAAAAAAGTGCCGAGTTGATTAACGCTCTAGATAAAAGTCGAAAGAAATCTGCAGCAAATTGCAGATAACTTGAAGGCAAATGAAATGATGTCACTTACATGTTTAAAGCAATTGCAGCAATTGAAGTGCCAAAAGATTTGTTGTGTCTGTTCTTAAAGAATGCGGAGAGAGGTGAAGAATACATAATTTTCTCACTAGATGGATTGTAAGTACGAAAGAAAATAGAAATGTACAAATCTATACATATATTTTTATTTTCTTTTCAGATAAGCAAGCATTTATTCGTACTTAACAAAATTGAATATACCTACGTAACGGATGAATCAGTGAAGTAAAAGATGTGATTTTGTTTCTAAATACCTATATATTTTTTTTTCTGAAAAAGTATTTTTTTCCAATGTTTATAAAATTAATTTTTATATATTAGCAAATTTTAAATGTTAACTATTTATGCAAAATTTTGTTATTAACTGAGTTAATACATAATGAAAAAAATATATTTGAGGAGAATTTAGTTATATAAAATCCTAAACCTTTTAAAATTGACTGGTAGGGAAATCGATCTCTTGTATTATTGGAAAAACAACTGGTATGAATAATGTTTGTTTACGATTTGTCTGATTGTTATGTTTGACAGCGGTTGCCATGTAAACGTAGCTCAAAATGGCAGCCATTATTATATGACGCTAGTTCGCGCATCCTCCAAGCACATTCTATATTTGTCTTTATCTATGGATATATTACATTAGTTTTTCAAGTGTCAAAAGTTGCTTATGTGTATAGTAACCCGAAGTTGATGGATATCGTTTTAATTTACGACAATGTGAAAATGCCGCGGTGTACAGTGAGTGCAAGTACAGTGCAACACGAGAGAAATATGAAACCAAATCGAATGAAACCGAAGAGATGGAGGTCAGGGTGTCCACAGCGTATTGCAGCAGTGTGGCGTAACGTACACGAGACTCAATTATATCCGTACCATGTACAGCGTATCCAAGCATTAATAACAAGGGATTGGACGAAGAGGACCGGTACCATGGCCACCACGATCTCCTGACTTAAAATCATTTGTATTTCTTTTTGTGGGGATAATGGATATCTACTATTGATGATTTACGCAAGCATATCATAGTTGCTTCCAATAACTTGCGAGTTCAAAACGGACAAGAATCAGAAACATTTGTGTTAGTTTGTAGAAACTGGGTAAAACGCACTTGTTGTAACATCAGGTATGTTAAACTATTTTATTAATTAAAATCACAAATTAATTTTATTAATAATTAATAACGATAGCGCCAAAAGCAGTTGAATTTACCGTATAAAATACTACCCTGTTAAATATACAGGGTGGTCCACTTTCGAAAGCGGAAACTTTAGAGGCGGACAGAGGACCACAAAATAATATCAGTTTGTATTATAAACTATATTCGAACAATGCTTCGTTACAAAGATACAGGGTGTCAAAATTTTAAACAAAAGATCCATATTTATTAATATTTTTAAAACTACTTTAGATATTTAAATGAAATTTGGAACCTTTGAATAGGTAATCTAGAGATATATTTTTACGTAAAAAATATTATTTTTCTTCTTCTAGCAGTGGCGTGCGTACGGACAGATCTTCGGGAAATTTTAATGAAAAAAATGGTAAACCAATGTTTTTTTAGAAAAAAAAACTAAGCTCCTTAACAAAAAGGCTCCTTACTTTTTTCATTTGACACACCGTTTGCCAGTAAAAAATTAAAATTCTTTAAGCAACTGGAATTCAAACAAATTTTAAACCTGTCGTAGTAGGCCATGAAACAAAAAAGATTACTACTGTCAGTGTTTTTGCATTTTATAATGGCAGTTAATTGAATTGTTTCAGGTAATTTAATTTCGAGTTATTGTTAACATTATTATTAGGGTGTTGTGTAAGTATTAATCTGAAAAATGCTTTTTTCTAACAACGAATACGCAGATATTCATTTTTTCTACGGATTTTGTGATGGAAATGTAGAAGCGGCAGTTCGTGAATGTCCTAGATGCTATCCAAATAAAAGAGTTTCAGATGCTCGCGTTTTCATCAGAACACATCAGAATTTTCGTAACTTTGGCCTGCGTGTTAATAACGAACGGAACAGAAATCGTCGATATAATATTCAGAATAATCGTATACTACGGACTTTTGATAACAATCCGAGGCTAAGCTCGCGGAAGGCAGCTCAGCACCTTCACATTCCTAACCTTAAATATTACAAGCACTACACGATGACCACAGACATGCATATCCCCTACAGTTTGTTCAGGATTTGCACCCTGGTGATGCTGAAAAAAGAACAAGATTTTGCCAGTGGATTTTAAACTCGACGGAAGAAAATCCTGACTTTTTACATAAGATTCTTTGGACGGACGAGTCCTCTTTCACCAGACGTGGGGTAACAAATTACCATAATATCCATATTTGGGCACATCAGAATCCTCGAGAAATTCGGCCAAGATCATTTCAAAATAAATTTTCCGTAAATGTTTGGTTGGGCGTTATTGATGGTAATGTTTGTGGTCCACATTTCCTACTCCCAAGGTTGAACTCGAAACTGTTTATGGAGTTTCTTAACAATAATCTGCAGACTACCTAGAGGATTTACCCATTAATTTAAGATATGAGAGTTGGATACAACTGGATGGAGCTCCCACACATTTTGGAATTGCTGTAAGAGAATGGCTCAATACCAATTATCCTCAACGATGGATTGGCCGGTTAGGGAGAAATGATATGAATAATGACGTGGTTAATGGTATTGGACCAGTGGCCTGGCCACCCAGGTCACCGGATCTTAATCCGCTAGACTTTTACGTTTGAGGCACTATTAAAGATAAAGTCTACGCTAATCTCGTATTAAGGAGGGATGATTTGATTTTAAGAATTCAGCAAGCCTGAAATGATGCCGCATGAAGCATCTGCTACAATAAATGTGTTATAGGCAGCGGACGAAATTGTGGACAGTGACTAATAGATAATATAAAAACACTATTACTATTAAGCGGATAATATTTTTATAAGAGATTACACATTATTCACCTCATTATTACTGTGCCGCTTTCTATGCACAACGATACTATACTCACATTTACCTCCACCACGATAAAGACTCAGTCAAACCGAAGCACGATGTATTCTCTATCTCTGTTTATTGCATTGTGGAAAACAATATTTTGGTGTGTGTAAACCGTGAGAGTTAGCACATGGCTTTGCCGAGGTTAGAACGCCATTAGAATATGCGTACGTTGGGGGATTTGCTACTATTCGCGGGGTGTTATTTATATAGTTATATTAAATTATAAAAATAAATTATTGCAACCGTGAAGTTAACAAATAACAGTTAAAAATGGATCAAAGTGCCAGTTCTAGTAAAAGGTCTGTTAGTAATCGACATAACCTATGTATCAAACAATTGATAATAATAAAAAACGTATACGAAGGAATTCGAGCGTGAAACTCTAACATTAAGTATAAGTGATGCTGTTGATATGTGTAGTTCGTTAACACAAGTGTCAATTTCTAGTGTATATCGTGCTATAAAAAAGAGTGTGGAAGTAAATCCAAAGAAAAAAATAGAAAAACGAGGAAGGAAAAAAACAGAAGTCGATGATGACGTAAAATATGCCATTCGCAGGAAAATTCATGGATTCTTCTTCAGAAATGAAATACCGACGATAAAAAAAATTCAAGCTACGATAGCTGAAGATGAGGACATGCCTCAATTTTCTGACAAAGTTCTTAGAAGAACAATGCATGACATAAATTTTCGGTTTTTAAAACAAAATCGTAAAAGTATGCTCATTGAAAAAGATGAAATTGTAGTATGGCGAAAAGAATATTTAGAAAAACTAAGAGAATTTCGTGCATCGAGCAAAAAAATATATTACATGGGTGAAACATGGGTAGACGAAGGTTATACGGTATCAAAAGTTTGGCAGGATGGTAACATTCGAAGTAAAAGAGAATCATTTTTAGATGGATTTTCTACAGAATTAAAGGCGCCTTCTGGAAAAAGACGTAGGTTAATAATAACACATATTGGAAGCGATTGAGGATTTTTAGAAAATGGTTTGACCTATTTATATAGTGAAGTGGATGTGACACCGAAGTGAACACGTGGTTATTTTAATAAATAGTAAACATACAGTGATAGTGAAGTTTATTATGATTCTGACGTAATGCGTACTAATTTAGTGATAATGTTAATACTCGTGTAAAACAATTACCTATATGAATAGTCAACATCTTGTGGCGACATGAGCCGGGTGGTGATGGGTCATCGATGCCCAAGAGGGCATATTTTCAGTGCATCTTGATAAAGTTTCTAAATTAACTTAGGTACACCGATATACAAGATAAAAACTCTAAATTTTGAAATATTCTTATTATTTATCTAACGCCTCGAAATTGGTAAAAACCGTTATATCACTGTTTCTACTATAAAAATAATGGATATTAGGGAATGCAATTATTTTTGTCATTTTTGTATATTTTTTATATCGTCGCCTCAGAGCAACAGTAGAACATGTCAAAAAAATCGATTCGGAGGAAACTTAGATTAAAGATTTAACTGAAATTCAGTTTCTAATAATTTCGTCATTTTTTGATGAACTTACACACATTTTTGGTTACTTTCATAGATTTTCAAGCTTTATAAGAATATGCTTATTAATAAGAAAAATAACTAGAAAAATGTTGCTTTATCCTACTGTTGATTCAAATAATATTTAATTTCCATACAGTATCTTCCTGTTTTTGTTAGATATCTTAGTGCATCCCTAAACACTGTGTGTATTTAATATTGTATCTGTCAAAATTACTGCCAAAGTAAAATACATTTGTTTTTAGACTATTTGATTACACTTATATAAGCAAAATGAAAAAATATTTTGCTTATCTATTTAAATGATGAAATTATTTGTAATTTTTTGTAGCCTTACCTGCTATAATAAAAGAGCAAACTTGACGTAAATGCCTGAGTCACAATTTCAGAAACTAAAAACAATATACTTGAATAATTATATATAGAGAAATATAAATTTGATTTTAATAGTTGCAACAAGTACAAAAAGTAAGTGTTTATTTCATGCGACGTGAAATTGTCCAACGAGGCCGTCAGGCCGAGTACGACAACACGTCGAGTGCAATAAGCTCTTTTTGTATGAGTTGCAGACAATATTTTTTCTACGTTCATCCAAAAACCAAAAAATGTTTTATTTAGATGACACTAAGTGTAGGAAAATATGACGTCGATTTGACCGTTTAAGTTTGTCACGATGTTAAAAGGCTGTAGTAGAATGACAGATGAATGCAATAAACAGTTTATTGCACTAGTGCAATAAAGAACCATTTTTTCCACTACATATAGTTCAATAAAGTTTTGTTTTTTGCAAGAACGTAGAAAAAAGTATTTTAATATTTTCTTTTAACGTGGCAATACCGCATTGTAATATTGACTGACTACAATCTAAAATTTTCACAGATATTATTATCATAGCTATCATTAAAAACACCTAAACGTTTTTTTCTAACGGTAAAAAAAAGCATTCAAAAAGTTAAATTTTAATATTGTACATCAAGCATAATTTAGAAATCAACTAATTTAATTTCTGAGTCAACAAAATAGTAATTACTGATGTAAAACTTTTGTGGGTGAAACCGCTGCTAAAACGAAACCCCTACATGTAAATACAATAATAATATTTTACTTATCGTTTTCTTTATCTTGCTCTTTCTCTCTATTTTTATTGGATTTTTTCGGTTTATTCATTTTCAAACAAAAATTAATCAGCAACAGCAGTAATTATAGGTTAGGTGACTGACAAGAATACTCAAGATATCTTTTGCGTCTGCGCAATAATTTTAACGGAACACTAAGATATGTATATTGTAACTTACTGTTGCATTATTTGCGATCGGTATTAGCAGAAGAAAAATAGGGGAATACCAGGATATGTGTGTTCTCCTAGTGTTACATTTTGTAAGGTTGGTTTAGAGTATTTAGGCTACACAAAGATAAGTGATTTTTTAAGCAATACACTTTATTTTTTGGTATATCTTAGTGTTTCATTGAACAGAGGCGTTAGTTCCAAATTATTTAATACAGATAACTCTAAACTGCTTTTTTTTAGATATCCTACTGTTGCTCTGAGGCGACGATATCTGATCGCATTCAAATTTAGTACGCCTATGAAGTGTTGCTCCCCGCACGCTTCTCCCGTCGTGCTGCGTTTACAAGCTCGCGATTAGTCACTGTCGTCCACAATTTCGTCCGCTTACTATAGTGAGAAGATGTCGAAAATGTATTGAGCTGGGTGAACTACATTTCGAGCAATGTTTGTGATTTTACCCTTAATTTTCTTTTTTTTGTTATTGTTTTTGAAAACCACTTATTAATTTTCTCATTTCTGTTTTTGTTTACTGAATTGTTTTTCAGAATTCATTAGGTAATTTAATTTTTTACTGGCAAACGGAGTGCCAAACGAAAAAAGTAAGGAGCCTTTTTCTGTTGTAAATTGAACAAGGATTCTAGAAATAGTTTTTGTTTCTAAAAAAACATTGACGTACCATTTTTTCATTAAAATTTCCCGAATATCTGTCCGTATGCACGCCACTGGTGGAAGGAAAATAATATTTTTTACGTAAAAATATGTATCTAGATTACCTATTCAAAGGTTGCAAAGGACAATGCTAAAAATAGCCGATTTTTGGCTTATCCGGGGAACGCATAAATCATAAAAAAATCAATTGATTATTGTTAATTAACATTAGAAATAGCCCAGAAATACGTCAGATAGCTGGGGAAATGTCTCTACTATCCCTAAACCTATATAAACTGCCCTTAAATAGCTTTAAATGGATAATCATTAACTATTGTTATAAAAATTCGTGTAAAATGAAAAAAATGCTTGAAAATGATTTGAACAGACAGTATGTCAATATAAAAAGTAATAAATAACTGTAAAAATGTCCACGCCACCCCTAAAAATTAAAAAAACGACTTTCAAAAGCTAATGGTGGGCTTACTTCGACATCAAAAATAGATAATGCTTAAATGTTCAAGGGAACGCCTATTGCTAGAATAAAATTATAGATTACTGTCATAAAATGCAAAAACTGATACTAGAGTACATTAAGTAAGTGGGGAAATATTAATTGCACCCCTAAATCTATATAAATTGCCTTTAAATAGCTTAAAATAGATAATCATTATTTATTGTTGTAAAATTCGTTTAGAATGAAAAAAATGCTTAAATCACTTTTAAGGTTGATTTATACTATCGCGACCTGAAAAATGGGCACAAGGATAAATTGCCATTTTTTCAGTACGCGCTCGCAAAGTGAGAACAATTGGCGCTATTTCGCCATTGAATGGGCACTTTTACAGTCATTTATCACTTTTTATATTGACATACTGTCTGTTCAAATCATTTTCAAGCATTTTTTTTCATTTTATAACAATAATTAATGATTATCTATTTAAAGCTATTTAAGGGTAGTTTATATAGGTTTAGGGGTAATAGCGACATTTCCCCAGCTATCTGACGTATTTCTGGGCCATTTCTAATGTTAATTAACAATAATCAATTGATTTTTTTATGATTTATGCGTTCCCCCGGATAAACCAAAAATCGGCTATTTTTAACATTGTCCTTTCATTTAAATATCTAAAGTAGTTTTAAAATATTAATAAATTTGGAACTTTTGATACAAATTTTGACACCCTGTATCTTTGTAACGAAACATTTTTCGAATATAGTTTATAATACAAACTGATATTACCTGTCTGCCTATAAAGTTTCCGCTTTCGAAGGTGGACCACCCTGTAGAAGTCGTATATACATTTTTTATCATTTTCTGTTTATGATACCTACAACTTGGTAATTAGTATATGTATACACATGTTAAAACTGAAAGTCGTTTTATCATCTTTTATGATGTTATTTAAATATGAATTTTATTTTTTATATTGTTTTTCAAAACGGAGTTAGTGCAAAAGGTCATATCAATTAAATATCTAATTTCCACATATGATAGAATAGTTTTCTGGCCTAATAGAACCTAATGTAAAACATACAGTAGTATGTTAAATGATATTTTTACTAAAAATTTGAAATTTGATGGCACAGCAAATTACCCAATCCAGGCAATGTCTCAGAATAAAGATTTTGTCAGTTACCACTTCTATGCTTAACAGGGCAGAATAGGTGTTATAAAATGTTATTTATTTCTTTCCTTGGAAATTCCTGTCCATTTTTTGTCCGGTCGAGCTGTTCTTTTTGATTTTTTTACATTGTTATATTTGTAACAGTCTGTACACTTTTTTTGTTTATATAAGTTCTCAAATACCCTGCATTTAATTTATTGGGACATCCCAATTCATTAGTTCATTTAGATATTTTTTTCTTTTAATTTTGTAAAATATGCCGTATAAGCTAATTTTTATTAAAACGGAACAAGCGTTTTTAACGTAGACAACGTACATGCATGCAACTACTTTTTATTACTCTATTTACCACGCATTACCACACAGTTCTGTTTATTGGAACATATCGATTTGCACTAATGGACACCCTATGGGAAATTTATAAATTTTTTGTTTGCGTTGGAAGTCATTAGCTAGAAAAATAATTCGACGGAGGTGATAGGCCGTACTTTGTCAGCGGCGAAATCGATGGTGTGCACTTAATTAAGAAACCAATTTCAAAATATTAATGAGCCCTCAGGATACCGATTAATCGACCACGTAATGTGGTACGTAATTTTGTGAAATATTAATCAGGTATTTTTTATACCATAACAAGATTCTCCACAGAGAATATCCTGAAACCACTACACTAGGGTGCCTTCCAAGTCGTTAAAATAATTTTAGAAGGTGACAGAATACGTTATTTTGAGTCGACTGAAACAAACATACCTACAGTATGCGCCAAAAGTATGGAATAAGTTCAATAAAAACGAAACAATTATTTTTTGGAAAAAATCCTCGAACAGGTCGATTTTTAATTTAAAAAATACATATTTTAGCGTAAAATGCGATTTTCAAATATCATTTGTTTTCGAGTAATGACGTCATCGATTTTGTTTTTAAATGGCAACACCATGTTTTTTTCCTTGATTCTGAAAGATCGTTTAATTCTCTATCAGACAGTACTAAAATTTTGCCCTCTTAGCTAGGAAAGTTTTCGAGTAAATGACGATTGAATGTTAGAAAACGTAAATCAATTAAAATAAAGCAAAAACGTTATCAAGTTTAGTTTTTCGAATTTTATAGTTCTTTTATGGATCACGTAGGTGAAAATCTTTGCAAAGTGTCATTGTCACACCGACTTTCTAATAAGTATTGTAAGCGACATAGAAATTATTATTCAATTTAAAGTATTATGGCGGCACATTTAACTGTTACTCAAAGAATTGAAATTTTAATTCTTATCGGATGCGGGAATATGACTAGAACTCAGCAGGAAGTTTGCGATTTATTTAATGAAAAATATCCAGATCGCCCTATCAGCCAATCAACAGTCAGTAAGGTAGAGTCTAAATTTAGAGAAACTGGCAATGTTGTAAATATTTCAAAACCTGGACGTCCAAGCATTAATAACAATCAGAAACAGAACATTTTGATAAGTATGGTGGATAATCCTCATAACTCTTCACGATTGGTTGCATTAAACAATGACACTAGTCAGAGCACAGTGCTACGTATCTTGAGGAAGGAAAAATATCATCCCTACAAAATTCAACTTGTGCAGGAACTCAATGAAGATGATCCCGATCGCCGCTTACACTTTTGCGAAATTCTAATGGATTTAAGTCAAGGAAATAGAAATTTACACCGGCAAATACTTTTTTCAGATGAGGCCACATTTTGTCTGAATGGTACAGTAAACCGTCAAACTTGCAGATATTAGAGTCGGGAAAATCCTCATTGGATGGCAGAGGCACATGCCCAACACTCTCAGAAATTAAATGTGTGGGCTGGAATAGTAGGGCCTTTCTTCTTTGAAGGAACCCTTACAGGACAAAGATATTTAGAGTTTCTAGAAAATGACCTCGTTCCAGCCCTTGCAGTAATTTTTCCTAACGATAATGACCCTGACGTTCCTGACGATACCATATGGTTTCAGAAAGACGGTGCACCTCTGCACTATGGGCGCCCTGTACGAGATTTTTTGGACAACTGTTCCTGGGAGGTGGATCGGCAGACGCGGACCGATAGAATGTCTTGCAAGATCGCCAGATCTTACACCTCTTGACTATTTTTTATGGGGATACTTGAAGTCAAAACTGTACATTAATAAACCACGTAATTTAGAAGAACTTCAAAATCGCATTCGGAACGAAATACGCAGAGTTACCCCAGAAATCATTCATAATGTGAAAGAAGAATTTCTTCACAGACTTGCGCATTGTCAAGAAGTTGGTGGATTGCAATTCGAACATTTAATTTAAGTATAAAATTTAATCAATTGTATTTTATTTTACATACCTCAGAATTGTTACTTTTTTTATGGATAAAATTTACGTTTCTTAACATTCAATCGTCATTTACTCGAAAACTTTCCTATGTAAGAGGGCAAAATTTTAGTACTGTCTGATAGAGAATTAAACGATCTTTCAGAATCAAGGAAAGAATATGGTGTTGCCATTTAAAAAAAATCGATGACGTCATTACTCGAAAACAAATGACATTTGAAAATCGCATTTTACGCTAAAATATGTATTTTTTAAATTAAAAATCGACCTGTTCGAGGATTTTTCCCAAAAAATAATTGTTTCGTTTTTATTGAATTTATTCCATACTTTTGGCGCATACTGTATATAACAAGTGTTTCAATATTTGTGATAATTAATATTGTAATTTAATCATGCTTTTCTACAATTATTGAAGTGAAGAAGAAAAACAACTTTTTTATTAGGAATGAATGGATTATTTAAATGATTTAACCAATAAAATCCAAAATGGCTGCGTTACTTACCTAGAACTTCATAAACATAGTTTTTCTACTTTGTAAAAGCGAAGAGTCAAATTTAAACGTTGATTTTATTTAAACCTTTGTGTGTAGATTTATTCAGATATTATTAAAAACTTACCTAAGCAATGTTCTTTCAGATCTTAAGAAAAGTTTCTTTATAAACATTCTAAAAATTAGGGAAATAAATCTTAACATGTTTAAATATCCAAGGAGCGCATTCGACAAAACAGGACAGCCGTTCAGTATGTAATAAAAATGGTTTAAGAAATTTGCACTTTACACAACAGTTGATCTACATTTACGGTTGCTATGGAAACTAAGGAGTCTAAGGATAATTGTTTTCTCATGGCATACCAAGCTATTTAACAGAAACATTGCTTTTCCTTTTTAGGCCGTAACTTTAAATCAGCTTTTAAAATTTGAATTATTGAAATAAATATTTAGCTGTTTGAATCCTCCGGTGTTTTAATAACTTTAATATTTTCTAAAGGTTCCGTTTTTTGTTAGCAAATAAACCATTAAATCATTTTTATTACATACTAAACGGCTGTCCTCTGTTTTGGCGAATGCGCTCCCTGCAGACTTAAACGTGTTAAGATCAATTTCCCTAATTTTTAGAATGTTTATCAATAACCTTTTCCGAATAGCTGATAGAGTATTACTTAGGTAAGTTTTTAGTAATATCTGAATAAACCTACACACAAAGGTTTAAATAAAATCCACGTTTAAATTTATCACAAATATAGTATGTTTGTTTCAATCGACTCAAAATCAAGTACTCTACCACCTCCTGAAATTATTGTAACGACACCCCGTATGTATACAGGGTAAATCATTAATAATGGTACATAGTTCAAGGACAGATTGTTAACGTCAAAATAAAGCGATTGAGCCCAACATGCCTTATTCAGTTGTTGCTCTTTTTCATTCTACAGGGTGTTAAAGTTGAAAAAATGTTTCGATGTTTTGCTATATTTTAAGATATTTTAGATTGTTTTGAAAATTTGTAGTCTTACGTTTTGAGGTGGATCGTTCAGTGGTCGCGCGGTTTAAGGCGTCAGTACTTGAATCGATCGAGGTGATAAAATTATTTTTTCCAAAGTAGTAGGCGTGGAAATAATAAGTAGACAGCTGTCACTACAATAATGTATTGCGTGAACCACAGTATACTAATCAAATCAGTACGGAATCTTAAACAATTTATGAATGAATTACGTCTGGCAGTTTTTAAATACCCCCACTCTAAAAAAAGTCGCCAAGAAAATGGCGGATCCCACAGAACATACGGACAAGTGACGCGGACCCATGGATTTAGGCAATTTTCAAATACCACCACTCTAGAAAAAATAGCTAACAATATGGTGTAAACATAACCAGTTGTTTCGTAGTTTTAATACTTTTGCATTCATTCTTAATTAACTGTTGTAATTCAGTGTAGTTTCATGTAAATTGAGGTTTAGGTCACATTTTTCTTAATTTAGGTTTCCAGCAGATATAATTTGAATTTGATTAAAAAACGGGTATGGATTTCATAAATTTATTTAAAAAATTGCGAAAACGTGGAAACTAGGCCGACTATTAGTGTAGTTTTATTTTATATTTTGTGGTACTTTTGCCTTATGTCAAGATGTATACGTTTACCTTATTTTCTTAGCAGATTACAAAATTTAAGCCCAATGTAATTTATATTGTAACCTCGAAATTGGGTGCTACGCTAGTAGAAATACGTCACGTAGACAAACAACTTTATTGTCACTCTTGATTATATAAGAAATATCTTTCGAACAAATTTCACAACTGTTAACGCTTTACATTGACGTTTCTGTCACTCGCTTTTGGCTGCTCAATATAAACTGACTGTGACGGCGGAACTGATCTGCTTATATAGGTTTTTAGAGTTCTCGAAGTTTCTGCGATCTCGAGAACGTGTCGAGAAACAAATAGAATATAGTCTGGAATATTCCGGAAAACGTCAAAATAAAGGTATTACGCCATTCTGTATTATTAAAGAATCTCATAGGCTCCAGTAATTTTTCATAGAGAGGTCTATTGGAAATGTCACACCAATTAGATGTATCCAAGTTTTTAATCTTCCACTGGTATAGAGCTCCGAAGTCTGAATCTTCACTCTGTTCTTTAGCAAGAGTTCTATTATCCCATTCATTCGGGCTCTGCAACTTAGTTCTTTGGCACAAAAGTTTGTCCTTTTCTCTCACTTCATTCAGTCCAGATGTTAAAGTTACTATGCTACTTTGTGCTTCCTTTTCCACTGATGATTTTGCTCTTTCCGTTTCTTCCAACCGAGTCTCTAACTTGTTTTTATCGGTATTTAACTGATCTTTATGTTTTAATTTTTTAACAGTTCCTCTTTTTCTTTAACCAACTGAGCTTCTTTTTGTTCCATTTGATCCTGAATTAATTTTATCTGCTTGAAGAGCATTCGGCATTAGTAGCTTCCAAAGTTTTATTCTGGTTGTTCAGATCCGTTACTGTTTTCTTCTCCTTCTCCAAGTCCTGTCTCAATTTTAATAATTGATTCTCCTGTGTCTCAACATTAGAACTCAGTTCTGGCTGGACTCTTTTGCTGCTTGTCCTCCACTTGTCAGGCTCTTCTCGACTTTGATTGAAAATATTGATTCCTGAGATGTCCCTTTGCTCCACAGATCCAACACAGAATAGGTCTTCGTCTACTGTATACCGTAGAATCGATACGAACTTGTCCTTTCTGGTAGTTGTCCAATAAATTATTTATCAATCCTTCGTTGTCCTTATCGGCTTCACGTCGTCCTTCCGTCCTGAATTTTAGTTGTCTTGTTCTGCCTTGCCTATTTCTAGAAGACCGCCGGCGCCGTGCGGCTTCGATTTCCAGGGTCAGCTTCGGATATATTCTTGTGTCTGGCTACTCTCAACGCTTGACTGATCTCAGGGTCTCGCAGGCCAACGATAAAGCTGCTTACTGCTAACTGTTCTTGGAATTCTGTCGGTGCGGTGGGGTAGGCCAGTTTCACCATACGAGCTACATCTGCCTCAAATTGCTGCAGATTTTCTTCAAAACGTTGTCTTCGGCCTTTTAGTTGTGCTTGGTAGACGTGTTGCAGATGGGTTTCGCCATACCTCATTTCCAAGGCACCCTTCAGCATTTGATAGTCCTTTTGTTTACCATCAGCTAGTGTTCTTAATATCTCCATAGCTTCACCCCGTAGAGCAATTCAGTCTTAATGAGTTCCCTCGCGGACAACTGGGATTTTATTTTGTAATCTCGTGTTCTAATTTTACTATATTTTCTTCTACGACTTTGGTGACTTCATTCTGTAACTTACTAGCACTTTCTTCTACGAATTGGATTTTATCGTGTACCTCATTTCTCAACTGATTGATTTCGTCTTCAACAGTTTCCTCAAATTCATTAAGTTTAACCTTAATTGTCTCTTCCAATCTTCTATTGTTTTCTTGCAAACTGATTTTCATTTCGTTTCTTAATTTTTCCTGACTATTTTTCATTTCTTCTAAACTGTTCTTCACTTCCTTTTGACTGTTCTTCATTTCCTCTTGACTGTTTCTTATTTCTTTCATCATTTCGTCTTGGTTAGTCTTCATTTCATCCTAGCTGTTTTTTATTTCCTTTTTTAAACTGTCCATCATTTCGTCTTGGCTAGTCTTCATTTCATCCTTCATAGTTTTCATCATTCCCATTAACTGTTTCAAAGTTTCCTCCATTTCAGTCGCTCTTGATCTCATTACTGGCATTCACTTGTCTACTCCAAACGTCTTCTTTGCGGATCGTCGCACTTCTGACACCAATGTAACCTCGAAGTTGGGTTAGCGTTGAAACACGTCACGTAGACAAACAACTTTATTGTCACCCTTGATTATACAAGAAATATCCTTCGAACAAATTTCACTGTCAACTGTCAACGCTTTACTTTGACGTTTCTGTCACTCGCGTAATTTGATTAGTATACTGTCGTTGAACGAACAACACGTACATCAGAGCTCCGCAAAAGTTAGGTTGTGTTTTTGATAAAAATAGTTCGGGGGAGAACTCCGAGGACCTAAGAGGCCTAAAGACCGAGAGGCTGCGGTCGTAGAGAGGCCCCAAATTTGGATTTTTGAGTGAGGTGTCCTTGAAAAGGGGGTAAGAAGAGCAGTTGGGTAGTGGTACTCCAGCGGCGGTAGTGCTTGGGGGCCACGAGATACCAGAGGTGCCCCATTCCAGTGGCGTTCAGATTTAGCGGTTACAAATTAAAAAATATTGTATTTTGGACAAGTGACATTCGAGAGGACCTGTTGGTAAGTAGCAAGTCACGTTTCGAATTTTACTTACCAGTAGTCAATCTGACAACTGTCAAATTGACATTTGGTGAAATTTGTAGACAGAGGTGTTTGTTAGTAAAGAGGGAGCGCGTGTGGGTTAAAATTTTCAAACGTTTCGAAATTTTTAGTTTGCAGCTGTCAGAGTGACATTTGGAGATTTTTCGTGAAATTCGGGTATTTTGAGATTGGGAATAGTGTTTTTGGGCGTAAGGGAGTTTTTTGGCAGGGTCAGTTTTTGACATCTGTCAAATTTGGCGGATTTTTGGTGATTGTGGACGAACGGGACAACTTTTTAAAATTTTGCAAACGGTAAAGGGTTCTTTGGGTTGCAAAGAAGTGTTAAAATTGTCGAATTTGTTGAGTTTATTCGGTAATTAAAGGGAATTTTGGAAATTTTGAAGCAGGAATAGAGTTAGGGGATTAAAGAGAAGTTTTTGCGTGAGACACATTTTGACAGGTGTCAAAACAATTTTGAAATTTGCGTTTTTTTTTAAATTTCAAGACTTTTGCGGGGTAAAATTTTTTATTGAACATTTTCAGAAAGAAACTAGTAGTGGGGGCTGTCAGGCTGGCAGCTGTCAGTAGTGAAAGTTCGGAAAGGGAAGGCGAAATCTCAGGAATGTCAAATAGCGTTATTTCGTCCGGGGAAGAAGGAGGAATCTGAAGGCACCGTGATAGTCTAGGTAGACCGACGCGGCCGTGAAAGAAGACGGACGAAAGACTTATGCTTGGGTGGTGTCGGCGGAGAGGGGAGAGTTAGCTCGCGGTGAGTCCAAAATTATCAGTGAAATGTGATATACAGACCTAGGCGATGGGCAATTTTTAAGAGAAAAGCTTTGGAAATTAGGAAAATTCAAGGGTGATTAAAGTTTTAACTGATTCGGAACAAATGGTGGGCTAAATTTAAACTTTCGACAGCAGATGGTGGGTTGTGAATAAGATAAAGTGGGAAATATTTAGAGGATTGGAGCGGGGTTACAAAATTATAGTAGAATGGACAAACAGGAGAAATGATGAGATACGTTTAGCGGATAGGGAGTGTAGGCGGTTGTTAAGAGAAGAGGGAGAGGAAGGCGCGGAGGTGGTAGAAGGAGTATCCAAATCATTTGTAAGAAAATGGAGGAGAGAGTGGGAGGACAGGGAGTGGCAACATTTCTGGGATAATGGTAGTACGGGAAGATGGTTACATGGTCTGTGGTGAAGGGTAAATAGGAAGGGAGCTGAGTTGAGTCATGAGCTGACTCAGGTGGCCACCGGTCACGGTGACTTCAAGGCCTACCTGAGGAGGTTCAGGTTCAACGGGGATGAGGGGGACATGTGTGAACGCGGTCAGAAGGAGGAGACGGTCGAGCATGCAGTCCTTCGCTGTCCTCTGGACAGGAGAGTCAGGTCACGGCAGATGGTGAAGAAGAGAGGTGGAGAATAATTTTGGAATGGGCAAAATTAATAGCAAATGATGTGAGTGATGATTAATAAACGGGAGTATGAATGAGAGTGAACTTTGGATGGGTGGAATTTATTTCAAAATTTTAGTAAAATAGAGAATTGTGTTTTGGTTTCCTATGGACGATCAGGATTGGTATGGGGAAACATAGGGATAGGCGCTAGAGAGAGCATTTGGGCCTCACGCCCATCCTCGATTAGTTAAGGTATTTTATGTGTTATTGTTTTTCTATGCATTCTGTTATTGTTTGTAGTTGATAGTAAACATTTGCCTTTCTAAAAACATTCGGTGTCGAGAGAAATTTTATGGCCTCGCACTAGTTATTTAATTATTTTATGTTGTTATATATTTTAAATATTGCATGCATTTTTATTTTTTGAAGTTCTCTGTTAGATATGTTGTAGTTTTGAATTTTGAAAGGCTGGACGGAGTATAATTCTGACCAGCCTTCTATTTTGAAAAATTGGTTGTAGTGTAGTTTTATGTTGTTTAGTTGTGATATGTTATTTAATAAATTTTCGCCGCTAATTTTTGGAGTTGCAGAGTTGTATAGGGATTCGTTTGACAGAGTTTTGCTAGACAATGGGTATCAATAAGATTTGGCCTAAAACCGAAAGGTGGGGGGCGGGCTTCGGCCCATAACAGTATCGTGTCACTACAATACCATATTGTTTCTGTCAATGCCACTCAATTCATAGATTAGGCAGTAGTGTTTTTTTATTATTATTTTTTATATTTAAAATGTCATAATAATTTTTCGAACAGTGAAATGAGAAACATGAGATATGCGTATATAACCAAAAAAATTTGTTTTGTCGCCGTGCAGCAGCGTGGTACTTATATCGAGATAACACACAACCCAATCTTAGACTATTTAAAAGATTGTGCGATATATTAGGTGAAACAGGATCATTTCACCCGAAAAGAGACTTTGGAAGGCCGAAAATATTAACAGCGTACTAAGAAGGTGATGTTTTACTGCAAATTGCTGAAAACACACGTACAAGCAAACGTCAAATTTTGGGGCTACTGGCATCAGTCAGTCTTCCGTTAGCAGAATACTCCACAAAGAAAAATTATATCCGTATCATTTTACTTCAGTTCAACATTTAACGCCAGAAGACCCTCGAGCAAGGTTACGGTTTGTACAGTTTCTTCGCCAACAAAAAAATGATGACCCAACATTTTATAATAAAATGTTATTTACGTATTTTTAATAGGAGAAATAGTCGTTTTTGAGAAGCAGAAAATCCTCACCTGCCAATAAAAGTACATTTTCACCAAGAATTCTCTATCAATATTTGGTGTGGAATTCTCTCCGATAATATTGTGGGGTCGTTTGTACTACCACGTCCACTTAACAGAGACAATTATTTGAATTTTCTAATTAATGACTTGCAACTGCTTCTTGAAGATATTCTCTTAAATTTACGGCAGAACTTCTGGTTTTTGCATGATGGCGCACTTGCACATTACCCTCAACAAGTAAGAGAATATCTTAATAGAAATTTTCCGTTGGATTGGACGCGGCAGCAAAGTTGCTTGACCTGCATGTAGCTTTGATTTAAATCCGCTGAATTTTTGCTTTTGGAGCTATATTAAATCTTCAATTTGCAAATACATTATTAATAGTAAATAACAACTGTGGGGAAAGAGACAAGAATCGGTTAATATTATCAAGCAACATAGAACTTTATTCAACGTGAGACAAATTTAAATAAGAGGTTAACAAAGTGCATTGAAGTCGGTGGTGGTCACTTCGAGAATCATTTGTGATTAACAATTTGTTAAGATATGCATAATAAAATTTTCAGTTGTTGTATTGTTAATTCCATTTTGATATCTTAAGACTTCCTAATTTTCTTATTTAATTCCCGCCGAATTTCACAAACTTAAATCATCTGTTTCTCGAAAACGGTTTGAGTTTATCGATTTGTAACAGGTATACCTTCTCTATTTAGAATTAAAGGTAGTTCAATAGTTTCTTATTAAAAAAATTCAAAAATATAAAATACAAAAGTTAGACATATTTTTACATCGACAGTACAGTATAATTAGCGCCCCCTAGTTGTGACCGCAACACTGTTTGCATATACGTAATTACCACCTCAAAAAACATAAGACTACAAATATTCAAAACAATCGGCTATACGTTCTTAAAATATGGCAAAAAATCGAAAACATTTTTTCAACTTTAACACCCTGTAGAATGAGCAACAATAAGGCTCCCTTCATAGATCATACAACAACAACAATTACAAAATGTAGATACTCTTGGTGGAAAAATTCCCGTACGTATGAAGTTTAAATAGAAAAATATTATTCGCTTAGCTTTTTTACAAAATTAAGGTACCGTTTTAAGTTGCAAAATTTAACCATTTCCAATTTTTCCACTGTTTCTTTATTGAATGTACATAATTAGATTTTAAAGATAAAAATCTGTGTTGCATGTATAATTCATTCCTGTAGTTTAATTATAATTTTTCGAAAATATTCATGTGTTTTATTCCATGGAATCTAAAATATTAGTTTTTTTATTATTACATATTTTATTTAGCTATTTCGAAATTTGAGAAATCCCTACTTGTGCTGGAGGCATGAAAATTTTAAGGCGTCTTTCTCTCTATTTACAACATTAAATTCTGTATTCAATTGTTTTATATTAAATTTTGACTATGGACGAAAAAAATGTTGTATTAGGTAAAGTGTACTGTAACTTGCATGTGACTAACGCATTCGCCAAATCCTCGACAATATAAGGATACCGCATATTATGTCCTATTATAAATATTAAAAAAATAATATCCTAATGGAAAATACATTTAATCAAAGTATAATCCTTAATAATACACTTTACAGGGTGCCCCGAAATTAATGGGACACAGAGCAAGAGTAGAGTCCTTACATCAAAATAATTCGATTAAGCCAAACTTACCATGGTCCATTTATGGCTAATAAAAAAGTTACAGGGCGTTAAAGTTCAAATTTTGAATTCGAAATCCTTAAAATTCTTAGAAAGTTTTCAAAGGATTCTTTTGAAAATTTGGATTAAGGGGTTTTCTGGAACTAGAAGAACGAATCCGTACTTAATTTTACTGTAGACGCTAGAGGGCGCTACGAAATGTACTTTTAGTTGATAGAAACTGGTTATAACTTTTTTATCAGTGTGTGTATGAAAGTTTTAATGAAGAAATATTGTTCTCCTATCTATTTTTCACAAATAAGGTATACTTGTTTTATGACGATAAATATAACCGTTTTCGATTTATTTATTGTTTTTCTATTGGATGCAATAAAATAAAATAAAAATTTGTAGTTACTTACGTAAAACCGTCATAGTAAGCTTTGGTATTTCGAAATTGTACTATTGGCAATTAGCTGATTGACAAGTAACTTATGTTAAATAGTGTATTTTTTTAAGTTTTTGTTTACAGTTAATAATATTGCGTGCAATATGCCTCGCCATAATTTATTTTCTAATGAAGAAATGCGAGATATGGTACGTATTTATGCAAAAGAAAATGTTAATGGACGTCATGCGTGTCGCAGGTATTTAGAAAGTTTCCCAAATAGATTACAACAAAATCACAAATTATTTAAAAATCTTTGACCGGTTAGGAGATACTCGATCGTTTCGTCCTAAAATACGCGATGCTGGCCGTCCAACAACTGTTACTCCAGAACAAGAGGAGGATATTTTGCTTCGTGTAACAGAAAATCCTGAAATAAGTTTACGACGAATGTCTGTGGCTGTAGTGGTACCTAAATCATCTATTCATAGATTCATATTTCACGATGAAAAACTGTACCCGTATAACTGCAGATTTTCCAGATAGGGAACAATTTTGTCTTCGATTCTTAGACCGGCACAATGATGATGCACACTTTTTAAGCAAGGTACTGTTTACAGACGAAGCCACATTTACTCGTCGGGGCGTTTTCAACTTCAGAAATAAACATGTTTGGGATAATGAAAACCCGCATGTATTAGGAAAACGTCATTTCCAACATAAATTTAAGATAAACATTTGGCGTGGTATTGTTGGAAATCATGTGTTGGGCCCTGTTGAATTTCCATATAATCTGAATGGTCGTTCTTACTTACATTTCATAGAACATGATTTTGAGGAACTTATTGATGATTTACCACTAAATGTGAGATAGCATATGTTTTTTATGCAAGATGGTGCCCCTGCCCATTTTTCTGTACTGGTGCGAAACTATCTTAACGCACAATTTCCCCAACGGTGGATAGGTCGCGGCAGCACGTTTTCATGGCCCGCACGAAGGCCAGATTTAAACCCTATGGATTTCAGTATTTGGGGTATTTTGAAATCAATAGTTTACAGTGACTCTATTAATACACGGAATGAGCTGTGACAAGCAATTTTAAACGCTAGGAATTTATTAAGAAATGAAGAAACACTATTTAATATTAAACATCATTTATCAAACGAATAAGATTGTTTATTAATGTAAACAGAGGTCATATTGAAAATTGAATGTAGCTACCTCAATGTAATTAAATTATTATTAAAAATAATCTTTAATTTTTTACATAAATAACTACAAACTTTTATTTTATTTTATTGCATCCAATAGAAAACAAGAAATAAATCGAAAACGGTTAAATTTATTTACATAAAACAAGTATACCTTATTTGTGAAAAATAGATAGGAGAACAATATTTTTCTAATAAAACTGTCGTACACACACTGATAAAAAAGTTATAACCAGTTTTTATCAACCAAGAGTACATTTCTTATCGCCCTCTAGCGTCTACAGCAAAATTAAGTACGGATTCCTTTTTCTTATCCCAGAAAACCCCATAATCCAAATTTTCAAAAGAATCCTTTGAAAACTATCTAAGAATTTTAAGAATTTCGAATTCAAAATGTGAACTTTAACGCCCTGTAACTTTTTTATTAGCCACAAATGGACCAAGGTAAGTTTGGCTTCACCGTATTGTTTTGATGTAATTAAGCAATCTGCTCTTGCTCTGTGTCCCATTAATTTCGGAACACTCTGTATATTCTCTTTAGCAGTGTATTACATAATTTTGAACCCAGATAGACTAAAAATTTTTGAGTGTGACTATTTTTACACTGGTGAATATCTACAATGGATATTATGGGGTTGAGAGGCATGTGAAATATTAGTACTAAATATTCGCATAGGAATTACTAATAATTTATAATTCACTCAGATATGCAATGAAACACATGGGGCGTTCAATAAATTTGAAAATGTACAACTTTCTTTAAGCTAAGTTCCTTCATTTGTTATTTATTTTAATTCTATTTAGCTTACTATGACAGTTTTACGTAAGTAACTACAAATTTTTATTTTATTTTATTGCATCCATAGACCTTATAAATCATGGACGCGCCCGAAACCGTTTTCTGCCTATACAAATCGATGCTCAGATGTGTGCGACAGAGATAGAGGTAGTCCGGGCAAAAACCCACAGATCATTGGCCGAAAAAGAAACAAAAACTGTAAATGACAGACGTATGACATTTACGGTGACAGACCGACTCCATCATAGTTTATGAGTCTTTAAAAACTATTGCTAATAAACACACTAAACACAACTAAATCACAAAAGTCACACAAATCATTAACAATATTAACAGGAAAGGTTGTGTCAGGTTATGTTTATATATTCTTCTGTCATAGAACATCTGTTTTTGCCCGGACTAGCTTCATCCACATCATGACAGCGGACCTCTCTCTAACCCAGATAGACTAAAAAATTTTAAGTGTGACTATTTTTACACTGGTGAATATCTGCAATAGATATTATGGGGTTGAGAGGCATGTGAAATATTAGTACTAAATATTCGCATAGGAATTACTAATAATTTATAATTCACTCAGATATGCAATGAAACACATAGGGCGTTCAATAAATTTGAAGTTTCTTCATTTGTTATTTATTTTAATTCTATTTAGGAAAGTTGTTTGAAAATTCAGTTTAGTTCAATTAATGTATATTGAGTATAAACGATAACTTTAAATACAATAAACTACGAATTCAGGAAGAGATTCGAACACATAATAATAAAGGAACAACACAGTATAGCTATTCAATAATTTTATGCAAATTGAATTTATTTAAATATTACCTTGGATATATGTTTATTCAAGCCAACGTCAAAATATTACTTTTTTTACTACTCACTGAATCATATTAATTAATATTTAATTTTACTTTTAATATATACCATCTCCTAAAATCATTTTGCCGAAACACCTTTTCAGTTTTGCTGAAATTAGCTATTCTGCAGTTTTAATTTCGTGTTAGGATACATAACAAAGAAAATTCGTTGATAAAATACAAAAGGTAAGTTGAATAATCATAATTTCAAAGCATTAACCAAAAAAAACTGCCGAATTCAACAATTATTCTATTTAAAATATCTCCTGTAATTTTTTTGACATCAAAATAGCAATGTTTTGATATTGAACTTATAAAATATGATTGTTATTTATAATTATCATATTTGATTATTAACAAGATTTCTGATGAATATACAGGGTGACAAGAATTGCATATGCAAAACTTTATTTTGTAATATGATTCACCAACAGGTAACTTTACTATATCCTTTATATTTTCTAAAGATATTTTTTTGAGGCGTAATTCTAGTTTTTCTTTAGTTTAACTGGATATTTTACCACACTTCTGAAAATATAAAGCTTATATTTATTCCGTATAAACCCTTGCGCCAAAACGATCAGTCAAGGGTTATTTAAATAACATAAATCACTATCACGAAAACCTTTGTTTTCGTTCTCAAAAATTGCAAATGTAAACGTAAGTTATTTAAAATTTGTTTATTTGCTTCCATAGAGACAAATGATTTTTATTTTGTTGTTACTTACTTCTTTTCGATACAATTGTAGCCAGCAATGATCAATGTTTGGCAAGTGTGGAAAAATATCCAATTAAACTAGGCGTTTTTTAATAATTAAAAATAAATAAATAGGCTCAACACCATAAAACCCAATATCTATGTAAAATGTGGTAAAATAAATTAATCCTATCATGTACTAAATGTTTGATATTAACGGATACAATGTATTGCTTAGACAATTATGTTTCTTTATCGTAAGGTAAATAGTAATGTAAAACATTTCCTATTACCTACAATGTGATATATCGGTATCATTAACATTATTGAACTTTGTACACATCATAAGGAAATTAAAATGATGAAGTATGAAAAAACAAAGAGTTCATTATTTTTCGACCTCGACCTAACAATATTAAAAGTAAACAATATAAGTTTGTGACGCTTATCATCGTCAATACATGCGTTAACTAAATAACAAATTAAGTAAAAGCCCCATTTTACCGTTTACCTGAAACGTACACATATACGTCGTGCAATTATAATTATTTGGTGACTATTACAATTGAAGATAAGTATTTTTTACTGTATTATTAAAGTATTTGAGCTAATATAAATCAATTCTCCTACAATTTTTATCAAAGGAGTCATATGTATGTTCTCTGATAACAAACATCTAGGTATGCTAATGATGCATGGAGACATACTCGATTTTTGACTTCAATTATGATTTAAGCCAACTTTCCTTTTTTTACTGTATTAGAAAGGTATTTTAAGCTAATATAAATCAAATATCCTACAGTTCCTATCAATGAAGTCATATGTATGTCCTCTGATACCAAACGTCTAGGTATGCTAATGAACAATTC
The DNA here is from genome assembly GCA_037114965.1 of Monochamus alternatus. Lineage (NCBI taxonomy): Eukaryota > Metazoa > Arthropoda > Insecta > Coleoptera > Cerambycidae > Monochamus > Monochamus alternatus. Next base: position 38,069,322 of record CM073435.1, read on the forward strand.
CACAGACAATGCTCTACTCAATAATTATCTAAAGAAATTAATCTAATTTACTAAACTTCCTTTAATGAAACACTCTATAAATATCTAACTTCACTTTTTAGCAGTGGGAACATGACAATTCAACCACAATAGATAAGATCTGACCTATTTCTGCATTTTTAGAATTGCTTCTTCAGGTATATGACTTCATTGATAGGAATTGTAGGATATTTGATTTATATTAGCTTAAAATACCTTTCTAATACAGTAAAAAATGTTACAAAAGCTAATAATAAGGAATATATGGGTAGATATTGTGGGTGTAATTCAACGCAGGTGGGGGTTTTGTCCACTGAGTAGTTAGTTTCACACAATATTATTAATACCTAAAAATATATAAACCAACTTTCCTTAATAAAATGTTGATAATAAAAAAGATACAGTAAAGTAGGAATTGAAAGAGTTATTTTTTGTAATAATTACACTGTCTTTGAATATATCAACTTAAAAAATTGGGACTAGATATTTCTGGAAATGAGAAATAATAATGTGTTTTCTATTTCGACATATTTTCTAGAGGGCGCCACATTCACCATATTTGTGACGTAAATGTGAGCGTAACTTTTTTGGCTCTAACGTTAATACTTCTTTTTTTATTAAAATTTATCTTAAACCTACATTGTTTTGAGGTAAAAAGGTATATTTGTCATTAATTAGTCTCCGAAATTGGCCATTTTCAAGAAAATATCTTTTCAACAATCAGCTGCATAGTTCATTATACAATATTTTAACGCAGTAGGCGCCAAAATTCCCTTGCAAATTGGATATATTGGAGGTAGATCGACAAGCAATAAAATTTATGACATATTGCTAATATCCTTAAAAGTGTATTTAGGAAGAAATAATTGGAAAACAGGACAATATAGTTAATGGTCTAGATTTTCTGACTAAACCAACGTTTCGATTTTATTTTAAATCTTCCTCACGGCTACAATAGGAAACAAGAGATAAGAATTAGTAAATAGTAATTAGTGAAATCAATTACTCAAAGCTAATAAAATTCTTTAACTTCAACATCTAGAAATGTAAAGGAATAAGGTTTGGAATGGTTTAAATTAAATATGTTATTAAATTTCTATAAGAAAATCAGTTTCTATTAGTAATCAAATAAATCTTATCTATCGTAATGAAATTTTTCTTCTGCAAGCAGATAATAATTTCTACAAGTCACGACTGTGTTATACAAATTTCTCCATTATACTTTGATCAAAATATTTCGCACTTTTATTGGCAGGTCTCGTCAGATGGGGGTATGGGAGACCTATATATCTATATAAATCGCTGTTCTATAGCGTTTTTTATGGAACAAAAAGGCTTTTGTTACTTATTTACTCTATAATGATTTTATAACAGCTGTATTATTATTTTCTATAACTGCTTTAAAGAGCTTTTTCTCTTAAGTTCGATAGCAGCATCCATATTTGTAATTTGTTTTCCGCAGCAGAATTGTAACTTAACAACACCTTACACAATAGTTCTATAATTAAACTATAAGCGACATTACAGAATAATTTTATAAGAGTGTCACAGGAGATGGTATAATTCTATAAAGCAGTATTTTGCATCGGTTTTACAGTAATTTGATTCTATAAGCACCGTTGCTGTAAAATTGTGTTATTGTACACACTTATAGGACTACATTTGCAGTTATCTTATAAATGTTCTATAAATTATGCTCTAAGAACGTACTTGCAACAAATTTTAAAAATAATTTAGTTTCTGAAGGCAAAATAGTCTCATGTGCCACAATAATGCAACAACATTTAGTATACTAGATACAACTATAAAATATTAACAGAATATAAAGCTCCTATTACTCTAAATTTATAGAACTACTTTGCTAGCTGTTATGTGGCGCCCTCTAGTGAGTACGTCGAAATAGACAGATTATGATTTCACATTTCCAAAAACATCTGTTCCCAAGTTGACAGTCAGGCACAGTGTAATCATTACAAAATATCACATTTTAATTTCCAACTTTGACACCATGTATCTTTTTTACAATCAACATTTTATTAAGGCATATTGGCTTAAATCGTAATATTTTGAAGAGAAAAATCTAGTATACCTCCATGGGTCATTACTTACAGACCATCTTGTATAGGTAAGTATAGTTAAATGATGATTTAAGTTAAATCGCCATATTTTGTCGCTTAAAAAAAACGAAGTTTAATAGAATGAGCTATTGTTTTAATGTCTACCTTCTTAATTAATTTAAGCATACATATTTGACAAAATAAAAAAATTGCAGAATATTGAACGCCCCTGTCGTATTTACTATATTAATGACAATTATTTCGTCTTGATTTAACCCAAATCTCACTTTATGGAAAGAGAATTAATTTATTCTGTAACGAGCTTCTAATTGGTTGAATGTAAATATTTCGCTTTAATTAAAAGTTGCAAAAAGGTTTTAAGAAAGGTATGTACTCATTTATGTTAAAAGCCCATTACAAATTAAGCTTACATTCCATGAGAAAGTAACAATACATTAGTAACTTGTAATTTGCCCTATTACAAACGTACCTCTCTTTATCCTTTCATTTTTAATTATTAGTTGGTAGTTTTTTGTTTATGGGGCGCTTTAATGCTGAATAATTTCTGAACTCGTATTTCTCATTTCTTGTAACTTTTTGTCTTGCTTATTGTACGGTGAGAACTTGAAATATAACATAGAAAGAAAATACCCAGCTAACAATTTCCTGTTCTATAAAAATCGTAAGAACGTTTCCAGAGTAAATTTTATAGAGCAATGTTTGTTCTAAGAACATTTTCAAAACGTTCTTACAACACTTATGCAATAAAAATGGGCACCGTTCTATAGAACCTTTTAGTTCTTTAAGCGGTTCTGTAAAGTTTGCAGGAAATACTTATAGAATTGTTGAATAAACGTTTTCACAGGTCTTTTATAACACAGTATAAAGCAATCTCATAAAAATTCTATAGCACTCCGTTATACAATTTTTGTGTTGCATGGTGTTCTATTTAGAGAACTTTAAAATCGTTTAACTGTATCTTCTAAAAACAAAATGTTTCTGTATCGCACATGTTAGAAATAATATGGATGGGCCAATAAGAACCAATAAGATGGACCTAATCAGCCTGCATAGGAGTATTCACATTACGAATTGCATAGTTGGTTTGTCCATCAGGGAGCAGTACATTTTAATGCGGAAAAAGTTTTATCCTGACATATGTAGTACATAATGGTAATTTTTTGATTTCTTGATTTGATTTTTTGATTCATTTTGATCGGGACATACACAGGGTGTTAAAGAGAGTCTAAAATATTTCAGGAGGTAATAATATAAACCAAAATAAGCAGAAAAAACATGGGTCTGCAAAGTAACGGTTGCGGAGATATGGACCACTATTCGTTTTTCAAATATTTTATTGTATTAGGAATAAACCGACAAAGGAAGCTTTTAACAAACAAAAAACAAAGTTACAGAAAATGTTCAAAGTGCCCTCCGTCCACTTCCAAGCAGGTACAATCTTCATCTCAACGATATTCGAACTCTTTCGAAAACACCCTCCTTGGTTTGGATTTTTTGACACTTGATTAATCCGTAGCTGCAGCTCTTCTAGACTATTTACAGAAGTACCATACATTAATGTTCTCAAATATCCCCAAACAAAGAAATGTAGAGGGTTCAGATCAGGCGATCTTGGAGGCAATAAAACAGGTCCGGCCCTTCCTACCCGTCTATGTGAAAAAGTTTGGTGTAAATGCTCTCTAACGGCCATGGAAAAATGAGCTGGAGCACCATCATGCTGGAACCACATTTGTTGCCTCTGATTCAAAGGAATGTCTTCCAAAAACTCATACAGTGTGTTCTGCAGAAAGTTGATGTAAGCAGCACCTGTTAATCGGTTTGGTAAAATAACAGGACCTAGAAACCTGTCACCTACAATACCCATCCAAATGTTTAATGAAAAACGTGCCTGATGTCCAGATTCTATTAGAGCATGAGGATTTTCGTCGGCCCAAATATGCGTATTGTGAAAATTAAACACTCCATTTCTCGTGAACCCGGCCTCATCAGTAAAAAGAATGTTTGCAAGAAAACGAGAGTCTTTAACATCATGACGTAGAAACCAGCGGCAAAAAACCAAACGTGCTTGATGATCATTTATTGGATTTAAGGCCTGTACTTGTTGCACATGGTATGGATAAAGCAGTTGCTAGTGAAGGATTCTCCAAACAAGAGGACCACTAATTCCTACCTCGACTGATATTCTCCGCACACTCGTACCTGGATTCTGCTCTACTAGTGCTAGAATGTTTTCTTCTGCTCTAGGAGTGGATACCGATCTTGGTCTTCCGGATAAATGGCACTGTTTGCTCAAGGAACCGGTGTCACGCAATCTTTGTTGAATTCTTCCAAACATGCGTTGTGAAGGAATCTGGCGATTTGGATAAGCGTCAACATAAAGACGTCGCGCTTCGGTGGCGTTCCCATTAGCACGACCATACATGAAATGCATGTCTGTTAATTCTGCATTAGAGTAACCAGCCATAGCGAAGGAAAACTTGTGCACTGAGAACAACTGTCAAATACGTATTGTTTATTTCACTAAACATCAACCAACTATTATAAGAAAATACACAACGTTTTTGCAAAATAAAAAAAGGGGCTAAAAACATAAAACATTTCATATCTCCGCAACCGTTACTTTTCGGAGCCATGCTTATTGAGACTTTTCTGCTTATTTTGGTTTATGCTATTACCTCCTTAAATATTTTATACTCTTTTTTTAACACCCTGTATAATGAAAACAGTCAATAGCAAAATTTATAATAGTTTCTTGATTGGTTTTGACCAGCACCTTAGAAGTCAGTAGGTGTCTGCCCCTAGCAGTATCACTTTTTAACGCACCAATTAAAGAATTGGTTACTTAACGCTCACAAGCATTAGTAGCTTCGTCTATAATGAAATAAACGAAATTATCCTCAATGTCTTCGCGTATTTATGCCAGTTGTTGCAAACTCTATCTACATATCTTAGTCTTAACGTACGTACATGAAGGATTTTTTTGTCCATATACATTTTTCTAAAAACGTACGTAACTTAGAATTCTCTAGTTTGTTTAATGGAACATTGCTTGTAAGAAAGGCGTCTGTAAGTTCATAGAAAAATACAGTTTTCAGCGTTAGACGAAGCATGGGTCTTCAAATGTCTTGTTACTTTAGTAACATAATAATAGTTAACCTTATATTTCCTATGCTGCTGGAAATTTAATAAAAATAAATGTTTTCTATATTGATGAATTTAACAACCAACTGTATATAAAATAGTCAGAAAGTAAGTATATCCATATTATTGTTATCATTTCACCTATTTATATTGTATATATTTTTTATTACGATTTTTTTTTCTTCACATTATGGCGACAGAAAGAAAGGCATCATCTTGTACTTCCAATGGATTCTCACTAATATGACATTTTTGTGTCGATTGCAATGATTATGGAGCAAATATGCCTGGTAAACAACTGCTATAACAGATCTATGCCACTTAATATACACAGTGTTGTCATATTTTATTGTGGTAATTCAATCTTATTTAATAAATCTAATAAAATTCTTTAACTTCAACATCTAGAAGTGCAAATGTATAAGGTTTGGAATGGTCGAAATTAAATATATTACTAAATTTCTATAAGAAAATAAATTTCTATTAGCAATCAAATAAATTTTATCTATCGTAATGCAATTTTCTTTCTGCAAGCAGATAATAATTTTTACAAATCACGACTATGTTATACAAATTTCCTCATTATACTTTGATCAAAATATTTCGTACTTTTACAGGCAGGTCTCCTCAGATGGGGGTATGGGAAACCTACATATATAAATTATAGTTCTATAGCGTCTCTTTATGGAACAAAAAGGCTTTGTTACTTATTTACTCTATAATAATTTTATAACAACTTTATTACTATTCTCTATAACTGCTTTAAAGAGCTTTTTCTCTTAAGTTCGATAGCAGCTTCCATATTTGTAATTTGTTTTCTGTAGCAGAATTGTAACTTAACAACGCCTTATATAATAGTTATATAATTAAACTATAAGCGACATTACAGAATAATTTTATAAGAGTGTCACAGGAGATGGTATAATTCTATAAAGCAGTATTTTGCATCGGTTTTACAGTAATTTGATTCTATAAGCACCGTTGCTGTAAACTTTGTGTTATTGTACACACCTATAGGACTACATTAGCAGTTGTTATAAATGCTCTATAAATTATGTTCTAAGAACGTTCTTGCAACAAATTTAAAAAACAATTCAATTTCTAAAGGCAAAATAGTCTCATGTGCCACATTAATGCAACAATTTAGTATTCTAAATACAACTATAAAATATTAACAGAATATAAAACTCTTATTACTCTAAATTTATAGAAATACTTTGCTAGCTGGATAGTTATTTACAATATAAGTATTGCAAAGATTCAAAATTCAACACGAGATATTATAGTTATTAATTATATAAGGGAATTAACAATAATCCACAATAAAGAATGGACACTCGAGGCACAGCCGAGAGTTAAATTTTTTCGAGAGGATTAAAGGCTGGTTAATTTTCTAAATGTAATTCAACGTTTTATCCACGACCACAGCCAAAACGGGTCAATTAGGAGAGCAAAAGCCGTGTGATAACAGTTCGAAAATTATGGTTTTGAAAAACGTCATATTCGATAAATTTATTTTAATCAAGAATATTGATTGTCAGCTGAATACTAGACCCACCTGGCGAAGTGACGGGCACCACCAGTCCTTCAGAAACTCCTTATCTAGTGAATTTAAATAATCCCGGTCAAAACGACAAGATCGTTCTTGAGATAATTGTTAATGTTAATAGGTAAGTAATAATAATTCTAAATGAAATGCTATAAAATCGAAGCGTGGTATTATGAATTCTAATCCACTAGTGTGTTAAAAGGCCTTTAATCCACGGAAAACAGACGTGTTAAACCTTTTTAATATAGTGCTCGTGGATAAAAGTTATCAAACAAGGCTTTAACCGATTTTGATAAATTATCGATATTTCACAAAAAGTGTCAAATGACGTGACAAGAAGCTGTTGTATTTTGTACTTTGAACAGAAAAAAATTCCTGCTATTAAGTTTACGGATCAAGGTTTTTTATGTTACCTTTCGCATGATTACTGTCAAAACAAAATAAGTGATTCTGATGGAAGTTTATCCTCTGATATACAGAGTGATTCAGTTTTTAATGAACAGACATCGAGGGTAAGTACAACTTTGAAAAATAATGGCAGTTTATTACACAGGGTTAACTATGACCAAGTACAAAAATTTTTACCACGTGCTAAGGAAGGCCTAAAAGACAATAAAAAAATTATTTCAGAATTTTAACTTGATATTTAAAAAATAGGGAAAACCCTCTTTTCCTACGGAAAGTCGACGCCTATGATAAGCATCGACTGAGATGGCTTAGATCCATAGATAAAGCTTACATCTGTCAACAATATCTACTACCATGCGGTGGTTTTTTGCGTATTTTTAAATGCAGAAACCACAAAAATTAACATTTTTATTAGTAATAATACCTGATAGATAGGAAACAGTTAATCCAGTTAGCTGCACTATCTTGCATTCGTTTTTCATTTCATTACAAACCACAACATTTTCATTCATTACAACCACTCACTACCGATAAAATACACTTCTCGTAGGTACAGTTAGATAAAATGCCTATTTATTATAGCAAAATCGAACGAAAGGAATAGATAATAGAAAACTTTTAATGCACCCGCGTCTTGTCCCATAACCTAGAAAAACAAACCAGCAAACTATATTGTGGGAAAATATTTGCACCCGACACAAATTTCTTTATTTAATAACTATAAAACTTTTAAAAATTAAAAAAGGCACTAAAAACTAAAGAAGAACACAAAACAACAACGTAAACACATGGTAAACACAAGAATTACGTTATGATATGACGGGATTGACGGGGAATTTTACCGTCGTGTTGCTAGTTGCCTACTCTGACTATGTAAACGTGCGGCGGACGTATCGCATAGGCAGCGTTAAATAAGGATTTAATATAATTTCGAAATAAAAATGTTTTCGCTTTATAAATAAATTTGGATTTTTTTTTAAGAGTGATTCCGTTAATTCTTAATTTTCTCTATCCCCTCTTAAAATCTTTGTACTTAGTCATAAACAATTATAATAGTTATAATTTTGGGGCTTTATAAGGAAGATACAGGGTGTTAAAGTTTGATGAAAAAATTTGAATTTTTTTGGTTCAATTACTAAAGTAATGGAGATATTTAAGCCATACTTGGTACACATTAGTTAAGGTGTCATAAAAAGTGAAAATATCAAGCACTTTGAATAACCAGTGGAGGAGATATAGGTACTTCGTATCTTTCATTTAGGAAAAAGAGTTGTATCGCCCTATATAATGTTAAAGTTTATGACATTTTTAAATGTGTATTTTAATCTCTAATAAAAACCCTATCTTACATTTTTTTTCGTATCTGCTAAGGTTACATAGTGAATTTGACTCTTTTCAGTTATTTCACTATTCCTGTCCGTAATAACTTTATAAAAAAACTAAAAATGTTCACAATACAGAAATTTAATAAGTACAATTTAACAAAAATAAAATACTGCAAAACTGAACAAAAGAAAAACTTTTAGAATTAAGTTATCTGTCCATAAAATATGCAGTATAAAAAATACAGGGCGGATATCCTCGCATTACCTACCCCTATACCATCAAGGAATTTTATTGGTATTTCGAACAAATATTTCTATTTATTACCATTGGTCACGTGCCAAATTTGAATATCTTTCTATCTGATGTTTTGAGAAATTTATATTTTCTTTCTTTTAGTTTTAAGGGTTTTATAGTATGCACTCAGATATCTAGGCAAATTAGATTTAAGCAGTCTGTTTGAACTTCTAGTTTCTGCCATATAAAATTTACTACATATATCAGGATAAACTTGCATTGTTTTTTTCTTTATAAGCAACAAGTTCTTTTTTTTTTCACTGTAAAATTCAACTCTAGTTAAATGTTTATGATTGATATTTTGTACAAAAAATCAGTTTAAGATTTGTGAAAACAATTTGCAGAAAAGTAAAACCACAAACTTATTTCTTCGAAAAAAAAATGTAATAAATATGAAAGATAAGGGCAACATGTAGTATATTGCATGAAAGACGAAAAACAGACAATTTTTTGTGGCCATAACCTGCTTCAATAAAAAAATTTTTTTATCCACCTAGAGGCCGCAGCGAACCACATACGATATTTCAAAAGTCTGTTTATATCAGGTGGAAGGTATCAATTTTGCAATAAAAATTTATTACAAATAAGTTTTCTCTATCTCTTAAAATAAAAAAGTTAGACAGCCTGAAAGTTTGGGCACTTAACAGGTTTTTTTTGTTATTACTCATAAAGTTGGCCATGGATCTCAAATTTGTTTTTACGAGCCTAAAGGCCTCCAGAAATGCAACAAAAAACAATTCAAGATTTTTGACGTGTCTCGCATATTAAGCGAGATACATGGGAGTGGTCCTCTTATGTGATACAGCCTGTATATATATATATATATATATATATATATATATATATATATATATATATATATATATATATATATATATATATATATATATATATACTTTAGTAACAGTAGTTTAACATCGAATAATAGGCTTTTAATATTCGATTCGAATAATGATCTTTACAACTGGCTATGTTTAAGGTTATTCTTTCTGAATGAGAAGATATAATGTCCTAATGAAGTAATTTAGAAATCATCCCTTATATATAAATTGATATGTTTGGACATTGTACCAATACAGTTATATACATGTAATTAATAAGTGAAATATTTGTAAATACAGGGTGTTTGGGAGTGCCTTAATTTTGTCGTATGGTAAGTTGTACTTAATAAAACATATTTGACTTAACAAATGTTTTACTCTGACCAATGATAACAGAATTATGACAGCAAACAGGTTTTGAATATGTGACAACGTCGCTCACATACTATCTTAGAATTGTTGTTGTTGTATTTATACATAATAATTACAAATAGGTGCACCTAAACATAGGTACTTACTGTGTTTTCTTAGGAATTTTTCACAACACAGAATAATAGTTATAAATGTTTAAAATGACTTATGTTTCTTGTAAGAAGCGTTTACCGTACAAACGCCTCGTAGCCAGAGAGTAGTAATATTAGTATCCAGATGAGACCCTGTATATATTTTTATCTCACTTATGCATTCTTTATATAATATTAATATTATAATAACTTAGTTGCTTGCCTATGTAAAATTAAATCGCTGAAATAACAAAATAGCATTATATAAACTCAGACTGTAAACAAATTAGATCAGATTCAAGTAATAAAGAGTTAAGTGCACAACAAGTGAGTCTTGTGAAATCTCTGTGAACGTTCCCACTTCACTGGCGCAGTCGACGAGGATTGGAATCAAGGTCAGCGATAAGCAGCTGAATGTGTGCCTGATAAGCAAACAATCGCCACCTTCGTGCACCAACATTCCACACCAAGAGAACACAGTAAGTACTCATTCCTCCTGTTACTTTTCTCATTGTTACCGAAATCTCACTGCCCGATTGGCAAAAAACTGACTTGATTAGTCATTAGAATTAAGAAATTGATCCGATTGATCACTAGAATTAAGAAACAACTCAAGCAAAAAATTCAAACAAACAATCAAACATCATTTCTCTTAGTGTAGATCATTTCAATGCTAAGCAGACAAAGTCTCCAAGACGCAAACAGAAACTTGAACGAAATCCTAGATAACACAATGCCTCCACCGGAACCCATCACATCATCACATTCTGTAATGAGTCTGTTAGAAATAAAAAATATGTAAATGGAACAAAATACAGTGTATGCACAATATAACCGTCATCATTTTGCACTAACGAATAAATATCAAATTTTATGTAATATCTCTCTCATATTCTCGTTCGTTGCACACCACAGGCATCAAGAGTATGCTTTTAGAACTGGAAAGTCGAAGTGAAAATTTTATGTTCCAGTTTACCACATGAATACGTAAATGTGATTTGAAGGAATTGATTTCTGGTAAGGTAAATGGGAATAACAGAGCACATCGGCAACTAAAATATTTTACATTTTGGCTCTTCAACTTCTGATTTTATATCATGTTTTTAGATATACCCTTTACCCTTCGGTAGCCTTGCGTCATTTTTTAATGACACATAATTTTTTAAACAGAACACCCTGTATATTTTTATGCAATTTAAATTAATTATTTTTTATTATATTATATTCATAATAATAGTTACTACATTATATTTTGGTAATTGACAAAAGAAAATGTTAAATTAATAAGTCATGATGAGTGGTGCACAGTAGTTGGCCGTGCTTTTCTAAAATCATACAAAATTGGTTCATGAACTCTACCTAGTCAAAGAAAAATGTATACAAAATAAACAGTTTTTCAAATAATTAAGATCATTAAGTATGTTATTCTTTACTAGCAGAGGCGAAACAAGGCGATACGGAACAGCATTCTTAGTAAATAAAAATATGAGGGATAAAATTTCTAAATTTGAAGCAATTTCAGATAGGTTATGTATGATTAAAATCAGAGAAGAAATAAACATAGAGATATTAAATATATATGCGCCAACAGAAGAAAAACAGAAGAAGAAAAAGATGAGTTTTATGAGAAGCTAGAAGAAAATTATGGGCTGAATAAAAACACAGTAAGAGTGGTGGTAGGAGATGCAAACGCGAAAATAGGGAGACAAAGGATGTATGAAAATATAGTAGGGACAGAAAGTAAACACCACGAGAGCAATGACAATGGTCGGAGGTTGATTGAAGAGCAAAAAATTAATATAATGAGCACATTCTTTAAGAAAAAAGACATACACAAGGGTACCTGGACCTCTCCAGATGGAGCATATTCGAATCAAATTGATCATGTTTGCATAGATGAGAATCACAGAAGCATAATAAAAAATGTTAAGTAATGCAGAAGGGCAGACATAGACTCGGATCACTATCTAGTGATAATAAAAAAGACAATTAGATATGGCGACATTACAAAATGAAAGAACCCAAAAGAAGTGTGAAGAAGAGATAAGGAAAGGTTTGCAAGAAAACATACAGATATTGGAAACAAATATAAATGAAGAATGGATAAAGATCGAAAATGTCATACAAAGAGCAAGTGAGAAAGTAATACCAAAAAAAGAGTTTGCAGGGAGGAAAAGATGGTGGGATGAGAAGTGTATAAGAGAGGCGGAGAAGAGAAATAAGCTAAGAATTAAAGCACTTCAGTCAGTACAAGAGGAAGATAAAGAAAAATACAGGGAACAAAGAGGAAAGCAAAGAAAGTGTTTAGACAAAAGAAGAGAGCAGAACAGGTTAAGAAAATAGATAAAATAGAGCAATATTATAAGAGGAAGGAAATACTTCTACATAGAGATAAAAAAGAGAAAAAGATAAAGAAGGAAGTGAGAGAAAGGTGGAGGCAATACTTTGCAGATATGTTGAATGAAGAGAGTGTAAGGGAAGGAGAGGAGCACGAGGAGGTGATACCAGGAAGGGAAGAGGAAGTGGATGTAGAAGAACCTACAAAAAAGGAAATAGATACAATTATAGAAGCTTTAAAGAATAAAAAAAGTCCAGGAAAAAACGGAATAAGGGCAGAGAACATTAAGTATGCAGGAGAGTATTTAAGGCAAAAAATGTACGAAATGATACGAATGTTCTGGAGAAAAGAATGTATGCCTAAAGATTGGAGAGATACTTTGATTATACCAATCTTAAAAAAGGGAGATGCAACAGACTGCAGAAACTATAGGGGTATATCATTGTTAGATATAGGATATAAAATTATGGCAACGTTAATAAAACAGAGAATAGAACCTATAGCAAAACTACAAATAGGGGAGTATCAAGCAGGTTTTAGAAAAGGAAGGTCAACAACGGACCAAATCTCCATGGTGAAGGAAATTCTGCTATGCGTATGGGATCAAAGCAATGGTTTTATTTGTGGACTTCAGGGAAGCATATGATTCGATCAAAAGGAATAAACTAAGTAAAATTTTGAAACAACTTGGGATACCAACCAAACTGATTAGGCTATTGAATATGACCTTAGAAAATACTAAATCCAAAGTGCGAATAAAAGGTGAATGTTTGGAAGGTTTTACTATTGATACAGGACTGAGACAAGGAGACCCACTCTCAACGCTTCTTTTTAATTTAGTACTAGAAAAGATCATAAGATATAGTCAGTTGAACAGAGAAGGACACATATTGTTTAAAAGTCATCAAATTGTAACTTATGCAGATGACGTGGCTATTATTGCTAGAGATAGTAGGGAATTAGAAGAAGTGACGAGAAAACTTGTGGATGAAGCACGTAAAGGAAGCTTTTGAGAATAGGAGAACAAAAAAAGGATACCAATTTTAAATTGAGAACAGAGCATGGAGAGATGAAGTTTGAGGAAGTTCAAGAATATGTGTAGGGGGCGCTAATAACAGCTAACTGTGATGAGGAACAAGAAATAAATAGGAAAATAATAAAAGCAAACAGAAGTTCGGCAGCAGTCAACCACTTATTGAAATCAAAAAATTTGCCCAGAGGAGTAAAATTTAGAATGTATAAAACAATTTTAAGACCGACAGCGCTGTATGGTAGTGAAACCTGCGTTCTTAATAAGAAGTCAAGAGAAAACCTTTTAAGGTGGGAAAGAAAGATCTTAAGGAGAATTCTAGGGGGTAAGAAGACGGAGGAAGGCTATGTAAGGAGAAATAATGAGGAAATATACGCAATGTACCAGGCACCAACAATAGACGAATTTGTAAAAGCCAGAAGAGTGCAGTGGCTAGGGCATCTAGAACATATGGAAGGTAAGAAAATAGTAGGGAGTAAGCCTAACTACAAGAAAAAAAGAGGTAGACCGAGGAAGCGATGGAGAGAGGCAGTGGCAATCTAAGGGAGAAAAATGTAACGGATTGGAAAAGAAAGGCGAAGGACAGAATGAAATGGAGGAGAATAACACAGTTCTGGGCCTAAAAGGCCTGTAAACAGCTTTATATATATAAATATGTTAAATAGTCTATATTTTTATTCAATATTTAGTGGACGTCATAATTAATATAGGTAATTAATAAATTAATTTTATAATTTGCTAACTATTTGAAGAAACTATTCTACACGAAATTGAAAGAAACCCAAATATTAGTATTAGAAAAATGTCTGAAAATCTTAATGTGAACCATAAATTAGTTTGAAGCATCAACAGTTATACCCGTATAACGTACAAAGGGTTCAAGCCTTACTGCCGCAAGACTATCCTGCTTGCCTACAATTTTACTACTAGATTTTGCAAAGAATTGAACAAAATGTTGACTTTACCGCTTATTGTTTACCAACAAAACTAAATTATCCAGAGATGATATAATGAACCACAACAAACACGTTTGGTTAGATGAATACCCTAATGCCACAATGAAATCTCGACTTCTAGATTAGTTTTCTTTGAATGTATGGGTGGGTATTATTGGAAATTTTCTTGTTAGGTCTTACTTTTTACCAAGATCTCTAACCGGTGCCCCCTACAGACATTTTCTTAAAAACATTTTACCTTAGCTACTTGACTATGCGCTAACACAATGAATGTGCTTTATGCATGACGGAGTTCCTCAACATTTTGATGTGACTGCTCGAGGATTTTTAAATGAAAGATTCAGTAGCAACGTGGTTGGACGAGGCACTCAAGAATAAGTCAACTTTGGCCACCCAAAGCACCCGACATGAACCCTATTGTTTTTTTTTTTTTTTGTTTGGGAACATCTCAGTTTTCACGGTTCACGTTGAATCTGAGAAGCACTTACGTCAACAAATTATAGCTGGTTGTGATGTGATAAGAAATACTCTTGGAATTTTTGGAATTTTTGCATATGTTCGAGCTGCAATTTCAAGAAGATCTGAAGCATGTATTTTGGCTCAAGGTAGCCATTTTCAACATTTGTTATCATAAATCATAGTAAAGTAATTCCATTGTCAATTGCAATTGACAGTTTTTTATAGATGAATTCAGTGCTTGACAGATCTCGTTCGGTTTAACCATTTAAAATTGTTATCCTTCCACCAGAAAATAGTATTAAAATTAAATGATAGGCTTCTGGGATGAGCAAAACTTTAGCCCTTTGGGGGCATCGAATTAAAAAACTCCCCCTCTTTCTTATCTAATATTCCAGTTTTCTTTATTCTCGAATTAAGTTATCCTTCTTAAATATTGAAAAATGTTATCCAACGGATTTTTTTTGCATTTCACTTAATTATTCAGTATTAAATGTAATTACTGTCGATAGTCCCTATCATTTTTCATTTTAATGCGATTTGTCATCCAGTTTTTACTTCACCCTTATACTTTTCTTTTCAGCAATGAAAAATGGATTGTATTAGTATGAAATTAGATGGTTTTGATGGGAAATATCAGCGTAATATAGGCACAGTGATAGGCAAAAAGTGGCGCATATGGCAAATATTTGCATTTGCGAATCTCAGAATTTGAAAAATGTATTGACAATTGACTAAAAGTGTAAAGTATGTTTATAAAAACTGTTTTATTGCATCATTAAAATTTTACCAACCAGTTTACTTACACCTATAGATTTAGGAAAAGATAAGCCAAAGACTATTGCGCATCTTGCCACTTTCTCACTCCTCTCAGTGTTGCCATTGTCAGTACATATGTACTATTTTAGTACTTTTTTGTCCAAAGTATGAGTTTAGTGCTATCGCGTAAAAATCTAGTACTTTTTATAATAGCTACGCCATTCAGTACTTTTTCTAGTAGTTTTCGAGAGTGTCAGTATGACGGTAGACATTCATTCTCTCCTCAGATCACAGAACACGTTCGGTACAATCCAAGTTTGTTTTGTGATCTAATCCACAGACCATAAAAATCGTATCTCTTAACTGTTTAACTGAATCGAAAGTTATTTATTAAAAATGTGTGTATGATTGAGTTACTACAATAATAATTAATACAATTATAATAATGTGATAACTGCTAATGTTGTGGAAAACATTCACTCTGTGGACTAATGCCCGGACCAGCATTGAATTACATGCCCAATTTCTTATAAATAGTCAAGATCATTCGCTAATGGTACCATAGACCGGTTTCGAGCATGTTAACCTTCATCAGTATGACATTTGAGCCATAGTCTAGGCCCAGGCATTGGGCAGCAGTTTGACCATCAAAGAAATAACACATTTAGGTGTTATATTTCACCCACAATTATAATAATAATTACTAAGGTTCTATTCTAACAGATATATTGATATATATTTATCGATTATTATAACGTGATATGAGCATATTATTCTTTTGCTCTAATGTTACAAAAAAAATATATAGTAATCTGAGCACTTACATTGAATTTTCGTAATCGCCTATCCTTGCAGTTAAATTTTTTGTAATAGTATAAGGCATTGAGGCAAAATTATTGTCATGTTTGCAATATTACACAAAAATTACTTGTATATATCCATCAACGATATAAAAATCTCAAAAATGGATAAAAATTACTATACTTTTTATCTAATCCATTGGATTTTTTAGCTTTTTTCTAATCGTTGGATCCTACACACTCCGACGATGACGTCATCAGTACTTTTTAGACATATTCAGTACTTTTTCGTTCATTGGTCTAGTACCTTTATTTTCATGGTACTGGCAACTCTGACTCCTCTCCCTCACCAATCACATACATCAACAATTTGAATAATGACAAATTACCGCGTGTAACTCAAATATGATCGAATACATTTTTGTGTAATGTTAGCCATTGTAACTTCCTAAGGAGAAGAGAGAAAAAAATCCTTATAAAAAATGTTCGTAAAAAATATGATTTCAGTTATCATATAATGTGGGTATGTTCGTGGAAAAACAATTGACGACGTCATTTTATTTAGTTTTGGGTTTTGAAAATAAATGTTTTTCAAGAGAGATGGACCTTATTGAGTCATGATTCATGCCATCTGACTCGCATTTCGAACTGCACTTTTAGTTTTCGTTATTTACGGAACGCTGTAATAGTCGGTGTCGTGTCGATACGTTTCTTTGTTACGTCTGCTGTAAGTTGTATTCGTTGTGTGTATTTAAATAACTATTTATAAATAGTAACATAATTTACATTAACAACTATTAGTTGAGAGAAGTGAATAAAGTGAAGTAACATGTGGAGAGAAGAAATAGACGGGAATTATTGTAAATGTGGTTTGACAGTAATCCCGAAGGTTATAGGAATATACGTATTAAAGGAAATGATCTGTTTTGTACGGTGTGTGAACGCATTATAAATTATTATGGCAAACTAAAGTAACATTTGAAGACCATGAGACCATGAGACATGCTTCGTCCAACGCTGAAGACTGTATTTTTCTATGAACTTACAGACGCCTTTCTTACAAGTAATGTTCCATTAAACAAACTAGAGAATTCTAAGTTACCTACGTTTTTAGAAAAATATATATGGACAAAAAAATCCCTCATGAAAATACGTTAAGACTAAAATATGTAGATAGGGTTTACAACAATGTACTGGCATCAATACGCGAAGACATTGAGGATAATTTCTTTTATTTCATTATAAACGAAGCTACCAATGCTTGTGAGCGTCAAGTAATCAATTCTTTAATTGGTGCGTTAAAAAGTGCTACTGCTAGGGGCAACCACCTACTGACTTCTAAGGTGCTGGACAAAACCAATCAAGAAACAATTATAAATTTTGCTATTGACTGTTTTCATTATACAGAGTGTTAAAAAAGAGTATAAAATATTTAAGGAGGTAATAGTATAAACCAAAATAAGCAGAAAAGTCTCAATAAACATGGGTCCGCAAAGTAACGGTTGCGGAGATATGGAATGTTTTTTGTTTTTAGCGCCTTTTTTATTTTGCAAAAACGTTGTGTATTTTCTTATAATAGTTGGTTGATATTTACTGAAATAAACAGTACGTATTTGACAGTTGTTCTCAGTGCACAAGTTTTCCTTCGCTATGGCTGGTTACTCTAATGCAGAATTAACAGACATGCATTTCATGTATGGTCGTGATAATGGGAACGCCACCGAAGTGCGACGTCTTTATGTTGACGCTTATCCAAATCGCCAGATTCCTTCACAACGCATGTTTGGAAGAATTCAACAAAGATTGCGTGACACCGGTTCCTTGAGCAAACAGTGCCATTTATCCGGAAGACCAAGATCGGTATCCACTCCTAGAGCAGAAGAAAACATTCTAGCACTAGTAGAGCAGAATCCAGGTACGAGTGTGCGGAGAATATCAGCCGAGGTAGGAATTAGTGGTCCTCTTGATTAGAGAATCCTTCACTAGCAACTGCTTTATCCATACCATGTGCAACGAGTACAGGTCTTAAATCCAATAAATGATCATCAAGCACGTTTGGTTTTTAGCCGCTGATTTCTACGTCATGATGCTGAAGACTCTCGTTTACTTGCAAACATTCTTTTTACTGATGAGGCCGGGTTCACGAGAAATGGAGTGTTTAATTTTCACAATACGCATATTTGGGCCGACGAAAATCCTCATGCTCTAATAGAATCTGAACATCAGGCACGTTATTCATTAAACATTTGGATGGGTATTGTAGGTGATAGGTTTCTAGGTCCTGTTGTTTTACCAAACCGACTAACAGGCGCTGCTTACCTCAACTTTCTGCAGAACACACTGTATGAGTTTTTGGAAGACATTCCTTTGAATCAGAGGCAACAAATGTGGTTCTAGCATGATGGTGCTCCAGCTCATTTTTCCATGGCCGTTAGAGAGCATTTACACCAAACTTTTCCACATAGATGGGTAGGAAAGGCCGGACCTGTTTTATGGCCTCCAAGATCGCCTGATCTGAACCTTCTAGATTTCTTTGTTTGGGGATATTTGAGAACATTAATGTATGGTACTTCTGTAAATAGCCTGGAAGAGCTGCAGCTACGGATTAATCAAGTGTCAAGAAATCCAAACCAAGGAGGGTGTTTTCGAAAGAGTTCGAATATCGTTGAGATGAAGATCGTACCTGCTTGGAAATGGATTAATTTTGTTTTTTGTTTGTTAAAAGCTTCCTTTGTCGGTTTATTCCTAATAAAATAAAATGTTTGAAAAACGAATAGTGGTCCATATCTTTTTTTAACACCCTGTATATGGCCCGATCAAAATGATTCAGGTAAAGTTTGTTTTTGTAATGCTACATGTTAAAAGCAGAACAGATTTTATCTCAAAAATATACAAAAACAATACATTTCGCATGTGCTGCTCATGCACTTAATCGGGTGGCTGAGAAAATAAGGGAAAGTTTTGCTTTAGTAAACATTAACTGTCAAAAAAGTTTTCATTAAGCTGCCTACAGAACGCAGTTATAACTAGATGGGGTACTTGGTTAGCATGGATGGCATAAAAGATATTATCTGTATATTTAATCCTAATGACAGCAGCGCCATACACACATTGCAGGACTTACTGAAGGATCAAAATATTCGCGACGACATACGTTATATCAGTAGATCTAAGGATTCTTAGTTGTGCAATAGAGAAACTAGAATCACATGGACTACCCTAAATGAACAATTTGACATAATGGATGACGTACAAAAAAAAATATATATGATGCCAATAATAAACGCCTGGTCCGTAGTACAATAAAAGAAAAAATACATGGAAAGCGTGTTAAAAAAAAGTACAGAATACACCATTTTGGAAAACATATGTAAAGTTTTAGCTGGTATAACGAATGACAAAGAAAAGTGGGAACACGCTGTAACTTTTTTATGATTGCTGATAAAAATTTGAAATTGAGTGGGTTTATGGTGCCATGAATTTTTTGAGGTCATTTCGGATTTTATGACATTTCCGGTTTATCCGGAAATGACCGTCAATTTATATTTTTAAATGGGACATCCTGTATTTTTTGACATTTTTGAAATCAGGGGATCATTTTACGTATGGTAGGACCAATTTTCTGACACATTTCCTGGATGTAAGTATTTTTTTAATTTTTAAAAATAAGACTAAAATGCCGCGACTGGCAGAAATTGTTTCCTAAAAAATTACTTACATCCGGAAAATTGGTCCTACCATACGTAAAATGATCCACTGATTCTAAAAATGCCAAAAAATACAGGGTGTTCCATTTAAAAATATAAATTTACGGTCATTTCGGGTCAAACCAGAAATGCCATGAAATCCGAAATGATCTCAAAGAATTCATGGCACCATCTAGTATAAACCCACCCAATTTCAAATTTTTATCAACAGTCATAAAAAAGTTACAGCGTGTTTCCACTTTCCATTGTCACCCGGTGTATCAGGAGTTACCAACAAATATATTAATATACGACTCAACAATTTTTCTTATCTTCGTTCTCGTCAGCAGACGTTGAACGGTCATTTTCCATCCACAAGTTAGGTAATATTAAGTAATAAACGTTACCGTTTTACTGCATAAAACTTAGAAAATCACGTAATAATAAGTTTTAACTACTTCCAATATGCCACAGAAACTTTGTCTCAAAATAAGGTTTGTCGGGTAAGTGTTGTTATTTTTACGTGTTATCGTAATTTATATAATAATAATAATAATAGTTTATTTTCCATATCGACAATACATTGTATAGGAATAGTCACAAAATAGTGAATACAGTTTAACTGTATTCAAAGTACAAAATATAAACACATTAAAATACAACAATAAATTACATATATAAAAAAAGAATTAGAAATATATATACATATATTTTCTAAAGTCAGTACCTATACAGTATGCGCCAAAAATATGGAATAAGTTCAATAAAAACGAAACAATTATTTTTTGGGAAAAATCCTCGAACAGGTCGATTTTTAATTTAAAAAATACATATTTTAGCGTAAAATGCGATTTTCAAATGTCATTTGTTTTCGAGTAATGACGTCATCGATTTTTTTTTAATGGTCATATTTTTTTCCTTGATTCTGAAAGATCGTTTAATTCTCTATCAGACAGTACTAAAATTTTGCCCTCTTACATAGAAAAGTTTTCGAGTAAATGACCATTGAATGTTAGAAAACGTAAATTTTATCCATAGAAAAGTAACAATTCTGAGGTATGTAAAATAAAATACAATTGATTAAATTTTATACTTAAATTAAATGTTCGAATTGCCATCCACCAACTTCTTGACAATGCGCAAGTCTGTGAAGAAATTCTTCTTGCACATTATGAATGATTTCTGGGGTAACTCTGCGTATTTCGTCCCGAATGCGATTTTGAAGTTCTTCTAAATTACGTGGTTTATTAATGTACACATTTGACTTCAAATATCCCCATAAAAAATAGTCAAGAGGTGTAAGATCTGGCGATCTTGCAAGCCATTCTATCGGTCCGCGTCTGCCGATCCACCTCCCAGGAAAACAGTTGTCCAAAAAATCTCGTAGAAGGCGCGCATAGTGCGGAGGTGCACCGTCTTGCTGAAACCATATGGTATCGTCAGGAATGTCAGGGTCATTATCGTTAGGAAAAATTACTGCAAGGGCTGGAACAAGGTAATTTTCTAGAAACTCAAAATATCTTTGTCCTGTAAGGGTTCCTTCATAGAAGAAAGGCCCTACTATTATGTCGTCAACTATTCCAGCCCACACATTTAATTTCTGAGGGTGTTGGGTATGTGCCTCTGCCATCCAATGAGGATTTTCCCGACTGCAATATCTGCAAGTTTGACGGTTTACTGTACCATTCAGACAAAATGTGGCCTCATCTGAAAAAAGTATTTGCCGGTGTAAATTTCTATTTCCTTGACATAAATCCATTAGAATTTCGCAAAAGTGTAAGCGGCGATCGGGATCATCTTCATTGAGTTCCTGCACAAGTTGAATTTTGTAGGGATGATATTTTTCCTTCCTCAAAATACGTAGCACTGTGCTCTGACTAGTGTCATTGTTTAATGCAACCAATCGTGAAGAATTATGAGGATTATCCACCATACTTATCAAAATGTTCTGTTTCTTTAAATTTAGACTCTACCTTACTGACTGTTGATTGGCTGATAGGGCGATCTGGATATTTTTCATTAAATAAATCGCAAACTTCCTGCTGAGTTCTAGTCATATTCCCGCATCCGATAAGAATTAAAATTTCAATTCTTTGAGTAACAGTTAAATGTGCCATAATACTTTAAATTGAATAATAATTTCATTGTCGCTTGCAATACTTATTAGAAAGTCGGTGTGACAATGACACTTTGCAAAAATTTTCACCTGCGTGATCCATAAAAGAACTATGGAATTCGAAAAACTAAACTTGATAACGTTTTTGCTTTATTTTAATTCATTTACGTTTTCTAACATTCAATCGTCATTTACTCGAAAACTTTCCTATGTAAGAGGGCAAAATTTTAGTACTGTCTGATAGAGAATTAAACGATCTTTCAGAATCAAGGAAAAAAATATGGTGTTGCCATTTAAAAAAAATCGATGACGTCATTACTCGAAAACAAATGACATTTGAAAATCGCATTTTACGCTAAAATATGTATTTTTAAAATTAAAAATCGACCTGTTCGAGGATTTTTCCCAAAAAATAATTGTTTCGTTTTTATTGAATTTATTCCATATTTTTGGCGCATACTGTATAAAATATCAACAGATCGGGACATTTAAGAGATTAATGCACATATACATATACATATAAAATTACATGTACTCTGATAATGAATAAAAAGCCTTATCTATCAGATAAGTTTTTAAATCTTTTTCAATTTTTTTTATGTTTTGAGCCGATTTTAAATAATTTGGAAGACGATGTAATTTGGAGACATTTTGGTTACATTAAAATTAACTAATGAAATATAAAAGTCATGTTTATGACGTGTATTGTAACTGTGAATATCTTTATTTAATATAAATGAGTGAACATTGTTAAATACATAAATACATAATTCATAAATATATAAGGAGGTTAACGTCAAAATTCTATATTTTTTAAAAAAGTCTACATGATTCAATGGAAGATATTCCAGCAATAGACCTAATAATCCTTTTTTGTGCAACAAATACAGTAGAACTAGAAGCCGAGCCAGCCCAGAAACATATGCCATATCTTAAAATAGAATCAACTTTTGCATAATAAATATTTAAAAGTTGATTTTGCAGTAGTACTGTTCGTAAATTTAAAAACAGAAACATTAATTTATTTAAGTTGGAAACTGTGATAAGACAGTGATATTTCCAATTCAAATTCTCGTCGACATAAAGACCCAAAAATCGTACTGCATCATGCGAAGAAGACAAAAAACTGTCAGTAACTTTAATAGAAATATTATCTACTTTTTTTTGGTAATTATGAATTTGTAATAAATTAGTTTTCTCGACATTAAAAAAAAGGTCATAATTGTTAAGATAGCTTACAATATTATTTAAAGTGTCAGAGCATTTACGAGTCAAAACATCATGATTCTTATCAGAAATTACCAACGCAACATCATCTGCATAAGCAGTAAGATGACACCACTTTGCAGCAGAATTAATTTCGTAAATATATAAGATAAATAGTATAGGACCCAGAATAGACCCTTGTGGGACCCCAATGTCAATATTTAAATTTTTTTATTTAAACTGTGATGTCTGATTATTGTTTGTCATATTTAAAGACACAAATTGATGACGATCACGTAAAAATGATTTTAGCCAGTTTAAAGTAATTCCTCTAACCCCATAGTTTTCAAGAATGCTAAACAGTTTATGGTGGATAGGTATTTTATCTTCAACTTAACCTTACTATTTGGTAATAGTACTATGTTGCGACATTTTCTGTGAACAGATTAATATGTTCATTCGTAATCTGACTACGGTACTGTTAAACCTGCACTAGCCCTAATTATTTTACAGAGACACGAAGTTTGGGACACTGTACTTTTTAACATGAAGTACATTTTATTGCATTTTATTTTAATTGTGCACTGGTATACTTTATCAAAATAAAATTAGATTGAAAAATCCTTCATAAAATTAAAATTATTTTCTCTACCCGTGTATAAAGTACCTAGTTTCTAACATATCTTGTGGTATCTAATTTATTTTATATATTATGTCAGGATTTCGTAGCGGTGAGACTCCCACCAGTGAAACTGTAAAAGCAAGTTTTAATAGATTTAAATTTAAACAATTAAAACTTCCTAAGTAATTTTACTTTATTAAAATTTGTGAAGCTGCTGTGATGCTTACCTACAAAGTTCAAATGTAAGGAATTTTCATATCAAAATCAGTACTAATTTATGTATGCAAAATTGTTAAATAAGATGTTTGAAATCAGTATTAAGCCTTGTGTTGTTTGTTTAATTCAATAATCCACAACACAAACTTTGCTTATAGTGGAGCATCTTAATTTTGTAACATATGCATAAATATGTTGTAAGAAAATATCAATTGTATACCTGTATATGTGAAATAAACTTACTCTATATTCATACGAAAAATAAGTAGACACTTTGATTTTCCAGGCAATAATATTGTGCTGTAGCAACAACTACTGTATTGAAAATTTTGTCAGACTCATTTTTAAGCTTGCTTTCACTGCAGCTTTCCATTATTTATTATAATACACGCGACTAAAAACAACGTAAATTTTTAAAAAGCAAAATATCAACTATGTTAGTGTTAAAATGGTGACGTTATTTGGTTGCTATGGTAATGATTAAATGCACAGAAAAAATCTGTATTTAAGTATAAGAACATGCGTACTTAAAATTTTAAACTTCACTTAAGTGTATACAGGGTGAGTCAGTCATAATGTCATTAATTTTAAGAGGAGATAGGGAATAATGAGTATAATGCGAATACGCGATTAAAAAAAATCTAAATGCATATTTACGCCGAAAAAAATATTTTCAAATCATTATTTAAACCCCCTTTTCAGACTGTCACTGACCGCTCACAGCCTTGGTTGTTTACAGCTCACAATTCAACTCGATGTCGACCTGATGCAATGTTACCAAGTTGAAATATTTTTCTAGTACCTACTTACCTAGGTTTTAGACATCACAAATAAATGGATGTACTGACTATTTTAGAATATCATTTTTTCTTGCTTAGTTCAACTTCAACCAATAATAATTTAAAATGTTAATATCCAATGAAATCAAATAATAATAATCAAATAATTCTATTAAAAATTGCAAATAACGTGGTCCACTCAGGTTTTCCGGTAGAAAATACGGTCCAATCAAACGATACCCATACACTCTTGCCCATACGTTGACAACAAATCGCCTCTGAAAGCTAACGACAAGTAGCGTGTGGATTTTCTTCTGAGCAAATGTAGCTGTTATGACTGAAATTAGCTTAGTTACATTGAAATCACAAAACTTCAACGTATCTAATAATAAACCGAGTAATAAACCATTTACCTACATTACATAAAAAACCTATACCCAATGGGTAAATTATTAAGAGAAGCTGAAAAGTGTTTCGTGTTTAAATATTAAGTAATAAAAAACCATCGTGTTGTCGACAGAAAACTGTCCAAGACCGAAATGGCACGCCTCTGATCTGATGCTCAAAATAGTTATCGAGTTAATCTTGACCTACCCTATTATTAGGTCAATAACCTAGTTACCTAGTTTTTGTATTGTTATTTAACGACAAGGAGTAAAACTATTTTTTTAAATCTAGATACATGAATGAATTTTCCTTAAATATTGATTTATTTTTTAATAAAAACAAATGTAGATAATAAATAAATGTTTTCGAATGTTAGGTTATTACAGTTTAATAATTTTGATATTACGTTACGAAGTACAATTAATTATTCAGTTTGTAGTTACGTACATCTTGCCTAGAAATTTATTGTTTTTTAAGTAGTATGGTACTAACCTGTTTAAAATGCCGATTCAAGTAAAACTGCACTCATCCGCCCAAAGCACTTAATTAATAAAATTAGGGTGAGCCGCTATTTGATTTTGATACCAATAAATGCAAATTTCAAACCGACTGGGGAAATCAGCAGGTTCTAAAGTATCTAAAGCTTGAACTTTCTGAAAATGATGCGGGTTCAGTGAGTTTTCTCGTAATATTCTGCAGACCTTGCTTTGGGATATCTCCAATCGCCTTGAAATGGTTCTTGTAGAAATAGTAGGCTGCTCTCAACTAAATTTAAAACACCCGACGCAGTTTGACAGAACCCGTATCGCGAAGGCACTTAGGTACACAAAGTTCGCGCATCTGGTAGGTAGACATCTCCAATATTTCGTAACAGCGGCATTCGCATTTCGTAAACATTCTCCGTATAACACTACTATCTCCGCATATTCAGAAAATTTGTAAAATTATGCATTGTTAATTTACGACGAATACGCGAAGCCGAAATAAACAAACTACTGCTTACTGCTTGTATTTTCTCCATCCCCTCTCCAAATGTGTGGCGTGATCTACAAATTTCGGGAGAAAGAAAGTGCAAAATGGGGGTAAATTTGAATAACACGTTGAAGTGTTAGACGATATTATGTATGTAAACATGATGTGGCAACGATGTTTAATCCGGCATTCAATTGTCGTATGGGTGCGTCATCAGAAAGTTCGTAGTACACCAGGAGCGTCGTTTTACCGATTTTTATAGGGTGATTTGTTTATTTTTTTAAAGCTCGAGTAAAAAAAAAATTGTTTTCGATTTTCTGCCTTTATTAGGCCTCCCGAATACGTGGTTAAAATTCATGACATTATGACTGACTCGCCCTGTATGTATTCAGTAATAAAGTATATTTGCTATAAATATTTACATATTCTTGACATCCAAGTATTCTTATACTTAATTCAAAATTTGCGCTTCTTAAAATAACACAAAATTTAAGATTTACAAAGAATAATATTTATTTTGTTAAAATATGAATAAAACATTATTAATTATAGAATAGGTTATTTTTCTTTAAGTTATATGTTTATAGATTTACACGAATTAGAATGATTAACATTTTGTAATAAATGTCATAGTGTAAAATTTAAAATACGGCTATAGCGCAAAATAATAATGTAGATACATCTTGTGTCCTTCACGTTTACTCAGGTGCCTTTCTATCGAATAAGTCGTCGGTTGCCTCATCTCCCATGGCAAACTGAGAAGAGCTAACAAGCTCAAGAAAGGTATATGTCTGGTGTGTTATTAATGATAATGAATGACTTTGACAGTTTGCCACGTCTTTCTTTCCTTATATAAATAATTAAATACTACTTAGTGAGTATTATTTATATAAAGTGGTTAGAGTGTAGTAACTACTCTAGAGAGGAAGTAGATACTGAAATACTAATTATGAACTTTATTCAAAATTAATATTATTTCAATTAGCAGTAATTTTTTCGTTACTTAAAACTTAAATACAGAAAACATAACTTTATTCTGAAAATAGCATCGTCGACTCAAGTAATTCATATTATATAAATAAAACAAAATAATTCTTTAAATAACATAACTTTATCTCACTAAATTTACTACTTTTTTTCATTTCAATTAATATTTATTCTTAAATGCAGAATATAAAATCTTATTATTCTAGAATAAGTTAATCTTTCAATAAAGTTTTACTGTACTTGAAACAAAACTAGCGTTGGAATAAGTGTATTAATCTTGATGAAGTATAATGAAAACAACGACGAAATTCTCCGCGGCCTAGTCCGGGAAATACGTACTTTCCGGACTAGGCCGGAAAGGTGCTTATTTTCCATTTTTGTCATAGAAAATTACCTGATTGCTCTTATGCATCTTCCTTTCCTTTTTTATTTTTTATAAATGATTAATAATAATAATAATAATAATACAAAAAATGCATTTTAAAATACAAATAACATTTCAAAAGACTTACTGTTATCTATATTGCAGATATGTTAAAAATAAGTTACGAACTATGGGACATAGTAGAAGAGATTAAATACATCAAAATATAAGTTTAAAAAATCTGTCTGTCTGTATGTTAAATATTCAGATTCCAATATATATTTTATTGATTTGTGTATCAACATCACTTTAGTATCTTCTTACATACACAATGTTACAATCAAAAGAACTTCATCTGGTTATTTGTTGAAACCTGATTTATTTTTCGATTTTTCTGCTCTCCATTACTTTTAATACTTAAAAATAGCACAGCCCACAAACAAAAATTGTTCTCAGATCTGAAGATCAGATCATGTTTACTGTATGTTTTTGGAATGTCGCGATCATTCGAAGAAAATAAAACTCATTACAGATCTATAAAAGAAAATTAATAAAAAAAATAGGTATAAGTATGTCCGTAGTTTATCTATGTTATCAAATACTCTTTTAAGAGCTACATGATGTAGAAAATCTGCGCGCGCACTCTCCTCGTAGTGTACACTGGGTAACTCTAATGGCGATGGTACCATTTCGTTTTTCGGAAAAAATGCAACTTTAATTATTTATGGAGTTATAGGGTCGTGGCGTTATGGCGTTCTTGAGTTATGGAGTTATTGGTTTATAAGTTTGTGGGGTAGGATATGTTTTGTTTAAAGGCACTGACAAATCAGGTCATGTAAGATAAGTTCAGAGTAACGCGGTTATTCGGTTTATTGGTTATGGAGTTATGGGGTGTCTCATAATTAGCTGCCAACTCTGAATAGGCCGATTCTATAATCAAAACGAAGTAAAAAAGTTCATATGAACATGGGTCTGGAAATGCTTCCTAAGGGCACCCGTTGAAGAGGGAGGAATGGAAATCATTTTTTTGCAATATCTCTCAATCGCGCTGTAATAATTGAATGAAATTTGGTGTACACAACTAAATTTGGATGAGCAATTTGATGGACTAATCCATTTATTTCCACAAGGTCCACTGGGGTGGGTACGGGGGGTCCCCTTGATATTTTGCGTGTGTAACTTTTTCATCGTTGACTTTTTAACAAATTGGATAGCAAATTCCGTTTTCCCGAACTGTTTTACGTAGAAAAGGTACTCTTGTTTCAAATCGTTATCTTTAACGGTTTCTGAGAAAATCGCTCATGAATTAATCCCACTTTGGTCAATTTCATAGTAATTTAAACAAAATTATCAAGGTATTCTTATGTCAAAGTATTGTCAACCCGATTGCCAATTTAATAGTTCTAAGTGAAAAAAATGGAAGAGTTAACGGAACAAGAGTTAGTTGATATGATATTTATTTATGGCTTTTGCGATGGTAATGCTGCAGCGGCAGAACGCGAGTACGGGAGCAAATTCCGTTTTCTCGAACTGTTTTCCAACAACAACAACAATTTCATAGTAATTTAAACAAAAAATAATAATAATAATTTAATACGTAATCAGCACTACACATTATTGATGTAGAACAATTATGATATGATGATTTGTTTATGGGTTTTGCGATGGTAATGCTGCGCGGCAGAACGCGAGTACGCCAGAAGGTTTCCAAACAGAAGGCTGACATCAAGGAGGACATTCCTCACTGTATTCCGCAATTTAGCTGCAACTGTCACTTTTCATAAGATGGAAACTTAATTTTGATAACAGACAACAAGCTATTTTAAAAACTGTTCAAAAAACCCTCCACCTTCTCTGATACAAAGTCTTGCCCTACGTGTAACACTTCTCGAAGCTATTAAGATGCTAAAACGGTTTTGACGAATTTCATTGGCTGCATCATTGATACGCTGTAGCAATTCCTCACGGATATCCACTTCGGTGGCGTAAACTTTTTGATTTAGATATCTCCAGAAAAAAGAAGTCCAGCGGGGTTAGGTCGGGAGAACGCGGCGGCCAAGCTACCGGTCCGTGCCTCCCTATCCACCGTCCAGCGAAATTTTCGTTTAGAACATTGCGACCACTATGTGCTGGGGCTCCATCGTGTTGAAAAAACATGTTAGGTCGTAAATTGAGAGGCAGATTATCGAGAATTTGGGGAAGATTTTCTTGAAGTAAGTTTAAATAAAGATTTGAATTGAGACGTTGTGGAATTTCAATAGGTCCAATCAGAGTGTCATGAATTATTCTCGCCCATAAATTTATGAAAAACTGTTGCTGAAAGTTTGTTCTCCGAACAACATGTGGGTTCTCTACTTCCCAATAATAAGAATTATGAAAATTTGATTTTCCATTTCGGGTAAAAGTAGTTTCGTCACACCACAAAATTTTGGAAGCTTGCTCGTTGTCCAGCGACAAAATTGCATATGTGGCGCAAAATCTTCTGGTATCAAGCCATGTACACGTCGATAGTGATAGGCATGTAGACCTTGTCGCTTTAATATTCTTCCAACCTGAAATATTAGTAGCACATCTAATCAATTATGTTAAGGAAATCTTTAAGATATGTAGTACCGTTGACCGAGGAACATTTATTTGCCTTGAAATGTTCCGTATGCTAGTCGTAGGATCTTGTTCAATAGCGTTAAGGACCTCCGGTTCCCTATTAATCCTGGGACGTCCTTGACCCGGTGCCTTTCAAAAAGTGGCGGTTGCAGCTAAGTTGCGGAATACCGTAGGGAATGTCCTCCTTGATGGCAGCCTTAGATTTGGAAACCTTCCCCCGTACTCGCGTTCTGCCGCTACAGCATTACCATCGCAAAAGCCATAAATAAATATCATATCAACTTACTCTTGTCCCGTAAACTCTTCCATTTTTTCGCTTAGAACTATTAAATTGGCAATCGGGTTGACATCACTTTAACATAAGAATACCTTGATAATTGTGTTTAAATTACTATGAAATTGACCAAAGTGGGATTAATTCAAGAGCGATTTTCTCAGACACCGTTAAAGATAACGATTTGTAACAAGAGTACCTTTTTAACGTAAAACAGTTCGGGAAAACGGAATTTGCTATCCAATTTGTTAAAAAGTCAAAGATGGAAAAGTCACACACGCGAAATAACAAGGGCCCCCCGTACCCACCCCAATGGACCTTGTGGAAATAAATGTATTAGTCCATCAAATTACTCATCAAAATATAGCTGTGTATACCAAATTTCATTCATTTATCACAACGCGATTGAAAGATATTGCAAAAAAATGTTTTCCATTGTTCCCTCTTCAATGGGTCCTTGTGCCCTTAGGAAGCATTTCCAGACCCATGTTCATATGAACTTTTTTACTTAGTTTTGATCATAGAATCGGTCTATTCAGGGTTGGTAGCTAATTATGAGACACCCTGTAAAATTAGGGGTTATCAACTTGGGGTTTGTGTTGAAAGTTTAAGTTACAGAGTTAAATGTGTTTAATAGTGCTGAAAAGCCTAAATTTTTGGTTTTTTTGAGGTTTTGCAAAACACATAAGTAGTAAACATGGCCTGACCACCAGATCTGATCTTTTTTTTGTGGGACTGTGTAATGTAGGTACTTTTAGGGTCGTGAGCAAATGTCTCGTTATGCGACATTAACCTGTGTACATGCATACATTATAGCGTCACCCTTATCGGTTTCCTACCTAGTACAGACCCCGATTGCGGCTATAAAAACCCCTTCACCTCGGGATAATTTTCAATTTGCAAGGACATCTATATTCTATTAAACTTGAGACGTGCACACTTAATCGGAGAGATTTCCGGGCCGGAGCTCGCTTACCCCTGATCACATCTTATCTGGCGGATAACATCTTTCCATTACAACCCCGAGGAGATTATAGTTTGGCTGGCGATGAATTTAGGAAATTAAACAATATTACACACACGTCGGAATACTGAACAGAGTTCGTTTACTTGCATCTTCCGAATGGTAGGTATCGTTTTTTTTTCCAGTCTTTTTTATTCTTATTTTATTTAATACATCACTGAACAGAAAATCCAATTCTACGATGAGCAAAACAACAAATAATAAAAAAGTGACCAATACAAAAGAAAGAATTAATTATTAAATTAAAACTATGACAAATAAGTAATAAACAAATCACATCAGGTACAAATATAAAATAAAAGAAAAAACACCAACCAATGTAACGCAAGAAATACTAAATTTATACCATTGGCGTACTTAACTCAAATGAGTGACATTTTTACCGTCACTAATAGAGTATTTAAATTAACTCAGTGTCATTAAATTCATAGGGGCGCTAGCGTCAAAGTTAGGTATTAATATTAATGTTCTATGGTCTAGTTTACGAATCTATGGTTTTGATTTGAATTCGTGTGAGACAAATAGTGATTGTTAATCTAATTTGCATACGTATTATCAAAATAAAACTTGTACAGGTACAAAAAGTATTAAAATCTTATTTAAGTTAACCTCACATAACCTTGTTTATTTGCATTTTGCATTAGCAATTTGGAAAGAGAAGTAATAAAACGTTATTTAACATAGAAATTGTTAACGTTGGAGTGCCTAAAGAATTTTCTGGTAATTCTTAATTTAAACCACTTTGTTTTTCAAAGAATTTAAATTTTATAAATCACGAATCGATAGAAAAATAGCTAGATGTCGTTCAAATTGCAAAAATGTTGCATGTAATATGCCTAGTAAATAAAAAAGGGCATTAAATGCCAAATTTCTGAAAAAATACGAATAATATATAAAAAAATCAGTGTTTTAAATAATGTACATGTGACATATATAAATAATAATCATATGCAGTTTTTATTTGGTATTTTTATTGCAGTACAAGTACAATACAGAAAAAGTTGAAAACCCTGTTAGATGTTTTAAATGGTCTTCATTTAAAAATTTGAGAGATATTAGTTGTGCCCTTTTGTAACTAATAACATTTTAAATCGCCATATCGTAAAACAACTTGTTACTACTAGATGCACTTCCTATAGTCTCAGGATTACCGGCATTATTATAATTCAAGTAATTTTCGTATTATCACGTTTAACTCATGTCACATTTCTACTTTTTTTCCATCTGCAAGTTTGCCTACATTTCCAGCCTGTTTTCGCCTTTTCATGTATCTTTTCATTCATCATTATTTTTTACAGTATTGGTATTGTATTTTCGTGTATGGGTAAATATGATGTTGAAACAGCGGTATTTTGAGAATTTTCCATTGTCCTAAAAATAAGAATGAAACCTTATCAAAAAATGAAAAATATACACTGAAAATAGATCACGTATGCTTGTACCCATACTAGTAATAGTATAACAATCTTCTATAAAATGTTTTCAGCAGATCTTTATGTACTGGGTTGGTTTATTGCTGAACTCAATTGCTATTAACCATTTTTTTAGCATTATTAGGAAACTTGCGAAACATGAAATCTTTATTTTTCTTAGCAACAGATAAACACTGCGGTACACAACAGTTATATGGCATGTTTTTTTACACAAATTGAAATACAACAAAAGTTAAATAACATATATTTGTGAGGTTAGATTTAATACCTAACATTGATCGCAGCGCCGCCTACATGTAAATACTCTATTGTTTGTACATAAGTTTCAACTTTAAAATTAAAATTCTTGTATTGGACGGAATTATAAAATTAAAACTCTGTTGTAAAGATAATTGTAAGAGCTTTCAAAATAAATATTACTGAACCCTCAATGCCATTTAAATATTTTGAGGTGATGCTTACCCTTGCTTGGGGGTGAAAGTGGCAGAGTCAAAAATACCAGCAAAAAATGTTCCCCTTTAATTTAAAAGCAACGAGTCTGAGCGTTTTTCTACAATCTTGGCGCAGTTCTTGAAAATGGTTCTGTTTCGTTTTCATTTAGCCGCCCTATATATAATTATATATCCGAAATGCCAACGATTTTGTAATTATTAAAATAGGTATACACCTAGATCTTTTACAATTTCAGGACGGTTCAGGATAATGCCAGTCATATTATAATCGTATAGTATGAGATAGCATTTCTTAGAGAAAGTCATCACAGTTCACTTCCTAGCATTTAGAAAAAAATTGTTAATGATACACCAATCACGAATACGACTTAGGGAATGTAACACAATCATCAGCGGTAGTAACATTACTATAAATTTTTAAATCATCCGCATACGATAATTGCAATCATGATTTTGAACTATATCGTTTCCGATAATCCAAAGAATTGGAGCTCTTGAATGAATATATTATGACCTAACTTATCGAAAGCCTTCGAAAAATCAGTATGCAAGACATCAACTTGAATATTTATATTCAAATGTTGAGAGATGTGTTCGTGACACATATCAAATTAGACACAGTGGACCTATTTTTCATTAACCCATGCTGATAAGGGCTAATGACTCCTTGTACATGTGAATAAAGTAAATTATGAAGAGCAATTTCGATAAACTCTCTTTTTGAAAACTGGAGAAAATGAGACTTTTTCCATTTATCGGTAGAAACACCGATCTTTAGTGACAAACTGAAAATAATAGAAAGCGACGGTCTATTTTTTAAGATACGAAGAGTCCCTTAAAAGTATTTCTTTTCAAATTTCACCCTGTATCTCAATAACAAAGAGGTCTATGAAAGTTCTAATTATGGCATCTTAAGTTTCCGAGAAATCTTGCAATTACAGTGAAGTTGGAACACCTTGTACAAATTATTTTCTTGTGGTCCAAACTCATTTACTTTGAAACAATATTTTACAACTGTTGAAATTTGATATATTTATTCCTAATTAGTAACAACTTAATTAATTTCTGAGGAAGCGTGGTATTCGCGCCGTCTCTTTCTAATCGCCACCCATCACTGTACAAACGCGTTTTGCTGCATAATTAGATATTTGCATCTGACATTTAGAATGACTAATTGCCCCGAACTTTTCAAACATTCAAGAAACTTCCGAACTACAGAACAAGGGTGCAGAGATTATTTTTTCAATGTAAATTAATCTAAGGATTTGCGTACACTTTTTTGCCGAGAACGTAAAGAACTTTGACGCACAACGCCTGTCTTAGCCGTAACTTTGGATATACAGGATGATTTACTCAATCCATAGAGGGAAATAGATCTTTTCAGTGCATTTCAAAACAATCAGTTATGAACAGTATACAGAGTGCAAACACGGAATTCCGGGAAACAACTACTCTGCGGGCTAATGCCCCGACCATCATTGAATAACAGCTACAGCTAGAGCTAGAGTCACTCATCAGTATGCCATAGGTGAGGTCAGTGTTGCCAACCCTTGGGATTAAAATTTCCCACAAAGCAATTAAAAAATTCCCTTATTTCCCACAATTTTTTAGAAATTCCCTACGAATTTCCTACAACAAATAATAATATAGCTGTTGCTATAGATTTTCCAGGTATAATTTAATGCTGGTCGGGGCATTAGTCCACAGAGTAGTTGTTTCCTGGAATTCAGTGTTTGCAAAATATCGTTTCTCGCCGAACGCGATAAAGGTCGACAGCTTTTAATGGTGTCTACTGTATGTAGAACGCATGGAATAGCTAATGGTCGATAGATCTTAGCTTTTACCATTCCTTTTCCAACAATCATACAAGAACCAATCAAAAACCAGCTTTTTTACAGTAAACGGAAGATTCACATTTTTGCAGGCTAAGTTTTTAAATTAGATTCTAATTTAAATATTTAGTTTAGGATTGATTTGTTTAAAAAAAAATTGATAATGAGAACTGTTTGGTTAAGAAACAGGTACTTTTGCTGCTCTTATTCGCAGCGACGTCAATATGTATAAAAATTATACATGCAAAAAAAAATTAAAAGAAGAACTCGGAGATGGTGGGTGCGACCTATTAACCGCAGAAGACACATGCAAGGTGATTTCTATAATTTATATAAAGAAATGCGAAATGAGGATGCCGATTATTTTTTCATTACACCCGAATGACAGTGGCGATGTTTGATGACTTGCTGAAATTGGTGGGGCCTCATTTAACCAAACATTCAAATAGACCATCTATTCCTGCAGATTGTAGGCTTTTAATTACTATTCGGCAAATGATAAAAACCAACAATTTCCGTAGATAGGTACGTAGGTGACAAAAACATTAACATAATCTCTTACAGCGGAAACGGAAATATTCCCCAACTTTTTAAGTTTACAGTAATTGTATGTAAACAGAAATAATATTTAACACCATACAATTACAATACAACAGTACACCTGCAGTGCCGTTGCACTAACGATTATCTGATCGTTACTTTATGTACGTTGATTCCTCAGAAATCGAAGAAATTGTATCAAAATACTTATGCAATATTTGACAGTTGGTGTGCCCAAAAAAGGTATGTAATATTTTGGAGAGAAGTTATTCTAGCGTATTTGTGGACCCTCTGCATTATGGAGTAATTATTTCATGCTGCGAACTACAATTTATTTGAATAAAAATATGGATATTAGTAAATATACCAATGTTATTGCTTTATTCAAGGAAATCAAGCTGTTATAGACCCAGAAAATCTAGAATATTTTCCAAGGAACAGGTTGAAAGTTTTATCTAAGAGACAGATGATCCAAAAAGTTGTCTTGATTGTTGGTATATTTGGAGCCTGTAGGAGAGAAGAATGAAGATGCTAAGTCGTTCATTAAAGTAGCTATTCCCAATAACAAAACTAATATTCCCAGATTATTTACAATACCAGAGAGAGATATAGAAGGAGTCTACGTCCATCCACTATTGATCACAACCGATGTTTTATCACGTACAGAAATTCAAAATATACATAAACAGTGGGTATAAATAACATAGGTTCAATTTCTAAAAAGATTATCCAATTACTCAATGTTACTGAATATACTGGGCACTGCCTAGACGACGTTGTGTAACGTTGTAGATGCAGGAGCAACATATTGATGCTCAAGTGACACGGAGGTCCGACTTCTGTGGCAGAGGGTTACATAGAATATTCCATACAAAATAAGCAGGCGATAGCAAAGAAAATTCTTGGGGGAAAGAAAATACCACTTTCATTGCACTAGCAGCACCAGGATGCAGGTGTTGTCTTCTTCCAATATTGAAGTTATACGAAGTGAAGAAAAAAAATATGTTCATATAATGTACAATTATCCGATTTGAAGCACTGTGTTATTAATATTTATAATAAATAAATAATTTAAAATTCAATTATTTTATTTTACTTTTACGTACACGTGCGATGGTTTTAAGCACATGTGGCTTAAAGTCTGTCTGTTTCGATACTGAAATGACAATTGGAATGTCATTATTATGCATCGATTTTACGAAAAATAAATTTCAATTATGACTTATAAGCCGTTGCCGTGACAACAATGAAATTTGAGCAATTAATATAACCCATAGTAATACTCATTTCCAAGTTTAAACTTCAACATTCAATGAACCTGCATTATTCAGGAGCGGGCAAAATGATCAATTTAAACATTTTTAACAACATTACCAAAATTATCATATTTCTTTCACAATTCGATTCCTCTCTTATTTTTCTGAAAAAAGGTATACCAATTGACATCTTGTACCGTTATCGAAAAAAAAACAATAGTAGTACATTATACTATAAGGAAGAGAAATGTGTTATTTTGGCAGAGGTGCAATTTGAAGCCCGAGGGCTACAATGCACCGAGGACAAAATAGCATCTCTCCCGAATGGTATATACTATTTTTCCACGGTCTCATTAACTTAAAAACACATATTTTGTCATTATGAAGTAAGTAGCACCAGAATTATTGTATTCGGATTTGAGCATTTATTTAGTAGTCGTTGAGTTATTTTCATAACTACAAAATAAACAAACAAAATGAATTGTCAAATTAAGGTGCTAGTTTGGTTTAGTTTAAAGTTTGTTTAGTGCACAATGAATAATTGTGAGTCGGAAGAGATTGTTGAGGCTGCATATATTGCAATAAGCAATTTGCTGCCTACGAAGTCAAAATCTTTATACGATATAGCCTACAATCGGTTCAAAAAGTGGTGCGCCGAGAAAAAAATGTTCAAGTATACAGCGATAATGTTTTGTTGGCACACTTCAGTGAAAATGCAAAGAATTACAAGTCTTCCACATTATGGGCGCAATATTCTATGGTTAAGTCATGCTTGATAATTTACGACAACATAGATATAAGCAAATTCCTCAAGCTGATCGCATTTTTGAAAAGAACCGTTGACGGATATCAAGCGAAAAAATTGAAAATAATGACAAAGGGTGAAATCGACCGTTTTCTATCAAGTACAGATGACAAAGAATTCTTAATGATTAAGGTAAGATTACTTTTTTGTTGTTAGGTATTTCAATTATTAAGTATTTTGATTTTTTATAGGTTGGATTAATTCTGGGGATTGCCGGAGTTTGTCGAACTGATGAACTAGTCAATTTAACTGTAGATGATATTGAGGATGTAGGCTTGATTGTAGAAATTCCAAACACTAAGACAAAGATTCCACGAACCTTTCTGGTTACCGATGTGGGATTGAATTGTTTCGAAAATACCTGCCCCTTCGTCCTCCCCACGTCAAACATAAGTGCCTTTTTTGTACTACAAAGCAGGAAAATGTAGTTCGCAGCCAGTTGGCAAGAATACCATGGGAAAAATTCCGAGTGTAGTAGCTTCGTATTTAAAGTTACCTGATGCTGCATGTTATACTGGTTACTGCTTACGAAGATCTTCAGCGACATTACTGGCAGATGCTGGTGTGGATATCACGACAATAAAGCGTCATGCTGGTTGGAAATCAACGACAGTCACGGGTTATTATATATTTTTAGGTATTAATAATATTGTGTGAAACTAACTACTCAGTGGACAAAAGCCCCAACCTGCGTTGAATTACACCCACAATATCTACCCATATATTCCTTATTATTAGCTTTTGTAACATTTTTTTACTGTTTTAAAAAGGTATTTTAAGCTAATATAAATCAAATCTCCTACAATTCCTATCAATGAAGTCATATGTATGTTCTCTGATACCAAACATCTAGGTATGCTAATGAACAATTCCACAGACAAAGCTCTATTCAATAATTATCTAAAGAAAATAATTTAATTTACTCACTCTATAAAAATCTAACTTTACTTTTTTGGCAGTGGAAACACGACAAATTCAACCACAATAGATGAGATTTGACCTATTTCTGCATTTTTAGGATTGCTTCTTCAGGTGGTCTCCTTTAAGTTGAATCAAATATCCAACTATAAAAATTATTATAAAAATTAAAATTATTTGAAGTTAAATATCGACAATGACAAAAAAGTGACATCCTGTCAATGAATTAAATATGACAATACCTACTTGAAAAATGTTCACCTTTTATGTAAAAGTTTTTATATATTTTTAGGTATTAATAATATTGTGTCAATCCTAAAAATGCAAAAATGGGTCAGATCTCATCTATTGTGGTTGAATTTGTCGTATTCCCACTGCCAAAAGAGTGAAGTTAGATTTTTATAGAGTGAGTAAATTAGATTATTTTCTTTAGATAATTATTGAATAGAGCTTTGTCTGTGGAATTGTTCATTAGCATACCTAGATGTTTGGTATCAGAGAACATACATATGACTTCATTGATAGGAATTGTAGGAGATTTGATTTATATTAGCGTAAAATACCTTTCTAAAACAGTAAAAAAAACTGAGGGTTATGTCGAGAACTCCATTGAAAATGAGACCAAAATTGCTAATCAGGTTTTAGTAGGTACCACTACTAGCGCAATCACAAAAACTGTAAATGTAAGCGAAAGTAATATTCCTTCTAATATTAATTTTAAAAATTGTACAAATGTAACATTTAATTTAAATGTTAATAAATAATTTCATTCATTTCATTTATCTTTTTTTTGCATGAAAAACGTTCTCCATAATGTAAACTCCCTTGGGAGCATTATACTCCCTTGGGAATAATCGACTACTTCTGTTTTAATTTTGATGTCATAGAACATAATTTTTGAAAATAAAATTGTTCCTGTAGAAATTATAAAAAAAGATAGAACTGTTAAGTTTGATGTTGAATATGTGCAACTTGATCGTCGATACATTTTCGAAACACTCTCAAACATCTCTGCTCTTCTCGAAATAACATTTGGTGATCATTTCTAATAACATCGACTTAGGTAATTATACGATTTAATATTTCCACTCTACTATTTACAGGACTTTGAAAAATAGGGTTTTGAGATGGCTCCAAAGAAAAAATCTAGGGGGTTAAAATCGGGAGAGCGAGACAGAAAAGGACTATCTCGATCGATCCATCGATCAGGAAATGCGTTATTTAAATACGTTCTTACTGCCCTGCTAAAATGAGGAGCACCATCTTGCATCAGTCACATATTATTTCGAATATTTAATTAACTTTTTCTAATAACAAGTTAATAAAAATGTGTTTTTTCTCAAGGTATCGATAATATCGATAGAAATAGGGTATATATTTATATATTACGAGTATGTGTGCATCAAAGTAACATCTTAGTGAGGAAAAGGTGTTTTATTAAAAAAAATATATATTTTAACTATTGCATATTTTATACGATTCTCCGATTTACCTAAAAATATGAATAAGTAACAAAACTGAACTTATTATTATTTATTATAAGTCATTATGCAGAACATGTTGCATGTACAGAATACAAATGGGTATTTTATTTTCTCGCAGTTTTTGCTGGATTATCCTTTTTTAAATCTCATTAGTTTAAAATTGGAAAGAGAAAAATAACATTTTTCGAAGTGTCTCAGGTATGAGTAAACTCACAGATAAATAATATACAAAGTGATGCATAACCGTATCCAAAAAAATTAGAGGCAAATTTTACGAGGAGGGGTTATATAATTTCTTTTCTAATTGGCGCCTCTTCTAAAAAGTTACAGCTCCTTAAAGGAAGAGGAGGAGGATTCTCCTGGTTTGCTGTAAGGAAGTGAAATAAACCAAACTTTGTTACCTATAGTTTTAAATTACTTAATCGAAATGGAATTCTAAGATAGCTTTGTTTAGTTAGAAACTTTTTTGTCTCTTACAAATATTTCATTTTATTATAATTTTTTAAACTATGCAAAATATGGTATCATATCAACTTTTTATGCAATTTATTCTTAGTAGACTGCTGTCAGACACGAAAAAGTATTTGAATAAACAAAGCTACCTTAGATTTTCACTTTGGTTAAGAAATTGGAAAGTATAAGATTTGGAAAATAAACATATTATTTTATAAGTACCTATGACGTCCCTGTCAATATCGTTTGCTTATTCACTGTTTTCGAGAAAAATTAAAAAAACCTAACCCTTCTCTTAAAGGACTGTTACTTGTTAGGTGAGGCTTCAATTAAAACTATATATTTATATAAAAAATCCTCCTTAAAATCACCTAGTTTTGAGACAAAAGTTTTGAAATGTGTATATAATAGTGATGTTTTGTCATTTTAATAACGATTTTGCCAAATATCAGTTTTTCGAGAAAAATTACTGTTTGGCAAAATTTTGAGTTAAAAAGAAATTTATCCATAAAAAGAAAAACTCAAGTGGTTTGGCAAGATATATTAACGATCAAATAAATATGTGAATGAATTACAAAAATAAATATCTTTATTAGTTTAGGGAAACAGGAGATTTTATCGGTGATAAAAAGCTATATATGTATCCTTTATCACTGTTAAAGTGACAAGAACGTCACTACTATATCCATAATTTTATATAAGAGTTAATGTATCAACAATAAAAACTCTTGTTTCTCTAAGCTAAACTAGTTTTAGTAGGCGCATGTCAATTTAAAACGTTCCCTGTCGTTACAATTATTAAGAATTATTGAAAGTGTGAGTATAAAATATATATCGTTTTTTTTTTGGTAAAATTTCAACTGAACAAATTAGAAAAAACATAGAAATATCAATTCCACAAAACACAGTATCTCGTCGACAATTTATAGAGTTTTGTCAAATTCGAAATTACGAACTGTCAGAAATAATTCGGGGAAAAAATATGATATATTAAAGGATTGGGCATATAATATGAAATGAAAACTGGAGAAGATTGCAAAGAATATGCAGTTAAAACAATCTGGAATATAACTGCAGAGATGATACAAGAAAAATATTTCATTGAATATAACATTAAATTTGATGCTTCTACCGACATAACTTTTAAAGAAGTTTGTGATACAAGAAACAGAAAGAGAAAAAAATTACAAGCCATTCCAGCAAAAAAATGTATGTTCTATAGCAATAGACAAGAAACACTGAAATTTGACGTTTGATTTTTTCATATTCGTTAGAAAGAAAAATTTTTTCGACAAAAACAAAAGGTTTTGTGATTTTGCTGTTGAAAATATTAAATAAAATGCAATGTTAATTTTTTTAAATGTAAAACTTATTAAAGTAATTTATTCTGGTTAGCTTTTTATCATGTGGTGCAAATATAATAAAATTTATATTGATACGTATCATTAAGTTTTTAACATATTACAGTTTTCTGGCGTAATTAAATGTCTCTCTAAACTTCTACATGTTTGTATACACTTACTCAACACCCTGTATAAATTTAAGTCAGTCATGCCTGTTAAGGTAAAACGTAATTATTTCTGTGACATTCACGTTAAATGACATTAGAAAAAAATCATTTGTTACTATCATGCCAGTGTCTACTGAAAACTTACATTGTGTCGAAAAGTCTTCATCGCACCAGAATTTAGAGCGTCTATTCAAATGGAGAAAATCGCGCCCGAAACGAAGCAAACATCTCAGTCGCCACTCATTTCGCGGAATCCATGGCTAACATGATTGGCTTATGGCAATAACGGTCGTCGAACAACAAGTGAGCCGACGCTTGGCGTCGGGAGCGTTAAAGTTTGAACGTGCAGGCGCGGGCTTGCGCTCTGATCTTCGGTCCGCTATGAATTATTTAAAATTTTTATAAGTTGGGGGTAGATGAGCTCAATTTCACGCCTGTAGATGCCATTCGGGGGGAATTATGTGCATAATCAATGCAAAGGAGTGAAAATCGAGCCGGCGGAAACAATCGCGAGGTGTTTACGGGAATGGCAAAAATTGTATACAGGGTGATTCGTAACGGCCCATAGAGACAAACTAGATTTTCAGTTCAAAATATTACGATTTAAGCCAACTTGCCTCGTACAAGGTGTCAAAGTTGGAATTTATAAAGTGACTGTATGAACCTAAAAATTTTCTGTTTTGACATATTTGCTAGAGGGCTCCACATCCGCCATATTTGTGAGCGTAACTTTTTTGGCTCTAACATTAAAATATCTAAAATTTACATTGTTTCTGAGAAAAAAAGGTATACTTGTCATTAGCGTCAGGAATTGGCCATTTTCGAGAAAATAGTTTTTCAACAATCAACTGCATAGTTCATTGTACAATATTTTGACGTAGTAGGCGTTAAATTCCTTTGCAAATTGGATATGTTGGAGATAGATCGACAAGCAATAAGATTTGCACTTGTGTAAAATGCTAAGGATAGTATTTTTCATCATCCAACGTAGAATCCATCCAAATAGAAGTCATACTGATTCTTGCAGCTCCAGTCGTCCTGAATTAGTTTGTGTACAATCAGCAATGTGAACAAATGTTTCGTCTTTTTTTTCTTTAAATTCCTAAACACATTTTTTAAATTCTGAGATTGTAATCTATTTCAAAATCGTCCCAAATATTCTCATTGCACAGCACGTCTAGTGAAATTCAATTGCCAACATATAACATCATTTCTCATTTTTTTACTGTATTAGAAAAGTATTTTAAGCTAATAGAAATTAAATCTCTTACAATTCCTATCAATAAAGTCATATGTATGCTCTCTGATACCAAACATCTAGGTATGCTAATGAACAATTCCACAAACAAAACTCTATTCAATAATTATCTAAAAAATAAATTAATCTAGTTAAATTTACTAACCTGGTTTAATGAAAGCATTGTGTAAATATCTAAGTTCACTTTTAAATCTGTGGGAACTCAACCACAATAGATGATATCTGACCTATTTCTGCATTTTTAGGATTGCTTCTTCAGGTGGCCTCCCTTAAGTTGAGTCAAATATCTAACTATAAAAATTATTATACCAATAAATTAAAATTATTTGAAATTAAATATCGACAGTGTCAAAAATGACTTTCACCTATCAACGAATTTTAAATTAAACATGACAATTACCTACTTAAATAATCAAAAAAAAATTACCCTTTATGTAATCGTTCTTTTTATATATTTTTAGGTATTAACAATATTGTGTGAAACTAATTACTCTGCGGACTAAAGCCTCCGACCAGCGTTGAATTATTTATTAGCTTAAAATACCTTTTTAATACAGCAAAAA
This sequence comes from Monochamus alternatus, assembly GCA_037114965.1. Lineage (NCBI taxonomy): Eukaryota > Metazoa > Arthropoda > Insecta > Coleoptera > Cerambycidae > Monochamus > Monochamus alternatus. Next base: position 38,113,540 of record CM073435.1, read on the forward strand.
ATGTTACAAAAACTAATAATAAAGAATATCTGGGTAGATATTTTGGGTGTAATTCAATGTTGGTCGGGACTTTAGTTCGCAGAGTAGTTAGTTTCACACGATATTGTTTATACCTAAATATATAAAAAAAAATCATCTCTCATATTTGAATATGAAAAATTATTGTTTCAGAATTTTTCGATTTTGTAAAATAATTAATTTTAACTAATATACGTGAAAATATTGATGATAAATATACTTTTATAGTTCAGGATAGTGACCTTACTCAATTATTTTTAAGGGAAATCTAGTTGGAACGAGGTCATAAATTTAATAAAAGACTTTTTATTTTACATCATCCAATGATGATAATGTGTGCTTCCACCCCTGGGGTGGTTGACACCCCATCTTGGGGGTAGAATCTTTTACACTCAGATTAACCCCGGGAATTGATAGATAATCAAATTTTAAACAAAAAATGTCATAAATATTTTTGGGTAGATCAATACTTTTTGGGTTATTCGCACTTGAAAAAGCATACTTTTCATTAAAAAAAACGTGATTTTCAATGATTTTTTACGAATAACTCAAAAATTAAGCGTTTTATTAAAAAAAAGTGTAATAAACCAAAATAAATCTTATAAAAAGACAAAGAGATTGTTTTTTTTATTATGTTTTCTAAGTACAATACTAAGCGATTTATAATTGGTTAAAGATGACTTTTTATTTTTGGGGTACTATACTCGATATATTTATCGTCAAATAACGGAAAATGGAAATCTTCTTCGATAAAAACTCATACAACCTTTCTTAAAGGGCTTGAAAAAACCTTTGAAATGAGCCCTGTTAAAAGTAATTTCGATTAAAACAAAGCGAGATGTGATGAAAAAAAGTTGGATTACTCTAATTTTTGAGAGAGAGAAAACGAGCAATATAAGTAACACTATTTTTATCTGAATTAAAATTAAACGTATATCATCAAAAATTCAAATTCATTTAAATTTTTATTTTAGTGTTATTTATAAAGTCCAAAAGTTTAGCCGGTTTAGAATGCGTATTTTTCGAAAATACCATGTTTAAATTATATATATACAGGGTTAACTATGACTAGGTACAAAAATTTTAACCACGTGCTCATGGAGCCCTAAAAGACAATAAAAAAGTTATTCCAGAATTTTAGCTCGATATTTAAAAAATGAGGCAAAACCCTTTTTTCCTACGGAAAGTCGGCGCCTATGATGAGTATAGACTGAGATGGCTTATGGCTTAGATACATAGTTGGCATTACATCTGTCAATAACTACCATGCGGTCGTTTGCAGTATTTCTAAATGCAGAAACACCAAAAATTAACATTCTTATTAGTATTAATACCTGATAGCAAGGTAACAGTTAATCCAGTTAGCTCCAGTATTTTGCATTCGTTTTTCATTATTTGGTTACAAACTGGTAAAACTACATTTTCACTCACTACCGATAAACACACTTCCCGTAGGTACAGTTGTTAGATACAATGCCTATGTACTATAACAAAATCGAAGAAAGGGGTGGTAGGTAGGTTCTAATAGATAACAGAAAACGTTTAACACCCGCGGCAGTCTTGTCCCATAACCTAGAAAAACAAACCGGCGAACTGTATTGTGGGAAAATCTGTACCCGACACATTTTCCTTTATTTATTAACTATAAAACGTTTTAAATTAAAATAAGGCACTAAAAACTGAAAAAGAACACAAAACTACAACGTAAACACAAGAATTAAATTATAACATGACAGTGAACCGACTCGACTGGACCGACTGCCGACTGTTGCATGACGGTAGCTTGCTGGTTGCATACTCTGAGTCTCGCATTGGCGGCGTTAAATAAGGATTTAATATAATATCGAAAAAAAAATTTTTTCGCTTTATAAATAAGTTTGGAAATTTTTTGAAAGGAAATTCTGTTAATTCTTATTTTTTTCTATTCCCTCTTAAAATATTTGTACTTAGTCATAGTTAACCCTGTATATATGTATATATATATATTTTTGTAATTATCTCAAAAAAATTGCATTTTTTCAGAATAAATCTCAAACTATAAAAGATACGTAAAAAATGGTAGAATGCAAAAATATGGCTTTTTTATAGCTTGAAAAATAACGGAAATATAGCCGATTGAAGTTTGAGTTAATGCGCGTGACTCACCTGTAATCAGCCCTTTGGCCCTTCACTATTTAAAAAGAAAGGGTTTTAGAACAATTTAACGTAATTGTAGCTTTTGAAATTACCTTTAAAATGGTTTTTACATGGACGCTGTAGCTTAAAAATTAACAGAAACGAATTGGATTTATTAAAAAAAAATTTTGAAGCACGTAAAAAAATTGTATATTGTAGCATCAACTTTTGAGGAGTTTTGAATCCAAAATTTTGTGAAATTATAAAGTAAAAAACTCAAAAATTTTATAAATCGGAAAAAGATTTTGATACGAGAACGTTGAGAACAATTTTAATTTGCATATTTTATAAACAGATTTTTGAACGCCATCAGTATTATACTGTTAATCATTTTTATTTTGATCTACTTGCTACTTCGCATCGTAGGAAAGTGGTTGCACGTATTGTTTTAGTAGTTAGTTGAAGTGTTATGCGTATATACCTATGCGCATGAAGTAGACACATGCGCAATGGCCTGCGCAGAAATCTGCGCCGTGAAATGAGACTAAAAATTAATAAAATAAATTATAGTTTAAAAAAAAGAACACGCTTTAATAGCAAACCGAACTAAAAAGTAGAACATAATTTTGAAGTATCAAGAGTTTGTATTACAGCAATAGAAAATTCCGACAAACAATTACGACTAATTAATTGGTAATAAGTTTAAATTAGAAATTAAATTATTAATAAAATAATTCAATTATAGCGAAAAAAGCGTGGAGTGCAATTTACTATATTTTCATAATGACTTTAATTTTATAAATAGCTTCACTACTGAAATAATTGCATTTAATATCAAGCACCCCACGCTTTTTTTACTGTAAGTGAATTATTTAATTAATAATTTAAGTTCTAATTTAATCTTATTCCCAATTAATTAGTCGTAATTGTTGTCGGAATTTTCTATTGCCGTAATACAGACTCTTGATACTTCAAAATTATTTTAATTCTTAGTTCGGTTTGCTATTAAAGCGTGTTCTTCAGGTTTTTAAAACTATAATTTATTAAATTCCAACTTTATCTCTCTGTATCTTTTTTATTATCAACATTTTATTAAGGCATATTGGCATATTAAATCGTAATATTTTGAAATGGAAAATTCATAGATTATTACTTACGGACCATCTTTTATTTGCGTTTCAGATTCACCAATTTATTTATTCACGACACAGTTTCATTCTGTTCTCCGCAGGGAAAAATGGGAGAATACTGACTGACTACCTATGGACCACAAGATGTCGCACACACAGGGTGTCCAGTATACAGGATGTCCAGAACCTTGTGGTAAAAAATTATATGAAATACAGGGTCTAAATAATGTCAGTACTTCATATACAGTTTTGTCCTATCTGGCTTCCTTACAGATATACAGGGCGTACCTAAAATGCATCGACGAGCGAGCCATCCTAGATTCTTGAGGTCCAATAACGACGACATATCCTAAGTTACCTATACAGGGTGATCCTTAACCTATATAAATAACATTGTGTAATTATAGCTGGGAACAAATAATGATAAATAGCGAAAAAATGTAACAAAATAACATATCGTCCTGATTTGTTTATCTTTAGTTTTATTGGGTTTCTGCCACACTTCTGAAAAATAATAAAATTTAATTAAATAAGCCCTTGCGCCAAACGGAACAGTCAAGGGTTATTTTTGAAACTAAGTTTGCCTTACCAAAAATATCTCACACGGAAAAAAGCAGATAAGTAAAAAATAACAAAAATCACATCACTATCGCGCACTTCCGTATTATTGACGTTTCGAAAAACTCTCTGTTTTCGTTTTCAAAATAGTAGTAAAAATATTAAACGTATGTCAAGTTTGACAGTTTAAAATTTGTTTATCTGCTTCCATAGAGATGTTAAATGATTTTCATTTTATTTTTACTTACTTCTTCTTGATACAACTGTAGCCAACAATGATCGATGTTCACTGAACAGTTTGACACACACTTATCTCCGTTCAACAAAATAATCGCGGTCTCTTTTAATTTTCTTTTTGTCGCGTTATCTTCCTTCTCTAAAATTTTTGCGGAACCCCATTGAATCATATGAACGGTAATAAATTCAATAAAAACGAAACAATTATTTTTGGGAAAAATTCTCGAACAGGTCGATTTTTAAATTAAAAAATTCATATTTTAGCGTAAAATGCGATTTTCAAATGTCATTTGTTTTCGAGTAATGACGTCATCGATTTTTTTAAGGCAACACCATATTTTTTACTTGATTCTGAAAGATCGTTTAATTCTCTATCAGACAGTACTAAAATTTTGCCCTCTTACATAGGAAAGTTTTCGAGTAAATGACGATTGAATGTTAGAAAACGTAAATCAATTAAAATAAAGCAAGAACGTTATGAGTTTAGTTTTTCGAATTCCATAGTTCTTTTATGGATCACGTAGGTGAAAATCTTTGCAAAGTGTCATTGTCACACCGACTTTCTAATAAGTATTGTAAGCAACATAGAAATTATTATTCAATTTAAAGTATTATGGCACATTTAACTGTTACTCAAAGAATTGAAATTTTAATTCTTATCGGATGCGGGAATATGACTAGAACTCAGCAGGAAGTTTGCGATTTATTTAATGAAATATATCCAGATCGCCCTATCCAATCAACAGTCAGTAAGGTAGAGTCTAAATTTAGAGAAACTGGCAATGTTGTAAATATTCCAAAACCTGGACGTCTAAGCATTAATGAAAATCAGAAACAGAACATTTTGATAAGTATGGTGGATAATCCTCATAATTCTTCACGATTAGTTGCATTAAACAATGACACTAGTCAGAGCACAGTGCTACGTATCTTGAGGAAGGAAAAATATCATCCCTACAAAATTCAACTTGTGCAGGAACTCAATGAAGATGATCCCGATCGCCGCTTACACTTTTGCGAAATTCTAATGGATTTATGTCAAGGAAATAGAAATTGACACCGTCAAATACTTTTTTCAAATGAGGCCACATTTTGTCTGAATGGTACAGTAAACCGTCAAACTTGCAGATATCGGAGTCGGGAAAATCCTCATTGGATGACAGAGGCACATAACCAACACCCTCAGAAATTAAATGTGTGGGCTGGAATCATTCATAATGTGCAAGAAGAATTTCTTCACAGACTTGCGCATTGTCAAGAAGTTGGTGGATGGCAATTCGAACATTTAATTTAAGTATAAAATTTAATCAATTGTATTTTATTTTACATACCTTAGAATTGTTACTTTTTTATGGATAAAATTTACGTTTTCTAACATTCAATCGTCATTTACTCGAAAACTTTCCTTTGTAAGAGGGCAAAATTTTAGTACCGTCTGATAGAGAATTAAACGATCTTTCAGAATCAAGGAAAAAAAATGGTGTTGCCATTTAAAAAAAATCGATGACGTCATTCCTCGAAAACAAATGACATTTGAAAATCGCATTTTACGCTAAAATATGTATTTTTTAAATTAAAGATCGACCTGTTCGAGGATTTTTCCCAAAAAATAATTGTTTCGTTTTTATTGAATTTATTCTATACTTTTGGAGCATACGGTATACATAGATAATTGAATACTCTGGCATGAGAAGAAAGAATTTCAAGGAATTAAAAACATGATTCAATAAATTACTACAATATACATATAATAATATATTTTTATAAATAGAAACATGTGTAATAAAGTATTTGATTTGATTGAATTGTCCAATGGATAGATCTATATTCATCCACAATTCAAATATAAATATAAACTGAATATTACGCTAGATCCGCTCGGTTCATTCCTCCAAATTACGCGTCGGTTTATTACACTGTGATTGGTCGAAAGTTACCAGACAACCTAATCCTTTTTAATAACCTTGGGGATTACTTTCTTCTCAAAGTCTACGAAATGATGCACTAAATACTGTGCGTTGTCTATTTGGGTATCTTGGTCGGTATTCTCGAACGTTCCAATGAGAATACCCATATACAAAGACATTATACGCTCTTCAGATGTAAATAAAGGCATTATTGATTTATCACTTTAACGCTAAATGTCAAATGAATTAAAAAAATACACAAGTAATAATTATTTTTACAACAACCATCATTTTTATACGAATGGGACATGTTCATCTGGCAAAGTTTGTCATAGAGTTTGTAGAACACCTTGTAGAATAAAAAACTATGTCTATTCTTAATACCTTGATTTACTAAAATATTTAAAATGATTCAAAGAAACAGGGATTGGCGACAGCCATCTATCAATTACTCCATTGCATAATACATGTATAATATATTGCTTTGGGATTGGCTATAAAAAAACACCTCCAATTTCTTGTTCTTTCTACATTGTCTACGATTCTAGGTCAACCTTAAAAAACGTAGAACGATGTTCCAAGTGCAAATGAAATAAAAATTGTATACGTATGGACCTTTCCAATTGATATACAGTATGCGCCAAAAGTATGGAATAAATTCAATAAAAACGAAACAATTATTTTTTGGGAAAAATCCTCGAACAGGTCGATTTTTAATTAAAAAAATACATATTCTAGCGTAAAATGTGATTTTCAAATGACATTTGTTTTCGAGTAATGACGTCATCGATTTTTTTTCCTTGATTCTGAAAGATTGTTTAATTCTCTATCAGGCAGTACTAAAATTTTGCCCTCTTGCATAGGAAAGTTTTCGAGTAAATGACGGTTGAATGTTAGAAAACGTAAATCAATTAAAATAAAGCAAAAACGTTATCAAGTTTAGTTTTTCGAATTCCATAGTTCTTTTATGGATCACGTAGGTGAAAATCTTTGCAAAGTGTCATTGTCACACCGACTTTCTAATAAGTATTGTAAGTGACATAGAAATTATTATTCAATTTAAAGTATTATGGCACATTTAACTGTTACTCAAAGAATTGAAATTTTAATTCTTATCGGATGCGGGAATATGACTAGAACTCAGCAGGAAGTTTGCGATTTATTTAATGAAAAATATCCAGATCGCCCTATCAGCCAATCAACAGTCAGTAAGGTAGAGTCTAAATTTAGAGAAACTGGCAATGTTGTAAATATTCCAAAACCTGGACGTCCAAGCATTAATAAAAATCAGAAACAGAATATTTTGATAAGTATGGTGGATAATCCTCATAATTCTTCACGATTGGTTGCATTAAACAATGACACTAGTCAGAGCACAGTGCTACGTATCTTGAGGAAGGAAAAATATCATCCCTACAAAATTCAACTTGTGCAGGTACTCAATGAAGAGGATCTCGATCGCCGCTTACGCTTTTGCGAAATTCTAATGGATTTATGTCAAGGAAATAGAAATTTACACCGGCAAATACTTTTTTCAGATGAGGCCACATTTTGTCTGAATGGTACAGTAAACCGTCAAACTTGCAGGTATTGGAGTCGGGAAAATCCTCATTGGATGGCAGAGGCACATACCCATCACTCTCAGAAATTAAATGTGTGGGCTGGAATAGTTGACGACAGAATAGTAGGGCATTTCTTCTTTGAAGGAACCCTTACAGGACAAAGATATTTAGAGTTTCTAGAAAATGACCTTGTTCCAGCCCTTGCAGTAATTTTTCCTAACGATAATGGCTCTGACATTCCTGACGATACCATATGGTTTCAGCAAGACGGTGCACCTCCGCACTATGCGCGCCCTGTACGAGATTTTTGGACAACTGTTTTCCTGGGAGGTGGATCGACAGACGCGGACCGATAGAATGGCCTGCAAGATCGCCAGATCTTACACCTATTGACTATTTTTTATGGGGATACTTGAAGCCAAAAGTGTACATTAATAAACTACGTAATTTAGAAGAACTTTAAAATCGCATTCGGGACGAAATACGCAGAGTTACCCCAGAAATCATTCATAATGTGCAAGAAGAATTTCTTCACAGACTTGCGCATTGTCAAGAAGTTGGTGGATGGCAATTCGAACATTTAATTTAAGTATAAAATTTAATCAATTGTATTTTATTTTACATACCTCAGAATTGTTACTTTTTTATGGATAAAATTAACGTTTTCTAACATTCAATCGTCATTTACTCGAAAACTTTCCTTTGTAAGAGGGCAAAATTTTAGTACTGTCTGATAGAGAATTAAACGATCTTTCAGAACCAAGGAAAAAAATATGGTGTTGCCATTTAAAAAAAATCGATGACGTCATTACTCGAAAACAAATGACATTTGAAAATCGCATTTTACGCTAAAATATGTATTTTTTAAATTAAAAATCGACCTGTTCGAGGATTTTTCCCAAAAAATATTTGTTTCGTTTTTATTGAATTTATTCCATACTTTTGGCGCATACTGTATATATTTTGATGTTTGTAGAAAAAATTTTGTTTGCAACACGTGCGCGAACTACTTTGGTGATCGAGAATTAAATTTTTTAACGAGGCGCAGCATTTCGCGCGCTTGATACAAATATAACTATTTGTTTAAAGAAACAACAAATAAATAAAGTAAAGATTTGCTAACATTTTTTTAAGTGCATAGCTATATAAACATCTTCTTAATCGCTATTTCAAATTTGTATCGTCTTTGTAAAATTTTTCTTGAAGCCTTACATAAGGCTTTGATGGAGAAACAATTTTTAACAACTTCGACGGCACGAAGAAGATTCTCTTGCGTTCATAAACCTCGAGATACTCCAGGTTTTTTATGTACTTGTACGTCTACCCACTTTTTCATAACATACTCTGGAATCTAAACATGTCCTGTAGGATATTTTTTTCGCCGATCGACGAAGCAGTTTTAGTGACAGCTAGGCACTTTAGTGCCTGATTAAAGTGCCTAGGCTTTGGAAAAGCAAAATTAAAAATTAAAGTTTTTTCTATAACAAAGATAATATTACTTACTATACACGTTTATAGCGAAATTGGAACAGCCTGTAAGGGATATCCCTTGTTCCGTTTTGAAACATTTATTTCGTCTATGTAGATTGAAGTGTTTTCACTAGTAGATGGTTTATGAACTATTGAATTCTCCAAAATGATTGAATTATTTAAAAAATTGCTTCCAGCACTTGATGTACTTGCAGTAGGGAAAATTGTTTTACTAACAATTTATTTACGAGTTATGAACTCCTCAATGTAGCCTTCAGCTACCGTCGATGATTGATCCTTCACCATGCATTTTTAAAGTTGTGATATTAGCTCCCGAAATTATTAATAATATACGGAAACAATGTCAGTTATATTCGTGAACATCCTTTAATTTGAGAACCCAGATGTATGAATTACTATTAATTGATTAAATGCTTTACCATTTGAATATTAAAAAATATATGTGTTTAGATCTTGCGGCAATATTTACGATATATCTAAAACTATTCGGTAACAAGGATCTTTTTTTCTTTGTTTAGTAGAGTGATCAGCAATCTATTTCCCATGTCAATTGAAGTAATTCATCACATCGACATGCCCCAAATATAGCAAAAATCATTGGCACCTATAATAATAATTCAGTATTCTCCGTTTGCAAACATATATTTTTCTAAATACCTTTGTACCTAACTACATATCACCAGGGACCTCCATTAGGAATTTTTTAATTTGCTGATGTTATTCTCAGCCCGGTAATCAATATTTTTTTAATATGTTTGCTGATAAATCTTCTTCGATTTTTCTGGTAATAAATTACACTTTATCTGCTTCGCTGATTTAATAATATAAAATAGATAGCGTTGTTTGATATTATGATAAAATTAAAATTGATCGGCGAACAAATTATATGTTTAACTTGGCAGTAAAGTAGATTTAATGCCTTGGCTGCTTTAATAGACTCAGCTACACTTCTTCTATTAAATACCAGCCGCGGTATTAAATCTTGTGGTTAAACAAATAATTATTGTTTGTTTTTTCATTTATCTTTAATTTTTTATTGTGTTCCTAACACTTATTTTCGACGCCTCCAATCTTCGTACGGTTTAAACCGGGGTCTGTTTCTTTGATTTGACTTGGTTAAAATTTTCTACAACTGCTTTATAAGAGCCTCATTACAGCATTTATTTGGCACTGTTTCAGTGAAGGTGACATATTACCCCACTAGCGAACTATTAAAAATAGAGATCACTGCTTAATGGTTATTTTTATTAAGAACCAACAACCTGTTGAACAGTTTGACAATTAATAGATAATTTAACTTAAATTAAATCGAATTACATGTTATAAATATTAACAACATAACTTTGGCAATTCGTAAGATTAATAGTAGATGAAAGCAGCTGGTCTGTATTTGTATTAACAATACTTAAATTTTCTTTGTAAGCACTTGAAGTAGCTTAAATGACGGCAATCTTTCCTCCAAGAACTTTTGACGCGATTTTTCTCTTGTTTTTAAGACTTCGAACCACCATGCCGCCGTTATACAGGGTGGTTCAGATTTAATCTTGATAACTTCAGGAATCGATAGAACAGGTTAAAATAATATTCATTTGTGATATAAACTTATTTCCTAAAACGCATCGTTTCCGAGATAGAGGGCGTTGAAGTAGGAATTTTTCATAACTTTTGAACCACTTATCCGATTTAAGTGAAATTCGGAACACAAACACTCCTTATGATCTTACATAAGCTTCTTAAGTTTGAACTACCTACCCCTCTTAGAAGTGTATTTTGTATGCTACCTCCCTCTTACTTTATTTCAAAACTACAAAAAAAAAATATTTCAATAAAACATCTGCACACCACTTTGACCTGATTGATTTCGAAACTTTTTCGTCTCCTGTTTTTTTTTCGACGTTTGGTCTTGTTTCTGAGATATTCAAAGAAATTGGTAACAGTGTAGCGCACCAGCCGCCTAAATTTCATTTAACGTTATAGCAACCCATGAAAACAAAACTCAGTAATTTGTCTAAACTGACGTTTGTGAAAATCATTGTCAAAAGTATTATTTAAAGAGCATTTTTAATGCTAAGAAAAAATGCCAAGAACGTTTACAAATGCTGAATATGCCGATATACATTATGTTTATGGTTTCTGTGACGGAAATTCCAACGCATCAGTTCGAGAGTACCGAACACGCTTCTAATAGAAGAATTCCAAATGCACAAGTTTTTGTAGATATGCATCGTCGATTTTCGGAATATGGTTTGCGTCGCTACAATGATCATAATCGTAATGTACCTCCAAGAAATAATCAGCGAATTCATAATCTTTTTGATATCGATAGAACTTTAAGTACAGCAGCTCGGCAACTCCATTTATCTCAATCAAAAGTACTGAGAGCACTCGAACAAGATCATCGAAGGGCTTTCCATCTCCAACCAGTTCAAGGTTTGTTGCCAGGAGATGCTGAAAAACGTTTAAATTTTTGTAGATGGGTTTTAGATTCAACAGAAATTAATCTACAATTTCTGCATAAGGTTTTATGGACCGACTAATCTAATTTCACAAAAGCTGAAATTGTGAATTACCACAACATTCACGTTTGGAGTGAAGTCAATCCTCGATGTGTCAGACAATCTTCATTTCAGCAACAGTTTAGTGTAAATGTGTGGATAGGTGTTTTAAGTAATAACCTCTATGGGCCGCATATTTTGGCTCCTCGTTTAAATGGAGATTTGTTTCATGAGTTTCTGCAAAACTCTCTCCCCGACGTGCTTGACGATGTCCCTTTAAATTTACACCAAGGGAACTGGATGCAGTTGGATGATGCCCCTGCACATTACGGAAGGCAAGTACGGCAGTGGTTGGATGAGAATTATCCTCGTCGATGGATTGAAAAACAACCCAACAACCACCCAAATATGTGAATTCCTTGCGAAGGACCAGTGGCTTGGCCTTCGCGCTCGCCAGATCTGAATCCTCTGGATTATTTCGTTTTGGGCCATCTAAAAGCAATTGTATATGATACGCCAGTACATACCCGTGAGGAATTGATCCAAAGGATAAGACATGCTTGTGATGACATAAAAAACAATCCTGTTCAAATAGCAGCTGCGGTTAATACACTAGTCGTCGATGCCAATAATGTATTGAGGCTGGAGAAATGCACTTTGAACAATTATTGTAATTTTTTTAGTAGTTGATAAGTTTGTTGTAAATCTTGTAATAAGTAGTTGTTACTGAATTTATGTTTGAGGTTATTGGCCTTTTTTTCTTAACACTAAGAACACTCTTTAAAGAATACTTTTGACAATGATTTTCACAAACGTCAGTTTTTTTTGAGAGCCGTCCGATAATGTCCTCGGAAGCACCGCAGTCTATAGACTTATTGTGAATCTCTCGACGAGCACAAACATCCATGGTACTACAGTGGGATTCGAACCCACACCGACATAGCCGATCCAGACTGGTTCCACGAACAGTCGTCTTCCAGCCACCTCGGCTATCGCGGCGCCCAAAACGTCAGGCTACACAAATCACTGAGTTTTGTTTTCATGGGTTGCTATAACGTTAAATGAAATTTACGCGGCTGGTGCGCTACACTCTCACCAATTTCTTTGAATACCTCAAAAACAAGACCAAACGTCGAAAAAAAAAACAGAAGACGAAAAAATTTCGAAATTAATCAGGTGAAAGTGGTGTGTAGATGTTTTATTGAAATTATTTTTTTTTTTTTGTAGTTTTGAAATAAATTAAGAGGGGGGTGGAATACAAAATACACTTCTAAAAGGGGTAGGTAGTTCAAACTTAAGAAGCTTATGTAAGATCATAAGGAGAGTTTGTGTTCCGAATTTCACTTAAATCGGATAAGTTTTTCAAAAGTTATGAGGGAAAAACGAAAAAAAAAATACTACTTCATCGCCCTCTATCTCGGAAACGATGCGTTTTAGGAAATAAGTTTATATCACAAATTATTATTATTATTTTAACCTGTTCTATTGATTCCTGAAGTTATCAAGATTAAACCTGAATCACCCTGTGTATTTAGCCTGCGTTGGCTAGAAGTAAAATAGATTATCGTCGAAAACAATACCCTGTATATTGTTGAGGCTGTGATAAATTGAGGAAAAAAGCAATCTTCTTTGGCATTATACTAAAAGTATTTATACCAACAGGAACTTTCATGCATTTACCACCTCTATAACCAACAAAATATCTCCCATGATCGGGATGACTAGGAAGCAGAGCGAGGTATTTTTTTATTACTTAGACCATATTCACATTTTCGATTCCCCCGGAACTGATTAAGAATTCTCGGGAAACTTTGGTTTTCGTATCCGGTATGAAGATATGATTTCCGTCATTTTTTACGTTTTCTAACAGCGAATTTGTTAACCCGTCCACTCTGCATGCACCTCCAAGTCCATTAATTAAGGCAACCTTTATGCATTTATGAATTTCAAATAGCAAATATTTTCTTGTTCTTACCTTTGTTAGCAAGAATTTCATGGGCATCTTGTAAAATATTTTAAACATCCTCTTTCGATAATACTCTTGACTTTTCTAGTTTGTATCCCACTGATTGCTTTTTCAGAAAAGCAATGAAATTGTTGAATTTACTGATGTCAAATTTTGCCGGATACAGATTGTAAACCGCAGCATAGAATAGAACGCCCAACGACTGGATGATTTGTATTTCTTGGATAATTCTTCAAATAATGCTAATAATACCTTTCCTTTTGCTTCATATTTTATATTCTTAGATGCACGCCAATTAGTGAATAGTTTATAAAACTGTTCGTACTTGGTTCTCGACTTATCTGGTAAAAGTGAAGTAACTCCAGTTGCAGCAGTTTTTTCAATATCAAGAGGCAAGTTTTCTGTTTCTGAATCACTCATTATTTCAATCAACATCACTGTTTTCATAAGAAAATGTAAAAACGAACACTCAATTTTGTTTATAACAAGTTTGATTTGATTAGTGGGTATACTGTGGCCAGGAAGTTTAACAGGTTACCATAACAATGCTTTTGCGTCTTGATTTTGAATCAAAACTTGCAAACTGAATCTAAATTTAGATTTTTCTCAATTTAAGGTAGTTGTAGATAAAACTTTTGGCAGTTCTAGATACAATTTTATATGGTACACGTGGAATAACAACATTTTTTATTACATTTAAATGTCTTACCCATGTATAATAATGCCCATATCCCACTTGTACTATAAAATGACTATTACTTTTACCTATTTAATTACTTATTTTAGAAATACCCTATACAGGGTTAACTATGACTAAGTACAAAAATTTTAAGCACGTGCTCAGGGAGGTCTAAAAGACAATAAAAAATTTATTTCGGAATTCTAACTCGATGTTTTAAAAATGGGGCAAAACCCTTTTTTCCTACGGAAAGTCGGCGCCTATGTCCATCAGTCATCGTCCAAGATGGCTACATATGTCAACTACCATGCGGTCGTTTCTCACAACGTTGCCGAATGTAGAAACAACGAAAGTAAACATTTTTACTAATAATAATACCTAAGTACCTGATAGATAATAGTTAATCCGTTCAGCTACAGTATTTTGCATTTGTTTTTCGTTCCTTCGTTCAAAACTAATATTAATTTTCACTAATTACAGGTCCGTCAGAATTACTCGCCACAAAATACACACTTTGCGTAGAGTTAATAAATTGCCCATTTATTTTAAGAAAATTGATTGAAAGAAATACTAACAGAAAACTTCGAATACACCCGTGGCAGTTTTTCATTTAGAAAATTTTGGCCGATAACTGTAACTCCACTGCATTGCTCTCAACTCTAGAAAATATGTCCACGTACGTATAAAGAAAATTGTAGAAAACTACACGTCCCAATATATCGCAACTATCCATCATTTAATAAATAAAACGTTTAAAACTGAAATTGTCACTGAAAACGGAAAACTAAAATTACAATGTCAACACAACCGGTCAGTCTTCGGTCTGCCACCACCGAGAATCTCGTATTCTTCAGATAAATATTCTTATAGCAATCAATATAATCAATATTCTATTCTTTTGTGTACAATCGTGCGTTATCTTCATCCTAGTATTGCTTTGATACTTCCTCCGTGACACGGGATTACACGCACATAGCACTTGTCAGTCGATATAAACCTATGCTGTGTTGTTGGTTGCATTGTTTCTAATACTCTCCAAATGTCAAACAGCAGTAGTGATCAGAAAAGTAATATTACAGAGCACTGTAAACGCCTCGGGAAATTTAAAATAATAATACTACAATATTATTATATGCAAACATGGTCAATTATTGTTAATATCGTTACTATTATTAGTATTATTATTTAATTCTATAATAAGTTAAAAAATGGAACGAGTTTAAGTGCACTTTGCACTATTGACCTACAGATGGCGCCAGCATCGGAAGATCCATCAAATATCGCAAATATTTTGATATTAGTTTACAGTATTTTGCTTTTCCCACATTCAAATTCGTGTAATCGCGGAAATTTCGGATATGGTACTAATTTATGGGAAGTGCGACGAAAGTGCATATCGTGCAGCAGCAGAATATCAAAGACGTTTTGCAAATATATAGACAGAATATTTCAAATCCTCGTACATTTGTACGAATTGTACAACGTCCACTAATGTTGTTTTACACGTGCTGGAGTTTTAAATACGTATGTACCTAACTTGAAAATAAAAAAGAACCAATTTCATACTTTTTAAAATTCCTTGCAACTTCTTTTTTACTTAGTGACATAAAAATAAAGCATTTTTAAACTACAATAATAGATATACCTACAGAAAAAAAGTATTTTTTTATTTATGAAATGGTCAAGGGAAATCAAGAGGTCCCCAGCAAGTACAACAATTTTTACAACAAGTTATAATATAAACAAGTTAGAAAACAGAAATAATTCAACTTTCTTGATATCTCAAAATATCAGTCCTGGAAGTATCAGTAAGGTAGGTTTTACTCTCAGTGCTACCATATCGTGCTTCTCATTAAATAATCTAGTATTTTGTAAATAAAACTTTCTTTAAAAGCGCCGTAAATCGTTACACGTGGCAACGCGGTGCTCTGTCACTACCTTTGACAACTTTGACTTTGGCGGAATATACCTAACCTCGCAGCTGACAGGCGGCATAGTCGCCGAGAAATTAGGGGTTAATAAGGTTTTGAAAATAATTTTTTTTCGCTTTATAAATAAGTTTGGAATTTTTTTGAAGGGTGATACCGTTAATTCTGAATTTTTCCTATCCCCTCTTAAAATATTTGTACTAAGTCATAGTTAACCCTGTATACATGAATCTTTAGAGATTGATCTTATTTGTACGTATAGTATATACTAAAACTTCAGACCCGTAACTATAAAACAGAAATTAAAACAGGTTTCACATTATCTGGCATATTGTCAGTGTAATTTAAGGACATTTCATAAGCCTGTGTATAATAAATACATAAGATTTGCTCTTCAGTGTAACCTCAAATGCCCTGAGCTAATATTGGTTGTTTACTTTAGTGACCCAGCAAAGCATCGATAGCCAAATCTTATACCAGTACCAACAAGTTGTTTAACAGACAAGGAAAGTTTGATTTTCCAGTCCCCTCCACGCTTTTAAATCACGTAGTAATATGCAGGATGTTTCAGGATGTTTATCCAATGTTTATATGTCTCGTTAGATGTTAAAATAAACGAAAAATGTGTATATTTTCTAATACACACAACGTCAAAAGTCTTGGACCCCCCCCCTCATTCTTGATAAATAAATCTTCTTGTCAGAAAACCCAAATATAAAAATATATTGTTTTCTGAATCTTTTTTTTTGTGAAAAGAATATGTTCGATAAACTGAGTACTTAAAAAATTAAAAACCAGAAATGTATGACGTTTTTGACTTAACAACATTTATTAAATCAAAAAGAAGTAACAAAGCAAGTTCTTTACTTGACGAATAGTCGGTATGACCTCCACCACGTTCCAATAGCATATTGACACGTCTGTGCATTGAGATAATGAAGCGGTTAACGATTTCTTGCGGAATATTGTTCGTGCTCTTCTGCCTCTACGACTAACTCATCTGCAGTTTGAGGTGGAGGAATATGATTATGAATGGCTCTAGCAACGAAAACCCACATGTCTTCATGACAGAGTTAGTTGGCCAATCTAATCTATTAATATGTCCTGCTTCGAGTGTCTCTTGAGCCCTTCTTGCGCGATGTGGTCGATCGTTGTCATCCATAAACACAAAACTTTCATCTAATTCATTACGAAGGGGGTAGATAATGGGCGTAATAACATGTTCGACGTAAATTTGACTGGTCATATTCTGTGGTATGCGAATTAATGGGGTGCGGCGGTTGAACATTATTCCACCCCAAAACATTACGGTACCCCCTTCATACGGAGCAACTTCACGGGGAAAATGAAGTCGCTGTTGATGACCTGGTTCTCTCCAGACTCTTTGTCGATTGTCATCAGTAACCAGCCCAATTCTGGTTTCGTCTGTAAATAAGATCCACCGCCATTGGCGTAAAAGTCCACCTTTATGCTCTCGCGCCCACAAGAGACGGACAGAACGATGCTTTAGAAGTAGTAATGCTGTCATTATGAACCTCAAAGTCGTTAATAATCTGCCACTTTCTAGCACCCGTACTTTAATGTGACCGAATAGTAAATACAAAGTTTTAACCTTTTAAATTGAATTACCTGGGTATTGAAATTCGATATTGTGATAAAACAGAAATAGCATAAAAATTAAATACTATGAAATTCATTTTAAGCAACAAAAATAGAGAATTATTATTGAAATGTTACTGTTATTGATGTAAAATATAGATATATGATTATTATTGAAATTATCTTAAATAAACATATCGAAAGAAGCCTATTATTATATTAAATAACAAAATTTTAGAAATTTTATTAAATTCAATTTAAAATTTTATCTATCAAATTTGGACATGACGATACAAAAACATACAGTACATAAAGAAAATGAATTCAAAAACCAGACAATGACATATCAAAATAAAGCTTAAAGAACAAAGATTTAGCATATATGCATAATATCGCAAGACTGAAACATCATTCAAATAAAATATTAGCTAGATAAAATGAAAATTCCAATTTTAAAACATAATGACAATTAGAAATGTCAAATGTAAAGATGGCTATTCAAGGAAATTTCAACATCTCTGACAGGACTCTAAAAAAAGACAATTTAAAGAATATTTAAGTATAAAATTAGTAAAAATTGTTATGTAGTTGTAAAATATAGATATAAGAATACAAAAGACAAATAGTGTAGTGAATAGTGCTTCGATAAGAATAATTAAAAATTAAAATGTTACATGTGTATTGACCCTAACAAAACTACTAATAATCTAGAAGGTAAAATTACCTATAAACAATAATTTATTGATTAGTTACGAA
Organism: Monochamus alternatus; assembly: GCA_037114965.1. Lineage (NCBI taxonomy): Eukaryota > Metazoa > Arthropoda > Insecta > Coleoptera > Cerambycidae > Monochamus > Monochamus alternatus. Next base: position 38,131,981 of record CM073435.1, read on the forward strand.
GAAAACTGTGAAGCGAAAAGAGGTGTGAATTTGATAGAGCAGAAAATTTCATAATTTATAGTTAAATTTAATTAAAATTTAAAAAAAACTCATACGTACCAGTTTCACAGTATAATTAAAACTTAAAGTAACTCAAGACAACATCGATCAATATCACAATCAGTAATTTAGTGGAAATCATCTCCATAACCAGACCAGACCAGACCTGGGGGTTTTGAAAAAGGTCGAAGAAATCCATTCTTAGAGGGAATTAACCTCAAAATACACATCAAGATCTCGACAAGACTAGAAGTTCAGAATTCAACAGGATATCCAGGCCGGAGGATCAACAGTATCCAGAGAATATAACATCATCCAGAGAGGAGAAATTCCAAACAAAAACATTGGAAATATCATCTACAAAAAAGTAAGAAATAACGTATACGTTATACAAGGTTATCTAGCTAGATCGAATACAAATTGATAAATAACAATAAGTAACTTCTGAACGATTATTAACAATATACAACAGTTAATTACTTACCTTCTATTAGATTTCATTTTAAAAGCTTAAACTTATAAATGTTGTAAGACACAAAATAGAAACTAAAGACGTCAAAATCCAGAACTTAACTTACATTTAAATAGAATTAGACAAATTCCATTGCAGTCGTATGCATTTCGAGTTGCATAAGAGCAGTAAGTAAATTCAAATTATTTTAAACACAAGAAAAACACACGAGGCAATATCTAAGAAAAGTCAAACTTGTTAAATGTTAAACTGTAAAAATATTCTTTAATATTCATTATTTTGAATGCTTTCTAATTTCATTGAGGAATTATCATTTTGCTGTTTTTTTTTTAAATAAAAGTTAATGTACTATCCTTTAAAATAATTGTTTCTTTGTATGTACTGGGTGGTTAAAGCTATTGAACATTTAAAAATAAAAAAAGGTATTAGATACTCTGCTAGAATCCACTCCTGAGAAAAGAGGAAAAATATAGCCAGGGTATTAGCAAAGTATAGCAAAAAAAATATTATTAGAAAAATAAAATCATAAATTAAATTTAAAACAAAACTTATATTTAATCACTTATACACTCCACATATAACATATAACATAAATACAATCTACACTAATAAAAAATTAAATAAGACAAAATAAAATAAAATAAATCATTGGTGCCCAATAAAAAAATTTTTATATACACAATAAAATCATATCACACATATCATCACAAACACAACACATACACACATTTACAAATTACAAATCACAATAATATTGATATTAAATTATTAGACTTTCTCTATTTTATAAATAAAAAACTAAAAATTTGTTACATATTTTTGTCTACATTTGTATGCCACAAAAGAAAATTTAGTAATGTTAATGTCAGCCATAGCGGCGATGACTTGTACTTCTTTGACTAATAAAGTAAGGTACGATTAATTTCTTTATTAATTACAGCTATAAACATCAATGCAAATAATTTACCGGGTCAAAGAGATATGCAAGTAAAGTTTTCTCGGTATCCATTTCCCCAATTTCCATATTACTAACTCGCATGCATTGAGGAAACCTATCCAATTCTTTTTTATAAAGATCTGATTTTTTTGGAATAGGTCTTAATTCACACAATGCTTTAGCAACCACATGCGAACATTCTACGATTGCTCAAATTTCTTAATTAGAACATATTTAAGTTTTTAAAACTTAAATTTTCTATTAAAACCACAGTTCGACTATAAAATAGCGTAAGAAATTCTGTTGCATTATAAACTAATTTCATAATATACTATTATGAACAAATAAACATTAATATTATTATTATAATGACGTAATGCAATACTTCTTCCACTTGTCCGGTGAGATGCACTTTCTGTGCCCATTTTACGAATCTATTTTGCAACTTTATTCAATACCAATAACATCTAATCATATCACAAATGACAAATTAACTCTTCTAAACGTGCCTATGTACTGCGTTGTCTGACAGCATTTAAATCGTATACAGACATGGACTAAAGTACACTGCTGTATTTAGGCATACACGTGCGAATGGCTTCTGACGTCACAGATCTACACTGCGGAGGCGACCGTTTTGTGAGCGTGGCCAGACAAAATTTTTAAATACTATGTTTTTTTCTGGCCGCATCGACATCGGTTTAGATTTCTTCAGATGAAATTTGAAATTTTACTTTAACCTTATCATATATGTCTCTGAAACGTAAGGAAGCTAAACCAAAACGGAAATTGTCCTGCGAAAATTAGAATAAATTAGTTAAATGTCTATTTTCTCATAAAATGTTGCTTTCCTGCATTTCTCTTGTATGAACGAAGCATCTAAAGTTTGAAATTACGGTCAAAGCTATCATTCCATTGTTTTGAAAATATACTATGCTTAATCGTAAAATATGTCCAAAAAATGGGGTGGTTTTTTTTTACTTCAAACAAGAGTATAACATTTTTAGATAAACTTTCATTCTTAAAAAAAATGCCAGCAAAATATTAATAATATTACTTGCAATAAGTATTGGGTCCCAAGTCCATAGTATTTTTTTAAGTTATAAAATAAAAAAGGTAAAAGTTATATTACTATTTCTATACTTCTACCACACGACATAATTCCATGTAAGTTCGCTACTTCTACCTCTATTCTGTTCTATGCAAAACTCATTTTAATATTTGTGGTACTACGGATACAGGAAATAAATTTCGTGCCGCATTTAATGAAGTTTTGCAAAGTTTTTAATAGACTCCACCACGCTTTCTGCTCAAGAACCTCAATAATATATCGACGCCATTTAGTTAAACTTATGCAAAGCTTTTGTTAAATTTCTCTATGATGTTCTACTGTTGCGCAATGTTAAAAATGTCCTTGTAGAGCTTCAGCTGATACTGGAACAAATAGCGTGTCAAATTTATGTAAAAAAATTAATATTAGAGGTGTATTAGATAGTGTCGTGTTTTCCATTCATCTTTTGGCTTTTTTAATACTGAATCGATTTTTTTCAAATTTGGCAAACTTGTTGATTTTATAAAGATATATATTAGAGACAAATGCTAGCTAAAGAAATTATCATTCCTTTTACTATTTTCAATTTTATCAGAGTTTTCTTAGGATTTTTTTAATCTAAAAAATTTATACTTTTACTTGAAGTCAAAAAATACCAACCATTTGTGAGAAAATCGACATTTAAATTTTTGCCGGATTTTTACCGGCGAATCTCATTTCTTTTATGATGTAATCAAAGTGTGCTTTGAAAACAACTGAGTGATAGCTGTCATAATATTACTTTCCATTATTGAAACAGTTCCATTATTAAAATTATTACAGTATTAAAAAGTTATAGCGAAAAACAAATTATAATAGATTTAAAGTTACAGGGAAAAAAAAAACTATACCTACTAATATCAAAATTAATACACTTATTCCAACGCTAGCTTAGTTTCATTATTCCTCAAGTAATAATAATAATAGTTGATTGAAAGATCAACTTATTCTTACAGGCCGATTACTTTAATTGCTAATTTTGGTAAAATTTTTGAAATCGTGATGTATGCTTCTATCTCCAGACATGTATCGAATTCTATTACTGTCGATCAACATGGTTTTATGTCAAGAAGGTCTACACTGACTAATCTTCTTTGCAAGACTCAGTTCATAAATGAAGCTCTCGATCGCCAAAGCCGTAAGTTGACGTAATTTACACAGACTTCTCCAAAGCGTTCGATCGACTAGACCATAATTTCTTACTGAAAAAATTAGCTAATTTTGGACTATCCGCTAGATTAATATTATTATTTCGATCTTATTTACAGAATAGATATCAATTTGTTAATATTCAAGGTTATATGTCTGGTGAGATTTTGCAAAAGTCAGGTATTCCACAGGGCTCAGTTTTGGGGCCACTTTTCTTTAATTAATTTATTAATGACATTGGCTTGGACATACGTGTCAATATTCTTATGTATGCGGATGATGTAAAACTGATCATGGAAATCAAGTCTATTGCGGACTGTTAGTACCTTCAAATAGCCTTGCAATCAATAATTTCTTGGTGTATAAATAATAGCTTGCATTTAAATCCAGATAAATGCAATGTTGTATCCTTTCATAGAAAGTTAAAGCCGGTTTTGTATGATTATAAAATTGGAGATTCAATTTTGCACCGTCCTAGCACGATGAAAGATCTTGGTGTTATTTTGATCACAAACTAAGTTTTAATAAACATATTGAGACGATTACTTGTTTGTCATATAAAATGTTAGGGTTTATAATAAGCAACTCAAAAAGTTTTCATAACATTACTACAATGCGTCTGCTGTTTATAAATTTTGTATGATCTCGGTTGGAATATGCCTCTGCAGTTTGGAATCCTATTTATAATATACATGTATCTGCAATTGAAAAGGTTCAAAGAAGCTTTTTGAAGTCCACTTCATTTATAATTTATGGAACTTGTCCTCCTATTGGCTTTTCACATGAACTGTTGTTAGAGCGTTTTTCTCTGTCAACCCTTCAATCTAGGAGGGAGCTGCACTCAGTTATAATTCTGTACAAACTTGTAAACACAGTCAAATCAAATATAGGGTATCAAGACTTTCTTCCCGATGCTCTAATATCTTTAAAATGCCTACTCCCCGATCAAACTTATTGATAGCTTCCCCACCAAATGATCCATAATTATTGTAAAATTGAGAGCAAGGTTGACATATTTTGTTGCACAATTTTGCTAATTAAATCAGTTTTCCCATAATTGATAGGGTTTTTCTTGTTTAATTATTACGTGTGTCTTCATTACTCATTTTTGTTGTGCTTTGTTGATTGTAGTTGGTATTGTATTGTAATACTGTCGTTTATATTTTTAAATTTTATGTTGTTTTCAACTAATTTAGTCACTGTGTTACATGTCAATGTTCTTTTTTTGCGTAACCTACCCTGTAATTAGGCTTTTGCCTGTTGGGTTTGTATTTAAATAAATAAATAAATAAACAAATTATATATTCTTTAAGACTAAATATATGTAAATATTTATATCAATACACTTTATTTAGATTTTTGTCCGTGTATGTTAACATTGACTTTTCCAAAAATGTGTTTCATAAACTCCACATTTTTTTTCGATTACTAATCACTAAATTTCCTCTGCAGAGTTTCCGGATATCCTGGCATGCAAATATTCAAAAAAATGTTTGGTTGCATAGTCGGATGTTTATTATGAAAGATAGTAAGTTTCGATTTCTATTAACGTTGCTTCTACGTGATATTTTTTTAGCTGTAACTTCAAAATTAAAAAATATTTCTGATTTGAGCAAAAATGTGCGTAAAAGCTTACGAAAATTGCAACTTCTATCTTTAATATAAATCTAACTATTTTGACATGGAAAATGAAATGCACCAAACGGAGTAATCGGTATTTCAGACATTGTTCATAAAAGTGGAAACACTACTGATGGGAACGAGCAGTAATTAAAAATCTCAAAACACATGTCGAGATAATGTAGAATGTCCCTCCAGAAAATAAAAACCTGCACATCCAATGCAAGCCCGTCTAAACAGAGCGGAGTGGTTTTATGAAAGCTTGTAAAAGCCGGTCCGGGATTTCATAGACAAGACCAGGCTCCCTTTTATCTCTCCTCCTTTCGGGAAATTGCGTTATTTATTTCTGGAAATCCAGATACTACCGCAGTTCAGCGGTTAAATTTTCTTGAGATGGAACGCGAATCAATGTTACGTGGTTATTTTACATGCATTGCTTTATGCTATTCAGTATTTGAACAGTGAGATTTTTTTATTTCATATACAAGGTGTCCTGTTAAAACATCGGAGGGCTAACTTCTTGAAGATATAATATCGTATCGTATATACCGTATACCATTTAGCAGTGTTTTATAATCACTTTGTAAAATATCTTTGCCTCATAATCACATATTGAATAGCAAAAACAGACTGCTGAATCTGATAATTACATCAGATGATATTAGTTGTGTTAAAATCGAGTGTATGCAGTGGCTATAATAGATTTGTAAGATCAGCCGAATCTAATATAAAAACGATTCCAATAAATTTGTAAAACTTTTGGAATCGATTATATCATCTGTTGTGTCTAATCATATCTGTAGACAGATCTGTACCAATCAACGTGATTTTATTAATTTCACTCAGTATATTTCTGAAGCTCTTAATAATAGATCTCAAGTTGATGTAGTTTTTACAGATTTTACAAAATCATTGATCAGGTAGACCATCGTATCTTAATAAGAAAATTGTAACATTTTGGATTGAATGATGACTTGACTACATTGTCTATGTCTTTATTATCGAACAGAATCATACATATTAAATATATAGGTTTCAAATCACAGCTATATACTTCAACAAGTGGAGTTACCCAGAATTCAAACTTGAATCCAATTATGTTCCTCATGTTTGTTGATAATATTATAAAAACTATGAAGTTTCAAGTATTTTTATATGCAGATGATTTAAAAATGGTAAACATTACGAAGATGACCCTCTCTGCAGTCTGATATTGATAAGTATGGTGGATAATCCTCATAATTCTTCACGATTGGTTGCATTAAACAATGACACTAGTCAGAGCACAGTGTTACGTACCTTGAGGAATAATAAAATATAAAAGATATCCTAACCATTACCAGTGTTTGTAAAAGTATAGTTAGTCAACCTAGGATTTAATGAGTTGACAAGAGATGGCAGCATATGTACTATTTTCAAGATATTTGTTTCAAGGGTTGTCCAAAGTCATAAATAGATGTCATAGATAATTTATGAATGAACGTTGAGCTATTTTTCGCCAACAAACAACACTATTATGGTTAGTTTCACATACTAATTTGGTTGCGAATTTTATCATACATAACTTGAATTACAAACATATTTCTTAGGATTAAGTCAGAAGTCAAAAATTTAGCACCAAGTTACAAACTTGTACAATACAATTTTTAGCAAACACTAGCTGAGTACCTATGTATATTGATTTGATATGTAAAAAATATTAATAGTTTTAATTAAAGGAAATGATTTAGTTGAAAGAAAAAACGTATCAATAAACTAACCATTAATTATTATTAATTTTGGTAAAATAATATTTAATAGTTTATAATTACCTATGTATATAGCAAGCAGATAATTCACTTCAGGAGATAAAATGACGATAAATTATTAGGTAATGAAAACTTTTGAGTGCCTAAGTTTCTTCTATTTTTTAACAAAACAATGGAATATTACATATACGAAAATGCATACTTACTTAAATCTATATAAAAGCTCTTAAATCAAATCAATTAGCATGTTCATCGACTAGTGTTGTATTATTAGAACTTCTATAAATTATTGCATTGACGACGGTCAACTTTGTTAGCTTGCTCTATTAATTTCCACATTTTTGTATAGCTCTATTTTTAATTTTAAAAATATACATATAAGTAACGCAACCACCCCTAACGGAGCTATAGCTCCTTAAAATGAGACCCCAAAATTTATTAACTTTTTTAAATATTTTCAAAATGAATCGAGGTACAGTAAACAAATTTGAAATTGAGCATCACTATTGGATTGCGAATCTAATTTTTCAAAAATAATTCCGCATAATTATTCATAAGCGTACCAAACCTGGGGGTTATAGGGTAAATATTGCTCTAACTTTCTCTCTCAAGATTTTGGCTGTTAGATAAAAAAAATAATTAATTTTTATAACTCCTACTCTTATTTCTTTCGATCAGTTTTCAAGTAATATTAATTTAAAAATTTTGTGACAGTACAAAAATATTAGATCCTACGCAAGCGGTCAAATTGTCCCTATCAGGATTTGAGAAGGCATTTGTTAGTTTATATTACGTATGTATTTAAGATTATTTGACATATTAATAGGCTATATAAATATTTACAAATAATCACCTACCATTACACTGATATACAATTTTATAGTATTTAATACTTCAAAACATTTGAATATCATCTTTATATGTGTCAAATAAAGCGACAGAATTGTTTTACAGTCTACTAGAGATATTTTGATTATTTTTAATATTCATCATAAACTTTCATATTATGTCACAATATTTATAAATTAATAAATTTAAATGGCTATTTGTGCAAAATTATTATTAGAACACTAGATTTATTGTTTAATGATGATACTTAGTACAAAACTGTTGTTTTATTTTAGGCGGTTTTGAAATATTTAGAAAAAATCACATTCTGCTCCCTTAAGCAACGTTTTCTGATTTATCTTTATTTCTTTTTTGTCCCCTGTATAAAGTTATCGAGCCACCTCATTTGCATTTTAAAATATAAGCCAAAAAAATAGTTTGCACCAGTCTTTTACGACAAAACTACGGCCAAATTGTGACACAATCAAAATATCATCCAAGTTTAAAAATATACATATATAATATGTTTTCTGACATTATAAAAGTCGGAATTTCTAAGCTGGCCTATTTTTAATCACATTTGAACAAATAATACTATAACAAAAATTCTAATACAGCAATTCGATATCATGAAAATTAATTTATGCAATATACCTCCAATTTTTAAATAAAGTTACTAGTATTTAAAGCTTCAAAATTAAAAAATAGAAAAATATTGGAATTTAGTCATATGAGACATATGAAAGTTGTAATTTGGCATACATATCATTAAAAAGTGCTTAGCGTCTGCGTACCTATCTTTGTTTATAATTTTTAATTCTTTTTGCATAAATTGTAAGATATTTATATCGAGGATCCTTAAGCAAATCGCCCTGTACGTTAGATTAATTTGAATATTATAATGAAGTATTTTTAATGAATACCTAACCTATATTTTTAGTATTCAGCACCAACTAAATTTTAAAACACTTAAAGCGCCTTATTAATTACAGACCGAAACATCTCTACAACTTTTTGTATATGCTGCAATTTGATCTGATTAATTTGTGTATTTTGTCAGACAGCAAAAACTTGTAACCTATTTAATACTTCTAAATTCTGTGGAATTTATATTCGTTGTTTCCTTTTTGCATCGTGCCTTCCCAGTTCACATATGGATAGAATTGGAATGTTGTGTAAACAGCCATAGCTTTGAGCTTTTTTTGCACGTGTCACGTAGAAATAAAAATTTTTTGTCGAGTATTTTAAAATTTTGTACAGTGACACCTAGATAAAATGTGTGGTACTTTGTTAAAGGAATGAATATTAGATAAAGATTCGACAAAGATTTCATAAAGAAAGCCAATACAAAAACCTCATGCTAGTCCAACTTGTTAGGGCTGTCCAAATTATTTTGCACACATTGTGGTCCTCGCCATCTAACCGACATGGTCCACATCTAAGGCAGGTTGACTAACTATACTTTTATAAACACTGCCATTACTATAGTTTTAGTGACCTATTGAGAGAATTTTAAGTTATCTATACTAACTTATTCATAGGCAAATACATAACGCTAAGTTCTTAGACCAAGTACAGTTTAATGGTCCTAGAATTGGTGCTACATATTGTCTATCATTCAAATTTAATGTTCCTCATAGTAATCTTTATTTAAATTTGCCTTTATTTTCTATGTGTTGACATTATAATGAAATACAGGTATTTGCTGATCTGATATTTTTTTGTGATGAATGCAGTATTACTTAACTCAATATTTTGAAGTCATAAGTTATTGGGAGGAGCTATGATACGTTCGTTCAATAGTGTTTATTTCGGTGCGATAAATTTCTCATTTATCCTCACAAAAAGAAGTCTAAACAATTTAAGTCAGGAGGCCGTCGCGGCCATGGTACCGGTCCTCTTCATCCAATCCATTGTCCGTTTGATGAAAAGCGTTCTTGGAAATAATCTCATTGAATGACGTGCGTATTTTCAAAATCCAAACATGAGTATTATATCATATACATCCCATCCGTGTAAAAATAGCTGTAACACGTCAGCTGTAAATTTGGGATTTTGAGCATTTTGTTGCAGCAACCATTGACAAAATCTAATTCGTAAGGGATAATCTTTTGTAGTAATGCTTGGACACGGATATAATTGGGCTTAGTGTATGATACGCCACACTGTTGATTGGGATATTCATTGTACTTGTTAAGCGAGTTGTCTGGTACTTATTCCGGGATTCTCTTCAACAATCTCTGAAATGTGTTCCTCAGCTGGCGCAATAACGCCGTGGATGTCCTAGACTTTCATCTCTTCCACAATTCGGCTTCAAATTTCTCGTGTTTGCATTTGGCACATGTTTACCGGAAAATTATTCTGCGTACACTCCGTATAGACAAGAAGCTACTAAAGCATTTTGTTTTACTTCAGTATAAATTAAAACGATATCCATCAACTCGAGTTGCTATACACGTAAGCCATTTTTTACGCTTGAAAATCTAATATAAATACTATCGCAAAAACGTTAATACTAAAAACGCGGATAGAAAGCATTTCGATGAAGCTAGAGGCTACAGTAACCCAGCGATGTAAAGGTTGAAAATACTACAATTTCAATATTTTTTTCTTGGAAACCATAAGGATTTTACAAAAAAATTGTTTACGATATTGACTTCATTGTTCATGACGCATCTATTTCCAATTTTTTTTTGGCAAGTTCTGAATCACCCTGTATATTTTTTATCGTAGACAAGTCGTTCTTATTATTTATACAGTATGCGCCAAAAGTATGGAATAAGTTTTTATATATTTTTAGGTATTAATAATATTGTGTGAAACTAACTACTCCAAAAAGTGAAATTAGATATTTATAGAGTGTTTCATTAGAAGGTTACTAAATTAGTTTATTTTCTTTAGATAATTATTGAATAGAGCTTTGTCTGTGGAATTGTTCATTAGCATACCTAGATGTTTGGTATCAGAGAACATACACATGACTTCATTGATAGGAATTGTAGGAGATTTGATTTATATTAGCTTAAAATACCTTTCTAAAACAGTAAAAAAAAGTATGGAATAAATTCAATAAAAACGAAACAATTACCTCAGAATTGTTACTTTTTTATGGATAAAATTTACGTTTTCTATCATTCAATCGTCATTTACTCGAAAACTTTCCTATGTAAGAGGGCAAAATTTTGTACTGTCTGATAGAGAATTAAACGGTCTTTCAGAATCAAGAAAAAAAATATGGTGTTGCCATTTAAAAAAAAATCGATGACGTCATTACTCGAAAACAAATGACATTTGAAAATCGCATTTTACGCTAAAATATGTATTTTTTTTAATTAAAAATCGACCTGTTCGAGGATTTTTCCCAAAAAATAATTGTTTCGTTTTTATTGAATTTATTCCATACTTTTGGCGCATATTGTATATTTGTAAATACATTTTTAGGTATACGTACCTACTTACCTTTTTATAAGTCAAGGTCTGAAGAACATTAAGCGACAAACTCTTCAAATCAAGGAGATGAACAACAGGTACGTGGTGATACAAATTCACTGCACATTTAAGTAATGTCACATCCTGTCGAGGCTGTAAACTGTACCGAGATGCACAACAAACACACTTCGCCGATCCTAAATCACTCAAGTGTAGAACACACTTGTTACAGAATGCACTCCTTAACAAGTATTATAGTACAGTTGAAAGATGAGAGGAGAAATTAACACTGCTATGAGGTTATACCGAGTGATTCATTTTCCTTATAAACTTTACTACCGAAAAGTAGAGTTGATATCTACGACTACCAACACTATAACCTGCATCTGTTCACGGAAACAAAGCGCGCTGAACGACGTGTAACGTCGCACCAATTATATCGCGTTTTTGGCCAGTTTTGTTTGCATTCTATGACAATATATTAATATTTTAATTATTATGTGATTATTGCTGCCAGACATGCTCTGACCTTTCAATATGTTTGAAAGATTACCCTCTAGTACAATTCTAACCAATATAAAATGCATGCAATTTCCCCTTTATTTTAACAGACGGCAAGATTTGTTCTTACAATAGTTTTTAGAATTAAATCGTGTTAAAATCAGTCTCGAGTTGGTTTCGTGGCAATTATACTGTCACGTTCATTTTTACATGGAACGTTCCCCTGTATAATAATATGCAGTGTAAAATATTATTAATGATAATTACTGTAAATTATTGAGAATTATATTTAAAGATATTTATTTTATGTTACAGATCACCGTAAGTAGCAGGCATTTTGTCTCTATCAGCGATTATATCAGTTCAGAAATATAGGTTTAGAATAAATAATTAATATCAGATCTTATTAGTTCATTCAGGTAGTTGGTCATAATTTATTTCACATACGTGTCAAGTTAATTATCTATTTGTTTATATTTACAATCAGTTCAGTACGAATCACATAAATTTGTAAATTTCTAAAGTTGGTAATAACGATTTCATTTAAGTTGGCACGATAGGTACACCTGTTGAAAATAACGAACACGCTAAGCCTTTTGCTTTTGCTCTGCGAGCTGCCACCACTGAAATGTAATTTTATATTATGATGACTGGAATGCGCTAAAAGCTGCGCGAATGGATTATTTATAATCAGCGCCATATTTTGTTTTGTGCCTTTAGCAATGGCGGAGCAGTAGGGGCTTAGCTGATTCTGAATTGAAATGAAATTGAATTCTGAATATAAAGAATTATTTCGTGCTATATGCTGGTTAATTTTACAGTCCCTTATAAAACATGATATGTTCCAACAATAACACCCACAAAATTATACAAAGAATAACACTAACGAAATACAAGATAAAAGAAGAAACCACACTGTACGCCAATGACGTGTTTACAAACAAAATAATGGGAAATTAAGAACACAATTCATATCGTACGTGCAGATGGTTGTCTCTCTCGCACCCACATACATAACCAATGAAGTATGTCTTTGCTGAGTTTCATGTGCCTCCTTTTGTCTGCTCCTAGGTTTGGTACCTTTATTTGGGTGCGCAATGGACTTTACACATTTCATATCGTACATTTCAGTGGCTGCCACGCGGGTCGAGCGTGATTTTCTAACCTCTATAGAGCAACTCGAGAACTCCAAAACCACGAGGTAAAAATAAACATGTAATCACATTTTATATGGGTCATCCATCTAAAACAATATAGTTTCTTGATTATTTAATTTATAGAATAATAATTACTTTCAGATTTCAAGCATATTGTTGGGAATTTTTAATTAAAATAAAGAATTTCATGCGTTATAGGTTACAGGGTGGAAAAAAAAACATTCATGTATTAAATTTCATTAATAGGGTCATATTTTAAAGTTTTTTATGTTCATAGTTAATTGCCAATTTAAGGAAATCGAATTATTATCAATATTTTTTTCGAATATTAATTAAAAAAGTTCAAACGAGGAGGTTTATCCAACAAGTGTGAGATAAATAAAGTAGGGTATAATTTCAGATTTTGGAGTAAAACTGGTTCAAATTGGATTTTGGGTCTAAGTTGAAAAACAACTCTGAGGAACCAATAAGGCGGCAGATAGTCAAGGTTTCTTCCGAGGGCTACGGAAGCAATTCATTGTGGTCGAGGCAGAACTAACATTCAAGGATAGAAACAAGATGGCTTGTGTTTGGTGGGATCGACACAATTGAGACACTCAAATTTTCATTAAGATTATTTAATTTATTCGACAGACAGATTTTCTTTAGATAAGAATTTATTTGTTTTGCAGCTTTGGGCCATATTGAAAATCTGCAACCATCATTACGTTTTGGTCATTATAATATTGTTTTTTGAGGCTTAGAGCCATATGTAAAACCACTATTAACTATTTAATTTTATAATTTAAAACAGTGTAAAGGACAACATAGCTATTTTTTTCTGAAAATATTAAATGCTTGTTACAATTAATATTTAAAATTTGTTAAGCTGAATATTAATGTCCGAGTAGTAGCTATTTTTTTGGCCAACTACAATTTAACTGAGACATTATTTTAACGGTTGGTAACGCTCAACAATTAACATCTAAATAAAATTTATAAAAATTATTCATACATTTATTCCGAACCACGACCTAGCTCCCACTATACAGTATGCGCCAAAAGTATGGAATAAATTCAATAAAAACGAAACAATTATTTTTTGGGAAAAATCCTCGAACAGGTCGATTTTTAATTTAAAAAATACATATTTTAGCGTAAAATGTGATTTTCAAATGTCATTCGCTTTCGAGTAATGACGTGATTTTTTTTAGATGGCAACACCATATTTTTTTCCTTGATTCTGAAAGATCGTTTAATTCTCTATCAGACAGTACTAAAATTTTGCCCTCTTACATAGGAAAGTTTTCAAGTAAATGACGATTTAATGTTAGAAAACGTAAATTTTATCCATAAAAAAGTAACAATTCTGAGGTATGTAAAATAAAATACAATTGATTAAATTTTATACTTAAATTAAATGTTCGAATTGCCATCCACCAACTTCTTGACAATGCGCAAGTCTGTGAAGAAATTCTTCTTGCACATTATGCATGATTTCTGGGGTAACTCTGCGTATTTCGTCCCGAATGCGATTTTGAAGTTCTAAATTACGTGGTTTATTAATGTACATTTTTGACTTCAAGTATCCCCATAAAAAATAGTCAAGAGGTGTAAGATCTGGCGATCTTGCAGGCCATTCTATCGGTCCGCGTCTGCCGATCCACCTCCCAGGAAAACAGTTGTCCAAAAAATCTCGTACAGGGCGCGCATAGTGCGGAGGTGCACCGTCTTGCTGAAACCATATGGTATCGTCAGGAATGTCAGGGTCATTATCGTTAGGAAAAATTACTGCAAAGGCTGGAACAAGGTCATTTTCTAGAAACTCTAAATATCTTTGTCCTGGAAGGGTTCCTTCAAAGAAGAAATGCCCTACTATTCTGTCGTCAACTATTCTAGCCCACACATTTAATTTCTGAGGGTGTTGGGTATGTACCTCTGCCATCCAATGAGGATTTTCCCGACTCCAATATCACCAAGTTTGACGGTTTACTGTACCATTCAGACAAAATGTGGCCTCATCTGAAAAAAGTATTTGCCGGTGCAAATTTCTATTTCCTTGACATAAATCCATTAGAATTTCGCAAAAGTGTAAGCGGCGATCGGGATCATCTTCATTGAGTTCCTGCACAAGTTGAATTTTGTAGGAATGATATTTTTCCTTCCTCAAGATACGTAGCACTGTGCTCTGACTAGTGTCATTGTTTAATGCAACCAATCGTGAAGAATTATGAGGATTATCCACCATACTTATCAAAATGTTCTGTTTCTGATTTTCATTAATGCTTGGACGTCCAGGTTTTGGAATATTTACAACATTGCCAGTTTCTCTAAATTTAGACTCTACCTTACTGACTGTTGATTGGCTGATAGGGCGATCTGAATATTTTTCATTAAATAAATCGCAAACTTCCTGCTGAGTTCTAGTCATATTCCCGCATCCGATAAGAATTAAAATTTCAATTTTTTGAGTAACAGTTAAATGTGCCATAATACTTTAAATTGAATAATAATTTCTATGTCGCTTACAATACTTATTAGAAAGTCGGTGTGACAATGACACTTTGCAAAGATTTTCACCTACGTGATCCATAAAAGAACTATGGAATTCGAAAAACTAAACTTGATAACATTTTTGCTTTATTTTAATTGATTTACGTTTTCTAACATTCAATCGTCATTTACTCGAAAACTTTCCTATGTAAGAGGGCAAAATTTTAGTGATGTCTGATACAGAATTAAACGATCCTTCAGAATCAAGGAAAAAAATATGGTGTTGCCATTTAAAAAAAAATCGATGACGTCATTACTCGAAAACAAATGACATTTGAAAATCGCATTTTACCCTAAAATATGTATTTTTTAAATTAAAAATCGACCTGTTCGAGGATTTTTCCCAAAAAATAATTGTTTCGTTTTTATTGAATTTATTCCATACTTTTGGCGCATACTGTATAACATCTGAGACCGGACCAGTGAAATCTCAAAAAGAGGTGACAATACACATGAAGAAACGTGAATGTTTGCTAAAACTCTCACTGGAGCGTTTCCTTAATCCACACGAAGTGAGTGGGTAATAAAGACCAGGCTCAGCGTCGAACACGCGTCAAAAGGCCTCGATGAGGAGGCCTGGTCGGTCCGGACCGTCCCTAGCCGTGTAGTGTGCAAAGAACTCCACTAATTGCTGTCCTTTGTATCCCCCAGCGGATTATTCACGGAAAAACGGAATTCATTTGGTATTTTTAGTGCTAAAACGGTCTATTAATGTTTGAGTAGCCGGCCCATGGTATAGAGGAAAAGCTGCCATACGATTCCTGATGGAGTTTTTCATAAGCATTCGCCTATGTAGCAGAGACCGTTACGTAGTTGAAGACATATGCTTTAGATGCGGTATTTCAACGCAACAGTAAAAAGATAGAACATAACCATAATTAAAAAGGAACTAAAATACATGGTGGTCCGTAAATAATGGCCCGTAGAGACATACTAGATTATTCACTTCAAAACATTACGATTTAATAAAATGTTGATAATAAAAAAGATGCAGGGTGTCAAAGTTGTAATTTAAAAAGTGATTTTTATAATAATTACACTGTCTTTAAATGTACCAATTTAATTTTTGAATAGATGTTTTTGAATATTAGAAATCAAAATCTGTTTTCTATTTCGACGTATTTCCTAGAGGGCGCCACATCCGCCATATTTGTGACGTAAAAGCATGGATTTATGGAAGAGCGCTCCTGTAAACACATATATGTTAGAAAAACGTTTATAATGCCCATACAACGTTTGAAAAAGGCGTGTTTTTTTTACGTACAATCAACTTATCGCAATTTTACACGTTGCTGGTAACCAAAGTACAAACGTTTAATATTAGTAAATGTGGAACGATCATTTTTAGTATTAATAAGCTTTAAGTTTTACGTTTAATAATGACATTTTATTAAGGTTTTTAATTAACGTAAATTAAACCTTGTTATTTTAATGTTCAAAAAGATGTTTTAGAGACGTGTTTAAATATATATATATTTAAAAACTAAATAATCAGGTACACTTAATCCTGTAAAACCGCAAAATAAAAACCACTTATTTAAATATCTATAACACTTAACTAACTATAATACTTTTATAATGAATTTAGTTTTTTTACGTTTTAGTACAATTAATTTTATGTTACCACGTATTCCATCCCTTTAAGATTAAAGCGTTGTTTTGAGTGATAAGTATTTTCTTGAAATACATAATTTCAAATTTAAAAAAATACTATCCAAAACTACCCATTAAACATAAGTGGTTGAATAAGTGGTAACAAAAAATTAATTATCCTAATATCATATACTCACCCCATGAACCCATTATTCAAAAGTATCTGAAAGACATTTAAAAAAAATGATTTTTATTTCATCCCTCAGAAGGTTATATTTCTCTTATTATTGAGTTTTGAACAAAAATTTATGTAAAATAGTACCGTTATTTTTTAACGTGCCATATGCTCTAGTATTTATGGTACATTCTGGATCTTGTTCCTATTAATAATTATTATCGATATTCCAATAGTGTGGCTCGAATGTTGAACTCACTATACGCCTATAAATAAGAGTATTAGAAAATATCAATACCTATTTAATTTAAAATTTAGGTAGGTAATAATAAATAATTGGTTTTAATATCAGTAATACTTTATTAAATAAATAATACATACGTACATAATACAAACAAAATATAAAAATACCAAAATAATATATCTTATTTATGCTACTGATTGGAACCTAAAAACAATGAAATTAGGTCTGAACAAGTTTCATATCAATAACTTCACTTACATTGGATAATATAGATTATTTAAAGAAAGTCTAAACTTTAAACATGTCTAAGTTTAATCTATTATAGTTATAAATATAATAATAACGCTAATAATAATAATAATAATAATAATAATAATAACCTAATATACATTTAATATGATCACGAGGTAGATAGTTAAGAAAGGAAATAAAAAAGTCATTCCAATCATGATTAGAAATATGTCATTGTATCGTAAATTTTAATATAAAGTAAAAAAATTACCAAGTCATAATAATTGTTACCCATTTTACAAAGTAATTTAACGTAGGCGTGTACGAGTACAAAATTCACACGCCTACTTTTACTAATTTTGTCATCGTCTTTGTAAGTATTTTGAAACATAAATAGGAAAAGTTATAGTGGAATAAATTTAGATTCCATTACATAATTATTTCTAACATGTAATGTAAAAAAAACCTAATATTGTTATATTAATAAAATAAAATTAAATACTTATAGAAGCAGGTATACTTACCAAAATAAAATAGGGAAATATTTCACGAATCACAGTAGGTACGTACAGTGATGAATATGCAACTGACAAGCTTTTACAACAAAGAACTCGAAATGGTATGTGTGTAACACGTGATCTTTATCTACCAATAAGATCATTAAATTTGTATAGAACGTTTAACGGCATTATAATTGACACGTGTAATAAACAGCAATTCGCTTCCTTATTTCAATAAATGATTATAACGTATAATACACGTTTAAATTGTCCTGTTTTTTAACACTTGTCAGGTTTATTAAAAAATAATTACTATCTAGTTATTTGTATATATATAAGTACCTATATATTCTCAATGTAATATCTTTTTATTAAATTATATTGTATAAAATTTACTTTGGATTGGTATCGTTCCGCATATATTTATTAATTGCAAAACGTTTATGATACGTTTTGTAAACATTACTTATGCCTGTTACTCTAAAACTTAACAAACACGTTTTTGTTCAATGTAAATATATTAATCAGTTGGCACGGACGTTTTATAAAGGTTTAAATAAATAAGTTGTATTTAAATATTTTAAATAACGTTCATTTAACGTTACAAAAGGTTTGCCAACATTTTTTGTTAAAAAAGTACGTATTTTAAACGTTATGTTAGACTGTTACTTTTCTATCCATAAAATAATGGTTGATTTTGTAACGTAACACGAATTATCAACCAATGGTACGTTGACAATACGTTTAAATGACGTATGTGTGTTTACTGGGACGGTTACTAACTTGGTATGCATTACTCAGTTTATTAGCGAGGCTATTGATCGAGGAAGACATGTAGATGTTGTCTATACGGATTTTTCGAAGGCATTCTACCGTCTTGATCATGGATTGCTACTGACTAAGCTGAGTTCGTTTGGGCTTTCGTCAGACTTACTCGGACTTATGTATTCATATTTATCTGACAGAACTCAGTTTGTTCAGATATTTGGAGTTGAATCTGTTGAGTTCGCCCAAAGGTTAGGTGTTCCGCAGGGTTCTCTCCTCAGAGCGCTAATGTTTGCATCATACATCAATGATGTTGCTTCTCAGTTAAATGTGAGATATTTATTGTACGCAGATGATATAAAAATATTTTGCTCCATCGATAATGTTTTAGACGCCATGAATCTCCAAAGAAATCTTTATTGAAACTGCCCTTGAATTCTACCAAATGTAATGTTATGACCTTCAGTAGAAGATGTGACCAAATACAGTAGGACTACAGACTAATTGGGTTTGTTCTTCAGCGACCCGATCTTGTTAAAGATTTGGGTATATATTTTGATCCCAAACTATCTTTCACTAAGCACATATTGAACATGTTGTAAAAAATGCTTATAAAAGTTTGGATTTTATTGTTCACAACATGAACAGCTTCAAAAAGCTAGATACTCTATGTTTACTATTTGTTAGATCGAAGCTTGAGTATGCCTCTGTGTTTAGACATCTACGCTACGCACGTAATGTCTATTGAGAAAATTCAACGCCGATTCTTCAAATCGGCTACATTTTTTATTGATGGTTTATATCTATCTCAAGGTTTTCCGCAGGATGCGTGTTTTGAGCGCTTCAATATGTGTAGCTTATCTCAAATGCGAAAGTTAAATTCAGTAATTTTTCTATATACAATTTTGAATAATAAGGTAATATGTGGGGATATATTACGAATGATTAATTTCCACATTCCTAGAGGATATACGCAGCATTTTCATCTTCTGGAAGATAAACGTTATAGCACTAATTTATATAAGGGGTCTCCGGTTCACCATGATTATTAATTATTCTGAAATTGAACCTCGTGTAGATATACTCTGTTCAAGTATTATTCATATTAAAAAGTGTTATTCTGTGCTGTATATGTAACTTTCCAGTAAATATGTGATTATGTGTAGGTGTAGGTATACATAAAACAAGTTTTCTGATTTATATCATACTTTTCTATGTTGTCTTTCTTGTTTATTTGTATTCATGTGTATTTTACTGGTTCTTATCTTGTTTTTTATCCTGTAATTGGGCATCGCCCGTTGAATATTGCAAATAAATAAATAAATAAATAAATGTGAGCGTAACTTTTTTTACTCTAATGTTATCACGTTTTTTATTAAAAAATCTTAAACCTACATTGTTTTTGAAGAAAAAAAGGTATACTTGTCATTAGTCTCAGAAATTGGCCATTTTCGAGGAAATAGTTTTTCAACAATCAGCTTGTTCATTATACAAGGTATTTATTAATTAGTAATTATTTTTTAATAAACCTCACAAGTGTTAAAAAACAATACAATTGAAACGTGTATTATACGTTATAATTATTCAATAAAATAAGGAAGCGAATTGCCGTTTTTTACACGTGTCAATTATAATGCCGTTAAACGTTCTATATGAATTTAATAATCTTATTGGTAGATAAAGATCACGTGTTACACACATACCATTTTGAGTTCTTTTTTGTAAAAGTTTGTCAGTTGCATATTCATCACTGTACGTACCTACTGTGATCCGTGAAATATTTCCCTATTTTATTTTGGTAAGTATACCTACTTCTATAAGTATTTCATTTTATTTTATTAATATAAGAATATTAGTTTTTTTTTACATTACATGTTACAAATAATTATATAATGGAATCTAAATTTATTCCACTATAACTTTTCCTACTTATGTTTTAAAATACTTACAAAGATGATGACAAAATTAGTAAAAGTAGGCGTGTGAATTTTGTACTCGTACATGCCTACGTTAAATTACTTTGTAAAATGGGTAACAATTATTATGACTTGGTAATTTGTTTACCTTATACTAAAATTTAAGATACAGTGACATATTTCTGATCATGATTGGGAATGATTTAAACTTTTTTATTTCCTTTCTTGACTATCTACTATTATTATATTTAACTATAATAGATTAAACTTAGACATGTTTAAGGTTTAGACTTTCTTTAAATAATTTATATTATCCAATGTAAGTGAAGTTATTGATATGAAACTTGTTCAGACTTAATTTTATTGTTTTTAGGTTCCAATTAGTAGCATAAATAAGATATATTATTTTGGTATTTTTATATTTTGTTTGTATTATATACGTATTATTATTTATTTAATAAACTATTACTGATATTAAAACCAATTATTTATTGTTACCTACCTAAATTTGAAATTAAACAATAGGTATTGATATTTTCTAAAACTCTTATTTATAGGCGTATAGTGAGTTCAACATTCGAGCCACACTATTGGAATATCGATAATAATTATTAATAGGATGAAGATTAAATGAAAGAAGATTTTGTAACTATTTTATTTATATTATATTAATTTCCTGAGAATTATTTATTTAATACAGGGTGGTCCAGAATGTACCGTAAATACTAGAGCATATGGCACGTTAAAAAATAAGGGTACTATTTTACATAAATTTTTGTTCAAAACTCAATAATAAGAGAGATATAACTCTCTGAGGGATGAAATAAAAATCATTTTTTAAAATGTCTTTCAGACACTTTTGAATAATGGGTTCATAGGGTGAGTATATGATATTAGGGTAATTAATTTTTTGTTACCACTTATTCAATCACTTATGTTTAAGGGGTAGTTTTGAATAGTATTTTTTAAATTTGAAATTATGTATTTGAAAAAAATACTTATCACTCAAAACAACGTTTTAATCTTAAAGGGATGGAATACGTGGTAACATAAAATTAATTGTACTACTAAACCTAAAAAAAGTAAATTCATTATAAAAGTATTATATTTAGTTAAGTGTTATAGATATTTAAAGAAGTGGTTTTTAATTTGCGGGTTTACAATATATATATATATATATATATATATATATATATATATATATATATATATATATATATATATATATATATATATATATAATACCCTTATTTTTTAACGTACTAGCTAATCTAGCATTTATGGTACATAATTCTGGACAGCCCTGTACAATGCCGCCAGAATAATCCAAAAACAACGTTGTAAACCACGTTAAAAAATACGTCTCTAAAACATCTTTTTGGACATTAAAATAACAAGGTTTAATTTACATTAGTTAAAAACCTTAATAAAATGTCATTATTAAAAGTAAAACTTAAAGCTTATTAATACTAAAAATGATCGTTCCACATTTACTAATATTAAACGTTTGTACTTTGGTTACCAGAAACGTGTAAAACCGCGACATTTTTAAGTTGATTGTACGTAAAAAAGCCACGCCTTTTTCAAACGTTGTATGGGCATTATAAACGTTTTTCTAAAGTATATGTGTTTACTGGGCTATATGTGAATTATCCATCACTTTCTCTAGAAATGTATTGTTCATCCATCATCTAAAAAATGCATTGTAACGTATTTTAGTTGCATTAGAAACTGTTTTCGCTGAAAATGACATCTTATTCTTGAAACATTAATATACATTCCTTGATTTTTGCAAATATATACAGGGTGTCTGTGAAAGGCTGGGAAATCTCGGAGCTGGAGCTACTTGTGACCAAAATAAGTCGATTGAGCCAAATATGCCTGATCCGAATGTTGCTGGTTTCAAAAATACAGGGCGTTCAATGTTAAATTTTATTTTGAAATATCTCAATAACTTTGAAACCTGTAAGAATAAGAATTTTTAACTATTTTTGACGTCACTTGTAGATGGCGCCACTTATGGCACATCACATTTCTTTTAAATGGCAGAACTTTTTTGCAGCCTAGTTTATCTATCTGAGTATAGAAACAATCGATTCTTCTACCTGTTGTATCTGAAATCTATTGTATTGTATCTATTTGAAATATTCAGTGCACCGATTGAAAATTGTTATCGTTTCAGGTACAGTGCCTTTTCTACTGAAAATGCAGCAAAATGTTAGTTGAAAAAGTTGTTCAGGACGGTAAATTATGGGGACGTGCAACAGTTTTCAATCGTTGCACTGAATATTTCAAATACGATTATTTCAAAAATGGTTAGTCCTAACGACTTCAACAAGGTATACCTTTGTCAGATATAACAGGTAGAATCGATTGTTTCAATAGACAGATGGATACACTAAACAGCAAAAAAGTTCTGGCATTTAAAAGAAACATGCGCCATAAGTGGCGCCCTCTACTAGTGATGTCAAAATTTGTTAAAAATTCTTATTTCCCGTGCTAAAAAACATAATTGTGCCATTTTTTTTTAATACTCCAACAGGTTTCAAAGTTATTGAGATATTTCAAAATAAAGTTCTAGCATTGAACGCCCTGTATTTTTGAAACCAGCAACATTCGGATAAGGCATATTTGGCTCAATCGACTTTTTTGGTCACCAGTATTTCCAGCTCCGAGATTTCCCAACCTTTCACAGAGTGTCTGTATAGATAAACATATTATATCTGTGTGAAAATAAATATTTTTAGATCGATTTTTACTTACTGTAAATTAACAATTAACATAACTGCGGCTAATGATATTCATGCATATTTTAAAATGAAATAAGAGAAAATAAATATTTACCAATTATTTCTATATTTTGGCGAATGCGCCGATGGTATTAAAACGTTTTGCAACATAAAGCAAAAGTAGATTTCTAGCGACCAAATAATGCAATGTACCTTAGTTCAAAAGTTGATGGTTGTTAAAAAGATACAGGGTGTCAAAGTTAAAATTTTATTTTCGATATTTACAAATAACTATTTAAAAAATTCAAATATTTGCATACGTTTTGGAGATCGGGGGTTTTTGAGGGTGAGAAAGGATGTCTAAGAATACGTTTAAATTTGCAGAGGTACATACAATATTCCAAAACCGACTCATTCTTTAAATAAACAAGAAAAAGAAATATCAACTATTTTAAACATTAATCTAATAATTTAAATCACACCGATTTTCAAATATCTACTTTTTAGGCAATAGCCTAAATAGCCGTATACACCAAGAGCAAGAGCAAGGGCAAGAGAGCAAGAGTTTAAACCAGGCTCAGTGGACGTTTCAAAAACGGTTTAAAAAGCGACTTGTGTGACGTTACTGTTTCGACGCAAAAATACAGTGTTTGAATCGATTTGAACACATTTCATCGCAAAATAAAAACAGCTCTAACACTTCAAAAAGATGTCACTCGACACTGTGTTATATTTTTTTGATTAAGTCTGTGATGGAATTTATGACAAAGTGACACATGCCACCTAGATTATTGTTTTTTAATTAGCATGCCAAAGTTGGTCTATTGTAATGATTAATAAATTAATTTTTATCTTGAAAACGGTGCCTTAGGAGGAAAGAGTCCAAGAGACATTTTTTAAGCAGAATTAACTTGGCTTTAAGAGAGCGATACAAATTTGTCCAAAAATCAGTGGCGTACATTTTTTTTGCTAAAAATGAGTATTTAACGGCACGGACGTCACTGATGCTAGTATATTATGAGAGGAATTTATACACGTAATAGTAGCCCTTCGCTATACACTGTTGTGTACCAAATCTCATCTCAATATCTCGATCGGTTTTCGAGAAATGAAGACTAGAATTTAACACAGAAAATTTTAAACAAACTGTGTCTCAAAACGAGGCATTTCCAAACTCATGTTTTTTTCTTATTTTTAACAAAACCTGCTTCTAATTTTCTTAACATCATTCTGTAACACCCTGTATATCTGACTACTGAAACAGTCGATTTTCCTACCCTCTTTATCTGAAAAGGATATATCTTGTTAAAGTCGTTAGAAGGAACCGTTTTCGAAATAATCATATTTTATATAGGTATACTAACTTGCTTATGATTTAATGTTGTTGATTTTTCCATGAAATATGCCAGCAACAATTTTAAAAATGATTCTATGAAAAATAATTACATAAACAGAGTGACCCATTTGAAAGCGGGCCACCCTCATAACATTTTTATTTATGGAGCGATTTTGACGATTTTTTTTTTTTTTTTTGAAATGTGGAAAGTGTATTTTGGGGCCAAGCGGCGTCCAGTTTTTTTAAAACTAAAGCCTACTAGATAACATTCAGAGACTGAAAAATCCGGAATCCATATTAGAGATTTTTTTTAGAAAAAATCTGCGTACGCCACTGAATTCGACGTAACCTGAAATGGATCTGTACCAAATTTCATGAAAAATATTCAATATTAACGATTCTACGGCTAAATTGCTGTTGTTTATCATGCATTAAGAAGCTTTTCATCTAGTAACCCATGCGATAACAAATCAATCACAACAAATATTTAATAACAACATTTAATACGTCCTTATATCAAAATACAATGAAACAAACAAAAAACCAAACGACAAATTAATATAAAATTTACGAAAACACAATAAAATTAACACATGAATTAACTTTAAATTCTGAATTTTTCAATTAAATCTCCATTTAATAGAATGAATATTTTGTAAATGTTGCCTCGTCACTAAACAAAATTCAATAAATGTCGATTCTCTTTGTTTTATTTAAACATGCTCACTCGTCATGCGCTGAAATTACACCACATCAATTGTCTAATATTATGGCAAACATTGAAAGACAATATAATAAACGCATTCAATTAAATGGAGATTTAGTTTAAAAATCCAGAATTTAAATTTAATTCATGTGTGTCAATTTTATTTTATTGTGTTTTTCGTACATTTTATGTTAATTTCTCGTTTGTTTTTTTTTTGTTTCAATGTATTTTGATATAAGGATGTCTATTAAATGTTGTTATTAAATATTTGTTGTCATTGATTTCTTATCGCATGAGTTACTAGATAAAAAGCTTGTTAATATATAATAAATAACTTGACACCAATTTAACCGTAGAATCGTTAATATTGAATTTTTTTTTTATAAAATTTGGTACATATCCATTTCAGGGGACGCCGAATTCAGTGGCGTACGCAGATTATTTAAAAAAAAATCGCTAATATGGATGCCGGATTTTTCAGCCTCTGAATGTTATCTAGTAGGTCTTAGTTAAAAAAAAACTGGACGCCGCTTGGCCCCAAAATACACCTTTCCCCCACATTTCAAAAAAAAATCGTCAAAATTGCTCCATAAATAAAAATGTTATGAGGGTGGCCCCCTTTCAAATGGGTCACTCTGTAGGTCATATGTAAAATGAAACCCTTTTTTTAAAAGATTACACCTTTGGAATTATTTCTCATTTATATAAAATTGCCACAGTTCTTATACCAGACTTCAAAAATTTTAGAGAGTGACTAATGTTCCCCTATTCACAATTTATAGCAGTCAACACCAAGAAATATACATGCTGCCCTTCTATTTTTTCTACAAAATCGTGTGCCGCATATCTCTGAGAGCATATCCGATTGCTCAGCTTCTGCTACGCATGCGCTGCAGTTAGTACGCATGCCCTGCTGGCATTTCATTGTCCTGTTTCATTTCCAGCGCTATCATGGTCGGGTATATCGTTCGAGCGGGCAAAATTTCGGGTATAACTTTTCGTTAATTTAATTATAAATGTAATTAATTTTATTAGTCATTTGATCGATGAGGAATATCGGATGATAACATGTATGAAGAGTTTAGTGCGCGAGGTCAAAATATGAGTGTAAGTGATGTTGAAATATATATTTCATTAACAAAATTGTACGTGAATAGCATGTGCAAATAAAAAAGTGATAAAGAAGTACAACTGTGAAACAGAAAGTGATGGAAACTCGCGGAAGGAAGACTGTATTTTTAAAATGAGTTTTCCAAAAAAAAAAATTCTATTGCTATATCTTACAAGATGAAACTTAGTCCATATAAATGAAATCGAAAAGAGTATACTGACAGAAAGGACGAAATAGTGAAATGAGAAACTATTTACAATAAATATTAAAAAATAAGAATCTGGATAGAAGAACATATGTATTAAATTTTGACGAAACATGGGCGTATGAAGGTCATACGAAAAGCGGTACGATATGATATAATAAGTGTTAATGTGTGACAGTTCGCAAATATTTGCACGATTTATTTAACGGTGGAAAAATTTCTATTTGTAACAAATTTTGTCAACTACCTATAACATTTTCTATCGTTTTCATTATGAAACTGCCATGGTAGATTATCAGAAGTTCAACAAATTTATTAACACCACATAATAATATTTGTAGTGTTTGACAGTTTCGCAAATTGTAATTGTCAAAAGTTGAGATTTTCCCGCCATAAATAATTAAAACAGAAGTTGTAAAATTCGTGCAAAAATCCGTGAATTTCGCGTCCATGAGGACAATACTTAAGTGTGATATCTGCGGTGTGCGCATCAGGTAGGTGTAAGTGGGTGGTAGTGGGCAATCGCCGTCCATAAGAACAGAGCCACATTTAAAGTAAATTGTTAATGTGCTAGGTTCAGCCAAGTTATTTTTGATAATTTTGTGTGCTTTAACTCTTCTCAAGTGGCACGCTTAAATAATCATACCACCCGTACCTTCCGTACTCATCTCTGTGTTGTGAATTAGTCACTCTCTATTATTTTCGACCTTGGATAATTGATAATACAAAATAAAAACTTTTAAATTTTGAAATAATTCTTATTTTTTTATTATTTAACGCCTTGAAATTGGTAAAAACTGTTATATCACTGTTTCTACTCTAAAAGAATTAATGTTACGTAATGCAAAGATTTTTGTCATTTTTGCATATTTTTTATATCTGATCGTCTTAAAATTTAGTACGCCTATGAAATGTTGCTCCTCGCACTCTCTACAATTTTGGAAGTCTGGTATAGTAAAATTGTGCTTCAGGCTTCAGTTCAGAAAAGGAATGGACCATATTTTGAAGATGGGTTAATTATTGAAACCAACTTTGTCCATACAGTCTTTTCTTTGGCATACTTACGTAATTGGTATCAAGAAAACATGAATTATTTATTAAAACTATGTTCTTTTAATGAAACAACCGAAAAATTTACCGTCGAAATTAAATTCTGTGGCTTGAGGAAAAAATGTAGACGATTTGGGGTCTGATAAATTTACTTTTAAAATACCGGCGGAGTTATATGGCCTGCAGTCCTGAACGCAATCACACTTCGTTGTCTTTTAGTGAAACCCGGCCCGCAGCCCCAGTTTAGATACCATCTTAGAAAATGAAAGGCGATGCGTCAGCAGTTGAATACTCCATAAATATCTCTCTTTCGAACATTGATACGGCTGTTAGATGTAAGTACGCCGGAGGAAGTAATAGAAGGCGGTTATAAAACGCCAAATTGGAACTTTAGGGTTCATTTCTCATTTTCGATAGAATTTCTTCGAAGGAATATGTTCCCCAAAAGAATGCCATTTATTGATAACGCAGTTGCGGATTCCATTTATCAGTAATGAAGTTGCGAACGTTGAATACGTCAAATGGGTACTTCAACAAACATATGTGTCAAATCTAAGGTAATTCCTATTGCAACAGCGTACGCCGTTGATATTTCTGTAAATATTATACACGATCAGACGTTATAATATCTACAGTTTAACGACTTATTAGCGCCCAAAGACGACAAAGTAAGTTTATCGCCAGATTGTACAATTTTTATAAAAAGAAAAAACTGACATAAATTTTAATTTATAAAAATTAATATTTACTGAATTAATTTAAAATTAGAAATGCAATTATTTATCTACAGGCGGGCGTAAATTGCACTTTATGTACGCCCGAGGGTCATCATTTTGTTGTTGGCGAAGAAACTGTGCAAACCGTAACCTAACTATACATTTTCTCTGTCGAGTATTCTTCTTGTACCAGTGATGCCAGTAGTTGCCGAAATTTGACGTGTGCTTGTACGGCGGATTACACCCCCAATATCTACACATATGTTCTTTATTATTAGCTTTTGTAATATTTTTTTACTGTATTGAAAAGGTATTGTCGCGGAATTTGCCCCGTTCGCACCCAATTCGACGACTGCGGTATCGCGAAACGCGAGATTGCCCCGATCGCCCCTACGCGATTCTGTTAAACAAACAAATAATGCCGTGTATCGAGGCGCAACTGGAAAAACGTAGAATCGACGAGAAGCGTTAGAGTTGTTCGGGATATAGATCTAGAGATGCTAGCAAATACCTGGAATATTTGTTTGGTCTATAAAAGAAGGATTAACGGCCGAGTCAGGAGTATTGAATTACAGTCTTGAATTGGAATGTTTAGTTGGAAATTACCTGGAGTTTTAAAGTAAAGTAGTGCTTAATTGAGTTGTGATTAGTATTCAGTAGTGTACAGAGTGTTAATAAATACCAGTAAAAATTAACTGTTTGTTTTTCTTGTAGTAGAAACAGTCGGGTTAGGAAGTCCGTGACAGTATTTTAAGGTAATATAAATCTTACAATGTCTATCAATGAAGTCATACATATGACATAGACAGCGTTACCAATGTGTGAGTAATTACTGGATTTGTGAGCGTTTTTACCACTTGTAAGTAAATTTGTGAGTAATGGGTAATTGTAAGTAATTTGTGAGTAATTGATTTCGCCAACTGCTAGTTTAATTTCATATCCAAACACAAAATGCCAGGAATATAATTCCTCGTTCTCGATATGTTCTATGCTCTGTGGATGTAATGGAGAATATCTCCCGATAGTAGTCTATGCACCTGACCCGTTTTATGGAGTTTTATGTTTTTTCACGGATCGTGGTTTATGCTCATCTATTTGATCCATGTTCAATTGTTTATTTTAACGATATTTGTGTTCCGTGTTCTACAAACACGAACACATCACATATTTTAGCGGTTTTTTCTTTTTTCCTTTTCAACAATATCATAAAAAAGTAGCTTTGCCTCTAAGTAGTTGGGATCATCAAATAATTAATAAATCATTTAATGGACTATACTGCACTATTACTGTTGTACTGATATTGATATGTAGTTGATGTTCCAGTGCCATCTATTGGTAGGTGATTTTCGCGAAAAGAAAATTAGTTCTAAGTAATTGGCTATTCAAGTTAAGAGATACGCCACCTGATGTTAAATATCAAACTAGTTTCTATGACAATCGTCTCAGAATGTCTAGTCGAATTTATTTATTTTTATAGATATTTATCAATTTATGCCGTTATTATCAATTATTTCTCTTTTTCATAGTTAAGTTTTTTCAATTAATTAAATGTTTTCTTACAAAAATCAAAAGTAACGCTGTGAAACATTGTCATCGAGACTAGTTCAAGTTTTCCCAATTGAGATCATTATTTTTCTATCATTGATTTCAATAGATTAGCCGTTTTCCTTTTACCAGAAATTTCGATTAATCTTACTAAGCATTAAGAACATAAGCATAACTCAGATTAGCTATGATTTCTGTCTAGAAGGAAAACGGCTATGGACTAGATTTTTATGTGAGTATTTCAAATAATTTGTGAGTAGGTAATCAAGACGTCAACTGTAAGTAATTTCGTTATACACCGTTGGCAAC
Organism: Monochamus alternatus; assembly: GCA_037114965.1. Classification (NCBI taxonomy): domain Eukaryota; kingdom Metazoa; phylum Arthropoda; class Insecta; order Coleoptera; family Cerambycidae; genus Monochamus; species Monochamus alternatus. Next base: position 38,162,614 of record CM073435.1, read on the forward strand.
CCTGGACATAGATTCAACGCTGGTCGCGGCTTTAGTACGCAGAGTATAATTAGTTTCACACAATATTGTTAATAGTAATACCTAAAGATATATAAAAAAACTATTATTCTATTTAGAATTAAAAGTGGTTCAATAGTTTCTTATTAAATAATTCAAAAGTGTAAAATACAAAAAGTTTAGACATATTTTTACATCGACAGTGCAGTATAACAAGCACCCCTTAGGCGTGACCTCAATAATGTTTGCATATTCGTAACTGCCACCTCAAAAAACATAAGACTACGAATTTTCAGAACAATCAATTTCTAATTGTATGTGAGAAACTGATAAAAAAATAAATCACAGTTGAGATTTCTTGAATTATAAGCTTGCATCATAAAGTAAACAGGGGACTTTCTAAGAACATTAGTACGACTTGTAGGAAAATAAAATAGTTCATTTTGACGTGATTTTAAGAATTTTGAAATCAATTTTAGACAACAACGTAGGGCAATCAATTATATAATTTAACAGTTTATACAGGAAACATAATGTTATAATTGCTCTACGCTTTTCCAAAGACACCATATTTAACCTTAACAATAATAAATTATTTGGATAACCTCGCTCAGGCTAATGATTGTCAATTTTTGATATAACATATTTCATAAATCTACGTTGAACTTTTTCAAGTGCTTGTGAGTGTATATCATAAATGGAATTCCAAATAATAGCCCCGTATTCAAGCTTTGCTTGTACCAGAGAGAAGTACAACATTTTCAGAGTTTCAATATTTCTAAAATGTTTGCAATTTCTTACAATGAAACCAAGTAGTTTCAAAGTCGCATTGATTTGAACGTTAATATGTTCCGAAAAATTAAGTTTGCTGTCAAAAATTATTCCCAAATCTTTAACTTCTTTCGCTTTTAAAAGTTAATTGTCATTGAAAGTATAAATATAGTCAATTGGTGAAAGTTTACGAGAAAAAGTAATTACATTACACTTGGCAATGTTCATTTCAAGTTTGTTAACTTCACACCAATTTTCAATAAAAGATATTTGACCTTGCATTGCAACACAATCGCTCAAATCGTTAACCTCACAAAATAACTTAAGATCATCAGCAAATAATAGCCTACCACACTTTAAACCATCACTTAAATCATTTATGAAAATAGTAAAAAGTACTGGGCCCAAGTTGGATCCTTGAGGTACATCAGATGATGCTATACTCGCGACAAGAATTCAGGCGACTTACGTCATACGAACAAATGAATAATTCATTATATTTTCATCAAAATATTTAAGAAACTGCAACTGATAGTAATAAAACTATATACTACACTAGAAGTTTGCATCATATATTGCACTAAATTGCAATAAAACATTGTTTTTAACGCGACCAAATATCGAAAATTACGTTGACAATAAAAACAAACGTGTAACGTCAGCTGTGACGTAAGACGTCTGAATTCTTGATTCGAGTATAAATAATAATCTGATTTGTAACCATTATACTGGACATACTGAGGTCTGTTATGAAAATATGATGTAAAGAAATTAATTAGAGGAGTTTTTAGACCAATATAATTTAACTTCTCTAATAATATGTTATGGTCTACGCGATCGAAGGCTTTTGAGAAGTCAGTATAAATCAACTTGACCATCTCTATCCATCGATTCTGAAACAAATTGTGTAAAACAAGCTAAATTAGAAATTGTTGAACGTCTCTCCATAAAACCATGCTTGCAAGTGGAAACCGTGTTCTTTATGGCAGAATATGTATATAATAGTATACATTGACATTTCAAAGACTTTGGCAAAATTGGATAAGATAGCAATAGGCCTATAATTATTTACACTGTCAACATCACCACTTTTATGGATAGGGTATATTTTTGTTAACTTCCAGCAATCCGGAAACGTTGAAGTGCGTAACGATAAATTATACAAAATCAACAGGGGGATAGAAAAAGCACTTGAACAATTTTTTAAAAACTGGGAATTTGATCATGTCCAGAAGTCATTTTGTTTTTTAATTTTTTTAGAGACTTTGTTACATCTAGCTCGGTTAATTGTTCAATGCCAATAAGTGGCAAGTTACTCACTACGCCACTGTTTTGAGGTATATCTGACGACTTTAGTGAATAAACACTGTTAAAAGAAGCACCAAAACCGTTGACAATATCCTGTGGGTTATCCAGAACTTTATCATTAGCTCTTTTCCAACACGGCACCTGACTGGTTGGAAAGTGGATAGCCAAATCGTTCACCGACTTACTGCAGCGGAGTTGTATCTAATATTAAACTGACTGACGGTTTCGGACAGGTTTTAAACTAGTCAGGTGCCGTGTTGGAAAAGAGCTATTATAAACTATTTTACCGGGAATTCTAGAGCTACATTTTTTCTTATTTATAAATGACCAGAAGCGATTAGGATTATTTGATAAATCATGTTCAACAGCATTTATATATTCTTTATAAGCATGTGATATTTGACTGTTTATAAGTGATCTAATACGTTTATAGTTTTCTAGAGCATTAATATTATATTTTTTAAACTGTTTACGATACTTATCCCTTAATTTAATATTACCTATTATTTCCGTATAATACCATACTGGAAACTTTCTTTTATTATTACTAAATAAGGGCACATGCAAATCAAAGATCGAATACAATTCCTCATAAAAACTTTCACAAGCAGAATTGATATCATCAAAATTATTTAAAAAATTCCAATCAAACATTAGCAAAGCATTATACAATGCCGGATAGTTTGCTTTTCTAAAATTATACGATTTATTAGTTAAATTATATTATATATTATATTAACATTAGTACTGCTAAAGCTAAACCAACACGTACACTGGAAATGCATGGTGTGATTTTTAAACGCTGAGCAGATGGAGACAACAGTGTTTACACTATATTGGTAGAGAGCAAACTATATGGGAATGTTCTTGTTGAGAAAATTGAACGTCGAAATCATATTCTGTGAAACTATATACAGGGTGTAACAAAAAAGCAGGTGATCCGATTAACTACATATTTTTACCGACAAAATATGACGTTTTAACTGTGGGTACTTGCATATATACAAAAATACCTTTACCACTTTATTTATCAAACTTTTCATTCCAGATAACTGTGGGATGATGGTGGCTTTCTAGGGTTTACCACTGCTCGAGTGAATATACTGTTCTACTTAGTTTAGTTCTAGTTACTAGTAACTGTAAATCTAAATAAGTACAATTTTTTAATAAAATTTATAAAAACATGCTTTTGTTTCTTTTTACGTTGTAAATAAATAATAATTATTGAACAACAGTTATAATGTTGTATTGATTTATAATACAATAGTATTAACTGATGTAAAGTTCAAGATAAGTTTATATGCACATAAGTATAAATTACTAGCTATTTCTTTCATGTTTTCACTATATTTATATTTCTTCCTGTCGTAGGAAAATTATACATTATTAATCTAAAATAACTATAGGTTTTTCAAAACCATTATTTATTATTAATAGAGTTTTGGTGAACGGCAATTTTTAACGAAGAATTAATATAAATGGCATAATATTTTATTGACCTATTTCTGTTTCGAGGAAAACGACAATTCAAAATAATAAGGAGAAACTATTATTTTTGTAACAGGACAGTTACTCTGTTCTGCAAAAAATTTTTTTAGTTTTCCAACATGTAGATAACTGCCTAATCAATGTTGTTAATTTTAAAACTGCCAAAAATAAGTTAACTTCACATATATTTCTGAAAAAAATACGTATATACATAATTAATAATAATTGAAAGGAAAATATATTGTGTATGTTTGGTTGCGGACAACCATTGGCGAGGGGAACATTCCGGTGAAGACGTAAGGGACAAGGAATTTCAACGCGGACTTGATCAGCTGGTATAACTCCTTAATACTACGATTAAATGTCCATGGGACGAGACCAATAACAAGAAGAGAATATGGTTTGTGTTTTAGGATTTCGATGTTGACAACACTGACTTAGTTCATAACAAAATATTTAAGGTTAGAGAAATAATCATAAATAAACAATAAATATAAAATATATAATAATTAGCCTTATTTATATTCATAACAAATTTTGAATTGGGAGCTATATACGTGGGAACACGTGGTACGTTGTTTTTAATTTTATTTACAAATGGTATGTATAAACTATAATTTTGTATTTATATGTCGTTTGACGATTTGCTGCAGTTATTCATACGTCTTTAAAAGAATTATATAATCTAAATTATTGTTGCAGTCAGTTACACTCCACACCGATTTGGGAAATATAAAAATTGAAGTATTCTACGAGTCCTGTCCGAAAGCTTGTGAAAACTTTCTCGCACTGTGTGCTAGTGACTACTACAATGGATGTCTGTTTCACAGAAACATTAAAGGATTTATCGTACAAACTGGTGATCCAACGGGTACGGGAAAAGGTGGCAACTCCATATGGGGCAAAAAATTTGAGGATGAATTTAAGGAACAGTTGAAAGTTAGTAAATTACATAGCTAAACTTTATTTTAATAAGAGGAAGTTAATATTTTCTAGCACACCACAAGGGGTATGATTTCAATGGCAAATAATGGACCTAACAGTAACGGTAGTCAGTTCTTTATTACTTACGGCCCTCAACCACATTTAGATTTAAAGTATACTTTATTTGGCAGGTAAGTTAAGTTTTGTCGATTATCTATTTTAAAATAATTTAAGTCTTGGCATTTCCACATTTGTATTATGTATTTTTCACCTCATTTCATTTTATGTAAATGACTATCTTTATAAACAGTCATTAATTTTCCATTATAACATTTTGTTAAGTCATTACTGAACATAATCTTCCGTATTTCCGAATTTGTAAGCCATTAATTCTGTGCTAAGTAAAAAAGATTCTACTGATAAAACAATTAAATCTAGATATTTGCCCATTTTGGAATCCTAGATTAATAGCAAAACAATAGGGTCAACTTTCGTTTAAGGGAAATCAGCTATGAAAAAAAAACAAATAACAAATATCATTCAGAGACCTCTCTGAACACAGAAACATTAAAATTTTCCCGCGGAAGTGCGTCATTTCCATTATAAACGAAATTTTGTGGACTTTAGAAAAAGGGAAATCAGTTACATAAAAAATATTTTTTACTGTGAATTATAGACATTTTTCTTAACACAGAAAGACCAAAATTTTCCCGCGGAAATGTCATTTTCATTACCTATATGGAAAAAAGTAGAAAAGCGGAAAAATGTGACCAATTTCTATTTTTAAATTCTAAACGTATTTCTGAACACAAAAATTCAAATTTGGTAAACGAAAATATAACAGAGGAAGTGTAGTTGAAGGTCCCTGGGTATTCGGAATGATTGCCGATAACTCAGAAGACTTAAGAATGGTAATTTGTCCCGAAAATTAAAGGAATGCAGGCACGTTATTTCTCCTTTTGGAACAACATGTCAAGAAAGGGTCTATTATCCATTCGGATATGTGGAAAGCATATGAGAGATTCACTGAATATGACATTAGACTGTTAACTACAGTATTAAACTCATTGCTGAAGACGGTACTCATACCCAACGGATCGAATCGTCGTAGTCGGCTGCAAAGAAAATTTTGGAAGGTTAACATATTCCACCGGACAAATTTGCAGACCGACTCTGTGAGTACTTGTGGAGACGCCATTGTAAGAAAAACAGTCTAGATCCGATGGATGAACTCATTAATAATTAAAATTGTATAAAATTAGAATATATTTTTCAAATAATTCAACATAAAAATCATTATTTTGACATATCCAATATTGCCACAAAAGATACCTTAACTTTTAAATACATACAAAATTCTTACATAATCACATGCTTTTTATTTAACATTTATATTTATATAATAAACATCTATGTGGATATAATTAATATACGCGAGCGAAGCGAGCGCGCCCGGTCCGCGCGCGCGGATTTCGAAACGTCGACCGGGCGCACTCAATTTAAATAAAAATGCTACAGATCCACTTACTTTTTATAACTTGAATAACATTCGTTTATTCACAAAACTCAAAAAACATGAATACTAATATTAATTAACCGTTGATTATAATCAATATTTTCCTTAAAAAAAATGTCCGCAAATAAAATTATATTTCATTAAAGTGCAAATTAGCAGTCAAATCGAATTATCTAATTATCATTTCCATAACAGATTTCCCTTATTCTAAAGTCGGAAATGGAAATTTTCCGTAAATTTTTAAATTTTTACATTAAATCAAAGCCGCAATTTTATTAATTTTGTATTTCTATAGCAGTATGTAATATAAAGACATTTAAAAAAGAAATTTTTGAGGCAATTTGAGAAAGATTTGAGTTTTCCGGAAAACGAAACATTTCCGCGGAAAAAGAAAATTGGTTATATACTAGCAATCTTGTGTAGAACCTTCCTATAGAACAATTTCTTTTGTAACTGATTTCCCTTAAACGAAAGTTGGGCCAAACAATACTTTTAACATATTTCTATTTCCGTTTAGGGTAATTGATGGATTGGAAACCCTCGATGAACTTGAAAAAGTACAAGTTAATCCAAAAAATTATAAACCGACCAACGATATAAGAATAAATAGTGTCACTATCCATTCAAATCCAATAGCTGGATAATACTATATTCTTTTGTATGTGTTGATTTTAATAATAAAATGTAAATACTAGAAAGTATTTATTTTTTCTTGCTATTTTTTTAATTACAACATTTATGTATATAAAAAATAAGAGATTACAATTTTTTTCAACAGTAAATTTTATGTCTACAGTTTATACTTATATGTTTTATATTTATGAGCAATATATTCGCTTATGACATTACGACTTATAATTATGTCCAAAATTATATATCCATATTGAGAATGAGTGTTCACAAACTATGCAACCAGCGTTACAAGTGCCACAAGAAAATCGTTTTGAAATTTGACTTTACGGAAAAATGATGGAAAAGTCGAAATATAGTCAGCAGAATAACATTTACTCCTATTATCTGAGTAGAATTTGTTGGTGGAGCAAAGAAATGCTTCATAAAGTTTATTTCACATATTGAAAAAGAAAAATATTTTAGGATAGTTAAAATCTAGTAAATAATATATTTCTATCGAATTCATGTAAAACAATATCTATAATGTATATCTGTTAACAGAGAATTATATCAAATACCACTCACTTTTTAAGCAAGTAATTTAACACTTGAAACTTAAGCTTTGTTCTTAAACCTTGGACTGCTGCACTAGTGTAATAATACGTTGTTCATTTATTGCAGTGTAGCCAAGTGCAAGTATAATCCACAAGCGTTCGAAAATTTTAGTGTAGTGCAGACACTACTACACTGGCTAACAAGGTGGTGTAAAAGTGTAGTTTATTGTCTGAAGCTATTTATTTGTGACATAATTTTAGTTTTTTTTTAGTTTTATTGGGTTTTTGCCACACTTCTGAAAAATAATAAAAATTAATTAAATAAGCCCTTGCGCCAAACGGAACAGTCAAGGGTTATTTTTGAAACTAAGTTTGCCTAACCAAAAAATCTCACACTGAAAAAAGCAGATAAGTAAAAAAATCACATCACTAAAAGTGTAGTGTTGTATATTTGTGGCGCGAAAATGAAAGTTTTATCACAAAACTCACTCTGGTAAATATTTTTAAACATCATAAACTCAACAGTACTAATGGGGTTTCTATTTTGTCGCAGAAATGGTTAATTCTAAAAAAATGCAAAGAGGCACATTTGCAGTATAATAACAGATAACCTTATCTGGAATTGCAGGGATACAAATTTGTTTTTGGTGGTAATTATGATGATACCTACGTTAATTTAACTTTAAGATATGTACGTATGTATGTGTTAAGATATGTAATATAATTACTCTATTCTGTGGATCCTTTTAACTCGGTGATCTTTGATCATTTTCGTATTCCTAGATAAATAATTCTTGTTTGATTCTGTTCTGTGGTGTACGTATGTCGTGGCACAGAATAAATTGTTTTATATATTCTGTGGAATAATTAGGTCCTTTATCCCTTTATCTTTATTCTGTGGTGGTGGTTTAATTGTTTAATTCAATTGTTTTCTATGCTGTGGTTTAATGTTTAATTTGTGTTTTGTGACAAAAAGTGGGTAAACGGAAGTTTCATTACATAAATAAATGATTTTACTATTTTTTAAAAAACTAACATTTAAAATTAGAGTAAAGGTTTAGTAGAGAGTGCTTGATCCTCATGTAGTGCATCATTTTTCTTAAAACATAACCCTCTAAAATGGTTTTCGAGATGCGACTTAAAAGTATCAAGAAGAAACCAAATGATGTGAGATGTAAAAGTGCTGATAGTGGTGTTTCTGTAGCTTTAAGTAGAGCACATAAAAGAGACATCATAAAGTCATCAAGTAATGAAATTGGTATGAATGGTTTTCTTTTTTAAGTTTAATTTGAACAGTTAATAAGTGGGCTTTCAGTTAATGATACTGTCTGAAACTTCTCAGTAGTAAATTATAAACAAACTAGTCAAATTTCATGTTAAGTATAGGAAAAGTGTCTGATTTTTAATAAACAAATTCAATTTTTTTTAAGAATTATCAGGTTAAACAATTAAACATCAAAATACATAAATATTACATATTAGTGCAATAATTAGAATCATCAATTACCTAAGAAAAAAGTTGTATGAACATGTCTATAAGTGTTTAGCTTTTGAAGATAAAATTTAAAATACAAGTAGCTATATTTTGAATAAAAATAGTTGAGATGATCAAAATTGATCTAACATCCATTTTGAATTAGGATTTGAAGAACTTGATTTTGAGTTCGAGGACTCACAAAATCATTCTGTATTAGAATCGGAACATATTTATAGTGATCAGTCCACAGTAAAGGATTTTAATCTAGATAGTCGAGAAGATTTCGATAGCAATTACCCTGCAAGTGAATCTACAACTGTTGAATATAGTATCTCAAATGTATCCATTGCCCATAGAAGGTAAGTTACTTGCATTGAAAGAATTTTTAATAATTTAAGAGCTTGTAAAAAAAATATTTAAAATTTCTAACTACCTCAAAACTACCTAAATTCTTATATCTTTTAAATTTGGTGCAATGAATTTGTATATCATTTTAAAAAAATCATACTGTTATTGAAATATGTTCTTATTGCTCTCTTTAAAGAGATATGCTTCCACTACCTCGTTTTGAAGCAGAAGATGGAAGACAGAATCACTATCTACCATCATGTTACACACCAAGCGTTAGTGCAAGAACAACTCTTGACAGTTCAAGTGATGATGATAGTGTAGGTTCCGAAACAGAAAGGAATTATGATACTGATATACAAGACCATTTTACCAGAGACCAATCAGTCCGATCAGGTAAACGTGTATATTGAAAGTAAAGGTTTTTATACCTAAAGCAGTAGTTGGATCAAACATTTTTTTATTTTTGGCAATTTCAACCTATAGCCTGAATTGTCTGCAAGTGGCCTTATATTTACAGACAACTAGACTTAAGTTTTAATAAGTTTGTCCACAAAAAAATTGATGTATGTTAAAATTGGTTAAACTTATCCCTTAAACCCATTATAAACAAACTATGAGGTTTATTTGGAAACAAAATTAATTGGAAGAAGTAGAGACATGCTGTATTTCCAATACATTCAGTATATAAAAAACCTTTTTGTCTAGACTTCTTTTAAGTGTGTTGGTCGCATTTATATGACTGTATTGGAAATGCTTGAGCTTTATTTAGGTAATAGCTCTTCTAGCTAGTAGCTAGTAGCTCTTCAGTCAACCTAAAAACTTTCTGTAAAAGTTTCATTGAATTCTCTTAAAGAATAAAGAAGATTTGTAACAAAAAAGAAATAAATAAATAAATAAAACAATGAAGCTATTTTTGATGTGTGCCGACTTTGTTATTGGACGCCCTATATACTTAGTTAGATTAAATGTATCTGTTTTACAAATTAACATGTATAATAGGACACACAGTTGAGGAAAATTCGAGTTCATACAACATAACCCAAGAAGAAGAGGACAGGTTACTAGACAGTAGCGAGGACGAATCTCATGATGATCACAACTTAGTCATTCAAACTGATTTCGTAGAAACCTGCCATATAGGTAGTGCACGCATAACAATTCCCAAATTTGTAACTAATTCTTCCAAAAAAAATCAAAGCAATGATCTGAAAAGGAACAACTCCACTGCCAAATTGAAGACGTTTGAGACTAAGAAAAAGAAAAAGAGATGGGATCTGCAATTTAAACCAAAAAATCCATTTACGTACGTATTTCTAGACGACATAGGCTATATAGACGAGGATTGTGAAGAGGATACTGTCACTTCTGAAGGGGATTCTAATTTATCGCAACCGCAATTTGGTTCGTTGATAGTTATTTGTAACAAGGACGATATTTTTTGCGAGGACCCTCGAACGACTAATCAAAGGTGCAGTAATTTTTTCAATATTTTTATTTTTATTTAAACTACTCCTTTATATTTTGTATTACTTCTTATAAGTTGTACATCAGTACAATATTTAATTAACTAGTTTTAAGTAGTGCAAACAAATTTGTTATTTCTTATATACTGGGTGTCCTCGCTTTTGAGTACGTCGTATACACAGTGTTTCTAAAAGTAATTAATTGAAACTTTGTTATTACTTTTAGTAACATATGTGCCATTTAAAACCATATTTTAGAGACTTGGTAACTTTCAGTTACACCACAAGAATCCATCAACTTTCATATTTCAAATATTTGCCATAAAATCATTTGCTCTTCGAAATCCAAAAATTGAATACAGGGTGTTTTATTTGAAATTAGAAAGTTGTTGGGCACTTTGAGTGTAACCAAATAAAAATAATATCAAAGTGAATAAAATACTTTTAGAAACGTGTATATGGCGTGCTGCGACACTTGGTATTGGACTTAAAAATTTATCAGTTTTATATAGATGTCTGAAATTATTTTTGTCATAATATTTTGTCTTTCTGCATAATATTTTAGTTACATATGTTATTATAATGTTTGTTGACAAAAAGGTGCCAATGCTTTTGATAGAAAAATTCATATTGCAAAGTTAGCAAAACAAATGTTAATTAATTATTTTTATTCAAATATCAACGAGATTGCCTAACTTTATTGTTTTTTTTTTTTTTGTAAATATGTTGCCATCTTTTTTTTTTCATTTAAAAATGTTTTTAAAATTTCATTTGTCATTTTCAGTTACATTACAATAATTTATAGAAACTAAAATTTGAAATAAAGATAATGGCTAGAGACTTCGGTCAGTCGCTGTTTGGATTATCTAATGCGTTTGCCAATAGAAAGACTTAAATGATTTACAATTTTGAAAATAATTTTACAACTATTGTGATACTCTTCAAATTGATGTAGGATACAGGATGTTCTGGTGTGAGAATACAAAAATTTATCACATTTCTTGTGAAAAACAGCTTTAAATATGTTACTTATTTTTTTTGGTGAGATAATATAAGGTGCTTAAACCTATCTTATGTAATATATGTTAAAATAATTTTGTATTACTACCACATAAAGATCTTAGTTATATTTTGGCCCAATATACAACTCTCAATACAACCCATTACTTTTTTGTATGCTCACATATCTCGTCACTGTATAATAAGAACAGTGCAGTTACTTTGTATATTTACAAATTCATATGAAATGCCTTTAGGTGTCACTGTTTCTTATTTGTACGTATTTAATTCACAGAGAAATAATTTCTCTTTCTAAAGATGAGGATAATAATTTCAAATTACCGCTGCCACCTCCAAAAAGGCCTCCCACGAGACCTAAACGAACAGTTTGCAACAGTGAAGGGTCAAATACAAATTTACAAATTCAATTTTCAAATAAAGGTGACGACGTCAGTCGAAAAACATCAACTTTAATTGCACCCAAAGAATATCGTGGCTTAACAAAAAGTTTTGGAATTGAAGATGATGGTGTTGGAGACAAAGACGATGCCATCTCAATATTGGCGTAAGTTTCTAATACTATGTAGTGGTGCAGCATTTTATTTTCTTGACAAATATGAAATGTGAAACACTATTGTATATGTATTTTCTTAGCTCTTCGATTGGGGGTGACAATGTTGATGATATTGCCAACTTGGAACAGTTAGAAGAGAATCATCCTCTAAGTCCAAACGAACCAAATTATTTTGAAACTAATGGTACGCCTAGATGTGTTGACGATCGAGTGAAGGAATGGGTGGAAAATGTAGGTAATACGGACAACTTGAAGGACATCCCAAAACGGAATATAAACGTAATTCCAAGCTTAAGTCAGATTAATTTAAGCTTAAATCACCCTAATTTGAGCATAAATCAACTAAATACTAATTTAAATTCAATTGAATCTCAACCAAATTCTAAAGGAAACGGAATAATTATCATGCCTTCAGTTCCAGCAAAAGGTATGTACAGAAATAAAAATTGTTAGTTTGACAAGCTACAAATCTGACACTTTAATACATTGCAATGAAAACTAAAATTTGAAATATAAATAAATGACTACAAACTGATATGTAGGGAATCAAATCCCGGGATCCCGCTCAATATACAGATGACGGGATCCCGAAAAAACGAGTACGGGATCCCGAAAATACACGAACATTACGAACGCTGACTTTCTAAATTTTTAATGTTGTTTTTCATTGTGCCAGCAGTCGGGCTTCTGGCGTCAGAGAGGCTACACCTGTGCACTTTACAAATACCGTATTTACAACTTCGAGTGAGCCTGGTACTGGGGATGTTGTATGTTATGCCTCATTTTTACATAAACTTTAATAATCATAACACTGACTAGTGACAAATGACAAGTCATAATAATCAATTGAATATAAGTATGTATATTTTTATTACAATAATAATTCATCTAACGTTTGTTTATCGTCTTTTTAGGGTAATATAACTGCAACTTTGTTCGTACAGCTTAATTGCATATTATTCATATTAGTCTAGATTATATGATGGTCGATAATAACACATACAGTATTCATCCAAAAAAAAATGACGATATAAAATCAATGTGGCCTCACTGCTTTATTGCTGAAAATAAAGAATCTGCAAAATGTAAACTCTGTAAAAAAATTATAAACGTTAAAGGAGGTTCATTATTATTCTAAGCATTCACAGTTGGCAGAGCAAAAAACCCAGGCACCATCCTCTAAAATCTTGCACACTGATACTACCATTAGCAGCATCAAACAAGGGCCATCTGTACAAAAAAAAAAAAAAAAAAAAAAAAACAATATTTTGCTTCTCCTAATGACAGTACTCTGGATGCCGTACTTGCCCGTATGACGTCCCTAGACGGACTATCATTTAGAGCAGGGGTCAGCAAGTCATTTTAAGTGGGGTCCGAATACTTTTGAATTTTTTTATTGAAGTCCAGAGAAAAAGTCATATTACCTACTATGTAATTTTAACTTTTATTTTTACTCATAACATAACATAAAATAGAATAGGTAGGTATTCGTTCTAAAAAATTAATGGGAGAAGTTACACTTGTGGTCTTGAGCTAGTTTTTTATAGTTTGGTTCACGCGGGGAACAGCTTATGCGAAGAGTGTCTTCAAGGTGGGCGTCTGTTAACCTTGAACGATATTTGTTTTTCAAAAAATTCATTTTTGAGAAGGATGTTTCACATATATATGTGGTGCCAAACATAGTAATCAGGTTAATAGCTAGTTTTTTGCAAAGTTCATACTTTTCTGAAACATATTTACCCCAAAATTCTTCAGTGGATGCAGTTTTATACATTTGCAAGGAGACATCTTCTGGCAAGTCGATTATCTCCATTTGAAGTAAAGGCTTGGAAATACTGAATAAGTTAGCAGCCACATCAGTCCATTCTGCCGTTGCAGATACTTCATAAGGCGACAACTTCCCTATCTCTGCAAAGTCTTGGAATCTTGCAGCAAATTCCTTCCTAATATCTGACATAAAACTTAAAAACATTGTATTGTCTACTTCAGAATTATTCTTTTTATATTCAAGAATTGTTGGAAAATGAATAAATTCTTGATTTGCAATATCTTTTTCAAACATATCCAGCTTGCGGCGGAAAGCAGACACACTTCGTATCAGATCACATATTAATTTTCCATTTCCTTGTAATTCAGTGTTGAGCGCATTTAAGTATTTCAGAATGTCTTTCAGGAAAGCCACAGCTAGCATATTGCGCTCGTTTGTCAAGAACTGCAAGTACTTACTTGCTTCCTGCTTATCCAAGTTGTCTAAAAAGATGGTTACTTGTTCGTTTATTTGCCAGAAATGTTCAATCACTTGACCTTTACTAAGCCAACGAATATTGTTGTGTTGCAGTAAGTCAGAATACGCCGCATCACATTCAGATAGAAACTCCTTGAACTGTCTGTGCAGAAGAGCAGAACGAGACCTCATAAAATTGATAAACTTGATCAAGCTGTCCATTATTTCTTTCAGAGTAGCACTAAGTTTTCCACAAAGGGCTGTCTGGTGAATTATGCACTGATAAGATAATAACCCAGCATTCTTATCCCTGACACTCTTTACTAACCCATTTTCTTTGCCCATCATCGCTGGGGCCCCGTCAGTTGAAAGGGATATCATTTTATTATAACTAATGTTTGATTTTGTCATGAAATTATCAAAAGCCTTGAATAAATCTTCTCCGTGAGTCTTACATTTAAACGGCAATATTGTTAGCAATTCGTCTCTAAATATTTTACTTTCAATGTCAAAAAATCGCACGAAAATAGACATTTGTTCATCATCAACAATGTCACATGATTCATCAAGTGCTATGGCGTAGCAAGGCGCCTTCTGCAGAAGTGCGAGCAAACTGCTTTTGTTGTCAGCAGCCAAAATTTCGGTTCTTGTATTGCTTCTTGCTGACAATGGAATACTTTTAATCGCGGCGACAACATCTTTTTCTCTTCAAAAAGTGTCGTGGCCACTTCCATCTACATTCTTTTACTATCTCAGAGTCTGAAAATGGCTTCTGGTGTTTATTAAGCGTATAGCACACACGCAACGCTGCTTCTGCAGATTTTTCTTGCTCGCTCATGGAGCGAACTAGTAATGCCGTGCTTTTCTTGTAAGAAGTTAGATATGATTGTAGTTGTTTTCTACGAGCTTCAGTGTGAATAGGAAAGTTTGTATGGAACTGCTGATGAGTTGTTTCGTAGTGTCACTTTAAATTGGCACTTTTAACAACAGCAACAGTTTTGTTACATATGAGGCAAACTGGAACAGCTCTAGGCCTATCAGGCAGCGTAAAACAATATTGTTCAGTCCACTCAGTCAGAAATTTCCTATTTTCACTGTCAACTTTACGCTTTTTAGGATCCATATTGATTCATAAAACGTTATTAGCACACGACAATAACAACACAAAAAGCTCCGCACGAGATCGTAACTATACTATGACTGACCCATCCCATACATAACATGCCGGCCAGCCCGCTACCTCCTGCTACTTGCCGCCCCCTCGCACTCTCTTCCGCTACACAATTACTTACTATTAAGAAATCAAATCAGTCGGGCTATTACTTGTAACATACTAGAAATATTGATAATCGGCGCTTAAACCCATTGTCTATTAAAAAATATTTTTTAAATCATTATGGAATTATTCAAATATATCATTATATGGAATAAGTAAATTATAGTTTATTTTTTGGCGGTCCAGTTTTCGACCTTCCGCGGTCCAGATCTGGACCGCGGTCCGCCAGTTGCCGACCGTTGATTTAGAGTGTTTATTACTTCTAGTGACTTGAGACAAGCACTGAAAGTGAGAGGATTGGCAGACATTCCAAATTCGGCCACTACTGTTTGTAGCAGAATATTAGCTTATAAAAAGAAAATAGTAAAAGTTTATATTCAAAAATTAGAAGTACTCGGAAAAAAGGGGCAATGTTTCTCTTTGACCCTTGACGAATGGACTTCGGTTGCGAATAAAAGGTTTATGAATATAAATGTTCATTGATTAGAATTAGACTCTGATAAATCTGATATAAAAATCTGGAACATAGGGTTAATTCGAATAAAAGGCTCAATGTCAGCTGAAAACTGTGTAGAGATACTGAATCATAGATTTAAAAAATTCAGTTTATCTATAAATAGTGATGTAGTAGATGTTACATCTGACGGAGCAAGTGTTATGAAAAAATTTGAAAGTTTAATAAAACCAAAACATCAACTATGCTTTGCGCATGGCATTCACCTTGCCATTATTGACGTGCTTTATAAAAAACAATCTACTCCAGATGCAGAAGAGATTGAAGAAGTAGAGATTTCAGATACAGACAGTAATAGTGACGGTGAGGAAAATTTTGATTACGGTTTAGATTTAGAATTCGCAGACAAAGAAAATCGACAAGCTGAACTTACGAGAAATCATAGTATTTATCCCTGGAAAAGGCAAAAAAGTTGTTAAAATGTTTCGGCGATCTCCTACTAAAAACCCCATTTTGCAAAATTATGTAAAGGCCAAACATGGTAAAGAACTATCTCTGATCCTAGATTGCAAAACCAGATGGAATACCGTCTTTACCATGCTAGAGCGGTTTGTATGCCTTAAGGATTGTGTACAGACGGCTCTGATTGATTTAGGGAATCCAATCGTCATCACTGACAGTGAGCTTCATATTCTGAGAGCAATTGTCCACTGCCTGGAACCAGTTAAACTTACAGTTGAAAGGATTTGCAAAGATGCGAATCTGCGCACTGCTGATGCTAGTTTAAAATTTTTATTTCAGGAACTTAATAAATTAAATACCAACCTAAGTAAAGAATTATTGCAAGTGCTGAGAAAACGTATACATGAACGTCGAACGATTGCTTCAGGCATAATTAATTATCTTCAAACTCCAAATCGTCAGAAATCTCATGACGATAATTTTTGTGACCTACCTGAATTTGATTCAATTGCTGATTTTGTTTGGGATGTTCGACTACTTGGCCTATAAAAAACCTATGGCCTATAATATATTTTATTTGCAAATAATAATAATTATTGTGTTTGCTTATAAAGAGATAAACCTAAACATATTCTAAATAGGTCATAAAAATTGTTCGTTTGTCTTAGTCGACAAATACATTTGTTAATACTGTCATATTTAATTAAATCATTATCTATCTGTCAAAGTAAGGCATGCCATTTCCATTTTATGATCTACTCAAAAGATTTTTCATGTTTATCGCTTTGTTAATATGAAAAATCCTTTCCATTTGCTTTATTTTTTTTTTATGAAAAACAAATAAGGTTGAAATTTCGTTCAAAATAAAAAAATCCCGATTTTTCGAGATTTCGTCTTGGGATCCCAGGATCAGAATAGTTGATCCCGAAAAATAATCCCGATCCCGAAATCTGGATTCCCTACTGATATGTGGCCTTGCCAGTGAAGAAGATTTAATGATAAATTTTGTAAATAATTTTACAACTATTGACATTTGTTTCAAATTGGCCTATAGCTACAAAGCTGACACTTTAATTTTAAATTCACATACAATTTTATTTATATTTATTAGATGTGGTATTTGTAGGTAGCCCGAGAGTAAATTTTAGAGATATTCCCAATGTGTTTGCCGGTCATAAAAATTGTTCGTTTGTCTTAGTCGACAAATACATTTGTTAATACTGTCATATTTAATTAAATCATTATCTATCTGTCAAAGTAAGGCATGCCATTTCCATTTTATGATCTACTCAAAAGATTTTTCATGTTTATCGCTTTGTTAATATGAAAAATCCTTTCCATTTGCTTTATTTTTTTTTTATGAAAAACAAATAAGGTTGAAATTTCGTTCAAAATAAAAAAATCCCGATTTTTCGAGATTTCGTCTTGGGATCCCAGGATCAGAATAGTTGATCCCGAAAAATAATCCCGATCCCGAAATCTGGATTCCCTACTGATATGTGGCCTTGCCAGTGAAGAAGATTTAATGATAAATTTTGTAAATAATTTTACAACTATTGACATTTGTTTCAAATTGGCCTATAGCTACAAAGCTGACACTTTAATTTTAAATTCACATACAATTTTATTTATATTTATTAGATGTGGTATTTGTAGGTAGCCCGAGAGTAAATTTTAGAGATATTCCCAATGTGTTTGCCGGCTTATGTTACCATTATTATTTTTCTGGAAATTGTGTAAAATCAAACTGTCTCTTATCACATTTTGTGCATGTAGACAAATTTGCTCATAAGATGCAAAGGGTGGATCCCAAAGAAGTATTCAAATATTTCCTGTTTGCAATGCGTTTTGGTAAGTAAAATATTCTTATTTCATTTTTTCCAAATATACTATTTCCGTTGTTTTATATAAGGTTAACTATGACTAAGTACAAAAATTTTAACCACTTATTTCGGAATTCTAGCTCAATGTTTAAAAAATGGGGCAAAACCCTCTTTTCTTTCGGAAAATCGGCATCTATGACAATGAATCATCGTCCGAGATGGCAACTACCATGCCGTTGTTTTTTTACAGTGTTGTCAAATGTAGAAACTAGGAAAATTTATATTTTTAATGAATTATAATTATACCTACCTATACCCGACAAATTCTTTTATTTAATTACTAGGTATAAAAGGGTTAAAATTAAAAATTAGTCACTAACTGTTCTAAAATAACCTAAAATATTGGGTTGCTAGTTGCATACTCTTCAAACATCAAAGAACATGGTCAAAGCTTAGAATATAATATAATCTAAGGGTCCAAGAACACAACACTGTAAACATCTTGGGATGTTATAGTTTAAAATAGTACTAATTATTTTATGCAAACATTGTCGATTATTGTTAATATTGTTGCTATTATTAGTAATAACAGAATTTAATATCCCAACAACAAAAGGAATTTAAAAATTTATCGGCAAGTACACTTTGTAGTAGTGGCCTTCAGATGGCGACTGCATCAGATGCTGTCAGAAAATATTACGATTAGTTTGAAATAATTTTTCAGTAGTTGCTTTCCACAAATTAAATTTTTTCACTCATTTTTTATTATTTACAAACATGTATTCAAATGCCTAGATAACGGATAAGGCGCTGATTTGCATATTTTAATAGAAATTTTTACTTTTAGAAAAATTATTCAAGGAAATATATCCATCATTCGTAACCGCCTTTGGAAAGCTCAAATTGCAAAAAGATTTGATTAGTTGTATAAAATATTTCTTAGAAATGAAGGAAATTGATTGTGTTGGAGCCATAGATTTGGTTGTTAAAGCCTTACAGGAAACGGGACTCTCCTTCCAGGATGCTATAGAAATGATTTCTTTTAACATAGGATTTTTTGAACATCCTGTATTAGGTAAGTAACACACGGTAAATTTAATTAATTGCCTATCAATCTTGCAGATCAAATTTAACCTATTGAGATAAAATTGTGGATTTAATGTTATACATTGTTTTGAATCGTTATGGTTAGTAGCAGTGGTTTAGGGAAATCTATATGTCTTAACATAAACATAAAATTTAAAAAATTTATTTGTTGTAACCATAAATTTATGAGTCAGCAATGCTGCGCAATTAGTTTAATCTTTTCTAACATACTTCAACTTGGCAGGAACATAATCTTATCAGTTCAGTTGAGGCAGTCACATAGACAGAAATAACATATTTAATGTTGCCGACTGGAATTGTCTGTTTGCTTGATTTCATATTAAATATATTATTTGCTCCATTTTTGTTATTCACTTAAACAAATCGGATAAAATAGGATAGATATTTAATGTTGCCAGACTGGAATTGTCTGTTTGCTTCATTTTATATTATTTGCACCATTTTTGTTATTCACTTAAACAAATCGGATAAAATAGGATAGATATAGTTTCGAAATGCAAGTGGGAGTATACACGATCACCGTCAAATGATATTCTTATAAGTTCTGTTAACTTTTGACTAAAAATTTAAAATTTACGTGTCTTGTCATTTTTAACAAAACTTGTATTTACGTTTGTTTCACAATCTTTTATTACACAGAATATATTTTCATGATATATTTACACCCAATGGCCGAAAATCTAGAGAATGACTAATCGCTAGCTTTTGACAAGCGCGACGGACTTCGCACGATTTGCCCATGACGCTTGGAAACACAAAAATGACAAAAATAGTTGTATTACATAGCATCCATGATTTTTAGTAGAAACAGTGATATAAGTTTTTGTCATTTTCGATAGATAATAAAATTGATAGATTATTTCCAAATTTAAAGTTTTTATCTTATATTATCAATTACCTAAGGTCGAAAATAATAGAGAATGACTAATTCACAGCACAGAGATGAGTACGGAAGGTGAGGGTGGCATGGTTACCTAAGCGTGCCACTTGAGAAGAGTTTAAAGCACACAAAATTATCAAAAATAAGTTAACATTGAGTGAACCCAGCACATTCACAGTATATTTTAAATGTGCCCTCTGTGCCATCCTCTCTACAAATTAGAATGCCCACCACCCACTTACATCTACCTGATGCACACTCCGCAGATATCACACTTAAGCCTTGTTCCCATGGATGCAAAATTCAGGGATTTTTGCACGAAAACAATGAAACAGTACAAATATTATTGCTACTTTCATTATTATGTGGTGTTAATAAGTTTGTTTTGAGCTTCTGACAATCTACCACAACAGTTTCATGATGAAAATGATAGAAAATGTTATAAATTTTACAAATAGGGATTTTCCCACCATTAAATAAATCATGCAAATAATCGCAAATTTCACATCCATAAGGACAAAAAGCATTAAATACACTATTCACTATTGGTGACTAGCACTGTCACTATAACGGTCACACATTCATTACCATTGCAAAAGCCATAAATAAATATCATATCAACTAACTCTTGTCCCGTAAACTATTTCATTTTTTTCGCTTAGAACTATTAAATTGGCAATCGGGTTGACAATACTTTGACATAAGAATACCTTGATAATTTTGTTTAAATTACTATGAAATTGACCAAAGTGGGATTAATTTAAGAGCGATTTTCTCAGAAACCATTAAAGATAACGATTTGAAATAAGAGTACCTTTTTAACGTAAAACAGTTCGGAAAAACGGAATTTGCTGTCTAATTTGTTAAAAAGTCAAAGATGAAAAAGTTACACATGCAAAATACTAAATGGATTAGTCCATCAAATTGCTCATCAAAATTTAGCTGTGTATACCAAATTTCATTCATTTATCACAACGCGATTGAGAGATATTGCAAAAAAATGATTTCCATTCCTCCCTCTTCAATGGGTCCCTGTGCCCTTAGGAAGCATTTCCGGACCCATGTTCATATGAACTTTTTTACTTAGTTTTGATCATAGAATCGACCTGTTCAGGGTTGGCAGCTAATTATGAGATACCCTGTATACTACTCACTCATATTTTGACCTCGCATCCTAAACCCTTCATACATGTCATCATTCGGTATTCGTCACTTGTTAAATTAGAGCATTTACGATTTTGTGAATATGCTATAGAGTTTGAATTATTCTCCATTCTTAAGAACAGAATCACTAATAAATTAATTACATTCATAATTAAATTAGTGGAAAGATATACCCGAAATTTTGCTCGCCCGAAACATATTCCTGCCCACGCTAATGCTCGAAATGGAAAATGACTAGCTTCTTCAATATTTACTGCAGCAGAAGCTGTGTAATTATAGGAAAAATATACGAACTGACTTGTGTCGACTGCTATAAATTATGAACGGGTTTATAACATGAGTCACTCTCTAGATTTTCTTTTGAGTTAGGTTAGGTTAGGTTTTAATCCCAACAAAAATTTACAAATGGTTGAATTTTATCTACAAAAAGTTAATTTTAGTGTGCAAAACCTTATAAACACAAAAAACATTTAACTGAGCGTTGTATACTTGTAGCTGAGATTTTACTGGATCTAATAACCAGATCATACGATATATCAGACAACTGGGAAGTTATAAAACGGATATCTAAGGCGAGAGGCAAAATTAAACCTTCAATTGTCTCTAGAATATTCTTAAGTATGGTAAACGTTTATCCTGTGAATAAAGAATTGTGTCGTGAAATCTACAACATGATCGTAAAAAACAATATGACGGACTTAGCGCAGATCAGGGAAGATGTCTTAATACCAGTCCGAACCTTAATAGATTTTCAAGACGGAACAAAACCTTCTACTGTCACTTCAGTTCCTGACGTTCAACTAAGGCCCTTATTGATTCCAAACGCGCAAGAGTTGTTGTCCGCTCATATAGACAATAAACTGATAAAAGAGAGGGAATTTTTCGAACGGGAAGTCAAAGGTACGACCGTAAGGACAAAAATGGATCGTGAACCTAGCTATCCAGTGCGAAATTCCAATTACGAGCCTCAGAAAACTACTTACGATAATTGTAGCCATAGTTCTGGTTCCGATGAGCGGTACTTCCAGCCGACCCTAAGCCTGAGCCCTTTTTCGTCGCAGGGTTATGCTTTGCCCGTCTCAGTAAATAACCCTTACTTAAGAAAGGAATTCTCTCGGCCCACCCCTAGTCTTTCAAGTAGTCCTCTAGAGTCTAGTAATGATATTGACATCGCTCTTCGTTTTGAGCCTCCGTCAGAAGTCAGTGAATATGTTCCAGAAAGCATTAGGAGTAACAAGACGTAAGTTATTCATAATTTTCTCTTTTTCTTTTTTTGTATGAAACGGGCAGGAAGCAACTGCAATGAAAAATAAATTTATAAAAATTGATTTTTTATGACCAACAATTTTAAAGTGTTAGTAGTATAACAGTAGTATCAATGACCCAGTATAGGTGAACATCTGCTATGATATGCTAACAGAGTGGTAGATGGACAAAAAATAAATGGTCAACGTTAATGTGGCAAAACTAGAATGAGACCAAATATGTCACTGATTCATTTTATTTTGTTTTCAGTTTCTTGATTTACAAGAAGGTGTTTATAATGAGGTAGGTAATTTTGTGATTTACTGTGTAAAGTATTAGTTTTTATCAGAATTGGTCCATTTAAAACAGGAAGCTCAGATTATATTTCATAAATGCAATGTTTATTATTTTATAAATTTAATTAATAAATTTAGAAGAATATGTATTCATGTCCAATTATTTATTAATAGATTAATTTTGTTCTTTTTTGCTCAAAGGTCAAATTCAAAAAATGTAAAATATTATTTTTTTAAAGAACCCCTCTCAAATCAAAGGGAAATTGGTTTTCAGTGAAATCGGCCGAATTTTGGATATGTCGTTCCTTTCGCTGTCGATATTGATTAAAATAATTATTGTTGGTAAAAAAAGGTATAAAATTGAAAATATTAGTATAAACAAGAATTAAATATAACATATCATAAGAATCACATAGTTAAAATTTAATAATTTCAATTTTAAAAAGTTGGTAAAAATATCAGTGCATAGACTTATAGAAACGACAAGTACATAGTAAAAATCAAAAATTAACCCTCAGCTAGACATATCAACTGATAGCTAATGAAATAAGGATGACACTAATGTACATATCGCACCCGAGTCAAATAGAAAAAGAATCCAAACGTCAGATTTTAAAATTTTTCATAAATAAAATTTATTAATTGACATCTGTCAAAAGTAAAGATGTATACGCATGGACAAGACAGCTATACCTTAAGAAAGAGATAATTAATTAATATTTCTTATTGAAATAAAGAAATTTGTTAATAAAAAAAAACATGGACAATATGTAAATGTGTATTTAGTGATAAGAAATGCAGTGTAGTGTGTGAATTAAAATCAAAAGCAATATGTAAAAAGATTGTGAAGGTGACTTAATGCAAAAACTTAAAAATCTAGAATCCATATAGACAAACAATTTGTTGATTAGTTACGCAAGAAAATAGAAAAGGAGCAGCTTCGTTTTTTTAGTGTCCCCAAGATTTAAGAAAATTTTATAGAAAATCATCCAAATAGTACTTACCAGCTAAAGAACAAAAGGTTACATCATTTCAATCTCCTAAGCCTGTTTTTGACCCGGCCCAGTTTGGAACTTCTATTGGAACTCACAGCGAGTATTTCTATGCTTCCAGGAGGTTTTGAACCAAAAATAAAAGTATCAGGTACCATTCTTAATTTTGTGAATACATAAAATAAGCTAGCTAGAAAAATTCAAACTAATGAACAATATAGAAACTGAACCCAGGAATTCAGTATACATTGCAGGACTTACCTATATCATTACATTAAAATAAAGGCCACGAAAAGTCACAGAATTATTAAAAACTTTTCCACAACTATCACAAGACGATTTGCAAGCAGCCATTTTATTTAGAAAAATAATTTTGTCGTCTATCGGTAAAATATAAATTGTATATAAGTAAAATTTGTTAATATATCAGATATGCAACTGGTGGTGCAGCTAAAGAAAATTTTGGGTTATCTAAGCTCTCAATAAGAAAAGTTAAATAATACAGTAAGAAAGACAAATCATAAAGAAATTTGGATATACCATTATTTGTGTAGGTTATTATAATAGACAAGGAAAAGCCCATGTTTCTTTTTAGTAATGTTTTTATGTGAAATATGATTAATTATAATTTCAGAGTTAGTAAAATATTTATATATAAAAGAAATTAAAACAACCAATATCAAGATTTATATAACTGGTTTCTTTCTAAAAAAATAAAAGATTAAAAAAATAAATCAAAGGAATAATTTTCTCTCAACAAAGAACCGACTACTGAGAAGAGTCAAAGCTAGCCAGGCTAGAAAAAATAAAAAAATAAAAAAAAGGTAAGAAAAGAATTGAAAGCGCCATAATCTTGTAATCATAAATATCCCCACACATTCACACATATTATATAACAAAGATACACATACACACACACATAACAAATTTTGTAACAATATATATCTCGAAAATGCAAAGGGAGAGGTAAAATCTGCGAAAATCGGAGATTACCGGTCTCTACCCTTCCAAGCTGGGTACTGCTCACAGGAAAGATTTTTGAGCTTCGTGCCCGTGGAGACTTGATCTGGACACAGCGAAAGTGACGACATATCCAAAATTCGGCCGATTCCACCGAAAGCCAATTTCCCTTTGATTTGGGAGGGATCCTTTATCTTGTAGCAATTCTTACGATACATGTTGATACGATACGTGTTATGATAATTTTTCAATCAACTGCGCCAATTGTTATTGCAGTTGCAGAGAATAGGTCGTGAGCTATATTTATTGTATTGCAGTAGTGAATAACTAACCCTATATACAGTAAACAACCTAAAACCAATTGGTACCAGTTCCTGCAAGATAGATTCAGTAGATTGTTAGCCGTAAAAGGATTCTGCAGTAATTGCAAGTAGATTCTTGCCAGCATTTATAATTGTGAATGACTGTAAAGGAGCTGTATTTTTTTAACCATATGAAATTTGAATGTTAGCCTGAATATCATAATCTGTTAGCTGTTTTACGCACAACAATTTATTGGACAAGTTTGAAATATTAGCGAAAATCACGAAGTCGCTGACATCTGTTGATAGATTTCGGAACTACTGTAGAGATGAACAACAATTTACTTGCATAATAGAAGTATAAACTTTTGTGTTTTTTTAAATAGTTTTATATCATTCTTCCTTTATAAATAGTACCAGAAAATATGTGCTGTTCTCCAGTGCTCCTCTTAGTATGCTTTTGGTATTTCCGTGTATAAAGGACCCTGCACAAACCTTATGGGAATTGGCTCTCTGTCAAATTGGCTGAAATTTGGATATGTTGTTCGTTTCGGCATCCTAAACAAAAGTCTCAATGGGCACAAAGCTCAATTTTGCTTGTTTTGGCTCCTACGGAGCTCCAAAGATTCACCATTACTTGCTACTTAAAAGGGTAATCTTTTGGAATGTTTGGTATTGGCTGCCTTAAAAAAAAGGTCCCCTCTTTTGTTTTCGAGGTCACTGCATTCAAATCCAAGGCCAATATAATAATATTGACAGTTGACAGCTGTCAACTAGCTGTCAAACAACAAGGAACAAGTAAAATTGAGAAAATCCATACGTAAATGTATGTTTTTATGGCTTTCAACAATTCAAAGGTAGCAGCTCAATCGCGAATCACAAATATTTCTTTTTTTTATCAAGAGTTCAATAATTTTGAAGTCAGCAAGCTCAAAAACATATATTTGTATGTGGATTTTCCATTCTTGCTTGTTGTTTGACAGTTAGTTGACAGCTGTCAACTGGCAATATCGTCTTTTTAACATCAGTTTTGAACTCAGCAACCTCAAAAACATATTTTTACATCTGGATTTTATCAATTTTACTTATTCCTTGTTGTTTGACAGCTAGTTGACAGCTGTCAACTGTAAATATTATTATATTGCCATTGGATTTGGACGCAGTGACCTCGAAAACAAAAGAGGGGACTTTTTTTAAAGCAGCCAATACCAAACTTTCCAAAAGATTACCCTTTTAAGTACTAAGTAATGGTGAATTCGTGGAGCTTTGAAGCTCCGTAGGAGCCAAAATAAGCAATATTGAGCTTTGTGCCCATTGAGACTTTTGTTCAGGATGCCGAGACGAACAATATATCCAAATTTCAACCAATTTGACCGAGAGCCAATTCCCATAAGGTTTGTGCGGGGTCCTTTCCCATAGATCGGACAGTCTGATACTCTCTAAATTAAAAATTTGCAAACCGATAACAAAACACATGAAAATATGTAGCAAACATTTTCCTGTAGAGGATTTTAGGCCAGGTAATTGTAACAAGGTTATGTTGTGAATTATTTAAGGATGTTTTTAAATCTATATTACATATTACGCTGCCAATTTTCTCCATTTAATAAAGTAGATATTTCATTGGGTGGCTGAACTGAAGCAGATGTCTATAAACACCGGCTTTTAATAATATGAGGCTGCTCATGTTCCACCCCACAGAAAATTATATGCCCGAGTTACAAACAGCCCTCGTCTTTCAGAGGTTGCATACGATTCCCTAACTAGTGGAAGATATCTGTTATAGATATCTTGAACCGAACCATTATATCCGAATCTGATAGGTTACGGGCATACTAGGAATTCATGATATTATATGCACTCCAGAAATTTATTTTATATTAAAGTTAAGACCTAAAAATACACTTTCATCTTAAAAATTTCATAAATGCAGAGAATTACACCATACAACACAACATCCTTGGCAATAATTAAAAGCTTTATTACCTTTAGCGGCAATTGTAAACAAATTGTTGATCACCTCTATATCCGACATCTTGAATTTTACAGTGCCATATAATGGTTCGTGAATTTTGTGAATTGGAATGTGTAAGTAAGTAGTAAGTCCTCAATAAATTGTGAGATAAAATTCTTTCCAAATAAATTGCCAATTTATTGTACAATAAATTGTTCTGTGTAAAACAGCTATATAATACATTCTATATTACTTGCAGAAGTGAACCTCAAGAAGTCAAAGTTAGTTTGACGCCACCTAGGCCAATTTTTGGCAACCCGTGTTACAGAAGCAATTTTAGGTTAGATAAATCTATTCATAACTTGTTACCAGACAGTTTCGAGAATGTCAGTATCAACGAACGAGACGTTGCAAAGCTTAATTCTGTGATCAAATCGAGGGATGGCGTCGTATTTTATGAACTGCTGCAGTATTATAAGGACCCACCGACTTTGCAAAATTTTATTACAATGACAGTAGTTAACCTAAAATCATCCACCAGTACCATATATGAGACTCTTATTAGTTTTATACAGTCGTTTGGTAAGTATAAATGTGTTGTCTCATAATCTTGTGTTTCATTTACACTCAACATAAAGTTAGATGTGATATATTATTGAATATTTTAAATATCACAATCTAAAGCTAAAATAATAATAATAATAGGGTTGTATTTATAAAACTTAAACCTATTTTATATTTACCATTTTTAACTCGATAAATTGGCTAAGAAATTGTCCCACTCATTAAATATTTAAAACAGTATTGTTAATGAAACTCCTGCATAGTTCACATAGCACATTTTTTTTACTCTATTAGCGGCATGCACAATGACTCGGAAGAGCTGAATGCTGCACTAACTGATTTCGTCTTTGACTGCCCTCGACTTGCATGGTAATAAATGCAGAGTCGTTTCTTCAGCTTATGCAGATATTTCTTGAGAAATAAGAGAATTACTCTGAAAGTATTCCACTTTCTCTAGCTTTTCAAACAAAACTAATTGAAAAAATCCACCATAGCAGTCAGCAGCAATTCCCACTAAGTTTTTGAAGAGATATTCTTGTTACTGTTAAAAAATGTTTAAATTAAACTTGTCTAACTTGAGTTTGAGATTGTAAATAAAACGTGTTACATTCCTGTTTTAAGTTGCGTTTTATTCACTTAAAAAAACTTATCGCTTGAACTACATTCTCGTATTTGAACATTCTGGTGTGGATAAACATTTTTACAATAAATAACTATTAAAAATGTATACAGGTTGTTAGAGGTTTGACTGCCATAAATTCAATATAAGATAAATAAAGCATAAATGAACAAAAAAAATAAATAGTACAAGAGCATAACTCAAGCCATTCTTAAAATAAGTCAAGTTATTATATCAAGGAATTTTATCACAATATGGCAACAGTGTGAATACGCCCTGTGCCAGGCGATCGGTTTGTGGGTTGGCTCCCACGTGCCAGCTTGTTTATTAATAGTGACAACAAATCGAAAGACAAACAACTATTGTAAAAATGAATTAATCTAATTTAGACAACTGTTTGGCAATTTTATTTTTGAACAGAGAATGGAAGAATTAATATTTTTTTTATATTAAATGTTAAATATTTAAAACAGTAACATAACTTTAAGCAAATAGAAATTTGAAAAATAAATAATAAAAACTTCTTACAAGACGCACATCGCATAAATAATCATATACAGGGTGAGTCAGTCGTAATGTCATTAATTTTAAAAGGAGATAGGGAATAATGAGTATAATACGAATACGCGATTAAAAAAAAAATCTAAATGCATATTTATGCCGAAAATAAATATTTTCAAATCATTATGTAAACCCCCTTTTCAGACTGTCACTGACCGGTCACAGCCTTGGTCACTTAGAGCTCACAGTTCAACTTGTCGATCTAATTCGACGTTGCCAAATTGAAATATTTTCCTAGTAGGTGCCGATCTAGGCATTAGACATCATAAATAAACGATTGTTCTATTTTAGAATCTTATATTATTTCTTGCTCAGTTCAGCCAACAATAATTTAAAATGTTAATGTTCAATGAACGCTATAAATTATTTTTTAGAAGTATGCAATTAACATATTAAATTCCTATTGTTGCCCAGCAAGGACCTCGAGGAGGTATGACCATACCTTGCTAAGAAAAAACAGCAAGTGGCGGCTGGTGAGAGTTCAGGCCTGACATATCTCAATAACCAAACATGGGACCCAAACTAAACGTTAGGTGAATGTACTTAATGTTTCATTTTGGTACCATGTCTAGTTATTGAGACATAACATACCTGAAATCTCATTAGCCACCACTGTTTTCAAACCTTCGGGGTTAAAGTAAATGTTCAAATACATTACCATTACCTTCTATGCACAAATTTACACATTGGATAGACGAGCGACGGATACAGTCAAATATACCGGGATTATTACGAATTTGTTCGGCGGCATCTTCGATACGTTCCTGCAACTGTTGCACATTTTCTACTTCAGTGTTATACACGACAGAGTCCATATAACCCCATATACAAAAGTCTATAGGATTTAAGTCCGACGATCGCGCGGGCTATCTTATGGGCGCTCCTCTCCCTATCCATCGATGTGGGCATTCGTCATCTAAAAATTCATGTACATCGCAAGCAAAA
Organism: Monochamus alternatus; assembly: GCA_037114965.1. NCBI lineage: Eukaryota > Metazoa > Arthropoda > Insecta > Coleoptera > Cerambycidae > Monochamus > Monochamus alternatus. The sequence continues at coordinate 38,192,476 of CM073435.1, forward strand.
TGGGCCGGAGTACCATCGTGCATATACCATATATCACGCAGCATTTGAAGGGGAAGATTTTCAAATAATTTTATTAAAAATTGCAAGCAACACGGTGCATTCAGGTTCTCCGGTAGAAAATACGGTCCAATCAAATGATTCGCGTACACTTCTGTCCATACGTTGACAAACCGCCTCTGAAAGCTAAACCGACGAGTAGCGTGTGGATTTTCGTCCAACCAAATATGACTGTTATGACTGCAAAGAAATTAGCTTGGTTTCAGTTTAAAAAATATTTAATATTGAAATTACAAAACTCCAACGTATCTAATAATAAACTGAGTAATAAACCATTTAGGTACATTACATAAAAAAACGTATACCCAATGGGTAAATTATTAAGAGAAGCTGAAAAGTGTTCCGTGTTTAAATACTAAGTAATAAAAAACCCTTGTGTTGTTGACAAAAAACTGTCCAAGACCAAAAGCTTACGCCTCTGATCTGATGCTCATAAAAAATTATCGAGAGTAAATCTTGACCCACCATATTATTAGGTCAATAACCTTTTTACCTAGTTTTTGTACTGTTATTTAACAAGGAGTAAAACTAACTTTTTTTATCTAGATACATGAATGAATTTTCCTTAAATATTGATTTATTTGTTAATAAAAACAAATGTAGATAATAAATAAATGTTTTCGAATGTTAGGTTATTTAGTTTAATAATTTTGATATTATGTTTTCACTACGTTTTACAATTGAATAAGAATTTGTAATATTACTCGTAAGTATAATAATTAATTATTCAGTTTGTAGTTGCATACATCTAGCCTAGAAATTTATTGCTATTTAAGTAGTATGGTACTAACCTGTTTAAAATTCCACTTCGAGTAAAGCTACACTCTTCCGTCCATAGCACTTTAATAAAATTTGGGTCAGCAACAATTCGATTTTGAAACCAATTGCAAAATTCAAGACGACTGGGGAAATGATACAGGTACAGTGAGTTTTCTCGTAATATTCTGCAGACCCTGCTTTGGGATATCTCCAATCGCCTTGAAATGGTTCTTGTAGAAATAGAAGGTTGCTCCTCAACTAAATTTAAAACAGCTATTACATTGAAATCATTTTGACGATGCTCAGTAAGTTCTCAGTGCGGTTTCACACAACCCGTATCACAAACACGTTGAAACTCTTGGACAAAAGTTCGCGCACTTGGAAGAAGCCTATTAGGGAAACGTCTCCGGTATTCTGCAGCATCGTAAACATTCCCCGTATAAAACTAGCATTTCCACATATTCTAAATTAGTAAAATTAGGCATTGTAAATTTACGACCAATACACGACCAAAATAAACAAACTACTGCTTGTATTTTTTCCATCCCCCCTACAAATGTGTGGTGTGATCTCCAAATATGGGGGGAAAGAAATGCGGGAAATGTGGAAAGTGTGAATAAATGGTGGTAAATTTGAATAACACGCTTTTAGACGACATTATGTATGTAAACATGATGTGGCAACTATGTTTCCATCGACATTGGATTATCATATGGCTGCGTCATCAGAAAGTTTGTAGCAGACCAGGAGCGTCGTGTTACCGATTTTTATAGGGTGATTTGTTTATTTTTTTAAAGGTCGAGTACAATTTTTTTTCTTTCGATTTTCTGTCTTTATTAGGTCTTCCGAATGCGTGGTTAAAATTAATGACATTATGACTGACTCACCCTGTATACAAAAAAACAATTATTTAAGTACTTACCAAAAATCAAAATACAATACCACATATGTTCAAAATGTCCACCGTTGTGTTCCACACATGCATGACACTATCTAAGAATATTATAATTATAAAGAATCATTCAACAATTTTATAATTGTAAATTTTTCAACAGTATCAATATCAAGAAGACGTTAAGGTACTTCAACGAATGTCTCTATTAGACAGTCGTCAGGGGAAACGATCTAAACAATATGTCATGCTCTTGCAAAATTTCAGCGAGTTTCTCCATAAATTAATAACATATCGTGATAGTCACATAAGCAATTTCTTTATTTTATTGAGTTGAAAACTGGTAAATATAACACAGGACACAAACACAGATTATTCATTAAGAACTACACATCTCCCGGCAGCATCCTTTGTATTTTGAGACTTTAGGTCGACATTTGTATTTCGTGTCTAATATTGCCAAGCCTTCTGTCCCTTCTGACTGATAATGAATAAGCTGTGACGCAAGTAACATCCCCATCAATCTTCTTTATTTAATTTTTAAGGGTCTATAAATCCTGATTATGCAAAGGACAAAGTAGTTAAAGGAATAATCGAAGTAATAGTAATGAACTGCCTGATGGAAATAGAGAAAAAGGGACACTGGCAACAAGGAAGAAGCCTACTGGAATTATTCTGTGACTGGGACAGTTTAGTTTCGTCTAAAGTAAGTGCTCTGTGCAATGACTATTTCTTAATGTAGGTCTTATTCCCAAACAAATTCTCGTCCTTTTCCTAATAATCAATAAAAAGTTGTTTCAGATCTTTTCCAAGAAAAGTATCACTCACATGGGCCGGTACATCTTCCTGGCAAAGATATTCGCTAAGGCTAATAACTTTCACTTTACTTACGAGATACTACAGTCTCCTGGTAAGTACTTTTTCTTTCTATAAAATGGTTTTCAATGAAAATGTTATAGAATAGTGTTACAAGTTCCTTTTAAATATGCATTCACAAACTACAGGATTGTTAAATACACCCACATAATCGTTATTACCAATCAGAATCGTTGTTGGAAGCAGTTCTTCACAGATAACTCAATCAAAACTGACCAAATCTGGCCTCTAATACATCTTAAGTAGTATTCAGAATTGAAATGTTGATCTCACATTTTCTACACCATTCTAGTGCTTAGACTTGATTTAGCTAGTTGCATCTCTACCACTCAAATCTTATGGGAATGGTTTTGTAAAAAGTTAATCATATCAACTCACCATGTTAATACAAGTAGTTGAAGAAGACATTTTAACAAAATACACAGTTATTACTTTTATAACAGTCTCTTTGCCCTTGTACTTCCTCCCATTAGAAGATCAATCCATCTGAGCTGCTAACCAATCTAATAAGAAGGTGGTGACGCTGCTCGGGGGATCTCTCTAATGTAGGCTATAAAAGGTCATCGTTCTTCCAATACAGATTCTCTTATTGACGACATGGCAGTGCACTCACTGAGTGCATAGAGTACTGTTCCGTCTTCCTGTTTGCAACCCCTACAAAGAGATGTTTCACACATCCTCGTATAATACAGGTGCTTCCTTAACCAACAGTGTCCAGTTTGAATCTTCGTCTGGCGACAGGTACCAGGCGAAGATTCATCCTAGACATGGTCAGGTACTTATTCACTGTATCCTTGCCAGGGTACCCTCCTTAGCAAATTGACAGCTATTTGTTTCTTCCCACTGTTTCTTAAATTCTTTGTGGGTGTCCTCCTTGGTAGTTTCAACAAAAACTGACACAAATCGTTAAATCTGATATGGATCACACATAATGCCTCCTGAATATCAACAATTAGACGGGTCTCTTCTTCCTATACAGGGTTAACTATGGCTAAGTACAAATATTTAAGGTGGGAATAGAAAAATAAAAATGAACGAAATCACTCTTCATAAAATGTCTAAACTTATTTATAAAACAAAAAATATATTCTGCGGCCATGTTATTTTTTTTACACGTTTTAACGTTTTAGAGATTAGGCAACCAGCAACACTAAACAGTAAAATTCATTGTCATAATTGAAATCCTGTATTGTGATTTTGTGTTCTCCTTCAGTTCTTAATACCTTTTTTTCGATTTTAAACATTTTATAGTTATTAACACTTTCAATGCCAGAGTACGGCTATGAACTTTGAAGTAGGATAATCCCAAACAACAAAATAAAATAAAAAAACTCAAGTGACAGATCTGTCCAACAGTACCATAACGGTCAGATCTATACGGCGAAACGTGTGTTATAACGGTCATGTGGCGTGGAGAGCTCTCAATGATTTTACTACCGTCGGTCACTGGTGACCGCTCTGGCACCGACCGAGGTAAATACTTTCAGCGGGCTCTGGTGACCGCCATGGCATCGAAAGTGTTAAATAATAGTATATTATTTAACGAGCGGTAGTGCAAATCATAACTCACGCAGATGAAGTTTGCAGCACGAGCCGCAAGCGAGTGCTGTAATTCATCAAGTGAGTTATGACCATTACCGCAAGTTGAATACTATACTTTATCTACGACTATAACAATAAATACTAAGATACAGGTATCGAGAAAGAAAATTGATTTGAAAACGTCAAAATTATTTTGTTAAAATATCAAATGACAGTTCCGCCTTCTGAGAGGCGTTGGCAATTTAATAATTTTAAAATCTTTTAATTATTCATTCCTTTCCACTTTTTAAAAATTCTTTCCATTTTACACCAATGGAACGTATTTATCAGCTTAAAAATTTCCAAGAATTTACTGCGTACACTATTTACATATCGAATTATCATTGTAGAAGCCTAGCATGAGTTATAATAACTCACTATAAAAACTCACGCTATTTGTTTATTGATACTATTTTGCTCAAAAGCAGTTGAATAATTAATATATAAATTAATAGAAGTTTGTGTCCCGTACAGATATTTTCCTATAATATAGTTTGGTTTGTTTTTCTAGGTGTTATCAAAAGACTGCCGCGTTTGCATTCAAAGTTTTCTATTATCTATTAGAATTCCTTTCATTTGATTTCCTTAGAATAAATGGGTATCTTATTTAACTGTAAGCGTGTGTGTTTTGTTGATAGTGGGTAGTAGTTATAATGGGTGAAATTATAGTTTTGACAGTTTGGAACGAAATAACGAATGTAAAATTCTGCAACTAACCGGATTAACTGTTTTTATCTGGTATTATTATTAATAAAAAATCAAAGCCATCTCGGGAGATGCTTATCATAGGTGTCAATTTTCCGGAGGAAAAGAGAATTTGGAAATAATTTTTTTATTTGTTCAACTATATCATTTTTATCTGCAGTATTCTAGGCCATAACAAATTTAAAAAACATTTAGCATAGAAATAAATAAATTCAAATGTCTTTGGTTGACGTACATTTCAGGCTAGAAAGTCCTCGAGAAATACACTATTAACTTAGGGGCCTTATTATCTTACATAGCAGCCTTGGTACCTTACTCTCTATTTAGTAACATTTATAATATTTTTCTTTAGAACTAAAACTACTTGGCCCTCCAGAATCTTGGCCTTACTTTTACAATCATCTGGCCGACCTTGAAAGTAGAAATACTGTGTTGACGGAGTTCTTTAAGTCCGCTCACCAGCACTACATTATCGGTGTGGCCGATATGTACGGGAGGATATTCAAATACGGTGGAATATATAAATTTGGTAAGAATAAGTGTTTTCCAATTATCTGCTTTTGTTTAAAAAGATAATAGATTTTGAAAATTTTTACTTTTGCTAATTTAGGCAAAGTTAATAATTTTGTGTATAAACGTTGCCTTCATTTTTTAGCGGCAGAGATTCATTTCAATCCGATGCTCATAGCGATGATCAACGATCAACAGACACTTTTACTGAAATATTTTCTTCCCGATATCGACATTTATTATAAAGTGATGGACAAGAATGTATTAAGAGCTTTCACCATAATGCTGGCGGAACAGCTCAATCAAGACAGATTGTTCAGGTTGTACGAGTTTTGTTGCGAGCGTCAAATATATACAAAATATGTGGTAAGCACAGTTGATGTATTTATAGAAAACACTAAATTTAAATATTTTTATGATTTACGCTTTATTAAATTGTCTGGCCTGTAATAATTCTTAAGCGTTCTAAATTAAAATGTTGAGGATGTCTCAAATTTTGTTTGCGGTTCTAGTGTGTAGGCTCGGTATTTAATTGCATCTCAACCACATTATAAATTTAACCAAGCTCATGGTGGGGGGTGATCATGGACATACATGATAAATTGAATCCAATGCCTAAATTATTGTTTTTTTTTTTAAGTTATGGCAAAACTCTGACGACTCTGGATTCGGATTCAATGACCCCAAAAACATCCGAGCCCAAGCTCATAATAGTTCGGCCGGTAATAATTTGTAACTATATTTTTGAAGATAATATTAAACTTAAAACAACGGTGCAAAATTTAGTCAAAACTATTACAACTATATTCAAATTTATACTTTTAAGTAGCTGAAACTGAAAATGATAATTAAATTACGTAAAGAAACAAGATAATTTTCAGTTTCAGCTACTTTGAGTATAAATTTGAATATAGTTTTGACTAAATTTTGCACCTTTGTTTAAGTTTAATATTATCTTTAAAAATATAGTTACAAATTATCACTGGCCGAACTATTATGAGCCTGGACTTGTAGTAACTATGGTCAGATTACCAGATCTCAGAACAAAATTTGTTTTGTGAGGCTGTGTTATCACTAGAGCGCGGAAAAGTATTCCTGCTAACAGGACCGTATTTAGGGGGGAAAAGTAATTGTGAATTCAATATAGTTGAAAAGACTATTTTATATAATTAACATAGGAATATCTATTATAAAAATAAGAAATCATAGAGGAACATCTGTACTAGAACTTTTGTATCTGAAATTAATTATAACACGTTTTTCTAAATTGGACATTGTAAAACTCTGTCTTCTGTCACTTAAGAAATGTTTATACAAAGAGAAACTCCTCTCTACGTCTGTGGATGTTACAGGACAATATTGGAATAAAGGTGCTACGTCCTTGTATGCTCCAGTAATATCGCCACTATCCAAAATTTGAACTATATCTTTTAGTTTTGATAAATCAGGATTTTTTTGTAGGACAGTTCTAAATTTTTGTTCAATTCGAAATCCTTGTGTATGTTGCAAATTTTCTATTGAGGATTCTACACTTTCCCATATTTGTAGAGATTACTGAGGGGCAAATTAGCGGTTTCAAGGTTGTTTATGGCGTCGTGCAAAACTGTAAAATTTTGTTTTAAAAACAGAAGATTTTCTTTGAGAGTAGGATTTTTTAGAACATCTTGGGCACTTCCAATATGAATTGAGTCATCGGGATCAAATTTTTTAATTACTTCTGAAAGTATATCTATATATGATGTATAATAAAATGCCGGTTCTAGCCAAGTGTTCCATCTGGTTATAACAGGTTCTGTTATGTTATGATTTTTTATTTAAAGATAATACTCTTGTTGGAGCTTTAAGAAACACTTTTTTACAGAAGATATCAATTGGTTTACTTCGGGAAAGAGCTTTCGTACTTCTTCTGTGACTCTATTAAGTCCATGGGCTACGCAAGTAATGTGATATAAATTGGGATACACTTCTTTTAGACACTGGTCTGCTTTTACCATGTATGATGCCGCATCTGTTAGAAATACTAGAAATTTATTCTTGTTACTTTCATACTGTTCCCTCCAAAGAAATTTAAGAGAATTGTTCACAACATTTACAATATGGGCGTGATCTGTCCATTCAAGTTCTTTTGTGCACAATAAATAAGCCTGCGTACTTTCTCCATTTAAAATTCCCACAACAAAATTCACTATATAACGTCCACAAACATCCGTTGTTTCATCCATATATAATTGTTGTCAACCGCTTCCCGTATCTCCTTTACTACATTTTCATATACCATATCAAGGTAATCTTTTCTTAAGGTTGATTCTGATGGAATTTCTTGATGAGTCCATTCTGCTAAAAACCGCCGAAGATTATAATCTTCTAATTTCCTTAACGGTATGTTGCTTGATACAAATGCCTTAGTCAATTCATACTTCCACTTATCTAAACTTGATGTTCCACTTCGAGCTACAGCATGAAGTTTGGTTTGAATATGTTTCTTAATATCATTTTTGCAGTTAGGGCGAAATTCTCTTTTACAGAACACACACTTTACAAAGTCGTCACGAATTATAATAAAACTGTTAGGTTCACTTTCAATCCACGATTGCAATAAACTTCTTCGAGTGCTCCTCTCTTTGAGCATTTTGGCATCGGTATGTAGGTACTTCTCCACATTTCAAACTATAAAACTGGGTCTCAGCTCAATCGGCAATTTGCTTATATATTATTCCAAACCCAATCCTTTAGAAACCTCGGGAAAATTCTCAATAATTCTAGATAAATGGAGATTTTGGTTTAATCGATATTAACAGTGCATCTTTGTTTAACTCATAAAAAATGATAAGGACAACGACAAACCGGTGGATCCACCGACGGTATTTGTCATCGCTAACGCCTACTGTGTGAGAGGGAAGAGGGCCATGGCACTGGGTTGGTTCGCGGCGCGTGCCGTTATCCCCACCCCCACAGCCGTCTGTACCTCCGTGAGCAGTGGAGACTGAAGAGTGGAGGGTACCTACAATAAATTAAATACGCAGCCAGTGTCAAGCTGGCCGGGCGCTGCCGGCTGCCGTAATGATGCACTATGCAGCGAGTCTAGCATTACGCACTAGCCAGTCGAGCTTCAACCTTCGTTTGATGCGTGTAAACTGTAATAACTTTAAGTTGATTTTGACCATCGTTGTGATTTTAAATTATCTGTCTGCGTCTAACAAACCCGTTTAAAAAATAGGTAACAATACTAATCACAATTTACTTTATTGCGCGTGAATAAACATTACTAAATTCAAAAGTTTATTGGTATACTCATAGTAACATATTGTAACAAAAATGTACTGAAAATATATTACAACAGTCAAATCTGTCTGGTTACCCCTAAGTGCGGTCCTGTTAGCAGGAATACTTTCCGCGCTCTAGTTATCACTAACAAACGATGATGTATCATTTTTTATTGTTAATAAATAGCAATTAGTTCCACATAAAAAGTATTTTAAATAATTTTTTTAAAAACAGTTTTGAAATTTTCCACATTGTATAATAACTGTAATTAGCAATGAATTGTAATCCTTAGAATGAGCTTCTTCAGGTATTGATTTAGTGTTTTATTTTATTCTAGGGTGGCGAGACCAACATAACTGTAAGAAACAACATGTTTAACATAGAACTGCAGTTAATACTGAATTACTACTTTTATAAAATGTCGCAAACCAGACAGTTTCCGGTTGACAACGTAACAATTCACATAAAACTGATGGACAATAAACCGCTTTATCCAAAAATGCTACAAAAATGCATACGTAGCATAAAAGAGATAAACAACAACGTGAAAAAAATCCTCAAGGATCACTATTCCATTCTTACGCCGGAGACATCTAGTGAGCAACTTACGACGATAGAAATTCAACACGAACAGATAAAGAAGTGGGTCCAGTGCAATCAGAGGTGGTTCCCCATTTTATAGTTTAAGTAAAAACATTTCGTTTGAATGCATTTTATTAACATTTCGTATGGAAAACATATATATTTTTTTACAATTAGTTTAAGAACTATTTCTGTTCACGTTCATTAATCAAAGAATATAAACCGTAATGTACTTATTCCAGTTATAGCCGTCGTGTAAATACCTAACCTATCGATATCCTGGAAAACTAAAATTTACCCATTAAGAAGGCTGTGATTAAATTATTCTGTTGCCTGCCACTTATTTCTGAAATTGAAACAAACAAAAGTGTTTTTTTACCCAAGCAGAGTGTGCCAAGATTTACTTTTTATCTAAGACATTACTGAAGCTTGGAAAGTAAATTTTGAATCACCCTGTACATCGGAAATTATAAGTAGTAAAATGTATAAGGTACACAATACAATAATACAGTTGTATAAGAAATATTATATATTTGAGCGAATCTACTGTGAAGCGTATCGTTTTAAATATCATTGTAGCCGATTAACACGATAAACTGAAGAAACAAATAAAATACAATATTTTAGCTGTCAGTGGCCATCTTTAAAAATGTCAAGGGTTAAATATTTTCTAAAGAAATTTTCTATTTTTTTTAAACTTTTATGAAACATGAATTTAAAGTTTTTTTTTTCATTTTTAATATATAATTTTTTTTTTTTTTGTAATTCTTGAATACAGATTTTAACAGTTTGTTACAAATCATCAAAATTATTTAAAAAAAGTGGAAATTAGCAATCTCCAAAATTACTATTAGCAAATATTTAAAATATTCAGTTAACAATTCAGTGCAATTTTTTATTCACCTTTACGTGATCTTTGTAAAAATCAAGTTAAAATAATTTTTGTGTCTTTCAATAAATGTTTATTTTTGCATTTTCAGATAAAATAAAATTTTAACAAGCCGTAGATATAGAATGTTCATTGACAAAGTGCAGAAAATTTAAGTGAGCATTACACAAAAATAAGCAAAAAATATACAGGGTGTATCTCTTTGAAGTAGGGAAAATTTGAAAATTGATATCTGATTTTTTTTCCCAAAAACTATGCCCATAAAAAATAATTATAGGCCAAAAATTTATTTGGTGTCATTCCTTTAAAATTTTCTCTTTTTAAAAGTTATACACCTTGTATAAAAGTATAAAACTAAAAGTCTACGAATTCTTTGGAAAAAAAATTATTTAAAATAAAATGATTACTTATAAAACTAAGCTGTGTAATTTTACATATCAGTCCAGTCATCAGTGCCGTAGGTATTGGGGGGGATCAGCCACTTTCAAACTTATTTTTTTTTTAAGAAAGTTTAAAAATTAAATTGATTCTTTCGTCAAATGCTATTTATGCAAAACGATATTTGCCTAACCAAGAATTTCACAAAATAGAAATATAATTTTTAATTTCATTTAATAACTAAAAAAAAAATATTCTAAATTTGAACAGAGTTGATATAAAAGAAAAAATATGTACATCCTATGGTCAAAGTTATGTCGAAAAATGCACTGTTTAGGAATGTTAAAAATATTAAACAATTTTTGAAGCATTTTTTTTCGAATTTGAGTAAATACTAACCTCTATTATCAGGTAGTCTATATAGATAGAAAAAAACCAGTGGAGCACTAACTTCCTTCTTGGGATGAAAATATGACATTTACTTGACTTGTTGGAATGTCATTTAAAAAAGTGGATTTTTTGTTGGACGTAAAAATTTATGGGGTCATTCTAATTTAATAATTTTTTGGTTAAATTAGCTGATTGAAAAAAAAAGAAAAAGTATTGAAAACATACATTTAACAAAAATTTATATGAAATAGTACTTGTCCACTTTCAGCACCTTGTATCTTAAAAACTAAGCAATTTTATACAAAGTTTCGTTTGAACTACTTTTAATTTTCATTTCTATTGATGACAATCCACAAATTGGAAATTAGAGTTTCTATTGCAAAACAAAACAAAATCAGTAATTACTATTGTAATATGCTCCAGAATTAAAATAAACTGATATTTATAAAAAAAATTGCTGGCATATAGACTTTATGAAGAAGGTCGATGTGTCTATATCTACGGCATGGGTAATGTTAATTGGTGATATGCAGAATTTTCAGCATTCTTCATCAAATTTTATGAAACTATCGACATGATTTTAATTTTTTTATAAAATTGATCTTTTTTTTTAAAAAAAAAATTGAAGGATTATATCTCAGAAACACTGCATTTCCTAACTTAGGTGTAAGTATACATATCTTGCTTACTTTCTTTTCACTTTCTTGAAGGAAATCGAATATTAGTTTGGAAGATTCTGACTTTTTAGTTTATAGAGGGAGCTACAAATTTTTTTTGAAAGATATGTTTGTGAATATTCGATCAGGATTTCTGCTTCGTTTTCTGAAATCACAACTCGGTATTCGTAATTCTCTAGCTACGCCGATATAAACTGTTTTTTTTTTATTATAATCACTGCTGCAGATTCCTTTAAAATACTGTCAGATTTGTAATTTAAGAATGGTTTGTCTTTGGAGTGTGTTCCATTTTCTGAAATTTTAAATATTTCATCCAGGAAATTATTACACTCCAAATTAAACTGTTTTACTCTAATTTGAGCATCCCTCTATGTCACTGGGTGTATACAATGAATCTCATTCAATTTTGAAACATCTGTTATAGTTTAAGTTTGTGAGCTAGTCACATGTAAATACAGGGTGGTCAAAAATGATAGAACATACAGGAAGAGTGAAAATAATGTCAGTACTTCATATACATGTTTGTCCCATCAGGATTCCATACAGATATACAGGGCTTCCAAGTAAAAAGATAAATATTGAATTTCAGTCATAATTTCTAAACCATTACCTTAGTAACATCGAAAATAACTTAAATTGAAATTAGATGTTCTTTATACAGGTACAGTCAAAACTATATTTTAGAACTCATATAATTTTGACGGTGTTGCTGAATTTGACATTTTGCATTCACAGTTCGATCCCCCTATCAATTTGCTGCAAAAAGCTATATTTTGTTTAAATCGATATCTTTTACCATTTTTATTGATATAATAATAATATTACACATATTTAATGATGTAATGAAGTTAGTATTCCCAGGTAAAAAAAAGACTAATATTAACAAATGTTTTCAATATGAGTTTCTAAAGTTCCAAATTTCTAAAAATTGCACGTGAAACATGTTTGGGTTATTTTTATATTTTGCCTGGAAATATTATCTATGTTATTAATAAATTATTATTACATACATCATTATCTCGAAAATAGTAAAAGATGTCATTTAAAACAAGGTGTAGCATTTTTGCAATAGATTGATAAGGGAATTGAACTTTGAATGCAAAATGTTAAATTGGGCAACACCGTGAAAATTGTATAATTTCCAAAACTTAGTTTTGACTGTACCTGTATAATGAAGGACATCTTATTCTAATTTAAATATCAATAATTTTATTCTTAAGTTATTAATATCACCTAAATTTCGAGGTTAAGGCGACGGTTTAGACATTATGACTGAAATTCAATATTTAACTTCTTACTTAGAAGCCCTGTATATCCGTAAGGAAGCCAGATAACAAAACTGGATTTGAAATACTGGATTTATTTTAACCCCTGCTGTATGCCATATCATTTTTGGCCACTAATTTCTGGACATCCTGTAGTTTAAATATAAACACATTGAAAAAAATAATAACCTGATAAATGTATGTATTTCCCTCTAATTTGCATATTTATTATGTTAAATCTTTACTTGAACAAAGGCAGCAAAAAATCATCTACCTCTATACAGGGTGTGTGGAGAATACGTCCCTTAAAGATTAATCTATGTATTAAAATGATAGGAGTTCTTCAAATACAAAATGAGTGTCGAGATATTCATTTTGTTATTGCAATAGTACTCCTATCATCACTTTAACTACAGAACCACCTCTGGAAATTTCCCAACATGACTGACTGATGACTGATTTGTCCAAAATGGAACATTTTACTTAGTAATTATCTCCTGTGTAGCGCAATTAAATGCATTTGACTTATTTAAACAAGTAATCTTCTTGGTCTTAGCCATGCTGGTGAAAAATATTTTTAAGTGAATTTTTTTCTCTCAACAAGTAAGTTCTATTAATTTGGTGGGAGGAATTATTGTATATACTTTAAATAGTTTTAAGATTATTTCTATCGTAGTCAACATCAAAATATCAAGGTGGAATGTCACAAAAATTTACTTTCAGTGAACTTATATAATTGTATAATATGGAAAAAGTTATAGCTTGAGATTTTGATGGGCACTTTTTTTGTTCCTTAGTTTTACATATTAAATCTGGATTAATATTTTTAGGATTCTCAAGATTGAATTATGGTTAGCTAATGTAATTAAATCATTTTAAATTTGTTATTTTGCTTGTATATAAGTAAATAAAGCAACGTGTTTGATACATTTTTAGTTGATTTAGGTTTAAAAAATGTTATTTTTTTTTCGTTATTACATTTGTAATCTTTTTTGTACGAGGTATATATTATTAAATTTATTCCTAATAGGAATACCAAAACTATCATTCTGGATTTTGTTTTTGAATTATATTTTGTTTAATAAATAAAAATTTTCACACCGAAATTGTTTTTTAAAGTGCTATGAGATATTAGGAACCAAGTAAGTACATTTACCGAGCAGTCGAAAATATACAGGGTGTTCCGCTACTAATTGGCCAAATGTTACCATTAAATTCTACTATAAAAATTAAAGGAGAAAGTTGATATACTCGCGACAAGAATTCAGATGACTTACGTCATACGAACAAATGAATAATTCATTATATTTTCATCAAAATATTTAAGAAACTGCAACTGATAGTAATAAAACTGTATACTACACTAAAAGTTAGTATTATACAGGGTGGTCCAAAAGTTTGGAAACGGTGAATTTATTTCGCGCACGGGTGGAAAATCGAAATTCTGATACTGGGATCTTTAGTAATTTCGTCCGAGGAATCGAATAGGCCCATCAGATTTTGGGCCCGATGGGGCCTTATACGAGATATCAGGCCCAACTTTGAAATTTCAAATGCAAACCCATCTTTTTTATTGCAGATTCGGATTCAGCGGGAAATTTTACATCCGAATTGGTTAAAACCCAAAATTTTTTCGTCCATTTTTGGGTCCTATGCAGCGTTTTTTGTTCAAGACCAGGGGGCACAAATCGATATTCTGGTACTGAGGTCCTTAGTAATTTTTCTCAGGCAATCGATTGGGTCCATCAGATTTTGGGCCCGATGGGGCCTTTAACGAGATATGAGGCCCAAATTCAAATTTGAATTGCCTCAACCAGAATATCAATTTGTGCCCTCTGGTTTTGAACGACCCATACGATCCAAAGAAATTCACCGTTTCCAGAATTTTGGACCACCCTGTATATTGCACTAAATTGCAAAATATGATTGTTTTTAACGCGACCAAATATCGAAAATTACTTTGACAATAAAAACAAATGTGTAACGTCAGCCGTGACGTAAGACGTCTGAATTCTTGACGCGAGTATACAAATTATTGTCAGAAAATATTTTGTATTGAGAACATCCTGTATGTTGCAAAAATTTGGCAGAGAGCATGACTGTAATTGAAAACCTTATTATAAAAACAATTTGTTTTTCCGTAGAAAGCCATAACTTTACCAGGGTGGTTGTAGATGGGCAACAAACAAATGGCTAACGTTAATTCAACAAAACTAAAATTAACGGTCTCAGTTTTTATGGGAAGTGAAAGAATTTGTACAGTGCAGTGTTGTTTTATTGAATTTCATTTTGAGGAATTCAATTTTTCTGCCTTTCTCAATACGGTTTGACAACAAAAAATATGGGATATTGATTTAAAGGTTTGTATTATTTGTTTCGTTACAGGTAGGTATGTTGACTTATTGGTACAATTTAAATATCCATTTTTAATTATTATGTGTATGAAGTTAAGACAATTATTGTATCATTGCATTAAAACAAATTTTTATTTAGTGACGAGTAAACAAAACTACGAATTAATGTTGTTTTGATAAGTATATGAATTAAAACAAATTAAGATTACAATGTTTATTGACTGAAAACAAATAAGTTAAGACAATTTATCATTGCATTAAAAAGAATGTTATTTTGTGCGAGTAAACAAAACTAGGAATTAATGTTGTTTTGATAAGTATATGAATTAAAACAAATTAAGATTACAATGTTTATTGACTGAAAACATTAATAAATAAAAACGTGTGTTATTAACATCCAATCTTAAGTTTTCAAAAGATTATTTCACTTGTTCAATCGGCAAATGGGGCTTTTTTGTACCATCTCTAAGTCTACCTTGGGGCCAACAAGGTCCCTTATGTTATTAAATCCATATTTGATCATGGTCGGCCTTTCAAGTGATAACCCCCAAGCAATTACACAAACATCTTCGGGCAATCCCATGGGTAATAACATTTCAGGTCGGAATATGCCAGAATTACCGATCTCTATCCATTTTTTTAATCCCGGATGGAAACAGAAAATTTCCATACTGGGTTCGGTGTATGGATTGTAAGCTGGTTTAAAATCCAGTTGTGTAATACCTTCAATTATAGAATGAATT
Source organism: Monochamus alternatus (assembly GCA_037114965.1). Classification (NCBI taxonomy): domain Eukaryota; kingdom Metazoa; phylum Arthropoda; class Insecta; order Coleoptera; family Cerambycidae; genus Monochamus; species Monochamus alternatus. The sequence continues at coordinate 38,208,398 of CM073435.1, forward strand.
GTTTAAAATAGAATTATACTATACTGTACAAAAATTTCCTCAATTTGTTAATATAAAAAAATTGTTTCAAAGTTAAATGAATAAGTTACAGGAAATGATCTAAAATAAAATGTTTCGCTTAAAATTATGTATGACATACCTAGCTTTCTGAAGAATTCTGCAAATACTCCGATCAAGTCCCCCAAAGTTAAGTTAAAATCTGCTATAACTCCTTCCACTTGGTGGAATTCGGCCAAATGGGTGGCGTCTAATGTTTCGTTTCGGAAAACCTTATCGATACTGAACAACTTTATTGGTCTAAACTCCTTCTGCTGAGCCACTTTGTACAACATCCTCGCACTTACGGCAGTTGTGTGAGTCCGCAGTAAATTTTTCTGAGCTTCCTCAATTTTCCAGTCATAACCGTAACTGAAATTTAAAAGTCAAACATTCAACTACAAACAGAAGTCAAAATATAACAAATAATGACTAGGAAGAACATTAATAAAAAACAATAATATGGGCTCTAAATTCGAGCCTTGTCGAATGTCTGATGTTGGAGAAAATGAATCTGATGTGAAATTTTTATATTTGACCATAAAATGTCTATCACTTAAGTAAAAATTGAACAATTTAATCTTCCCAGATTGAAAAAAGTATATTGTAATCTTTTTGAAGTTGTTGTAGACCTCGGTGTAAACAACGTCGACTTTCCTTCTATTATTCAAAACCTCAGAAACGTATTGAGTGAAAACTGCTAAATTAGATGTTGTTCACTTCCTCTATATAAAACCATGCTAACGGGGAGAAATAAACTGCCTAGTGAAACAGTACAGTGTAAGTTTTAAAGTTTCAAAAATCTTGAATAAATGCCTTTAAAATTAGATATGTCACTGTGATTTCTCTTTTTCGATATACAGGGTGTCCGGAAAAGAAGTGTACAACGGAAGACCACAGACTCGTAGATTCAAAATAAGCCTTATTTTGAACCCAGGAGTCTGTGGTCTTCCGTTGTACAAGCCTTTTCCGGACACCCTGTATATTTTTTCCCACCAAGACGGGTAAAATGATGTATGATACAATTGAATAATAAATACAAAGGCTCAATCAGAACATATGCACAATCTAAGAACAAAACTTAGAACTCCAATTTTTACACCAATTAAGACAAATCTTGACAATTTTAGCTAATTTCTAAACCAATAAATTGATCTTTAATGATTCAAAACAATACAACTGCTTATTTATTGAGCAATTTTTGAGGATTTTCAATGAATTCAACAATAACAATTTCAGATACATTACAAATATGGTACAGGGTGATCACGTGAAATTTACCCACTCTGTTTCTTAGTTATTGTTCAAGATATGAAAAAATATAAGAAAAAAAGTTGTGGTAACTTTTAAATATTTTTTAATGCATATATTGTTGTTACCCTTTCATTTCAGTAATTGTGTGAACACGTAAAGATAATAATTAATCATTTGGAATTTGCTTACCCTTGCGAACCGTATCCGCCTTTACTGTGAACTCTTTTAACTCTCTCCAAATAATCCATTGGGAACTTATTGCTAGTTTTTGGGTCAGAAATGAAGAATGTGTCATGTGCATCACGGGCAGGGTGCTGTTGCGGTTGAAATAGTGCGTCGAAATTCCAGAAAGAATTCTCGATGTAATTATTCGTAGGCATCTCGCAGAAACCCATTTCTAAGAAAATTTGTCGAAATTCTGACCTAACTTTTAACAAAGGATGTAAATATCCACACTCTGGTGGCACCCCCAAGGCATCAAAGTTGTATTCTTTAAATTTAAGATTTTTCCAACCGCCCGAATTGAGCATTTCGGAAGTTAAATCTGTTTCTAGCTTGGTAAGGCTTAAGCTGAATTCAGGACCCTTTTTTAAATCGAAACTCTTGATGACGACTTCTTGGATGAGTTTTCTCTTTTTATAGTCTTGTTTTTCTTTATCCGATATCTTAGAAAAGTCACCAAGGATTACTTGTTTAAGGTGATCTTGTACTATATCTGTAATTTCAGGCAGTTTTCGCCGAACTAGTGGTGGAGTGCACGTTTTATCTAAAGTTATCCATCCGGCCGACATTGCTTTGCTGAATCCTACCTTAGCATTAGGTAGTTTCATTAATTCTGCTTGCGCTATTCCACTTTCAGGGACTGCATTATAAATAACTGCTTCATGGCTACCTAAAATATTTAAAAAGAATACGGTAAAGATTATATGCTAAAATATAATAAATAATATCCGAGCAACAAGATGCTTCGCATAAACTATCGAAAATTATGTTGACAATAAAAAGTGCGTAACGTTAACCGTGATGTAAGTCGTCTGAATTCTTGCCACAAGTTGTACATATATGTAAAACAAATAAGTCTCACCACTTTCAGAAACGTGTTTTCCTTCATCTGTAACTTCAATAGCCTTTTCAGTTTTCGAGTCGGCTATAACAAGATCTCCATTAGCTTGTATACTCTTTAATGCTCCAATTACCTTCTGATGATCTTCGTTAAACAGTTTCGCTAAAGTAAGGGTGTTAACAGTGTCATTCTCCGATAAGTATTTTAAAATTTTCTCGCTTAATTGCGACATTTTTCATTTAGGGCCTTAAATAAAGACAATTAAATTTTAACACAAGTCATTTAATTTAAATAAGTTAATATAAATAATTCACTACATATTTTACTTATTTACAAAATTATTTGAATATAAATATTATGCAAAATTTTGGATGATGTAAATTTTATGTAAACATTGAAATTGTACATTGCCGAATTTGTTTGCAGACGTATCAGATTTTGTATCAAACCTGTAGCGAATTTATACTTACTTTTCTAATACTTCAATATTTTTTATTTTATCCTAATTATAAATCACAAAATTTTTGCCGCATGGACATGCACATGCCTTTTGACGTGTAAACGTAGCCAAAAAAATGTTCAAAAGTAGGGTTAGATCCACTTCAGATAAGTAGGTTAAATATGCACGATCCATAATAGTTACCGACCGTGAGTTAAATATTTCTGGGGACATTTGTACCAACGAGAAGTAGTTAATATGTCCCCTTAACTACTCAATGCTCATGTCAAAGAAAATTCAATAAGTTTTGACTTGGTTATAAATTTTTAAATTATTGAAGAGTGATATTTACAAGTTTATTTGAAACGGCAAGTTATCTAAAACATATTCTCCATTTATTTTATTGTAGGAAAATTGGTAAGTTTATTTTATATATTTAAGGTAAAAATATTTTCATTATCGATACACATTTTTTGCATTCAATACTAAAATATTACTTAGAATAATACTGGTGTAAGTTGCAAACAAATAAGGTTTTCAGAAGTTAACCATTTATATATCAAATTGTGAAAGTTATCCTTTACAACACAGTGAAGCAAACATAACAGTATGTCTATGTTGTCTGAGATGTCTTCACGATATACAAATTTTACCTAAAACCACATCAAAATTTGATGTAAATAATTTAAACTTTAATTATAGGTAATAAATAAAGTCAAAAGCAGATAGAGCAAGCTCCATCTCTCGGTATAATGCACTTACCTAATATATCAAATACATTTAGATAATATAGGTATCTATTTACTAACAAATAATACAAAAGTAGTAGTCGACAAGAGAGAAAGAAAAAACAAAAATTGACAGCAATTTATGGAATCTTAAATCTAGCAAAATATTGTTGGTCACTGATTACTAAATAAATATTTTGAAACTTTGGTTTTAAAATTTCTTAAAGACATTGTTTTAAAGTCATCTGGCAGCGCATTGTAAAGTTTTAAAACATTGTAGGTAAAAGATTGTTTGTAGAAACTAGTTTTATATAAAGGTGGTGTTATAAAATGCTTATTTCTAACATTTATATTATGGACATCAGTACGAAAACGAATTTTATTATACAGATACGAGGGAGTTTTTGTACAAATTATTGGTGATATAGGCACAAAGTTTGCAGCAAAGCAGCTTCAAAGCCATATATGATCTTTGTATGTATTTACTAACTTGTGAATAAAATCTAAATGTATTGTCAAAACTCAAACCCAAGTTAGAAGTACTTTGCACTATAGGAACAGAACTGTCATTAATCACAACTCTGAAATTTTCGGAGATTTCAGTTACAGCTAATACAGTTACAGTTACAGTTAAATCGTCAGATAATATAAAAATAACATAAGAATTAAAAAACAAATAAAAATTACTAAACAAGATAAAAATAAATAAAAATTTATTACCAAACAGAATTAATTTTGACTTGGATGGATTCAGAAATAGGGAATGTGCTTCTGATTTTTGATAGATAATTTTAAGATCCGAATTAATTTTATTTAATGCCTCATCATAGTTAATTTTATCAAAAGATAGATGCAGTTGGGTATCATCAGCATACATGTGTGGAGTACAGTATTTCAAATTTTTGCAGAGATTAATGGTATATACACAAAATAATAGAGGTCCCAGAATAGAACCTTGAGGAACACCTATTTTAAGCGAGCTCACATTTGACAATTCATTTCCAATTTTTGCTCTTTGTGTACGATTTCCTATGTAACTAGATATTGTATTAAGTGCACTATCGCCTAGTCCAACAAAGTGAAATATTGCTATAAGTAATTGATGTTGAATTGTGTCAAAGGCTTTAGTAAAGTCTAGTAATACTAGAGCACTAACCATTATCAAATGATTAAAAAATATCATCTGTCACCATTCACCTACCTTTTCTCACAGTGATCATTATAAGTTAAAAAAGAAGCAGCTACTATAAAACTATTCAATAAACTTGCACACAAATATTTTGATTTGATTTTAATTCCAAGATTCATTGGTATCATTGAAATTAAAACGTAATTGATGAAGTAAATCATTCTTTATTTTGCATATTTATAAGGTTTTGCGGCAAGAAGACGAACAAATAATGAATAATTAATTATATTTTCATCAAAATATTTAAGAAACTGCAACTGAGAATAATAAAACTTTATACTACACTAAATGCTTCACAATGTATTACCATTGAGTAATAACTGTATTACACTAAATTAAAAAAAAACGATTGTTATGTTGACAATAAAACAATTATTGCGTGACGACAGCCGTGACGTAAGTCATCTGAATTCTTGCCGCAACTATAGAAACAAAGACGTGTCATGCAAACGCTTCCCAAATGTTTTTTTATTTTATGTTTGCGCTTACTTTTGTTCTACGTGTTTTTTGCTTTTCAAGATTTCATCATATATATACAGAAACCGATAAAGTTAAGCGACCTAAGCAAGCGTACATTTTTTATGTAGAATTAAACGTTCTTTTAGATTTTTTAAGCATAGCTCAACAGATAAAAAAATATGTTTTGATTTAGCTTCAAATTCTTAATTCTCACACCAAAAAATCCAACACTAGGTACCAATTTCCAGAATCATGCTATCAAAACTTTCTCAGTTATTGAGAAATTTCAGGATAAAGTTTAAACCTTGAAAACCCTGTATTTCTTAAACCAGCAACATTCGTATAAGGCATGATGACCTCAAACATAATATTTTGGCGTCTCTTATCTCCAGTTGGTGTTGACCCATTCTTTCTGACTCACGCTGTATAAATAAAAGTGAATAAGAGAACAATGGAATCACATTTATACTTTCAAGTTATCATCTTTAGGAATCCTGAAGAACATCAATTGCAAATTTTCCTTGTTTGATAAGTAAGTGAAGTATTTTTACAGTTTCCGTACGCAGTTCATTTTGTTATACAAATATGAAAACAATACGTGGCAACAATGCCGAGACAGAGGTTAGAGCACATTAGAAGAGATACGCCTTTATGAAAGCCATAGGGAGATAGCAATGTGGAAATTGCCTCGGATATGGTTCAGTTGGGCAAATGGAGTACTTGTGGTTTTAATTAAGATGAAGGATTTTGTATAAAAGATTGAGACTTTTTATACATTAGATAAAAAAGCTGTCAATTACTAAATTTGTATATGTAGCTTCATCACAAACCACGTCTATCTTTTATAGATAGCTTTCTCTTTCAATTTTATTAATGATTAAGTTTTTATTGCGGTTTCTATCAATGGAGGATTTTGTCTAAGGTCCGCTACAGACTATGCGTAAATTCGCGATTCTCGGTTTGTAAGGAATTCGTATATCGTGTAGGGTTTTCATTAGTCATTCTACACACTATTCGCGAATTCCTCGTATATCACGAATCGCGCTATGTGAGGAATTGGCGAATAATGTGTAGGGTCTTGTTCGTTAAAAATCCATTCATAAAAAACATACAACGCCATGCACGAATTCCATACGAATCACGCCTCGCGAAGTCACGCATAGTCTGTAGCAGGTATAAGAAATTAAGACGTTTTATACATTATTTAAAAATATATTATGTTATAAAGGCCGTCAGTTACTAAATTTGTGTTTGTATATGTAGCTTCATCGCACAGCCGCATGCCTATCTTTTATAGATTGCTTTCTCTTTCAATTTTATTACTGATTCAGTTTTTATTATTGTTTCATCATTATGGTAGTAATATGTGTAATATAAAGACTCCAGAAATTTGATTATTTCGCGGAGAGAAATATGGAGATCTTTAATACATGCGAAAATTTGAAAGGGGTCAATACAAGAGACTAAAAATACGTACAATACACTTATACAGTATGTATATTTATAGGAATTATTTTAATATGTGAAGTAGCTTGCGTTTTATTTACAGTTTTGTATGTAGAATTTTATAAGAAGATTTATCGTGCAACATTGCACCATGTGATGACCCAGTTTCGATCCCCCTCTTAAAACCGGCAGCTTCCGCCACTGCCTAACAATAATAATTCTCCCTGGCATGGCGCCAAACACATGGCACACCAAAATAAATGCCTTGGCAAAACTTCATTTCGAATCCAGCAGTCAGTGCATCAGATTATGGAGACATATTACTTGCGGGGCAGCACGCGCAGCAGAGGATCGTCTTCGGCGAGCGATGTGGACCCCAGGGAGAGAATCAAAGAATGCTGCAGGAAGCTGATCGCTTTTATGTGCACCCAAGTCGGTGTCGGGGCTCTGGTTTTCGGGTACACCCTAATCGGCGCCGTGACTTTTATGAATATCGAAGAAAAAGGCCAGAACACCATGGCCAAGGAAATGAACAAGACCCGCTCGAATTATACAGTCCAACTGTACGAGGCAGCTTTAGAGTGTAACGGTCGTGGCAAAGACAACTTCTCAGCTACGGTCGATAAGGTACTGCAAGCTTACCAGAAAGAGGTGGTAACGATATTCCTAGACGGATACGATCCTCAGGACGAATGGACGTTTCCTTCAGCCTTGATGTTTTCTCTGAGCATCATAACCATGATCGGATACGGGAACATGGTGCCAAAAACCAGTAAAGGAAGATTGGCCACGGTCATATACGCTGTTTTTGGCATCCCGTTGTACATACTTTATTTCATGAACGTCGGCGATGCCTTGGCTGGTTGCTTCCGGTGCGTCTACAGGTGGATCTACGAGTGTTCCTCGGAAAACAACGAGGACGATCCACCGAAGAGGATAATCGTGCCTTCAACGGCGTGCCTCTGGGTCATAGGAGCGTACGTCCTAACCGGTGCCGTCATGTTTGGAGCTTGGGAGCGATGGAACTTCTTGGACAGCATCTATTTCTGCGTTACCAGTTTGTGCAAGTTGGGTTTTGGTGACCTGGTGCCCGGTTCGAGCATCGATGCGTCGAACCACGCTAATCAGACTAAGTTGGTGATCAACTTCATTTACATCGCTTTCGGGTTGGGACTTGTGGCGATGTGTTACAACTTGATGAGGGAGGAGATACGGGAAAAAGTGAAGGAGGTGCGTGAGGATTTTGCGCAGTGCTTGGAAGACACGAGGATACGGCTGGTGGAATGGTCCAACAGGTGTCGAGGGGTAGATGAGGACTACTTGTACAACTGATTCGTTTCTATTACACAATTCTTAAGAACTGTCAGTGGGCAAAGAGATATGACAAAAGAGCGAATAAGTTAATTTTTAGATACTAATCCGTTTGAAGTATATTACTCTGATTTTAGCGGTATTAGAATTTAACTGAATCAAATATCTGTGATTTTGTGTAAATACGTATTTCTATATACATAACGAATTAATACTATCCCATAAGTGCAGTTTTATAAACTCGAATTTAAGAACGTACCTATCTAAGTACTATTATTAATCTCAGGAATATTATGAAAAACATTTGGGTAGGTAAAGGTTAAAAAAAATAGATACCTATATTTAGAATACAATGTCACAGAACAATATTCTGTGACAGTGTGTAATAGCGGCATTATAAATATTTTCAGGAAGAACTGATAAATAAAAGTAACATTTTTTTATAAATCAAATTTCTATCAGCTCTAAGATCCCTCATAAATTAAACATGAAACACAGTTTTTCTAATTTGATACTCAACAACCATTTGAAACTATACATATAACTACTTCAAACTTTCTTCACTTAACCTGTCTGTCAAAATATGAATGTACCTACATAATTTTGCAAAAAACAAAACTTTGAATTATACCAATATAATGTTTTTTATTTTCATGATTTGTGAACAGTATTCTATGAAAAAAAACTCGGGATCGTCTGTGACTATTTAATTTATGGTTTCAAATTTTTCGATTTCGAACCTTGTGTGTACCTTGGGGTGGGCTACACGCCACTGATTAATTTTTACTTCAAACAAGTCTTACATTACCATATGTTATATTTAGTGAAATACCTAATCGAGAATAAAAAATATGTGTTGTTCTAAACAAGATAATAATAAATTGAAATACTGTTTTACAATATTGATTTAAGAATATCTGTTTACTGTCTGATTATTCTACGTCAGTGGTACAGATCATAACTCATACCTGAGCACACGGTAATAAAGGCTTTTCAAAAAAAATACAATGAAAACATTATAATAAATATAAGTATAACCATAAAAAAGGTTGGCTATCTTTCAAACACTTTGTATATTTTGACTGAACTATTGATGAAGATGAAGAAAATCATAAATGGAGTTGTTTGATTTATAAATGCATAGCAGTTTTTATATTCGTAATTTGGAATTAAAATGCCTTTCATTTAATGAACCATGCCAAGTCTATTTGTAAGTAGAATATGTGTACTTTGTAGAAAACAGATATAGTTGCGGCAAGAATTCAGAGGATCACGTCACGGTTGATATTACGCAATTGGTTTTATTGTCAACATAATTCTCGATAGATTGTCGCAATAATTTTTTGTAACATTCATAGACCTTATAAATCATGGACCGGCCCTAGAAAGAGAGGTCCGCTGTCCTGATGTGTACAAGAGGGATGAAGCTAGTCCGGGCAAAAACAGATGTTCTATGACAGAAAAATATATAAACATAACCTGACAAAACCTTTCCTGTTAATATTGTTAATGATTTGTGTGCCTTTTGTGATTTAGTTGTGTTTAGTGTGTTTATTAGCAATAGTTTTTAAAGACTCATAAACTATGGTGGAGTCCCTCTGTCACCGTAAATGTCATACGTTTGTCATTTACGGTTTTTGTTTTTTTTTCGGCCAATGATCTGTGGGTTTTTGCCCGGACTAGCTCTATCTCTGTCGCACACATCTGAGCATCAACGATTTGTATAGGCAGAAAACGATTTTGGGCGCGTCCATGATTTATAAGGTCTATGGTAACATTTAGTGTAGTATATTATAATAGTTTTATTATTCTCAGTAGCAGTTTCTTAAATATTTTGATGAACATGATTTATTCATTTGTTCGTATGACGTAAGTCGTCTGAATTTTTGCCGCAACTATATAGAATATATTTATTAAATTTATAAATAAATTAATAGGAAAAAGACAAACATACTCTGCCATATAGTGTTAAATTTAATTTATTTTTAGGGTGCCCTACATGCAGGGTACGTATTTTCTATTTATTAACAAAATTAAAAGTTATCATCATTTGATATTAATGAATAAAATTTAATAACGAACATTTATTTTGATATAGCCTCTATTTAATTTGAAACCAAATTTAGTAGGGACATGATCATATATATTTTAAATAAATCGTTATATTTTTTTCATTCTTAAGAGAAACTAAGTTAACTATAAATGTATTATTTTCTTCCCAATTTTTTTGTTACAATTTACCATATTGGAAATAAGTGTAATTGGCTGAATTCACAATTATACACAGATAATGTTAAATAAACTGGCGTATTAGTATTTTTTTATTTATTGTTAAAAATTTTAGATTGTTAAAGAAAATAAAAATTTTTACATTTAGTTCTTTATTTGTAATGGATAGAAATGTTGTCATAATCAAAACATTGATCATGTGCCAATAAGGGAAAACAGTCTTAGTCAAGCATGGAATCTAATTTATATCAAGCACTAGAAACCATTGGTCATACTTAGATTTGGTTAGACGAATAGGTCTGATTTAGTTCACCTTGTAAACACATCTATTTTTAGTGGTTCAACAATCAGTTCAAATATTTTAATTTGATGGTGCAAAATAAATGTGATTTATTTTTTTATCTGCGGCAGGTGCCGATTGATTGGAAATGGAAAAGCGCCTGTGATGATATGGATGTATTTTTATACCACTCTTTAAAGTGGTTTCTTTCTCAATTAAAATACACATTAGGAATATGAATTTTTTAATATTAGATATACGTGTCTTTCAGATGTGAAGTACTTGAGTGCGATGGGTGGGCGTGTCCGCCCTTTTCCCATTCGGTTGTGCAGCATTCCCGGGTTTGAAGGGAGAACCAACGATGTCGTGTATTGTGGACCAATTCAAAGGGCTGACCATCCAAACTTAGTAATCTTCTTCGGAGGAGATATCCAGGTAATCATGAGATGGTCGTTGGAATTGTCTGCATACGCTATTTGTGCTCAAAAACATTTCGATTTCTGCTGAAGCACTCGCCGTTCGGGCACTCCAAATGTCTTCACACTATTGAGCATATGAACTGCTTGTGATTTTCATACTATAATTAGAAGGGCTTCTTATAGTATGTAAGGTTCAACATGTGTTGAAATATTCAGCAATACTTTATAACACAATGAAGATGTTGGCATTGTCTGCATACGCTATTTGTACTAAGAAGTAGTTCTAATAGCAAAACAGTAACATAATATTGTAGTGGTGTAATAAATTTTTGCAGAAATGCAATTTTAATATTGCCATTATATCATTATATCAAAGCTTGTTTAAAAATAAAATTAAAATTCTCTCATTTCTCCATAAAGGTTTCTGTCCAATTGAAATTTTTTATATGTAACTACGTGAGTAGTAGTCATTTATACAGGCTGTCTCACATAAGAGGGACCCAAACTTTTTTATTTTAAGAGATAGAGAAAACTTACTGGTAATAAATTTTTATTGAAAAATTGATACCTTCCACCTAATATAAACAGATTTTTGAAATATCGTATGTGGTTCGCTGCGCCCTCTAGGCGGATAAAAATTTTTTTATTGAAGCAGGCTATGGCCTCAAAACATTGCCTGTTTTTTCGTCTTTCATGCAATATACTACATGTTGTCCTTATCTTTTGTATTTATTACAGTTTTTTCAATTTTATTTTAAAAAATGTACCTAAATATTTTCCTGTTGCTCAAGATAATGTTGAATATGTTTTAAAGACGCCAACTGCAAAAAAATTTTTATCGGCCTAGAGTGCGCAACGAACCACATACGATATTTAAAATATCTGTTTATATAAGGTGAAATGTATCAATATTGCAATCAAAATTTATTACCAATAAGTTTTCTCTATCTCTTAAAATAAAAAAGTTAGACAGCCTTAAAGTTTAGGTACTTTGCAGGTTTTTTTGTTATTACTCATAAAATTGGCCATGGATCTCAAGCATAAAGGCCTCCAAAAATTCAACAAAAAATATTTAAAGATTTTTTACGTATCTCACATATTAAGCGAAACACATGGAAGTGGCCCTCTTATGTGAGTCAGCCTGTATTACCTATCAACATGTCTGTGTTTATACGGACTGTAAATTAAAATTTTATTACATTCTAGTTCTTTAAAATAAGCGAGACGTTAACCTTACTGTCGTTTACAAATCATTTAATTTGATAGCAATTGCCTAGACCATTCTACAAAAACGTGAACATCTGCTAAAAATGGAACAAATTCGTCCATCTATAAATATCAAATTTAAAAAAAAACATTTTTCAAACTAAAGGAAAGGCTGGCAGCACTGTACTATACAATTATTGAAAATTTTCTCATCGATCTTTTGAAAAATATCATTCTATTACTTGTTACTCAAGTACTTTATACTTATTACGGAACATTTCAGAAGACCACACAGATCTGAGCGGTTCCGACGTAGCAGTCTTAGTGCCAACCGAAATCAATATAGGGTCTATATTGTCTGAGTGTGCTGATAGTAGGTCCGCCATCACAGCCTTTTCGAGAACAATAAGAGCGTGTCAAAGATTCCCAGCTAAGGCTTGGAAAGTGCACATGAATTCCAGTGTAATTAATATACAGTGTATTCAGATTTATCATTCACCATGGATGTCTTGATAATGTAAAAATTACGTTTGTCAAATACAGGTGTTAATAAATTCTGCAACATTTTCAATTTTGTGTTCAAATCCCTTTCACCTGTTTTTGTTTCTGTAATTTGATATTGTGTTTCAAAAATTATAAACTTTTTACTCTGTCATATACAGGGTGGTCCACTTTTGAAAGCGGAAACTTTAGAGGCAGACAGAGAACCACAAAATAATATCAGTTTATAATACAAACTATATTCGAAAAATGCTTTGTTCCAAAGATACAGGGTGTCAAAATTTTTATCAAAAGTTCCAAATTTATTAATATTTTTAAAACTACTGTAGATATTTAAATGAAATTTGGAACCTTTGAATAGGTAATCTAGATACATATTTTTACGTAAAAAATATTATTTTTCATCCACCAGTGACGTGCGTACGGACAGATCTTCGGGAAATTTTAATGAAAAAAATGGTATGCCAATGTTTTTTTAGAAACAAAAACTATTTCTAGATTCCTTGTTCAATTTACAGCAGAAAAGGGCTCTTTACTTTTTTCGTTTGACACACCGATTGCCAGTAAAAAATTAACTTACCTAATGATTTCTGAAAAACAATTAAGTAAACGAAAATAAGAAATTTAATTAGTGGCTTTCAACAACAATAACAAAAAGAAAGGAAATTAAGAGTAAAATCACAAAAATTGCTCGAAATCTAGGCGTCCCACTTCAATACATTTTCGACATCTCACTAACGCATTTATTGCAGCAGATACTTCATGCGGATTTCGCCGCATATCATTGCGGGCTTGCTGAATTGTTAAAATTAAATCTTCTCTTGTTAATATGGGATTAGCGTAGACTTTATCTTTAATAGTGCCCCAAACGTAAAAGTCTAGCGGATTAAGATCCGTTGACCTGGGTGGCCAGGCCACTGGTCCAATACTATTAACCACGTCATTATTCATGTAATTCCTCCCTAGCCGGCCAATCCATCGTTGAGGATAATTGGTATTGAGGCATTCTCTCAGCTATTCCAAAATGCGTGGTGGCTCCATCCAGTTGTATCCAACCCTCATACCTTAAATTAATGGTTAAATCCTCTAGATAGTCCTGCAGATTATTGTTAAGAAACTCCATTAACAGTTCCGAGTTCAACTTGGAAGGTAGGACATGTGGTCCACAAACATTACTATCAATAACGCCCAACTAAACATTTACGGAAAATTCATTTTGAAATGATGGCCAAATTTCTCGAGTATTCTTATGTGCCCAAATATGGATATTATGGTAATTTGTTACCCCACATCTTGTAAAAGAGGACTCATCCGTCCAAAGAATCTTATGTAAAAAGTCAGGATTTTCTTTCGTCGAGTTTAAAAGCCACTGGCAAAATCCTGAACAGGCTGTAGGTGATATGCATTTCTCTGGTCATCGTGTAGTGTTCGTAATATTTTAGACTTAGGAATGTGAAGGTGCTGAGCTGCCTTCTGAGAGCTCAGCCTCAGATTGTTATAAAAAGTACGTAGTATACAGTTATTCTGAATATTATATCGACGGTTTCTGTTCCGTTCGTTACTCACACGCAGGCCAGTTACGATGAAAACGCGAGCATCTGGAACTCTTCTATTTGGATAGCGTCTATGATATTCACAAACAGTCGCTTCTGCATTTCCACCACAAAATCCGTAGCAAAAATGAATATCTGCGTATTCGTTGTTAGAAAAAAGCATTGTTCAGATTAATACACAACACTCTAATAACAATGTTAACAATAACTCGAAATTAAATTACCTGACACAATTCAATTAACTGTCATTATAAAAGGACAGTAGTGGTCTTTTTTGTTTCATGGCTTACTACGACAGATTAAAATTTGTTTGAATTCCAGTTGCTTAAAGAATTTTAATTTTTTACTGGCAAATGGTGTGTCAAACGAATAAAGTAAGGAGCCTTTTTCTATTGTAAATTGAATAAGGATTCTAGAAATAGTTTTTATTTCTAAAAAAACATTGGCGTACCAATTTTTTCATTAAAATTTCTCGAAGATCTACGCACGCCACTGGTGGAAGAAAAACAATATTTTTTACGTAAAAATATGTATCTAGATTATCTATTCAAAGGTTCCAAATTTCATTTAAATATCTAAAGTAGTTTTTAAAATATTAATAAATTTGGAACGTTTGATAAAAATTTTGACACTCTGTATCTTTGTAACGAAGCATTTTTTGAATATAGTTTATAATATATAACTGATATTATTTTGTGGTGCTCTGTCTGCCTCTAAAATTTCCGCTTTCGACCACCTTGTATATGTTTTATGCAGGTACAATTATTTTTATGTAAAATGCTGTCAAATACGAGCAAATAGTTACGTGCTTCTTCTTTTTAAGGATTTTACTGAGAACATGCAAAGTCACCGTGACAACAAAAATTATATAAAATGGAATTTGGAGAATACAGGTCAACTTTTGCAGTGGAAATTTAAGGATGATCATGTAATGGTTGTACGACCGTCAAGGTAACATATTTTTTGGAACACGTTACTTGGTAGTATGGTTTTATCACTATAATTTTTTAAGAAAATAGTATTTCGTCAGCTTGGCAAAAAATTTTATTTAAATAATTAAACAAAGTAAAAGTATACAAAGTCAAGCATAGATGAATATCACTAGTTATTTATTATAAAATTCTTTATTTTCTCTATTTACTGAATCTATTTGATAGCAATTTTCAAATAAAGTTTAGAATATTTAAGTTTCTTACTCATGTTACATTTTTAAAGATAAATATTGTGAAATTAAGTAGGCCAAATAAGAAAATTAAACCTTCAAATAACAAAAATTCTTATTTGCGGTAATAAAGTGTTCTTGTTTTTTTTTTTTTTTTTTTCTAGAATGGAGTATAAAACATTTAGTTGTTACGAAAATTTCGTACCATGTACTAACTGTGGAGCCCCAGAGCACACTCCTATGCACAACGGGTTAATACATCTGGAAAAACTAATATGTAATTTATCTGAAAAGTTAAATTCCATGACAGAGTGTGACTTCCAAACTGCTGTTGAAATTTCAAAAAAAGCTATTGTTCTGGACAGTGATGTAAGTCTTTTCAATTGTAGTCCAATTGTAGTAGGGTGTTCAAATTCAAAGATTCATAAATTTGATGACAAAAGAAAGTTAGAGTTCTGAGTCAAATGCCCTCTAGAGGTATGACTCTGAACTAATTAAGGATTATTATTATGAGAGTGATAGAGAGAAACCAGCATACTTAGAATCAGCGCCAAATATCGTTACCATTGGTTAAAAATTTTGTGAATTGTATCCAAAGAAAAAATTACTTTGATTGGCTATAACTTTTTGTTCAATTTTTCTTTGTGGAAGCACCATTATTTTAACACCCTGTTTAAGAACCATAATATAGTACATGGCAGACGTTTAAAATACCTTTACAGATTTCAGTGAAAAATGATTTGGTTAACGGAGAATCCAGTGAAGAAAATTTCACGAGACCAACCGTTGATTTAGACAATTGCAACATTATCCTAATAGGATTTAGTAAAGGATGTGTTGTGTTAAATCAATTCCTGTACGAGTTCCATTATTTTAAAACGCTTAAATCAGACGACGGCAACCTTTCAAGAATTATTTCAAAGATCACAGACATGTATTGGTTAGATGGTGGCCATTCTGGTGGAAAAAATACTTGGATTACTTCACGTCCACTCTTGGAAACTTTGACAGGATTAGGTTTGTTTTTACGTAGTTGACTTTACTATTTTATTGGATTAAATGAAGTATATGAAGTATAAAATCCTGTGTTTTGAAAAAAAAATTTCATTCGAACATAAAAAATAAGATCCCATCACGTAGTTTCTTATGCCAAAAATGATTTAAAATCCAGTTGCCAAAACAAAATATATTGCACTGAAATGTAGTAGTCTTGTTTATATACAGTGCTTTAGAAAAGTAACGAATAAATTCATTATTTTTCAAATTGAGAAGTTTTCGAAAAATTCCCCTGGCACGTCGATTTTGTTTTTAAAAAAGGCACTTTTTGACATGCGACCCATATGTGTGACTTCATCGTTGTTCGAGAGGAACAATTTTTTAAAATTTTGACCACGCCATTTGAAAGAGAGTGTAATTCTACATACATACATCATGAAAAATGATGGTGTTACATAACAAAATTTTCAAGAAAATAATGTTTGAAGATTTTAAAATTTAATTTTCACAATACTGTGCACCTCCCCATTATGCAATACCTGTCCGTGCTTATTTAGATGAGCTGTTCGTTGAATAGGGAGAAGGGGGCCGATTGAGTGGCCAGTCAGATCGCCTGATTTGAGACCCCTAGATTATTTCTTGTGGGGATACTTAAAAAGCAAAGTATGTGTTACTAGACCGGTTAATTTAGAAGATTTAAAAGCAAGAATTCATCGTATACCTCCTGAAGTTATTGATAATGTCCAAAAGAATTTATTAATCCTCTTGGCTACTGTCAGGCAGCCAACGATGCACAATTTGAACATTTAATTTAGTCGATTTTTTACATAGTCATTAAATTTTTCGGTATTGTGAAAATTAAATTTTAATATCTTCAAACATTGTTTTCTTGAAATATTTGTTATGTAACACCATAATTTTTCATGATGTATGTATGTAGAATAACACGCTCTTTCAAATGCCATGGTCAAAATTAGAGGTTGCTATTTAAAAAAATTGTCGATGAGGTCACAAATGTGGGTCGTATGTCAAAAAGTTCCTTTTTTAAAAACAAAATCAACGTGCCAGGGGATTTTTTTGAAAGCTTCTCAATTTCAAAAATAATGAATATATTTGTTACTTTTCGAAAGCACTGTATAAAATAATTAGTCAAACTTAGGAGTAAAAATATAGATGGCGTTACTCTTTTAGAATCGTAGTCACCCTTGTTTGTGTAAATAAGGATGGAATGGATTTTAAAATAGTATTGCCATCTATTGTTTTTACTCCTAAGTTTGACTGGTTGACTAACTATATTATATATAAACAAGGCTAGTAGTAGTTTTTGGAATATGTCAGTTAGGTTATGAGTATTTCATAGGGGTCACCACCTGTGGTCTTTCGGACTGACATCTTAAAACAACTGTTTTGAGGTTAGGTTTTCACGTTTTATAACCTATAATTTAATATTACACATAAAAATCAAGTTTTAATTTCAAAAATATTTACCATTCGATAATTATTTCAGAAACAGAAGAAAAAAATTCTTGATTTTTGATTTGATGCAACTTAAATTTATAGTTTTATGGACAAATACATTTTCTGATTCAAACACCGTAGTTATTGGTAGGTGAATCCAAAATACATTGAATTTATAATTTATTACAAAATATATTTCTCAGAATCTTTAAATCTTGTTATTGGATCATTGCCAGTTAAACGAGTTTATAAGATAACATGCCAAATTTAAAGTGACAACGTATTTATTACAATTCACTATGATAATAAATTTTGTGGCCGTGTATCTCGTCTGTCATCTTTAAAGTGATATCTAGTAGATCAAAGTATCCTCAAATCGGTTTATTTCAAACATGCCTTTCATTTAAATAGCACATTTACATTTCCTGAAATATTAGTCACAGTATAGCATCATGAAAATTTAATGAAACTTTAAAAACCTATATTTTAAAATTATTGCATTATTTTTTAGGTATTAAAATTCATATCCATGTTACTCCATATCAAATCCAAGATGACCGTCGTCCTTGGATAAAAAAAGAGGAAAAGGCTTTTAGCGACACACTTCGTAGGCAGGGGACTACTATTAATCGTACCGTATACTTCGAAAATGTACCTGCAAGTTTACTGCAACACTTTGACATTATAAAAATTTTTAATTAAACTTGGTCTTTTAGCCTAGCTAAATAGTAATAATGATCTCAGTCCTTGAAGTATTATTAACTTATTTGTTTAACCTGTAGGTTCTGGTTGAATAAACTCTTAAATTTACATCTCAGTTTTATTGCCTGTAAAAGTATGTACAAGCAGCTCGAACATAAATTTCAATATAAACTAATTACATATATAGGAATTTAAGGATATGCGTATGTAACACAACATTGATTTCTTAAAGAAATGTGTTTGATGGAAATACGTTTCATACATATTTCTACTGCAATAGAAAAAAGTATTATAAATTTTGTGTTAATGTTTATCTTTATCTCATTATGAGGTAATGTCACAACATTAATCCTGATTGGCTGGTTAACCATAACGTGCCTTCGAGATGCAACAGGATGAATCGAGTCTACACCCTAGAATTGCGTGGAAGGGAAGTGGAATTATGTACATTTTGATGCAGTAAAAGAACTTTATTCTATTTACTAATCTGGGCTACTAGAATGTTTCTTACCGATATTTAGTTGCCACTTTCTCAGTTAGTCAGCAATTTGCAGATTTGTCTTAGCATAAAATTAATTAATGAATTCTAGCATAAATAGGTACCATATGGTAATATATTGCAATTATAATTTAAATATAATTATAGGTAGTAAATACTCCTTTGCACCAAAGTAATATTTGATTTATTAAATATACTTGCTCCTTTGCCATTTTATACTAATAAAATGTAGAGGAAGTCATGTTGCTTACTCACGTGTTAATTGATGCACTCGTCCTGCCACTACATGTATGTTTCCGTGTAGTGTTGCTGACGGAATTTGTGTTTGTTGTGAATTGTTTCTGTATTTTTGTTTTTAATAAAACATTCAAATTGCTAAGAAAATCATACATCAGTGTCAAGTGTGCAGAAAAATGAATTCTTATTATCCCAAATTGTTTTCATGGGTAAGTTTAACAAATGGAATTGTCAGTCATATGCTACATTGCGGCGTTGAGTGAATAAGTATACTTATTCACTCAACGATTGCGGTCAATAGTTTTTATTTATCTCTTACTTTCTTCTTATCCTCTACTAATATAATGTGGAGCAGAAAACTAACTTTTTCATACATTTCATGAAAATGTGATTTTACCATCTGGTGTTTTATTTTCGATTTACTTCGTATTATAAATATGACTTTGTCTTTTTAAATGCTTACCACTGTAATTCCGCTTTCACTGAAGTCGTTTGTGGGACAATGGGGCCACTGAATAATCCACGCCCCTACAAAACAATCATCGGTACAGCGAAGACCTGTGACGTCAAACGTCGTTCACAGGTGTATGCCTAAATAAATACAGCAGTGTATTTTAGTTGATATTTGTATACGATTTCCATTTTCCGTACATACGTTTAGAAGAGTTACTTTATCATTCGTGATATTAGGTGTTATTGTGTTAAATAGACATTAGTATTGGATAAAGGTTCAAAATAGACTCGTAAAATGGGTTCAGAAAGTGTATCTACTAGGCAAATGAAAAAAGTATTGCAGTATGTCATTATGTATGAATACAGCATATGCCGTGTCAAGTTGTAAAGAATCAATTAAACTTTTCTATCAAGCTAACAGAATGTATACAAGATGTTTAGAAAATTAATGGCAAAATAAATTTACATACATTTTTTGTTCAATTATTATATTCAGTGTTTCATTCCGATTCCAAATAACATGTTCTGCATTTGATCCTACCATAATCTCGTAAATGGCATGTAGAATGTTATTTAAGGCATTTATAAAATGTTGCTATCTGACATCCCTACATTAAATTACCTGTTTTATTCTGCAAACAAAAATAATAGAAACGGATTATTTAAAAAGTGTTAATAGTATATTATTTAACGAGCGGTAATGCAGGTCATAACTCACGCAGATGAAGTTTGCTGTAATTCATCAAGTGAGTTATGACCATTACTGCAAGTTGAATACTATACTTTATCTACGACTATAACAATAAATACTAAGATACAAGTATCGAGAAAGAAAATTGATTTGAAAACGTCAAAATTATTTTGTTAAAATATCAAATGACATTAGTCCCCTCAATGATAATAATTGACAGTTTCGCCTACTGAGAGGCGTTGGCAATTTAATAATTTTAAAATCTTTTAATTATTAATTCCTTTCCAGTTGTTAAAAATTCTTTGCATTTTACACCAATGGAACGTATTTATCTGCTTAAAAATTTCCAAGAATTTACTGCGTACACTATTTACATACCGAATTATCGTTGTAGAAGCCCAGCGTGAGTTATAAAAACTCGCTATTTGTTTATTGATACTATTAATTGCTCAAAAGCAGTTAAATAATTAATATATAAATTAATAGGAGTAGATAAATATCATTATTCATTACTTTTATTTATTATTTTTCAAATTAAAACAAGTAGTTTAATGTGAAATCAGATGACATAATTTTATGCTTCAAGTAAAACTATCTATCTGGAAGTACCCAACAGCAGTCGCCGTAAATTTCACGGGAGGACCTATATTGTAAACAAAGAAGTAAATTACATTTAACAATACCGTAACTTCACCACATCACCACTAATAATTATGGCAAAACAAATGCCTATTTACATCACCAATACTGTAACCCCCACCTGTATTTAAGGAAGCAAATCGCACTGAACGGCGTGTAATGTCACACTAATGATATCGTGTTTTCAGTCACGTAATGTTGTTTACATTCTATGACAATTTGTTAATGTTAGTAATAATTAATGGTAATTGTGTGATTCTTGCCGCCAGGCATATATTCTGATCTTTCTGCAACTTTTCCATTAAGTTCCCTTTCACAATCAGTTTACAAGACAAACGAAAATATCCCATTATTTTCCCTAAAAGTGTGTGGTTCACAGCTCGAGTTAATTTTTTTTGTAGCACCCTGTACAATATTGAAAAAAATTCTGGCACAAAATTCAAAATGCGAACTGTTATCAAATTAATTTTATTGTGTCAAATGTCAGTTACAAATAAGAAAAGTGATAATTATGAAAATAAAACTAAAAATACAATCGAACGTAAAATTCAGTATGTTTATATACAAAATTAAATAAACTATCTGAGGTAAGTCACCTTCCTACGGGACTTTATATTAATTGTAATACAGTTTAGAAGACACTTCAATGATAACGGTCGGTTTTGTGCCGATGTTTCTCCGATTCCCTGTGTCTGTGATGAGAACGTTGCGGGCTGCGATCGCGCCTGGGGCTCCTTTCCCTGACCGGACTGCGATCTTTGTATTTTCTCTCCCTATCTCTTCTGTCGTAATCTCTGTCTCTGGTACGATCTCTGTCTCGTCTTTCACGATCTCGGTCTACTCTCCGCTCGTCGTCCCTCAAAAAGTCCCGCCTAAGGTCTTCCCTGACAGGGCGCTCACGTTCTCGGTCGAACGCTCTGGTGTCCCGCTCGTACTTTCTGTCTTGTCTCGCTCGCTCCGACGCAGCTTGAACGGCATGAGGGGGAAAACGGTTCTGCAAAATTAGTTTGTGTTTGTTAAAAAATAAAATTTCCTTGGCTATGCCGGCCCAAAAATCCTATAAAAAGAAGTTAAATATAATTCCACACTAAAATTTACAGGATAATCCTAACAATAATACCTAATAATGTCTACGATCAATTATGAGTAATATTGAAATCTGCATTACCTATACTTTTAAATAATATACTGTCAAAATAAAAAAAAATAAAGTGCTGGAAACCTTTATGTTACGGCGGTTGTACAAAGAAACAATTTTTTTACATACTAGACAAAAATATATTGAAAACACAAAACACATTTTAATGTTGAAAATAGGGATTTTGTCTATTCTACTGTGTCATTACTACATACACAGAAGTTTTATATTTAAATCATTTAGCGGTTTTAATTATTTTCATTGTGTCTGAATGTTATTTATTAATTTTATAAATTAAGCATTTACATTATTATTGCAGAAATATCATAATACAAGGGTCATTGCGAAAAAAAGAACAATTGTTGTTTAAACTGCTGTGGTAAGATAGTTAGGTAATAAATAGTAATGCTAAATGCTTAATTCTTCACCGAGTTGAGTGCAATGCTCTGAATCGGGCTATAAACGTCAAAATTTGCCATCTAAAGTAAAGTCCCAATTTGACTTAACTGATACCTTATATAATCAAAAACAGTACAGACCACTGAGACATTTCTTTTTGTAAATAAATTTTAGATAGCAGCGTTATTACTTGAGTAATAAAGTTTAAACTCTAATTAATCCAGTGACATGATTTCAATGATCAATTAAAAACTACAAAATACTAATCAATCTTTCATACAAAAAGAACTAAACAAACAACACACAAGATTAATTACATTACAAAGCACTCAAGCCACTCTCTATCGATATCGCAGAATATGGCAACAGTACAAGAAGTACAATGACTACAGATCAGTTGGTATCTGAAATGCGAAGTGTCTGTCGCAAATTCTTTTATGTATCACTATCTCCTTAATTTTTCTTTGTTTGTTGAAATCTTTAGTATAGAGTATCACGATATGTTACTAATTTATGGAGAAACTCGCCACAATTCTGCAAGAGCACGACATATTTATTTACATTGTTTCCCCCAACCATGGCTGTCTAATAGGGACATTCGTTGAAGTATCTTAACGTCTTCTTGATATTGGTAGTGTGTATTTTATAATTATAAAATTCTTGGGTAGTGTCGTACATGTGGAAAATAACTGGTCATTATATGTTGTAATTATGTGTTGTTAGTTAGGTATTTAAAAATGGCATTGTATTTTGATTGTACTTTTTTCCATAAGTTATGATTGTTTTTGCGACGTGTCTTCTTAGAAGTTATTGTTACTTATTTCTCTTCATAGTTGTTTAATTTTGAAATTTGTGTCATCACTAAAAATAAGCTGGCACGTGGCAGGCAATCCATAATCCGCTCGCCCGACAGTGTGTATTCACACTGTTGCCACATTGTGTTAAAATTTCTTGATATAATAACTCGGCATATTTTAAGAGGCTTAAGTTATGCCCTTGTACTATTTACCTTTTTTGATCAACTATAATTTATCTATCTTATATTAATGTTATAACATTTGTAAAAACAGGAAAAATGCACAAAAAGCAATCAAATTCGTTGCTGCGTTATGAAAAGAACTTATTTTATTTGATTAAGGAGGAAGAATATTTTGTTTATTCTATGAAGTGATAGCGATAATCTAATTTTCAAAAAATATCTTTGAGGTTATGTAACTATTAATTATTAATCATAGATTTGGTAGAGGGTGTTGGAATATACAGAGAGAGGGTAACAGTTTAAGATGTCTAACATGATGATGAGTGAGATGAAAATAACTTTTAAATTACGTGACTTAGTACAACATTTGCAAATTTAACCAATCAAGTCTGCATTTCATTTTTAAATTTATAATTTTATGCTGGGAAAGTGACCTCCCTGCAATTACCAACTGTCAAAAGAAACTTACACCTACTCTATAAATTGTTAGCTTACAGTTTTGAAACAACCTGGACATCGATTAACATTATTTCTACACAAAAATAAAAAATTTACAACTTAAACCTACCTCGAGATGTTTCTGAATTTTCTGTTGTATGGAAACGGGAATTCTAGGAAACAACGTAGAGAACCACTCCAACTTTACCAGCCACTGCCTCAACATCATGCCGATAGTCATCATTTGACCACCACCGGCTTTAACATCAAGTTCCTGCAACACTAGACATATAAAGCAATAGCCTTAACAAATACGTGATGTTAAAATAACCTGAAAAAATTGATAGGTATCACTCTACCTTTCATTACGCACCTCTTCATCCTCCAAATACTCTTCGTACCATTCTAAAAGGCTAGGCGGTGGAAATGTGTACCTAATGTACATAAAACCCAATGCACGGATATAAGGTGAATCGCAATGAGAAATTAATCCGTTTAATTGTTTCCTTGTTAATTTTAGTGTGAATAGTTTATAGAGGAGGCAGTATGCTGTGGAAACTATACCGCCAGCGCCAACTCCCCTAACTCCGCCACACATGCCCGTCTGTCCAGATGTTCTGCGTGATCCTTTCTCCCAAGGTTCTAGATGGCTAACTTTGTAATAGATTTCATCCACAACTTCATGGTAAGTCTTCAGCTCATATAAATTAACTGCAAATTTTATGAGTTAATTACAAGGGACAAACATGCCTTCGAATATTTGTCATACCTACCCTTAAAGTAATGCGAACTCTGGATATTTGTTAGTATTAATGGATTTAAATTCATAGTTCTTTCGTTGCCCCATAGTGGCAAAATATTACTTTGCTTGGATGTTTGTTTTGCTGGTACACTCTCTAGATGAAAAAAAAAATGTATAACATAACTGTAATATTTTTATTACTTATTTATACCTTCATCGCTGTTTACATTTTTACTGTCCATTATTCCAGATGTGAAATTTTCCTTTTTACCTATCACAATTCACATCAATTACCCGTAAAACTTTCTCGTAACAGAAAACACAGACAACACAAGAACTACACAAAATAGAAAGGCTTCAAGTCGAGGAGAAAAAAAATATAGAGAAATAACTTTTCATTGTGTCATTTACCATTTATCTTTAAAGTTGGCATTTCTGACTTGTGCAGACTTCCTTAGAATAGAAATACCTATTTTAAACAGTCTTCTCTATGGGTTTACCATGGATTTGCCATCTGTGTTTAGTACATAGACCTCTAATTTAGACACAGTATATACTGTGATTTAGAGGTCTATGCTTGTATTCTTCCTGTAATCCATGGTCGCGTTCATCACGCAGCACGCAGTAGCAATCACTGAGCGATTTGTTATCATCATAGGGCGCATTCAGCAGAGAATAGCAATGAGTGAACGATTAGACATGATAATCACGTGATGATTACTAATCGGACGTTTTCTTCTGAATGACCTTTTTTTGATGTTTTCATTTTTCAGTTGTCAGCTGATATATTTTAATTTAGATTAGTTATAATTGCAGTAGATTTAAAATCGAAATCCCATTGAATGTTTTTTAATGATGAATTAGATATGAATATTGTTGAAAATATAAGAGTTAATCTTGCTAATCCATTTTGCAGGGACTGTTAGGTTATGTCATGGTAAACAAATCACTAATCATGATTACTAATCGGTCCCGAAGAGCGATGCAAAAAATGGCGACCGATTACCAATCGCCCGATAACTCATCGCTTCAGCTATGCGCATTCAGCCGAAAATTGGTAAGCGATTAGTAATCGATGAGCTCTGCTGAATGCGCCCATAGAGAAAGGGGTTATCATTTTGGTTATGATCACTAAACCGGCTGACCGCGTTTCTATACGTGTGTGTACATTTTGTGACTGCTTGTCAGAAATGAAAGTGGCATAAGCCACTTTCATTTCTGACTCTAACATTTTAAAATGTGAGACAAATTTCGGTCTATACTTTTTTTATGATCACTTATCATGTATCAGATAAATTTTATGATACATAACCTGGTCGCTGATAACTGAGCGCTCCCTTCATATTCGTTTAGAAACTGATCTAATCGCTCAAGTAGCGATCAGTGCGATGAACGCGACCTATGAGTCTACGACTTTTTCTATGGTCTACGATCTGCAAAACTCAAAAACTTTTATCTATAGGTTTACGAAATTACAGCAAAACATAAACTAATGTTTGTTATTGTTTAATTCTATATTAACTCTGTTAACGGAGTTTGGATTGAATTTAGTGTTTATAAATATTTGTCAGTTCTTTGTATTGTGTACACATGTAAAGCTGTAAATAAACAAGTTATTCGTTTTCTAAGTGCACATTTAGGTTAATTGACAATTTTTAGTTGCATTAGAGACAATCTTTATATTTTTATTCATATTTATCGGAAGGTAGGAGAAATCCATCTATAATTTGAATTTTTTTGTAAGATTAGCAACACTTATTTAACAGGTTAAAAATGCCAGGAATAAGATGTGCAGTTTTTTGCTGCAAGAACAGTTTCTACAGGAGCAGTAATAAAAACATTGTTTTTCACACTTTTCCAAAACCTAAAGATTTGGTATCTATGGCCACACGATCTGAATGGGTAAAAAGATGTAGAAGACAGGACAAATTCAATCCAGATTTGGGTAGAATTTGTTCAGTTCATTTTGTCGAAAGTGATTACGAACGAGACCTTCAAAATGAATTACTAGGTAAAAAATAAAATTTTAGATATTTTAAATTTAATTAAAATACTTATATTTCATGTGATTAATATAAATATCAGATTTGGTAATTATTTACAACGGCGTAAAACTCTCCAATCTTAACAAAAGAATTCCAACCCCTCTATTTTCGAGGATGCTAATCACGAATCTGAAGTAAGATTTCAGTGCTCGCATGTAGTTTTCGAAAAAAAAATTTTCAAAATTGTAACCTCTATGTATACACTACATTAGGTTGAAATTGCAATTGTAATTTCAGGACGTCACACTGTTGTCAAAATATATAGGGATTATATTGCAACTTCAACTTAATGTGGATAATTTTGAAAATTGTTTTGTTTCGTAAACATGCGAGCACCGAAACCTGACTTCGGGTTCGTGATCAACACCCTCGAAAATAGGGGGGGGGGTAGGAATTTTTTTATTAAGATTCGAGAGCTTTACACTGTTGTAAATAATGACCATCAAATTTTCTAATGAAGCATTTTTTATTTTAGGATTGCCACTAAGAAAAAAATTAAAAAAAACAGCAGTACCCACAGTGGGAATAGATGTGACGGAAGCCACTAACTCGGCTAGTACTAATAAATCTCTCAAGAGAAAATCAAATAATGAAGGAGCTGAACTCTCATCTGATCTATCAACTAACAGCAAGAGGGTGAAATTAAAAGAGGATAATCTGGAAACCGAGGGTCCTTCAACTGCCGTAGATAGTGTATCGGAAATATATGTCCAGGAATTAAATTACGAAAAGGAATACAAGGAATTACTAAAAAAATATCACAAATTATATTCGAGCTACAAAATACTCCGTGATAAATTGAAAGTTTACGAAGCCATAAATTCATTTTCTAGTCAACCAGAAAGATCTTCCTCTTTAAAAGATATTGACAAAATATACAATGTAACGTGTGTATAGATCAATCGTTTTGAAATTGTCAGAAGGAATGCCACAAGGGAGTATACTTGGACCTCTTTTGTTCATTTTTTTTTTAAATGTTTTTAAAATGTAATATCGGATATGAATAAATAATTTACAGTTAATTATACAGATGAATTTATTAATAAGAGGATCAATGATTCTCTGATAATAAACTGGTTTTAAATAAGAAAAAAATTGATTATACTTTATTTGAAGAAAATATCCCATTGAACATTGCACTGAATAGAAGACATGCTTCTTTTAAATGACACAATTTTTTTGTAGCTCATTATATACATCTGGCTATTGAAACAATCGATGTCATATCTTTTTTGACTGAAAAAGGTATATCTTGAAGTCGTTAGGAGTAACTATTTTTGAAACTAATATCTCTAAATCGTGACGCCTTGTTAAACAGTAACACGGTGGCTGAGATTTAGCGTACATGCTCGTCTCATCGCTTAGCTTAGGAGATTTCGATGCAATAACGCAATGGATGCCTCGTGATGCTTGCGTTGCTCTTGAATACATAATAATGAAATCTGAACACACCCCAAAATAAGGATCTAAGTAAAAAGCGCGAATTTTAAAATAAATATGCAGGCACATTTTTAAGATAAAAACGCTATCAATTTTATAATTTAATCAACTCGTATTAAAATCAAAAGTTACTATTAACCTTCAAATATTTGTTAACTTTTCTAATAATAGCGGACAGTGGATGCGTTAAAATGTGAAGTCATATTAAGTTTTGTATTGTAAATAGAGTTGGATTATTAAGTATGTCGTATTGAAATGTTTTTAAAAAAATGTTTCTTATTTAAGAGACGGAAAATATCCTTCTTCGTGATTCCATTGCTACTTATTTCCTTGATATTTATTTTATATCAAATTGTTATATTTCTACAAATTAGCAACGAAAATAAGGTACCTAACACTAAACCTAACCTAATTCGTGGAATTCACGAACAGGAAAGTAGATTTTACACGCCAAGTAGCGAAAATAAATTTACTTGTATTAGAAGCTTGGAAGTAATAGATTTCCAAAAAGTGAACGATGACTTCTGTGATTGTTTGGATGGGTCCGATGAACCTGGCACAAGTGCTTGTCCAAATGGCCTATTTTTCTGTGCAAATCAGATAGATCTGAAAAATTTTAGGAAGGCAGTTCACTCTTCTAAAGTGAATGATGGTATATGTGACTGTTGCGATGGATCCGATGAATGGGAAAACAATAAAGTATTAAATAGTTTGGACGGTAAGGGATTATATTATATACCTATAAACTATACCTACTCTTAAATTAACAAAATATTGTTGACAACTGAATTCTTATATGAATAGCTGTTAATAATAATTCAATTTTTCAAATTGAAAAAATATTTATGATAAATTTTTCGTAGAAAGTCTAGAATTATTTAATTGCTCATATCACACTATCGATACAATTCTAACGTTACTCAAAATTCGTCATTTGTGAGATTGTATAAAACCGATGCACAATATTATAATGCAGTATTACTATATACACAAGCAAAATAGAGATAGCTATGTTACTTTGCTTCTTTAAATTTTTATAAGAAATAAAAGTACAACAGTATCATTGTGTTGCGTTAGTATTGTATTGAAGTTTTAGTAGATGCTAAAAACAATTTAAAAATATTTTGTTATGGTACTGGCACAGCATAAATTAATATATGCTGTGGTACTGGGTCATACGTTTGGATGTCAATATAATGACAGTACTTAGCTCCTCGAGTTTTTGTACATTTTCTAAAATTGTCTAAACACCTCCGTTGTACACAAAACAACATGTTGGTTTATTTAGGTAATCTCTGACTGCTATACAACGAATTGTCACGAGTTTTAATTTCATCATAAAATACCCCAATATGTTATTTCATGTGCAACGAAACAGTTTAGACAATCTTAGAAAATGTATACAGGGTGTCCGGGAAAATGGTGAAATCTGTCAAGTGCAGATAGAACATAAAAAAGTAAAATGAAGAACGCCACTGGAAATCAGTTTTTCTTGAATAAGTTTTAAACTACTCAATATAATTTAATAAAAATTTAATGTGATGGACCTCTTAAAATAGTGTCTTTAAAAGATATTTCACTTTTTTAGTTTACCACGAATTGGCTAAATTTTACAACTTAATGCCTACATTTTTAACACCCTGTATGATGAAGACTTTAAAATAATAAATCTGGATAACTTCAACCTTAGATTAAAAAAAGGTGTTTTTATTTATTGTCGATAAAATGAACCATTTACGAGAAAAAGAATAATAAACAAATTCATGTTTTATTTTTAATAAAAAGGACCATGATTTCTATTTTTCACAAAGTGCGATATGAAAACCATTCAAACAGGAAAAATACCTATACCTATAAATTAAGATAACACTTAAGAATGACAACAATTATCCGACAAACCTTACCCATATTATTACGTGCTCTTCTAAGTTTTCTTTAGTGACGGCAAAAAAGTTCTGTCATTTAAAAGAAACATGATGTGCCATAGGTGGCGCCCTCTACTAGTGACGTCAAAATTAGAAACAAATTTGAATTTCTCACCCGCAAAAACCCCTGGTTTACAAATTTTAAGTAAATATTTGAATTTTTTAAGAAGTTATCTACAAATATCGAAAATAAAATTTTAACTTTGACACCCTGTATCTTTTTTATTAAGCGACTTCGGATATAGGTATGTTAGGTTAAATCGGTTTATTTTCACCTAAGGAATATGTGGTCTCATTTTTGCTACTTTATTTAAAATCACCCTGTATAAGTTTATAGAAAAATACCGAGTCTTCAGCGCTAGATGAGGCATGGCTCTTCAAATGTCCTGTCACTTTAGTATTGTCTGAAAAATTTATAATGCGTTCATACACTGCCAAACCACATTTGTAATTCTCATCTATTTCTTCTCTCCTTTGACGTGTTACTTCACTTCTCCCCTCAACTAACAGTTGTTAATGTAAATTATGTTACTATTTATAAATAGTTATTTAAATCCACACAACGAATACAACTTATAGCAGAAGTATCGACGCGACACTGACTATTATAGCGTTCCGTAAATAACTAAAACTAAAAGCGCAGGTGGAAATGTGAGTTGACTGTAAGACTGCACTGGCAGCACTATATTAATAATGAACTCGTATTAAAGTTGAATATATAAAAAAATCTAAACTATAATTTTTTACTTGTGGTGGTATTGTATTGATAGTGTGATATTAATTCAATGTAAGATATAGTGTAGCAAAACAAAGCTTTAAATTTTCGTATTTTAGAGATCTCTCAAAGAAAGGCTGCTCGCTTTCAAGTTCCATGTCCAAAGATGTGCTAGAGACTAACCCCACAGTGAAACTGGGGAACTTAAACCATAAAAATTGTGATGCTTTAATCTTAGTTTTATAAAATGTAAATAAAATTATACATTTTCAATACACGTTCATGTTTTCTTTACCTATGAAAAACATTTTTATGGAAATTATAATTTAGTTTCAACTACATTTAGATGTATATATTTACAAACTATTTTATATATAATACACTTAAAAATGCATATCACAGAAAAAACTAACTCCTTAATACATCTAACTCTTCTGGAGTAACATGTAACCTCAACTGTTTTTCAATAATCAAATCCTGAATTTGGGATAATTCAGCAGGTATGTAAATAGCAGCATCCAGATACAATGCCTGAAAAAAAAACATTAAAACAACTATTATCATTTGCATAAAGTAGTTGTTACCTTAAGCCAAGGGCACTCCTCCACTGCAGAATAATAAACGTTACGGCAAATTCCTAATGAAAAATATTTCTGTACAAACTGTAGATAAAGACGCCATACTAAACCGCAACGTCTGGTGCACATTTCTGTTTTTGTTATTTTTTTAAACAATGCTAATACTCTATTTTTAATATTCGTGTTTATGTTATACCTTTCACCTAAAATAAAAATAACAATATAAAATATACATATCAAGAATGACAATGCAATATCAGTACAATTAATATTTAGGAACCCAAATTTTGATATACAGGGTGTTTCAAAACATGTGTCGGAAAATGGAGAATGTGATTCTTTGACTCTAAGAAAAAAAAGTTCTTATTGATATGGGTCCATAAATGCACAAAAGTTTTCGAGGTATAGGGTGTCAAAACAAAGATTTTTTTTCAGTTTGATATCTCAAAAACAGTTTGAGATACAGAACTCAAATTTTGTATACGTATTATCTTGGATAATTATATATTGGACCAACTAGATGAAAAACAAATGTTTTTGTCAACAACAGAACAAGTTGCCATTTTATTTTGTGTTTTCCATCATAAAATGCCATTTAACTTGAAAATGGTTCACGTTATAACTTTTGAATGATGACTACTCTTTTATGTGTAGCACACACACACATTAGCAATTTAAAATATGCTTCCAATATACTAATTTTTGTAAGAGTGGTAAAAATTAGAGGCAAAAAACCGCATACAATCCTAAAATTATGTCCCAAAATTGGTAAGTTTGCGTACCCATGTTAATAAGAACTTTTTTCTTTCAATTTGTGTGCCATTTAATTTGTTTTTTTTTTTTCAAATGTTGCTGCTCATGTAGATACGTCCTCCTTGGATCAACTCATATTAGGTATTTTTTTTAATCAAATTTTATTATTTAAAGTTATTTAGAACCACCCAAAATTTCTACAGTGTGTCCCACTTGATCACTTGACAGATGTAATACAAACTAATACTATAGTCAGCGGTCGAAATTGTGGACAGTGACTAATCGCTAGTTTGTAGACTAGCGCGACGCGCAAAACGTGCGGGGAGCAACATTTCATAGACGCACTAAACTTGAATGAAAAATAGTTTCTTCGCCATATCACTATTTCGTCCTTTTATCTTGTAAGATGTAGCAATAGAATTTTTTTTTGGAAAACTCATTTTAAAAATACAATATTCCTTCCGCGAGTTTCCATCATTTTCCGTTTCAAAGTTATACTTCTTTAGCGCTTTTTTATTTGCACACATATGCTATTCACGTACAATTTTGTTAATGAAATATATATTTCAACATCATTTACACTCATATTTTGACCTCACGCACTAAACTCTTCATACATGTCATCATCCGATATTCCTCATTTTGATCAAATCACTAATAAAATGAATTACATTCATAATTAAATTAACGAAAAGATATACTCGAAATTTTGCCCGTCCAAACGATATACCCGCCCATGATAGCGCTGGAAATGAAACAGTTGGATCCGACAATTCGTCGCAGCCAATCAAAAGCCAGCAGCGCATGCGTACTAACGTGTACTAATTGCAGCGCAGTGTGTAATCGGCTATGCTTTCAGATATGCGGCACACGATTTTGTAGGAAAAATATAAGGGCTGCATGTATATTTCTTTATGTTGACTGCTATAAATTGTGAGCAGGTTTATAAAATTAGTCACTCTACAATTTTGGAAGTCGACTATATATAATAATATACTAAAAAAAATTACGATTTAAATGTTTTACTTTTTTTCATAATTTTCTTTTAATAACATAAAAAATTATTTTTATATATTTTTAGGTATTAATACTATTGTGTGAAACTCACTACTCAGTGGACAAAAGCCCCAACCTGCTTAAAATACCTTTCTAATTTAGTAAAAAACAAAAAAATATATTGCATTAGGCAAAGGCAAGAAGAAATGTAGGTTGATAATTTGCATGATTTTAGATTTTTCTCACTCTACAACAAATAATAATGAGTATATTTGTCCTATATAACAGTGGTAATAATAATTTTAAAATACAGCTAATACTGCTTTATGCAAATTTAAAAGATTAATGAATTTTAATACGTTTTTGATTTTTTCGATTTACACTTGTATCTCAAATTGCATTTGCCTTGCATTTTTTGAGATAAATAGTTATAAGGGTGTTAGAGTCAGATACTCGATATGGTATAATTTCAATAACCACTAGCATAAAAATATATTAAAAAAAGTCCTATTACCTGTAATTGTATCAGTACAAATTTCTTCCAATTGAAATATCTGTTGACCGGAAATAATAATGGAGAAGAGGATCGAAAATGCTCTTCCAGATTTAAGAAGCATATCTTGTATCTTCCACCACGGCTGTCCCAAAGAAAACACAAGGCTTTGTTCTTTCGCTAGTACGGAGAGCAAAAATAAATTGTTAGGGTATTCTTTTATGGCTTTGTACAATATATCGTCGAGAATTTTAAAAACCCCGCAACCTGGTTGACTTAAGCAATATTTGAAAAGGATTGCTACGTAGAATTCGTGTAACACTTCTTTTTGCCATGCGAGGTTTTGGTTTTTTTCTTCCAAGGATTTCAGAGTTTTCTCTATAAATACCCCACA
The DNA here is from genome assembly GCA_037114965.1 of Monochamus alternatus. Lineage (NCBI taxonomy): Eukaryota > Metazoa > Arthropoda > Insecta > Coleoptera > Cerambycidae > Monochamus > Monochamus alternatus. The sequence goes on from CM073435.1 coordinate 38,242,383, forward strand.
TTCGATTGGGCCTTTAGTTAAATAGACAAACCAACCGTGGCAGATGAGCCAGTCTGTTAAGAAATCTGGTAAAAAATGGAATAAAGTTGGCAACTTTGAAAAATCATTATGCAGTATCTGCCATGTAAGTAGCTTATATCGCACCTCTACCTCTTGAAGTAAATCTTTCGTCACAACAGTCACCTGTTTTTGCTGTGCTAACTGGCACAGATACTTCAAAGCGATGGTTCTGATCTCGTTTGAATCTCCATCAAGCGTTAGTGTTATCTGTACCAGAATTCGATATAAATGACATTGCATTACTTGAGGCTTTTCCCAATTCTTAGTTGCGATAACAGCATTCGTATTTGTGCTTACCGTCGTTTTCAAGATATTTACGCAAGTTTCCGTGTTACCAAATTCATATTCAATTAATGCATATTCTACATAAAATATCTCATTTTGTCTATTTTCTTCTTGCTTCATTAATGATTTCATATTTTTCTTTATTTGCTTTTTGAACTGTTCTCCAATCTTGAACCTCTGCAACCTCTCCATAATTATTAATAATCTTTGGAAACGAAACCACCAGACCATAACAGCAATTCTATCGTCGCCTGATAAACAATCCGCACTATTGTGCATAACGGTTAGAATGAATTTTAAGTATTCCTCTTGGCCTGGTAGCACTTTTAAGTACTGAGGTCCCACAGTTAATTTACTATCGTTTAACAGGTTGTCGTTAGTTAAATCGATGGGATAAAGTGGTAAGAATACAGACAACAGTGGCTCCGTTGAATCTAAACTCCAGGGAACGTAGTCTAGACCTAATTCTTGCATCGTAGTATGCCTACAGGGCAACAAAGGAATTTTAAGTAACGAGAAAACCGTAGCTGTTAATTTAAATATATTTTCAGGCATCGTAATTGGATGAATCAGTTCAGCTACATCTTCCGTAAACACAATCCGCTGTGGGTCTTCACATTCTTCGTCCTCTAAATATGGTACCCAGTGACACGATTCTCTTAGTTTTTCAGTTCTCAGCCAAAGTTCATGCAGCGGTAACTGAGAGTTAAAAACGACTTCTTCCAGTTCGACGAGGTGTTTTTCATTGAAACCGGAAGCAATGTTAAATTTTGTCTTATCGTTAGGTGACAAATTTAACTCTAAATATAAGCGTAATAACGTCCACAGTTGTTCAAATAACCCTGCCTGTTTCAGAAACAATCCACACTGATACAACATTCTCAAGATATTTTCTTCCAGTAAATGTTTTTCTAAGCTTGTGTTTCGTCTTAACTGGTGTAACGTGGACAAACATTTAGAATAAAGAGTTAATACTGCTGGAGTATTACAGTGCGACATTGAACATTGAGTGGCTTCAATATAACCCTGCCATAGTATAATGTTACCCTTGTCCTTTTCTACCAAATTTTGTAAATAAACTTGGAGTTCATCAGCAGGATATGCACTAACAGCTATTTTTAATCTCTCTCGAAGTAAGACTTCGCTACTCGAATTTAATGATAAAGCTTTGTCGAGAATGGACAATTTTCTCTCGGCCAGAACTCTTTGAGCTTTTGCGATACTACCTTTACGATAGCTTTTTTCAAAGTGATAAATCGTATCTTGAAATTGTACATAATCTAACCATACTTGTACATCATTTGGATTTTCACCTAAATAACGATTGAAGTAAGCTGTTTTTTGAGTTAATTCTTCCTCTTGTTTAAAACCAGTAAAGTTTTCATCCTTATTGCTACATTCGGATTTATCCAAATTTTTTATAGTTAATGGTGCTTCATCTTCCGAATTACTTTTATCTAAGTTTTTTTCAGAAATAATCTGGTAGTAACGTTTATACTTTTGTTTTCGTTTTTTCCTTGTGGAACTTAGATTGTAAAAGACATGGTACTTAGGTGCTGATGGTCTTGATATAGTAGAAACAGTTAAATATTCTTTAATCCTTTTTGTGTCAATAATGAAATTTTCCTTTTGTTTTTCTGAAGTGTCTAGTACTTGTTTAATTTTATGTTTCTTCGATTTACGCCTCTTTTTATGTGAAATTGTATCTTGTTCACCCTCATTTGAGATAGTGATAGTATTGTCATTTAGTTTATTCAAAGAAACTGCCGATTTTATATTAGGTAAAGTAAGATTTGCTTGAAAACTTGAATTTTGGAGCCACTGTTTTTCAGCCTCATCTTGTTCTACTGTACTCTGATTTTCTTCTAGTGTACCCTGATTTGCATATGCTGCAAAAAGTGACATAATATTCGTCAAATGTCTCCTAATTATATTCTGTTGAAGAGTTTCGTGATGATAACGTTAATTATTATTATTTACAAATTAATATTTTCATAACCTATTTTTCTTATAGGCATAGAACACAGAACAACAAACATCACAAACCACTAAATATTTCAGACAGCGACAAACAAAAACCTAGAAAAAATATAGACAGCCTCGGTTCAAGATATAGGTCACGTGACAGGTCTAGCAGTTCTAGGGTCTTACGGTTCAGAAAATAGATATTTTATTTGTTTTATGTTGGCGGTTGTGCAAATATGATGGCTGCATTGCTATATGAAATTAACCAACTTGCTGTCATTTTAAATGTCTTTAAAAAATGTGACCAATCTTAGTAAACAAATTAGCTTCACGCTACAATACAACCAACGTAAATTGGCATATTTTCATCAGCACAAGATGGAACAAAAATATTCAGTGCGTATCAATGGCTGTATGGATATATGTACAATCGTTTGCAATAATAATGACACTCTATTAAAACAGTTTTTGAACTTCTGTAAGTTCTGAGTAGAAATTTCATTAAATCTCTATCGGTGAGTGAAACAACTAATAACTAATATTGAAAATGTGAAGTATATTTCATTACAAATACATCAGAAGTTCTAAATAAATCGCAAAATTAATTTGAATGAGTGTCATTATTATTGCAAACGATAGTACTTTGTTATTATCACAGTTTATACAGTTCGTGGACTGAAGGTTCCAGAGCACAAACCTAGAAAAAATATAGACTGCTTCGGTTCATGATATAGGTAACGTGACAGGTGCCGCGTTTTCTGGAGGCCTACGGTCCAGAAAATGGATATTTTATTTGCTTTATGTTGGCGGTTCTGCAAATATGATGGCTGCATTGCAATCTGAAATTAACTAACTTGCTGTCATTTTAAATGTCATTAAAGAATGTGACATGAATGTGACCAATCACAGTAAACAAATGAGCTTCACGCTACAATACAACCAACGTAAATTGGCATATAAATTAAGTTTTAGCGATTCTGGATCTTTTAGGCAGCTATGAATTAGCGGTCGTCGGCAATATGACACTGGCACAGTCTGAGCAGGGTTGTTCAATGTTGTACAATAGTACAAAATACTGTACTATTGATTGTTAGGTTATACGTTGCACCGACTTTCGCAAAATTGGGTAAAAATTGTACAATTGATAGGGACAGTACTGACAATGGGTTAATATGCATGCAAGCTATATTCTGCTAGAATTATTTGAAAGAAGAAGAAGTAGAAAGTAGTTGTACGAGTGTTCTGTGGTTTCTCTATATTTTCTATGACACACTTGGTTGCACGTTTCATGTCCTCTACAAATTAAAGATAAACTTAGTAATATAGAAGGTGGTTCTTTAGGATGGGCACCGCTTAAAGATATTTTGAATTACAATCAAATAACTATAGATAATATTAGTGAATGAATATACAGGGGATTTTGAAATTTGAAGTTTTTACTTTTATATAATGTACCTATGTACTACATTAAATGATGATTGAAATCTATGGCTTTTTATTTAAATTAACTACTCCATGTTATGTTAACATATATAAAAATAATTATATTATGAATTGCACTAATTGTATTGTGGCTAAAATAGCATAAACAACAAAATCTGAGCAGTAAATTACTTAGGAAATTTAATTTTTTTAAAGTAGTACTTTGGCACCACAAGTTGTACATTTTAGCCAACATATGGTGTACAAAATAAAATGGACCTAAAACAACACTGAGTCTGAGTCTATATTTTTTCTAGGTTTGTAGGGCTATCATATCATAATGCAAGTAAATAGCAGGAACTAACGAAATATTTGCTAAAAGCAGCCCGTATGAAGTTTCTATATCAGTAGGTATCTAGTAGGCATCGAGTGAAAATATAACTTAAAAATAGTTCGGTTCTTCATTTTATAGTAGGTCTGAAGTTGAAACATAACCAAAAAACTTATATATCTGCAGGCATGAAGTAAAAAATCTTAATGCTAAATCGTAAATTTAGTTAAAAAAAAATAAAAGTCTTAATCCCCAATTGAGAACAAAATTTACTTGCTAATGATTGAAAAATGTAGCAAGCCCTTTTATTTAACTTTTCTTAATATTTTAGAATGGTCTGATAGTGTATACCTACCACCAATAACACTGTCCCTTGTTAAATTTTAGGTTTGTATCCTACAAAACTTCATAAATTTACAAAAAGTCAATAAAAAACAAAAATATATGAAGAGTATATTTAATTTCTATTTTTCAAAACAGCATACTTAATTAAAGGAATAATTTGTTTTCTTGATAACTTTACATTATTTTGCTTTAAACATACAACATTGGTGCATCGTGTACTTATTTCTTGAAAACAAAAATCATAACCCTTCAATACCTCGCTGTTATTTAATGTTGCCAACAACGTATTTTTTAGCTCTACGCAATCATCTCTCCAAAAAATGCCAACATCCCTTTTAACTTCATTGGTTGCATCTAAACCTACCAAAAATACTAACGAAACTTTATATTCTTCAGCCATGTTTTCTACTGCATTATATGCATCTTTCAGTTTTAAAAAATTATCTACCAGCATTGGCAGACCTGGTACAGGTATATTCTCCACGATTTTCAAATCTTTCATCAATATCTGCTTTGGGGACAAATGTGAAACGTCATTATGGGCTGCCCACAATTTATCATAAATAATGTCCCTTCCTTCATTAAAACAAAACTTGTCTTCTAATTTCTTGATAATACTAAGATCCAACTCCTTCGCTCTGCCAATTTCTGGACGTAGAGCTATAGTATCGTAAATAATAGTTTCTAAAACAAAATTACTTGTTCTAACTTCTAAGCATAAGAAAGTAAATACAATAAATTACCATAAATGATGTATGCTAAGTCTTTAGTTAAAAAATTTTCATTTGTCTGAAGAATTTCATCTGCAATTAAAGTGGTGCAAGAACCCACTTCTTCTATTCTTAGTTTAATATTTTGATATGTCCATTTACTATCAGCATCAAACGGTCTGTGGTCAAATATTTGAACCACTGTTGGTTGCAATATATAATCATTTTTTGTCAAGACATGATGATCTACAAGTGAAACAGTTATGTGTTTCGTTTTTAATAGTTCCTCTATATTAACTTCATTCCTGTAAATATCAAGTTACCAACCGATTTTGAAAGAATGTTAATGCCTACCTGTAAATTAAAGACGTCAAAGGTATTCCGCATTTTTGTAGGACAAAGCAGTTTTCTGTACGAAGCAGAAAATGTTCATAAGAAACATTTAGTACTGGAATTATTAACCCTGTATTAGGAATTTGAGGAATCCTGTATTTGTCTAAGAAATATGCTAATATAAGGGAAGATACAGTTGAATCCAAATCACAAGATTCATTGCCGATTACAATATGTACATCAAGACATGAATTTAAATTTTCCTGAAAAAGTAACAATATATTGTTTGTATCAACTTTGAAGTGAAAATGATTTACACTGAATGTCCTTTTTGTAGATTTCAGATATTCCACTAGTGAACTCATTACTCGTATATCATATTATTATTGTACGATGATTGTATGCCTATCTATTGTATTGTATTGCACCAATCCACAAATCTAAAAATGTAGATGGTACTATTCGTAAACCTAAAAAAACAATCCCAATCACAAAATATATGTCTGAGCAGTGAGTGAATTGTCGTAAACACGTATATCTGTTTCTTAGTACATGTACATCACATAATAACACCTAAAAATGTTCATCGTCTGCTAAATGCATAGATAAATTAAAATACATAGCTAAATTAAAGAATATTAACGTATGTATAACACATCATTGGACGAAAAAAATGTATATATATACCACAAAATATAAAAAAGAATATAGTGTATATAGTCAAGGATATATGTCAAAATATATATGTCAGCAACAGTCAATACCCAGGATTCCCAGTAGTTCTTTTGATGAATATTATCACAGATTATAGGAAGCAGGAAGGATATTATTTATTCTAGGTCTGTGGTTCATAAACGATAAAGGTTTGCGCGCATTAGACCGGCCCGGCCGGCAACGGACCGCACCGCTACGGAACGCGAATTTTCGGTTCTACGCTCACGACGACGGGCCGCGGCGTTGCCTCCGTTGCCGAGTAGTGAAGTGAGCGCGGTTACATTAGGTTTGTTCACACAGCAGTCAGGGACTAGTTTGAAACTGTCAGAAATATTCAGCCATCTACTTCTTGAGTTACATACACCGAAAATACAATCACCACTTTATTGGTCGAATATTTGTAACAGTTTGAAACCAATCCCTGACTCTTGTGAGAACAGACCTATTTACGTACCAGGTAAAAATAATTTCGTGTTCCGTAGCGGTACGGCCCGTTGCCGCGAACCTTAAAGTAAAGGTGGGTTCCCACCAAAACTGCGCACAGATCGTTGGTCGAAACAAAAACTTTACGCATTTTCGTTTCTTCCTTGCAGCAGAATTTGAAATAAATATTTTGGAACGGTAAAGCAAAATAATTTTATAGGTAAGTTAATAAGGGTTTGTGGAATGTGGATAACAACATGTCGCTGCTATGGTAATTTTGTACATGAGAATGAAGCTTAATCTTATAAAATTCGTATTGCATGATTTTGACCTGACCTTGGTATTTTGTTTAGGTTTTATTTTTGTCATATATTTATGTATATACTTTTACTTTTGTATTTTTTTTAGTGTTGTTATCGTTTTGGACTTAAATCTTATTTCTCATTCTCACCCAACCACTTTCAATTTATCTCCTTGTGTGAATAATTGATCAAGTTCGCAATTATAAATAATTGTTTATTATACAAACATTTATTATATCTGTGTTTATAAGTTAAGTGTTCTTCCACAGTGCCATGTTGCATCTTGAAAACTTGCAAACAAACAACTATAATTAATTAGAGAATACAAGGTTAACAATATACAACTTGCAAAACGATGTGTGCATGCGAAAAAATTAGAAACTAGTTTTATGTTGCGCCTAATTTTAATCCTGGTTATAACGTTTATTGATCGTATACGTGATAAAATTAATTAAGATCATTTAGTTATACCACAGTAAACATCATTATTTATAATTTAGTTCTCTTTAAAAGTACATAGATTGTTTTGAGATTATTTCATACTTGAGCCACTTGTTTAATAATTATGTCTGCTTCATATTCCAAGTTTTTTTTACAAATAGGAAAGAGGACATTATCTTTAAAAACATCTAGTCCACTAAAAGAAGTTAAGGTGCTAAACATTCTTCATATTTGAAATTAATATAGTAATTGTGAATATTTGTAGGCAAATGTAATTGCAGAGAGTCCGTTGAATGATTTATTTGGGAGACACCATAATTATTTGAGGATATCTTTAACAGAGAAGTGCAACTTAAGATGTAAGTAATTTACGACAACATTGTACTTGAATATGTATCTACTTTAATATTGCTTCTTATAGGTCAGTACTGTATGCCAGCTGAAGGTGTAAAGCTTACTGAAAAGGAAAAATTACTGACCACTGATGAGATCATAAAAATTGCAAATTTATTTGTTCAAGAAGGAGTTAATAAAATAAGGCTTACGGGTGGGGAACCAACAGTTAGAAAGGATATAGTAGACATAATCTGTAAGCACAAGTAAGCAATATTTGTACAATTTGTAAACGTACGTTACTTTTAGCAAATTTAAAACAGATTAAAGGGCTTGAAGTAGTTGCGATGACAACAAATGGGTTAATGTTGACCAGACAGTTAGTTGCCTTGCAAAAGGCTGGTTTGGATATTATAAATGTTAGTTTGGATACATTAATTCCGGAGCGATACGAACGTATAACTCGTAGGAAAGGCTGGCAACGAGTAATGCTTGGTGTCGATTTGGCTTTGCAATTAGGATATGATCCTGTGAAATTAAATTGTGTTGTAATGAAAGGTAAGGCTATATTAGATATTTTGTATCCTGTAAATCTGATTTTTACCGATCTCGACTTGAAATTTTTCAAATTTGTGTAGAAACGAGAGACAATAGAATTGGCTCTAATATGATGGGCAATTCTGACGATATTAATTGCCTTTTAACATCTGCTAAATAGCAGCTTATGTTTTGATTATAGAATTATCTCGGTTATTGTCTTTTTAAAAAAAAAGGAATAAAAAGGTAGATGTTTTTCATATTTTATTTTTGATATCAAAGAAACAGTTGAACATAACTTTAATTGTCATTGCCTGTATGTCTACAGGGACCGAAAAATGTGGGAAATCTCTCGGGTACAGATAGAACATGGAAAAATAAGATGACAAGTTCCTATAATTTTTTTTTTCAGACTCTCCTTATGGAGATATGTGTCCCTGAATGATGCCTCTGGAAATCGGTTTTTCTTGAATAACTTTTAAAGTACTAAATATAATTTAATAAAAATGTAATGTGATGGACACTAGTAAGGACCTCTTAAAATAGTGTCCTTGAAACATGTGTGCTTTAGCTAAGCTTTACAACTTACTGCCTAAATTTTTAACACTATGTATGATAAAGGCTAAAATAATAAATCTAGGTACCTTCAACCTTAAGACTGAAAAAAGTATTCTTGTTTATTGTCGATAAAATGAACCATTTACGTGTAAAAGTTTGTTGTGCTTCCTGGAACATCACTGCATTTTTTTACATTTTGTATCTTTTCAGATTAAACTCTTGAAACTTTCCTGTTGTTGGAATGACTCATATCGCATTTTGTTGTCGTGAAAAAAAATAAAACACGAATTCGTTTATTATTCTTTTTCTCGTAAACGGTTTATTTTATTGACAATAAACAAGAGTACCTTTTTTTAGTCTAAGGTTGAAGCTACCCAGATTTATTATTATAAAATCTTTATTATACATGGTGTTAAAAATTTAGGGATTAAGTTCCAAAGCTAAGCCCGCCCCTGGTAAACCAAAAAAACCAAATATGTTTCAAGGACACTATTTTAAGAGGTCGTTACTAGTGGCCTTCATATAAAATTTTTATTAAATTATATTTAGTACTTTAAAAGATATTCAAGAAAAACCGATTTCCAGTGGCGTCCTTCAGGGACACATATCTCCGGTAAAATTTTGAATTAAAGATTATTAAAATTTTTAGAAAGTTCTCAATGAAAATTTAGATATGGGGGTTTGCTGAGATAAGAAGAACGAATTCATACTCTGTTTTAAACCATAGAAGGCGCTACAAAATATACTCTTGATGGTTAGAAATTGGTCATAACATTTTTCTCACTATCAAAGTTATAATAGCACAATATTTTAATTTTTTTACACAAAAAAAGTATACTAGTTTTATGTCACTAAATTGAACCGTTTTTGATTTATTTGATGTTTTTCCATTGGATGTAATTTAATACGGCAGTTTTAATATGATACAAATTTTACCATAAAAATCTTAGTTATAGTTTTCATGTCAATAACAATTTTTTTTATTAATTGTTAACTCTATTGCAATATTAATTACATATGGAAATCATTATTTCTGAATGTTTTATCTTGTATACCATGATGTTTTTGAGAGAATAATTCAAAAATACATATTATCTGCCAATGAAATAAAAAATTTACATAGTGCTCTTCAGTTGTCTTTGCACCTTGAAATAATTCATATTTTACATTAACTTTGCACACCCCGTATCGAAAAAGGGGCATTATGTCTTGACATATATGTTTCAAATTTCTGATGTAACATTTGCCATTGAAGTTTGTCCAAGTATTTTACCTACACCCTGTGTAATACTGCTTACATTTTTTAGATTTCAATGAGGATGAAATAATTAACTTTGTAGAATTAACAAGGGATAAAAGTCTTGACGTAAGATTTATTGAATATATGCCTTTTACTGGTAACAAATGGGAAGTCAATAAATTGGTTACTTATAAAGACATGGTACAGAAAATAAAGTCAATTTGGCCAGATTTTGCAGCTTTGAACAATAAACCTAACGATACTTCAAAGGTAACTGGTACTAAAATATACAGAGTGGTTCAATGTTACGTGTACAAGGATAAGACGATAACTAAATATATCTCTACCCAAAGTTACGCTTCATTTAGCCATCAAAAATAAATAAAATTTTTCATGATAATTCAATAAAATTTTATAAAAAAGTGTGTTGGTAATGACATAAAATAAAAAAAGTGTCCCGTTTTGCGAAAAAATTCAGGGGAAGTTTCCTTCAACAAAAATAAGAAAAAAAGTTCCTATGAACGTTTCGGAAATACAGGGTGTTGAACTTTTAAAAAAATATAAGGTTTTTATTAATATCTGAAGAACTTTATTTCTGATTTTTTTTTTAATTTCTTATGTTTGTTTATTAAAAGCATAGACATCTTCTGACTTAATTTGATTTATTTTATCTGCTCCAGTGGCGTCCGGGGAGTTGATATTAATACATAAAAATATGAGACGTCACTGCTTTTTCTTAGGTTTCATATCTTTTTCTAATTATGCGATAAAAAATAACTTTTTTTATCTCTTTACTTTGTTCTTTTTTTGTTTTCTATATACCTCCTTCAGGAATGTGCATAGAAGAGGTTGTTCATTTTTTGCACGAAAACAAAATACCAAACAAAGTAAAGAGTTGTAAAAAAGTTGTATATTTAATCGCATTATTAGAAAAAAAAAATTTAACCTAACGAAAAGCAGCGGTGTCTCATATTTTTATATATTAATATCAACGGAAATGATCTCCCGAATGCCACTGAAGTACATAAAATAAATCAAATTAGATCGGAAGATGTCTATGGTTTTTATAGACAAACATACGAAATTTCAAATAAATCGGAATTAGGTTTCTTCTGATATTAATAAAAACCCTATATTTTTTTAAAATTTCAACATTCCGCATCTCCGAAACCAAGAATATCCGGACATAGGATCATAAAAACTTTTTTTTTTATTTTTGTTCAAGGAAACTCCCCCTGAATTATTTTGCAATATTAACGGGACACCCTGTATATGTAATAAAATAAATACAGAGTAATGTAGTCATCCTAGTTATTTATACAAACCTATTTTTTTTAATTTGTTGGTGGTAAAATAGAAGTAAATTAACTAACCTCAACCATTCTTGGTTGTACACAGAATATTGGGACACCCTGTATATATTACTCATTTTGAATTATTCTGAAGGCTTGGAAAGTGCCGGGTTTCAAAGGTCAAGTAGGCTTCATAACTTCAATGAGCGAGCACTTCTGTGGGTCGTGCAACAGACTGCGAATCACCGCGGATGGCAACTTAAAAGTTTGCCTATTTGGCAACACTGAAGTTTCTCTGAGAGATGCTATTAGGAGTAACTGCTCTGATGAAGATTTAACTGCTCTGATTAGTGCTGCTGTTAAGAGGAAAAAGAAACAGCACGCAGGTATCATTTAAAAATTGTTATTTCTATGTACAGTATATTAGCAAACTAGCACTAACACTTGGCTTGTCTTACTAACTACCTTGGGGGTGGCGTAGATACGACGTTAATATATATTTTTACAGGCATGCTGAATATTTCCCAAATGGAAAATAGACCAATGATTCTTATTGGTGGATAGGCTTGTTTTTCATTTAAAAGGTAGAGTAGGCAAGTTTATACTGCTTTAGACGATGAATTGAACCCTAAAATAGTGTTTGTTTTTGATGTAGAAAGTGTGACTGTAGTTTCATAAATTGCTAATATGGTTGAAATTTTACAATCATTTGTATTATTTCATGATTTTGTGTTTGTTTCTAATTATGGTATAGGGTATTTTGAAAAGATATGCCAAAAATTAGTGGTTCGTATAAAAGAAAAATTCAAAATATGTATTTTCTTATTGATGAACTAGGCAATATCTTTTAGAATTCTTGGACGAAATAATTTTTTTCCAAGTGTTCCTCCTTTGTCATTTTGCAGCATTAACGTTGGCTGTTTGTTTTCTTGCCGTCATTGACATGACATGACATGAAATAATTGTAGTGTATATTCTCGTAACTAAAATGAATCAATTTTTTACTTGAATTTGAAAATATCATGAAATTTGCACAGTTTTGTATTGTTAAACTTGTAAAGAAAATTGAATAATTTACAAGTCTTAAATTTATTAAAATATATTATTGTTTTCATACATATTCTAAATTTAAAATTAATGAAGTTAGTGCAGTAATATTTTAAATAGCTTGCTTGTATTTCGTGAAGGACAAGTTTGTCATTCTTAGAAAGTATATAAAAAATATTAATCCAGAAACAACAAAGAAGCTGAATCACTTGGGGTTATATATAATAAAATAAATATAAATATTTTATGGATTATTTATTTTATCAGACATGTTTATGTAGAAAAGCAAATATGTAATTAGAAGTAAGAACAGATCAAATTTATGATCAGTTTTATGTGCACTTATAAATTACGGATACATTTATATGGCACTCAAGAAAGATAAAGCAGTAGCTTTTGTGTTCAGATTAAAACTTGTTTTGCTATGAGTGATAATACAAAATGGGTTAAATATTGTTGAATGAGAAATATTTCTAAATAAAAATATAAAAGTATTGAATTCTATAATAATATAAATTACTAGACAAGCAGTCTAAGAAAAATGTCACAATAATTTGAAAATGATGTATCTATTAAGTCTGGTCATTAGCTCAGACCTGAATTTAAAAAATTAAAGGATTTTTCTCTCCTTCTTGCACAAATATATTTGAATAATATTTCCGTTACCTACACTACTTTTTCAGAACATTCACATTTGCATGCCAAATTATTCTTTCAGTTTGCTTTCTCTGCACATATCTTAACATACATGATATTCCACTTTAATTATGAAAAAATTTAGGCATAGAACTGATAAAATTAATAAGATATATAAACTTATTTTGAAATCTACACCCTTTACAAGATACAGGGTGTTGAATTTAAATTGATTTTCTGTCGTTATTAATATCTCTTAGTTGAAAATCAATTGTTTTCAAACTTGTATTAAATGTCAAAGTGTATCTCTATTGTCCCATAAATTTTTTGAGGTCTATCCCCAAATTTTTTCAGAATTGAAGTGGGGAATCGATAAAAATGAAGGAAACACACTTCAGGTAAACTATGCAAAAAAGTTTACATAATTTTTATGTTTAATTTTTTGATTTTTTTTATTATTGAAAATTAAAAAAAATTAGTGTTTTTCAATAATGTAATATACATGGTGTTGTGCCATAATTTTAACAGGCGGTAGTATACCATAAATAAACAAAAAAAGTCGTATTTAACATGGATCCTAATATCAACCGTTTTTGAAAAAAAAATTGTCAATATATCGGGTTTAATTTGCAAAAGTTCACTTAATTTAAAAATTACTTCGTAATTTTTTACATACAGTATCGTAAAATGTAATATTTGCTATACTCGCAACAAGAATTCACGACTTACGACATACGAAGAAATGAATAATTCATTATATTTTCATCAAAATATTTAAGAAACTGCAACTGATGGTAATAAAACTATATACTACACTAAAATTTTGCATTATATTTTGCACTAAATTGCAAAAAATTATTGTTTTTAACGCGATCAAATATCGAAAATTACGTTGACAATAAAAACAAATGTGTAACGTCAGCCGTAAGTCATAATAGTGTAATTTTTTTTTTAATCAAGTGTACAAGTACAATTCAGCCTCTCTGTTGTCATATTGCGCAGCATCAACTTTATCAAATTTTATTGATTAAGAAATCAATTATTCTAACTAAAAGTAAATAACAGAGGCAGTAAGCAGTGCATTTTATGATATACTATGTGGAAAATTATGGAGAGATTCCTAAATTAATTAAAAATTTGCACATCAAACCGGATATTTTCATAATTATTTTTTCGAAAACCCATGTTGTATGACTTTTTTGTTTATTTTGATATATAATATAGTCTGTAAAAATTATCACACCCTGTATATAAAAGTATATAGGAAAATAAAAGAAAAATAATAACAGACATAGAAATCACGTTTTACAAAACAATTTGATCCTCCAGAAGATTATTAGCAGGTATTAAATATGTTCCCAGATCAAAAATCATATAAGCTTGTGCTTATTTTTTGAATTTGAATTTTTTAAATTGAGTTCATTCATTTTTCATTGTTTATTTGTGTTTAATATATTTCTTTTCCTTAATACTTATACTATACAATTTAATTAGATATAATTTTCTTTATTATATCTCGTTATTATCTACTGACTAATAAATGCTTAATTTTTTATAATAGTATTAAGCTGACGTAATTCTGAAATACTTATAGTTTCGATATCAAGTATTTAGATATGAAAACAATTTTTTTAAATATAACAATTAAACTTTCTTTAACATTTGCTTTCCTTATGACTAGCATAAAATTATAGTTTAACATTAATTTGTATTTATTATCTTTCAGCAACTTCTCCTCTACAACCGAAACCATCCATCTTTATTAATTCAAATTTCCCTCTGCTACACTTAATTCCAAAAGTCAACATACAGGATACAATCAGAACTTTCGCCACATATTCATCGTCTAAGCCCGAACTTACCCACGTAGACCAAGACGGCAAAGCTAGAATGGTGAATGTGTCGGACAAGTCGGTAACGACACGCACCGCGAAAGCAACGGCTAAGGTCAAAGTGGGACCGGAAATCACGCACCTCATCAAGGAGAATGCCTTGAAGAAGGGTGACGTACTGAGCATCGCCGAACTAGCGGGTATCATCGGGGCAAAGAAAACCTCTTCGCTCATTCCGCTTTGCCACAATATTCCCTTGAATAGCGTAAGGGTCACGGTTGAATTAAATAGTAAGGTGCAGGAGGTGGTTATCAACGCCGTGGTTCAATGCGAGGGAAAAACTGGCGTCGAAATGGAAGCTCTAACAGCCGTTAGCGTAGCGGCTTTAACGGTTTATGATATGTGTAAAGCGGTGAGTAAGAGTATCGTTATAACGGATATTCATTTGTTGAGTAAGAGCGGGGGACGTAGCGGAGATTACGTTAATGAGGAGATTAAAGTAAGGGACTATAATAGGTCGCCCGACGGTAGACTACAACCCTACGTGGGGCCTATGTGAAGAAACAAACTCAAACAAAGAAGATTGATCTTTCATGATCTGATCTTTTATGAACGCTTATGTAAAAAAATTCGATCTAATATTGGAGTGTTAATTGTCCAAACACTTCCAAAGGTCGTTAAATCGTTTCAATTCCACTTTTTTGTTTTATAAGAAAATTTTAAGGTTACTTTTTGAGCTTCCTTCTCTATTGAGAACCCTGTGTTAATAGTGATCTGAACTATTTCATCTCACGACATGTTTGTGCAAACACGTTAAAAGTTGGATAAGTTTGTGCATTATATACTGTACAAATCAAACCCCATGCTGGTGTGTAGCCCTAAAGGGGCTAAAAATATATACTTTACTTAATTTAAAGGTAACGTTCTTACTTTACCATCAATAATAACTTAACTGTGATTAAGATATACTTCCTGTTATGCTAGAACTATTAAGTGCCAATATATTTGTTTTTTACAATCTCCGATTGGCATACTACGATATTAGATATCATTTGAGATATTCAAGAATTTATTAATTTGTACAGGGCTATTAAAAATTTTATATTTCACTTTCTTATAATTTAGTTACAATAACTTGGATACAAGATATATAAACATACCCATATCACTCCAGACATTCATAATACTGGCTGTCATAGCAGCGGGCAAAATGAATGTTTTCATACCCGCTGCCGGAAAATAATGACGCTTGGGTTGTTATGGATATGTTTGAAAATATCTAGCATCAGTCGTAACCATAAATCAAGAAACGTCAAAGCTATGACCGTTTTTAGTTTGTATGGAGCGAAATTTAAAACGTGTGCATCAAGGGAGATACTAGGATGATTATGCCCATAATCACCCTGTATCTCCCTTGGTGCATAAATAACTATTTTGAAAATAATTTTTGTTTGATATAAATTGGAAAATGAATAATTTTTAAAATTTAAATGTAAGAAAGATCACATATCATACAAAGTTTCATATGAAATAATGTTTTAATTAAAAATTTTTTAATAAATACACAAATACAATGAAAATATACGGCATTTTTCTAATCATATAGTTATAATAATTTCATTCTATATTTTTTATATTTTTGTAGTAAAATATAAATATATTTTCATCTTTAGAAAAATGTTGAACTCTACAACTAATATTCTAGGGATATTTATACACCCTATTTCGCTTTTCATGGAGTCACTCTTGTATCTTGGTTATTTGAAGCTAAAACAGTTTAACATTTAAATACAAAGTGATTATTCGAATATAATTAAATTTGATTTTAATCATAGACAATCCGGGTCCGAAATGAAGTAGGAGTTGATTTTTAAAGATAAATCGGCGAGTTTTGTTTTATCCAAAATATATTTTAATATAGCATTTCCAGAAACTTGTTTCTACTAATCTGAATGAAATACGTTTTCTTAAAATTAAAATCTGCATTCGATACCCTTTTTGAAGTCGAAATGTCTATAGGCGGATACTTATTTTAAATTGTTACTTCTCTAATCCCTCCAATCAAGGAAATGAATTGTTTAGTAATGTTTGTAAATAAACCGTAAATTTTACTAAAACTAAAGTGAAGACATTTGAACATTCTCAGTCCAATTCTATTAATAGCCATGGGTCCCTGGTATCTAGTAATTATATTGTGTTGAAATGCCAAAATGTTTCAATTTTAGGGTGGCTCTATGAAAAAAGAAACGGTGTAGTTGTTCTACAGATATAATTGTGTAGGTAATTGATGCTCTGCCAAAAATAGAAAAGTAGTTCATATGACCATAAATGTAGATCCACAATCGTTTTCTTTCTTAGGTAAATAGTTACAATTTTATAATTTTTTTAGTTATTGTTATTTATTTACATGTTTCTTAAGATAATCCATTCAAATTTGGTGTCTCCAACAGCACTCACAATATTTCGTTACAAATTTCCAATCAGTATTGTCTGCACGATTGCAACTTATTTTGAACCATGACATTTCTAGTCCATTTGCAGTAGTGCTAAATCCTTTTAGTTCCATTTGAGAAATAATTAGTGTCGGAAAGAAAATATTCATAATTTTCAAAGTTAAACATTCGATATGTCTCAAATGCAAAAAACTATGAAAATAATAAAAAATGTGAAAAACTTCTCAGGTGTTATTTCAATTTTTATTATTTTATTGAAACACGAAAATGACATTTGCCAAACTGTCATTTTCGGGCAAACGGGAACAATTGGATATGATATCTGGTTAATCTAGGGATTCCACAAATTACATATTTTTTGTAGTCTAGATAAAAAATCATTGAAAATACAGACTTAATATTTCAGTGTTGGCAATAAGAATTTTACCCAAAAACGGTGGTTGATTGGGTGTTTTATCTCTAGATTTATTTCACTATTGATATTTCAGCAAAATGTATTGAAATAAAAATGTTTTTGATCTTTCCATGGATAGAATTTTATACTACAGACATTTTTTGGAAATTTTAAATAAATGGACACTTTCTAAATGTGAACAAATAACTAAAAATATATAAAACTTTATCACCCTGCACGGTAAGTGTTCATGGCTCTATATTTATATGAGCTCATTTGGTATTCTTAGTAGACAGCCTTAATTTTGTCGATAGAATATTGTAACATCCTGTATAATAGTTATAGCAATTATTTCTTTTGTGGCTTGTGGCCAATCATAAGGTACTTATTTTAGTCATATTTTTATATGTATTGTGCCTCCAATGTATTAATTAAATTCGAGGTACATATTTTAGTTTTTTTTTTTTTTTTGTTATTAATTAGCTTACCTGTGATGGATAAATATTCTCAATTTGGTTAATGGTCCAGTAGAATATAATGAATGTTATTTTTCTCATTTGTGTGGGGTCTATTTTATAATATAATATTATAACATATTCATATAAAAGTTATATTTGATATTATCTTTATTAAAACAAATATTTTAGCTATAATATGTATTTAATTATTGGTGACCTGGGAGAACATACATATACTTACTTACATGAGTATAATAACTTTTACTATAACGCAATTATAATATGTAATTACCAATTTAATTATGAATGAAGATATTTATGAATTAATTCATCAATTTGTTCATAAAAGGTTTGGTTGTACCATTGTTTGTAGAGAATATAATTATTCAACTGGTTTTAGTTTATATTGGTGTCTACTAGATGGCCAAGGATGCTGAAGTGCCATCATTTCATTCCAATCACTTTAACGATTTAGTTCTCTTGGCCATCTAGTAGACACCAATGTGTACTAATACCAGTTGAATAACTATTCACGAACCACTAGATATCTTGGACTACTTGGGGGATCGTGTGCCACCTCTAAAAGAAGATGAGGTGAAGCACATAGTTTTGTCAGGGGTAGAAAAGCCCCAAGTTGTCAAAAACTTGTACATAGTTCTACTTTAGTTCAGCCACCCTATGAAATATCTATTTTATTAAATGGAGAAAATTTGCAATGTAATGTGTACTACAAATTTAAAAACATCCTTAATTAATTTACAACATAACAACCCTGGCATAAAATCCTCTAAGAAAATGTTTGCTACATATTTTCCAGTGTTTTGTTATCGGTTTTCCGATTCTCAATTTAATTTTCCACTGCTTACAAACTTTGTGGTCTATGGGAAATTTATGCATGGAAATATCAGAAGTAGGTACATTAAGAGGAACACTGAGAAACCGCACTGAGATTTTTTATAACTAAATATCGTACGATCTCAATAAAGTTACCGATTTATTTATTAACTGTCGTTTCTTCATTCAAGATAAAATTGTAATATTTTCAAACTTCTGGTATTATACAGAAAAAAATTATAGAAAAATATTAAAAAACACAAAACATTACACTTCCATTATGCAAGTAATTTATTGTTCACCTCTACAGCAATTCCGAAATCTATCAACAGATGTCAGCCACTTCGTGATTTACGTCAATATTCTATACAAACAATGGTTGTACAGTGAAATAAAAATCGCTTTACAACCATTTTCTTGAATAAGTTCAGGATTGGTATTTTTTAAAATGCCATACAAACGATTTTTTAATTAGAAGTTGTAGATTAATAATTTTTAATATAGGTTTTTATTGTTATATGTAGAATTTAGTAACACCATCAATATTAATGTAATAGATATCTTACCCATTAAAGTTGTATCTAAGGAATGAAAGAGAAAGTATGTATCTATTTCACGGGAATATATCGTGACTTGTTCTGAAGATTTTCTAGCTGTGTGTCGGCAGGCGGTGTACTTGCGTGAGGATTAAAAGTGCCTGCCACAACACAACAGTGATTCAACTTCTTTTTGTTTTGTACACTTTGTGTGTGTGATTTTACAGAAATAGGGAAGAGAGAAAATAAAGTTAATTTTCATAAACCCCATATATTACTTTTTACTTTTTTAGTTGTACTAAAGTAAATTAAATTGCAAGTTTATATTATTATAATGGTTTAACTATTTGTAAATCTCTTGCTGAAAGTATTAATTGTGTTGATTAATTTTTTGTTAAATTGGTGAATTGCAATTTATTGGAGATTAATAATTAATTCAAATCACATCACATTTTTGTCTTTTTTTTATTTCATTAAGGAAATTTCATATTGTACTTATTAGACTGCTTCAATTGCAGCGTTATTATTGTGATCGAGAAATATGTTGTGCCAGTAATTGTTGATGAATAAATGATATATTTTTTGACTATTAACTTTAAAAAATAAATAAGAAAATATGGATAAAAACAAGAAAGACATATTTAACATATTAATCTTATTTTTAAGTTTTATTTACTTATACAAATATTCGTATATTTTTATTAGGAACAAATTTATTTTGTGTTGTAATATTAAAGATTATTTTTTTTATATAATTGGATTTTGTTTATTGTTGTAAATCAAATATTGTACTAAATTGTTATTGGAAAATATATTTTTTGCAACTAAAATTGATTTTGTAATTATTTTCAATTTCAAGGTTATCTATTATAGTTGACTTCCAAAAATTTAGAGAGTGACTAATCGTTAGCTTATAGACAAACGCGCCAAAGAGCGAGACGTGCGAGGAGCAGCATTTCATAGACGTACTAAATTTGAATGCGATCATAGAAAAAAAAATTAAAAAAATAATTGCATTACATAATATCCATTATTTTTAGAGTAGAAGCAGTGATATAACAGTTTTCAACAATTTCGAGGCGTTAAATAATAAAAAAAATAAGAATTATTTCAAAATTTAAAGTTTTTATCTTGTATTATTACCCAAGATCGAAAATAATAGAGAGTGACTAATTCACAACACAGAGATGAGTACGGAAGATATGGGTGGCATGATTAACTAAGTGTGCCACTTGAGAAGAGTTAAAGCACAGAAAATTATCAAATATAAGTTGACATCGGCTGAACCTACATGTTAACAATGCACTTTAAATGTGCCACCTGTGTCGTCCTCTCTACAAATTAGAATGCCGTCCTTTTGGACGGCGATTGTCCACCACCACCCACTTACACGTACCTGATGCGCACTCCGCGGATATCACACCACTTTTTAATTTGCACACATGCTATTCACGTACAATTTTGTTAATGAAATGCAAATTTCAACAACACTTACACTCATATTTTGACCTCGCGCTCTAAACTCTTCATACATGTCATCATCCGGTATTCCTCACTTTGTTAAATAAAGACGATTTTGAGAATACGTTGTAGAGCTAGAATTATTCTCAATTTTTAAGAACACAAAATCACTAATAAAATTAATTACATTCATAATTAAATTAGCAAAAAGATATACCCGAAATTTTGCCCGTCCGAATGATATACTCGCCTATGATAGCGCTGGAAATGAAACAGTTGGATCTGACAATTCGTCACAGCAAATCAAAAGCTGTAGCGCATGCGTACTTACTGCAGCAGAGACTGTGTAATCGGATATGCTCTCAGAGATATGCGGCACACAATTTTGTAGGAAAAATATACCGGCTGCATGTATATTTCTCTGTTTACTGCTACAAATTGTGAGCAGATGTATAACACGAGTTACTCTCTAGATTTTTGGAAGTCGACTATAGTTAAGTGTAATAAGACGGTAAGATAATAATACATCGCCCTTCTTCCACACAAAAGTTGTAGCTTATATGCACTAATCTGCACTTAAACATAAAAATTATTGTTGCCGTTTTTTTGGCGATTGGTGAAAAAAATGATTCAATAATAAAACATTTTAAAAAAGTTGTTATGTGTGACCTACTACCGTCTGTTTACAATCCTAATGTAAAATTACACATCACATAATATACTATTACATTATAAAAATTCCATTAAATTTATTTCTTTTGATGGGGTCTGATAAACAAACTGTCTTCAGGCATCAATATCCTGTGGAAAAAAATGTTAAATTACTATTTATTCTGTGTGATCTTTTTAAAATCCAAAATGGTGTTATTGCAGCAAAAGCCAAATGTGTTGTGTGTTTAGGGTCAAAAACGATATATATTGAAAGGATAAATTATTTCTTTGACTATTAGTTTGACTAATAAATCATGCGTGAAATAGAACAGATACTGATAAAAGGATCAGGCCATCTGGTCAGTCCATTTGGCACCATTAAAGAAAGAATAATCAATATTGTGATATTCCAGCAATGATGGAGAGAGCCTAGGGGATTCATGAAAATAAATAATATTGTAAAGTAGAATTTTTGTTCAAATCTGACAAAGAAGGAATTGTTAAGTAAATCAATTATTTATGTGCCGTATTTGACGGTTAACAGTAACTTTTATATTTTGGTTATTTTGCACTAAATTATTACATAACCATCCACCATATGCCAAGTGCTTAATATCACCGATCAATGTTCAAATCTCGATCACGAATATAGACACATCATAGAAGATAGGAGCTGCGACTATTACTAATGGTTACTAATATCGCGATTTAAAAAATTCAGTGTTTGTGAAAGGGAGCACAATTAATGAGATACTGAAATACTAAATGCAAGGATGATATGAATGTGTGGACAGCATGGACAATAAACAATAAATCTTTTGTTAAATTTGACAAGAATGTACATGAAATCAAGGGTAGGTTAGTCTTAAGTTTATGGTAATCTGTGGTTTATGGATAATTAAACGATTATCGAAGGGGAGAGACAGTGTTGTTGATGAAAAGAGATAAGGATGGCCAATAATAGGCGGAACTGACAAAAATATTGAAAAAATGCAGCTGTTTGTTTACAATTGTCTAATTAATATTAGCCGTGTCAAATGAAAGGCATGGAAAAGAAAAATACTCACACATTAGCGTTGTTGGCCATTCCAGGTACAGATATGGGAGTCAATTTTGCCTCTTCAGGAACCTTAACAGTCAGCGATGACCTCGGCCCAGTTTTCCATGTGTTACTCTGTTCGTCGACAACAGACGCTTCGACTACCAGTAAATACTGCCCTCCTCTAGGAAAAGCAAGCAGAAACTGGGCGGTAAAGAAATCTTTGTGAGGGGTTACAGTCTGTGTCAGAACTGATACCTGCTCCAAAAGCTGGAAAAAAGGTGTTACTTTTGCCGTTTTCAGGTGACTACTCTTTTGTGCTCTGAGTATAACTACCCTTTTTCATTTTAAAGGATACAAATACTTTCAGAGCACTCTAGAGAGAATAAAATGAGCAGTCACACGAAAATGCCATTAAACATAAAGAAGTTTTTAAATTATTCTAATGTTAAATTATGCATAATTAGACTTTATACTTAAATAAACAAGGTATTTTCGATGATAGGGTGTCTCATTATACATATAATATTACCTTCGGATCTAAGACTTCCTTATTTTTTGGATTGCTCTGTAACTGAGAAGTGACAGTTATGATAACTTCGTTAATTCTCCTGAAGAGCCCAGGCTTCATGCCGTGTTGAATGACCCCTTCAACTTTGACCGCTAACTGCGAACCGGCCTGAACACTTATAAATTCTCCTAGCACCCGCGGTTGTGGCGATATAGCCAATTTTACGCTAGTGGACTGTAAAACTTGGAAGAAATACCTGGGGATTGGTAACGATGCGTTGGTCAACACCTCCACTATGGCCTTAATGATTTCAACTTGCTGCAAATGTCATGTTTAATACGTTTATTAATGATTTGTTGTAAAAATTACCTTGTGTGTAATTGTAGCGTTAGTACAGTCTTCCGAAAGACTTTGTGCCACTTTTAAAGCACTTTCGCAAGCTTTCACAAGTTGTTGGGATTCCAGTCTTATATTTTTTGAACCGAATTCGATTGGTTCGTCTCTGACCCTCGCACCGCTGACACATATGCTTTCAACACACTGCTCAAGTAGGACACACATTTGCTGTAGTCTGAAATGAAATTAGTTAATTTTTTTCATGCAGAAATTTAACGCCAATTTGTCCTAATAAATGTATTTTAATAACTGATATAACCGAGTTTAAAATTATTGCAAATTTTGAAGCCGACTGCAATAAAACTCTAACCGAATGGCGTTTCATGAATGTTAGCCAATGCCTCGTTGCTAAGGACATATGACACAAAGGCGCGCAGTCGATGTTGAATGTGTCATTCCTTTGGGTAACCTTACTAACCTTAAACTTCCAGTCCAACCGAACCAACGTATTATACGTATTCGAAAAGAATCGTGTTATGGTTAAAATTTTGATGTTTTGTAGTGTGTGCATTGTTATCACTTTGTGTTGAAGATAAGTTGCTGGCAGAGTGATATAACAATGGCCGAAGTGTATTGATAATAATGACCTGTGGATATGTTATTTGTGTACACAGAGTGTAATCAAAATCGGCAGGCATTGCTGAACGACAAACATAGAAATTTCCTTTAAGATTTCATACCTCTGCATGACAATAAAAAAGTAATTAAAAAAGTAAAATTATTTTAAATTCGATTCTTTTTTCTAAATTTTCCATGAAACAAATTTTTTTTTAATTATATATTCTACACAGTAAATTATATCATTTACTATTTAAAATATATGTAATCATTTAAAATTCACCCTTTATATAAAAAATGGTAATGCTAATTTTATAAAACTATACTCACATCTGCATGTTTTCTAACGTAGCAGGATCAGCATCAAAAGCAGTTTGATACAATTTCCAATGCATATCGCCGCAATTTTTTATGTCCTTCACGCATTTCCTCAACTGATTTGTGATATAACCGTGTCTTTGATATTCGTCTCTCGTATTCTGGACTATAGTAGCTGCAATAGCTGGTGGAGGCACTATGCACAAAATATTGCACGTGTAAATCAATTGGAGTAAACACTGTAGAAATTCGGTACGTATTTTCATGTACTCTGTTTGAAAAGTAAGGTTATGAGATGGTGTGCTGGCAGCCTAAAATAAAGTGAGAGGAAAGTCAGTACGTTAATTGGTTCATTATAAAAACTGTTATGATTTAGAATCTAGACCAACTTTAAAATTAAAGAAAGTATGTAAATGTTAGGAATTATCATACTGTAAAAATGGTGAGAAACTGATATATACAAAAAAAATAAAAAATAAATAAATTAAAGAGGTAGATAAGCTAAATAAGAACAAAAAAAGTTGAAAATGGGTGCCAATACTGAAACTATATCTGACCCAAAATAAATAAATAAAAACTGTTATAAAGAAAATACCTAAAATTAATATTTTTTCTCTACAAATGTTTCAAAAATAAAAATACAACTACAATAGAATGCAAAACTGTGTAACGAAATTGCAATCTAAAGTACAAAAATAAACAAAAGTCTTTTTAAAATAATTTGTAATTTTCATCTACATTAATAAAATAAACCATATAATTTTTTGTAAAAACCCTTCAAACTATTTTGTGTCCATTACTGGTTGTTAACATCAAACTAGATCAAAATAGTTGTGTATCATACATATTTGCTCCTTATTGTGGCTAGTGTGTTTTGTCTTTTGCACCTAGTGTTTGTGAGAAGTGTTATGGCAAAGCTGGACAAAATTCTCTGGCTATGAGACGTATATATGCAGAAAGTTTTTTTGCAAGCAACTGTAGTCATTTTGAACACATAACTATTTCAAACTGTATGGAAAAAACCTGTATTATGGAAAAAGCCCTAAGAAATCCATTCATGTTAAGTATTTTTAGGTGTACTTGTGATTATTATACAGAAATACTCAACTTGGTAGGTGTGCGCTGTCATAATTCTATTACCCTTGACAAGAGGGCAAAAAGTTGTTAAGTCAATTATGTTTCGTTTGATACAATTTATTATACAGCAAAATATAAGCGTTCATATTCTGGACACTCTGTATAAGTACTAGTGAACTATGAATAAATTTGTCACCCCAAAAGAAACTACTGAAAGTTTGTGTAAATATTTGAATTTTTAGTAAGTCAAAAATATTTGAATTTTTTAAGTAGTAATTCTTTTACGGTTTCATACTGTAGGTTAAGTCATAATATACATTTTTCTGAAACCATCTACTAAATGATTTGACAGCAGTATTTTGTTCAGACAATATTTTAATCTAACCAGGACTGGACCTACCTATATGGTTCACCTTAATCAGACAAGGACCATTTATTATACTACTCATATTCACTTCAACTACTGGTGGTGTTATGATAATCAAAATGTCACACATTATCCTGCACCTTATGCAACCATCAATACAACAACTTCATGTGTTCTTCGTGCTGTCAAAATTGTCAAACTATATCGGCAGAAATGTATTTATTATGATTTGTGACAAACATATTTTAATGTTATGATATAATATCATTTTTAGATATTTGACGATGTAAAAAATTTGAAATATCTATGCAATGATGTTCTGCTGTGATTCTGATGGACATGTGATGAGTAAATATGTTATTTCACCAGTTTGCAATGATGGAATGAAGGAGGAATATAAAATGCTGCTGCAATCTATCAGGTATTATCATTAATAAAAATGTATATTTTCATCGCTTTGGCTTTGTGGCAACACATCTGTCTGCAATTCAAAGTCATGTCAATCGACGGTTATCATGGGTTCCAATTTTCTGGCGAATAGGGAGTCTTAAGTTTAAGCATGTGGTTAAAATTTTTGTATTTAGTTTTAATAAACCCTAATATAGAAACTTACCTTTAAAGCAGCTATCGCCTTGTTGTAATGGATAATAGCCGTGTCTAATCTTGTAACCAACGTTTCCGACTCTTCACTATAAAGCTGTGACTCGGCCTCCGACATTTCCTTCAGGCAAACCAACCAGAAATGGAAGTGTTCCGAACTGACCTGCTCGGTGAGTCCTTCGAAAATATGGTGGGCTATTTTATGATGACCGTAACGCACCGCGGCTCTCGCTATACAATAATTAGCCCATAAATTGTTGCTATCCACTACATTCAAAACCGTGTTATACGTGTAGTCGTTCCAGTTATAACCGGAGAGTGTTTGGAAGATTAAAGTACAGAGCATCGTTTTTGTGTGAGTTTGGAGTTGCGTAGGATTTGCAACCTCCGCAAGTGCTGTCAGGAGGTTTAGTATAGTATCCACAAGGGGAAGTAATGTTTCAGGCTTCAGTCCACCGATAGCGCCTAAGGCTTCGCATATGACGATTGTGAATTCACCTGAAAATTTATTAAAAATAAAATTTTACAACATAATACGTTACCTACTATCGATGTTATCCAGTCTTGTTCCTAAAAGTTCAACAAAAACTTCGCAATACTCTTGCTTAGCTTTGCATAACCTAACCGCACATTTCAGTGCGATTTTAAGTTGCAACGGGTGTTTTTCGTTGGAAAACGTAAGAAGTAGTATGAGAGTTTCAAGAGCAGCTATCACATCATCTGCACCATCCGTTTCCAGGTTTTCTTGGTAGCTGAAAGTGGATAAATTTAAAATCGGTGTTGTAAATAATTTACAATTATTTACCAATAACAAAGTATCTCGGTAAGTATCTGTACAGCCTGAGCGGCCACGCATGGTTGAGGTGAATAACAGTGATTGCTACATAGTTCTTTAAGTTTCGAACCTGCCGCACGATGTTCGTGACACATCCTCGGAGATTCAACAAGAACTTGTATAACACCTTCAAAAATAAAATATATACTTTTGTTAAAGACTAACAACTTTGTTGTCGTTTCTTATTCGTTGTGTATAATAAATAGCGTTAATATTAGAGTTTGGGAGATAAAACTTCTAACAGAATCGTACTTGGCTTATTCTTTCAATTCAATTGATAGTAGTTGTTCCATGTGTTTCTGTTCTATGTATGTATACAACTATAAGTTTTGAAAATGTTTTAAAATTTCTAGTGTGTACTTGTACTGTGTCTGAAATAAGAATATATCAAGCACACCATAAAGGAAAATCCTTCTGCATATACTCGTATTCCCTCTTATATCCTATAACATATATCCGAGAAAATCGATTTTATCCCTAACATATTCATATACAAACTAAGTAACGATAACCAGGAAAGCACTTAAGGTTCTTATTATGTTTAGTATGACTATGTGCTCATATTCACACTGGTAAACTGTATCAGGTTCCGTCACAAGTCCCGTATCCCTAAAATCTAGTTACTATTATATTACCAATATTCTTACCAAGTGCTGGGGTAAGTATCTTCGTCTGTTTAGTATTCAGGACAAAATCAACAATGTCATCAATTGCACCCGTAGGCCAAAGATGAGCTCCAGGCTTTGCCAGTTCATACAAATGTTCTAAAGCTTTTAATTTCACTTCCCATCTAGGGTCATTTTTTAAATAATTCAATAGTAAATGTACTTGACTAGGGATGTCAACTAAGGTAGCCGCAGCTAATTTTGTGAGGGTATTTAATGTTACCAGAACAAAATCTTGTGCAGGATAACCTGAAATCATTAGAAAAATGCATTTATTCATTAATGCCTTCAAAGAGTAGTTGCAAGTTAATGGTATAGAATATGTCAATAAAAATTAACAACATTAAATGTTTTTTCGGCAAATATAAAACTATTGATACTATTTTGTTGGAAGTATATTATAACTAGACTCACTATTAGTAAATATATCTGAATAAGTTGATGGAAATCTGTAATATTATTAAAACGAAACAGCAAAGCATTTTTGGTTTGGCATAGTTTTACATTCACAGTGACAAGAAAATTATGAATTTGTTTCTAATCTTTTCTGTGAAGTGAAAAATATAAAAATTTCTTTCAACGTTACTTACCTGGTAACAGATCAATACATAAAGACCTAACCATGGCGGCTGTATTAGTGTCATGGTGCATGTATTGCAAAATTGGAATAAGTTGCAATTTCATATTAGCAGAAGTGGATTGTCCTTGAATCATGTCAGATACTTTATTGCACATACTAATGGCAAACGTTCTTATAAAACAAAAATAATAGTTATTTGTTGTCCTACTCGGCCTGACGGCCTCGTTGGACGATTTCACGTCGCGTGCAATAAACACTACTTTCTGTACTTGTTGCATACAATATTTTTTCTACGTTCATACAAAAACCAAAAACTGTTTTATTTAGATGATACTAAGTCTAGGAAAATATGACGTCGATTTGAACGTTTATGTTTGTCATGATGACAAAACGCTGTAGTAGAATGACAGATGAATGCAATAAACATTTTATTGCACTAGTGCAATAAAGAACCACTTTTTCCGCTAAAAATAGTTTTGTTTTTTGCATGAATGTATAAAAAAGTTATTTATACTGAATAGTATGTTCAACCATAGTCGACTAAATCGTTGCAGCCGTGCCTTTCTTAGTCTGTTCCCTTGCCCGCTTCCAGTAACTCATAGTGTGCGGCACTACAGCACAAATGATGTAGTCAGACATAGTCGTCAATTGTCTTCATAGAAATTATGACAAATGTCAAATACCTGTAAATTTATAAACTGATACAACCCAAAAGTATTGTGTTTATATGGTGAAAGTGTAGAAGTAACAGCCCATTATTAATATGTATGTACCCAGTTTTGTAAAAAATGTAAAATATTTAGACACAAAAGCTTTGTGTGAAGTATTGGAATGGTATCAGTGCCGCATATTTTAATGTTTTAAAATATACAAAAAAATTTGGAAATTAAATTAAATAAGTAGGTTCTATATTAAAAGATAAGGTATTACATTGTCACTACCAAATGTCAAATTCTGACATTTATGACCTGATGTGTACGTTTCCAAATACTAACATTGTCGCCACACTACAGAAATCTAGATTGAAATTCAGGTAATTCAACAGACAAGTATTACAAAGGAGGCGTGATTTAGCTGACGATAGTTCAACAAAATATAAAAATGCATATTTACATATAGATTTACTAAAAATACTTCTTATCGTAAAATATTTAGGTACTGTAAAAATTTTAGAGCAAAATTTTAGGAATTGATAACTTAATCAATGATTTGCCGCAAATTGTATTTACAGTTTGAAGATATGCCATGTCCCATGTAAGTGTTGTACTCGGTGTGTGATACAAAGAAAATAAAGTTTATAATTGTAATTATTTCTTTCAATGTTTTTCATTGATTCCTGAAATATTGCTCATAAAATTTGAACCATCCTGTATACTTTCCTAAATTATTGGAAATACATCAAACAAGCAATATTTACAAAACATTTTTTATATGGATGAATTAGAGATTTAGTTAATATACAGGGTGAATCTTAAATAAGTACAAATATTTGAACTGCTGGTGTAGTTCGTCATTTAAATCAGTCTAGTGAAAGCCATTTTTAAAAATTTCTAATATTTACGGAGATATTAATTTTTTAAAAAAATACCCACATTTTGAGGACCGCTGGCTGATTTTTCATCCAACAACGTAATGAAACATATGATTTGTTGCGAGGTTGCCATATCTCCTCCAATATAAATATTACGTTTCCTTTAACGTAATAGTTCTATTTTAAAAATACTTGTTTTAAGCATAAGTACAGTAAAATTGGGTATGTAGTATGACACGCAGCAATATTAACATAAATTTTAACATCAGAACTAACCTTACTATACTTCAACGATTAAAAATGAATTTCCGCAAGTTCAATACTACCGTAAAATATTTAGGAAGATATTACGTGATATTACTATGTCCAATGTTCAAAAATTATACATAAACGTGCACACAAGCTTACCTGTTTGTTAAAAAATTAACTATTTAATCAGTAATCCACATTTCACAAGTTAAATGTCATTGTACACTATTAGAAAGGGACACAAAACACAATTTCCTTAAGTTATTTTATGAAGAATAACGAAAAACTATGCACGCGTTTTTTATTTAAAATGGAAAAAATGTCAACTTTTAGCAAATTTTATTGCTATTTTCATGCATTATGTGGGGTTAACAAGTTTGACTTGGGCTTCCGATAATCTGTCATGACAGTCAATGACAGTTTGATAATAAAAAATAATATAAAATGTTACACTTGACAAAATTCGCTAAAAGTTGAGATTTTTTCTTCCTTGAAGCAAAGACATTTGTATAATACTGGCAACACTGTGAACCACACGTTCAGTCTGCAGCACTATGACTCATAAAAGTATGAAGGGTCTGTCTAGGCCAGCGGTCCTCAACAAGTTTTCTGCTGAAAAATTACGAAATTTATTTAAAATTTCACTTTTTTATTTCTGATTTTTTTGTAAAAAAACTGTTAATTATGTATTCTACACACAAAACTATACTGCTGGTTAAAATATTTGTACTTATTTAAGATTCACCCTGTATATCATATATATTAGCAGAAAAATTGTTACATGTTTGAATCTTCAATAAATTTAAACGATTTGGATATCTGATCACTCTTCATAATGTAAAAGATTGTACCTACTTTGACTGAGCTGCAAACTGTATAGCAGCATAAATCGCAGCTTCAACTTCCACACTGTCGTGAGAATCCAAACTACTTCTAATACTGTGGTGAATCTGTTGTCTTTCTGGAATAATGGCAGCAACCGCACCAAATATTCTTAGAGTAACAGCTCTAGCAATTGGATCATTACTATGTATTACACTGTAGATCCTTCTGACAAACTCGTCTACATTTGATATTTTGTCTAAGTGCTTTTCGCTTTGCTGACATACTCGTAAAACACATAATCGCAAAAAGTTATTCCTTAAAAAGAGGCATTTAGTATTTCTTTCCAAGCAACACAAGGAAATTAGATACAGTTGCGACAAGAATTTAGACGACTTACGTTATATGAACAAATTAATAATTTATTATATTTTCATTTCAATTGAGAATAATAAATCTGTACACTAGACTAAATGTTTGCACTATATATTAGACTAAATTCCACGAAATCATAGCATTTAATTAGAAATTATGATTCTAAAGAAACTATCTTTCACTAAAATGACAGGAGGTAAGTGTATGTAATTTTATGCCAATTTATTTACTATTAAAAATAAACTTACCCCATTCGAAACACATCAGACAGCTTCAGCAAAGACGCATTTATTAAGATTGGGAAAGGATATTTTTCGAATAACTTGGGAAATCTAACAATGGCTTCGCATTGTTCGCCAACTTTACCAGATCTTAAACCTAAACATAAAACTTTAAATAAATGTAAATAAAATTAATATTATCCTAACCTTTATCCAACTCTGTTAATGCCGAATTTGCGTCTTGATCTGGCTCTCCTAATCCGTTTTCATTAAAAGCACTTACACGAACACCCAACATGATTGCTTGTTTAATTAATTTCTTTTATAACAATTCTTTGTTAAATTAATATCGATATAAGTTTGATATATATTAAAAATTGAGCATTAAAATCATATCAAAACAAAATGCAAATATAAACATAACCTTACAAATTTAATATCTTCATCTTCTTCTTTTATATGCATATTACACATTCGGTGTTCTATTGTTCAAGCATTACTATACCACTATGGCATTATGGTTTGCAAATTACCATTATCTATATTGTAAAACTATATAAACAATGATATTACCCTTGTCTGTAAGGAGTGTATTAGACTGTGGTATTACTGTATAGAACCTCTATACACTTTTTACTAGCTTTAAATAATATTGCATATTTCTTCTAACTATATTTACATATTTATTTTTTTTATATGGCATTTATTTATTATCTTTAAACACTTCAATTTTTTTTGTAACCAATAGCTGATAGATCGGAGTACGCCCGGAATGTACTTGTTTTAATTTTGATTTCAGTTGTTTGATGTCAAGTGCACTGGACTGCTGGGCGGAAGCGATAGTTTATTCGCTTCCGGTTCAATGTCAATGTGGTGATTGTGTTCTGTGGCTCGCTTCATTCAACGTTCAGTTGATTGAGTATATCGTGCAGTTGATTCATTCATGATTTACCAGTGATTTACTATTTCGATTTGTTATTAAACAAGTAATTTGGTTGTTAGGACATTGTTACAAACACTGGTTACATATTTTGTTTATTCAAGGTTTTATAGATAGGGAAATTTTTGATACTTCTTAATACTGAGCAGCAACATCAGTACTGTAATTTATTTTATTTCATTGTGATGGAGCAATATGACGAACAATTCTCCTTGGTTTCGAAACCTAACTGTGTTTGTATTTGCTTGGTATGTCAAATATTACAAAAAGGATTCTCCAGATACCAGTATCAAGAAAAAATGGACATTATTTCTTCAGGCAGGCAGACACCAGTCATTCATTTAGAAACCAAAGTTAAACAGTCAACTAAAAAATTTACAAGACATTTTAAAGCAGACTGTTACGCTAAATACAAATGGCTAACTGGCTGTGGCACACGGACAAAATTATTTTGTTGGCCCTGTATACTTTTTAACACAAGTGAAAAAATTCCGTGGAATTCAATTGGTTTTTCGGACTTAAACAATTTTCACAAAGATGTCAAGAGACACATTAACAGCAGGGGACATTTAACAGCGTTAATTAGACAGAAAACATTTGGAAAAACGAATATTGAACGTAATTTAGACCAATTAAAACTCGATCAGAAGCTACACAATGAATTGGTCGCTAAGAATAGAGATGTTTTAAAGCGGCTGATAGACGTTATTTGTTTTCTTGGGAAACATGAACTGAGTTTTAGACAAGACAAGGAATCAACAAATCAAGGAAACTGTATTTATTTGATTGAACCACTTATAAAAAATGTTGAAACACATTTAAAGGGCTCGAACCACGACTCAAACTTATTTCAAGTCACATCTAACAGAATTAAAAATGACTTAATAAAATGTGTAGCCGATACTGTCTTAGACAGCATTAAAAATGAAATAAAAAACACATCCTTTTTGTCAATTATGCTAAGTGAAACCAGCGATATAACCAATTTCAGCCAGTTAGCTGTAGTTGTGCGCTACATAAAATCAAATGGAACTATTCAAGAACGATTTCTAGGATTTCTGGATATCACTACTGATAGGACGGCAGCAAACATGTACCAAGTTGTGTGTGACATTATTGAAGAGCTAAAATGTAGTTCAAAACTTGTTGCTCAATGTTACGATGGGGCTGCTGTCATGGCAGATCAATTAGGAGATCTTCAAATAAAAGTTAAAGAAAAATTTAAAAATACAATTTTTCTTCATTACTTTGCACATGGATTGAATTTAGTTTTGTTGCAAAGTGTAGGCCATATAAAAGATTGCAAAATGTTTTTTTTGATGCTCGATGCAATGGCTGCCTTTTTCTCAAAGTCTGCCAAAAGGAGTCGTGTTCTGGACATACAGATTAAAAAAAGATTTCCTACTTTGGCTTCTACACAATGGAACAACAGTGACCAGCTTGTACAAACAATAATGCAAAATCGCATGACCTTAATAGAATTGTTTGCAGATATATTGGATAAGCAAGATGAGTGGGATTTTGAAACTGTATTTTTCTCAAGAGGTTACTTGCAACTGCTCCAAAATGACTTTAACTTTAATTTTTTGCTTAATGTATTTTCAGAAATTTTTTTTCAATCCGATCTTTTGTTTGGCATTTTACAAACTAAATCAAATGATATTAACGACTGTGTTAAAAATATCAACGTATTTGAGAAAAAATTAAGTCAACAAAGAGATCAATTTATATATTTTTGGGAAAAATCAATGAATTTGAATTTGGAACCACAAAGAAAGAGAATTAATGTCGAAAATATGGATGAAATCGAAACATCATACCATCAATTACACTTAGAAATTGTAAATAATATTATTGAACAACTAAGAGTGAGGTTTAAAAATTATAGTGAATTAAAATTTGTTGAATTGTGCAATTTTAAGAACTACAGCAACTCTAATTTTCCAGTGGAAGCTCTTAACAGCCTAATACAAACGTACGGTAACTTCTTTGACACTACCGCATTACGTTCACAGTTAAATGTTGTATATACCACTCCAGAAATCAATAATCAAGAAACACCATTAAATATGCTGCTATTTCTGAAAGAAACCGGTTTAGAAGAATCATATAGTGAAGTGTTTAACTTGTGCCAATTAGTATTAACAATTCCGACAATAAGTTCTTCGGTTGAATGTAGCTTCTTTACTTTAAAACGAATTAAAAACTTTGTTAGGAACTCAAAGGGTGAAGAAAGTTTATCTAATTTAGCAGTTTTATCCATAGAAAAGGAATGTCTAACAAACTTATCACAAGACCCCAGATTTTATGAAGATGTAATATATAGGTTTGCCTGTGTGGATAATAGGATAAAATTGCACTATAAATAAGATGTTATAATCAAAGGTAAGCAATTTTCACTATTAATTTTTCTTTATCTGCAAAATATTTCAAAAAAATTGTCATTGGATCGACTCTACTTCACATATAGATGGATGTTTTGTGGCATCTTTATTTGTAAACCCCAAGAGGAAGAAACTTAAATGACTTGATACGTTTTTGATAGAAAGGTACAAGCAATTACTAAATTTACTTGCAACGTTCTAATTTATAAATTTGTAGTTCTGGTACTAACAGCAAAACTCGATTTTTTATTATATTATTATCATTTATTTTATCACATTTTTTAGGTGAAATGCAGTTGGAGAACAACTACAAGTCTTATCTCTACTGTAAAAACTTGAAAGAATAGAATGCATGCAAGAAGATCTTGACTTGCAAGAGACCTTGTAAACTCACATAGAAATGACACTGCGAAAACGATTCCAGCAGTTGAAGACACAAATAATGTGAATCAGTAGTTCAGAATATGCCTGTACCTTCTGACAGAGCTTACAAAAAATGTACTTAATTTACACCTGATGGACTAGTATACAAGAAACTACCAGTAAGAAAATATATTTCTGTTACTGTTTCTTATCTATGTTATATTTTATTTTAGTTGCAGAAAATCATCAGAAGAGAAGCTTGACTAGGAAAAATTGAGACACGAATTTAGACAAAATACTATTTAAAAAAATTATGATCGTCACATTTGGAAACTTGAACAAATACACCTAAATTTTGGCATTTAAAACTAGCCACTATATGTTAGCTTATTTCCACTTTCTGTACGTAGAAAACAAAGATTCGAAATTGTTTTATAACATCATTAATTCTAAATTATTCCATTCCTACCTCCTTTCAAATATTAAATTTCATATTCCGTTTAGGACTACTAGGTGAAATAGCTCTTTCCATGCCCCTGTGCACGCATCCAATTACGGATACAATTCTTCTGACACTCGTTAATGGCTAATAATTTAGATTTATTTGCATTTCTTCTTTGCTTTGTATTACAATTGGGCTTTTATCAGGGATTTTGAGTTCTTAAGGCGTTTCAAGGACAAAGAATCATATCTAAAGATCACAAAAAAAAAATCATCCAGTAGGTTGTTATTAGCGTAGTACTAAAATATAATGCTGAAACTGAAACATTTCCTTTAACTTTTAGAGGGAAAATGCGCTAGGAAACATGAAAAACCATAAATTGCACCCTATCACTGTGTTGCATGCACCGTGAAAAATACTTAATAATTTATATCAATTCAAGTGTTCCTAGTTTTTTAAAGAATTCTGCGGGATACGATGTTTATAATGTATATAATTTTTTCTATGTGCAGTTGACGTAAAATTAAGTAAATTTTATAATAGGTGAAAATTATGCTTTTTTTCTTATTCAAAATGATTTGTCAGCCTAAAAACTGTTATACTACCCAGAGAAAACGTATGTAATTGATACAGTGAAGAGATATTTTTTCTAACTTACTCAGATTTTTATTGGACTGTCTTAACAAAGAGCTATGAAATTTGTTGAAAATTTACGGTTAGAAACGGCGCCCTTAAGAATGGAGAATAATTACAGCGTATTCTTAAAATCGTAAATGCACTAACTTAACAAGTGAGGATTATCGGATGATGACATGTATGAAGGGATTAGGATGCGAGGCCAAAATATGAGTCTAAATAATGTTGAAATATGTAGTTTATTAAGAAGAATGTGTGTGAGTGATTTATATGTATAGTGCAATAAAGAGTGGCAGAGAAGTACAACTGTGAAACAGAACATAGTGGCAGCTCACGAAAGGAAGATGGTATTTTAAAATTGACCTTCCGACAATAAAAGAATTTGGGTTGCTATATCTAACAAGACGAGCTTTGCCTAGAATACATAGAAGAGTACTTTTGCGAATTGTGCGTGACATGAATTATGGTATGTGAATGTTGAGTATGCTAATAGAAAGAAACGAAATAGTGATGACGTTGTGAAAAAACTATTTAAAATAAATATTAAATGATCGAAATGTGAATCAAAGAATATATCATATGGAAAGTGGTACAATAACATATAACTGTTAATGTGTGACTGTTATACTGACAATGCTAGTAACTAATAGTGAATAGTATGTATGGTGCAATATATTCTAAAATCTCATTCTTATCGATGCGAAATTCATTTATTTATTTAACGATGGGAAAATCTCACTTTTTAAGGAATTTTGTCAACTATGTAACATTTTCATCATGAAACTGGATGGTAGATTGTCAGAAGCTTAAAATAAACTTATTAACACTAAAATCGGTGAATTTCGCGTCCATGAGGACAAGGGTTAAGTGTGATATCTGTAGAGTGTGCATCAGGTAGGTGTAAGTGGGTGGTGGTGGGCCATCGCTGTCCAACAGCACGACATTCTAATTTGTGGAGATGATGGCACAGGGGAAACACAAAGTGCTAGGTTCACTCGACGTCAACTTATTTTTGATAATTATGTGCTTTGAACCCTTCTCAAGTGGCACTCTTAGGCAATCATCCAACCCTCACCTCCGTACTCCTCTCTGTGTTGTGAATTAGTCAATCTCTATTATTTTCGACCTTGGGTAATTAATAATACAAGATAAAAATTTTAAATTTGGAAATCATCATCATTTTTATTATCTAGTCTCGAAATTGGGAAAAACTGTTATATCACTGTTTCTACTAAAAATAATGGACGTTATGTAATACAATTATTTTTATTGTCTTTTTTATATATTTTTTTATAACAGCACCTTCAAATTTAGTCCGCCTATGAACTCCTGCTCCTCGCACGCTTTCCAGGCGTGTTAGTCCACCAGTTAGCGATGTCACTTTCTATATGCATCGCTTAATACAAATTATTTTTTTTTTACCATTTGGAAGGAATGTACTTATATCGAGAACACCCTGTATACTTAACGAATAACGTGTTGTAATAAAAGTGTATACTAAAAAAATTTTTTTATTTATAAACGCATTAAATAATACAAAAAAAATAATGGTATTCTAACTAAGAACAAAAATAAAGATTCCGTCATAAAGGGAAAAAAAACTTATTTCAACTTTAACAAACCATTACTGATTAACAACTGATAACACAACTCCCCGCTCGGCTCGTACAAATCGACGACGAGCGGTTCCCTCGAAACAAAATGAACCGATTTATTTTTCGAGAACAATTTCTTCATGTGCTGCAACACATGCTCCAAATGATTTTCCGAGTTCAACTCGACATTAAGGTCGGCTATGTAACAAGTCACGGGTAAGTCGAACCACTTTGGTTTCATCATTTTAATGTTTTCCGTGGAAACGGATTCCACGTTACCAAAGTCCACGAAGAATACGAACACGTACCCGCAATCTATCCCGTCGACGGAATGGATAGACGCCCTGTACCACATGCCGTCCTCGGCGTATGGGCAGATGCACGGCATGCCCACTTCTATGTCGTCGATGTGAGGCTGCGAGGAACAACTCTCCTGGATATCTCTGTTCAGTTCGTTGAGGTCTTCGTAAGTCTCTTCGATTTTCTTCAGGACAACTTTGTTGTAACTCAGAACCGCAACGATATACATCAGGACTTTGTTCTTAAATCCCTCTTCGGGAAGGAGTTCTACTTTGAACTGCATAGACGTGGTGTCTATTTGGTTCTCGATGGCGTTTTCCAGGTTCTCCACGTCTTCTTCTTCTATTAAGGCGAGTTCCTCGTCAGATTCCGAGTCTTCCGTTATGGGATGTCTGCTGAGATTGGGACACAATTTGACTAGACGTTCGTTAAGGTTCTGACCTTTGGCGTCGTACACTTCGGCTAAGGGAATGTCCACTTCCAGGGGACCCTTGATAATGATCTTGGCGTATTCCGTCACTATGTCCAGTAACGTGTCGTGGTCAGAGGCTAGCCACTGGCCGGCCTTCGCGTAGATCCTGTCCAGTTTTATTTTGGACGCAAAGGCCGGAATTTCGGGATAAAGTATTTCTCTGTGCAACTGCTTCGGGGAGAGGACGTGATCGCTACCGAAATCGATCATAAACGCGATTATTTCCTCCTTGGGATCAACAACTTCCAATATCTTGCCGCGGTACCAGTAGTCGTTGTAAGATATCGTGCAGATCTGGCCGGGTTGCCATTTGTTGTTCTCTACGCGGGTAGGTTGGCTGTCGAAATACTGTTTCAGGTTCAGTTCCATGTTTTTGTAGACAGACTGGAGATCTTCTTCTCTCAGATAGAGGATGCCTTCGGTGTTGGCACAGGTAATCCAAGCGTTAAATTCGCGTTTCTTGAAGGTGAAAGCCGGTGCCCAATCGGTGATTTCTGTCTCTCTGGTGTGGTAGGGCGAATCCTGTTTGGAATCGGTAGAATTCTGTTCTTCCTCAACTATTTGGCTCCAATCAAATGGGACGCCGTCTGTGACCGCCTTGTCTGATGTCATTGCGGGAGATTTCTCTTTTAGCTGCAATTTTGGAAAAAGATATATTAGATGCGTAAATATGTACTAGTGTTCCAATCTAGGTAGAAATTTTAATTTTGATTTAAACAAGCTGTATACTCAGTAAAATTAACAATGGAACTCTGTTTGAAATGGAATGTTTGCTATTTAAGGGAGAGAGTTTTATTTGGTCTTAATATTTTTGCAATTATTTTTCAAAAGTATTTAACTTTAGATGAACTATAACTGAAAAAATGTTTAAACAAAAGCTTTACAGAGTGCTAAATGACAGCATGATACAGAAAAAAAAATTAAAACAACAAAATTTACATGAAAACTTCATTGGCAAAACGACCCTGCACAAACCTTATGTGATTTGAGTATTAATAAAATCAGATGAAATTTTCGAAATGAGTAATTCTGAACACCCTGAACACAAATCATAACGGACACTAATCCTAAAACCCTCCTTAAACAGGTCGAATGTAAGATCACATCACAGATTAATAAAAATATTAATCGTATTTTTCAACACGTACACAACAGATATTGAGTAAAAAAAACCTTTACAAAAGTTGCAAAAAACAGCTTTTCAACAAATGCCGACCTTTAACTTCTTTTCTGAAGTCATATGAAGGTCAAAGTACGTTTTTAATTTCTTATTCCTTATCACAGTTGAAACATATCGAAAAAATAATTCCTATGAAAATGATTCGAATTTCATTCCAATATTGATTGTATGTTGATTCAATCAACGTAAAATCAATGTTAAATGATTATTAGTAGATTCCTACAAGGTGCACTAGAGTGAGCTCAGAATCATCGTGGAATCTGTATATATTCAACATTGAATCATTTCCAAATTACTTATTGCTCACTAGTATCGACCCTGAATAATCGTAGAATCAATGTGTAATTGATATTAACACTAATTTCGAATAATTTTCAAGCTATTTTCTGTTGGTAGCTCAACGTTGAATCAAAGTGCATAGCGTTAAAGGTTTGACTATCATAATTTTACAGGCGATGGTATACATCAAAATAAAAAAGTCTTATATAACTTAACTCTTATGGGTTCTAATTTCAACCGTTTTCAAGAAAAAAATTAGCAAAATATCGTGTTTGATGTGCAAACGTTCAGTTTATTTAGGAAGTTAGAGAATAAAATGTCAGCAGAAATTCTTATCACCACATATTTTTATGAAATTTTGTACACACCTATTAATCATTAAGGATCATTGTTTGATGTAAAAAATGTTTTAAAATCTTTGCCAATGACTTGGGGAAAAAATTTTTTTTGGTTTTAATTTTTTTACGTAAAAATGGTGCGTCGTACGAGAGTAAGTCTAGGGACCGAATTTGCTGTAATATAAATGGAGATTTTAAAAATAATTTTAGTTTTTAAAAAAGGCAGTGGCGTACCATTTTTTTCTTCAAAAATGTTTAGTTCAAACCTCGTACGGACGTCATTGGCAAAGATTTTAAAACATTTTTTACATCAAACAATGCTCCTTAATGATTAATAGGTGTGTACAAAATTTCATAAAAATATCTGTGATAAGAAAATTA
This sequence comes from Monochamus alternatus, assembly GCA_037114965.1. Lineage (NCBI taxonomy): Eukaryota > Metazoa > Arthropoda > Insecta > Coleoptera > Cerambycidae > Monochamus > Monochamus alternatus. Next base: position 38,283,430 of record CM073435.1, read on the forward strand.
TAATAAAAAAGTAAATTTTTTCTTAAAACTGTAACACCCTGTAGCTCAAAAATTAAGAGGTTTAGGACAATTATGTTGATATTAAGTTTTCTTCTTAAAATGACCGAAGGATTCACACCCTTAAATATCAGCATTCAATTAATAAACACCCTGTATAACACGAGTCCTAAACAGAACCGTTTTCGAGAAAAAAATTATGAAAATATCGTGTTTGATGCGCAAAAGTTCAATTAATTTAGGAAGAAAAACTTGGAGAATAAAATGTCAACGGAAATGCTATCAACAAGTGCCCTCTACTTTATGCAAAAGAACTAATTATATCAGCGTATTCGGCACTACCAAAAATGTACCCTTGTCAAATTTCAATCAAATTTATTTGTCAAATCAATGCATATTCAATATTGAAATCAACGCTGACTCATTTCCAAATTACTTATTGCTAACTAGGATTGACTGAATAATCGTAGAATCAATGTCTAAGCAATATTGAATCAACGTCGAATCAAAGAACATATACAGGATGTTACATCAAAATAAACACAAATCCTGTATAGATAGATAGATAGATAATCTTTATTCATAAAAATTGTGGAACACACTTAAACGAATTGCAGTCAAAAATACAGTTTTTTAAATAGTAGTTAAATAGGACTAAAAAAGCCCAACCTAGATGAAAATATTGTTTTAAATTAAAATAAAAAATATCCTGTATATGTAAATAGATAAAAACTAGGTACTCTAAAATATTAATTCTAATTAAAGATAAAGAACAAACAATATTTTACATACAATTACATGAATAATAAACAATTATAAACAACAACAAAATACTTCGCACTAATCACAAAAATAACAGAAATCTACAAGAGATCTGAAACACTATAGGGTTCCAGTTGTAATAAAAACTTGTAGACCTCTGCTTTTGCTTTTTCAAAATTTACATTTTTAATACTATCTGGCAGCTTATTATAAAAATTAATACATGTATAAACAGGACTTTTCCGTGTTAAGTTCAATCTATGAAATGGTACATTATAATTTAAAGTTTTTGTAGTACAATTATGTTCTTACTCAAATTTTAAAAATTTTTCTCGATTTCGAAGCAAGAATACCACACTCAAAAATATATAGACCTGGTACTGTAAGAATATTTAACTCTCTAATTTTCTTCTACAAGAATCTCTAATCTTGAGGTCACAAAGCAGTCTTACTATTTTTTTTTTTTTTTTTTGAATAATAAAAACTTGTTCAATTTGAGGGATAACATGGAATCTAATCCCAACCATTTTCGAGAAAAAAATTATCAAAATTTAGCGTTTGATATGAACAAGTTCAGTTAATTTAGGAAACAAAAGTTGGAGAATAAAATGTCAGCGGAAATGCTATCAACCGGCACCCTTTATACGAAAACATTAATACCAGCATGTTCGGCACCACCAAAAAGTACCCATATGAAATTTTAATCAAATCTGTTGATCTTTAAAAAAAATACATCCAAAATTTGTTTTTTTAAAATTATCTCACGACCTGTATCTCAAAAGTGGCTCTAAGGCATACGTTTATTAAGGAAACTCTAAGTTTTTTGAAACACCCTGTATATTAGCAGAAAATTTGAAAAGATATTATTGAGACATGCATATTTAAGTAATATAGAATATAGCAAAAAAATAAATAAATAAATAAAAGCTTTTATACCGTGTCATTTTCTGATCCTCCCGACTCGAAACTCTCGTCTAATTTCTCCGTCGTCTTAGGTACCAACACTTTATCATTGGATTTTTCCAATTCGTCATTTTCGCTAGAGATTTGTTCATTACTGGACGTCACGGCCTGCTCCCTATATGCAAAGCCTAGTTTCACCAACAATTTGTTGATGGAGATATATTTAGTAACGGTCGGTTCTAGAGCATCGACCGTCTTTGTCTGGGTGTACCACATGACCATCGGAATGGACTGTTTTTGGGAAGAGTCCACTATTTTAGTGGCGTATATTTCCTTGTGCTTCTCGAAAATGTTCTCCAGGGCCTCGACGGAGGATAAACTCCAGGTGTCGCCGCCGGCCGGCCTGATATTGGCCAGGTGACTCTCGTAGATGAACCTGGGAGATTTCCTGAAGTAGTTGGAGCAGACTAATAGATTTTCCTTTGACAGCACTAATTCGTCGGGCCTGTCGTACAGCTTAACGTTGTATTCGTCTCCTATTTGACAGACGACTTTGCCCCTGGCGAAACAGTCGGGAAGTTGCACTACGCAGAATTCGTTCTCGTTCCAGGTCTCTTTAGTTTCCTGGTCTTTACTGTAGTGGATCTGCAGCTCTCTGTAAAAGTCTTCTTCTTGTTTCTCTAGATAACAGAACTTTATGTAGATGAGATCGGGACTGACGGCTTTAGCAATGTTAATCGGTAGCTTGATCCCCTCGTCTTTGTCTTGATCGTCGGACTCGTCATTTGCAGATTCGTCAATTTTTTTTAGTAGGCCCGCTACAAATCCTTCTTCCTCGTCTGCCAAATCTGGTTGTTCTTGGTCACTTTCTGGCCATTCCAGAATTTGTGAACTGTAACCAAATGATAACAGTTGTGAAGAAATAGATTGAATTATTGTTACGTCTCAAGATATACAACTTGGTGTCAAATAATTACATTTGAATTAAGTGTATAATAGTTCTAATGAGACCTTTATTTAAGGGTAAAATTATTTAATAAAATTGTATTGAAACTTGAATTATTTCTCTATTAATAGGTATATAGGGTGATTCTTTAATATTGCAAAAAATTTCAGGGAGAGGTTTTTTAGATAAAAATAAGAAAAAAATTCCCATTAGCATGTGTCCGGAAACGCTTCATTTCCGAGATACAGGGCGTTCATTTTTTTTGTAATCTACTTTTAATACAGTAAAAGTCATTTATAACGCCATCGCTTATAACGAAAAGTTGCTTATAGTAGCGAAATTTTTCGATATTGGTTGAACATACATATATTTTAGGACTGCATTTAGCGTCGCCGGTTATAACATCGGAGTCGCAAATAGCGGCGATTTTTTATTGCATTTTTTAGCCCTAAGGTCGGCTATAGCGTCATACGGGTCCTATGGAAGGAGCCGATACGACAATGACAACTGTCTAATGTTGACAATGACAATACTCTAATGTTGAGCAAAAACAAATTCGGAAAGTAAGAATCTTGAACCAAATATTTTAAATGCCGTAGAAGAAAACTCTAAGTAAGCAAAAAGGATTAAGTATGTATTTATTTATAATTGAGTTTTCTGTTAGATGACTTGTTTCTGTTTTATAGTGTGTTATCCGTAAAAGAATACATTTTTTATTTTTTGTTTATATGGAATAATAAAGCAAATACCCACTACAAACAAATGTATGTGTTAAAAAGCAGTGCCTCATGAGTGGCGAGGGCCTTTTGCTTTCCCCATCTTCCACTTCAACAATTAAATATGGCAACAATGCCCAGTGGCGTACTATGAAAATTGCGAAAAAAGGCAACAAAAAGAAAATCAGTTTTTGTGACAGCATTTAAGAAAACAAACTTATGATATGTGTTTGTAAAGGTCACGAGTATCCCCCTTCCAAACCGGACCCCCCTGTATATACACTAAGAATGTAGAGGAAGGATGGCAATGTTGCTTACTCTTCTATGCATGCCTTCATTGATATACCAGTCCTGCCACTACACATAGTTAGCTTTGGTGTAGAGTTGCTGTTAGTTGGAATTCGTGTTTGTTGTGATTTCTCAGTGACTTTTTAATCAAACTTTTATTCAAATTGTTAAGAAAATGATATGTCAGTGGAAAATTGAGTTCTTTTCATCCCAAATTGTCTTTTCATAATAAGACTAATCTACCAGAGGCGGCTTGTTAGAGGAGGCAGGGGAGGCTAAGCCTCCTCTGCGGTGTTTGTAGCATTGCTAAGAAAATGTCTTATTTATTTTTATTTTACATTACATAAGTACCTACCTATATCATATTTTTATATTTATTTTGTAATAAATTTATTTTCACATGCAACTAATTACTAATTGAGACCTCGAGTGAGCAAATAAATACGTGAATTTTGAATGTGCTTGAAATTTAGCGCTCTCCGAATACGTACCTCATGCTAACGGAGCTGCTGGCCGCTAAGCGCGGTAAGCCTCCAGCGCTTTCATATGTATCTAACAGTGCGCGACCTTGAAGCTTCAATACGCCCGCAAATAAATCTCAACACTGTCCTCTAGTCTCCATCAACTATATCTTTTTAACATGTAAGTTCTTTAATTTAGCCATCCTTCTTCTACCACCACGCGATCGCCCGTCGTGAAGCCTCGGCACTCTCGGCAGTAATCGGAAATAGACAAATAAAAACATTTGTCATTTGTATTGTAATCTATGCACTGTAATTTCGCGGGATTCTGTGATAACGGGTGTTTTTGTGTAACTTAATAGTGTTTTTGTGTAATTTAAAAGTGTTTTTTTTAAGAATTTGTGTTTGACAAGCAATCTTTTACATTTTACTGGTACGTATTTAAAACTTTATTTAAAAAATGAGTGCTCAAAGTGACAATAACATCTTCTCTAGTTGCATGGACATTGTAGATTATTTGCTATTAAAAGGATTTCATACTCTCAGTTACGATGAAAAGCTGATAAACAAATATCTAGACCAACACCTTCTTTGCCGTCTTTAGTTGTAATAGGTGAGAAACAAAATAGGGGATTTAACAATAATAATTATAACAAAAACGACTGGTTAACCCCATCAACTATTAGAAATAAATTATACTGCTGGCAATGTTTGTTATTTCCTACTGATAATTTATCCGTTTGGGACAGGGTGGGTTTTAATAATTTGCAAAATATAACACGAGGTCTCGAAAGGCATGAAAAATCTCAGGAACAGGGTAAACGTTATTGTAAATGCTTTAGATTCTGCTCACAAAATAGAAATACAAAATTATAATGAGAGGTCCGTGAAAATAGAGATATTTTGCATAGATTAATCGATGTAGTAATATTTTTATCGTCTCAAGAAATTTCTTTTCGCGGTCATGAAGAAAAAGCGGATTCTTCTAATCAGGGAAATTAAACAAATTGAAATTAGGTTTTCTGACTTAAATAGTTTGCAATGTTTCGATTTAGTAAATTCTGATAATTTTTCCATATTTTCAAAATTATTTCCGAATGATTTAATGGACATTTTAATAAAACAATATCGGATGTTTGATAGAGCGTTACTGTGGAATGAACTATGTGTACTGTACTCTAGAGATGGGCAGTTCCCGAGTAAACTGTTTTAAAAGAACGGGTTTCGACACTGAACTGCGAGAATCAGTTCTCGAGAAGTTGACAAATCAGTTCTTTGAGAACTGATTTGTATCGATTGATGTAGAGTGCGAGAGATATTTTCAAGTTTAGACGTCAGAAGGAACTGTTTAGTGAATAGTGAACAAGTGTTCACCGCCTATGTGCTTCAAAATCATACAGGATCTGAATTCTGAATAACTGATTGGTGATCCGATTGCGGAGCGTTAATATCATTCTTAGTTAAATATAATATCCAAGAACTGCATACCAGTGCACATAGGCGTCCATACCAAATTGTTACATTAATAAAAACGATATAGGTATGTGCCATTAATTATAATTATATGATGTATAAGAATTAAGAACTGAATTTTATTAACAAGTAAAATACAACTTTACAAAAATATAAATTAAATTCTGTATTAAAAAATAAATAAAAATCAGTATCTAAATGATTCGAGATATTTTGGAAAAAAGAGGCTTCAAATATTTTGATTAAGAATTCTTATTCTAAAGTCTAAACGCTAAACGGGTCGCAATCGTAAAACTCGGAAGAAACCGACCGTCTGCAATTGACGGAGATGCAGGATTCGGAGAGAAGCGTATATCTGTGCAGTGTTTGACGTAAAATCAGTTCTTAAAGAGCTGGTTTTAAGAATCAGTTCTTTTTAGTGATTCAGTTCTCGAGAATTGAATCATTAAAATGAACTGCTAAGCCCATCTCTACTGTACTCCGATCAACAACTTTTAGGCAGTTCAACCTCGCTTCAATAATGCTTAGTTTTATTTGGAATAATAAATTAATAAATTGCCTACCTCAAACATACAAACTTTTATCTTTAGTGTCAACAATTCCCGTAACATCAACTTCTGTAAAACGGTCATTTTCAGCACTTAAGCGGATAAAAACTTTTGCTAGAAATACGATAGCTCAAGATCGCCTGTCAAGTATATCTTTTATTTCTATAGAAAAACGTATATTTGTCAGAATTAAAAAAAAAACAATTCATTTTATGATGAAGTTATTGATTATTTTGCTGGATCACAAAATCGCAGATTGTCATTGATATATAAAAATATTTAAGTTGTAATACTTAATTTATTTGCCAAATATATTTTTATTTTTAATAAATATATATACCTATATATTATATATACCTATTATATGCATTGTAAATATTAGATAATAATTTCTTGAACTTTTTTCTCTTCTATTCATTGTTGATTTTAAAAAATGAATTTTATTTTATGTTTTTTTTACGTAAGGGATTTATAAGTTAGTTGCGTGGGATAATAGGGCTAGTGGCGAACAACTCACTTAAAAAAATGTAGCGCGCCTATTGCACTACCTCAAGGGTGGGTAAGGAAATGTGCCAATGTCATTATAAAACGATAGTTTGAGGTTATTCGCTTCAAGTCTCCTCTACTGAAAGCATCACGAGCCGCCACTGTAATCTACTGGAATTGACCTATTTAGTAGTGATTAATGACATTACATGCCAAATAATAGATCAGTTTTAAAAATAACCCTTGACTGGCTAAATTATAGATTGCAGCTTTTATAAAATGCAGAGAATATATTTATAAAAAAATGTCTTATTTTACTGTAATGGCGGTTCCTTTGAAAAACTTACATTTTGCCTGTGGAATCTGCGTATTTTTCTTGCACCAATTGGGCATTAATGCAGATATTTACCGAATCCCCGATTTCAAATAGGGCGACTTCTAGGGGATCAACGCGATGTACAATCATCTTTAGAGGTTCCTGCGTCCTGAAATTCTTCTGTAAGAAGAACGTTGCACTTTCAGACCATGCTCCCGTGCTCTGATATGGTTCCACGTGTGCGAGTTTAACCAGAATAGCCTAAAGAGGAATTATACGTGAATTTATGATGTATAAAAATGTTTTTAGTCAATATACAGTATGCGCCAAAAGTATGGAATAAATTCAATAAAAACGAAACAATTATTTTTTGGAAAAAATCCTCAAACAGGTCGATTTTGAATTTAAAAAATACATATTTTAGCGTAAAATGCGATTTTCAAATGTCATTTGTTTTCGAGTAATGACGTCATCGATTTTTTTTTAAATGGCAACACCATATTTTTTTCCTTGATTCTTAAAGATCATTTCATTCTCTATCAGACAGTACTAAAATTTTGCCCTCTTACATAGGAAAGTTTTCGAGTAAATGACGATTGAATGTTAGAAAACGTAAATCAATTAAAATAAAGCAAAAACGTTATCAAGATTAGTTTTTCAAATTCCATAGTTCTTTTATGGATCACGTAGGTGAAAATCTTTGCAAAGTGTCATTGTCACACCGACTTTCTAATAAGTATTGTAAGCGACACAGAAATTATTATTCAATTTAAAGTATTATGGCACATTTAACTGTTACTCAAAGAATTGAAATTTTAATTCTTATCGGATGCGGGAATATGACTAGAACTCAGCAGGAAGTTTGCGATTTATTTAATGAAAAATATCCAGATCGCCCTATCAGCCAATCAACAGTCAGTAAAGTAGAGTCTAAATTTAGAGAAACTGGCAATGTTGTAAATATTCCAAAACCTGGACGTCCAAGCATTAATGAAAATCAGAAACAGAACATTTTGATAAGTATGGTGGATAATTCTCATAATTCTTCACGATTGGTTGCATTAAACAATGACACTAGTCAGAGCACAGTGCTACATATTTTGAGGAAGGAAAAATATCATCCCTACAAAATTGAACTTGTGCAGGAACTCAATGAAGATGATCCCGATCGCCGCCTACACTTTTGCGAAATTCTAATGGATTTATGTCAAAGAAATAGAAATTTACACCGGCAAATACTTTTTTTCAGATGAGGCCACATTTTGTATGAATGGTACAGTAAACCGTCAAACTTGCAGATATTGGAGTCGGGAAAATCCGCATTGGATGGCAGAGGCACATACCCAACACTCTCAGAAATTAAATGTGTGGGTTGGAATAGTTGACGACAGAATAGTAAGGCCTTTCTTCTTTGAAGGAACCCTTACAAGACAAAGATATTTAGAGTTTCTAGAAAATGACCTTGTTCCAGCCCTTGCAGTAATTTTTCCTAACGATAATAACCCTGACATTCCTGACGATACCATATTGTTTCAGCAAGACGGTGCACCTCTGCACTATGCGCGACCTGTACGAGATTTTTTGGACAACTGTTTTCCTGAGAGGTGGATCGGCAGACGCAGACCGATAGAATGGCCTGCAAGATCGTCAGATCTTACACCTCTTGACTATTTTTTTATGGGGATACTTGAAGTCAAAAGTGTACATTAATAAACCACGTAATTTAGAAGAACTTCAAAATCGCATTCACTTAAAGTGATGTACGAATGATAATTGAATTTAGAAAGTAAGTCCAAACTAATTCGGTTTTTATTAGGACTAAATTAAGACCAGTCACGCAGGCCTCTTCACACATCCACTGTGACACAAGCTTTATTTTAAAAAATGTTGACAGTTCCATGTAATTAATTTTTATTGACAATCTCAAAGTTTATAGAATTATAAATACAATTTTCATATAAAGACGAGAGAAATTAATTGACCAAATAATTCAAGTTAAAATTGCATCCATAGTTCTCTAAATCATGAGGTAAAAGAAAACGTTACAGAACTGTCAAAATTTAGAGTCAGTAAGAGCTGTTGTTTCTGTTGTCAAAACACGGTAAAAGCAAATAATCAATCAAGTATTTTGAAAACAAAAAAATAAAAAAGGAACCCTATTGTATGATAACCATCATAACCAGATGAAAAAAATGAAATATCCACTACCACTAAGTATAAAAATTTTAGCCACGGGCTCAGGGAGGCCTAAAATACATTACAAAAATATTTCAGAAATCTAGTTTGATATTAAAGCTGTGGTAGTCTTCTCCTATAAAACAAATCAGCGAACTATATTATAGGAAAATATCTGTATCCGACTCAAATTCCTTTATTTCATTAGTATAAAACGTTTAAAATTGAAAAAAAAAGCCACTAAAAACTGAAGAAAAATACAAAATCACAACATAAATTTTTAGTGTGTCATTCATTATTGAATATTGCAACCTTTTCCTAATTTAACCAACGCAACACATCCAATTACAAAATTATAACCTGTTTGGTAATTTAGGTAGGACAAATTTTTGTTTCGCTAATAACACATTTCAATTTACCTGACTCTCCAATCTGGTGAAGTTTTCGGTCAAGAGCCTTAAATTAGACCACGGAACAATAACAGTATTTCCCCAATCCACTAATAACAAGTGGGCTTTTCCTTGCAATATATCAACTTTTTTTATGAAAGCCCTGTGCCAGTTACCTCTGACGGGATCCTTATGTTCCACAACAACGTAACTACCTAAAAACGTAAAGAACTAGCAATTCACGTACAACTGCAAGCGTGTCGGAATTATTACCTTCTACTGGTATAAAATTCTCACACGTCCTATTTTTATAAAAACGTTTCAGTTCCGAGTCCATATTTACGAGCAAACTAAGGTAGTTGGCCTAAAAAATAAGTGTGACTATACCGATGGAAATTTCGAAATCGTAAATTTAAACAAGCTCCAGAAAGGAAAGAATACTTACTATATGTACAAAGATGTTATGCGGATCGATAACATTTGTTATAACGACTTTTTCGATTTGGTTTTTTTGAAATTTGTAGCTATTGCTGTATATCTTCAATTCGGAAACGTACGAGTTCTAAAATAAATAATTTATCAGGTACAGGCTGGAAAAATACAGACGTTACATATAAAAACCACCAAGTCTCTAAAATTAGCACAAATACATCCTTTGACAAAGTATACTGGGTGTTTTTTTTTTCAAGGTACATTATGGAGATCTTGTAATCTTGCTTGCTGTAAGCATCGATTTCTCATATTAAACTGAATAACAATTACATATACAGAGTGATTCAGTCACTATGTCATTAATTTTAACCACGTGTTCTGAAGATCTAAGAGACAGAAAATGAAAAAAAAAAAAAATTTATTCAACGGATTCAAAAGATAAACAAATCACCCCAAAACAATCGATAACATGATGCGTTCGAGTACTGAAGTTATATAGAAGTCCAACATCGTTGCTACTCAGGATCATATACATACAGTGTGGAAGAAAAGTATGGAATAAATTAATTATTTCTAAAACAAAAAAGTTTCATGAAATTTCCTCGGACACGTCAATTTTGCTTTTTAATAAATTATAGTTTAAAAAAACTAGAAAAACACGCTTTAATAGCAAACCGAACTAAAAAGAAGAAAATAATTTTGAAGTATCAAGAGTTTGGAAAAAATATAAGGGTTCTATTTAAAAAAATATCCGATGACGTCATCACGCGAAAACAAATGCGTTGGTATAGAAGTCTTTTTAAAAAGCAAAATCAACGTGTCCGAGACAATTTCATGAAACTTCGTTGTTTTAGAAATAATGAATTAATTCCATACTTTCCTTCCACAATTATAATAACAGCATGTTCGTGACTGAAGTGATAGACTTTTTTTCTAATGACAAACTTCTTGTTTGCAATCTAAAATACATGTATTTTGTATATTCTTTGAGGTACCTTTAGAAATTGTTGCATATTTAAGGGCATGTTCTAGCATAAAATTCATTGATCATGCTCTCGTAATGCAAGGTCAAAGGCTCCACAAAATTGTAAACAGTAAATAATTTTGGATAAAACACATATATTTTGTCACCTTTTCGTTATGGTCTTGAAAGCAGAATCAAATTGAGCTCGTATATTCTCAAATAACGCAAATCGCATTTGATTATGAATATGAATCAAATCCAATATTTATGATCTGGAGGTACCGAAAACACAGACACAAATGTCTATTAAAATGGCTTATAAATTTTTCTACGGCTCTGTTCAGTAGACGACAACAGCGGTCTTTCACTACTTCACTCTACCCAACTTGAATTGCATTTTTATTTAGGCAAATAGCAAATTTTATTAATAATTATAAACTACACTGGTGACAAAAACACACGAAATTTACCAACGTCTAATGAAAAAGGGAGAGAAGTTGGGCTGCATGCTTCTGTTCCAGTGCAGGCGACGGCGGGCTCGCTTGCATAGGAAAACGGACCCAAATGATGTTTGACTTATTTCGCCGGTAAGATATTAAATGGAAATTTTAACTGCCAACTTTTCAACCTATCTGATGTCATTCATGATAAAATTCTCATGATTTCCTATTGATTACACCACATATTTATAAAAATGCAAATTAAATTATTGTTTGTTTCCGTTATTATTTTGCGGGTCCGCATGTAGAAATATTCTTTCAAAAATAGTCAATTAGGCTAGTATTCTAAGAAACAGTAATTGTTTAATGTTTAAGTTTAAGCCAAGACCTGTAGATATAAACACGGCCGAGTAGGGACAAAAATGATGAATTAGCAGAATGCTTGGTGTGTGTATGGAAAAGAAAAATTAATATATAAAGAACTCTTCTTTGCATCGCATCGACGTGTCTTCCGAGTGCTGGAAGTGTTATTTTTATATAACCTATTCCAATACTGCAGCTATGCAGTGCTGAGTAGACATTAAAAATAAGGTAGGTAAAGACTCGAATTATTTCACATATTCGTATTATACTCATTTTTCCCTATCTTCTCTTAAAATTAATGAGATTATGACTAAATCACCCTTTAGATAAAGTAAATTAAATTGTAATATACTATAGTCGACGGCCAAAATTGTAGAGAGTGACTAATCGCTAGCTTGTAGCGACGAGCGAAGCGTGTGAGGAGCAACATTTCATAGGCGTACTAAATTTGAATGCGATCAGATATAAAAAATATACAAAAATAATTACATTACATAACATCCATTATTTTTAGAGTAGAAACAGTGATATAACAGTTTTTACCAATTTCGAGGCGTTAGATGATAAAAATAATAAGAATATTCAAAAATTTAAGGTTTTTATCTTGTATTATCAAATACTCAAAGTCGAAAATAATAGAGAGTGACTAATTCACAACACAGAGATGAGTACGGAAGATACGGGTCATATGATTACCTAAGCGTGCCACTTGAGAAGAGTTAAAGCACAAAATTATCAAGAATAAGCTGACGTTGGCTGAATCTAGCACATTAATAATTTACTTTAAATGTGTCATCCTCTTTACAACTTAAAATGTCATCCTTTTGGACGGCGTTTGCCCACCACCACCCACTTACACCTACCTGATGCGCACTCCGCGGATATCACACTTAAGCCTTGTCCTCATGGACGCGAAAATCACGGATTTTTGCACCAATTTTGCAACTTCTGTTTTAATTATTTATGACGGGAAAATTTCCACTTTTAACAATTGCAATTTGCAAAACTGTCAAACACTACAAATATTATTGCCCCTGTCATTATTATGTGGTGTTAATAAATTTGTTTTGAGCTTCTGATAATCTACCATGGCAGTTTCATGATGAAAATGTTAAAGGTAGTTGACAAAATTTGTTACAAATATATATTTTTCCACCATTAAATAAATCGCGCAAATATTTGCGAATTCCGCATTCAAAAGGACAAAAGGCTTTAGAATACATACACACTATTTACTATTGGTTACTAGCACTGTCACTAAAATGCAAGTTTCCATCACTTTCCGTTTCACAGTTGTACTTCTTTACCACTGTTTTATTTGCACACATATGCTATTCACGTACAATTTTGTTAATGAAATACATATTTCAACATCACTTACACTCATATTTTGACCTCGCGCTCTAAACTCTTCATACATGTCATCATCCGATATTCTTCACTTCGATCAAATCACTAATCAAATTAATTAGATTCATAATTAAATTAGCGAAAAGATATACTCGAAATTTTGCCCGCTTGAACGATATACCTGCCCATGATAGCACTGGAAATGAAACAGTTGGTTCTGACAATTCGTCGTAGCCAATCAAAAGCTGCAGCGCATGCGTAGCAGAAGCTGTGTAATCGGATATGCTCTCAGATATGCGGCACACGATTTTGTAGGAAAAATATACGGGCTGCATGTATATTTCTTTGTGTTGACTACTATAAATTCTGAGCAGGTTTATAACATGAGTCACTCTCTACAATTTTGGAAGTCAACTATATAAATTTCTTTTAAAGCTGTTAAATTTCATTTGTAAATGTGTCTTTTATTTTGAACACTCTTAGAACAGATAACTTCATCAGAATCATATCAGAAACACACATTTTTTCTTAAAATTCCACATGAAAAAGCAAGTCCCACATATTTTTTAATAGAAAAACTAAGGTCAGAGTTTTTAGGTGCCCATTTACACCAGTAATTCACTCTATCAAGGTTCTCTTGCAAGAAAACATAATTCTGCAAGGCATTTATCCTTGAATAGATCTTCATATCGTCTGCATACAAAAGATGAGGTAGATACTCGCAAACTAAAGACGTTATTAATAAATATATTAAATAATAGTGAGTCCAGGATTGATCCCTGAGGAACACCCGACAAGACTGAAAAACTTGAAGTAAAACTAGTGTAATATATTTGCTGATGCCGATTACAAAGATAAGAACGCATAAGTCATAAAATTGTATGTCTATTTACAAAAGGGTAAAAATGCTAAATTAGCAGTTGTTCCTTTTCCGTCTTCGTCAATATTTCAAACACCCTTTCTTAACTGAACAATCAATAAAATCGAGGACTAGGTTTTAACACATGATAAATACACAAATTTTTCAATTATAGTAGTAAAAAATCACTTACCTTCCTCTGTAGAGAATTTAAACTGTCGTTGCTGCTGGATAGGGCGTTTGAGCAAGTATATATAAGTATGTCAATAATGGAAGTCAGGCCTCTGTCCGAAGACGAAATCATCAAATCGACCACATATATTCCATTATTAACATTTTTCACAACCATGTATATTTCTTTTCTGCAAGAGAATAGGTTAATTTTTAATTTTTGTGAATCTAGCGTTCAATATACCCATTGATTACTTTGCCCATGTACACGTGAGCATTTTTACCCCACGTAGTGAAAGCAGGATTATACAGTTCGCATTGTATCGCAAACGGTTTCCTCTGCGCTAAGTGCGGTGTTATTTCTTTCAATCTAAAAAAAGATGTAAATGTATATTTTATAAATAAGCAGGTGTTAGAAAATTTCTCTTACTTATTAATGTCTAATATTTGCGTGCTTCCGAAATCGATAAAGTAAATTTCGTACATTACAGTCGCTCTTTCATCTTTAATGTCCGTCAAGCGACCCCGGCACCATATCTTCTCAGTTTTTGTGACGTACATGGCTAGGTACAGTTCATCTGAAACGCAAGCGCATACAGGATGTTGCGGTATTCCACTCACAAAATTGTACAAGAGACCTTCTGACCAAAATATTTAAAAAATTGTGTCAATACAATTAACTTCAACAATTCTTTTAACCTTAATGTTTAGTTGTCAATGTCCGGAAACCCCTCGCAGAGAGAGTGATACTACTTGAAAAAATGTGTCAAGTTCATGTAACATCTTCTCGGAAAGTCAATAAAAACGGAATTACGTAACCTCAAAGTTATTTTTTTGGCTATAACTGTTTTAATACTGGAACATTTTCCTCGTTTGTCATATTTGTTTATTATTTTACACTTTATCATTTTCTATTCTTGCTAAAATTAATCAAAAACTGCTGCAGCCTTATATGAACAAAGTATAAGGATTGAAATTATCATCAAAGTAATACTACGATGTTTGATACATGGTGGTTGTCCGGGTTGTTATGCGTGACCTTGGTAATTGGTCGCTCCCAGAAATAGAATTAAAGTGCACATCCCTAGCATTAGCCGGGTTCCTTTGACCTGCCCTAGTTGTTCTTGGGCTAGGGTCTGTGGAGGACAGACCTGCTATCGGTATCTCCGGGCCTGCGCATATATTGATTTTGGCTCCTATTGTTGGCATTACAACTGTTACGGTCGGAACCACTCCCCAGAGAATGGCAGAAGCTTTTGTGAAGTCACCACTGAAGATGTTAACAGTGGAGAGGCAAAACGTTTCAAAGCATGGGATGCGACCAGCTACAGAAGTGCCAGGGGACACCTCGGAAGACCACCATTATCTATGGAACAGTTCTGACCGTAACAGTCGTAATACCAACAATAGAAGCCAAAATCAATATATGGGTGGGCCCAGAGATACCAATACGTAGTGGCATAACAACCCGGAAAACCACTATGTATCAAATGATAGCATCGGTCGTGAAAGCTTAAAACCACTAATACTACGACAGCTATAACTCATCAATATACAAAAAATTAAATGTCAATTTTCTCACAAATGATTGATCTTTTTCGAAACAAAAGTATCAAATTTTTAGATAAACAACAAAATTAAAGTATCTCCAGTATGTATCTTTTAAGATGCCGCAATTTTAGAAAACTGTGTATTAAATTAAAAAAAATAATAAATTATAGCCAAAAAAAAAAACAAATTAAAATAAATATATAACTTTGAGGTTACGTAGTTTCGTTAATATTGACTTTCTGAGAAAATGTTACATGGAATTAACACCCCCTAAATTTTCAGCAAGGAGTTTCCGGCCACCCTATATAATAAACATTTTATCACATTGTTGATCGAACAACTTTGGACTGGTTGTTACATTGCCCATTCAGTCATTTTGACACTTCGAGAGATATGCCGCTCTCTTTTTCACAAAAGAGCAATATGCCTCTCAAAACGTCGAAGAAGTCTAAACTAGTGATGTAGCAACCAGTCCAAATATTATCCATCCTTAACTCGTCACGGAAGCTTGCAAACCAAACTTGATTGAACTTTATTTTTGGTCAGAAAATCACCTGTAAAACTTTGTCGACGACATATTAAAGCACCCAATCCAAACTTACTGATTTGAGGCGAGGTGACCGTGTTCGCGCCCATTTTAACATAATTCTCGATGTCTTTGTTCATCTGTGCAAACACCGACTGGTTCTTTTTAAGCTGAACATAAAAGCACTCCAAAGATTCGATGTGCGTCACTTCTACCAGTTCATTATCTAATGGAATTTGTAAAATGTTACCGATTGCTATAAAGACCAATATTGTAACTACGAGGGAATGTAATATTTACAGTATTTATCTAACACGCAAGTTGTGATCCATATGACTAAAGAAATAAGACGCTTTTAAAGGATAGATTGAGAAACATCGCGTACATGAGCGTCATCTTACGGTCATTTGGAAAAATATTACTACTTGAGAAAAATTAATATTTAGAAAACTGTCACAATTTAAAAAGAAAAGCAAAGTCAGTAGTATAACTGGTAGAGTTCCCTGTAGCGAAAAGAAACAATAATTAAAAATCTGAGGTTAAAACGTAACACAATGTAACATGCAAGATAAAATATTTATATTTCCTTGTAACGTGATGAAGGTAAGTTATCGCTCTAATGCATTCTGATAATTGGTTTTTGTGTTTGACTAAAATTTAATATAACGCGAACAGTTAATTATAATTAGTGAATTGATTATCTAAGTTACCTCACTGCTTTTGTTTGTTTTATTTTTTAATATAAAATGCCTGGGAAGAATACTGCTGAATACACTGGATTTGTTCCAACACAGCAAGAATCAATTCCGAACCGTCCAGAACTAGTTAGTCAGTTCAGTTGTTAATGTACTCTCGGCGAATGCGACGTAAGACGGTGTTGGTCAAACATTTTTCACGGTTCTGAACCAGTTCTCGACGGCTGTTGGAACAGACCTACTGTGTATCAAACTGCAGAAATATATGTTATTCCTATATATCACATATACGCCTTACAGAAATCAAAGCTTTTTCAGAGTTACTGCAGACAGGGAAATATTTTGGGTTAGAATCAATTCGCATATTATGTAAACCAGATTTTAATCTAACGAACAAAAATTGTTACTTTTGCAAATACCACTTCGAATTAAATGTTTTAAAAATACTGAGAAGAATATTCTCACCTCATTTTGGTATTTATTTATTTAAGGTTGATTCAATTGTTGAATGAATATAAAAGTAATGGTAAATACATATATATCTACAATTCTACTGATTTTTTTACTCATACTGAGTATATTTAATTTTCACAGAAATTATCAGTAGTACATCGTACTGATGAGAACCATTGTAGTTCAAAACAAATGTATTTAACAATAACATTTAGTATAAAGTATGCATCTATTTTTTTTCATATTAATCGCTATTAATCACTAGTCCTGTAATCAACTTATTTTCCTATTTATAATAGAAAATATATAAAGCATTAAAAAAACAATTACTCATTTTATTATTAAACCAATCATACCTTCTTCTTTAATAGATATATTACAAAATTCATAAATCATTGACTACATAATTTTGTAAAAAATCTGTTCAACTTTTATACTTGAACTTATAATTTCTTACAAAATTTTGTTATCGAGGATTATGAATTTTATTTCATATGTATGTTGCACTCTATATATTATGGTATATTTAAATTTACCGCCAACTGCTGCGTATTGAAGCTTATTATACAGCGACATCTATTGTGTAGATTTTGAGTTATACTTTTCTCAAAACAGATAACGTAGCACAGTGCAGTTGCTATTTTTTATCCAAATGAACGTAAGATGGCGCCAGGTATGTCTGGAGCAAGTCGTGCCTCCCTTGCAAGACAGAGAAGCGATGACTCTTATTTAGTTACTCATGTTGTGATCCATTTATTCATTGATTAGGACATTTTGTAAACCGAAATAGCAACAACCACAACTTACGAGTTAGATGTTTTACTTTTTCCACGAATATCATAAAAGCTTACAAGAAAATGTTTTATAGTTGACGGCCAAAAATCTAGAGAGTGACTCATAAACCTGCTCACAATTTATAGCAGTCAACACAAAGAAATGTACATGCAGCCCGTATATTTTTCCTACAAAATCATGTGCCGCATATCTTTGAGAGCATACCCGATTACACAGCTTCTGCTGCAGTAAGTACGCATGCGCTGCAGATTTTGATTGGCTGCGACGAATTGTCGGATCCACCTGTTCCATTTCCAGTGCTATCATGGGTGGATATATCGTTTGGGCGAGCAAAATTTCGGGTATATCTTTTCGCTGATTTAATTATGAATTTAATTAATTTTATTAGTGATTCTGTGTTCTTAAGAATGCAGAATAATTCAAGCTCTACAGCGTATTTTCAAAATTGTCCTAATTTAACAATTGAGGAATATCGGATGATAACATGTATGAAGAGTTTCTACTGGTCTCCCTATACTGTGCCGCGGAGTGCGCAACAGGTAGGTTAAGTGGGTGGTGGTGGGCAATTGCCATCCAAAAGGACGGTATTCTAATTTGTATAGAGGATGACACAGGTGGTACATTTAAAGTAAATTGTTAATGTGCTAGGTTCAGCTGACGTCAACTTATTTTTGATAATTTTGTGTGCTTTAACTCTTCTCAAGCGGCACGCTTAGGTAATCATGCCACCCGTATCTTCCGTACTCATCCCTGTGTTGTGAATTAGTCACTCTATATTATTTTCGACCTTGGGTAATTGATAATACAAGATAAAAACTTTATATTTTGGAATAATTCTTATTATTTTTATTATCTAACTAATAGTGTTCGTGATGTAAACAGCTATTTGTTTATTGTATTTTGGCATCTGTGGGTAATAGATACACATAATGTAAATACTGTGTAGGTAATGTCATAATTATTAGTGGTGATGTGGTGAACTTACGGTATTGTTAAACATTAACTTATTCCTTTGTTTACAATATAGATCCGCTCCTGACAATTATGGCAACAATGCTGTTGGAAGTACCAGATAGATGGTTTTACTTGAGGTATTTATAAAATTATGCCATCTGATTTCACATTAAACTACTTGTTTAATTGAAAAATAATAAGCAATAGCAATGAATATATAACACAGGTCCACAAAAAAAAGTGGTGTGTACTGAGGGTTCCATTACATTTTTTCCCATTGAACACGAATCTGAAGTCAAAATGAGGAGTCGTACAGCAAATTTTAGAGAAAATCCATAAAACTCCCAGCACATATGACTTTTTTTTTGTGGACCTGCGTAAACTTTTGATGCAATTTTTTATCGTTTTTATGGGTTTTCTCTAAAATTTGTTGTGCGACCTCCCATTTTGACTTCAGATTCGTGTTCAGCAGGAAAAAATACATAGAAAAAATATAATGGGACCCTCAGCACACACCACTTTTTTCTTTTGTGGACCTGTGTAATTTTTTAAAATTAATTCAATAAATTTTGACTAATATTTACTACGGATTTCATTTCTACTTAAACATTAAAAAAGCCGTATTTATTACTTTTGTTTATTATGTTTTCAGAATAAAATAGGTAATTTAATGTAGTGAAGTCAGATAGCTAAATTTTATAAATACCTCCAGTAACATTCTGCATCTCGTAAATGGTAGGAGCAAATAAAGAACAGATGATTTGGAATCGAAATGAAGTATTGAATTCAATAAATGAGAAAAAATGTAAGTTTCCTTTGCCACAGATTTTCTAAACGCCCTGTATACATTCTGGTAGCTTAATAGAAAATTTTGATTCTTTACATTTTCATTTTTTCGATGAACTTAAACCTACCTGTATTTCTAATTAAACTTACATTAAAATGGTCTTTACAAACAAACAATATTGCATTGCTTCATTTCGTTACACTTCATCGCTCTACACCACATTTTTCTTTTCAATATTTGGCACGTTTGTAACGTAAATCATTCTCTATTATTTTGGACCTCAACTATAGTTCATTTATTGGAATATTTACGTTTAAATGCACTATATCCATTATTAGATATTCATGGAAAAATATTTATTTCATACAATTCCCTTCACCAAGAAAACAACAATATCTCTAAATATAATTAAAATATTACCTCGAACAGCTTTCTTATCTAGTCTTTTCCTTGGTCCAGAGTTCTTCCCTTTGCTGGATCCACCAGACAAGGAGCTTATTTTTTTATTGTAAGAATTACTTTCCTCTTTCCTAGACGAATGAGCTAAAATAATAGACTTATTACTTGCCGTTATCGATAACAGATCTAATCAAAACTTACTGCCATTAGAACTGTTAGAACCGTACATTTCAAGTTCATACTGCAACTCGATAGGATCCTTCACGTAGTCCGGCGGCAAGTCATTCGTGCTGACCAGCTGTAATTTATAATCACTGGACTGTTTTACTGTGAAAAGATCGTCTAAGTTGTCCAATATGGGATTAGGACAAAATCTTGAAACAAAAAAAATATTCGCTAACCATTCGCAAACGGTAAAATTATTTCAATAAAATAAAAATACCATGTAGTTTCACAGGCTACTTGGCAATGTGAAATATTTGAGTTTTTGAACATTTTTTTTATAATAAAAGTCGTTATATTTCAGAAACCTCAAGAGATATACAGGATTTTAACCAGCAGTACAGTCCACTGTGCAGAACACATAATAGCTTTTTTTTACAAAAAATCAGGAATAAAAATGTCAAATTTTAAATAAATTTCATTTTTAAGCAGAAAACTTGTTCATTAATCCGACTTCAATATTAGCCCTGTTTGCACAACAGTTTAAAACCGTTTCCAATCGTCCAACGCATATGCAGTTTATTTGCAATGCCTCTATGCACCTGACGATTGGAAACTGATTTGTGTATTGCGGAACAAAGCTATTCAGATTTTTAAGAATCATGATGGATGTGTATTCCATAGTGTTATACTAATGTCTTGGAATAGGCTTCAAGAAAGTTAACTAGAATTTTTATGGCCGGTTTCTCAACTAGTAGATATCTAAAAGTTTTTATATATTTTTAGGTATTAATAATATTGTGTGAAACTAACTACTCAGTGGACAAAAGCCCCAACCTGCGTTGAATTACACCCACAATATCTACCCATATATTCCTTATTATTAGCTTTTGTAACATTTTTTTTACTGTTTTAGATATCTATTAAATAAACTTATCGATTCCATAAACTGGAGATATCCCATGAATTCGGTTTCTGAACCATTCGATAATGCTTATCTATTGCATAAGTTATCGAACAGATATCCAGAAAAATGGCAAGATATCTGTCCAATAAACATTAAGGCACGCGCGCAGCGATTTAGCTGTTGCTTGTTTACATCTTTATTGTAAGGCTTAACCCAACTTTATTTGATATTTTCGTGACGATTACTTTGTGCAATGGAAAATTCTGATTCATCTGCCTCTTCAGATGAAGAATATTTAAATATAGTTAGATATCTTGAACCGTCAAGACGTTATCGTGAAAGAGAAAACCAGCATGAAAAATAAAGCGGCAGAATTTCGAGAGGGGTTTACGGGCGCCGTATCTTGAAATAGTGTTTTCTACAAATACAAGTAATTTTAGACATTTAAGAACTGAATAATATAGAATTTAGGAAATAACAACAATGTTATCTCATGCCACCAGCGAATATTCAAAGGTACCGAAATAAAATAAATGTATAACGTCAGAAAGCGATTTATCCAGCAAATTTTTATGTATTGAAAACTTTCAAAATGCGTATTTTTTTAAATTCAGCTATAGATGTAAACATTATTATAACATAAACTTACATATTTCTGCATATAACATTGTTCACTTTTGTTTATAAGTATGTGAAAATAATTGTTAAAATGTGGGGTTAAAATAGCGAAATAATATGTGTCATACAAATGCATTTTAAAAGTATTATATTATTTGAAAAGAGTTTAAATAGTAAAAGTGGATAAACAAAACATCAGTAATTTTATTTTTGATATTACTTTTGTTCTACACGTTTTATTTTTCAAAATTTCAGTACCTAAAAAACACCACAAATTTGATCATTTTACAGTGAGAAATACGGCGACCTTAACGAAAGAAACTCAAATCTCTAGTACTAGAACAAATTTACTATCAGTATTAGAAAAGGTTTTAATAACTTCGTTTTTATGTAACAGGTTTGTATATATTTTTATTTAGTTAATGTGAAGTGATATCATTAGGTAGGCGATAGTGGTGCCATCTACAATTATTTCTTGAAAGTGTCTTACTTTCATAAATGACATCTGCAAACAGTTGTGCATTTGGTAGTTCCCTCTATGATTATTGCAGATATTAAGATATCCATTCAACTGTTATGTATTCAACAAAATTTGGAAGGCATGCGTTCAGAAACCAATATAAAATTATCGGTCTGATAAATTTATGTACTCGATAGTTATCGAATGGATTGCGCCAAATGTTGAGACACCGGCCATTAGACATGTCAAAGAATGACTGAAATATGTTCATTTATAAAAATATTAATGGCCACCTCCTTCCCTTTGCCACTCCCAAACCTCATCAATAAAGTATGTACATGTATCTAATTACATGAAATTATAAACCAGATTCTTTGCTCAGTTATCCAGAATTTGATAATTATCCATTTTTACTACACTCCACACAAAACATACTATCATTGTTACTATCACTGCTTAACAAATATGCTTTTAGCATGTCAATTTTTTCACTGTTTGAATAATGTGCCATATTTTACTTAATTACACTGTATTTCACCGAAAATATTAATTAAATACACAAGACACTTAAGAGAAAAATACTGCCTATGAAAATAATGAAATGATTTAAATACATTTTATATGTTAGTGTCGCAAATCTTAAAACAGATGCGTCAAGCAGTGCAATACTTAAGAAACCATTAGCTTAGTTCAGAAGATGCAAAAGTATCATATCATATTAATTTTCAATTATTGTGTATTGAAATTATCAAATCCCTTTCCACAAATATTACATGTTGTGTTTCCACTTGTACCTTGCCTTTGCCACAACTTATTCTTTTGCCCTGGACCAATGCGGGAGATTTTGCCTCCTGCGCGTGACACCTACCTGTTACCTGTGCCTACGACATCAGCTTCATTTTTTGCATGCGATTGACACTACTTTTAAATATTTTACTTCGCTTTCTCTTAATATTGAATGCATATATCAAGTTGGTTATTTTGTTATTCCATGTTTTGTGTTTATTTTTAAAATCTGTTTCATCCACTACGAAACTACGAAGTACGATATAGTTAGTACTGACATATTTTTTGAGGTTATGTGGCGTGTGTTGTGTGAAAATCATAATTTTTTTTTGTTAATCTTCATAAAATAATTTAAGGGGATATTTTGTGTATCTTCCTAACAGTGTACAATAGTATTAACTTGTGAAATGTGGAAAACTGTTTAAATAGTTTTTTTAACAACGTAAGCTTTTATGCATGTTTCTCGATAATTTTTGAAATCATCGAACAAAGTAACTTCCTAAATACTTTAATTGGTAGTATCCTTGTGTATATACCGGGTGTTCCCTCTAAGACTTTCAGTGCGAATATCTCAGAAACCATCATAGCCAGTGCGACGAAATTTGGTATACAGACACTAGATGGCGCGTAGAATCTGATGATAACATCAATTTTTATACAGGGTGTTCCATTTTCCAAGAAATCGATTTAATTTTGATTTTTTGGTTGTCAGCCCTGCTAAAACTTATGTTTAAATTGAAATATACTTAATTATGAACACATTCTGACAAATAAACATTCAAAAATTTCAAAATTTAACATAAAAAAACGCCTCCAAAAAGTGCCCAAATTTCATTGTTTTGTCATGTAAAATGTGCATAGCCTTGAGCCAGACTTACACAGAAGAAACTAACATCGGCGAACTTCAAAACTATTAATTGTCATTGAATTGTCAAATATTAATGGCATGAAGTATTTTATTTTACATAAATAACGCTAAATAATGGATTTAATGCAATTTACGTATGCACAATGGTGTTATTGAGACTTGTCGATAAAAATTTGAGTTGAGGCTTTTGGAGCATTGTGGTCGCCGTGCCGGCGCAGTCTACCGCTACAGCTAGAGTTACAGCGTGAAGATTGTGTAAAATATCTGTGAAAATTTTTAAATTATTCCATTATAATGTAATAAAACTTCAGTAAATTGTTTTTGTATGTTACTACAGTGTACATTAATAATTAGGTACACGTATTTTTTATGACAAAATAATTTACAAAATTGTGTAAGTACTTAAAGAATATCCCTGTTTTCCAACTGCTGTAATAATTATTGATTAGTTATTTAGCAACAAATAAATTCAAACAAAACCATTTCTAAAACTTTTAATTATAATGTGAACGTGTTTGTCGTTGAAAGTCAGATCTGAACCTACCCTAGCCCCACAAAAGAAAATATTACGAAAACATAACCTAGAAATGATTGATTCTTGTATCCACATATTTCAGCACTTTACTTATGTTTAAGAAGAACTCTACATCTGTAAAATAGTAAACCATGAACTACAATTTCTGTATTTCATGATACAGAACTGAAATAAAGCAACTGGTTTTTCACCTGCAAATGTACTATACCCAGTAGGTAGGTACCTATCAAACAGTCGTTTAAAGCTAGATAATAATTTGTATTGTTTTTATCTTGCAGTTATGTGTGTGCTGTGCCACAAATTACATTAAAACAGACACCAGAAAGAATAAGTGAAAAATATTACGGACATTTTCTTGGAAATAATTCTAAACATGGAATGATGGATAATATTATAAAGAAGTCTGTAACTCACATTCTTTGAAGAGTATTCTATAAAACATTAAATTCAGTTGTCTGTCGTGGGTTTTAAAATTTCTAAACGAATAAAATTAAGAAAAATAAACTAATTTCATAATTCTATGTACAGTATGAAAACATCTTGTTAGAATATCTTTAAAATGTTGAAAGCTAACTGTTGTTACAACATATACACAACATAACGTAATAAGGTAGGTATTGAACGATGAAACGGCAAGATTTGTTTCTAATCGTACATGCATGAACATTCCTCAGATTGAACGTTGCTCTGTAAAAGAAATTAGAATACAGAACAAGTGTTTAATATAAAATCAGATGTAATAATGTAAATTTATTTTATTGTTAATTAATCAAGAATTCATTTAAAGCTAGACAGTAATTTGTAATTATTGTTTTTATCTTTCAGGTATGTGCGTAGTGCCACAAATTACATTGAAACAAAACGATTCGTAAAATAGGACACCAAACAGAATGAACGAAAAATATTGCACAGATATTTTGTTAGAATTAATTTTATACATGGAATGGTGGATAATATTAAGAAGTCTCCTAACTCACATTGGAGAGTATTTTACAAAAGAACAAAATTTTCAAAAAAGACCAAAGGAGTGATTTTTTATATTTTATTATAGCTATGATTCAGTTGTAACCAGCATAATTTTAATTAAAAAGTAATACGTACCTACATTGTGGCTTATTTTTTAAATATTAACTAAATTGAATAACTTGATCCTTCATCTTTAAGTATTAATTAATTTTATATTACCTATTTCTGAAACATTTCTGTTTAATAATTTGAGTAGAATAAAAAACAACAAATACAGACTTCAATTTATTAACAATAAAATAAAATTACATTAAGTATCTACACTATTACATCTGATTTTATATTAAACACTTGTTCTGTATTCTAATTTCTTTTACAGAGCAACGTTCAATCTGAGGAATGTTCATGCATGTACGATTAGAAACAAATCTTGCCGTTTCATCGTTCAATACCTACCTTATTACGTTATGTTGTGTATATGTTGTAACAACAGTTAGCTTTCAACATTTTAAAGATATTCTAACAACATGTTTTCATACTGTACATAGAATTATGAAATTAGTTTATTTTTCTTAATTTTATTCGTTTAGAAATTTTAAAACCCACGACAAACAACTGAATTTAATGTCTTATATAATACTCTTCAAAGAATGTGAGTTACAGACTTCTTTATAATATTATCCATCATTCTATGTTTAGAATTATTTCCAAGAAAATGTCCGTAATATTTTTCGCTTATTCTTTCTGGTGTCTGCTTTAATGTAATTTGTGGCACTGCACACACATAACTGAAAGATAAAAACAATAATTACAAATTATTATCTAGCTTTAAACGACTATTTGATAGGTACCTACCTACTGGGTATAGTACATTTGCAGGTGATTCTTCATAGCAAAAACCAGTTGCTTTATGTCAGTTCTGTTCATTGTTTACTATTTTACAGATGTAGAGTTCTTCTTAAACATAAGTACATAAGTAAAGTGCTGAAATATGTGGATACAAGAATCAATCATTTCTAGGTTATGTGTTCGTAATATTTTCTTTTGTGGGGCTAGGGTAGGTTCAGATCTGACTTTCAACGACAAACACGTTCACATTATAATTAAAAGTTTTAGAAATGGTTTTGTTTGAATTTATTTGTTGCTAAATAACTAATTAATAATTATTACAGCAGTTGGAAAACAGGGATATTCTTTAAGTACTCACACAATTTTGTAAATTATTTTGTCATAAAAAATACGTGTACCTAATTATTATTGTACACTGTAGTAACATAAAAAAACAATTTACTGACGTTTTATTACATTATAATGGAATAATTTAAAAATTTTCACAGATATTTTACACGTCTTCACGCTGTAACTCTAGCTGTAGCGGTAGACTGTGCCGGCACGGCGACCACAATGCTCCAAAAGCCTCAACTCAAATCTAAATTTTTATCGACAAGTCTCAATAACACCATTGTGCATACGTAAATTACATTAAATCCATTATTTAGCGTTATTTATGTAAAATAAAATACCTCATGCCATTAATATTTGACAATTCAATGACAATTCATAGTTTTGACGTTCACCGATGTTAGTTTCTTCTGTGTAAGTCTGGCTCAAGGCTATACACATTTTACATGACAAAACAATGAAATTTGGGTACTTTTTGGAGGCGTTTTTTTATGTTAAATTTTGAATGTTTATTTATCAGAATGTGTTCATAATTAAGTATATTTCAATTTAAACATAAGTTTTAGCAGGGCTGACAACCAAAAAATCAAAATTAAATCGATTTCTTGGAAAATGGAACACCCTGTATAAAAATTGATGTTATCATCAGATTCTACGCGCCATCTAGTGTCTGTATACCAAATTTCGTCGCACTGGCTATGATGGTTTCTGAGATATTCGCACTGAAAGTCTTAGAGGGAACACCCGGTATATATAATATAGTTAGTCAACCTACCTACCTAATTTTACTACACTTCTTGCTAAAACAAGTATTTTTGAATTAGAATTATCTGCAAAAATTTAATTTATGTTAAAAAATTATTTATCGTACAAATGAAATGGCAACCTCGCCTTCAGTAAATCGTATAGTTTATTAGGTTACGTCAGTGGTCTATCTGGTCAGTGGACCTTAAAATGTGGGTGTTTTAGAAAAAAATAATATCTCAGTAAATATTTGTAAATTTTAAAAATGACTTACTTATCTAAAGTAATAATATACTAGATGATGCACTTAAAAAAATAGAGTTTAATGACATTAAATCGGCAAATTGGCTTCTAAATTTTTACGGCCCTGCATGTTTTGCAGACATTATGCTATCAGATTTAACAATCCCTGGATTATTATTGCGCAAAAACTGAAATGAAACGTGTTCCACTGTTCAAGATACAACATTTTTAATATCGTGTTCTATCTGTAACTTTTTTCTTAAAATTTAACATAGAATCCAAAAAATGCAATAATATACAGGGTGTTCCATTTAAAATAAGCAAGTTGGTAACGACTTTCAGAATCACCCTGTATATACTTTTCCACAATACATGTTATAAAAAAAAATTTAAAAAACAAATATAAAAAAACCACTCACTCTGTAAAATTCGCATCACTGGACGATTCATTTAATAAATAGCAAGGAGTTGTATCCACACCCCTCAACAGTTTCAAGACTCCTCTGAGATTAATCTTTTTCACATTAACACTTTCAGCTGCCGCAAGGATATTTTTCCATGTCATTATCGAGTCGTCCAAATTTGAAATGAGTTTTGCAACACTATTATCCGATTTATTAAGATTTTCAGAACTGGACAGTTCCTTGATCAACTTCTTTTGGAATAGATGGAGCCGACCATAGAGGTCGCCAAAATAACTGTAAATTTTCTTTTCCGTGGAAGTAGTTTCTCCGTTGCTCATTTCTTTAAGCTTCTGTAAATGAGAATTGGGTTCATTAAATTATGGGATTATTATTAAAAGTTGTAAACGTACCCTTTTTGAGACATGTAGTTGTTTGAGCACCTGCTCTGCCTTATCCCTGCAAATTTGGAATTCATTTAACTCATCGGTGTTCTGCAACAAAAATTGGTTTATGATAAATTATCTGTAAATTAAATGTTGTTTTTAATTTATTGGAAATATAAATGACAATCGTAAATTCAGATACAACAGAACTATCTTATAAAGATTACGAGTTATAACGAGCACTCGGCTGTAACGAGCAAATTGCAATGTCCCATCAAATTTCCTATTAACACTCGTGTTATTGCTCGGTTATAATGTACTTAATTATAACATGTGAAATTGACCACTTATAACCATTATGAGATAGCACTCCGTTGTAACAAGCAAACTGTTGTGTTCCATCAAATTCCCTATAAACACTTGATTCAAGTGAAATTGACCACTTATATCCATTACAAGATATAACAAGCACTCGGCTGTAACGAGCAAATTGAAGTGTCCTACCAAATTCCCTATAAATACTTTACTATTGCACACTTATAACGTATTTGATTATAACAAGTGAAATTGACCACTTATAACCATTACGATATATAACGAGCACTCAGCTGTAACAAGTAAATTGAAGTTCCTATCAAATTCCCTATAAACACTTGTATTATTGCTCGGTTATAATGTACTTGATTATAACTAGTGAAATTGACCGCTTATAACCATTACGAGATATAATGAGCACTCAGTTGTAATGAGCAAAATGAAATGTACCATCAAATCCTTCATTTAACACTTGTATTATTGCTAACGTACTTGATTAAAACAAGTGAAATTGGCTTCCGAGTATTTCTCCTCATCTTACAAAGAAAATAAATCCATGCTCTTAGTTATTTTAAAATAGATTTGTTTTTTAATTACAAAATTTTGCCATTTAGTTCTGAATCAAAGACTTCAATTTACAACTCATATTGCTTATGCTTACCAGTTTTGATAAGTACTCCTTCTCATGGCTTTCGTGCTTTTCGATGAAGCAATAACAGCAAGCGCCGCTATCGCAGGTTTTACAATAGAGCTCGACGTCCATGCTGCTGTGCTCCGAGCACTTTTCCAACTCTGAGGAAAATTCGCCATTAGTAATTTGCACCTGTACATGCGACCACATAGACTTGACATTCTTATGGACCATTGTGCAACATTCCGCACAAAAAACATCGCTGCAGTCCCGACACCGCATTACCGCTGTTTTGTAGCACGTAAGATAGCCACATTTTTCTAAAAACAAAATAAAGAAAATAAAAGGGAAGCGATGTAAAGAAATATAAAAATAGCAACAGAAAAGAATTACCTTTCATCAAGAAACTCGCCTAATTCTAGTTTCTTACTACTAAAAGCATATCGTTAAATTTCAGGCTAGCTATTTCATTTCAATTTAAACTACAAACTTTTTCAAATAATACTAGATTGCCCATTTTTAATTGAAAAGAAATATTTTAAATATATGTTTAGAATAATATACCGCACATTAAGAGCCAGTATACAGGGTGAGTCAGTCATAATGTCATTAATTTTAAGAGGAGATAGGGAATAATGAGTATAATGCGAATACGCGATTAAAAAAAAAATCTAAATGCATATTTACGCTGAAAAAAATATTTTCAAATCATTATTTAAACCCCCTTTTCAGACTGTCACTGACCGCTCGCAGCCTTGGTCGTTTATAGCTCACAGTTCAACTCGATGTCGATCTGATACAATGTTGCCAAGTTGAAACATTTTTCTAGTACCTACCCACCTAGGTTTTAGACATCACAAATAAAGGGTTGTACTGACTATTTTACTATATTGTCACAGAATTTGCCCCACTCACATCCAATTCAACGACTGTGGTACCGCGAAATGCTAAGATTGCCCCGATCGCCCCTACACGATTCTGTTAAACAAACAAAATGCCGTGGATCGAGACAGGACTGGAAAAATGGGGAATCGACGAGAAGCATTTGAGTCGTTCGGGAAAATGGATCTAGAGATGCTAGAATATACCTGGAATATTCGTTGGCTCTATAAATGAAGAATAAACGGCCGAGTTAGTCAGTCTTGTATTACAGTCTGAAGTGTTTAGTTGGAGAGATCAAAGTGATTTAGATAGCGATTAATTAAATAAGTGTTTAGTTGAGTTGTAATTAGTGTTCAATAGTGTACTGAGTAGTTAAAAAAGATAAATAATTAATTAACGAATTGTTTTTCTGGCAATAGAAAAATTTCGATTAGGAAATCCGTGACAATATAATTTTTTCTTGCTCAGTTCAACTTCAGCCAATAATAATTTAAAATGTTAATATCCAATGAAATCAAATAATAATCAAATAATTCTATTAAAAATTGCAAGTAACGCGGTCCACTCGGTAGAAAATTCGGTCGAATCAAACGATACCTGTACACTCCTGCCCATACGTTAACAACAAATCACCTCTGAAAGCTAAACCGACAAGTAGCGTGAGGATTTTCCTTTGAGCAAATGCAACTGTTATGACTGTAAAGAAATTAGCTTAGTTACATTTAAATCACAAAACTTCAACGTATCTAATAATAAACCGAGTAATAAACCATTTACGTACATTACATAAAAAACCTATACCCTAATGGGTAAATTATTAAGAGAAGCTGAAAAGTGTTTCGTGTTTAAATACTAAGTAATAAAAAACCATCGTGTTGCCGACAGAAAACTGTCCAAGACCGAAATGGTATGCCTCTGATCTGATGCTCATAAGTTATCGAGAGTGAATCTTGACCTACCGTATTATTAGGTCAATAACCTAGTTACCTAGTTTTTGTACTGTTATTTGACAACTAGGAGTAAAACTATTTTTTTAAATCTAGATACATGAATGAATTTTCCTTAAATATTGATTTATTTGTTAATAAAAACAAATGTAGATAAAAAATAAATGTTTTCGAATGTTAGGTTATTACAGTTTAATAATTTAGATATTATGTTTTCACTACGTTTTACAAATAAATATGAATTTTTAGTATTACTCGTAAGTACAATTAATTATTCAGTTTGTAGTTACGTACATCTAGCCTAGAAATTTATTGTTTTTTAAGTAGTATGGTACTTACCTATTTAAAATGACAGTTCGAGTAAAACTGCACTCATCCGTCAATAGCACTTATTAAGCTAGCACTATTAATAAAATTAGGGTCAGCCGCAATTTGATTTTGATACCAATAATTGCAAATTTTGCATTATGAATTTATGACAAATACGCGAGACCGAAATAAACAAACTACTGCTTACTGCTTGTATTCTCTCCATCCCCCCTCTAAATGTGTGACGTGATCTACAAATTTGGGAGGAAAGAAATGCGGGAAATGCAGAAAGTGCTAAATGGGGGTAAATTTGAATAACACGCTGAAGTGTTAGATGATATTATGTATGTAAACATGATGTAGAAACGATGTTTAATCTGGCATTCGATTGTCGTATGGGTGTGTCAACAGAAAGTTCATAGCGCACCAGGAGTGTCGTGTTACCGATTTTTATAGGGTGATTTGTTTATTTTTTTAAAGGTTGAGTAAAAATTTTTTTTTCCGATTTTCTGCCTTTATTATGCCTCCCGAATACGTGGTTAAAATTAATGACATTATGACTGACTCACCCTGTATAATAGAGATTTAAGTATTTTATTGATTTGCCACTGCTATGAAACAAAACAAGCAAAAAAAACAAATAAAAAAATACAGCACTTTATATCTATCTATACAGGGTGATTTTGTCATACTGTCATTAATATTAACCACATATTTGGAAGGCCTAATAGAGACAGAAAATCGAAAAAACTAAATTCTACTCAACCTTTCAAAAAATACACAAATTACCCTATAACAATCGTTAACACAATGCTCCTGGTATGCCATAAATTTTTTTAAGACGTGTACCAGTATTGTAGTCCGGCAGCATTGCCACTCAGGATCACAAACATATAATAACAGTATGTTCGGTACCGAAGTGATAGATTTTTCTAATGACTGTTGTTTGTTGACAGCACGAGGGTTTTTTAACTATTTAAATACAAAAAATGTTTCAGCCTCTCTTAATAATTTAATCTAGTTAGTATTGGATTTTATTTCACTATTTGTGTAATGAAATATGAATGATTTATTTTGATCCATTGGAGTTTTGTAATTTCAATACTAAATATTTTTTATGTTGAAATTTAATATGTTAATTGTATACTTTTAAAAAATAATTTATAGCATTAATTACATATAATAAGAACAGGAACATATTTAAATTTGGCAACATCGCATCAGGCCGACATCTAGTTGAACTGCCGCCAACAGTCAGCGATAGTCAGAAAATGAAGTTTAAATAATGGTTTGAAAATATTTTTTTTCAGCGTAAAGATCTATTTAAATTTTTTTTTAATTGCATATTCGTATTATACTCATTTTTCTGTATCTTCTCTTAAAATTAATGACATTATGACTGAATCACCGTATATTAAAAATAACAATTTTGTTCCAAACATAACATAACCTTAACTAGTGGCTATTTTGCATTTATTGCCCCTCAATAGAGCAATCCAACGTGAAAAATGGTGTCTGTAGGACAAAGAGTGCGAATTTGTATAACACGACAAAACAAAACCACTATAATAGTCTAAATTATCCACAGTAAAAAATACAAAGAGCTAACACACCAGTTGATAGTTCCACATAAAAGCACAAATTTCTACTTATTATCATATATCAAGTTTCAAGTTATTTGTCCTACAGCTGCCATTTTTAAAGTGATTTGATAGCAAGGTGATGTTGGATTGCTCTATTCTATCCATAGACCTTATAAATCATGGACCGGCCCTAGAAAGAGAGGTCCGCTGCCCTCTTAGAATATAAAATCCCAGGAAGTAAGGTTTATGCTATGTTCCCTATTTAAAAATTGCGACGGAAGTCGCCATATTGATCACCCAAGTATGACTCATTCTTAGTGGTTGTTGAGACACAAGCTGGTGTTTACAAAGTGTTTTGTGTGTTTCTAAACTATTTTGGATAACAAATTGTGATTATAATAATTAAGTGTTGACAACAATTTCATATTAAATAGTGGTGTATCGAAAATTTTACATTTTAAGACTTTGTAAGCCTAAAATAGACAATAATGGTTAGCTGTGCTTCTTGTGGGTCTTCTCAGACTTCAAAGAGTAAAGCAGACAAAATAACATTTCATATGTAAGTAGATAATAACAATTTACCTTTCTCGATATTACTTGATACATTTATTAAAGTTTAATTTCAAATGTTTTATTATAAACTTTAAAATTTCAATTGAGGTTAGGTTATAAATTCATAGGCGTAGCGTAAGGTATTATTGCCATGAAAGTAAACTAAAAATGTCATATTTTTAACTTTCTTATGTCATGAAATGTCAAACCAACTGTAATATTCTGGTTATTGTTTTATGTTTTATTAGTTTTCCGAAAGATCCTCATAGAAGAGAGGCTTGGATCAACTTTGTCAACAAACCGGGATGGGAACCAAAACCTACAAGTGTTTTATGTTCGCTTCACTTTGATGAAACATGTTTTGATCGTACGTCTCCACTAAAAGTGAGGTTACTACCAACTGCCCTTCCATCAATTGAAGTTGAGCGATTGAAATATGTAAGTGTATTTAAAAAAAATTTCAACTTTGATATTATATTACATATAATTTTAGGTGAGATCGTATAACCCTGTACGGAAAATAAGAGTTGTTGAAGATCAACCGAAGTTAATAGATGAGGAAAGAGTAGTTGAAGTATGTGATGATATACTGGCTGTTCCTGGACGGTCAGAGTGTGTACGTACTCCTTCACCTGGGTCTATAAAAGAACCTCTTCAGGATACCCCCCGTAAGAAAATTTTGAAAAGGAAAATAGCCGAATTACAGGGAAAAAATGTTTTGAAGTCTAGAAAAATAAGAAGTTTGCAGAAGGTTGTATGGCGTCAAAAGAAAGTAATAACATCTCTTAAGGCCATGACGGTTCAATTGAAGAAAAAGAATTTATTGTTTGAAGAGCAAGGAAATGTTTTGTTAGAACAGTTTGGGACAAACAAAGATATTATTGAAAGGCTCTTTCGAAAAACAGTAAACAAAAAGGTTAGAAGAAAATTTGAACATTCAGTTCGAGCATTTGCTGTAACTTTGCACTTTTATTCACCTAAAGCTTATAATTTTGTAAGACAAAAATTTCACAATAGCTTGCCCCATCCGAAAACTTTGGCAAAATGGTATTGTTCAGTTGACGCTAAGCCAGGTTTTACCACTGAAGCTTTTAACTTTTTAAAAACTAAAGTAGCACATACTAACAAAAATGCTTTAATATGTTCTCTTGTATTTGATGAAATTGCAATTAGACAACATTTAGAATATTGTGGTGGTAGTTACTATGGTTATGTAGATTGCGGCAATGCATTGCATGGGGATTGTATGGAATTAGCTAAAGAAGCACTAGTATTTATGCTTGTGTGTATAAATGAAGCTTGGAAAATACCATTAGGCTATTTTTTCATTTCAGGAATTAACAGCGAGCAAAAGCTTTCCTTGTTGAAACAAGCTCTAACTTTATTAAAAGATGTTGGGGTTATCATTACAAATGTTACATTTGATGGCTGTGCAGCAAACTTTGGTATATGTAATTTATTAAATTGTAGATTTAATAAGACGAATGTTAAAGTAGACTTTGTACATGACAACAATAGGTACTTTTTATTACCCGATCCAGTTCATATGCTGAAATTAATAAGAAACTGTTTCGGAGAAAAGAGACGTTTTATTGATGTGAATGGAGGATGTATTGATTTTGATTTTTTGATAAAATTAAACAATTTGCAATTAAAGGAGGGACTTCATTTAGGAACCAAACTTAGAAATCAGCATATTAATTTTTTTAAACAAAAGATGAAGGTGAAACTGGCAACTCAATTGTTAAGCCGATCTGTATCAGATGCTTTACTTTTTTGTAGAGATCGGCTACATATAAAGGAGTTTGAAAATTGTGGACCAACAGCCGAGTTTATATTATTAATAAATGATGCCTTTGATATTTTAAATTCCCGTAAAATAACAGATTTTGGGTTCAAGCAGGCTGCATGCTCAAGTAATATAAACAATATTAAAAACTTTTCTAAAAACTTTCATGACTACATTTGTTCTTTAAAATTTACAGACGGCTTGCTCGTAGTTGACTCGCAGAGAAAAGCTGGATTTATCGGTTTGTTAATGGACCTTAAGTCATTGTTAGGTATATATGAAGAATATGTTGCAAAAGGAGTTTTAAAATTTATTCCTGCTTATAAAATAAATCAAGATCATATTGAACTATTTTTCGGTGCAATTAGATCGCAGGGAGGTTATAACAATAATCCAACCTCGAGGCAGTTTTCTTCAGCATATAAAAAAATACTTATTCATGCCGAAGTAAGAGATGAGGGAGCGGGTAATTGTATACCATTAGAACAAATTAATATTTTAAATGTTGCATCTACCAATAAAACACCAGAGCAAATAATTAATGAATCCGTTCCTAATCGCTTAAATGACGATTTCGATGATACTGAAATATCAAATTTTTTAACGGAACACGATTATGCCTTTAATTTTAATTCTTTATCTCAATATAGCATGGAAGTGATAAAATATATATCTGGCTTTGTAAGTTATAAATTAGGAAACAAATTGCAATGTGAACATTGTATATCTCAATTGTATGGGGAAAAAGAAAACTTTTTGGACTCGTTAATTTCTCACAAATCAATGGGAGGTTTAACTTATCCTAGCACGGATGTCATTAAAATATGCGTAGAATGTGAAAAATTGTTAAGAATAGAACAAATAAGTAACAAATACAAAATTAATAAATCTTTAATTTCCTCAAAACTGTTACAATTTTTTATTCAAAGAAATATATTCTCAAATATGTTAAACCATGATTTAACTCCACTAGAAAGCCACAAA
Organism: Monochamus alternatus; assembly: GCA_037114965.1. Lineage (NCBI taxonomy): Eukaryota > Metazoa > Arthropoda > Insecta > Coleoptera > Cerambycidae > Monochamus > Monochamus alternatus. The sequence continues at coordinate 38,319,879 of CM073435.1, forward strand.
ATATTACTAATTAAATCTATTTGCAATTCATATTTAGATATTAGAATACATTTTATTTGTAAACAAGTTATCACCCAAGAGAAAATAAGAAATATGTATACGAAATTAATTTTATTTAAGGGACAATAAATATATGTTTGTATTGTTGTGTATTTTTCTATTACCACCCAATCCATTACTTTATTTCAGCCTATCGCATAAAAAAATTCACGATATGGGGACAGTGGGAGAACAGTGTTTAATATCGATCACACTGTTGTAGAGACATCTACACACCCCTAATTTAGGGTTAGCCCTTGAGGATTAGAATGAAGCTTCATTACAGATATAATTTTATTTGTGAACATAAGCTCTTCGTTAATAAATCGGTTTGTTTCTTCAACATAATTCTCTGATCGGAGTATGATTAGTTGTTTCATGGGCAACAACGAAGAAACAAATGTAATATAAAACTTTTGATTTTAATGATCTGCTATTAATTTTTTGATATCGTACTTTATGGTAAGACGATTAGTTAACACTCTCCCTAACATTTGCATTGGTTATCAATAATATTGATGTTTAAATAACGCAAAAAATATATGCAACATTGCTTCTTAATCTAATTAATTCAAAATTATTATTATGAAGAATTTCTTTTTCAAATATCTTTCTATACTATAAAATATATGAATATATAATTTAATTTCGATAGTTCAAATCAGTGCTTATAAGCGCCACGGTATCCCTTTGAAAAGGTACGCCACTGACAACCGGAAACTTGTTGTCCGCCATATGCAACACCCATCCCGGACGCACATTTTGTTGGCAAACCTTCCTTCCTGGGATTTTATATTCTAAGGCTGCCCTGATGTGTGCAAGAGGGATGAAGCTAGTCCGGGCAAAAACAGATGTTCTATGACAGAAAAATATATAAACATAACCTGACAAAACTTTTCCTGTTACTATTGTTAATGATTTGTGTGCCTTTTGTGATTTAGTTGTGTTTAGTGTGTTTATTAGCAATAGTTTTTAAAGACTCATAAACTATGGTGGAGTCGGTCTGTCACCGTAAATGTCATACGTCTGTCATTTACGGTTTTTGTTTTTTTCGGCCAATGATCTGTGGGTTTTTGCCCGGACTAGCTCTACCTCTGTCGCACACATCTGAGCATCAACGATTTGTATAGGCAGAAAACGATTTTGGGTGCGTCCATGATTTATAAGGTCTATGATTCTATCAACTGTCAAAACAAACTGATTTATAGTCTTTTCAAGCAGGAGTCAGCGATTGGTGTCAAACTGTTGATATAAATTATAAAATCAATTTTGCGCTGATTCAAGCAACACAAATAAAAACCCAACATTGAATGTAAAAAGAAAATGATTTAAAATATATTTTTTAATAATATATGTCAAAATCATTATATCATTTTCTGAGAGTCGCATACAGTTAATTAGTATTTGCTTCTATTGGTTTATTTTATGGATTACATTGTTCAATAAATAAATAATATATATAATTTTTACCTCCTTCTGGCTCCGGTGGATCTAGATGTTCAGGAGTAACAGATTTTTTGTTTTTTGTAGTGGGCTGAGACACTAATAGCAACTGGGTTCCTGGAGGCTTTGCCCATGCAATCAGTCCCAGTATATAAAAATTTGGAATAAACACTTCCTCCAGACAGTCACCACCTCCTCTGTCAGGTAGATCTGATGATTCATGGCATACAGGGCAAATAATGTTGTCAGCTTCTGTCTTATGGATGCAATCTTGGCACACAGTATGTTGACAATTCAAAATAAAGGGTATCCTTCCGAAATACCTGTTGCATCTCCCTACTAGTGATTGAGAAAAAAAGTATTTAATAAATAATTTAAAAAATTACTTTTTTTTATTAAGATATAACTTTACATATTGTTTGGATCTAATTATTATAAACATCAAAAAACCTAATTGTACCGACTCTTGATTATATGTGAAAAAATAAGGGAGACATTGAATTATTTTTTTTATAAATTTATTACCTTGTAAGCTTTAATATTTGACTACCAGTTAATAAGCACAAAATTATTTTACTCCGCTATAGAATCTGCAGGTAAAATATTGCCAATTCTTTATGAATCACCGTGTGTATTTACCTGAGATATCAAAATGTTGAGAACAGCCTGGACATATATAATTCTTGTATTCGTTCCCATGATTGACAGTCTTTTCTTGTTGAAAACGGTTATAATTTTGATTCCTCTGCATGTTACTTCTATCACGTTGTGGTGGGTGAGAGCGTTGAAGATATCCACTCTGTTCATAACTGTTCTGATTTTGAGAAACATTCATTTGTCTGTAGTAATTATGTTGGGGGGCAATCATCTGTCCATTTTGTCCACAATTCTTGTTGCGGAACTGTGAAGGGAATCCAAATAAATAATCATTAGAATTAGAATGTTGCCCACGAAAGTCGTTAGATTGTTGTCCACGAAAATCGTTTGATTGTTGCCCACGAAACTCAGATTGTTGTCCAAAAAACTCGTTAGATTGCTGACCACGAAAGTCATTAGATTGTTGTGCACGAAAGTCATTAGAATGATGTCCACGAAAGTCATTGGAATGTTGTCCACGAAAATTATTGGAATGTTGTCCGCGGAAAAAAGAATTAGATTGTCCGCGATTTGAAGACGCAGTTTTGAAACGGTTATTATGGCCGTACATAGTGATAAGTTTTTGTAACTATGATGTCTACATATGCAATCACGCTATTAATTATATTAAATATGTTTCTAATCACAAAATACTTTTAATCAAGAATGATTTTTATTCTGAATTTCGACCGCTTCACATCTGACTTTGAGATAAGCCACCATAATTTATTTTGTTTTGTTTAACGCCGCAGTCGCACCAATCCCACTGAGTGCCACTGACATGTAATTTATACAACAGAACAGAGACAATAGAGACCACAAACCTACAAAAAATATAGACACCGTCGGTTCATAATATAGATCACGTGACAGGTTCCGCGTTTCCCAGGGTCTTACGGTCCAGAAAATGGATATTTTATTTACTTTATGTTGGTGGTTATTCATATATGATGACTGCATTGCAATATGAAATTAACTAACTTGCTGTAATTTTAAATGTCATTAAAGAATGTGACCAATCACAGTAAACAAATAAGCTTCACGCTACCGTAAATTGGCATAAAAACCAAATTTTAGCGATTCTTTTAGGGCTGCCATGAATTAGCGGTCGTTGGCAATATGACACTGGCACAGTCTATATTTTTTCTAGGTTTGTGATAGAGACGTTTCAATGGTATACAGAAATTGGTAATCGAATTTAGTTCAGCTTACCCGCAAGAGGGGCGCTAGTATTGTAACCGCCGACAATGTAGAAATATTATTTAGCAACACTACGATGATTTTCATTGGTTCTTTCTTCTGTGTCTCGACTGGAATCACTGAAATGTACGATATGGAATGCGTTTAGTCCATTTGCGCATCCAAATAAAGGTACCAAACCTAGGAGCAGACAAAAGTAGGCACATGAAACTGAGCAAAGACATACTTCATTGGTTATGTATGTGGGTGCGAGAGAGACAACCATCTGCACGGACGATATGGATTGTGTTCTTAATTTCCCATTATTTCGTTTGTAAGACGTCATTGACGTACAGTGTGGTTAACCAGTACATTATTTTATCTTGTATCTCGTTATAGTCTGTTTAGAAATGAAAGAGAGTAATATAAGCTTATTATGTATGCAAATCGTAAGTAAATGTAGTACTGGTGCTTATATTCAATATTTTTATATTATGTATTATCGGTATAAATGAGATGTACTTTTAAAAAAACTTTGTGTGATCGAACCGTACTAAATTCTATCAGGTAGCTAAAATTTAATCCCCGACAATCCGTCTTTGTCGGATATGCCGCTTCAATTTCTCGGTCCATTTCTCTTATAAGTAAACAATATAAAAACAGCATTTCAAACCTAGAGGCTATTTACTTAAGCATCATAACCGGGTTAAGAGGGTTTTTAGTACTTCAAATAAAATTATTCAATATTATCATCAAAATAATTATTTAAATTTAATGAACAGACTTTTATTCCACACAAAAATATATGTATTTTGAAAATTCAAATTATGGTGAGTAAATGTAGTGTTGTATAAATGTACAATGAAGAAAATAAAAAAGTAGGTGTATTAAAATTCATCCTCTGAATAATCTGATGAATTATCTCCGACTCCTAGATTGATAACAATAGGTTCCACAGTAACGTCAATTAAATTATCGAGTTCCCACATTTTCTTCTCTTCTTTTTGTACATGATGTATACATCTTTGCCAGTTATCTGCAGTTACTCGTTACAAGGAATTTTTTAACAAAATTTTCACGTCACTTAATTTAAACGTCGTATTATTTCGCGCTACATCTCCTTTTACCTGCGCCCAGACTAATTCGATTGGGTTAAATTCACAGTGATAAGGTGGTAACAGTAGTACCGTTATTTGGCGATTTGTTCCATTTCATCGATAACATATTTTTTTCTGATCTTTATTGATTGACAAGTGTCAAAAGTTCCTCTTTCACCATATTTGTTTCAAAAGAAATGTTTTTTCCGGATAACCATTGAATTATATCGGCTTTCCTCCAAGCAGTCGTAGGCGTCCGCTCGGTCTGCCGTGAATGGTAACTGGCATTATCCATGACAAATACAGACCCGGAGGAATAAGATCCAACATCTGTATAAAATAGTCTTCCAAAACATCTGCGTTCATGTCTTTGTGATAGTCACCTGTATTTTTAGATTCAAATCAAAGTAAACCGCCATCTACAAAACCACCGGCACTACCTATATGTGTCACTATTAATCTTCGCCCTTTATCTGAAGGTGCCTTGAACCCTGTTGAAAGTCCATCCAAAAATGCTTGTCGAAAATTTTTTACATTTTTATCTTGCCATACTTTTGTTACAGTATATCCCTCGTTGGCCCAAGTTTCGTCTAGATAATAAATATTCCTCTCTTCGTCACGGAATTTTCTAATTGATCTTAAGTAGGATTTTCGCCAACAAATAATTTCATCTTTATCGATAAGAAATGACTTACTGTTCTGCTTTTCCCAGCAAAATTTCAACTCTCGTAAGACGGCCCATAATTTGCTTCTACTGATTTTTGGTAAATCGTTGTCGTTGTTTAGCGTTGGTATTTCTTTTTTAAAATAAAATGAGTGTACTTTTCTGTGAATGACATTTTTGAAGAAATCATGTATAACGACTTTTGACCTCCCTGTAGATGATTTTGGGGGATTTACAGTATCTTGTTCATTTTTTTTCCTTTAAAAGTCTATAGATAGTCGATTTTCCAATTCCTGTCATTTTGGAACACTTTTCCAAGATGTCGTCAAAACTGTTGGTAGGATTTTGGTGTTTCAATGCATTAAATACATTAAATATAATAATCTTCTAATTCTGAGACAGCGCATCTTTTCACGTGTTTAGCAGGTACGTAATCTGATAAGCTCGACATTTTATCCAAATAATATTATATCCACTGGCACAATAGTCACTAAACACAAGTCGAAGTTTACTCTACTGCACTAGCACGTCTTCGTATATTCAGCTCTAAGACTGGATTGATCTGTCACAATACACTGGCTCCTGCTCTATGATGTATCCAGTAAAATATACTAACATACACCCATTACCTGTTAGCATTAGTGGTACCCTATAATTACCTGAAACGAAATATTACCACGCCCATGGCCGGTTCCTACCTCGGGGTTTTATTACTCTCTTTCATTTCCAAACAGACTATAGTGTTATTCTTTGTGTATTTTGCGGGTGTTATTGTTGGAACATGTCATGTTTTATAAGGGACTGTAAAATTAACCAGCATATGAGTGTGTGATTGCGAGAGAGACAACCATCTGCACGTACGATATGAATTGTGTTCTTAATTTCCCATTATTTTGTTTGTAAACACGTCATTGGCGTACAGTGTGGTTTCTTCTTTTATTTTGTACCTCGTTAGTGTTATTCTTTGTGTATTTTTGTGGGTGTTATTGTTGGAACATGTCATGTTTTTTAAAAGAGACTGTAAAATTAACCAGCATATAGCACGAAATAATTCTTCATATCCAGAATTCAATTTCATTTCAATTCATATCGTACGTGCAGATGGTTGTCTCTCTCGCACCCACATTCATAACCAATTTCAGTAACCAATCCGTATGCTTTTGCCACAGACCACTAACTTCTTTTAGAAAAAGAGATTGATATCAGTGACAGGAAGCGGTCAAGCAATGTAGCCACACCCAATTCAATTGAACTAGCAGGTTTGCCGATTCGTTCACGTTAACTTAGATTATCATTACAAAACAGTGCTCACCTGAAGTAATTATAGAAAAGCGTCATTTGTTTGTTTTTCTACGTTCACGCAGAAAACAAAACTTTATTGAACTGTATTTAGTGGAAAAAGTAGTTCTTTATTGCACTAGTGCAATAAAATGTTTATTGCATTAATCTGTAATTCTGCTACAGCGTTTTGTCATCATGAAAAACATAAACCTTCAAATCGACGTTATATTTTCGTAGACTTAGTGTCATCTAAATAAAACATTTTTTGGTTTTTGCATAAACTTAGAAAAAATATTGTATGCAACTCGTACAAAAAGTGTTTATTGCACTCGACGTGTTGCAATTTCACGTCGCGTGCAATAAACACTCACAGTGTTTATATAAATAGTTAGTCAACCGGCCTTAGTTGTGGACCATGTCGGCTAGATGGCGGGACTATAATATGTGCAAAATCTCTTAAACGAACCCTAAGAGAGTATGATTTTGTCAGTCAGTCTGACTTTTTACCGGTTTTTTTAAAGCTCATTTAAGAGATTTTGATGGATTTTGCACATATTATAGTCCCGTCATCTATCCGACATGGTCCACAACTAAGGCCGGTTGACTGACTATACTTTATATAAACACTGTTATAAGTAACTGCTTGCGATTAAGCTTTTAACAAATAGGTAGCGCTTTTCGAAAATTATGAAGGCAATAATTAATGATTCTTTGTGAATCTAAGTTTTATTATTTATATATATTTAATCTGTGAATCTAAGTGATTCTGCTAATTGTCATTGAAGCATTGTGTCAGAGTTCATAAAAATTATTTTATAATACATGAAATGACCGCTGTAAACTAAGTAATCAGTTCCAAGCTCTCAAAATACATAAAGTGTGCTGAGCACGACCTTTGAATCTGTAATATTAGAAAATCTTATATTTTGTACACTTAATATAGGTATATAATTTGCCATCTTTTGTTGGGAAATTATTGTAAGTATTTAAGTATTTATACTGATTTATATAAATGGAATACACATTTAGGTATGTACTTGGAGTATCAAGTTATAAAGTTTATCTGAAAAAGCAAATAAGGTATATACTATAGTATTAATTTTTAAAATCTGGAGCAGATCTACGTAATCTATTTATAAAGACTTATGTAAAAATCAATTTCATTTCAGAAGTGCGTATTTAATTCATTATTGTTTTTACTAGTTTTAAATCCACCAATATAATTGTTAAACAGTTTTGTCGCGGTCTACTTTTGTTGTTCTTCTCATCATTCTTTGATTAAGAGTTTCATTTCAAATAAAAAACATTTAATCATTTCATAACCAATAGACGTCAAAAATTAATTATAATTTTCTTTCAAATAATCGTTGCCTTTTAAGCATCATATGAATTTGGCTTGTGCTATAGTAATAACAGGTGGAGACACCTGTGGATATGATACACGGATAGGATAGGATCTTCATCCTCCACTTTCATCAGTTGCTTTAATTAACTGGTAGAGACATCGGGTCGTATGCATCATGTATACATAAGGCTTGCTTTGGTTTCGATCTGAATTACTGTAAAACAGATCTAAACAGCCATACAGATGTATTCTTAGCTGTCGTCGTCTGGTAAAACTGCTCATTTTTTTTTTCCCATAATTAACGGATAAATACAAACAGAGGCGCTTATCAGTTTTCATCAAATTATCTTTTTTTTAATTAGGTATACGTTTTCCACTTTTAATATGATATACTATATAATATAGTTGCAAATAAAATAAACTCTGTTTACATTTATCAGTTTATGGTAAAATTATTTTTCACACAGAAATATGTGCAACCCTATCCAAGATTTCAGGGAAAACTTATGTTTTTATTTCGAAAATGTTTTACGAATTTTTTTTATGACAAATCTTTGTGACCCTAGAGATTAGTACCTAATAGTATGAATTCTATTGCTACATTACCAAAAAATAACCATTTCAATTTCTTATCACTGGCAGTCTGTGGCGTTAGTAAGACATTTAATTATAATTTAACTGTGTTAATAGTATAAAAATAAATTTATCAGCAGCCTTATTTTATTGTACGGGAAAGATAGGTTTAAGCATATATTTCAGCAAATTTATCGCCGATTATGGCAAGGTTATTTATTTAGCACGTTTGATGTTTAGAAAGAAAATTCGTTGTCATAATTGAAATTAGTCGCGCAAAACAACAAGAACAGATCAAAGAATCCCTGTTAAGGCTAGGGATGCGCACGTTGATTCTGTTACTGGCAAAGACCAGTTACCTAGAACACGGCACAATAATCGGGGCAACCACTATACAGGGTGGGCCAATAGTGTGTGCACGGAAGATTGTGGTTATACTGATATATATTTTTAAAATCTGCTGTTGATGGGGGGTGGGGGGTTAGTAAGAGCTACAAACTAATAATATTTTTATTGGAATTCCTAGATATATACAGAGTGATTCATATTGAAGTTGCATTTTTTTAATAGAACCCCCTGTATATTATTGCATATTGCACTTCATGTGCCATATTTGGTGCCTAAAACGTACCGTTTGGACGTTATTCGATATTTTGTCAAAAAGTTGATGTCTAGAAGTGAAATTGAAAAAGCGGACTACTATAATTTATAACTTTGCTACTGCGCATGGCAAATAGTTCGATTACTGGAAATTACTGCTATTTGGAAAGAACCTATTATATATGAAATATCATACGTCAATTACCAGAAATAAAATTGAAATTTCTAACCAATAAAAAGCTCCGGTTACATTTAACGGCAGGTTATTCCAAGTAGTTTCATAACTGGGTCACGTGATTATTTTTAAGTAACGGATAAAGGCAGAAGTGTCAATAACACGAATTTCTGATTAATCTACCAGTTATTTTTAACAGGCATGTTAGTTTTAACTTGATGTGATCAATCATAGTCTATTTACATTACTAAACGGTTCTGTTAAAAGTCGTGCATACAGACAGAAATAGTTGCTGCATACAGTAACATTCTACTGAATGCTTATAAATAAGAAATATCACTCCTGAATAATATATATCGATGCTAGTGTATACAAATGTCAAGTATACCTCGTCAGAACAGAACAACGTGCAAGAAAAATAGATGATAGATATTTGAAAAACAATGATAAAAAATGCATATATCTCAATAATAAAACTAAATTAAAAACAAACTAGACATGACATTTTTATTTTGTTTTATTTTGCTTATTAGATAAACGTGAAATAAAAGAGAGAAATTAACACATTTTCTAATAATAGAATCTCTCTAGAAATGAATGTCGAGGTCATTTTATGGTAAAAAGCTCTGACCTGTCCCAAATTAAGATTTACCCATTGGAGTATCAATTTCCACCGGTCGCACAAAAATTGCACTGAGAGGTTTTTTTTATAAGGGTTGTTCTAAATAAATGGCAAATTAATAATTTGTGTTTTTTAAGATATTCTTACATGACTATATCTCGCGAAGGTGTTTTGTAACCTCCCCCCATAAAAAAAATCGAGGGGTGTTAGATCTGTTGACTCTCCGGGCCACTGAATAGCTTCATTCATCCCAATACATTTTTCTGGAAAAGTGTTATCTAAATATCGCTGCACAATTCTGACCTTGTGGGGTGGAGCTCTATCGTGCTGAAACCATAGGTTTCTTCTTAGCTGCAAAGGCATATTCTCCAGAAGTGCAGGAAGTTCTTCTTTTAGGAAATTTAGGTAACTCACGGTATTCAATGTATGTTTATAAAAATAAGGCCCAATTAAATGTGTACCGATGATGCCGCACCATACGTTTACTTCAAAATGCCCTTCGCTGCTGCTGTTTGGCAAATCATTACTGACAAACCGACTTTCGTCCGTTCAAAAAACGTGTGAAAAAAACGTGAATTGTTAATTTCGTAGTCATGGTATCCATTGGTCTTTACAATTCATTGAACGGTTGATTTATCCAAATTCAATTTCCGTCTAGCCTACTGTTAATAGCGTATAGTGTATTAACATTGTTTCTTACCCTTCAGTGAATTATTTTATTCTTCTGAACAGAAAATGCATCTTCATTTCGTCGCCTCCGATCTTGCAAAGGTTCTATGATCAGGAATGAGGCGCTCTGGATACCTTTCTCGATATAACTACAGCTTTTCTTGAATTTTTTTGTGATTCGCCGTAAATTAGCAACATATCAACTTTTTCTCAATGAAAAAACATTTTGTAAGCACAAAAGTTATACGTTTGATGTTCGTATTGAGTAATAATAAGTAATTTATAACAATTATTAAACAACGAATAATTATTTTCCAAGGACTACCTTTCTAGGTAGAATTTCTTGTGAGACTCTTTAGAACGATATTGCTTATAACTTTTAAACGGGAAGTAATACAGAAAAATTTCTCTAAATAAAATAAAAATTTATTAGAAAAAAGAAAGCTTTTTAACAGGAAAAAAATTTGGGAATATTTCTGGATAAAATATAATTGATGACGTCATTAGTCGCTGCTGTCAAATCCCAATAATATTTTCAATTGAAAATAGAGTAGATATAATTTATAGAAAATTTAGGCACTAAAAGCTACAACTCTATGAAGGAGTGTACTAGATCGTTTAATTCTCAAGAATTTTTGGACTAACTTAATATTTTCTACGCATAAAAATGCCTATAACTACCTGATCAAGGACTTACATAAACAAACTGAAGTTAATTTTTTGTTCAAGAAATCATGTTAGCCATGGAATTGGCGACAAGTTTAATGAATTCTGTTCATTAATTATGTTCTTGGTGTTTTGGAAGTTGGACTATGTTCAGAAGTTTAGCATACTGAAGTAATAACGAATTGTCCACAAAATTCTGTTTTACATTATTTAAGCTTTGGTACTGCTTCAAGCGCGTGGCCAACAAGTGTCGGTTCCTTCTACAAGCATTGACCCCTCTCTTCTCCGCGAGGTAATAATTATCTTCACCGCTGAAAAGGTAAAAACTAGGCAAACAGTTGAGCGCGAGATGTTGATATACTAGTAGTACTTTTGCCGGAGTTATTATTTTTTTCATTAATAAATATGAAGACGTGTTTTGTGCAATCTGTGATAATTATTTTAGGATACTGTATTATTACCGGTAAGAAATTAGTAGCCTTAAGAGAATGCAGCTCTCTGTTTTTTAAATTTTTGTCTTTTACTTTTACGTTTGATAAAAAAAATAAACTACCATTAATAAATTCCTGCTTATTCTATTTTTGTTGTATTTAGAAATATACCTAAAAAATATATTTTTTCGAAAACTGTCATCAAAATTTATATTTTCGTTAAATTTTCATTTTACAAAGTCAGTCTTTTTTTCATCTAGCTGCCAAATAATTTTATGTTCTAAAGTCTTTTTCGTTCTAAAACAAAACAAATGTCAAAATAATTTGTAATTTTTTCGAAACTTATGATTTTATTAATTAAACAATAGGTATACATTTTAAGTAATATAACATTTCAATATAAAAACAGTAACTATTATAAACAGGACGATTACAATTTATTTTGCACTACATGTAAATTGAAGGTGCCGATATTGCGGTGCAATTATTTTTGCCATTCAGTACCTATATTATTTAACATGGAATATGGTGACCATATAACTTCGAAGGTTTAATTTTTTAAATTTTGTGTTCGAAATATGCCAGTAATACCCCTTCGGATACTTTTTGAATTTTCTTCAAAATACACCACGCTTTGAATTTGTTTTAGGCATTCCGTATTGTCTAGGGGATTTTTGTGGATTAATTGTGAAACAGCACTTTGTGTCGCTTCCAATACTTCTCCTGGTAAATGCTCATGTTCATTTTCTGAGCACATTTTGATTTTTTTTTATTTATTTATTTTCCTTTATGACAATATTAATTATTGTATAGGAATAGTCATGTTAACCTGCGTCTAGTAATTAAAAACTAAAATATTCATCTAAAGAATAAAAACATTTTTCTTTTAGAAAGTTAATAGAAATAGGCTCATACATCTTATTCCTTTGTCTTGTATTTGCCTTATTATAATGGCCATTTAAAACAAAGTCATTTCTATTCTTAAAAACATAAATACTAATTTCAAAAATATATACAGGGCAAAGTTAAAATTTCAAATTCCTTTAAAATAGGTTTAGAAGACTGCCTACTTAGTATACCGACAATATACCTTAAAATTCTTTTTTGTGATATAAAAACGTTAGAATTTAATGTAGAATTATCCCAAAAACAGACACCATACCTTAAACGTGAGCCAATTTGTGCATAATATAATGTCTTAATCTGTGCTTTACTTAGAAATGGTTTAATATTTCAAAATAAATATGTTAATAAAGAAATTTTGTATATTTTTAGGAATTAATAATATTGTGTGAAACTAACTACTCTGTGGACTAAAGTCCCAACCAGCGTTGAATTACACCCACAATATCTACCCATATATTCTTTATTATTAACTTTTGTAACAGGATTGACAGGCTAATGCCACTTTTGTCATTGTCGATATTTAATTTCAAGTACTTTTAATTTATATAATAATTTTTATAGTTAGATATTTGATTCAACTTAATGAAGCAATCCTAAAAATGCAGAAATAGGTCAGATCTCATCTATTGTGGTAGAATTTTCGAGTTCTCACTGTCAAAAGTGAAAGTTAGATATTTATAGAGTGTTTTCATTAAACCAGGTTAGTAAATTTAGATAGATTAATTTCTTTAGATAATTATTGAATAGAGCTTTGTCTGTGGAATTGGTCATTAGCATACCTAGATGTTTGGTATCAGAGAGCATATAGACTTCATTGATAGGAATTGTATGAGATTTGATTTATATTAGCTTAAAATAACTTTCTAATACAGTAAAAAAATAAATTTTGGATATCAATGCTTCACAATGGTATTTCTAGTTTAGACATTTATCTAAGCGCATTCCGAAAAACTTTACAGTTTTCTCGCATTTAAATTTAGTATTACTAAGATTGATATCCAAATTGTCACATTTTCTTTGCCTATTGTGAAATCGTATTACCTGAGTTTTACTAGAATTCATAGAAATTTTGTTAATTGAAATAATTATCTAACAAGGTTAGAATATATTGCATATTAGATTAATTCATTAGATGTGCTAGAAACAGTAATATAGATATAATCCGCATGCATAGTGAAATGTACAGAAGATGTTATGTGCTCAATACCACATAAAAGAAATAGAATGGGTCTTAAAACAAATCCTTGAGGAACTCCCAACATGTTGATGTTACACATTTCACTATATGCTGCTCAGAATGCTTTAAATTCACACACTGCTTTATACCTTCAAGAAATGAGGCTACCCAATTGAAATATGTTCCTCTAATACCATAATGGGATAATTTAGACATAAGTACCTTGTGATCGACGTATTTGAATGCCCTGCTGAGATTATAAAATATTCCCACAGGCATTCTCCCGCATCAATATTATAAAATCCTATTGAGAAGGAGTGCACAGCTGAAATTGTCCACATACCATTCCGCAATCCATGTTGATTTTTTGTTATTATATTAAATTTTTCTAAAAAAATTAAGAAATTTATCAAAAAACAATACTCAAAAAGTTTTGAATATCCAAAAGGAACAGTAACTGGTCTATAGTTTTCCAACAATTGTGGGTTTTGTTTTTTTAGAATGGGCACAATGAATTAAACACTCTTAGAATATACATTACAATATATAATTCTGACACTACTTCTTCAAACAACTAATTCTTATTGTTTATTAGGTTACTATCGTTATGATAGTCACGGCGCCTAAACCGTGTTGATTCAAACACTTTTCAAACGATTTCAAATATAAATTAAATTGTACATATCATAAATTGTTTTATTTTATTGCAGTTTTCGAAAAAATATTGTTTGTATCAGGCACTATGTTTCTCTGAGTATTAATAATAAATGTAAAAATCCTTGTTGGGTTACATTCTAAGGTACAAAATACATACTGGTGAAGAAACAAATTGGGTGTTCTGATGCAGAAAAGAATGCCGCCCTTGAATTTTACTGTATCGGATTTCTTATTGTCAGGTCTATATTGATTTGTAAAAGCATAAAACATGTTAATTTTACAAATTGATTTAGAAATGTGGCCAAAAAAGATGTTGATATTTGTCAATCATTAAACTGGTTTTTTTAATCTACGTAATAGAATAATTTAAAAATTTGGAAATAAGGTAAAATGTTAATATTTAAACTGATTTCATAAATCACTATTAAAGAAAGAGCCAACATATTTAAAAATAGGTATTTCGTAAATTCGTATATTTTTTCTGAAAGTTGTAGATTCAAGACATGTCATTATTAAAAAAGAGCAAACTTTGCAATACTTAAAATAAAACAAAAGATTTAAAATAAAACAAAATTCTGTTTGGTAGTTAGAAACAGTATATTAATACAAAGTTCAAAAAAAAATTCTAGAGAAAAGTATCTACTGTTAATCATTTAATCACAAAATTTTAAATTTTTTATATTGAACTGCACTTTTAATACTTCAGTTGTTATGTCATATGAATTTATTTAATATTGTTCTGAAAGAATTATTTTAAAAAAGCTCCGATGTTGAATAGTGATGGTAATAATAATATACAGGAATTATATTTCTTTATAATTTTCTGTGTGCAAAATATATTAAAATCCTATAAAGTTAAACAATATATTACATCGTTCTTTCATCTTACTAAGACTATATCTTCATATTTTGTCCGAAAGATGTCGCTTTTGCTATGGACTATTATTAATGGTCCACCGTATATGTCGTAATTTTCGGAGATAAATGTTGGTATCACAAAGTAATGTCAACGCAAAAGGTTGAAATTGTAATTATATTTCTTTATATTTTTTTGTGTAACATATATTAAAATGCTATAAAAGCGTCAAACAAAATTACATAGTTCTTTTTTTATTTTCAAAAGCTTTGAACATTATATAATATTCAGTAGATAATATATCAATGAAAAGTTAAAACTTATGCCATTTTTCTTTGTATTTAATAATTATTTTGTTCATACTCGTTAAGGTCTAGATTATATTTTACTTAACGTACAGAACGATCGCTCTAGAACGTTAAATTCAGCTGTAATTTTGTTACCACAGGATTTGGAAAATTGAAACGTGAATTCATTGATAAATTTCATGGATTTCAATATACATATTTATAAAAAACAATCGAGCATCGCATCAGTTATCTTCTACTGTTTGCTAAATATTGATGATTATATAATTCCATAATTAAAACTGTATTTTTTCATTATAAAGATATATACTTACCTTGACTTTATTAGTTTATTGATTTTTAATATAAAAAAAATTGTTATAATTTTATAAGAGATTAACATTTCTGTTTCCGCTGGATTAAGATCAAGAGGAAACTAATATTTACCACAAGCTACTTATTAAAAAGTCGTTTAAATACACTATTATTTGTAATTATAAATATATAAAACTTGTTCCGTTACTTTTTGCAATAAATAATTATTAATAGTTAATTTACAACGTTGTAATAACGAAGAGCGTTTAATTTATTTTTCATATCGGTATTATGTTCGTCCAATCAGGATTTTATACTTCTTCTCCTCAGGCGACAAAGTTTTAAAGTTGTAAGAACACACAACTTCAAAAGTATTGGAAAGTATATTGTTTTCTGAATCTTTTTTTGTGAAAAGAATATGTTCGATAAACTGAGTACTTAGAAAATTAAAAACCAGCAAATATGTGCCATTTTTGACAAAATTTATTAAATCAAAAAGAAGTAACATAGCAAGTTCTCTACTTGGCTAATAGCCGGGATGACCTCCACCACGTTCCAATAGCATATTGACACATCTGCGCTTTGAGATAATCAAGCGATTAACGATCTCTTGCGGAATATTGTTCTCATTCCTCTGCAGTCTGAGGTGGAGGAATATGATTATGAATGGATCTAGCAACAAAATCCCACATGTTTTAATAGGATTCATGTCAGGAGAGTTGGCTGGCCAATTTAATCTATTGATATGTCCTGCTTCGAGTATCTCTCTTGAACCCATCTTGCGCGATGTGGTCGGGCGTTGTCGTCCATAAACACAAAATTTTCACCTAATTCATTACGTAGGGGGTAGATAATGGGCGTAATAACTTGTATTGAACAAGTTATTACGCCCATTATCTAATTTGACTGGCCGTATTCTGTGGAATGCGAATTAATACGGTGTACAGTGCCCCCTTCACACGGAGCAACTTCAGGGGAAAAATGAAGTCTCTGTTGACGACCTGGTTCTCTCCAGACTCTATCGATTGTCATCAGTAACCAGCCCAATTCTGGTTTCGTCTGTAAATAAGACCCATCGCCACTGACGTAAAGATCAACCCCTATGCTGTCGCGCCCACTGGAGACGGGCAGCACGATGCCTTGGAAGTAGAGTGGGGACCCGTAATGGTCTTTTAGCACGTAAATTTGCGTTGTGGAGTCGTCTTCGAATAGTAGGTGTTGGTAGGACACGGCGAAACGTACCTTGAAATTAAGCCTTGAGAGCTGAAGCTGAAGATGTGCGGTGTCTACGGGCATATTGCACCAAATACCAATCTTCCCTTTCATTAGATATTAGAGGACGTCCACTACGTGGTCTGTTTTCCACTGTATGTTGTAGTTGTACTATTGGTGCAACAGATGATCTAGGAATGCCCAACATGTTCAATATCTGATGATAAGAATGTCCTGCACATATAAAGCAGTCATTCTTGCTCGGATAAAAGCAGAAATTTCACGTCCATGATAATGTACAAAAATTCAAAGGAACACTTGGCTGAATAAACTGCCAAACTGACTAGATTTGTAAAAACATTGGTAATAAACTAAAGGTTCATGGTCTGCACATTAAGAAAAAGCACTAGGTTTAATCGAATCATTTTATATATAGGGGGCCCAAAACTTTTGACGCTGTGTGTAATTTGATTTTCGCATCGGAGATAGAAATGCAAATGGTTCATAATGTCTGTAGTTAGCTAACTTTGTCAAGGTTACTTTTGCGTGATTTCTAACGTTGATTGCCAATGGTTACTCATGAAATTATGCATATCATTTGTCTTATTTACATAGTGCGTGAGATTTTGCAATGGCGTGACGATTTTTAATTAATTTAAAACAATTATTTGATAGTTTCAGGATGGGGTTAAATATAAGGATATTTCAGAAATATTGATCAACCTTAAAATGTGATTTCATGTGATCAAAGTATAGAAAATGTTATATTTCGGAAACGTTTCATATTGTTGTTTTGAAAAAATCACAGTTTCTACAAAAAATTATTGAATATTCTTGGATGTAGGAAATTATCTAATAGAGGAAGAAATTAGTACATTATTGCATGAAAATAATACTATGAGAATCAACAAATAAAATTATTTTCATCCAAAGCATTATTGATAAATTTATATGAACTCTAAAACTATTGGTTTTACAAGACAAGCTAATCGATTTTTTCCCTACAAATATATTAAGTATAGAGTTGAAAAAAAAACATTGGCCTAGAAATTTTGAATTTCAACAATAGTTGCAAGTAATTTTGCCGACTAAACCTACTGAATTTTGGTAAACGAATTATCAAGAATAATATGTTTTTAATAATAATTACAAAATTTACATATTTTGTACTTAATACAATCTTCCACACAGATTATTATGCTCGTGAAAGTAGGTACTTAATAAAAAAAAAGAAAAATTAATTTCAACAATGATGCGTGGAACGTCTTTAAAATCATTCGCGTGTAAAAGAGAATGTGTGAAGGAAGAAAGGCTTGGGGCTTAAGCCTTAGATTTTGTTAGTTAAGGCACTTTATTGTGTTATTTATTTACTTATTTACATGTTTATGTTTATGTATTTATTTACTTATTTATTTATTTATATATTTATTTTCTGTATCATTCTACAGTAAAACCAATTACATAATGGGACCATAAAACAATTATAATACAATAACGTAAGACACATGTAAGACATTGAAACCATATAGGAAAAAAGAGAATTATCCTATAATAGTCTCTTTATTGTGGCCACACTTCTGTAAAAATGTCTATGGAATCTATTCTGCGGGGTGTATTTAGATTAAAAGTCCTTTGCTTTTAGGCAGCTAATCTTTGAACATGAAAGTTTAACATTTTCTAAATATCAGGGCAATCAGTGATACTTTTCAAAATTTTATATAATATTATTTGAAATTTTAAGCGACGACTTAAAAATAGACGCTGAACTTTTTCAATTTATTTATGTTGTTATTATAAAAGAGGGGCCATATAACACTGGCATACTCAAGACACGATCTAACAAAAGCATTGTAAAGTGACTTGAACTAATCAAATCTAGTAATGTGACGAGAATTTCTTGTATTAGAAACCACTTAGAAACTTCAACATTTTGAAACCATCTGCTACTAAGCTATTAATGTGACATGAAAAAGTTAAATTGCTGTCAAATATAACATCGAATTGTTGTATTTATGAAGCAAGAACCTCGACAAAATGCAAATATTTATGAATTTGTGACTAATTACTTTTCTAAAAGAGTAAAAGGAGTTTTTTCGAATATGGTTAATTATTTCTATATTTTGGCGAAGGCGCTAATGCCAATTTGACATTCTGAAAAACGTCTATACTCGCGACAAGAATTCAGACGACTTACGTCATACGAACAAATGAATAATTCATTATATTTTCATCAAAATATTTAAGAAACTGCAACTGATAGTAATAAAACTATATACTACACTAAACGTTTGCGTTATATATTGCACTAAATTGCAACAAAATATTATTTTTAACGCGACCAAATATCGCAATTTACGTTGACAATAAAAACAAATGTGTAACGACAGCCGTGACGTAAGACGCCTGAATTCTTGACGCGAGTATAGTAAAAACCTATTTTGGAAACGAAATTAATAATATACACTGTAAAAAATAATTACAGTAAAAATAGATGGCAATTTATTTACCATTCATTACTGCTGTGATTTTCTTATAGATTGTGATTTTACAATTAAAATGTAAAATTGCATTGTAAATTTATTTTACGATGTAATTTTCCGTTTAGTAACTGTAATATTACTTTGTAATTTTACAATTCAAAAATTTTTACAATGTAACTTATATAATTACTTATAAAAGTACAAAGTAACTTTACAATCAATTGTATAATTACATTGTAATAAAACATTTTTCACTATAACTACAATGTAATTTTTATTTACTGTACAGGATGGTCCAGCTTGGATACTTAGGTACCTATAGAAGGTTTTTCCTATTTTCGCAAAAGACAGAAAAAAGTTAAGCAGATGTTTCGGACTCAATTTTCGAGAAAAGTTGAATTGCGAAAATTACATTTCGATTTGTTTAAAAAATACCTATGTGATGTTTTTCAATTTTGCTCGTTTTCTATGATATCTGTGAAACTTTTCTACTTATAAAAATATTTAGCGGCTTACGCTTTTGTATCACTTCTAGTTTTCCGTTATAACAAACTTTCATATTTTTTTAATGAAACATATGTGTTTTAATTTATTTTTATTCAACTTGTAATTTATTTCATCTTACGTGAATATTTTCGTAATATTTATTTACAAAAAGAATTTGCTAGTATATTTATAACTTAAAAATATTTTTATGCATACCTACGTATCAAGTACAAAACTTCATATCAAAAAATGTATATGATATTATTTTTTTTAGAAGTTTGTGTAAGCCACTAGATTCTACACAAAAAGCTGAATATAGTAATCTCAGTAGAGAGTACAGATATTTTCAGAAATAAAAAAATATAGAATACCTTCCAAAAAAAGCCTAAAATTAACAAATGTACTGTATCAAAGCGAATCAACATATTGAAATGAAATTTTCGTCATTCAACTTTTCTCAAAAACTTTTTCCGTGACACTTGGACTATTGTTTTCTCTATCTTTTCCGCAAATAAATGAAACCTCCTAAAAGTATCGAAACCCCTACAGTCAATTTTAAGACAGTTACTTTAATGACATCTTGCTTATAACACACGAAATCTCTAACAGTGTTTTGACATAGATACCTAACAAATTTTCTGAATAGTAATTCCAGAATTAACAATTGTTACTTACCTTACGTAACAATCATGTCAGACTTTTCTGTAAGTTTCTCAATAACATCACTTCATCAGGATGTTATTTTAAAAGAAAAATCTTCTAAACTAAATATTCGTTCTATTAAACATTTTTGTACAAATTGTGTGAAAAACATTTACACAATCGTACTATTCCTAACCGATTATATAAGTTCAGCTCAGTTAGCTAATCCGTAGTTACAGCTATACCAATTATATCTTCAATAAATTAAGTACTTTATTTTGCTTAATTTTTTGAATTTAGAAAAACATGTAGATAGACCTAAGTGGTACGCTACGAATATAACGAATATATTTTACTTTTTGATAGATTAGTAAAAACGTAGGTAATGGTTCATATTATTGTCGACTACAAAAATTCTAGGTAATAATCTGAAAAATCCTTTAAGAATTTACGATTCTCCTCAATATAATCTTTAAAATCGACTCTGGAATTTGATCTCGAGGTCGAGTAATTCTCATGCAGAGATAAAAATGAATTGAAATAGAATATTCACCTTTTTATGATCTTCGTTTTCAAATTTTAGTGAAAAATACATTTTAAAAAGAACTTAATAAAGTTTAGTTATAGTTTTAAAAACATGTGAAGACCACTCTTAAAGTTATAATACAAAATCTTATTTAAATATTTATGTCTATATATAAGTATTTAGAATTGCATAGATATTCGGCAGACATGTTCATTCTTTTAATTTTGGAATAGATAGATCTACCTAGAATATGTGGTTCATAAATCTAATCTAAATAGTTAAGAAGTCCTTATCAAGAGCAGAAATAACTATGTAACAAAAATTTTTTAGGGGAATTTGTCCGTCTATCCCGAAATCTGAATTATCCATCCCTTGCTCTAAATGTGTATTGTTCATCTAAAAATATATCAAAAGTTTCCACTCCCATTAAAAAATATATTGAAATGTTTTCACTGAAAATGACATTTTGTTCTTGAAACGTTAATATTATATATTTCTTATACAGAGTGTCCGGAAATTATGGTCAAGACTTCAGGAGGTGATTCCTCACAAGAAATTAGGGTCATGAAGTCCTCTAACAATTTTTCGAAAACTCAATATTAACGGAGATACAGGGTGTTAAAGTTACAATTTTATTTTCGATATTTGTAAATAGAGCTTCTTAAGAAATCCAAATATTTACATAAAATTTGTAAATCGGGGGTTTTTGCGGACGAGAAATTCAAATATGTTTCTAATTTTGACGTCACTAGTAGAGGACGCCACTTATGACACATATTTCTTTTAAATGACAGAACTTTTTTGCTGCTTAATCCATCTGACTATTGAAACAATCGATTATCCTACCTGTTATATCTGAAAAAGGTATACCTTATTGAAGTCGTTAGGAGTAACAGTTTTCGAAATAATCGTATTCGAAATATTCATGTGCAAAACTTTTAATAAATCGGCCTGCTTTCATAAAATCTTTGTGCTTAAAATTACCAGTAAATATTATGTAAAAGGAACATAACAAAATATGTAAATTTTCACTCATTTTTATCAGTGTCGGACGGATAACACCACCATATAACACTAATACGAATTATCTGATTACATTATGATTATCTATAATGTACCTATAAAAATTATAATGCACACAAAAAAAAGAGCCATGTGCCATGTGTTTTTTAAAAAAAAATCCCTTAGCAAGCATTTTCTGCAGCATATAGTCAAAACTATTTTAATCTGCTTCCATATAAAGTATAAAGTAACGCATAAATTCATTATTAGCTAAATAAACGATTTTTATTAATGCAGAAATGTCGTTAGATGATAAAAAGTGTCAAATTGATGCTGCTTCAAATGTTCCTTTTCAATAAAATTCCATGTTCTTGCTTCCTTTTACTGAATCAGAAATATTTGATATAATTAGGAAAGTTTGTACAAAAAAATCGGCGGGATTTGATGGTATACCATGTACACTTTTTACTAAAATAATAGCTTATATAACCCCGCCTTTAACCAGCTTAATTAATCAATCGTTTATACAAGGGTGCTTCCCCTCTATATTAAAGAAGGCAGTAATTATCCCTATTCATAAAAGGAATGATAAGACAGTGATATCTAATTATCGTGGTGTTGCACTGCTTTCTGTATTCTCTAAAATATTTGAAAGGGCTCTCTATCTTAGGTTATTATATTTTGCAGAAAAGAATAAATTAATAAACACAAGTCAGTTTGGATTTAGAAAGGGTCTGGCAACACAGGACGCAATTTTATCCTTATATAGCTTTATCTTGAATGCAATTGAAAATAGATATAAATGTGCGTGCATACTATTTGATTTAACCAGAGCATTCGATACAGTTAGTCATGTAATCCTATCAAGCAAATTAGAAAGATACGGCATAAGAGGCACTGCTTTAAACTGGCTGGACAGTTATTTACAGGGAAGAACTCAAGAGGTTCTCTTGAGTGTTAATGGTACTAAACATTTTTCGCAATCAAGAGATCTCCGACTAGGTGTCTCTCAAGGAAATATTTTAGGACCTTTTTTGTTCCTGCTATTTCGATGATTGCTAAGGTAAATACTTCCGTAACACTTTTCGCAGATGACACTACGATGGCGGTTAAGACAAGGACTACTGCCACACTCAGTGACCTTGCATTGAATGTTATTACTAGTCTGCAGGAATTTTGTAGAAATAATAGTTTGGCCTTGAACGGTTCCAAAACTGACTTAATTATGTTCATGAGTAAAGAAATAGACTACAGCCTTTTCGTAAAATTCGACAATAAAACAATTCCACAAAATAATGTAGTAAAATTTTTTGGTGTTTTCATCGACTCAAAACTATCCTGGACGTATCATGTTAATGAAATATTAGCTCTTTTCCAACACGGCACCTGACTGGTTGGAAACCTGTCCCAAGTGGATAGCCAAATCGTTCATCGACTTACTGCAGCGGAGTTGTATCTAATATTAAACTGACTGACTGCTTCGGACAGGTTTCGAACTAGTCAGGTACTGTGTTGGAAAAGAGCTATTGAAAGGACTTGCAAAACACTGTTTTGTTCTTTGACGACTAGGGAAGTTTGTAGATTTACATATATTAAAGATGTATTACTACAGTTATGTCCAATCAAGTTTAAATTGCATCATTTGTTGGGGAAATTGTTGCCGCATAAATGAGGTTTTTCTTCTACAGAAAAAGATTATACGCACAATGACGAATTCAAAGACGCGAGAACCGTGTAGACGGTTATTCAAAAAATTAGGAATTCTTGCATTGTATTCATTGTACATATTGAATTGTGTTGCATATGTAAAAAGTCACATATCAGATTTTCTTCAACGTACTGATGTGGCTATAATCTTAGAGAATCCTATAATAGTATAGAATCCCACTATAAAACGACCTTCACCGAGCTGGTTAATGGATGAAAAGTATTTTCTATCCAATTAAATATGTCAATAAATACATTTCAAATGAGTTGTCTAAAAAATTTCAGTCCAGAATATGTTTAATTAATAATTAAAAATTATTATTTTTTTAAACATTTCACTGGTTTGGTTAATAGACAAATTCCAAACCAATCGAAAGTATGAAGCCCATAGAAAATGCAAACTTTAGGTTGACTATTTTTTTCCCGTCACAACTCTTGGGTAGGCAGGTATAAACAGGTAAATCGATTGCACCGGTGTGGTTAATAAATTAAAGCTAAATTAATATAAAGATTATTTCATTACCAACACGGTGGCATAGGGTTGTCTGCGAAAAATCAGTCCTGAATTCCGGTTGTCAGGTTTTAAAAAGCGAAATATTCCCCAGCGAACCATTCCATGCGGTAGAAGAGTACACAGCATTTCAGCTGTGTGTAGTTCGTCCATACCGAAAACGAAGACGATTCGTTTATCCGTTTCTCCAAAAAATCGAATAAAGTACGGGGGCGGCGGTACCTGTTATTATTAATTTACCCCTAGGAACCCCTAACGCCCTTCAATGACAATAAAACAACATTTTCGACCTTACTAATGATATGTCGAGATCGAAAACCCATAAAAAATAAAATTTTCTAATAATCCATTTGCCGCCCCGAATTACATTTAATTTTTTTTTAAGGAAACGATACATATAATCATCAGACTTTTCGATAGGTAAGGTGGAGAAGAAGCCACAAAACAATTTCAACGATTTTATACAAATTTCGTGTTTTCAAAGGCCGCTCCCGGAGGGGCGGTAGGAACGTCATAATATCATTTCAAGTCACTACCAGGAAATAATAGTCTATACCGAAAATGAAGACAATTAGTTTAACCGTTTCTCCAAAAAATCTAATAAAGTCCGGAGGCGGTGGTATTTTGCCGCCCAACTCGCAAACCGTTGTTTGTACAAAAAATTCTATAGAAGCATTTTTTCATATTTTCATAAAAAACATTCGAATATGTCTTCGAAATGAAACAGAAAAGGTCGATTTCTCGAACTCGTGACTTCGAGACTCCACCCCTTAGTTATGAATTCGGGAAACCTCCGATTCCGTCCCACAGCCGCCGTTTACCTAGCCTCATGTTCGTCGTTAGGAGTAAAAAAGAAGTAAAATTTCCGCACATCTCACGGCCACAAATCGAATCCGATCGACCTCAAATTTTATGCACGTATACTTCGCGATAAGGTGGGGGCGCATCCGGTAAAACGGGATACCGCCCCCGGAGCCGCCCTCCAACCGACCGAATAGAAATTTTAAAGACACGTACTCTTTGAGACGCCGAATCGAAAAAATTAGTCCGTCTTCGTGTTAGGGGTTCCTAGGGGCAGATTAATAATAATACCGCCCCCTGACTTTTCGATTTTTTGGAGAAGTGGATAAACGGATCGTCTTCATTTTCAGTATGGACGAACTACACACAGCTGTAATGCTCTGTACTCTTCTACCGCATGGAATGGTTCGCTGGGGAATACTTCACTTTTTAAAACTTGACAACCGGAATTCAGGACTGATTTTTCGCAGACAACCCTATACCACCGTGTTGGTAATTAAATAATATTTATTTTAATTTAACTTTAATTTATTAACCACACCGGTGCAAGTTACTAGTATCGATTTACCTGTTTATACCTGCCTACCCAAGAGTTGTGACGGGAAAAAAATAGTTAACCTAACGTTTGCATATTCTATGGGCTTCATACTTTCGATTGGTATGGAATTTGTCTATTAACCAAACCAGTGAAATGTTTAAAAAATTAATAATTTTTAATTTTAATTAATCATATTCTGGACTGAATTTTTTTAGACAACCCATTTGCAATATATTTATTGACATATTTAATTGGATATAAAATACGTTTCATCCATTAACCAGCTCGGTGAAGGTCGTTTTATAGTGGGATCTTAGACTATAAGGTAAATATACCTCGGCATCGGCTAGCTTTAACGATAAATGGTCCTTTTATCATGACTATTAATTTATACCACAAATTACCAATGCGCCTTAAACAACTTCAGACTTATACCTTATTTCGTAACAAAGTAAAACAAATTCTTTTACAGAATGCATTTTATAGTATTGAAGAATATGTGACTTAATTAATAATTTTATAATTTAGTGTATTGTGCTGTGTTGTATTTATATGTTATATCATGTATTGACTTTTTTATATTTTAGAATTTAAGGATAATTTTAACATGTTTGTTATTTATATTTTCCAAATTGACTATTTTCAATACTTTGTATACAAAGTCATATGAAATAAATATATTATTAAATATATTATTATAACGATATCATTAAAAACTTCGGAAACAGGTCGACTTTTGATTTTAATTTACTGTTTTATCAAATAATAATTTAATATACATAGTGATCTACCCTGGAGTAATGACGTAATTATTTAATTATTATTTGATAAAACAGTAAATTAAAATAATAAATCGACCTGTTTCGGGAGTTTTTAATGATATTGTCACGGAATTTGCCCCACTCACACCCAAACCGACGACTGCGGTATCGCGAAATGCTAAGATTGCCCTGATCGCCCCTACACGATTCTGTTAAACAAACAAAAAGCCGTACGGGAAAATGGATCTAGAGATACTAGAAAATATCTGGAATATTCGTTGGGTCTATAAAAGAAGAATAAAAGGCCGAGTTAGTTAGTATTGTATTACAGTCCTGAATTGAAGTGTTTAGTTGAATTGTAATTAGTGTTCAGTAGTGTACTGAGTAGTTACTAAAGATAAGTAATTAATTAACGTTTGTTTTTCTGGCAATAGTAAAAGTCGGATTGGGAAATCCGTGACAATATTGTTTATTTAACTAATAATGAATTTCCGTTACTTTATGGACTCACTACACACATCTTGTGCTACACACGTGGCAGTATTAAAATCTTTATTAATAATATCAGTTAAAAATTGCCACACCCTTCTAGATTCCAAAGAGATGATATTCAATAATTTTAGGCGTCTTTCTTTACTTCATACTCTGCACGCTATTTAAATTGCAAATTTTACTCAAATTCAATTCTTTCTTCGAATATACATGTTATATTCGCGGTGTACTGGATTGGTATTTAAAGAGGCACGCTTTAGAGATTACAGTGAACAGTCGTCCCAACGCAGTCGGTTGTAAATTTAAATAAATAATACTTTCACGTAGGTACTTACTCCATTCACATGCATAACAATAATAAAAGTTAATTGCGTATTATATCATGGCGTCATAACAGTATAACTGCTTAATGTAGACATAACTTTTTTAATAGATATCCGAATGGCTTGGTCGTAGAATGTATTTCCTTCGTTTTTATTCACTGCTTTCATATTGGCGAAGGTTAGTAGGGAACTGTTTTTATGGACCTGGCGATTGCAACAAGGATTTCTTTTCACGCATACAGTGATTCAGAACTTATCTAAAAAAATATTTTTGAGTGTACAGGGAAAATTACATTTTATTTACAACCATACCTGTAATTTTGACATTACTAATGTCATTGAAGGTTTGAAAGTGTCACATTACCTACGTCTACTTCCCTCTTCCATTTCCCTCACCCATTTCCCTCACTCATTTCCCTCACTCGTTCAATAAAGCTAAATATTCATTTAAGTAATATATTTATTGAACAAATTCTTATATAGAAACAACAGGGCAATTAATTAACAACAATAACATTTAAATAATTTATCATATATTATTTATTAAAATTAATGGTAATATTTGACTTATTATAGGATTTAACTGAAATATTTAAGAGACCTCCCTGATGATTTGAAATTTCATTACTAGAAAATGTTATTTCATGTCCACTGTCAGATCCCGTGAAGTTAACAGCAGGAGGTAGAGCGTTTGAACTGGTACAGGAGGACGATGGCAAAGTTGTTGAGGATATCATATTTGCGGTTTTAGTTTGGTTAGCTACAGATTCATCCACATAACTTTCTGCAACTGTACTAGACCGCCAGCCCCCTAAGCGCTTCAACTGAAGAATATCTGCTCCGCTATTAACCAGCAACGTAGCTGCCGTTCTTCTAAAAGCATGACCTGTGTACGTTACTGCCTTAGGAAGTTTTAAAAAGCAGGCTATTTTATAAGGAAATTTAGAGATAGAATTGTATCCAAAAGGCTGATTTCGAGCTCTTCCCGATCGATATTGAACAAAAAATCTCTCATTTTTTATATCTTTCCGTACCTGGATAAATTCTTTCACAATTTTTATCCAGTTTATTTCAGTGATCATGAATGATCTACTTTTATAAGTTTTTGTATCCGGAATTTCAATAAAATTTTTTTTTCTAATATATCAATATACGTAGTTTTCATTTTTAATAATCCATCAGTGCGGCATGCTCCAGATACACCTATTATAAGCGCAACCTAAAATAATTATAAAAAATAATTAAAACCAAATAGAAAAAATTGAAAAGAAAATTTCACCTTGATAGGAAGGAATTCTTAGGGTGCTTTGCTTAGAAAATCCTCTATATCTTGTCTGGTAAAGGTAGTAGATTTCTTGGCCCTAAAGCCTATATTCTGGCGTTTCAAAAAAGCAAGGAGGAAGTTGTTATATTTAGATATATCAATCTTCTCTCGTAAATCTAGCATGGCCCGTAACATGCTGTAGATAGCCCAAAGAGTAGAGGGCTTTTTTTGCTTTGCCATGTCACTAAAATATGTCATCAAGACTGTTTCTGAAGCAATATTCTTAGTATTTTTTTCTAAACACCAATTTTCGTAAACCTTGAAGGCTTTTTCGTAACGCCCCGCTTTTTTCATGAAGTAAACTTTGTTCTGCTTTTTCAGCAGCTTGTTTTAGTTCTGGTGGAGTT
The DNA here is from genome assembly GCA_037114965.1 of Monochamus alternatus. NCBI lineage: Eukaryota > Metazoa > Arthropoda > Insecta > Coleoptera > Cerambycidae > Monochamus > Monochamus alternatus. The sequence continues at coordinate 38,348,649 of CM073435.1, forward strand.
CGTGAGTATCTGACAACATTTTTTCAGCCGCAAATTTGAAGGATCGAACTAGAATTCAAAATTGTTTGTATCTGTCATGCGTCGTTGCTAGGCATAGCCCTGCCACCTGTACATGTTTGTTCATCGCAACCTGCACTATTTTGAATGGTGTCAAAACAATAAAGTGACGCATATTTTGGCATTTTTACTACATTTAAAAATATGAAATTGAATTTTCAACTAACGATGTGGTTGTAAATAAAATAGTATACATACCTCGGAGGGAAGTTTTCATTAATATCTCGAGATTATAGTTAATCTCTCGACAGTAATGAAACACTTCCCTCATCGGTATGTAATATACTATTACAGCACCTATTTTAATGCAGTAAATACAACTGCTTTTGCCGCTAATGTTATTATACTACTAATTACTAATAAAATAATAAATAATAATAATATTTTATTTTCCTGTAGACAAAATACACTTTGTATAGGAATAGTTACAGTTTTGCTTAAATTCTAACTACAATTATAAAACTCTTGTAAACTGTAAAACACATTTGTCACAATATAATCTTTTAAAATCCTTTTAAAAATGGACATATTTTCAACAGATCTTATCGAGACAGGTAACATATTAAAATTTTTTAAACCTAAATAGGAGGGTGAGTTGTATGTTACAACATACTTACACAAGGGCAAATGAAAGTTGTCTTTGGATCTCGTATTTTTCTGGTGAAAACATTTGTTCAAACTAAAAACCCCTTATTTTTAAAAATAAAAACACACAACTCAAACAAATAAACACCAAACACGGTAGGAATTTGGAATTTCTTAAATAATTCTCGACATGAATGATTTTTAGATACCTCAGCAAGGCATCGAATAATCCGTTTTTGAGCTAAAAACACATCCGCTGCGTGAGCAGTCGGCCCCCAAAAGCATACGCCATATCTCAGTCTTGAAGACACCTGTGCATGGTAAACCATGGTAAGATGTTCATGTGACAGGAGAGTGCGTAGATTTTTTTATCAAGAAACAAAATTCAATTTTGAGGCTAACTGAGCACAATGCTCTTTGCAATTGAGACACTCATCAATTGAACACCTAAGAATTTTACTTTTTGGTCAAATAATAATGTTTCTGAGGCATTTAGGAGTATGCTTAAGGGTTCACAATATTTTTGTCTATTGTGCTAAAGGAAACATCATTACAGCTATACCAATTTTTTAACAATTGTAGAAACTTCAGTGCATTTACGTTCTAACTGTATGTCTGAGGTGTCGGAAATCAATAACGATTGATCGTCTGCGTACAAAACACATTTGGCTTCAGTAGTAAGATAATCAAGTTCATTTGTGTAAAATAAAAATGATACTGGGCCAAGTACAGAGCCTTGTGGAAATCCCATATTTATGCAACTGTATTCTGAAATTATCATTTGTATTCTTGTACTATCTGCGTACATTAAACTAACAAATTCTTTACGGTCGCTTAAAAAAGACTTTATCCAGTCTAATGATATCCCCCGGATACCATACGAATCAAGTTTCTCCAGTAATTTATTATGATTAACGCAGTCGAATGCCCTGCTAAGATCACAAATGATCCCAACAGGGCATTCACCCGCTTCTAGAAACTCCAGGAGTTTAGAATAAAGGTCATGTATTACAGTTTGTGTAGACATAGTGGTTCTAAAGCCATGTTGATTTTTTGAAAATAAATTATGTTTTGCAATAAATTTTAGGAGGCGCTCTAGAAAACAATACTCAAAAAGTTTAGAAAATGCAGACGCAACAGTTATTCGCCTGTAATTCTGCATGTTATAAGGGTCATCGTTTTTACAGATTAGTACGATTGTTCCTACCTTAAGTGAAGCCGGAAAGCACCGCGTAGAAAAGGATAAGTTTACTAAGATTTTACAATCATTTATAATATAGATATTTGGTAATTTTTTATTTTTGTTCGACAATTCCGATACTAAGTTCCACGCCGTTTTAAAAACATTATCAGACATATAAATTTTATTTTGATAAAATAAACTCTTTGAATTTTTTACCAATTTTACATGCTCTCTTTTAGCCTGCCTATATTTATTTGATAAAGATGAACATATATTCTTCAATAGACATAGTTCCCTAAGTCTTATACTGGATGCTCTTACCTCATTATTTGTCCAATTCTTATTTTTACTTTTACAATTAAACCTTACGCAGGTTATACAAACAACAAATGTGTCTGCTTCTGCTACTTCGGTGCAATATACTTCATTTTTTAAATATCCGCACAGAAATAAATCTAAAGTCAGGAGATCGTTAAGGATATGGCACAGGTCCTCCTCTTCCAATCCCCTGCTTTTAATACTTAAACACGCTGTACATGGTACAGATATAATTGATCCTCGTGTATGATACACCACACTGCTGCAATACGCCGTGGACGTCTGGACCTCCATCTCTTCCACGATTCGGTTGTAAATTTTTCGCGTCACGCCTGCGTTTGCACTACACTTGCACTCACTGCACAGCGTTGTAAAGTAGCTGCATTTGGCATATGTCTAATGTAAACTGATGTAACTAATGTAAATACTTGCATCACAAATAAGTTGATACGATAAGTGAAAATGACTCTATAATCTATTCACGAATTCCTCACATCACGAATCGCGCATTACGAATCGCAAATACATTTGTAAGAATATCCTTATAATTGTGTCCTTTTTAGTATAAGACAATCGTAGATCTTGTTTGAATATTACAAAATGTTAAGTTTAGTTCTATGAATATATTTTTACATTGTTATATACTCGCGTCAAGAATTCAGACGTCTTATGTCATGGTTGACATTAGGCGATTGTTTTTATTGTCAACGTAATTTTCGATATTTGGTCGCGTTTAAAACAACAATTTTTTGCAATTTAGTGCAATATATAATGCAAACATTTAGTGTACTATATAGTTTTATTACTTTCAGTTGCAGTTTCTTAAATATTTTGATAAAAATATAATGAATTATTCATTTGTTCGTATAACGTAAGTCGTCTGAATTCTTGACGCGAGTATACAAGTTTTGTACGTTAACTGTTCTGTTTTGTACAAATAACCTAAATGTGCAGGTACCAAATTTTAATACAAAATTGCCGTAAGGCCATAATATCTTATTACTTCAATACCTTTATATACATGTCTTTCTAAGCTAAAAAAAATAAGCAAAAGGCAGCAAGTAAGATATTATAAAACTGTAACTACTAATTAGCTAACTCAGCCGTAATCGGACTACAAAATAGCTATTTATATAATCAGTTAGGAAAAATACGGTTTTGTGTACAATTGTTTTTCACACAGTTTGTACAAAAATATTAATTATAAATTTAAAAAGGATTAATCTTCTGATTTTAAGGTATATGGGGACTATAATACAAATAAGTATTACTTTCAATCTAAATGATCATTTTTTGTATGTAAATCTGAAAAGCATATAAAAAACGAATCATTTGCTTCGGAAATGTTTGACTTCACTGGGGTTATCATATCAAAAATTCAGTATTACTATTAAGGGTGTTTGTTAACATTAGAAGCAACTGACATTCATGCTAAGTAGGTTACTTAATATGAGTACATTTTTCTTTGGAAATAACATTCTGATGCAGTGATGCTATTGAGAAACTCACTGAAAAGCCTGATATGTTACTTAAGGTAAGTAACAATCATTCCTTACGATATTTAAATTTTTCTCGTGTAGGCATATTAATCTATTAGGTATAAAGGAATTAAAAATGTAAATACTTGCATTACAAAAAAGTTAATACAAGTAATCGGATGTTTCAAATCTCCTGACTAGAAACTACAGTAGCCCATCAGCGATGTAAAGGTTGAAGCTACTAGAATTTCAATAATATTTTTCTCGGAAATTATACAACATTTTTTAGAATATTGGTCCATTTTTCATTCCCAAATTTTTTTAAATTAGTTCTGAATCATTCTGAATATAGGGTATTACAGAATGATGTTAAGGAAATCTAGGGGCAGGTTTTGTGTTTAAAAATAAGAAAAAAAAGGTCATATAAACATTGGCCCGGAATTGCCTCGTTTTAGAGATACAGGTTGTTTAAAATGTCCTGTCTTAAATCGAGATATTGAGATGAAATTTGGTAGAAAACAGTGTATAGCCAAGGGCTACTTTTACGTGTATACATTTCTCTTGTAATATAATAGAATCAGTATCAATAGATAAATTGATATCACTCTCATAAAGCCAAGTTAATTTGGCTTAAAAAGTGTTTCTTGGGCTTTTTCCCCCTGAATCACCATTCTCGAAATAAAAATTAATTTATTAATCATCATAGACCAACTTTGGAATGCTAAAACAATAATCCAGGAGGCAAGTGCCAGTTTGTCATAAATTCCATGTTAGAGTTTTTTCACACGGGCCACTATGCAGCGCCGCTGAGTGGAGCCACTAATTTAGAACCTTTTCACATGGGCCACTGTGCAGCGCTGCTGAGTGGAGCCACTAATTTATGGATGACGTCACCACCCTGGCAGTGATAATTCTGTGGCGCGCCCGTGTAAATAAGTCTATATAAAATAATGTTTCGTCAAAACGGACCACTCAACTGCGCTTCCGAGAAGCGCTGCACGGTGGCCCGTGTGAAAAGGCTCTTATGGTTGACGTTTCGGTGGGAGTCGACGACTACACGCCACCGTGGCGCTGCTAAATCTGTGACCGCGACCGTGTGAATAAGAGTCTTTTCACACGGACCACTCAGCAACGCTGCTGAGTGGAGCCACTAATTTGTGGTTGGCATTTCGGTGGGAGTCGGCGTCTGCGCACCACCGTGGCGCTGCTAAATCTGTGGCCGCGCCCGTGTGAGACTACATTACCTAGCCCAGCAATGTAAAGCTTGAAAATGCTTTAATAATTTTATTTTCGGAAACTAAAAGTAAGGATTTTACATTTTTTTTATGATAGGTATTGACTCAATTTTTTAAGACGCATCTATTTCCAAATTTTTGGATAAGTTGTAAATCACCCAGTATACTAGAACTGTTAAAATAGTGACATTACAATAAGTAAGATCATCGCTATATATTTAGGTAATAACTAAATTAAAATGTAGGTATTTAAGACCTTACAGTTAAAGCTATACCATTCTATTCAAACTTCCAATCATTGATTTTATTAATAATGTCGTTAACCAAAATTTGTTTCTTCTGTGTGGTAATTTCGCGTCGGTTTGTGGGTAGCGTTACAAGCGATTGAGCAGTGAGTTCAACGATGGAATAGACAGGCAACTTTTTGTTTAGATATTTTTTGTTTCTTAAGAAATGGATTTAAACCAAAGTTTTTTATGCGAAAATAAACAACATTGTAAAATTATCGTTAATTATTATTAAATTTAGATACCCAGGTGCTTATGCATGAAATCTATAAAAGATATTTTCCTTTTTTGTATAAACAGGCTGAGTCAGTTTTTTTGTAGACACATTTTAAAAGAAGATAGCACACATGTTTTTGAGATACAGGGTGTTGAATATAAGTTTTTGTTCTCGAATTTTCAAAAACTTGCGGAGTGGAGGGGTGCTCAACCCCTTTCTTAAACAGAACTTCTACGCCAATGTTTTTTAAAAAAACCTGTTATTTTCACTATCAAAAATAATGTCCCTTCTTCTGTTTCGAAATTCCTGTGTATTTCCGAGTTATTTTGATTTTTAGTGTTTGATGTGGTACTAAATTAAGTAATTTATTTATTCAATTATTGGCTAAATATTTAATTCTCTCAACGAAACCTACCTAAATATGGTTTGTTTTGGATTGTAAAGAGCCGAAATCTCTTATTCTTTATTTTTTTCCAATGTAGTCAAAATAAATATTTGTCATATCAAGCCATATCTACTCAAATACAAGACTTTTATCATAAAAAGTGTATACCACTACAGTTAATACACTTGAATTGAAGAACTTCACAATCGCACCAGATGAGATGCTTGCAGTGAAATAAGGGTGCACAATTTAGTTAACTTAACACGTTCTATTGTACGTCGCAGTAAAATGTGCATTGAAAAGAACGGTTTACATTTTGAACAAAGTGTAGGTATAATTTTATCATACTAGTGTATTATTATTAATTGTTGTACTTGTTATTTATAAATTGTTATTAATTCCACAATTGTTAATTAAATATTGTTATAAATTTAAAAATTTTCTCCATAAATATTAACATCAATGTTCATTCAATGTTTTTTTTTGTAATTTAGTTGCAGTACATTAGTATTTACGTGGAATAAAATAAATAAGGATTGTTGTGCTAAACAGATTTCAACTTAAAAAGTGTTGTATTTAAGTATGGCTTGATATAACCTATAATACTTATTTATTTATAATATTTATTTTAACTACATTGGAAAGAGATAAAGAATGAGATTTCGGCCCTTAGGTAGGTTTTGTTGAAAGAATTAAATATTTAGCCAATAATTGATAATAAATCAATTACTTAATTTAGTACCACATCAAACACTAAAAATCAAAATAACTTGAAAACACACAGGAATTTCGAAATAGAAGAAGGGACATTATTTTTGATAAACTATATGTAGATAGTGAAAATAACAGTTTTTTTTAAAATAGTCATTGGCGTAGAAGTTATGTTTAAGAAAGGGGTTAAGCACCCCCTCCACTCCGCCACTGTGCAAGTTTTTGAACATTCTTATCGTTTGTTTGTCCCTTAATTAATAAGCATTATCCCCCAAATGTGAAAAAAATCTAAGCATTCCTTTATAAGTTATAATGAATATTGTTGACTGTTATACTCGCGTCAAGAATTCAGATGTCCTACGTCATGGTTGACATTAAGCAATTGTCTTTATTGTCAACGTAATTTTCGATATTTGGTCGCGTTTAAAACAACAATTTTTTGCAATTTAGTGCAATATTTAATGCAAACATTTAGTGTATATATTTTTATTACTCTCAATTGCAGTTTCTTAAATATTTTGATAAAAATATAATGAATTATTCATTTGTTCGTATGACGTAAGTCGTCTGAATTCTTGACGCGAGTATATCATAAAGTCAACATGCAATGAAAAATTGCATTTCGAACATCTCGAAAACAGGAAGGTTTATCGAAATGAAACAAACATATAAATTTTTTGCTTCAAAATGATTGGGGATTCATCTGTGTTATAAAGAAATGCAATAAATACACCTACAAAAAAGTTTAATCCGATTATGTCAGCAAAACAGTGGCGGCTGGTGAAATTTCAGGTATGTCATATCTTAATAACCAGACATGAGACCCAAACCAAACTTTAGTATATATGTGGCTATATAGAGAACTCAGTAGAAGGAGAACGATTTGGCAGTTTGCGAAGAAAAGTTGAAAAAAACGTTGGCCTCACCTAAGATTTCAAAATTGGCTTGTATAAATTGCGAGAAACATTTTTTTTCATAAACTAAACGAAATTCTGCCAATAGGTTTCAGCTTTTATTAAAAAAAAATAATTTTTGTTAAAGTTACAGCAGTTTGAAAATTAATATTGTATTTGAGATACATTATAAAAATTTCAAAATGCTACAAATTCTACAAATATAGTTATTTTTTAATAAAACTTGAAACCTATCCCTAGAATTACATCTAGTTTATGGAAGAAAATGTTTCTCAAAATTTAAAGAATCCATTTTGAAAATTTGAGGTGAGGCCCACGTTTTTTTCAACTTTTTTCACAAACTGTAAAATCGTCCTTCTTCTACCAAAGTTCTCTATATGGCCACAGCACATATACCCTAAAGTTTGGTTTGGGTCCCATGTCTGGCTATTGAGATATGGCATAGGTACCTGAAATTTCACCAGCTGCGACTGCAGTAAAACACCCTGTAAACAGTGCCCTGTATGTGGTATATTGAAAGTCAGTTTAATGCGTATTGCTCTCTAAATAACAACTAAACATTCTATTTTTCGAATTAGGTGTCTATTTAACATTTAAATCAAATTTCGTATGCTACCAAATTAACCTCAAAATTGACTACCATGAACACCTATCAAATTTCTCAATTCTCATTTATAAAAAAAACATAATTAATTAGTAAATCCCAAGTCGCAATATTTCTTTATCTTTTATATTGAAAATATGAATAAATTAAACCGATATTCTGCTTAGAAATTATTGCAAAAATATTGATCGTATAAACAATAAATTGATACCTATTTGTGTATATATTTATTTGAAACCATGATCGGTTTTCAGTGAAAGCATTAAGACATATCAATGCAACAGCAGAAAAAAATAACATTTCCTTTGCAACAAACCTTGCTGACCTTATTCTACATTTCTTAAGCTCAATGTACACCAGTACGTTGTTATTGAAAAAGCAACCTTCCAAATGATGTAAAAGTGGTAAATAATTGAACATAGAATGTACAAGTACAATAAAAAAAAGTTTCTGTGAAATCTTGTACCTAATATTTACTTAATAATTTAAATATTGAGGTAGTGACCAAGGCAAATTCTCTATGTAAACATAGGTGTATTTATTGATTTTTCATTTGTTAAAGATACCTACTTACAAGCAATTTATATACAGGGTGTTTTTCAAAGAAGGATACAAATGATAAATTCACAGCTAAAAAAAATACAACCCTTCAAAGTCCCCAAAAAAATATAGAATAGTAGCTGTCACTTGAAAACCAAAAAAGATATAATAGTCAAGCTTTACACAAATTTTCTACTAATGCATGCAATTTTTCGAAAATTTCTGCCCTTGGAGGGGATTGAAATAAGCATTATTCACAAAATAAAATTAATATCTTTTGCATTGCAACTCACGCAATTGCAGAAGAAGAAATATTTTAGTATACTAATTTATTAGATATTTTGTGACATTTTTCTTACAGCAGCACAATTTTTCCAACATTCAAAAATACTTGCAGCATGTCAACATTAGTAAAATTATTTACCATAAATCTTCCCAAATTATCGTAGAAAATATCATTTTTATGTAGTAAATCTAAGGAAGCACTTAAAATACTTATATAATACTCAATTTTTTTCAAACAAATAAGTTAGGGGATGCTTATTTTACCCCCCCCCCTTTAAAGGGCAAATATTTTCGAGAAGTTGCACATACATTAGTCGAAATTTTGGGTAAAATTATACCTTTTTTGGTTTTCAAATTACAGCTGCAATTTAATTTTTTTTGAAACGTTAAAGAGCAGTATCTCCTAAGGAGAGAACATTTTACTAAGGAACTTTTTATACAAAACGTGTTCTTTTTGGCTGTAGATTCACTGATACCATTTGTGATACTTTTTTTTGAGAACGCACATAACATAATTGCGTATATACAAATGGTTAAAGAAAAAATACAGAAAGAATTTTTTTTTTGGGGAAATTGGTAAGAGAAATCTAAAATACATTTTTATGATACTTATTCCTATCATAAGTATTATTGTCATAAATATAAAACAATTTGAATCATATGGGAAATATTTTGAATGATTTTTGAAAAACTTGATTTTGACATTAATTCCAGTTGTCAGGACAAACATAATATACTGAACTGTCACGTAACTCAAGTCACCAGTTTCTTCTATTTTCAAAATTAATTTAGATACAAATTTTGACAGGCACAAAAGCAAAGCAGCAAGTTTTCTTTGTATACTAATTTTTCATTCGAAAACAAGCAGTAATTAACACAAATGTAAATTGATTAAAAAACTGGTGTAATTTTATGCAAAAGAAGCAAAATTATTCTAAGACTGCTGTTATAGCTGCTCTATTAAAATTCTAGTAATATTAATTGCATTACTAAATTTGTATTAAGTATTAATTAACTTATTTTTTTTAAAATTGATTAAAAACTGGTACAATTTTATGTAAAAAAACACAAAATTATTATCAGACTGTTGTTAAAACTGCTTCATTAAACTTTTAGTAATATTAATTGGATTACTAAATTTGTATTAAGTATTAATTAAAAAAGAATTATTACTAAAACAGCATATAAACCTGTTTACAATATTGTGTCTCTAAATATAGATGATATTTTTGTATAAGTATCAAAATAATTTTCTTAATAAATACAAACTTGATTTCTTCGTATTTTTATAATAATAAATTAGTTACTGTCATCAATAATTATAATTTATTAATAGATATTTTTGTGAATATTACAAAAATTTGTTCGTTATTTGTTAAAGTGTTAAAATTAATAGATATACATAATTCACTACATATATTGTTTCGAAACTTAGAAGCTTTTTTAGATAATACGTATTACAAAAATTAACACAATTTTTCAAGTGAATTATTTTGTTGAACGGAAACTGTTCATTGACATTCTTGGCTACACAATTGTATCGAAGAAGTAAGTAACAATAAAATAAAAATCATTTAACATCTCTATGGTAGCAAACAAACAAATTTTAAACTGTCAAACTTGACTTACTTTTGATATATTTAATTGGCTTGCCATAGACAGACTGGTATCAGAGAACAATACTGGTTTTGAGCAAAAATACTTTATATGTTCTCAGATTCTAGATCTAACTAAAGCATATGACTATATATCTCATTCAATTCTGGTGTATAAGTTGTCTGTCATACTACGGTTTCACTACTCACACTGTTGGTATCATACATTCGCATCTTAGTAATAGGCAGCGGTAAGTTATCCATAATAATATCTCATCAGCCTGTATCGGTATCAATGCAGGCGTACCACATGGGTCAATTCTTGGTCCCGTTCTATTTTTATATGTTAATGATTTATCTCTATCAGGGAACAACTCAGTTTTAATTATTCAGTTTGCTAGTTATATCAAGAGAAGTCAGAAACATTTTAAATCCTAAGTTAATAAAATTTTTAGGAGTACATTTAGATTACAAGTTAACATGGGATTCTGATGCAAATTATATACAGTATGCGCCAAAAGTATGGAATAAATTCAATAAAAACGAAACAATTATTTTTTGGGAAAAATCCTCGAACAGGTCGATTTTTAATTTAAAAAATACATATTTTAGCATAAAATGCGATTTTCAAATGTCATTTGTTTTCGAGTAATGACGTCATCGATTTTTTTTTAAATGGCAATACCATATTTTTTTTCTTGATTCTGAAAGATCGTTTAATTCTCTATCAGACAGTACTAAAATCTTGCCCTCTTACATAGGAAAGTTTTCGAGTAAATGACGATTGAATGTTAGAAAACGTAAATCAATTAAAATAAAGCAAAAACGTTATCAAGTTTAGTTTTTCGAATTCCATAGTTCTTTTATGGATCACGTAGGTGAAAATTTTTGCAAAGTGTCATTGTCACACCGACTTTCTAATAAGTATTGTAAGCGACATAGAAATTATTATTCAATTTAAAGTATTATGGCACATTTAACTGTTACTCGAAGAATTGAAATTTTAATTCTTATCGGATGCGGGAATATGACTAGAACTCAGCAGGAAGTTTGCGATTTATTTAATGAAAAATATCCAGATCACCCTATCAGCCAATCAACAGTCAGTAAGGTAGAGTCTAAATTTAGAGAAACTGGCAATGTTGTAAATATTCCAAAACCTGGACGTCCCAGCATTAATGAAAATCAGAAACAGAACATTTTGATAAGTATGGTGGATAATCCTCATAATTCTTCACGATTGGTTGCATTAAACAATGCCACTAGTCAGAGCACAGTGCTACGTATCTTGAGGATAGAAAAATATCATCCCTACAAAATTCAACTTTTTTCTGAATGGAACAGTAAACCGTCAAACTTGCAGATATTGGATTTGGGAAAATCCTCATTAGATGGTAGAGGCACATACCCAACACCCTCAGAAATTAAATGTGTGGGCTGGAATAGTTGACGACAGAATAGTAGGGCCTTTCTTCTTTGAAGGAACCCTTACAGGACAAAGATATTTAGAGTTTCTAGAAAATGACCTTGTTCCAGCCCTTGCAGTAATTTTTCCTAACGATAATGACCCTGACATTCCTGACGATACCATATGGTTTCAGCAAGACGGTGCACCTCCGCACTATGCGCGCCCTGTACGAGATTTTTTGGACAACTGTTTTCCTGGGAGGTAGATCGGCAGACGCGGACCGATAGAATGGCCTGCAAGATCGCCAGATCTTACACCTCTTGACAATTTTTTATGGGGATACTTGAAGTCAAAAGTGTACATTAATAAACCACGTAATTTAGAAGAACTTCAAAATCGCATTCGGGACAAAATACGCAGAATTACCCCAGAAATCATTCTTAATGTGCAAGAAGAATTTCTTCACAGACTTGCGCATCGTCAAGAAGTTGGTGGATGGCAATTCGAATATTTAATTTAAGTATAAAATTTAATCAATTGTATTTTATTTTACATACCTCAGAATTGTTACTTTTTTATGGATAAAATTTACGTTTTCTAACACTCAATCGTCATTTACTCGAAAGCTTTGCTATGTAAGAGGGCAAAATTTTAGTACTGTCTGATAGAGAATTAAACGATCCTTCAGAATCAAGGAAAAAAATATGGTGTTGTCATTTAAAAAAAATCGATGACGTCATTACTCGAAAACCAATGACATTTGAAAATCGCATTTTACGCTAAAATATGTATTTTTTAAATTAAAAATCGACCTGTTCGAGGATTTTTCCCAAAAAATAATTGTTTCGTTTTTATTGAATTTATTCCATACTTTTGGCGCGTACTGTATGTAAAAACATGTCAAAACATTTATACCTCCTTTACAAATTTGAAAAATCAAATGTCATCACTTTAATAACAGCTTACTATAATCTCATTCATTCAATATTATAGTACAGTGTTTTTATTGGAATCATTCTACTTCTGCTGCTGATGTATCTGAAGAGAAAAGCGATTAGAATTATAGTTAGACTTAAATATAGATACGACTGTAGGCAAAGGTGTAGTGAATTAAAGACACTAACACTTTCTTGTGTATACATACGTTCTGCACTGTCTGCATCACAGAAGAAACAATGTTGGTTCAAGTTCAAGCTCACCATACCAGAAATAGTACCCTTTTACAAAACGCTATTTCGACTTGCAAAATCTAGAAATGGTACTTGTTATTGGGCAGTAAGATTTTGTAACGCCCTACCAAAAACAATTAAAGATTTAAATTGTACAAGCTTTAAGTACAGGTTAAAGAAATATCTGTTGCATAACGTATTTACAGTCTGCAGAAATTTTTAAACAGCAATTTGTCAATGATGTCATCTTAATTATTTTCCTTTTTATTTTTACTAAATATCTGTCTTTTCTTCCTTTTTTTATGCATATGCTTTGAGACTTGAGCACCAATAAACCGAAATATAAACTATAAGGTGGTCTTACGTCTTCTGCAAGTTTTTTCAAAATTTCTTTTGGTATACATACAGATATACAACAACGTAGCTTTGATATTTAAAGCTTTTTTCCTGAAAACTACTTTGCTGTCTGATTGTAGTGTCCATTATCACATTGCAGGTGGTAATATTTAGACATTATATTTATTAGATAATATAAAAACCTGTTAATTAATTTTCTTTTTTTAACTATGCAATTAAGGTATACTTTTTACTTTGTTATTTACAGCTGCTCCTGCTTTTTTGTTTTTGTTGCTAGCACGCGGAATTTATTGTGAAGGCGTTTAACAAGTTTTTTAATCTTACTGCTAATGTTTGTTTTATTTACCAACAAATAGCCTGGTTAGATTTTTATGCAAATCTAGAAATTAGAGAAGTTCGCCTTGAACCAAGTATGCTTTGAAGAGTCCCCTGCAGGCCGATTGAATATCTTTGTTTAAAAATTCTGCTATTTTATTGCGTCATTTTAAACGGCTTCCTTTTCTTCATTCATAAACGACCTTACTTAGATAATAATGGCAATAAAAACTGTAATTTCTTTGAGGAACACATTAGTTATATAGCCCATAAGAAGATACCATCTGAGAATGATTGGTTAAAATGCGAAGTACACGGAAAAAGTATAATCTGTATTTAAGTATAATATCTAATATAGTTATAATTTTTAACTTTATTCAAAATGACGAATGTGTGAATAAGCATTCTTATACTTAATTTCAAATATACACTTTTCTTTCTTAAAAGAAAACACTAAATTTACTTAAATCTTAAAGAATGGTAATAATTTATGTTACCATATGAATAAAATATTAACTATAGAATACGTAATTTTTCCTTAAATTATAGGTTAATAGATTTACACTAAATAAATTTCATACTGTAAAATTTAAAATGCGGCTATAGTGCAAAATAATATTTATAAATGATATTAATACAATAATTACAGTATTATTTCGTGCAAAGTTATGTGTGCATCACGTCTACTCAGGTTCCCTTCTGTGGGATAAATCGTCGGTTGTCTCGCCTTCTATGGCATACTGATGAGAGCTAACAGGCTCAAAAGCGGTATATGTCTGGCATGCCGCCAATGAATCACTGATAGTTTGCTATAAGTTTTTCTTTCTTTATATAAATAATTAAATACTACTGAGTAATCTAGTACTTAATTATTAAAAAACAGTTGTAGTTACAATCGAATAAAAAATGTATTATTGTGTAATAATAAAATAAAATGTACTTATTACTTTTCCTTTGATAAATGGAAATAAAAAATGTGAACATCTAACTAGAAGTTGTTAAAATTAAATCAAAACTGTGAAAATGCGTGAAGATGAGTCTCAAAAATGAAATTGCATACAATAAGTCCAGGTCCAAGGTGATTAACTACACTGAAAATATTACGGTGAGATATTTTGTACTAGTAAGCGAAAAACTGAAAAGTTCATCAATGTGGTCACAATATTGCATGCTTACAACGGAATTTTGTGTTAAACATAACCTCACATCATTGACACATATAAAACTTTTGCAGCAAAAATATGATAAGGTTACAAGGTTAAATATCAAAAATCTTGACGAAGGAACAAATTGATACATTTTTACATGCACCTCCAACTAGCAAATATTCAGCTATAAAAAAAAATAGAATTTCTATAAATATGTTTTAGATTGTCTTGATATTCGATGTATCAAGCGTATCTCAGTGTGATGAAACTGTTAATTTGAGGGTACAAGACATTGAAAATATGGAAAAATTGATTTTCATCAAAATACTAAATGGCAAAAATAACAAATCATTTACTATCTTTGGGAATTACTATTGAAAGATATGTACAAAATGTATGGCTTTGTCTAAAAGGGAAGGGTTCTCGTTAAAACGACACAGTTTTTGGAAATCTAGCGCAGTTACATAATGATAAATACAGAATAATTTTGCAACAAAAAAGAAAACCGCAATGAAAATTCTGAAGTCAATAATGGTAAATATCCAAAGAAAATGAAACAAGCGTCAATAATGGAGACAAACACTAGAGACAATTTCTTGAACCTAGACTATAAAGTTGATCGAACTGGTTTAAATATCTAAAATTGCGCTTAATATTATAATTTCGAATAAAAAAAATGTAGTTGATGGTGCTCATAACCTTTTTAAAGGAACTTGAAGAAAATGGAATACAGGGTGTCCCAAAATAGAAGGCCATACCATTAACCACATATTCTTTGGACAAAAATAATGCGACTTTCCTTATGCCATTTTTTATTTGGGCGCCTCTGTTTCAATATACAGGGTGTTAAAGTTACATTTTAAAAACTATTTTTGTTAATGATCCCATTGCTTTGTAAGATACACACTTGAAATTTTGCACGCACTTTTATCTTATTCCGGCATACTTTTCATGTAATTTTGGTGAAAAAAATCGAAGGGTGAATGGAGTTAACTGAGTTATGCGTACCCTTTATACTCTCCAATTATTTATAAATACGCCTATGCAGCTTTTTCTTGAATTATCAAACGTAGAATTTTCTTCTGATCATTTTACCTCTTTTATAATTTTTTGTTTAAATGCGTCGTTTTGGAGAAAAACGGCAATTTGTAGTGCCCATCTAAATCCAAATCTATCATTCACTACCATTTTCAAGTGAAACTGAAATTTTGTGGATTTACCTGTTATTATACCTTGGCAGCTTAGCAAATCGTAATACTTACTGAATGAATATTTGCTAATTAAAACAAAAAGATAATATCTTTAAAAAGAAAAGGTTTTCGCTACTTAAAAGGACACGTACATGTGTTAATGTGGAGGGTACGCAAGCAGAACTTTGTTAAATTAGTAGTAATTAATTAATTATTTTATTTAATGTTATTTAGATAAAAAGTTATTATGTTGATCGTTCATTATTACTATTACTAAACAAAACTATTATTTTTTGGTTGATAAGAGAACTGTATTACAGATTTTAATGCAATATTATTTTTTCAATTCATAAGTATTCCTCATTTTATAAAATTTAAAATTATCCATTCTGTTTTAATTAGCAATTATTCATTCAGTAGGTATTACGATTTGCTAAGTTGCCAAGGTATTATAATGATAATTGATAATTCAAGAAAAAGCTGCATAGGCGTACTTATAAATAATTGGAGGATAAAGAATACGCATCACTCAGTTACCTCCATTGACCCTTCGATATTTTTCACCAAAATTACATGAAGTATGCCGGAATAACATAAAAGTACGTGCACAATTTCAAGTGTGTATCTTACAAAAAAATGGGATTATTAACAAAAAATTTTTTAAAATGTAATTTTAACACCCTGTATATTGAAACAGGCGCGCCCAAACAAAAAATGGCATAACGAAAGTCGCATTATTTTTGTCCGAAGAATATGTGGTTAATGGCATGGCCTTCTATTTTGGGACACCCTGTATATTACTAGAAGCAGAAGGCCTTTTAGTGCTTCGGCCAGCTGCAAATTTGCCCGTGTCTGAAAAATATAAATGTACAAATTTGCGAACAAAACCTATAAATTTTCTGTTATTAGTTTAAGATAAATCTGAAACTTCTGTTGGAAGAATCATATATAAAGAATTTGTGAAGTAAAATTAATAGTCACATAGTAATGTTTCAAAAAAGATTTTGGATATGTGATTTAATATTTTGTGAATGTAAGTCTTGCAATGTTCTGATCTTTGTGCAATCATACGGTTTCAACCCAAAGTTAATTTAATCCTGCCCCTAATAAAACTCCAACTCATTCGTTATGCTCTGTAATTTCCCAATGTGTGTAAATTCTGTTGGTACTTTACGAAATATTTTACGATGTAATAAAGTAGGCAGTTATGCTTTCTTCTAATGTTTCTTAAGTTGCATAATTTTTTATTATCCACTTATGGAAAATCCATCTGTTGTAAATTATTATTACAAATGATATCAGGAACATTTCATTTTCTTAATTCGAACAAAACTTCAAAAAAATAACAAATTTCTACCATTATGATGTGATAGGGTGTATCCTAGCGTATTCTATGGTTAAAATTAAGATTTTATATTTATCAATATACTGAAGAATTATCCTAAATTTGTCAAAAATATCTCAAGGGGTTTAGCATTTCAAACTGATGGCGTGGATATTGTCGATCATTATTTGCCAAAAAATATATATCACCCTGTAGAATATTACAAATAAAATAGGTCATCGTATGCACCATTATATTATCTTCACTTTTTGTTTCTTTACACTTTTTTGTATTCCAAACCGATTAACAACAAAATTGATTTATTTGATCAAGTGCATTTTACACAGTTACTTAAATTAAATTAATTAAAAGTATCCGTTTAGTAATGTGTATTGTCAAATGAAGCTTAATTTTAAAAAATATTAAGTTTTAATAATGGCTTATGCAGATTCAAATGCTGAAATAGCCAACATGGTTTACATTTATGGCCTTGCAGATGGAAATAGTACTGAGGCTAGGCGAATTTTTATGGAAATATTTCTAAATCAACAAACTTTAAATCCAAGAATATTCAGAAATGTTTTTCAACGTCTTTCGGAGTCAGACTCATTTCAGAAAGATCCAATTCCTGAGTGTTAGAACGCCTGAGGTGGAAGAAACTATTCTATACGAAATTGAAAAAGACCCAAACTAGGAAGATTGCTGTAAATCTTAATATGAATCATAAATTAGTTTGATCCGTTCTGTGAAGCATCAACAGTACACCAGTATCACATACAAAGGGTTCAAGCCTTACTGTCGTAAGACTATCTTGCTCGCATACAATTTTGCCACTAGATTTTGCAAAAAATTGAAGAAAATGTTGACCTTACGCTGGTATATTGTTTACCGACGAAGCTAATTTTTCCAGAGATGCTATGCTAATGAACTTCCACAATAAACATGTTTGGTCTAATCAAAACTCTAATGCCATAATCGATTTCAACATCAGCATGGGGAGAATCCATTGTTAATTAATTATTCTATTATTATGAGTATCGTAAATATGCACTTGATCAAATAAATTAATTTTGTTGTAAATCGGTTTGGAATATAAAACAGTGTAAAGAAACAAAAAGTGAAGATAATGCAATGGTGCATATCATGACATATTTTATTTGTAATATTATACAGGATATATTTTTTTGGCAAATAATGATCGATAATAACCACATCTCCGCCACTGATATGTTGGCAATTTTTTGTTTCGTACTAAATATGCACATTGAATTCGGTTAAATTATCTTAAGCGGTTTAGAAATTAAAAACTGATTTTTTCTTTGATTTTTGACACGTTGTAGCTGGACAATGACTGTCCTCGTATTTATATAATTTTTGTTATATATCACATTTTTTGTGCGTCATATGTATCTCATGAGGAATCCTTGTACCAAGTGACAAGTTGACATGACGTATATTGGAAAATATTTTTTTCGGGTTCTATTATACAGTATGCGCCAAAAGTATGGAATAAATTCAATAAAAACGAAACAATTATTTTTTGGAAAAAATCCTCGAACAGGTCGATTTTTAATTTAAAAAATACATATTTTAGCGTAAAATGCGATTTTCAAATGTCATTTGTTTTCGAGTAATGACGTCATCGATTTTTTTTTAAATGGCAACACCATATTTTTTTCCTTGATTCTGAAAGATCGTTTAATTCTCTATCAGACAGTACTAAAATTTTGTCCTCTTACATAGGAAAGTTTTCGAGTAAATGACGATTGAATGTTAGAAAACGTAAACGTAAACCTTAGTCAACGAACATCTATGGTCATTCGGCTATATTCAGAAATTTCGGGTGCTATTTTCACACCGGTTAACAAAAACCCCTTATTTTAGGCCACAGAATGCGCCTCTGGATTTTTGATCTCTACTTAAGAAACACCCTGCATTTTCGGTGTAAAATAATTTATTACTCATACTTTTTTTATGGTTTGCAATTAATGAAAAAACTAGATAAATTAATTAGCCATAAACCAATAAACAAATTATATATTATACAGTCTTGAAAGCATTGATAGTAATAGTTTTAATTTTGATTATTCAAAAGATTATTTAATTATTTTAAATGGTTTCTCATTTAAGTGTTATTAACATGCTGCCAATGTATAATTCATTTGTGCCACTTAACTGCTTTTAATAGAATATAAAAATTACCTGCTTCAGTGGGCGGTTTGTTTTTTTTAAATGGAAATTAAACGGAACAATTAGGTAAACCTCCACACCGGATGAAGTAGTTTCTCAACAATTACATGACCGTTACTGTATCAAGGGCAATACAACAATTATTACATATTATGATTCATTTCTCCTTAACCGGGTATTATTAATTTCACGAATAGGATATTAGCTGCGACTTGATATGCAGGGTGTTTCAACTAAAATTCTCCGGCGTAAACATTTTCGAATAATACGATGATGTGAATTATACAGGGTGAACCTTAAATAAGTACAAATATTTTAACCAGCAGTATAGTTCTCTGTATAGAACACATAATTAATGGTATTTTTACAAAAAAATCAGAAATAAAAAAGTGAAATTTTAAATAAATTTTGTAATTTTTCTGTAGAAAACTTGTTGAGGACCGCTGACTTTCATACATTTATGAGTCACAGTGTTGCCAGTGTTACACAAATGTCTTTGCTTTTGTTGATATTAAACGCATACGTCAAGCTGCTATTTTGTTATTTAATATTGTGTGTATTTTTATTTTTAAAATTTGTTTCACTGATTAATGTGCGAAGTCACTTTATGGTTAATACTGACTCATTTGGAGTTATGTGGCGAAAATTAAATTTAATATGCTGTGTGAAAATCATAGTTTTTCGTTATTCTTCATAAAATAACTTAAAGAAATTGTGTCTTGTGTCTCTTTCTAACCGTGTACAATGACATTTAATTTGTGAAATGTGAATTACAGATTAAATAGTTAATTTTTTAACAAACAGGTAAGCTTGTGTGCACGTTTATGTATAATTTTTGAACATTGAACATAGTAATATCACGTAATATCTTCCTAAATGCTTTATGGTAGTATGTATTTAACTTGAGGAAATTCATTTTTAATCGTTTATAGTAAGGTCAGTTAAGCAGTTAAAATTTATGTTAATAATACTGCGTATCATACTACATACCCAACTTTACTGTACTTATGCTTCAAACAAGTATTTTTAACATAGAATTTAACCATATTACTTTACTATTACGTTAAAGGAAACTTAATATTTATATTAGAGGAGATATGGCAACCTCGCAACAAATCATATGGTTCATTAGGTTGGTTATAACAGCGGTCCTCAAAATGTGGGTATTTAAAAAAAAATTAATATCTCCGTAAATATTAGAAATTTTTAAAAATGGCTTTCACTAGACTGATCTATATGAACTATACCACCAGTTAAAAAAATTTGTACTTATTTAAGGTTCACCCTGTATGTATATAAAAAAATTATCTTTAGGTAAAAATTTAATAACTGATAAAAAATTGTCTAAATTCACATAATTTTATGTTGGCAATTTGTGACCAGCGTTATGTAAATTTACATAATAATTTTGTAAGTTCAATAAGTACACTGTAATATTACAGAAATTAACATGGATAAAATTCCATACTATGTTATATGATTTTACAACTATTATGCTAAATTCCATCCTAAATTACGTTATCGTTTATTTTTTATACAGGGCGATTCAGAACTTCCCGAAAATAATGTTTGGAATGTACAGGGGGGGAGGGGGGTGTTTACAAATACACTTTTGTAAAAATAAGATCAAAAAGGTCCTCGTCCATGCTGAACATGGTACGGATATAATTGAATCTCGTGTATGATACGCTACACTGCTGCAATACGCCGCGTACACCTTGGACCTCCATCTCTTTTACGATTCGGTTACAAATTTTCCGTATCACGCCTGCGTTTGCACTATACTTGCACACAGTTGTAAAAGTAGCTGCATTTGGTACATGGTTTACCGGAAAATCGTTCTGCTAAAGCATTTTCACTTCACCATAAATGAACACGATACCCATCAATTGCGAGTTGCTATACGTAATGTTTGTTACAGACTATGCGTGAATTCGCGATTCATGATGCCCGATACCTGTTCTGCGAGGAATTAGTTCGTAGTGTAAGGTTTTTATGAATGAATTTTTAATGAAAAAGAACCTACACTCTATTCACGAATTGCTCACATATCACGAATCAAGCATAACGAATGGCGAATACACACATGGTCTGTAGCAAACCTAAGCCACTTTTGATATTTGAAAAACTAAAGTATTTACTTGCATCACAAAAAAATTAATACAATAAGTAATCGGATATTTGAAACCGCCTGGTTAGAGAATACAGTAGCCCAACGATGTAAATGTTGAAACTACTAGAATTTTTTTTCTCGGATACTGTAAGGATTTTACAAATTTTTTTTTACGATATTGACTCCATTTTTTATGACACATCTATTTCCAAATTTGTTTAGATAAGTTCTGAATAACCCTGTATGTACTTACTTTTTTTAACTAGAATTGAAAAATATGTATAGAGAAAACTTTTTTAATAACTAACATTCTGACACTTATTATTATATGACATGTTAAAAGTAATGTAATGTATTGTCTTAAGTGGCACAATTTTAGTTTTTCTTTAGTTTTATTGAGTTTTTGCCACACTGAAAAATAATAAAAATTAATTAAATAAGCCCTTGCACCAAACGGAACAGTCAAGGGTTATTTTTGAAACTAAGTTTGCTTAACCAAAAAATCTCACACTGAAAAAAGCAGATAAGTAAAAAATAACAAAAATCACATCACTATCGCGCACTTCCGTATTATTGACGTTTCGAAAAACTCTCTGTTTTCGTTTTCAAAATAGTAGTAAAAATATTAAACGTATGTCAAGTTTGACAGTTTAAAATTTGTTTATCTGCTTCCATAGAGATGTTAAATGATTTTTATTTTATTTTTACTTACTTCTTCTTGACACAACTGTAGCCAATAATGATCGATGTTTACTGAACAGTTTGACACACACTTATCTCCGTTCAACAAAATAATCGCGGTCTCTTTTAATTTTGTTTTTGTCGCGTTACCTTCCTTCTCTAAAATTTTTGCCGAACCCCATTGAATCACATGACCGTTTTCCCAAGCGTGTTCGCAAATTTTGGATTTTTCAAATTCCCGTCTTTTTATAAAATTTTTATGTTCCTCAACTCTAACATTCATAGGCCGAGACGTTTCTCTAACATAATGTTTATTGCATTCACAAGGTATACTGTAGATGCAATTTTTTGAATTTTGTATATCATTTTTTGTAACAAAAACCCAATTTAAGAATTTATTAATATTATTTTTGTAGCTATATCAATTGTGTGTGGAAAACTTTTTACTTTTAATGACATCGCAAAAAATTGATTGAGTTTAAAAGGTCTGCTTGTACAAAAAGAAAAACAGGTTTAAATGTCAATATGATATATGCTTGTAACTTCGCCTGTGTGCAACTTTATATACATATAGATATGTTTGGTTATAGTGCAATATTTTGAGACCCTCTACATGCACCTGCTCTGTGTCGGTTCTTATGCGGAACACTCTGTATATTATTAAAACATATTGCTTTAATAGAAACATAGCAAATCAAGTATACCTAACATTTCGAACTGAGAAACACTCCAAGACTTGTCGTATACACACGCTGTCCCTCGCGTATTATTACTGCGACTAAACAGCTTTTCGACAATTTGTAACTTCTAAATAAATAGAGGTGCAATCACGGTTACAATATGTGCTGTAAGTTTATAATAATATAATAGATTTATCCTGTTGTAAAATTTGGCTTACTTGACGTAGGCAAAACCCTAAAATATTTCGTTTTTCAAAATACTTAAAATAGTCAAGGCAATGAACTAAAAAAGTTCTAAAACTAGTTGTGGTGGACGGATCGGAATGCGGTTTTCTGCATTCTCTTCCAAAAATTATTTGAAAAAAATGTGGCGACATGGAATTTCTGACAAATCGGAAATTGAATTGCTGCAGCCAAAAATGCATTCAAAAAATCATCAGTGGGTCTCTCCCACAAATCACGCGGGAAAGAAGAGAAACTCGGTGCCCGGGTTTTTTTTGGGTCGCTGAATCCAAATCTGGCATCGGCGAACACCCCACGGGCACCTGGTGCGCCGGAACCTGGACGCGGACGTCATCTCCGAGAATTTTCTTGAGAAGAGTGCCAAAAACCACCCGAAAATCATAATAGGGGCGTTTTGTGGGGCGTTGAATCCGAATTTCACGTCGAAAACGACCCCCCGAACACCTAGTGCACCAGAACCTGACCCTAAACGTCATCTCCGTGGCTTTTCCTGACACAATCAAAAAAGGCGAACCGAAAATCGTGGGGGTGTTTTTGGGTCGCTGAATCCAAATATGACATCGGCGAACACCCCACGGGCACCTGGTGCCTCCGAACCCTGACGTGCACGTCATTTCCGAGAATTTCCCCACCAAGATTGCTAAAAACGACCCAAAAAATCATTACAGGTGCGTTTTTGGGCCGCTTAATTCAGACACCTGGTGTACAGTGGGACCTGGACCTGAACGTCGTCTTAGAGGGTTTTACAGACACGACCGTAACAAACGCACCAAAAACCGTCTCATAATTTGACACATTCATTAATGTGTAACTTTCGTCTAGGGCCTTCGAAAAAGTTGTTCCAGCTCCAGGCGTTGGGAAGGTAGTTTTGGGCGTGAAATTTGGATTAAGCGGACCAAAAACGCCCCTACAATGATTTTTCGGTTGTTTTTGGCACTCTTCTCATGAAAATTCTCGGAGATGACGTGCACGTCTGGGTTCGGGGCCACCAGGTGCCGGTGGGGTGTTCGCCGGTGTCATATTTGGATTCAGCGACCTAAAAAATCCCTCATATCGATTTTCGGTCCGTCTTTTTCGATTGTGTCTGGAAAAGCCACGGAGATGTTCAGGGTCAGGTTCCGGTGCACCAGGGGCTCAGAGGGTCGTTATCGACGTGAAATTCGGATTTAGCACCCCAAAAATCCCCCATAACGATTTTCGGTTCGCCTTTTTTGATTCTGTCAGGAAAAGCCACGGAGATGACGTTTAGGGTCAGGTTCTGGTGCATTAGGTGTTCGGGGGGGTCGTTTCAGACGTGAAATTTGAATTCAAAGCCCCACAAAACGCCTCTATTATGATTTTCGGGTGGTATTTGACACTCTTCTCAGGAAAATTCTCGGAGATGACGTCCGCGTCCAGGTTCCGGCGCACCAGGTACCCGTGGGGTGTTCGCCGATACCAGATTTTGATTCAGCGACTCAAAAAACCCCGGGCGCCGAGTTTTTCTTCTTTCTCGCGTGATTTGTGGAAGAGTCCCACGGAGATGACGTTCATCGGCGTTCCTGAACTCCAGGTGTTCGGGGGGTCAATTTGAACATCATATTCGTGATCAGCGACCTCGAAAACCCTCGAGTACCCGATCTGGGCCAGTTCTGACACTTATTTACCAAGTTTTGACATCTTCCAAGAGGCCTCTCAAATAATGCATTTTTGAATGCATTTTGGCTGCAGCAATGTCGCCATATTTTTTACAAATAATTTTTGGAAGAGAATGCAGAAAACCGCATTCCGATCCGTCCAACACAACTAGTTTTAGAACTTTTGGACTTTTTACTAGTTTATTGCCTCGACTAAAAGAGCTTGCCAGTAGAGCGATGTACATTCTCTCATTAAAACGGTACCAGATAAGACCATGATTTATGGCTTAACTTTAACACTTTAAGTATTAGTTTTAATTTACAATATGAAGAAATTTTCACGCATATTCTTATTTAATGTAACGCCACCTTTACAAACTTGCAACGCCGATGTGACCATACACAGTGTATAGCAACAGTAACTAAATTACCATCAACCTACTCATATATATTAAGTTATTAGTACGATTCGATTAAATTACCTACTCGGTATTATCCCAGAAAGTAATATCGAAAATAATTGAATTGCATAAACTAGGAGTTGCTTAAGACTTTCCGTGGTGGCAAATAAATACAAGTACTAGTAGAGAAAAAAACTTTGTAATTGGTATAATAATGATTTATTTATTTTACAATTATAAGCTTTCTCTGGTGTGCTTTCTCCCTGTACAGGTTTTTCCATAAATTTTAATATCGATTAGATATAATTATTTTCATAAATTATAAAATTTTATGTTTAATAATTAGATCCGGATATTTTTTGCTATAAATTACAAAGTGATTCCTGTCTTGGCCAACTATAAAAAACTGTGGACTGCATGATACGTAACGTTTATATAGGCAAAAAAAAAACAAACTGAAAATGACTTACCTAGTTGTTGACTCAGCTAGATTTTCTATAATAATACTCAGACACATAAAGGAAGAAAAGGTAATGGTAAGGAAAGAGAATGGAAACGCTGACTATTACACAATTCACTATATGTTAATATATTTTCTATTTACTACACTTTATTGCTCGACCACATGCTCAAAATTTTACTATTTCAATGTATACAGGGTGTTAAAAAAGAGTGTAAAATATTTCAGGAGGTAATAGTATGAACCAAAATAAGCAGAAAAGTCTTAATAAACATGGGTACGCAAAGTAACGGTTGCGGAGATATGGACCACTATTGGTTTTTCATACATTTTATTTATTAGGAATAAACCGACAAAGAAAGCTTTTAACAAACAAAAAACAAAGTTACAGAAGATGTTCAAAGTGCCCTCCGTCCATTTCCAAGCAGGCACGACATCTTCGTCTCAACGATATTCGAACTCTTTCGAAAACATCCTCCTTGGTTTGGATTTCTTGACACTTTTGATTAATCCGTAGCTGCAGCTCTTCCAGGCTATTTACATGAGTACCATACACTAATGTCTTCAAATATCCTCAAACAAAGAAATCTAGAGGGTTCAGATCAGGCAATCTTGGAGGCCATAAAATAGGTCCGACCCTTCCTACCCATCTATGTGGAAAAGTTTTGTGTAAATGCTCTCCAACGGAAAAATGAGCTAGAGCACCATCATGCTGGAACCACTTTTGTTGCATCTGATTCAAAGGAATCTCTTCCAAAAACTCATACAGTGTGGTCTGCAGAAAGTTAAGGTATGCAGCGCCTGTTAATTGGTTTGGTAAAACAACAGTACCTAGAAACCTGTCACCTACAATACGCATCCAAATGTTTAATGCAAAAAAACCAAACGTGCTTGATGATCATTTATTGGATTTAAGGCCTGTACTCGTTGCACATGGTATGGATAAAGCAGTTGCTCGTGAAGGATTCTCCAAACAAGAGGACCACTAATTCCTACCTCGGTTGATCTTCTCCACACACTCGTACCTGGATTCTGCTCTACCAGTGCTAGAATTTCTTCTTCTGCTCTAGGAGTGGATACCGACCTTGGTCTTCCGGATAAATGGCACTGTTTGCTCAAGGAACCGGTATCATGATCTTTGGTGAATTCTTCCAAACATGCGTTGTGAAGGAATCTGGCGATTTAGATAAGCATCAACATAAAGACGTCGCGCTTCGGTGGTGTTCTCATTAGCACGACCATACATGAAATGCATGTCTGTTAATTCTGCGTTAGAGTAATCATCCATAGCGAAAGAAAACTTGTGCACTGAGAACAACTGTGAAATACGTACTGTTTATCTCACTAAACATCAACCAACTATTATAAGAAAATACACAACGTTTATGCAAAATAAAAAAAGGGACTAAAAAACATAAAACATGCCATATCTCCGCAACTGTTACTTTGCAGACCCATGTTTATTGAGACTTTTCTGCTTATTTTGGTTCATACTATTACCTCCTTAAATATTTTACATTCTTTTTTTAACACCCTGTATAGGTATTTCCTTTTTTTGTCTACGCGTAGTCTTTGCTGCTCATTTGAAAATAAATCTATTAACGTGACCCTTATGGACATCTGTGATTCATTAACAGTTTTACTAAATGATTTCTACAGTAATATTAAGTATAAAATTAAGAAATTAATTATCTTTATCTTAAACTATCCCAAATAATTCCCTTAAAGCCACTATACAGTCTGCAATTAATTCTTCCAGTTGCAAGTCTCTGAAAGACTCTTGCATTAAAAATTAAAATATAAGTATTGCTCGATTTTGATTGCAGTTTTTCTACAATTCTGGGGAATAATTTCGTGATTTGTATGGTTACCACCATACGCCTAGGCTGAACTGTCAAACTCAAGCCTTTTTTGGCTTCTGCTTAATTATTGTTTGATTCTAGAGCTTGCAAAATATATTAACTGAAACCTTTATTTTATATGTTATGCTGTTTGTTATTGTTACTTGTCAAATTTGGATAAGTAGTTAGTTTTTTGAGTATATTTGGTTTGAAGTGTTGGTATCACTTCTATTGCAATAGCAAAGTGACGACTGTAAAAAAAATGCAAGTCAGACCTTCAGGAAAGGTATAGCAGGTGCAAGGCTTGCTGCAAGCCATTGCAAAAAGAATTAGAAAATAGAGAGAATATATGCAAAAATAAAGAAAACCAACATTTCCTCCAACATTTACAGAGATGTGTAAATTTATGTGTGTTCTATGTTTTAGTTTAAAAATTATGACACAATGTTCTATGTAAAACATATTATAGGTAATTCGGATTAAAATAAAACAAAATAAGAACACTACTGTTTTTGCAATTTCCATCTGATCTAAATTGACGATTGATGTGGTAAAGAATTCCAGTTGCATAGTGATCTGTAGCTTTTGAATTGTTATGAACGCAAGAAAAAGTTGTTTAAAAAATAAGCTTGAAATGAAAAGTTGTTTCACCATTCGTAAAAATGGTATATTTTCGTAAAATTTCGAAGCGCCGCGACGCCCAGCGTCGTTGGGTTAAGGTTTCGTTGTCTACCTTAATTTGAAGTCTTAGTCAGCCCAAACAAACTTTGTTTGGCAACGCTCACGTTGCTTCAGACGTTTACAAGAAAAACTCATTTGTTCTTTCTTAAATCGATCACTCAAAAACATGAGTCAGAACTTATTCGAAAAAAATTTTTGGGAATATTTAACATACATGAACAAATATGGTAATGCAAAAAAACGCATTCTGAAAACAACTTAAAAATATTTAATTGCACACCGCTGGAATCTGATCTACTGTAATGGAGTGACAATGCAAACTTGCGATGTCACACATCGCACCAAAACAACCTTAGTTCTGTGATTAAACCGACACCAGCGCAAAAAAGATTCGCAGTTTTTACTTTAAAATAAACTTAAAGATAAAGTGACGTGTCATTAAAATGAATAAAATTTTGTTGCACTAATTTTGAAGAAGAATTGCCGTACTTGATCACTATTAGAAATATGAGATTTATAAAAAATTTGCGACTAACTGTTCGAAATTTTTTCCCTCGACCAGTACACACATTTGGGCACGCCTTATCCAAGTTTTCCGTACTAAAGCGAATGTTCTTTCTGGTTGCTGCTCTTGTAAATGCAAATTATTCGCGGCAGCTCTGATATGCCGACGGTTTTCACTTCGGTACGGTACATCTCATTTTTCAAATGGCCCCACAAAAAGAAGTCAAGAGAGTTTAAATCGGGAGACCGAAGATACCATGCTACTGGTGCATCCGTCAATCCACCGTACTCTGCACTTGATGGAGATAATCTGGAACATTTAGCTGAAAGTGAGGAGGTGCCCTATGTAAAAACCACATGGGTTATCGGATTGCTAAAGGTACATTTTCAACAGGTCACTGCGATGAAATTCGAGATATTGTAAATTCCCCAATTAGGCGCTCATCAACAATTCCTGCCCTAACATTCAGTGAAAAACGGTTTTAGATCGGGTTCCCAAACGTGTATATTGTGTGTTTTCGATTCCATTGCGGGTAAATAAAACAAGAATTGAGAACTTTCAGCGGTTTGCTGCATCAACCACTAACACGACCTAGCTCGTAATGGATAATCCTCTGGTAACAGTGCTTAAACATACTGGATATGATATGGGTGTAATTGAGCTTCGTGTAGTAAGCGCCACACCGTTGATTGAGATACTCCAGGCACCTGTCTAGCAATTTATCTTGTACTGCACGGATCACATTCAACATTTTTTGTTCTTCAGCTGCTAAAATGCATTATGGTTGTTCGGGGCCACCATCTCGTCCACGATATGCACGTAAATTATTAGTATCACGTCCACGTTGCACCACTGCCGTTAAAAGTTTCAGGCTTTGGCGTGTGTCGATCGGGAAATCGATTCGCATACAAGCGCAAGCTGCCAATACATCTTGTCTAACTTCACCATAAATAAGAATCATGTCTATTAACTCAGCATTGTTGTATACATGAGTCATTTTGACAATTTTAAAGACACTGCTACGATATATAAAACAACACGACTGACTTCGTTTGTTTACCACCTAGAGAGCATATCCCCATTCCAACCCTGTTTATAATGTTTGAACTTTAAAGTGTGTAAAATAATCTATTAGACTTTTATTATCATTTTCTTGGTGATATCGACTTCTTATTTAATGGTGCACATATCCTCAAAATTGAACAACTACAAAGTTATCGTAACTAAAAAGTGCTTTAGAAACATTGGCGACACTTACAGCCTGTTTAACAGGAGTCAATTGATGACTATCAAATTTACTCAACATTTTTTACGGTATATGTTTAACGTCACACTATTATTGTAATATTAATTTATATACACATAAATAATGTAATTCTATAAATATCATCTCTATATACCTGTTAATATGATTACATAAGTGATTAATTACATATTAGAAATTATACACATCCTTCACCTAGCACGCGATACTCGAGAAACAGACGAAGCAAAAAAACGCGTAGGATGTTAATTATTACCTCTTCATTTGAGAACTGAGTCATTTTTAATAATTTTGGAACATTTTTTTAAATCTCGATCGTTATATGATGGTCAACTTGCTTTGCTTATTAATTCAGAATATAAGTATTATGTTTTTTTTTCTGTCAGAAAAACGAAATAAATAAATTAAGATCCCGGAACAAAATTAGAACATTCTAATATATTCTTAACATGTGCAATATTTATTTTCAGAATATCAATTCGTTTGTAATCATGTGATTATTAATGAGCAAACACTAATAAATTTAAACATCTTTCAAGTTTGACAACTTTTATATAAGAGAAGTATCTGTCGACAGTGACGTAGTTATTGCTGTGTGTTGATTTATTCATGAAAGGTATTACTTGTAAAAGTAAATATAGTGGAGTAAAATCAGCTCTCAATTATGGCTTTTTTAACAAGGTATAACTGAGTTAAACCTTTACCATCTTGTAGAGGAACAATTTGGGCATACGAAATGGATCTCTACAACTTTTTTTCAGTACAAACTTTTTGAAATTGAATTTTTGCTGATTCGGGCGTTATTTAACAATTATGTTTTTCGTAACGTATATCACGATTGTAAATCAACGATTCAACCATTCAACCTATGTTGGTGTTTTTTTCATAATTTATGTAAAAAACTACAGCACTTGGTATACACCAATTTTTGAAAACTTAATGCCTCTTCGAGATAATTAGGTCCAGGCAATTGTCGGCACCACCAAATTTATTTTTTTATCTTATGCTACTTTAGGAAAAATATTGAAAAAAAGATATTACTTAGAACTCTATAATTGAGAGGGTTCCGGATCCTTTCTCCCCTCCAAATATTTTTCAATGTACGCCTATGGTATTGAAACTACGTTCATTTGATATAGTCTGTTTAGAAATGAAAGAGAGTAATAAAAACTTATTATGTATGCAAATCATAAATAAATGTAGTACTGGTGCTTATGTTCAATATTTTTATATTATGTATTATCGGTATAGATGAGGTGTACTTTTAAAAATACTTTGTGTAATCGAACCGTACTAAATTGTAGCAGGTAGCTAAAATTTAATCCCCGACAATCCGTCTTTGTCTATGCCGCTTCAATTTCTCGGTTCATTTCTCTTATAAGTAAACAATATAAAAACAGCATTTCAAAACATGAGGTTACTTTAAGCATCATAACCGGGTTAAGAGGGTTTTTAGTAACTCAAATAAAATTATTCAATATTGTTATCAAAATATTTATTTAAATTTAATGAATAGACTTTTATTCCACACAAAATATATGTATTTTGAAAATTCAAATTATGGTGAGTAAATGTAGTGTTGTATAAATGTACAATAAAGAAAATAAAAAAGTAGGTATATTAAAATTCATCCTCTGAATATTCTGATGAATTATCTTCGTCTCCTAGATTGATAACGATAGGTTCCACAGTAACGTTAATTAAATTATCGAGTTCCCACATTTTCTCCTCTTCTTTTTGTACATGATGTATACATCTTTGCCAGTTATCTGCAGATACTCGCTCCAAGGAATTTTTTAACAAAATTTTCACGTCACTTAATTTAAACGTCGTATTATTTCGTGCTACATCTCCTTTTACCTGCGCCCAGACTAATTCGATTGGGTTAAGTTCACAGTGATAAGGTGGTAATCGTACTACCGTTATTTGGCGATTTGTTGCCATTTCATCGATAACATATTTTTTCTGATCTTTATTAAGATTGACAAGTGTCAAAAGTTCCTTTTTCACCATATTTATTTCAAAAGAAATGGGTTTTCCGGATAACTATTGAATTATATCGGCTTTCCTCCAAGCAGTCGTAGGCGTCCGCTCGGTCTGCCGTGAATGGTAACTGGCATTATCCATGACAATTACAGACCCCGAAGGAATAAGATCCAACATCTGTGTAAAATACTCTTCGAAAACATCTGCGTTCATGTCTTCGTGATAGTCACCTGTATTTTTAGATTCAAATAAAATAAACCGCCATCTATAAAACCACTGGCACTACCTATATGTGTCACTATTAATCTTCGCCCTTTACCTGAAGGTGCCTATTGAAACTCCAAAAATGCTTGCCGAAAATTTTTTACATTTTGCCATACTTTTGTTGCAGTATATCCTTCGTTGACCCAAGTTTCGTCTAGATAATAAATATTCCTCCCTTCGTCACGGAATTTTCTAATTGATCTTAAGTAGGATCTTCGCCTACAAATAATTTCATCTTTATCGATAAGAATTGACTTCCTGTTCTGCTTTTCCCAGCAAAAATTCAACTCTCGTTGAATCTCGGGGGATTTACAGTATCTTGTTCATTTTTTGTTTCCTTTAAAAGTCTGTAGATAGTCGATTTTCCAATCCCTGTCATTTTGGAACACTTTTCCACGATGTCGTCACGTAGTATTTTGGTGTTTCAATGCATTAAATACATTTAATATAATAATCTTCTCATGCTGACACAGCGCACATCTTTTCACGCGTTTAGCAGATACGTAATCTGATAAGCTCGACATTTTACCCAAACAATATTATATCCACTGGCACAATAGTCACTAAACACAAGTCACAATTTTACTCTACTGCACTAGCACGTCTTCGTATATTCAGCTCTAATACTGGATCGATCTGTCACAATACACTAGCTATGATGTATCCAGTAAAATATACTAATGTACACCTATTACCTGTTAGCATTAGTGTTACCCGATAATTACCTGAAACGAAATATTACCACGCCCATGGCCGGTTCTTATATCGGGGTTTTATTGCTCTCTTTCATTTCCAAGCAGTCTATAGCAAATTTGATTTTCAAACTTTTATGACTCTTGACATTTTCTTTAATTAAAACTCAGTTTGTAATATTTCAGATTTTCTTAATCAATACCATGCATTATTTCCATAAGTGCTTCATTGTGTTGAATTTGAACACTTTTGTTCTGATTATAAATGAAGTAACATAGTTTCAATACCAGGGGAGAAGGGAGGGGAGAAATTGATCGAACCGCCCCATTATAGAGTAGAGAGTAGAGAGAGTATTCAAGATTTTTTCCAAAATAGCAGCATAAGGTAAAAAAATTTCAAATTTTTATCTTTACAATTAAGGTCATCAATTAAAAAATTCGGTTTTTTTTAAAAAAATGTTTAATACTCTGTATCTTCAAAAGCATTTCACAACCTACATTTATATGAACTTATTTTCTTAATTTAAAAAATTGTAACACCTGTAAAAGTTTGGTTCCTGCAATTCGAGATACCTTGTATGTCTGTCTTCACAATGGTAATTATACAAAAAAATGAATTTTTGGAAAATATAGATTTTTTTAACCCATCGAATGAATGCACCGTCCTATTTCCGAAAATATATTCTACACTGGAGGCATAAGCTCCATTATACTCACGGTCACATACAAAATTCAATTTCTTGAAAACCGTAATACCTAGCGAAGTAAACTTTTTTAAAAGTTTTTAAGGCACAAGTTTACTAGTGCTGACTTTGGAACTAATTTTCTCGAAAAGGCTATAGTTTTTTTATACAGGGTGTTTTTTAATGAAGTAGCAAAAATGAGACCACAGATTTCTTAGGTGAAAATAAATGGATTTAAACTAACGTACCTATATCCCAAGTCGCTTAATAAAATAGATACAGGGTGTCAAAGTTGAAATTTTATTTTCGATATTTGTAAATAATTTCTTAAGAAATCCAAATATTTACATAAAATTTGTAAATTGGGGGTTTTTGCGGGCGAGAAATTCAAATTTATTTTTAATTATGTCACTAGTAGATGGCGCCACATGTGGCACATCATGTTTCTTTTAAATAGTAGAACTTTTTTGCAGCTTAGTGTATCCATCTGACTATCGAAACAATCGATTCTCCTACCTGATTTTATTTTTTGAAATAATCCTATTTGAAATGCTCAGTCTTTACAATATTGTAGATATTGTGGGTGTAATTCGGGGCTTTAGTTCGCAGACTAGTTAGTTTCACACAACATTGTTAATACCTAAAATATATAAAAAAAATTCTACATATATTTCAAAATAGGGTGTCCGGAAATGATGAACAAAAAATTCAGGAGATAATTTTAGACCGAAAATAAATTCTGCCTCTTTCTATAACATTTTTTCCAAAACTGATTATTAAATAAATAAATAAATAATTAAATAAATAAATAAATAAATATTTTATTGATCCTTTAAGACATTTATACAATGTATAGGACAAGTCAAAATAAACAATGTAGACAAACCATAAAAGAATATACACATGCACATACAGAAATATGGCGAGACAATATATACAAACACATATAAAAAAAATGTTAAATTATTAGATATAATTAGACAAAAATCGATTTGATTAATAGATTAATTGTGTACTTAATATCAATTAATCAGATAACAAAATATTCGTCCACAGCATAGAAACATTTATCCACCAAATATCTTTTTAATCGCTTTCTAAAACTATAAACAGACGCGCAAATTTTAATTTCATTTGGCAAACCATTAAATACTCTTAGACCAAAACAATTAGGTGAATTAAAAGATATATTGCATCTACTGAAAGGTATATTAAAATGGTCAGCCTGCCGTGTATTGACAGTGTGAATCTGAGTTCTACATGCAAACTTACTTCTATTAATAAAAATATAAAGACATATTTCATATAAAAACACACCAGGCATTGTCAAAATGCCGTACCGGATAAATACCTGACTACATGACTCCCTGGGTGACATTCCAAACATGCACCTTATTACCCGTTTTTGAGCAACAAAAACTTTATGTGAATGGCAAGATAGTCCCCAGAAACAAACACCATACCGCAAACGCGACTCAACCTGCGCGTAATACAGATTTAGCAAGTGATCTACATTTAAAACAGTTCTTATATTTCGAAATTGATATGATACTGCGTTTAACTTCATTACCAACTCATTACATTGATTATTTCATGTTAGACACCTGTCTACGGTTATTCCTATTATGATTATCGGATTTATCAGACAGCACAACGGATGTATCATCAGCATAAAAAGTAAAGGAATCTGACTTGTCTAGATCGTTAATATATAGCACAAATAGAACAGGGCCCAACACCGATCCTTGAGGTACTCCTACACCAACTTGTTTTATTTCCGAAGATACATTGTTGATAGAAACATATTGATTGCGATTTCGAATAAAAGATGACGGATTTATAGGGTGTTAAAGTTAAAATTTTAAATAACTTCTTAAATCCAAATATTTACATGAAATTTGTAAATCGGAGTTTTTGCGGGCGAGAAATTCAAATGTTTCTAATTTTGACGTCACTAGTAGAGGGCGCCACTTGTGGCACACCATGCTTCTTTTAAATGGCAGAACTTTTTTGCATTTTAATGTATCCATTTGACTATCGAAACTATCGATTCTACTACTTGTTTTATTTGAAAAAGTTATATCTTGCTGAAGTCGGTAGGCGTAACCAATTTTGAAATAATCCTATTTGAAATGCTCAGTGCACCGAGAAAAAACTGTTTTGGTTTCAGGTAAAGTGCTTTTTCTGATAAAAAATACAGCAAAATATTACTCGAAAAAGTTGTTTAGAATCATAAATTATGGAGACTTGCACAATTTCAAGAAGATCGGCGAGGTTTGATGAAACCATTTTTCAATAAAGCAAAAAGATTTTATCAAAGCAGACCGATTTTTTTAAAATTTTGCACATCTTAATAATTTACCATTCTGAACAACTTTTTCAAGTAACATCTTGCTGCATTTTCAGTAGAAAAGGCACTTTAACTGAAACGATAACAGTTTTCAATCGGTGCAGTGAATATTCGAAATAAGATTATTGCGAAAACTGTTACTCCTAACGACTCCAATAAGGTATACCTTTTTCAGATATAACAGGTAGGAGAATCGATTGTTTCAATAGTCAGATGGATACACTAAGTAGCAAAAAAGTTCTGTCATTTAAAGGAAACATGATGTGCCATAAGTGGCGCCCTCTACTAGTGACGTCAAAATTAGAAACATATTTGAATTTCTCGTCCGCAAAAAACCCCCGATTTAAATTTTTTTGTAAATATTTGGATTTCTTAAGAAGTTATTTACAAATATCGAAAATAAAATTTTAACTTTAACGCCCTGTAACTTCGTTAATAATCAGTTTTGGAAAAAATGTTATAATAATAATAATAATAATAATAATAATAATTTTATTGTCCAGTAAGTACAAAGTACAGAAAAAGACCACTCTGATGGTGGTATAGGACTATTCACAAAGTAGAACACATAATTTTAGAAACTTGTGCTCTGCTGTGTGATTTATGTTATAAATCACACAAATACATTTCACATTAAAAAAGTTAAAAACATTGATCATTTACAAGTTCACTCACACTATAATAACTCTTCCGTAAAAGAAACTCTGACACAGATTTTTTTAATCTTCTTAGATCTGATTCTGTTTTAAATCTATCAGGAAGCTTATTATATATTTATTTTCGGTCTAGAATTATCCCCTGAATGCTTTGCTCGTCATTTCCGGACATCCTGTACATATCTGTTGGAATATAAAAAATATCGAAGTTGTAAAGATAAATATTTAGAGAAAGTGGGGTGCAAGTCCTTATTCATAAATAAAACAATGCTCCGGTTGCATTGCTAATTCACCAACGAATTTATTATAATGTTTAATGTATTCCTATTATTCTCCAACATAAGAAATTAACAAACAATAGCCGTTATGCAATCCATAATAAGTAATAATTATAATTATCACTGGCATTTTGTAACGACTTTTCTACCTAAACCATTTGTCAACGGTAATGGCGGCAGGACTAATACATGTATAGTTTATTTACACGCGTTTCGCAATGACTTCCAGTCGAAGACAGTGGAACAGTAACTGAATTTTAAACTGAAATATTTGAGAGATCGTGTCAAGGTTACAGCGTAAGAGGATAATAAAAGCTTGCTCGACACGAGCCAAAGTTTGTAGTAGTTTCATTGATTGCTAATTCGTGATCTTCAGTACTGTCTATGAGGAAACGTTACCTAATACGAATCGCCCGAATACTGATTGTGATTGTAAGGAGAAGGTAAATTATGAATTTGGCCCACTAAAGAATTATTTCCCAGATTTATCAATAACACTTAGTAATATTTAAACCGTTATTCCTTATGACCACAATAGATGTTTCAGTACCTTCAGAACCTTTCTCTCTCTCTCTCTCTCTCTCAATTTAAGTAGATACTTTTGAAAATCAAATAATGAGGCATACGGATCATAGAAGCTTGAATTGCAGGACAAAAAAGTTTTGCGAGACAATACAAGAAAATATTGCTACTTAAGAAATTTTGCAAATATAAGAAGGGGTAATATTTAAGTGAAAATTGGGCGAAAAAATAAATATGGCTTTTCTATTGTAGGACATTCAGCATATAAAATTATTTTTATCCACAATCACTTTATAATTGTTTTATACACACATATGAACTGTCTAAAGTGATACTTTATCCACTAGTGGAATAAAATATCTTTTCCTACAAAACTGTTAAAAGTGGGATTTATAATTGTCATTTTTGATATTAAAAATGTCATTTTTTGACACGCGTGTTAAAAGTAAGTTACTTTTAACACTAGTGTTAAAAGTAAATCAAAGTTTATTTAAATTTTCTTTTGAAAATTAATAAAACGTTTTAACAAACACATGAACAACTTTTTATTTTAAATAAGTACAAACCAACATTTTAACTTGTTATCACTATTAACATTTATAGGAAAATTAGAACAATTTGAAATTGTAATTCCCTGCGGAGTCATCATACTTAAGTTGGTTTTACTGTCAACATGTGTGACACATCTATTTTCTGTAGAAATACTACTGGTAGTACTGGTGGTCTTGCTAGTAGTTGCAGCAGTAGGAAGTATTTGGCACGCAATTTCCTTCTTCTGTTCCAGTGAATTTTCAATGTAGCCTTCAGCTACCGTCGAAGATTTCCATCCTCCATGTCTCTTGATGGTAGTAAGATTTGCACCAGAATCTGCTAACAATGTCGCCGATGAACGACGAAAACAGTGTCCGGTGTAGAGTTGAGGATTTGGTAGATTCAAGAACTCTGCAATGTCGGCAGGCATTTTACCAAACATGTTAATTCCGACTGGATTCTTCATATATTTAAGAAAAAGTCGTCTATGGTCAACGTTGGGTGTCCGGAGTGCCATATACTTTCTAAAAAAGTTTAAATAGAATTCACCAACAACACTGAAAGTCCGAGGCACTTTCGTTTTAGTATCTGGTATGGTCACAACAACCGAAGTGCCCAAATATTCGATATTGTCGATGTTCATCTGACACAATTCCTCCCGGCGACACGCCCCGAAAACTGTGAGAAATTTGTCGATATGCGTCTTCGTCAAAGCTTTTGACTTTTTTGCTTGATATCCTTCACCCTTCCGTTTTAAAAAAAGCAATAAGTTTATAATGTTTGCTTATATTTTGATCTTGCTTTATTTTTAACATAGTTTTGATCATGGAATAATTTGACCACAGCGTTGACGATTTCCATATCTTGGCTTTTTCCTCAAAATATGCCAGTAAAACACTTTCGTTACATTTCCCAGGGACCTTTTTAATGTTGCACCATTCCGAAAAGCGTCTATAAACGATTTCGTACTGTTCCTTTGATTTCGCCGGCAATAATTCCAATGTTGCTCGACTGGCGGCTTCTTCGATTTCAGCAGGGATGGATTCGTTACGCTCATTATCGAGATTATTCATTATACTTATAATATTACTAGAAAATGCTGTCAATATTTTTGCGTTTTTTCCGTAACTAACAACAGCACTGGTTGCTACGAAAATTTTGGTTCATAAACATTGCGATCTGTGTGGTATTTTTTGATTTCTTATTTTTATTGAGTTTTTCTTCCGATTGTTTTGTAGAAAAAATAGTGTATGACATACGTGTTAAAAGTGATTTTATTTTGTTCGTGAAGTTAAAAAACTCGCTACGCTCGTTTTTTAATCATCTTCACTCACAAAATAAAATCTTACTTTTAACACGTATATCATAAATAGCTATTATCTACTCCTATTAATTTATATATTTATTCAACTGCTTTTGAGCAACTAATAGTATCAATAAACAAGTAGCGTGAGTTTTTATAGTTAGTTATTATAACTCACGCTGGGCTTCTACAATGATAATTCGGTATGTAAATACTGTTCGCAGTAAACTCTTGTAAATTTTTAAACCGATAAATACGTTCCATTGGTGTAAAATGGAAAGAATTTTTAACAAGTGGAAAGGAGTGAATAATTAAACGATTTTAAAATTATTAAATTGCCAACGCCTCTCAGTAGGCGGAACTGTCAATTATTATCATTGAGGGGACTAATGTCATTTGATATTTTAACAAAATAATTTTGACGTTTTCAAATCAATTTCTAATAATAGTCCTAAAAAAGATGAATTTAGATAGCGAAGATGAGTTATTATATACACCTCCAGAAATAAGAGAAGTAGCTAATAATGCAATACAGAATTTATTACCAGAAAAATCAAAAAACAAGTATAAAGGTGTATATACAAATTTTCAAGATTGGTGTAGCAAGAAAAACGTTAACTCGTTTACAGAAAATGTGCTTTTGGCATATTTTAATGAACTTTGCAATAAATATAAAGCATCGTCTCTATGGACTTTCTACTCCATGCTAAGAAGCACACTCAACATAAATAATGGAATTAATATAGAGAATTATTCAAAATTACGTGCGTTTCTTAAACGTCAATCAGAGAAACATATAGCTAAAAAGGCAAAAACATTTACGCCAGAACAACTTAATAATTTCATAAATGAATCTCCTGATGAGAAATATCTGGCGACAAAGGTAATAGCTTTTACAAAAATTCAAACGTTTTTATCATCTAGTCAATAATATAATTTTTCCACGGTCGGGAGTAGAAATCAGTTTCTATTACATCAAAATTAAAACAGAAGTAGTCGATTATTCCCAAGGGAGTATAATGCTCCCAAGAGAGTTTACATTATGGAAAACATTTTTAATGCAAAAAAAAGATAACATTGAAATTATTTATTGACATTTAAATTAAATGTTACATTTGTACAATTTTCAAAATTAATATTAGAAGGAATATTACTTTCGCTTACATTTACAGTTTTTGTGATTGCGCTAGTAGTGGTACCTACTAAAACCTGATTAGCAATTTTGGTCTTATTTTCAATGGAGTTCTCGACATAACCCTCAGTGACTGTCGTTGATTTCCAACCAGCATGACGCTTTATTGTCGTGATATCCACACCAGCATCTGCTAGTAATGTTGCTGAAGATCTTCGTAAGCAGTGACCAGTATAACATGCAGCATCAGGTAATTTTAAATACGAAGCTACTACACTCGGAATTTTTCCCATGGTATTCTTGCCAACTGGCTGCGAACTACATTTTCCTGCTTTGTAGTACAAAAATAGGCGCTTATGCTTGACGTGGGGAGGACGAAGGGACAGGTATTTTCGAAACAATTCAAGCATATTTCCCACATCGGTAACCAGAAAGGTTCGTGGAATCTTTGTCTTAGTGTTTGGAAT
Source organism: Monochamus alternatus (assembly GCA_037114965.1). Classification (NCBI taxonomy): domain Eukaryota; kingdom Metazoa; phylum Arthropoda; class Insecta; order Coleoptera; family Cerambycidae; genus Monochamus; species Monochamus alternatus. The sequence continues at coordinate 38,389,493 of CM073435.1, forward strand.
TTTTACAATCAAGGAAGAGCCTACATTCTCAATATCATCTACAGTTAAATTGACTAGTTCATCAGTTCGACAAGCTCTGGCAATCCGCAGAATTAATCCAACCTTTAAAAAATCAAAATACTTAATAATTGAAATACCTAACAACAAAAGTAATCTTACCTTAATCATTAAGAATTCTTTATCATCTGCACTTGATAGAATCGATTTCACCCTTTGTCATTATTTTCGATTTTTTCGTTTGATATCCGTCACCGGTTCTTTTCAAAAATGCGATCAGCTTGGGGAATTTGCTTATATCTATGTTGTCGTAAATTATCAAGCATGACTTAACCATAGAATATTGCGCCCATAATGTGGAAGACTTGTAATTCTTTGCATTTTCACTGAAATATGCCAACAAAACATTCTCGCTGTATACTTGAACATTTTTCTCGGCGCACCACTTTTTGAACCGATTGTAGGCTATATCTTGACTTCGTAGGCAGCAAATTGCTTATTGCAATATTTGCAGCCTCCACAATCTCTTCCGACTCACAATTATTCATTGTGCACTAAACAAACTTTAAACTAAACCAAACTAGTACATTAATTTGACAATTCTTTTTGTTTGTTTATTTTGTAGTTATGACAATAACTCAACGACTACTAAATAAATGCTCAAATCCGAATACAATAATTCTGGTGCTACTTACTTCATAATGACAAAATATGTGTTTTTAAGTTCATGAGACCGTGGAAAAAATAGTATATACCATTCGGGAGAGATGCTATTTTGTCCTCGGTGCATTGTAGCCCTCGGGCTTCAAATTGCACCTCTGCCAAAATAACGCATTTCTGTTCCTTATAGTATAATGTACTATTATTTTAGGTTGCTTTAATAATGGGCATTATGGGTGTTTGTCGCGCAGCTGAATTGCACTCTATGCAATTTACAGATTTAGAAGATCATGGATCTATTTTTATGGTCAGTGTACCAAATACAAAAACAAAAAGTGCCAGAAAATTCACTGTTATGGGAAATATTTAAATCTTCGTCCTACAGATATATCGCAAACAATATTATTCTTCAAGTTTCAAAATGGAAAATATCACAAACAAAGAATTGGCATTAATAAATTTGGAGCAATGGGGAAAGACGTTGCTACATTTTTAAAATTACCAGATAGTAATCTATATACCGGGCATTATTTTCGCCGCTCGTCAGCAACTTTATTAGTAGATGCTGGAGGGGATATAACGGCACTGAAACGCCATGGCGGTTGGCGATCAACTACTGTTGCTGAGGGGTACATTGATGATTCAGAAAACAATAAGAAATATACTGCAAATAAAATATACAGTTCTATAACGCCTCAACCAGTTAGTACATCTACAACATATATACAACAAACACAAAAAGAAACAATAAACTTGCATAATACAGTCCCACATATTCAGTTTATTGGTTGTTCAAACTTTACAGTTAATATCATTAATAAACAAAATGAGTAATTACACCTAAAACTTTTATTTAATTGTTATAACTATTAAGATTTGTGAATAAAGTTCTTTCTCGATACTTGTATCTTAGTATTTATTGTTATAGTCGTAGATAAAGTATAGTATTCAACTTGCGGTAATGGTCATAATTCACTTGATGAATTACAGAACTTCATCTGCGTGAGTTATGACCTGCATTACCGCTCGTTAAGTAATATACTATTATTTAAGAATAATGCAAAAAGTAATAAACCTATAATATATCAAATTTAAATTTATTTACTAACATTAACATTTATAGTAACAGACATTTGGTTTTTTGTTTTATTACATTTAACTTCCTTTCCGTTAATAACAACCCTTGTAGAATTGTTCTCATCATTTTCGGAACGCATAATATCTGCCGAAGTTTGTCAAGAGTTTACACAAGTTACGGATGTCTCTTCTTGTAAGGAACAGCTATATTTTCTTTGGATTTTCTTGACAATATCATGTATGTTAGATATGGACTCCTTAACATAACTTTCTCCTACAGTGGAGCTCTTCCATCTACCCGTTTAATGGTTGTAAGATCAGCTTCTTCATTGGCGAATAAAGTTGTTGAAGTGCGCCTCATACAATGGCTAGTATATACTTCTCGATTTGCGATATTCAGCAATGAAGCAACTATTGAGGGTGCCTTCGCCAATGTGTTGATTACAACAGGCTGAGAAGTACATTTTTGATTGATGTATCTTAAAATGAATCGGTCTTGTATTAAGCGAATTGGGCGCATCTTTTGCATCGTTCAATAACACTCACTCAAAATCCTTCTTCTATAATTGTAAATTTTCTTGAAATGCTCATCTTGGTGTCAGGTATCGAAACAAATAGGTAACTGCCAACGTCCTGTACGTCAGTAAATTTATATATATTTAATCTGTGGTCAGTAATTTTCAAATTGTCAATTCGCAGCAGAAACCTCCATTAGTAGTGCAACCCAAAATAATTCACTATATACCTGACAACAGTAAAAGGTAAATAGTAAGGTGATCTATATCATTAAATATTCTATATTGGTAGCCCCAGTAAAAAATTCTTCAATATGTGGAATCTGGAATCTGGAATTAAGGGGGAGGGTAGCGAAACGGCTACAGCACTTAGGCCCCATTGGGCCCATTGTACCTCCTCCCATTAGGAGATCAGTCCACCTAAGCCGTCAGCCAACCTAATAAGGAGAAAAAGGTGGTGACGCTGCTCAGGGGGATCTCTCTAATGTAGGCCATAGAAGGCCATCGCTCTCCCAACACGGACTCTCTTGTTGACGAGATGGCAGCGCACTCACAGAGTGCATGGAGCACTGCCTCGTCTTCCTGTTCGCAGCCCCTACAAAGAGGTGTATCACACTTCCTCATGTTATAGAGGTGCTTTCTTAACCAGCAGTGTCCAGTTTGAATACCTGTCACTAGACGGAGGCTTGTCCTAGTCATAGCCAGGTACTTTTTGGCTGTATCCTTGCAGGGGTACCCTAGGGACTCCTTTGCCAAATTACAGCCATTTGCTTCATCCCAACGTTTCTTAAACTCTTTGTGGGTGTGTTCTTTGATAATTTCAACAAATGCTGACAACGGAAGCATACTGGAGGGACCGGGTCCAAAAATATTCAGACCCGATGCACTCCTAGCCAGTTTGTCAGCTACTTTATTGCCATTGCACCGGTCGTGACCCTTTACCCAGCGTACAGATACGCTGTTGTTAGCTGAGGCCACTACTAGTGCCTGATGGCATTCCCATGCTGATCTAGTTATTATCTTATGATTACGTAAGATCAGTAGTGATTGTCTACTATCTGTGTAGATTCTGATGATTTTGCCAGTTATATCTCTACGGGCAATTTCTTTGGCGGCTATGGTTATACCTGCTAATTCCGTTTGTACTACGGTAGCATGCCTATCCATCGCCCACTGATAACGAATATGCAAGGATCCGGAATAAATTCCACATCCTGCACCTTCCTTCTTTTTTGACCCGTCCGTGTAGATGTTAATAACATCTTCACTGGCGGTCTCCTCGATTCTGATACGTACCGTGTAGGGTCTGTCAAACACAAACTTGGGAGGAATGCTGTCATTGTCTGCCTGCAAAAAGGGTAACTTTCTGACGACCCCACTCCACAGGCGATTTATAGCTTCTCCACATCCTACCTCAGGTATAATACCAGTATTTTTGAGGCGAAGCATAGTTGTCACAGCCACTTCTCTTAGATAAATATCCAAAGGTGGTAGACATAGCATCACCTCCATTGCTATGGTAGGTGTCGTACACATAGCTCCAGTTATGGGTAGACAGGCAATTCTTTGTACCTGGCTGAGCTTTTGTTTAGCTGTCATCTGTTGAACTTTCGGCCACCAGACGACAGCTCCATAGGCTAACATTGGTCTCACAATGGCAGTGTATATCCACATGACCACCCTTGGTTTCATTCCCCAGGTTTTACCAACGGTTCTGCGGCACTGCTCATAGGATATGTACGCCTTTTTTAGTCTTCTCTCTAAGTGAAGATTCCATGTTAGTTTCAAATCAAGTGTGACTCCTAGGTATTTCACATCCGATTCGAAGCTTAACGTAGTGTTTAGGAGAGTTGGTGCCTTTATGGGCCCCATTTTCCTCTTCCTCGTGAAGAGAACCATTTCCGTCTTCCTGGGGTTGACGGACAAAGCATGGTCCTCACACCACTCTTCAACGGCTCTTAAGGCTGTTTGCATTCTTTGACAAAGAATCCCTTCAAACCTTCCACTAATCAGCATGGTGAGATCATCGGCATAAGCGATGGTATAGATGCCAATTTCCGAGTTGAGGCGATGCAGGAGACTGTCCAGAACCAAGTTCCACAGCAGTGGTGATAAAACACCTCCCTGCGGGCAGCCCCTCGCAACAATGCCTCTTACGGAGGCATCCGCCACACTGATTTGTATGGCTCTTTTAGTGAGCATATTTGATATCCAACCACAGATGGTAGGAGAGACTCCTCTTTCCACAAGGGCTGAGTTGATTTTGGGGAAGGTTGTTTTATCAAACGCTCCCTCTATATCTATGAATACTCCCAGGGTGGACTGTTTATTGTCCAGTGATTTTTTCTTCAATATGTGATCTTCAGCAGTTACCTTCTTATATTTTCCAAAATATCTATTTTTGTGGACCTTTATAGTAGCCTTCAACATCGAATACTTCGACCACATAGATGAAATTACATATTTTTTCTTCAAATTTAAAAAATACGATACCATGATTACTTCATTTATTATCATAACTCTCCGTTTTCTCTCCATTTCTTAAATTCTTCTTGCATGTTTACCAAATTCAGATAGAACTGTTAATTAAATAATTGATAATAAACAACGTATTATATCAACCAGTAGGTATAACAAAACATACCACGTTTCATTGAGAACTAAGAAATATCAAGCCGTGCGAATATTTTTTATTAAATTTCACGGTTGCACGAAATGATTTTGGAACAGGAACAAAATTGTTGTCTTGTTTTGCAAGATAAGATAAGACTTTTCCAAATTTTGCAAGATTGCAGTTTCAGGCAACACTAAAGTCCATTATGTTATTTAATTTGCTACGGGTTTTCAGGTTGTTAAGCCGTGGTCTAAGTAACTGATCCCCGTCGGTCATAGAATTACTGTGTACGTTCCTAGTCTTAGCTGAGAATTTTTGACATGCTTTTGTTGGTCTTGGGCTAGCCTATGTGAGGGGTGGACCCTCCCAATGGTGATTTCGCACAAATTCCGCTACTTTAATATGACCATCTGGCTATGTATGTTTAAAACCAACCAGTTTTGTTTGAAATTATCTGCAAATCTGCAGCAGAAGATAATAGTTATATCATTTTCAGATGTTGTTAAATCAGGAATGACAACGGTGCTTGGTTTATCATTACCACTCAACTTTCAGTATTATTTTCGCAATATTTTCTATATTCAAAAGTGAGTCTTCAATGTAGCCTTCCGCCACAGTGCTCGATCTACATCCTCCGTGGTAACAGACGTTCGTCGTAATGCGTGTCCATTGTACTCTTTCCAGTTGTCCAGCTTCAAAAATTTTGCCACTTGTTGCAAGACGGTACTGATTTTATGAATACTGACCACCATTCCCCGTATCTGAGTGAACGTAAAGCGACATATTTTCGATAACAACTTAAATAATTGTTTCCCAGCACAGTAAAAGAACGTGGTCTCTTGGTTTTGGTATTGGTAATTTTTATAATTAAGGCAGATTTCATATCTTCAACATTATCAATTGTTAAATTGACTAATTCATTAGAACGACATGCCTGCAACCGCCAATATTAGGAAGCCCTATAAAAAAGCTTTTAAACAATTTTGTTCCTTTATTTTTAAAGCGTTTACCTTCATCATCAAATATAGATTATCAGGTGCAATATTAAAAAAAAAATTGCTCCTTTGTAAATACTCTCGATTTTTTCGGTATATATCCCTCATTTTGGCTCTTGAGAAAAGCACGTAACTTTTAATATTTGCTTATATCAATTGCCTTTTTTATATCCAACGTTGACCACAACATTGAATATCGTGACCAGAGAGTTGGCGGCTTCATTTGATTAGTTAAGTTTGAGAAACACACCATCAACACATCTTCTGAATACAACTTGTTTTTTTTCTTTGCACCAATCCATAAAACCTTGGTAGACACATTCTTAAATTTCTCGAGATTTCTTTGGAAGAAAAACCTCTTTCGCACACTCCAATATCTCTTCAGGTACACCTAAATCATCATTAGATTCCATTTTTAAAGACGCTTCAGCAAATTAAACCACAAGCAATCACAAATGAACTCAATTAGGAATATGGCGATTAATATTTGATAAAGTATCCATGATTATATCGATATATCCTACTTACCTATTTTCCTTTATTATCCAAATTTGGTTTGAATAATTTCAAAGCATAAATTAATTAAATGGAGGATTTCGGTTGAAGAAAAAATAGCATGTTTTATTCGGATTAAAAGTGTGTCAAAAATTGCTTTAATGGTGATAGCAAACTGTTCCAAAACGATACAAACTATGTGAGGACAAGTTAACAATGTAACTGGATGACTATCCTTTTAAATTTGCCCTAAGAGACTAGAACAATTCCATTTTTATTGAAATTAAATTGTTTGAAATTTCGTCCTTCATTGTGTCTTAGTAATAAAATCCAACATTATACAAAGAACGTTTTTCTTTCAATTAATAATAATCCTAGATATCAAAACATCAAAGTCTTATTTTAACATAAGTTCATTGGTGACATCATTCTATTCTACATAAATATTTACTTTGCTTAGCTGCTACCGGAATTTATTTCTTCAAATTAATTCCATAGAACAATACCGCGTTATTTATTTCTCTGTTACTGTCATTCAGTAGTCAACAATGACGTTGATTGTAATACTCCTTCATACTTTACATACCCATTTGACATATACGAACAATTAATGAGTATTATTTATTAATATTTTAATGTAAGGTCAGAGCTGTAAGTCCTTTATTGAAGTGTTTGTTTATATCCCATAATTACATCACTGACATATCGCTGCTGAACATGTAAATAGTTTTAAAGGTGTTCTATCACTCTTATTTAAGTTCTTAAATGACATAATTATTTCAAGAAATGCGTCAAAAGTTTTTTTCCTCTGTTGTCTATGATTTTATAAGTATGATTAATAGTATATTAGTTATTTACAATGCAATTATTGTAAAGATTCATATTACAACAGCTGGCAACGGAAAAAAGTACTTGCTATTAAGTTTGCGGATCAAGTTTTGTTATAAACAAACCCATAAATATAAAAAGTGCTTTTCAGAATCAGCAATTTTGATGGAAGTTTACTCTCTGATAAAGAAGCAGCGACAAACAGAGCGATCTCAAATCCAGTTCTGACAAAATCCAACCCAACTAACACAAGATATTTTATAGCAGTGGTTTAGAATGTTCCTCCAACTAATTTTTGGAGAGTTAAAGTTACAAGGTTTAGTCGCATAAACCTCTTATTTTTATCAACACAGCAGCTAATAGCGTGAAATAGGCACATTTTTATAAAATATAGTTGCTGTATAAAATTTATATAATTGTGTTTTAAGAGTTCTATATAAAAACAAATTATGTTTTAGCAACGTGCTTACAGCATTGATACAACAAACTATACGATTCCAATAAAGCATGGCATGATAATATCTTATAAAAACGTTATACAATTATTCTGCTTTATTTACAAGCCCATCACAACTATAAAGCTAATATTTGACTTTCTTTAAATTTTACGACATATATCTATTATAAGTATCTTTATATTAGGTATACGATGTTATACTTACAAACTCAAATATATCTAATCCAAAGTTGAATTTCAGGTACGAATAAAATTTTACTGTAAACGAATAAAGTAGGTAGAAAAGACGTAACGCGCCTGCATAATACTGAAAAATAAATATACTATTTTCGTTCACAGAAAAAAAAAAACTGAAAATTTAAATACATGCAGCTAAATAATATCCCCAATTCGAATTCTAAATTCCATATAATAAAAACTCTTATTTTTAAAAGTTGTTGTTTGAATTTGATTTAAGATGGACGTTGAAAAGCAATTCGAATTAAGTGAGTAAACATGGCGCTAAAATAATAAAACAGTTTGGTCACTTTAGAAGCATTTAAAATACTTTAATATTATGTAAAAGCGAAACATAAGAGTATTATGTTTGGTAGAAAATCGTTTGCTCGTGTTAATAAGCAGTTTTGCTTTATTGTTGCGCAAAAATACTTTAATACATCATTTATAAAACAAATGCTGTAATTATACAGCTAAACAGCTTTCTGAAACTAAAGTGCTGCATAAATGGCGTCAGAACTTTGTTAAAGTAATTTAAATAACTTCTATAAAATACTTTTATTTTTGCTGTAAGAATCTTCTTCAATATTTCTATCACTACAAAATTGATTTATAACGCTTTATAGTCAATCGTGTAGATTGCTATTATAGACATTATACAGTAAAATGGCCTCCTGAAGCAAAAATACTGTATAAGTGCAGACACAAGAACGTTCTGAAAATAGTTTAAATAATTTCTATAAAACGTTTCTCTTGTTGGGATTACAATATTCTCACAGGTACTTTAAACAGCAAAATAGCGGCTGTTAACAAAAAAGTCTCAACTGGAACAATAATACGATGAAATTGCTGCCATGTAACCGCTACATATCTTTTATATAAATTTCTGGTCTTATAATTTTGAATTATAAGACTAGTGTGCTACTTGGGAAGACATGATATGAGTTACCACCAAAAGTACCACCAGAAGTACCAACAGTTTGAATTTTGGTTGGAACTTCTTTTCAAAAATACGATAAATTGAGAAAATCTGCCTATATATTGATTTCTCTTCACTGAAATCATAGTTCTAAACATATTAGTGAGTCCATAATGTAGATGGTTTCTGGGAGCGTTGCTTTCGGAAAATATGAGCCAGAAGAATTTTCTCAGACACCTCTTTTATCTTTGTAGCTTACACCAATCTTCAAACTTTTGATATTTTAACTCATACCGCGCCTTGGATTTTGTCGAAACTAAACTTGAGATCGCTGCGTTTGCCGCTACTTCTATATCAGAGGGTAAACTTCCATCAGGATCACTAATTTTGAAAAGCGCTTTTTATATTTATTTGACCATAACCAAGCGAAAGGTAACTTACAATATTCTTATAACACTTTAACATCTTTTGTTATATGAATCTTTACAACACATAATAACTAAACTAAATAACTATTAACACCAATGCCTTAAAATAGCATGTTTCACACTGACAGCACGCGTTAAAAATTATGCTTTCACTGACGTTTGTAGAAAAAAGTATATATGCACGGCGGGTATTAGTAGATTTTTCTGCCCTCATGCAACTTTGGAAGATCGTCGGCATAAATATCACAATACCCTTGGTGCATAAATAACTGTTATAAAAAGCTAAAATTTTGATTTCCTATCTGTTACAAAAAAAGCTACTTGTTATTATTGAAGAACATATTAATTATTTAATAAACTGCTAAGGTGTTCAAGTAGGCATTTTAGGAATGTAGAGAATGTATGCCATACCAATCGTACTAAAATATGGTAGAAGTGAACGTCTGAAGTTGGCATTCAAAAAATTACCTGCAGGTTAATGTATTCACCTGTTCAGGTCACGATACAGATCAGCGACAGGTATTAATGGAAGATATATTTTTATATGATTATTACAAAACAGGGTTACTACTTCTGACCTTTCGTCATTACTACAATGGTGTTACTATTTTTATTATTCTCAAAGAGGTGATCATTTCTCAAATACCAAACAAGTTATTTGAGCTGAAAACTTTCGTAATTTCTACCGGTCTCGTTTCTCTTTTTGTACATACTGCATTACACTACAGCATTTCAAGAAATTATATTTATTTGTGACACCTGAAGTTTTATAATATCAACTGTTGCATCTTTGGGAATTATAATGGGTAATGAATGACTTAATTCAGGTGAAAGTGTGCGTAAGAAAACTATGAATATGTTGTATGTATGTTCACTACGAAGATTGCTAAGTATTAAATTAAGTATAATAATAATATTCATTCTAATCACGAGGATTAGCTCAGAAGTCGAAGACTTCTGCGGGAGAGGGGGCGGCATATTATTATTATGTAGGCCGCATTTGCGCCCAGGAACGACTTACGTTGGCAAACCCCATCATACAGTGCCGGAATGAGGGAAACCTGGATAACCTCATCAGTCAGGGGGGTGGTCAAATGTTGACCGGTATTAATCTTTCACATTGACCCAAGCTAACATTCTTGCACACTACCATACCCACAAAGAGGGCGTCAGTCCTCTCCTCAAATATAGCTGGTCTACGGTCTACCTGCCGCAGGATTCGAACCTGCCGGCAGCGTGGCCACCTCGATTCAAGTACTGGTGGTTGCTATAACAACTAAAGATTGCGTCACTCGACGATGAGATCTGGATCATTAGCTACATCCTGAATTTGGGAAGCGGTAATATTATGGTATTAATATCAGTTCATTAGATGCCTATGCGAATTAGTTGGCGAGGCATTTTTCCAGTAGGAAAACAAGAACAAAAATAACTTTATTTTAGATTTATTGCAGAGTTCGTCTTCTTCCATTACTACTACTGTATAAGTTAGAAATGTTATTGCACTACTAATATAGAAACATTAGTGAAAGACAACAATAAATACAAAAATATTTTCAAGTAGCTAGTAGGTAATATTTATTGAACATAACAGATATATATATTTAACATGTAGAAAATTGCATAAAGCATGTAACACATTTTTTTGAGAATTTCTATGATAATTTTTTTACGGTTTTAGAAAGGTATTTTAAGCTAATATAAATCAAATCTCCTACAATTCCTATCAATGAAGTCATATGTATGTTCTCTGATACCAAACATCTAGGTATGCTAATGAACAATTCCACAGACAAAGCTCTATTCAATAATTATCTAAAGAAAATCTAATTTACTAACCTGGTAATGAAACACTCTATAAATATCTAACTTCACTTTTTGGTTAGTAAATTAAATTAAATTAGATTTTCTTTAGATAATTATTGAATAGAGCTTTGTCTGTGGAATTGTTCATTAGCATACCTAGATGTTTGGTATCAGGGAACATACATATGACTTCATTGATAGGAAATGTAGGACATTTGATTTATATTAGCTTAAAATACCTTTCTAAAACCGTAAAAAAATGTTACAAAAGCTAATAATAAGGAATATATGGGTAGATATTGTGGGTGTAATTCAACGCAGGTTGGGGCTTTTGTCCACTGAGTAGTTAGTTTCACACAATATTATTAATACCTAAAAATATATAAAAGAACTTCTATGATAATGTATTTTTAAAAAAGTGAAGTTAGATATTTATAGAGTGTTTCATTATCAGGTTAGTAAATTAGATTTTCTTTAGATAATTATTGAATAGAGCTTTGTCTGTGGAATTGTTCATTAGCATACCTAGATGTTTGGTATCAGAGAACATACATATGACTTCATTGATAGGAATTGTAGGAGATTTGACTTATATTAGCTTAAAATACCTTTCTAAAACAATAAAAAAATGTTACAAAAGCTAATAATAAGGAATGTATGGGTAGACATTGTGGGTGTAATTCAACGCAGGTTGGGGCTTTTGTCCACTGAGTAGTTAGTTTCACACAATATTATTAATACCTAAAAATATATAAAAGAACTTCTATGTTAATGCATTTTTAAATCACCTTCAGAAAACCTCATCCACTATTTTACAGCACAGCAAAACTGTATACATACTTGAAATGTAACTTTCATTTGAAATGTACCACTGTAATTTCAACTGCACTACAATACCTATAACGTAGATAATTGTATAGACATGCCAACCATTACTGAATCTGTAAAAATTTATAATAATGGTAATTTTTATTTACAATGTGAAATAGAACTCTTACTAATTTTTCTGTAAATGACAGGACTTATTACACACTTTAGATATTATTTCAATTAATATTGTAAATTTCCGTAAAGTTACTTTAGCTAATAAGGTAAATATTGTGTAATATAAATAATTTCTTTGAAATTTCACAGATATTTTTTTAGAGTAAAGTTTGATAAAAGGGGTATGATAAGGGTTTGATACGATTACTTATTGGTTTTATTTTTATAACACAAGTAACTTATTTATTTATAATAATTGAAGACGGATCATTAAAAAACTGTTAACAGTGTTGTACCTTGAACTATGTATAATTTTTCATATTATTTTATATAAAAGTTTCTTAATTATGAATAAGAATCATTTACACGGTTAATAAAATTACTATTAGATTTTATTACATTATTAAGTAATTACCGCGGCAAAATAACAGGATTACATGAAGAACATATCCGTGTGGTGTATTAAATCATAGTTTAAAGAGGAATTTTGAAATTAATAGGTAACTTTTAATTTGTTGTTACTGCTTGAAATTAATCACATGCAATTCTTATAATGTTCATTGCGGATATGCTGAAACATCCGTCATCTTAAAAATATTTATATTCTAAACCTACATAAATTATTTCTTTCAACAAAGTAATATTTTTTGCTTATGCTAATGTAATTCCTTTATTTTGTTTCTGAGAAAAATCAAACTTAACCACAATTCAATATGTAAGCTCATCAATCCCCCATTTCTTATAAAAGACAGAGCACCTATGTGGATAAATATAAGATACATACTCAATATATCGTCTAACGGTGTATTATTAACGGGTATCATCTAGGTACTTTTTTATACAGCAGGATTGTTCCTGCAGCAATTAAAAACGAGTGCAAACTTAGAAATATTAAACCATTTGAATCGAGGACGAGTTACCAGTGAATTTAACGCTAATAGTTAGATGGACATTTCTCACGGTTTCAATTCAAAAAACAAACCAAAATAGTTCATAACCAATATATAAAAATGCAATAACAGGAGCGACTTACGTTGGTAGGCCTTAACCACCATTCAGTGCAGGAATGAGGGAAACCTGGAAAACCTTAATTAGGTGGATAGTCAAACGCCGACCGGTATCAATCTACCATATCCGCAGAGAGAGTACCAATCCTCTCCACAAATATAGTTCTTGTACTTGTAGTAAACATTACCAAAATCATGTGCAAAATTAAAAAAGCGTGCCAGAACTCGAGGTGAGAAGTAGATTTTCTGTTATTGCCTTTTTACATTACCACAACTCTATACACACAGTTGTAGTAATATTTATTACAAATTGTGTTGAAGTATTTACAACATAAGTCATTCTTAAATGCAAATGCGGTCTGTTTAGTAATAATATGTCGCTCCCTTACACGCACAAGTCTCTCGACTTCAGGACTAATTCTCGTGATTAGAATGAGAGATAGAGATATTATTATTAAGTGCTGCTTTAACACAATCTATAAATATTATTTTGCACTATACCCGTATTATAAATTTTACATTACATTTATTACAAAATACAATAAAAAATAAATATAGAAAATAAAGTAGCCGCTACTAAACGTCGTAAAACTGACCACCTCGTATATTTACAAAAAAATGTTATAAAATGTAAGAATGTACAGGGGGCTCGAAAACTGACTAGAATAAATTCATAATTTTTGAAAGACACTTTGAAGGAGGAGCTTGTCTGACATAATCCCAAATTATCGTCAGGTTATTTACAACTTGTTAAAACAGAGTAAATTTTAAAAAAAATAAGTTTTTATAAACCAATTTTGAATTGTACTCTCAAATTTTGTTTACGGGTTGAAAAGGCAGACAAATTGATCTTCTGCCATTTTTTTTCTAAATAGCGGTTATTCATATCGATAAAAATAAGTACTTATAGATTACTTTTACATTATTTTCAGATTGTTTTCTGAGTATCCTGTACATGCAAACGTAAAAATCTTCACAGCAATACTATTATAGAAACGAGCAAAATTTTATATCAAGAATTGTTTTTTTCGAGTGAATATTTTTGTTTCGAATATTGTTCAAGGAAATACTAAATATATATTTTTTTCATTTCCATTAAGATTGCACTGTGTAGGTAGGATAACTATACTAAACAGACGAGATGAAGAATAATTTAATTTAAATATAGAAGGTATTCTTCAGATCTTGACCAACGACTTATTTTAACTGTATATCCAATGACTTCTGACTTAAATTCTTCCCGACCTATAAAAATACTATGAATATATTTTAGTGTAGTCTTGGCGCAAACCAGACCGTTAATTTCTCATTATCCTCATCCTGCCGTAATGTATAATTAAACCACAAATCTTTCGCCTGTTACTAATACGACAATAATTTCTCATGATTATCTAGCTGATAACTGGCCTTAATTTCTGAAGGAAACCTTGAGGACCTTATTAACTTACCATCTGTAGGTTAACCACTTAACTTGCACTTATCATTTAGTAATTTTTGCAATTAAATATATATTATCTACTAATTTATCTAACTGAAATAATTCAGGGTCATGCACTTGACAAGTGACAACAATATTATGTATCATTTAAGATAATCATATTTTAATTTATGACTTCTTTTTATTATTGAAATAAATTTATCCAAAGGCTATAAACATGGGGAAGTTAGGTAAAATTCAAGGCTTTATTAATGTCGAATGTATTCTATATTCAAAGTGTAACAGAAACAAGTATAATCAATTTAAGTTATGACAGACAAGGAATTTTATGAAATAAAATATTTAAATATGCACCTACCCTAAAAGCTTTGATTTTGTTGTTTTATGGTCAATATAATATCAGTTTTATACAGTGTGTCATTAATAATGGTGTATAGTTTAAGGGCAGATTGGTTACGTCAAAAGATTAAACTGAACCAAACATGCCTTATTCGATTGTTGGCCTTTTCGTTCTACATGTTAAAGTTAAAAAAATATTTCAGATGTTTTTGTTACATTTTATAGCTTTTAGAAAAATAAAAAAGATTACTGTGTTTTAAGCATTTCTAACATTTTCGAATGTTTTCACTGTCATGTATACTTATGCGATTCTGATTTTGAAATCATGAGGAGGGTAGCTTGGAGGCTACAGCTCTTAAACCCCATTGGGCCTCTTGTATTTTGCTAACTAACCTAATAAAGAGAAAATGTGGCAACGTTGTTTATGGGGATCTCTCTAATGTAGGTCATAAAAGGCTATCGTTCTCCCAATATATATTCTCTTGTTGACCAGACAGAGTGCAGGAAGTACTATCTCATCTTCCTGTTCGCAACTCTGACAAAGAGGTGCTCCACACCTCTTTATATAATACAGGCTTCCTTAACCAACAATGTTCAGTTTGTCACACCCGTCACAAGGTGAAAATTCATTCTAGACATAGCTAGGTATTTTTTGGCTGTATTCTTACAAAGATACTCTAGCAACTCCTTAGAACATTGACAGCTATTTGTTTCATCCCACCGCTTGCCAAATTCTATTGGGTGTCCTTAATAATGTCAACAAACGCTGACAGCGGAAGCATACTGAAGAGACTAGACCAAAAATATTGAGAACCGATACAATTCTCGCCAGCTTGTTAGCTGTTTTATACCATAGCACCGCTCGTATTCCTTTATATGTTGTTGTCAGTGCCTGGTGACATTCCCATGCTTATATAGTTGTTATCTTATGATTACGTAGTAATACAGTCTGAAGATGTTGATTGCATCCTCAATGGCGGTCTCCTTATTTCTGATAATTACCGTGCAGGGTCTGTCAAACGCAAACTTGAAACTGAAACGCAAACATACATACTGCCAGTATCTGCATGCAGAAGAGGTATCATTCTGACGACTCCATTCCAAAGGCGACTCCTAACTTCTTCACATCCTACATCTGCTATAATACCAGCGTTCTTGAGGCGATGCATAGTTGTCGCAACCACTTCCTTTAGATACATATCCAGAAGAGGTAGACATAGCATTACCTCCATTGCTATGGTGGGTGTAGTTCACATAGTTCCAGTTATGCTCAGGCAGACTATCTTTTGTACCTGGTTGAGCTTTTGTTTAGCTGTCGTCTGTTGAACTTTCAGCCACCAAACGACAATCCCATAGGCTAACATTGGTCTCACAATGACAGTGTATACCACATGACCAAATTTAGTTTCGTTCCCCAGATTTTACCAACGGTCCTACGGCACTGCTCATAGGATATGGACGCCTTTTTTACTTATGAGATATTTAACTACATACTATTAATTGCATCTTTGCATAAGCAAAACGGTTCAAGAATGACATTTTCTTGAATAGTCAACAGTAAGAAAGTTTACAAGAATCTGAAGACGCATTAACCTGATATTTTTTAGGATTTCTCAGTGCTGCTTTTAATTACTGCTCTTGCACTGGGATGTTATCATTATTTCTCAAGAATTACTTTATAATTGCAGCTGCATGTGTACGAACTCCTGATTGCCAATCCATGTACTATTGTTCTATTAATGCTAGGCCTTCGTGCCTTGCATTATATTAAGCAAGTATTACTCAGATTTACTGACAAAATATGTTACCTAATTTAACATTGCCCGGTGTGCAGCACGCTTCGGTATTTTTAAAACCCCAATGTTATTAGTTCTATTGCACTTGTGGTACGAGCCGATGACATTCATGTCAGCTTTCAGGTGTTTATCGACATATCTGAGATTTTATCAGTGGATTGTGTCAGTTAATTTCCTTTAAGTAATTGTGTTACTGAATTAAAATAAATGTTGTACACATTCCAACCGCTGAATCATTTAACATGGACGTAGAGTCAATCTAAATATTGTTTTTCAAAAATAGGACGATGTGTCGTCGGTTTCAATAAATTCCATGCTATCAAAGAATGTCAACAGATATATAGAAATTTGGAAGATAAAATTAGCTTGTACAAGATATAAGCACTTTGGTGCATGCTATTTACAACTGCAAAATGCCTTAACATCATTATATCAGGCTTTGCCATAGATTTATTAGTAATTCTAATTGTTTATATTTCAAAGCAATGAGAGAAGTTTTTCCTAGCCTTGTGACTGCAATGTTTCTAATGGAAATTCAATATTAACAGTCATATTTTCATTTCTACAGCAATTAGGGTAGTCAATGAATGACCGAAACGGGGGTGTAGGGTGAATTTGGGGGAGGAAAATATGCCTCTGCAGGAATATGTATAAACATATTAAAAGTCGCTGCCCACTTTAGGGGAGGAGAAGTTCGAACTGTTATTTTTTTTTTATTTTTTGCCTTCGCCTCTATCAGTTCACAATTTTAGCACTGTGTCTTTCTCTATATCCTTACTGTATTTACACTACTTCATTTAAGCCAAACAGTAGTAAATAATGGAGTATACAAATACTCTTAATTTACTAAAAGCTCTACCAACTTATACATTAACCCAACATGTTGGTAAATTACTCCACTAAAAATGCTTCTTAGTCATAGCTTTTGAGACGTTAGTAATAGGAACAGAAAGGGATTATCTACCAAAAAAATCCACGTATCACAGCCTTGACTCATTCTGATCGACACGTGTCCGGTTGTAGAATAAATTTCATGATTAATTCGAAAACTTGAAGGTAAGCTTTATCATACATGCGGATGTGTGGCGATTACGTTACGACTTCGACTTTTAGCGGGAATTGTTTTAAATAATAGAATTTTAATAGAAATGTTAAATACATTATCTGATTGATAGCTCAAGGTCTAGTGTTTCATTCATACGATTCAAAGATTGTGGGTACGAGTTCTATAAATGGAAACAATTTTCAGTGCAACTGTTAAATCCGTTATGCGATGTTACAAAGTGCCAAAAATATTATAGAAAATAAATCAAAGGGGTACAGAAGTCATTCTGTTGACAAGGTTCAATAAATATCTGAAATAAAAGTTAATCAAAATAAATTTACTAAAGAAAAGAGACATACCTGGCACAATGATATCATTAAATGATTTTCAAATCTCAAATTCATTTTTGAGTTCTTGCTATTTCTGCATTTTTATAACTGTATATTTTAAATTGAATCAAACATCTAACTATACAACGTTAACATATTGATTAAAATTATTTGCAAAACTAAATTTTGAAACGATAAACATTTCAAAAACAGAACTAGCTTGACATGTGTCAGATATGTTCACATCTATGGTAAGTTTGACATAATACATTCCAGATCTGACAAAACCTTTCACTTTATTTTACTTCAAAAAAAACTGTTAATACAAAGGAAAAAAATAGTAATCGCTTATGGAATTGTATATCTATGTACGACAATTTGTTGTGATTATAATTCCAAACACAATTTGTAGTATTATTTGACATGCTATAATGTTTACAACTTCGTAATAATAATGTCTAAACATTGTACAACAGAAAGGTTACTAATTACTATATAAACTCGCGTCAAGAATTCAGACGTCTTACGTCACGGCTGACGTTACACATTTGTTTTTATTGTCAACGTAATTTTCGATAATTGGTCGCGTTAAAAACAATCATTTTTTGCAATTTAGTGCAATATATAATGCAAACTTTTAGTGTAGTATATAATTTTATTACTATCAGTAGCAGTTTCTTAAATATTTTGATGAAAATATGATGATTTATTCATTTGTTCGTATGACGTAAGTCGTCTGAATTCTTGACGCGAGTATACCTACATTGTTGTACCTAGCATTGACTAAAAGTTGTATGCGTTGGACACAAAGATTATAAAAGTTTACCTGTATGTTCGTAAGTCACACTACAAAAAGTTATATAAAAATATTAAATACAGGGTGATTGGGAGTTCCTTCCCAATATTCGAAAGGAGTATTTAGGGGGCAAAAGTGAACAAATAAAAGTTTAGCATATGGTCGGATATCAACGGTTACGGAGATAAAAATAAATAGCTATTTATGATATACGTGTTAAAAGATTTTAACTTCACGAACAAAATAAAATCACATTTTACACGTATATCATACACTATTTTTTCTACAAAACAATCGGAAGAACTTTAAACTTAATAAAAATAAGAAATCAATAAATACCACACAGATCGCAATGTTTATGAACCAAAATTTTCGTAGCAACCAGTGCTGTTGTCAGTTACGGAAAAAACGCAAAAATATTGACAGCATTTTCTAGTAATATTATAAGTATAATGAATAATCTCGATAATGAGCGTAACGAATCTATCCCTGCTGAAATCGAAGAAGCCGCAAGTCGAGCAACATTGAAATTATTGCCGGCGTAATCAAAGGAACAGTACGAAATCGCTTATAGACGCTTTTCGGAATGGTGCAACATTAAAAAGGTCCCTGGGAAATGTAACGAAAGTGTTTTACTGGTATATTTTGAGGAAAAAGCCAAGATATGGAAATCGTCAACGCTGTGGTCAAATTATTCCATGATCAAAACTATATTAAAAATAAAGCAAGATCAAGATATAAGCAAACATTATAAACTTATTGCTTTTTTAAAACGGAAGGGTGAAGGATATCAAGCAAAAAAGTCAAAAGTTTTGACGAATACGCATATCGACAAATTTCTCACAGAAGCAGAAGAAAGTCGCAGCAATAGTGGGTGTCTTCGGGGCGTGTCGCCGGGAGGAATTGTGTCAGATGACCATCGACAATATCGAATATTTGGGCACTTCGGTTGTTGTGACCATACCAGATACTAAAACGAAAGTGCCTCGGACTTTCAGTGTTGTTGGTGAATTCTATTTAAACTTTTTTAGAAAGTATATGCCACTCCGGCCACCCAATGCTGACCATAGATGACTTTTTCTTAAATATATGCAGAATAAATGTGTGAAGAATCCAGTCGGAATTAACATGTTTGGTAAAATGCCTGCCGACATTGTAGAGTTTTTGAATCTACCAAATCCTGAGCTCTACACCGGACACTGTTTTCGTCGTTCATCGGCGACATTGTTAGCAGATTCTGGTGCAAATCTTACTACCATCAAGAGACATGGAGGATGGAAATCTTCGACGGTAGCTGAAGGCTACATTGAAAATTCACTGGAACAGAAGAAGGAAATTGCGTGCCAATTACTTCCTACTGCTGTAACTACTAGCAAGACCACCAGTACTACCAGTAGTATTTCTACAGAAAATAGATGTGTCACACATGTTGACAGTAAAACCAACTTAAGTATGATGACACCGCAGGGAATTACAATTTCAAATTGTTCTAATTTTACTATAAATGTTAATAGTAATAACTAGTTAAAATGTTGGTTTGTACTTATTTAAAATAAAAAGTTGTTCATGTGTTTGTTAAAACGTTTTATTAATTTTCACAACAAAATTTAAATAAACTTTGATTTATTTTTAACACTAGTGTTAAAAGTAACTTACTTTTAACAAGCGTGTCAAAAAAGTACATCAAAAATGACAACTTTTAACAGTTTTGTAGAAAAAATATTTTTTGCGAAAGCTGTTATTACTTGATATTTTAAGTAGGTCATGCATTCTAAACCAAAATCACATTAGTGATTAGTAATTGCCACATTTATTTTGACGTTTGTGATTTAAACGCTTGTCTTATAACTGTCGCATTTAATTTTACATGTGTGTTCTTTTAGTCGGTATTGTACACACATAATTTCCTAGTGCCTGCCACATTCAGTCATCGAGAATATGCTGATATTATTTTTATTTATGGGTATTGCAACGGTAGCGCTAATTGTGCAGTTCCTGAATATCGACGTCGCTTCCCGAATAGAAGAGATCTAGATAGAAATGTATTCCAGACAGTCTTCAACAATGCACGCGAAACTGGAATGTTTCCCAGTGTGAGAATTACATCTGAGAGGCAAGCTGGTCCTGGTCTAGCAGTGGAAGAAGAAATTCTAAATATGGTAGAACGTAGCTCGAGTGTGTAAGTACAAGGCGCATTGCGAACCGTCTCCAAATTAATTAATCTACGACATGGGAAGTCATTCAAAAAAATGGTATAAAACCTTTCTATATGCGCGTGCAGAATCTTCAGGTCGGTGATAATGTTTTGCGGTTGCACAAATACATTTTGTTCACTGATGAGGCTCAATTCACTCGGGATGGAGCAAAAAACTGTCACAATAAACATCGTTGGGCAGATACAATTCCGCACGCCACGGTGGAAAGTAACTTTCAGCATCGGTTCAGCATTAATGTGTGGTATGATTAATAATAATCAATTACTTGCCTCAATTGCGCAAGATGGTCGTCTTATTGGAGCTTGATATGTAGAATTTTTAGAAAATAATTTGACAGACCTACTGGACGATGTTCCATTGGATATTATGCAAAACATGTACTTTCAACATGATGGTGCTCTTGCTCATTTTAGTTGTGTTGTGATCAATCATCTTTACAATCGTTTTCCACATTGCTGGATTGATCGAGGTGGTTTCCAAAATTGGCCATCAAGGTCTACAAATTTGAATCCCCTTGGTTACTGCCTTTGGGGATGATTTAAATCATTAGTATATGCAACAAAAGTGAACACAAGATAGACGCTATGAGAAAATAACCGTGTACTTCAACGAGATACCCGTGCAATCCACAAATTATCTGCATCGAGGCGGACGGTGATATATTTGAAAATTTAATTCATTAATTTCGGTTTATTAGAACTTTAATTAATGTTATAATTTGTAATACCTACAAAATAAACACTATTCTCTACTGATGCATTACAATATGTTCATGTTCATTGCTATCTCAGCAAGCGTTGATCTTCGACTACATGTTTATTAGGTTTTTTTGTTCGCTTTTGCCCCTTGAATACCTCTATCGAATATCGGGGTTTCCCTCCCAATCACCCGGTATCCATCACCAAAAGTAGCAGTGAATTATATGCAAAAAATACACATTCAAGTAATTTTTATTCTTGAATGAAGAATATTATAATCTTATTATACCAGAATAAGTTAATCTTGCAATAAAATATTACTAAACTTGAGGAATAGTGAAACCAAGCTAATATTGGAATAAAATATTAATCTTGATCATGTATGATTATTTACTACATTTGTAGTTTATTCTAGATAAAATTGCAAGCAGAAATTTGTAGTAACTGTTCAGCAGTATTTCTTTCAATGGGCACGGGTTTATAAAACAAACTTGTAACATATTTTATGTTCTATCTTCTTAGATTTTTTTTACACACGCTGTATATTTATTATGACTCATTAATAGTTACATATTTTATCATTTTCACAGTTAAAAAATAGAAGGGAGCAGTCTGGCGTTCAAGGAGACGCACTGTCTGCAAAGTGGTGATTGTATTGCTAAAAAAATATGTTCACTGTATCTTTTCCGGTTGTATGCTTCAGGTGCATGCAACAGACTTTTACTAAAATCTAAACGAGCGGGTAAACCAGTTTATCGCTGGACTATGATACAACCAGGACAGGTTTGTTACCTAGTTTCGGATCAAGGGAAAGTAATTTTTTAGCGGAGCAGACTAATTGACTTAAAATTCGTCCGTGTTTTTTGATGTAGTAATTTCGATACAATGTATTTAATTCCTGCAGCATTACATCGAGTACCTGCATCTCATCTTCTGATGCTGTAATAAATCAGTGTTATGTAATTTGTAAAATAATAATTTAAGTGATGTTAAGCATAACGTTGGGCATGTACAGAGGAACGTGATCAATTTTAATAAGAATATGTTTATGTTAATGCTCCGTCATTACGGAATGGTGCAAGAGCAGACACGGGTGACCTTATTTTAATTTCATGTTATGACAGATTAGTTTGTTGATGATGGCATTCAATTTGAAGTAGAGTGATGGATATACAGAGTGTTACAGATGTTAAGATGCATACGGGCAGGTTCTATGTTTAAAAATAAGAAAAAAAGTTTGTATAGACATGAATCTGGCAATGCCTCGTTTTCGAAATACAGATTCCTTAAAATTTTCTATCTTATACATTAATTTCTCGAAACCGATCGAGATATTGAAATGGGATTTGGTACACAACAGTGTATAGTGAAGAGCTACTTTTACGAGTATAAATTTCTCTTGTACTATACTATATACTAGCATCAGTGGCGTTCGGGTCGTTCAATACTCATTTTTGGAAAAAAAATTGTACGCCACTGATTTTGGACAAATTTGTATCGCTCTTTGAAAGTCAAGTTAATTCTGCTTAAAAAGTGTCTGTGAGATAAAAATTTATTTATTAATCATTACAATAGACCAAGTTTGAAATGCTAATTAAAAAACAATAATCTAGGTGGCATGTGTCAGTTTGTCATAAATTCCATGTCAGACTTAAACAAAAAAAGATAGCACAAAGTGTCGAGTGAGTTGTTTTAGAAGTGGCTAAGCTAGTTTTTAATATATTTGTTTACAAAATAAGTAAATGTGGTGAATTATTCCTTTGAAGAATTGGCCGACATACATTTTATGTATGGAAAACCAAATGGAAATTCGAATGAAGCAAGGCGTTTCCATGAAGATACATTCACTGACCGCCAACTACCTTATACAAACATTTTTTTTGAATGTTCATAGACGTTTGAGAGAAACGGGAAAAGTAACAAGGAATTTTGTGGGATTGTGGGGCGTAAAGAATTGCACAAACTGTAGAAAATCAGGAAAATGTTTTACAAGGGGTTGAACAGAATCCTGCAATAAGTACAAAGCGTCTGGCAAATGAATAAGGGAATATGAACTACGTTAATGTATGGCAAATTCCTCAAGAGGAGCAGCTATATCCTTATCATCTGCAGAGAGCTCAAGCCCTCTCTGAAGCTGATTTTCCAGTCAGACTGCAGTATTGTCAATGGCTAAGCCACAAAAATGCAGATCGGCAATTTATTTCTTTCATTTTGTTCTCGGATGAATATATCACATTGTCACATTTTTGCGCAGATGAAAATACATACATTATTCATGAATCGCGACAACGGCAGTTTTTAGTCAATGTGTGGGTAGGAATTATTGAAAATTATTTGATTGGATCTTTTATTTTGCCGAGAAGATTAGGTAGACATACCTGGATTTTTTACAGGAAAAACTCGCTGCCATTTATGGCTTATGTACGACGAGGCACCTGCTCATTTTGGTTGCAATATAAGAGACTATTTAAATCTTACGTTCAGGTCGGGGCGGGTCTACTCCTTGGCCATCTGGACCACACGACTTAAATCCGTGCGATTTCTACCTTTGGGGGTATCTAAAGCAGCTGGCGTATTCTACCCACATAGCAAATGAAGCTGCTGCAAACATCTGGAATATTCCAAAGAGTTAAAAGACAGATGCGAAGGCGATTTGGAGCATGTATTGATACATAGGGTAACCATCTCCAGCATTTAACTAAATTAAGAAGAAGAAGAAATGTATTTATTGCCTACGTTAATACATTTAACAATATTATAGTAGCAGGTCAGTATAAATACAAACATTGGGATATCAATCCAAAAAGTGCAAGTCACTCTATAATACATTTTAAAAAAATACATTTAAAGGACAATTTTAAAACAATGGTAATTAAGTCAAATAAATTACATAATTATATTATTTCAATTAAAACTCATCATAAAAATTAAATAAATAATTATAAGCCTAGAGGGAAATATAAAAAACACTTAAAGGACTGAAAATAGGTTTAAAATAATAATAACAACTTATGAAGTCAATTTATATATGTACAAGAACACACAAAAAAAAAACAAAACAATCCGAAACAAAATTTTATAGCAAAGAGGATATATGGACATATATTTATGCACTGAATAAAAACAATGGTTGTACATAATTTTTTAAATTACATTTTTAAATTCTGTGGTGCATAGTGTTTTTACTTCCAAAGGAACTTTCTTGTATAATTTCAAGTCAAGAGAATTATTTGTTGATCTCTATAGTCGAAATCTTTGACTTCTGATTAAATTTGCAGATCTCGTTGGGTAATTGTGGAAACTGAAATTCGTGTTATATTTTAAATAATTAATATGCATTTCAATCAAACAGTAATATACAGGGTGAACCTTAAATAAGTACAAATATTTTAACTGCTGGTGTAATTCGTCATATAGATCAGTTTAGTGAAAGCCATTTTTAAAAATTTCTAATATTTACGGAGATATTAATTTAAAAAAAAAATACCCACATTTTGAGGACCGCTGGTGCTGACAGATCTGTCATAACCTACCTAATGAACTATATGATTTGTTGCCATATCTCCTCTAATATAAATATTACGTTTCCTTTAACGTAATAGTAAAGTAATACGATTAATTCTATTTTAAAAATACTTGTTTTAAGCATAAGTAGAGTAAAATTGGGTATGTAGTATGATACGCAGCAATATTAACATAAATTTTAAGTGCTTAAGTGACCTTACTATAAACGATTAAAAATGAATTTCCGCAAGTTAAATACATACTACCATAAAGTATTTAGGAACATATTACGTGATATTACTATATTCAATGTTCAAAAATTATACATAAACGTGCACACAAGCTTACTTGGTTTGTTAAAAAATTAACTATTTAATCAGTAATCCACATTTCACAAGTTAAATGTCATTGTACACTGTTACAAAGAGACACAAGACACAATTTCCTTAAGTTATTTTATGAAGAATAACGAAAAAATATGATTATCACACAAGATATTAAATTTAATTTGTGATAAATCAGTTGGAGTATAGTAAAAAAGGATAATGAACAAATTCTGGATAACTATGATTGCGAGTAGATAATCTGGTTAATATTTTCAATTTATTGGTAAGGTATAGAAATGATAAAGGGGAGGAGATGGACATTAATATTGTCATAAATAAACATATTTCAATCATTCTTTGACATATCTAAAAATTCTAGTATAACACTGGCAACGCTGTGGAATTCACATCCACCATGACTCCCGGAACAGCGGTCCTCAACAAGTTTTATATTGAAAAATCACGAAATTTATTTAAAATTTGACTTTTTTATTCCTGATTTTTTTGTAAAAAGACTATGAATTATGTGTTCTACACAGTGAACTGTACTGCTGGTTAAAATATTTGTACTTATTTAAGGTTCACCATGTATATAGTTGTCGCATGAGATAAATGTGCTTAGAAATCTTTCTACAGAGATTGTCAATATGACAAGTCCATCTGAGCATCAAGTGTAATGCCTAAAAGCAGTGGCGGCTCGTGGTAGCTGCAAGAGGTGAGGCCCAAATAATACCTAAATACGAATAAATTTACACGTCTCCCCTGAGGTAATATTCCTTGACGCGTTGACCATTTTTTATTATGGAGGTCTTCGCCAATAGCCCTACTATAACCATTAATTAAAAAACTTATTTTTTATTTGCAATACAAATAATAGAAAAAAATATATGTTTCAGCATCTAATAATTTAAAAAATTGTTCCTACGTGTTTAAAACACTAAAAAATATAAAAAAATATAAAAACCAATTTTCAACTACTTATCTATTTACATACAAAAAAAGCCACTTTTACTAAAAATGTTTTAATAGTTTCACTTCTTATAAAACAAGTCTATTCGTCGGCCTCTTAAATTCACAAATTTATTTATAATGTCTTCATAAAATTGGGAATCGGCGCTAAGACTTTGCAATAGTTCTTCTTCTATAGCCATCATCGATAAGTTATTTAAGCGCTCTTGTGTCATCGTATTTCTTAAGTAAGTCTTAATGCGCTTAAGGCACGAAAAGTTTCATTCTACTGAAACACTTATTGCAGGAATTGTTAAAACTAAGCGAAATAATTTGTATGTTTCCGAAAATATCATTTTAAATTTCTACCGTTTTCTGAACTTCTAAATTATAAAATTGTTCGTCTCTGTACAAAACATAAATTTCGTTTTTCAACTTATCTATGTCAGATATGTTTGGATACATTTGTAGTAAACAATTAAACGATATTTCCGAAAATTTGTTTACATATTCGGGATATTTTAAAGCGTTGGCCGATTATTCAAAATTTGTCGTTTCTCTACTTCATTATGTATTGAAAAAGGCATTTCAAACAGAGATAAAACAATATCGTGAGAGGGATTCATTACTATAAATAACAATCGACAAGCCTATCGATAATATATATTTAAATTAGGTTCCTATCCTATGTTAAATTTAGTCTTACCTTGTAAGGAAGTTGTTTTTTATTTCTTTAAATTAATCCTACCTGTCTTGTCCCTAAAACTTTACCACCGCGCTTACCACCTAACCTTCAGAATATTTAAGAAGTCACATTCAACTAATCAACCACTAACACTAACCACTGGAAATTCAAAACACATAAATAAAAGTATTAACACTTAAACAATCGATTAATTGCGTCACACACGTAAATAATATACAGTTCACAAGTTACCTACGGTCACTATCCACTATCACTTCGTGCATTTACCGTTGAACTAAAAATTTGAGGCGCCAGAAATCGGGTCTCAGTCCCGAGCGGACATGGAGCGAAAAACATCGATTTTAACCCTCTCGCGTGGTGGGGGAAACCATAACGTATAGATATGTGCGACGCAATTTGAGGCTCGGAAAATTCGGCCTCACTATGGTGAGATTGGTGGGTGACTCGGATTCCCCACGCGGGTAGAAACAGAAATGGCGGGATATTGAAATGTAAACCAGAGGTACGTTATAACATACGAGGGCTAAGATTGAAGCAATTATTTTTTTTCGTTACATTGATTTTTGATAAATGTAGTAGGCAATCGGATTGGAACTTATGGGGTATTAAAATATAGAGTGAAAGACAAATTTTACAGTGAGGCCCGGCCTCAGTTGCTTCATACGACGAGCCGCCACTGCCTAAAGTTTAGCATGGTTCCCATCTTGAGAAACACCACTGGAGAAAATAACACTGACGCTAGTATATTACAAGATAAATTTATATACATATACGGTTCTCTGTTACTAAAAATCAAATTCGAAATAATAAGGAGAAAGTATTGTATCACTTGAAGAGTAAGATCCATCTTTTACCAAATTTTTCGGATTTTTTGCAATAAATTATACTTATTTTGACGTCAAAATTTAGGGGCAATAAAAATGTTCAATGACAAATCGATTAGTATAAAATACCTAAAAACAATATAAATATTCATTATTAATTTCAATCAATAATTTAAAATGCGTTTCCTTCACAAAGTGTGTCAATAATAAATATGTGGATTAAAATAGTCTCAAGTTATGTTTAACATTAACTTAGTAATTAGTGATTAATGATCGTTTTAATCAGTGACCGTAACATGTTATTATTACCAAGTAGAAATGTAGTGATTTTTTTTTGTAGAAAAATAAATGATTTTACCTTGGAAACACATATTTTCGGAAAAAATCCTAATTGCTGCGTTACAATTTAGTAGCAAGAAAAAATATGTTTGAAAGGAAGTGAAACAAATATTTTTTACAACTGTTAACGACAGATCCTGAAATACTAGTTTACGAGATTAAAACCTTCATGTTGTAATAAAATCAAGTGGAAACACAGATACTTTCAAAAAGTAAAAAATGTATAGAGAGAAATGATTGTAAAAATATTGCGAATAAGGTACCTACGTAATTTTATTAATAAAAATATTTTTTATCTTACATTAATTTCTATGTTTGCTATACAGGGTGATTCAAACTTATCCTAAATTTTTTTTAATGTACAGGGGACTCTTCCAAATACAGTTTCGTTAAAAAAAATAATAAAAAGGGCGGTTCGAAAGTGATTTAAAAATACACTTCTCCACGGCACTGGAAACTGGTCGACTGTAAAACCTGATAAGGCGGTAAAGCATGCAATTGGCGACCGGAGAAAAAATGGAAAGAAATTCCCAAGGAAATAAATAAATAACATTTTATAAAACCTATTTTATGCATCAAATTCAACTGCTTTTGCCGCTATTGTTAATAATTATTAATAGAATTAATTTGTGTTTTGATCAATAAAATACTTTGACAGACGTGATATTACAACCAAATTTTGAGCTCGTCTTACTCAGTTTCTACAAACACAAATATTTCTCCTTTTTGTCCGTTTTGAACTCGTAAGTTATGGGCAGCAAGTATGATACGTTTGCGTAAATCGTCAGTAATAGGTATCCACTTCGGTGCAATACACTTAAAGATCCCTACAAAAAGAAGTCCAAATGATTTAAAAGTTAGGAGATCGTGATGGCCATGGTACCGGTTCTCCTCGTCCAATGTCTTGGTATTAAAGCTTGGACACGCTGTACATGGTACGGATACAATTAAGCCTAGTGAACGATACGCCGCACTGATGCAATACGCTGTGGACGTCCTCGATTTTCACGACTAAGTTTCAAATTTCCCTCGCGTTGCACTACACTTGCACTCATTTCACATCGCGGTAAAAGTACTCGCATTTAGTACATGTTTACCGGGAAATCGTTCTGCTAAAGCATTTGAACATCGCCATAAATTAAAACTACAAAGTGTTAAAAAAAAGTGTAAAATATTTCAGGAGGTAATAGTATAAACCAAAATAAGCTGAAAAGTCTTAATAAACATGGGTCCGCAAAGTAACGGTTACAGAGATATGGACCACTATTCGTTTTTCAAACATTTTATTTTATTAGGAATAAACCGACAAAGGAAGCATTTAACAAACAAAAAACAAAGTTACAGAAGATGTTTAAAGTGCCCTCCGTCCATTTCCAAGCAGGCACGACATCTTCGTCTCAACGATATTCGAACTGTTTCGAAAACACCCTCCTTGGTTTGGATTTCTTGACACTTTTGATTAATCCGTAGCTGCAGCTCTTCCAGGCACAGGAGTACCATACACTAATGTCTTCAAATATCCCCAAACAAAGAAATCTAGAGGGTTCAGATTAGGCGATCTTGGAGGCCATAAAACAGATCCGGCCCTTCCTACCCATCTATGTGGAAAAGTTTGGTGTAAATGCTCTCTAAGGGCCATGGAAAAATGAGCTGGAGCATCATCATGCTGGAACCACATTTGTTGAATCTGATTCAAGGGAATGTCTTTCAAAAACTCATACAGCGTGTTCTGCAGAAAGTTGAGGTAAGCAGCACCTATTAATCGGTTTGGTAAAACAACAGGACCTAGAAACCTGTCACCTACAATACCCATCCAAATGTTTAATGAAAAACGTGCCTGATGTCCAGATTCTATTAGAGCATGAGGATTTTCGTCGGCCCAAATATGCGTATTGTGAAAATTAAACACTCCATTTCTTGTACCCGGCCTCATCAGTAAAAAGAATGTTTTCAAGAAAACGAGGGTCTTCAGCATCATGACGTAGAAACCAGCGGCAAAAAACCAAACGTGCTTGATGATCATTTATTGGATTTAAGGCCTGTACTCGTTGCACATGGTATGGATAAAGCAGTTGCTCGTGAAGGATTCTCCAAACAAGAGGACCACTAATTTCCACCTCGTATCTGGATTCTGCTCTACCAGTGTTAGAATTTCTTCTTCTGCTCTAAGAGTGGATATTGACCTTGGTCTTCCGGATAAATGACACTGTTTGCTCAAGGAACGCAATCTTTGGTGAATTCTTCCATACATGAGTTGTGAAGGTATCTGGCGATTTGGATAAGCGTCAACATAAAGACGTCGCGCATCGGTAGCGTTCCCATTAGCACGACCATACATGAAATGCATGTCTGTTAATTCTGCGTTAGAGTATCCAGCCATAGCAAAAGAAAACTTGTGCACTGAGAACAACTGTCAAATACGTACTGTTTATTTCACTAAACATCAACCAACTATTATAAGAATACACAACGTTTTTGCAAAATAACAAAGGGGCTAAAAACATAAAACATTCCATAACTCCGCAACCGTTACTTTGCGGACCCATATTTATTGAGACTTTTCTGCTTATTTTGATTCATACTATTACCTCCTTAAATATTTTACACTCTTTTTTTAACACTGTATATCCACCAACTCCGAGTTGCTATACACGTAAACCATTTTTGACACTTGAAAAGCTAATATAAAGACTCGCTTCACAAAAAAGGTTTATACCTACAAAAAGCGATGTAAAGGTACATTTTTTATTGAATTTGTATAATTTAACATTATTTTGTAGGCCACGCTATAGCTGTCTAAAAAAAATTGGAAAATAAGTTAGAATTTTTACTATAAGTTATAATTTTATTAAATCAAACTTTAGAAGAAACTTAAAGTACAACATCAAAATTTGAGTTTGGTTTGTTTTTGGTGGTACTAAACACGTTGTTATCAGTTTATTTTATACAAAGTACAAGGCACTAATTGTTAGCATTAACATTTTCTCTAAAATGGGTGGCTTTAGGACATTTTTAATACGCAATTATTCACCCTATATCTGCTAATTCTTGATTTGAATAATTAACTTTAGAGAATAAATTTATGACCTTACGTCCTTACAAATATGTCCCCTATTCAAAGTTGCACTCTGTATAAAAATTGAAATTGAAAGATGAGTTGAATAAGTTCCAGTTAATATAAATACATTTTTTTATACAAGCCACTAAAAGCAATTGTGATTTCCCAAATCATCAACAGATTTCTTGTTGTGTAATAGATTTAGCATAGCAATGCGGTTTTGAGTCAGAAAAACAAAGTTTTTAGTTTATTTTTGACCTTTTGTATTTGTTTAAATAGTTTTTTAATTTTGAAGAATTGTTACTGGATCTAGTAAAATATAGCACACTTATATTTTACGTTACCAATAGCCATACATAAATAAATTGAAGGTCGATTTGTGTATAAAGTAGCAATAAAACAAACATTAATTCCTTACTGACGCGATTTTAGATTTATAATAGAATGAAGTAATACATTCACAGTCCATAATTTGTCATAAGTGTCTTCAATTATATTCTATGACATTTGCAGATAGTAGCTAGGTTAATTTCAAACATATTCGTTTTTGTTTAGAAGTTATAAGAATTTAAAAAAATATAATTTCATATTTCAATCAAAGTAGCCTGATAAGTAAAAGTATATAATAACTAGTAATTATTATTTGTGTTTTAAGTTTAAATATTAATTAACTTTTATTAACCAAATTAACAAATCTTAAGACTATAAAAATTACTCAAAATGTCCACCCTCGGCTCGAATGAAAGCCTCACATTGGTAACTAAAAATTGCACCACTCGAGGAAACATTTCTTATCTGATTAGCTGCATCCTGGATTCTTTCAAGTAACTATTGACGGGTAGTAGATAAGTTGCTTCATATGTCCCCATAAATGGAAGTCTAAAGAATTTAGATATGGAGAACGCGGTGGCCATGCTATTGGGTCTTGTTGAACTATTCATTTATTCGAGAAATGATCATTTAACCAAGCAGTTACTTGTCTCCCTCTATGTGGTGGTACACCATCGTGCTGATACCATATATCAAAAATATTAAGCCCGAAGTCATCAATAAAATCAGAAAGGTTTATGCTATGGTATACTTTCATTGTATTTTCATATTTCTTTCTCTTGTTTCCTGATTGTTGTATTCCTATATAGACTGTATTACTTTATTCAAATTTGCTATGTACTCCTTTCTTCTCTAATATATCCCACACTATTGTTCTAGGTACTTTGTCAAAAGCCTTTTCTAAATCTATAAAAGCCATATAGGCATTTCCTCTTTCCAGTCTCGTCTTATTTATAATTTGTTGGATCCTGCACACTTCTGCCTTTTCTAAAACCACTTTGAGATTCTGACATTGTCATTCATATTATATTCTTCAATCTTTCATTCAGAATTTGCTCATATAATTTCATTCCTGCACTCAACATTATTCCTCTATAATTATTGCAATTTCTCTGGTTTCCTTTTTTGAATATAGAATTTCCCAATGTGTTGGTATAGCTTTTTTGTTCCTGGTTTTATTAACTATGTCCAGTATTACTCTCATCTCATTTCTTCCCATATTTTTGAGCATTTCTAACGTTATTTTATCTTGTCCGCTTTTCCATTCTTTAGTTTTCTTAAAGCTTGAGCCATTTCTTCCATGGTTATTGCTTCATTTTCTCTCTCTTTTATTTCGTTATTGTTTACTTCTTGTATTTCATTTATCTCTCTTTCTTGTAACAATTCTAGAAAATATTTTTTCCACTCCAAGTATTTGATTATTTATAATGCTAGACTGGACAATTTATAATACAGCATGTATTCTTGCCGGCCTCTTCCTGATTACGACCCTGCCTTTATCTCCATATAAATCTTGTCCTTATATGATATGCTCCTTGTCACGTTAATTGTTAATTATTGCTACGGGCACTTGAAGAAATGAAAGTACTTTTGTCCCTAGATCTTATCTTAAAGTGTCCGCTTGTAGAAAGAAAGTAAAATATACATTTTCTGAATGAAGCTGGCACAATGGAAGTGAAAGTTGGATTTTTAAAACAATGCGGTGCCGCTTCCTAACATCGTTTCCAACCGGAATACTACAGGGTGTATCTTAACTGGGTTTTATTTTCACTTTTATAAATGTAGCTAACTCCGATGATTTTCTTGCTTTTTTGCAACTCCTTTATCTCATTCATCACGGAATACCAGTACCTTTATTTCGGATAATTATGTAAGTTTTATTGTGAATCAGATAATAAGTTTATATTTACTGATGTTACTGTGGATAATATCGATAAAATCATTGGTAAACTTAAATGTTCTGCTAAGGGCTGTGATGGAATTGATTTTAAAATAATATCTCTTGTAATCTCGTATTTAAGTAATTATATTGCTTTTCTTATAAATAAATGCCTCTCGGATGGAGTTTTTTCTTCTGCATGGAAATATGTTAATACATTAACATTATACCTGTCGCGGAAATTAATAATCCATCAAATATTTCAAACTTTCATCCCATTAGTATCCTTACTACCTTATCAAAAATCTTGGAAAAAGTTGTTTCTGATCAGGTGAGTAACTATGGTAATAAAGCCAATATCCTGCTTCATACTCAGTCTGGCTCTCGAGCTCAATATAATACTGTTCTGTTAAAAGTTGCTGATGATATAATAAAAGACATCGATATGAATGAATGTGCCTGTCTCATTCTTCTTGATTTTGGCTTACATCTAGATTTAATAATATCTGTGCTGGAGTACCCCAAGGCAGTATTCTAAAGCCTCTTCTCTTTTCCATTTATACTGCGGTCTTTGAATTACTTTCAACATTGTCAGTCCCATCAGTATCATGATGATACTCAAATATATTTCTCTTTTAGTCCTTCTGACATCTCTTCTGCTGTAGTCCAGATCAATGCAGGCCTCAATTCTATCTCTGATGTATCTTTAGCTCATAATCTTATTTTAAATGAATCTAAAACTTGATTGTTAATTTTTGGAAATAAAGAGAACGTAATTGTACATAATTCTCTTAGATTTGCTAAGCATGTCAACTATCTTACTCAGATATCTTTTGGCTAGCTGAAAGTTCTTTAGATGTATAGAGATTTTCTTAGTACTGAAATTAAATTAAAAATTTGTTATTCAATTATATTATCCACCTTGGCATACTGCATGGTTGTGTATTGGTACTCAGATATAAAGAGTGTCTCCAATAAATTCAAAATGCTTGTATTAGGTTCAGCTATAATCAAGTTTGTCATATTTCTCGTAGTTTTAAAAATTTGAATTGGTTGAACTTCAGTGCTAGATTTCAAATTCAGTTGTCTTGCTTAACTTTTATGATATTATGCTAAATTTTTACTAGAAAACAACATTTCTTAATAAAATTCTTTTCACCGATGAGGCGACGTTTACTAGACTAGATGTTTTTAATTGGAAAAACAATTTCTGGGAATCCGAAAATTTACATGCTTTAAGGGAAAGATATTTTCAGCATGTGTAATATTTGGTTTTTTATTGGCCCTTTCGAGCTCCCTCTGAAATGAATGGACCACTCTGAACTTTTTTCACCAAAATTTAAACACACTCCTAGAAATATACTACTAATCATAAGACGAGACATGTGATTTATGCAGGATCGGACGCTATTACCTTTTTCTTGAGCCGATGAGCTAATACTTGAATTTACATTTTTCTCATAGATGGATTGGCCGTGGAGGTAAATTTGTTTGGCCAGCGAGCAGTCCAGCTTTAAACCCTTTGGACCTCTTAATATGGTTACAAATGAAGGGAATGATTTACGAAGAAAAAAATAATTCTATCTAGAAGTTGTGGTGAATAGTTTAAGAAGCCGTGAATGCTATTAAAAATAATCGACACATTTTATTTAATATGCAGAGGTCTTTAAGGTCATTGCAAAGTTTATTGAGGTTTAGAGCGGACACTGAGAATTTATTCTGGTGTTACTTCTTGTAATTCGAAAGAATACAAAGGGTATAAAAGCAAAATACATTGAACGTTTAAAATGTAAATAACTAATAAACCGATAGAGTTAGATGAATTAAACACGGGTACCGTAAAACGAGGCTACTTGGACACCTTTTTGACTAGTTTTTGTGAATGTTACCTTTAATATTAAACCAAACTCTGTGAAAAAATATGCATTGAACATAAGCTACAGGACGCTGTGGGTAGCTTCAGAATTTACAAAAAACTAACCTTGATTTAAAAAAAGTAATTTGTTGGGTGTCCAAGTAGCCCCGTGGTTGGGGCTATTTGGACATCCTGAGAAAAATGTGTTTAAAATGCGTTTGAATGCACGAAATGACTATGCTACCCCACCAAATGTTAATTTTTGTAAATTTTATTATTTTAGGTATTTTTGTTTTTATTTTTATTATTTTAGCAAGGCACCTACCTATTTTTGGTTTTAAAAAACAGTTTTTTTAAGAAATATATATATATATATATATATATTTGTAAATAAACATAGAAAACACGAACAAAGACTCAAATATCTCGGTACCTACTGTCGAACATTTGAAGTAAGCGAACTAAAATATTTAGGGAAAAAAATAAAGCTATGATATTTCTCAAGTAAATATGAACTTAAACATTTAGGAACTCATATTGCAATAGTGTCACTTTCGTACGTCCTTACCAAAAAAATTAGAATAAACAAAAAAATAGTCGCAGCGCATAAGGTGTCCAAGTAGCCATGTGGTGGCTAAGTAGCCCCGTTTTACGGTACCTTTTCTATGTTCTATTGTACTGCTTTTTAAATTTTTAACTCACTTTAACCACGGTCCATTAGACAATTTTTTTTTTTTTTTGATTTACGAGGTGTAACTAACGCCCTGTAAATATCAAATTCGTAATTGACATACTGAGAAACATGATACTACCAACATTTGTAAAAGACATGTTAAACTCAATTTCATATTTTGGTATGCAGTTTAGAGATTGCCCATTCTGAATTCACTTATTTTGATTCCAGACGGTCTGGAGCAAAAATCAAGGACGAAAAGGCCCAGGGCGCCACCACCGGAACCGGAAAATGACGTAGAGACAGACTTCGATGAAAGAAATAACCCACTTAATGCAAACTACGTACCACCAGGATTTTTAAGTCCATCTGTGATCGAATATTTGGAACTGGGAAAGTCAATACCAGGTAAATTCTAATTAGTACTAATTCACTTACATACAGGATGTCTGGAATATAAGTGCCGATACTAAAGGGGCTTGTATGTCTGACCAAAAGCAACAAAACATTTTTATGAAAATAATGTCTAACACGAATAGTTTTTGTATAAATACAATGAAAAATAAAAATACATTGCAATAAAGCACAAGTTTGTGATACGAAAATACAAACTAAGGTATAATTAAGCTTAAGTAAGCTCATGTAACGTAATTTATTCGTAACTTGTTGTTTGTGTCAGTATTAATGAAGTTTCCCAGAGAATCAATAAAACTGTAACGTACGACAATATAGTAATCTATCACTTACTGCTGTTAACCTAAAAATATTATTAGTCATAGTAGTTTTGTGGCTAGTGCGTTTGACTTTTCTGTACATAGTGCTTGCGTGATACTTGTGAGTGTTTATAACAAGAATGAAACAATTTATCGTGACAATGACATGTTAATGTATGTTGAATCTAGGCAAAAACTGTCTGGCTACGAGACGTCTGTGTTATGAAAAAAGATCTAAGAAAACTATGATGTAATGTGATTTTTGTTATTTTTTACTTATCTACTTTTTTGTGTGATGTTTTTTGGTTAGGCAAACTTAGTTTCAAAAATAACCCTTGACTGATCCGTTTGGCGCAAGGGCGTATTTAATTAATCTTTATTTTTCAGAAGTGTGGCAAAAACCCAATAAAACTAAAAAAAAACTAAAATTATGCCACAAATAGCTTAAGATAATAAAATAATTTTATAATATTTATTTATAATGGTATAATAAATAATAATTTTAAACTGATAACAGGGTACTTCAAATTGGGATGGATGGATCACGGTGATCAGGAAGGGAGAAAAAATTTGATGAAAATGTCCGCCAAAACGGCTAACGCAGAAAGTTTCTGTATCATCTGGACACTCAAAATTTGCAAAGGTCAAATTGCAAAGGTCAAAATCCTATCAGATCCTTCTTGCGAATTATGGGCATTTTATATGTATATATGTAAAAACGGACTCTACGGATCTTATACTGCCCATCGATCGCTCGAAGTTCCCAGCTCACCTATTCCATATTATGGGACGTTCGTTTTATATATGAATAGGTTTTCCTTTCCTAGTCTTCTTCTATCTTGAAGATAGTTTGGTGCAAACAACATTATTTAATTTGTTAATAACAATTTACAAATGAAAATTTGACTGTCAGGGTGCAAAATTTAGAGAATTTAAAAAAATATTTCTTATCATGAATATATATAGAATTGAGAGACAGATATAAATATTTAACACACATTTAGCACATTTTATTCAGAGGTACATTTTTTCTTTATAAGATCAGTAGCAACTTGCTCTGGAGTTTTCTCCGGGAGCTTTTCAATAATTTTCATCAAATTATCTCGATAATTGTTACATTCGTGTCATATACCCCGGCCAAGCCGCTGCAAACATTTCCCGCATTGATGCAGATGATCTGACGACTTTTTTGGGGTTATCCCTTTGAATGCGAAGGGTTCTTTTGCAGGAGATTTAACACTTTTGGATATATCGACTTTATTGCCAATGCCTATGAAATGGCCTCTTCCTTTTTGAGTTTTGACATGTCCTCGGAATCTAGCTGTCGAACAAATGTAACAGTTACATGTTTTGTAAGAGCTTGTAATCAGCGTAATTAGGCATACACGGTAATTGTCTATTATACATCTCCTTATCATATTCTCGTAGTATTAATCTACAAGATCCACAGATTGCCAAAAAATATTTCTCATCATTCTGATTGAAGTCGGGGGATAAGAACTGTTTTATCAGTTTTTCTAAGTTCTTATTAATGACGAAAGAGGATTTATGGGTAAAGACAATTTTGTTACCACGCGGGGCACATACTTTTTTCTATTATCCTCATGGGTACACTTACTCATCTTGAAAGACAAAATCATATAGCCTTATGTTTGCATGATTATCACAGATTATCTGTGGTTTCCATATATATTTTAAATAGTTTTTCGCTTGTGAGGGGACTTTTTTCCATCATGCGCCACCTATTGGAAATATTCAAAACAGACATTCTAAATGAGCTGTAAGACCCTCAAAACCATTTACCTCTGTAGCCTGGATTATTTTGTTTAAACAATTTCCAAATTGTTTATTGAATATATAAGCAAATTTGTGGTTTAAATATCCTTATTTATGTATCAATTCCATGTATATTTACGATAAGAAATAGTCTTCAAAATTCTCTAATTTTCGCACCCTGAAAGACAAATTTTCATTTGTAAATTGTTATTAACAAATTAAATAATGTTGTTCGCACCAAACTATCTTCAAGATAAGACTTAGGAGAACCTATTAATATGGAATAGGTGAGCTGGGAACTTCGAGCGATCGATGGGCAGTGC
Organism: Monochamus alternatus; assembly: GCA_037114965.1. Taxonomy (NCBI): domain Eukaryota; kingdom Metazoa; phylum Arthropoda; class Insecta; order Coleoptera; family Cerambycidae; genus Monochamus; species Monochamus alternatus. The sequence goes on from CM073435.1 coordinate 38,428,402, forward strand.
AAAATCTGGAGAGTCCGTTTTTACCTATATACAAATGCCCATAATTCGCAAGAAGGAATAGGATTTTGAGCTTTGCAAATTTTGAATGTCCAGATGATACAGAAACTTTCTGCGTTAACCGTTTTGGCGGACATTTTCATCGAACTTTTTCTCCCTTCCTGATCACCGTAGGATGTTTTCAGAAATGTATTTTTACTTTCGACTAGTAGTCGCCAACTTTCTTATTTCAAATGGAACATTGAATATTTGGAAAGGGCACGAAATGGCATGGCATCCTATACCTAAACCCAGCCGTTTTGGAGTAATTTGACAGAAAATTACAGTTGACGAAATTTGCAAGAATCTCTATAGCCTTTTTCGTGTTACATTTAAACGACTAATCTTTGATATAACATGAAATTTTCAGGTGTTGTATTTAATAGCGGTCTGAAATACTAGACCAAATGTTTAATTTTTCCGATAACATTTTACCAAGTTTAATAGACGTTGCCAATCTTTTGTAGGCGTCGAAAAAAGGTATATTTTAACATTAATTTTTTAACCCATGTTCTTTAAAACTATTATTTTTTTTATATATAATACCTACGTTAAGTACCCACCTTGTACTGAATTTTAATTAGTTATATTACCAGATTAAATTTATATTAATTTCATAGCCTGCTTTATGTTATTTACTCTTTTATATTAATATTTCTTTGATTAAAGAACTTTCCATTTTTTTATAAATAATTTATTATCATCTTCCAAATGTCAGTTTATTTCAACAATTGCATAATTTGCAACTACCTACATGCATTTTTTTAAAAACACTGTGCACTTTTTATCTTACCAATTTTGAGCAAACAGATACTCTATTGTTCAAATTATTTGAAGAAGAAAAAATAAATATTATTTCAGCCGAATATCTATTAAATAGTGTAACAATCCATCTTCAAAATCCAATATAAAGGCGTTTTTAAAACAAATATTTGTAACATATTTTCTACCTTTTATGTGCTTTTATTTTTCTACAGTTCTTTTATTGTTGGTGAAAAATATAAAGTTACCTACGTTTTTAATTTTGCCTCATCCATAACATTAATGTCTACGATATGCAAAATATAAGTCGTCCTATACATATCATGTTTCAAATGCATTCATATTTTATGTCGAAGAGAAAGTCGATAATATTCTGTTAGGTGTTACTCACACTATCTCATTTATCCTGCATGTAAAGTATAATAATGTATTACCAATACCAGTGGTTAATGTTGACTAATGTGATATGTTTACCAACACAACAATGTAAATATTCTGCCAATCGAACTAACACAGCCCGAGGTATTACAAAATTGCTATTACTGTTTGAGCACACCTCGTATATATACTGTAAAAAGTAATTCCTGTACGGTTAATGGGCAATTTTGTTAAACCCATTATCTTACTATATTAATATTACTTATTGATGGTATATTTACTTTAGTCCTGAATTCTCTTCAGTAAAATTTTAGAGCTAGGTAATTTTAATTAGCATATTTAACTTTGTCACGAGTTACATACCCACTTTGATGAAAACTTAAAAATGTAAAAATATACTTGGATACACCGAATGTCTCCAAATAAATGTTTAGGTATATTTCCGAATTTCGGTCAAAGCACTTGTATAATGTAAGTGCCGCTTTATATTCTATAAGTGTATTATGTATTTTATTGTTATTTACATATAGGGTGTCCTGATCTATAGATTCATTAGAGTAAAGCGAAAAACAAATGAAGCTCAAATATATCGTTTTAAATAGACCCTAAAAGGCACATATTTGCAAACTATAACCTGCTCCTCAAAATTGATAATTCTCTATCTGCTACTTACGTTATCTTTTTTATTGGAGGTCCATTTTAGCTACTTTTCAAGTCCCAAAATGTCCTTAAAATGTAAACATTTTTAAAAAAATCTGATCACTTTAAAGTTTGTATGAGAAAATTGAAAATATAAATGTTTCTTGTGTATTTATATTTATTTCGATAATTTGACTATTTTTTTCTTTGTTGAATAGGTAGGTAAGTACCAATGAGTACTTTCGGTGTTGGGAAAATTTCTTGAAAACTTTGCAGTTTCACAATGGACAATTTTTATTAAATATAGATCATTTTCGTTTTAATTATTTAAAGTAGCAATTACTGTATCAAAAGCATAGCAGGTGTGAATACTAAATTAATAGAAAAAATTGTACAGAAATAAATTTATTACCTAATTTAATATATAACAAAAGCATATAACAGCATATAACAGAGCATATAACGAAAATAATTAAAAACACACATTTTTAATACACAAAATATATAGCTTATCAGGTGAAATAAAAATGGAATGAATGACGTAACTCATAACTTTTTATTTATTACATTTATAACTTTTTTTTCTGATACCGAAAAGGCAGCCATTTGCATTTGCACTGCTTATCAAGTAATAAATAATATCTTTGAAGTCAAAAGATAAAATTTGAAATTAGGTGGCAGTAATTTATTTATTTATTTATTTATTTATTTATTTCGACATAGATAAGCCAACAGGCAAATCAATGCCCAATAACAGGATTACACAAAAGAGAAAAAAAAATACAAATTCGTGGTAAGTAACTTAATTAAACCTAAAGAAACAGTGAGTACAATTAACACTAATGTAGTAAATAATTAACATATGATTTTAAACTTGATAATGATGAATTAAAAAGATCTAGATGAATAAAGTAATCATTATAATTCTTCTGTGACATACGTATTGGAGAATTACTTGCATAATTAGTCCGACACGATGACATATAAAAAAGATTAACATATCTAGAAAAATATGAATGGTGATTAAAAGAAATTTGACTGACAATGTAAGGAGAATCAACAATATTGGTAAGTAATTTGTACAAAAATATAACGGAAGAAATTATTCTTCTAGAGGCTAATTTTTTTAAACGGTAGTGCGACAATCTGACATCATATGGTTCATAATATAAATTTCTGTTAAATCTATAATTCAGCACATCAATAAATCTTTTCTGAACATTTTCAAGTCGATCTATGTATTTATAATGCAACGGGCTCCATAAAAGACTACCATATTCCAATTTACTTCTAACTAATGCATTATACAAAATAATAATAGAAGAAGGGTTAGTGAAATGCTTTGTATTGCGTAATATAAAACCTAGAGTTCTCATAGCTTTTTGTGCTATTGAGTCAATATGTGTCTCAAAAGATAATTGGCTACCTAAAATTATACCCAAGTCCTTAACTTTCACTAACGATTCTCAAAGTACGACCGCCAGTGGTATAATTGTAAGTAATATTAAGTTCTTTTCTGGAAAATGTTATACTATGGCATTTATTAATATTAAGGAAAAGTTTATGAGATTTGCAATAATCATTTAATCTGGACAGATCTTCCTCAAGTTTAATGCAGTCATCCACAGATTGAACAGGCATTGACAATTTAAGGTCATCGCCAAATAAATTATAATTTGAACAATTGAAGCAGGAACCAATGTCATTTATAAAAAGACAAAAAAGAAGAGGTCCCTTGTGAGAACCTTGTGGTATTCCAGAAGTAATACTATGGTACTCAGAAAACTAATTGTTCAATCTGACACATTGGCTTCTGTTAGTGATATAAGACTTTAGCCAACGAAGCAGTTCCCCATGAATACCGTATTTTTCAAGTTTAATTAATAATGTCGTACTTTGTCAAACGCTTTTGAAAAGTCGGTATACATAGCGTCCACCTGCATTTTATTGTCCATAGCTTCAAGAGTCGTTTGTAAAAAAGGCATTAAATTAGTAATAATAGATGTGCCCCGAAAAAAGCCATGTTGATTATCATTTATTAAATGCTTAATTTTAAAAAAGAATTCCTTAGTAACTATTGATTCAAAAATTTTACCAAATACAGAAAGTAAAGAAATGGGACGATAGTTGCTGACTTCATCCTTAGAACTACTTTTAAAAACTGGAATTACTACTGCTCTTTTCCAAAAGTTAGGAAAACAACCAGAACTTAAGGATTTGTTGAATATAATGAACAACGACAAAATTAGAGACTGTTTACAAGATTTTACAAATATAGGAGGAATGTCATCCGGACCAGCGCTTTTATTAATATCAAGTCGGTCAAATTCCTGCTCGATTTCTTCAACAGATATATGTTTAATATTTACAGTAAAATTTTGACTGCTAGTTAAGGTAGGTATATTACTTACGTTAGAAGAGGTGTTATTTGGTTCAAATACTGAAGAAAAGTTTTGACAATAGGCATGATCATTAGACAACTCTTGACCGTTACAATTGATAACGCAGTAATATCTAATAATATCATATCAATCATCAATAATGTGTAGTATCACAATATAATATCATAATATCAAATGTTATCGTCACTTGTCATTATTGTTTTTATTTACTATAAAAACTAAAGAGGTGGGAATATATTTCCTACTCCCGTATAGGAATATTCTCAAAATTAAATTATGTTCATAAATAGAACAAAAAATGTCCTATATTTTATAGGAAATATTTCATATTTTTATTGGAATTTTACTTTCATGTAACAAATTTCATACAAATATTAGAGATTTTATTCTGAAAAATTACATGCATTTTTTACAGTGGAGGTATCGAGCTTCAGCAGTATGCCACAGGCAAGGCAACCGACGACCAACCCTGGTTACTCGTGTATGTTATGTATACTCAGATTCCTTTTTGTTGGGCTTTTCTTCTAAATTTTAACTGAACTTGCCTTTTGTAGATATAAGTCAACGCTTGTTTACTTTATTTCTTTAAATAATGTGTTAGAATTTAGAATTATGATAATAATAATATAACTAGAAAATGAAAGATCTATTTTCAGTAGACATAACGATACGATATCGCGACACGGTGTCTCCGGTGAAATCTTGTAGTGTATGGTAAGCTTTATATGTAAAATATAGATGAACAACGTTCAATTAAGTCTATAACATTAGCATATTCTCATATTGCACAAAAATGAATAATAAACAAGTGCGTAGCTGGTGATTAACTATGGCACATTTAAGTTACGTAATAGTGGCAATGAAAAAATGCCGTACCGCATAACAAATTATTAGAGAAGTCTAATGGAGTAGTAACCACATTGAAAAATAGAGCTGCATCGGCATTGTATTCAATTTTGAATATTACACGGTCTATGGCACGTTGGTCTTCATGCCATCCATTTCAATTAACTCTGTAGCTAATAAATTTAAATCAGTTATACAAGAACTATACTTTTTTGATGGAGGGTTAGATACGCTACAGATTCTGCTAGAGTTGATACTTCGTGAGAAAAATAGAAGTAAACACGATCTTGTGCCAGAAGAGTCAATCAGAGATTGTTTTTGTGAAACTTAAGTAAGTATTTCACACTGAAAACAGCAAACGAAAGAAAAATATACTTCACTACAGCGTATTATACGATATACAATACCTATGCAATACAGTGTGTAACAAAAAAGCAGGTCATCTCGTTAATTGCGTATTTTTGGCGGCAAAATATTGTGATTTAACACTTTATTTACTTATTTGTATACAACCCTTAGTTGTAAAAGATTGTATTCCTGCTCTGCTAATACCTTTGTGGAGGAGTGTATAAGAGAGGCGGAGAAAAGAAATAAGCTAAGATTTAAAGCACTTCAGTCAGTACAAGAGGAAGATAAAGAAAAATACAGGGAACAAAGACGAAAGGCGAAGAAAGTGTTTAAACAAAAGAAGAGAGCAGAACAGGTTAAGAAAATAGAGGAAATAGAGCAACATTATAAGAGGAAGGAAATCCGTAACTTCTACAGAGAGATAAAAAAGGGAAAAAAGATAAAGAAGGAAGTAATATATGTGAGGGACGAAAGTGGAAATCTAATTGCAGAGGAAACAGAAGTGAGAGAAAGATGGAGGCAATACTTTGCAGATATGTTGAATGAAGAGAGTTTAAGGGAAGGAGAGGAGCACGAGGAGATGATACCGGGAAGAGAAGAGGAAATGGATATAGAAGAACCTACAAAAAAGGAAATAGATACAATTATAGAAGCTTTAAAGAATAACAAAAGTCCAGGAAAAAACAGAATAACAGCAGAGAACATTAAGTACGCAGGAGAGGATTTAAGACAAAGAATATACGAAATGATACGACTGATCTGGAGAAGAGAATGTATGCCTGAAGATTGGAGAGATGCTTTGATTATACCAATCTTAAAAAGAGAGATGCAACAGACTGCAGAAACTATAGGGGTATATCATTGTTAGTTATAGAATTATGGCAACGTTAATAAAACAGAGAATAGAACCTATAGCAGAACTACAAATAGGGGAGTATCAAGCAGGTTTTAGAAAAGGAAGGTCAACAACGGACCAAATCTTCATGGTGAAGGAAATTCTAACTACATGCTATGAGTATGGGATCAAAGCAATGGTTCTATTTGTGGACTTCAAGAAAGCATATGATTCGATCAAAAGGAATAAACTAAGTAAAATTTTGAAACAATTTGGGATACCAACCAAACTGATTAGGCTATTGAAAATGACCTTAGAAAATACCAAATCCAAAGTACGAATAAAAGGTGAATGTTCGGAAGGCTTTACTATTGATACAGGACTGAGACAAGGAGACCCACTCTCAACGCTTCTTTTTAATTTAGTACTAGAAAAGGTCATAAGAGGTAGTCAGTTGAACAGAGAAGGACACATATTGTTTAAAAGTCATCAAATTGTAAGTTATGCAGATGACGTGGCTATTATTGCTAGAGATAGTAGGGAATTAGAAGAAGTAACGAGAAAACTTGTGAAGGAAGCTCGTAAAGTGGGATTGCAGATAAATCAAGAGAAAAGTAAGCTTTTGAGAATAGGAGAACAAAAAAAGGATACCAATTTTAAATTTAGAACAGAGCATGGAGAGATGGAGTTTGAGGAAGTTCAAGAATATGTATATTTGGGGGCGCTAATAACAGCTAACTGTGATGAGGAACAAGAAATAAATAGGAGAATAATAAAAGCAAACAGAAGTTCGGCAGCAGTCAACCACTTATTGAAATCAAAAAATTTGTCCAGAGGAGTAAAATTTAGAATGTATAAAACAATTTTGAGACCGACAGCGCTGTATGGTAGTGAAACCTGGGTTCTCAATAAGAAGTCAAGAGAAAACCTTTTAAGGTGGGAAAGGAAAATCTTAAGGAGAATTCTAGGGGGTAAGAAGACGGAGTAAGGCTATGTAAGGAGAAATAATGACGAAATATATGCAATGTACCAGGCACCAACAATAGACGAAATTGTAAAAATCAGAAGAGTGCAGTGGCTAGGGCATCTAGAACGTATGGAAGATGAAAGGGCAGTTAAGAAAGTAGTAGAGAGTAAACCTAACTACGAGAAAAAAAGATGTAGACCGAGGAAGCGATGGAGAGAGGCAGTGGCAATAGATCTAAGGGAGAAAAATGTAACGGATTGGAAAAGAAAGGCGAAGGACAGAATGGAATGGAGGAGAATAACACAGCTTTGGGTCTAAAAGGCCTGTAAACAGCTTTATATATAATACCTTTGTATTATATTTTAATAACATTATAAAAACGGGTACTTTTCCCACTATATGGAAGTGTTCTAGAATTACTCCTGTGTATAAATCTGGAGATATTAATGATGTTAAAAACTGCCGTCCAATTTTTCTAATCTCTGTATTCTCAAAATTATTGGAAATTATATTAAACGATTTTTTGTATGAGCACGTTAAAAATATGTTGCCTACTGAACAACACGGTGTTGTGAAATCTCGTAGCACTGAGAGCAATCTATGCTGTTTTACCGAATTTGTATGCCATGCACTTGACTCGAAGAAACAGGTTGATGCCATTTACATGGATTTTAGAAAGGCCTTTGACACGGTGTCACACAGTGTATTGTTGGCAAAATTTCCTTCGTTTGGAATTTCATCTCAAATAAATAACACTGAGAATCCTACTTAAGTTATAGAATGTTGCATGTTTAAATCAACGGTGTTACATCTTCCACTTTTTTGCAATGTCAGGGGTACCCCAGGGCTCCAACTTGGGGCCTCTCTTATTCTTATTATTCATATCGGATATCTGCTATGCTCTCTCTTCTAGGTAGCTGCTTTTTGCTGATGACGTGAAGTTGTTTAGAGAGATAAGCACTCTCCAGGATTGTTTGTTATTGCAGCGGGATTTGGTTTCTTTGAGCGAGTGGTGTAGCGTCAATAAGTTAAGTTTGAATATTGCTAAATGCAAGGTCGTGACATTTCATAGGATTTTTAATATCGTGAATTTTGATTATACTATCGTTAATGCTGTACTGGACCGCGTTTATGAGGTGAAAGACCTGGGCATTACGTTTGACATCAAACTGTCCTTCTGCAGTCACATTGCAAATATTACTAAGGAGGCCTTCAAATTGCTGGGATTTGTTATTCGAAACAGCAAACATTTTAATTCTTTGGATACGATTTCTTCGCTTTATTTCACCCTTGTCAGAAGTAAGCTAGAATACTGCTGCTTTGTTTGGAACACTCATACATCCACCTATGTTGACATGTTGGAGTTTGTACAGAGAACATTTCTGAAATACACTTATTTCAGAAAATATATTTAGCCCATAAAAAATTTTGAATACAATCTGCTTTTAAATGATTTTAAATTTACCTCTTTATATAGACGCCGTAACATTAAATGTGTAGTATTCTTATATAAGATCATACATAATCTTGTTGATTCACCGGAATTACTTGCCCACATTTTATTTCACACACCTAGACCTGCTTCAAGAAGTTGTAGAACATTATATCTTCCTGTTCCTAATGCCTTTCATTACTTTAGTAGTCCTATATATCTAACATGTAGAATTTTTGAGAGCTTTGTAACTGCTGATATATTTTCCGTTACTTTGCGACAATTTAAACAACATTTACTTTCTGTGCTATATAATTAAAGTTTAATTTATTATTATTATTTTTTTGTTTTTTCTATATTTATATTGTATGCAATTTAGATAAGTATGTCTATGTATATTATGTTGTTGTTAATATGCCAAGAATTTTTTTTTTCACTCATTGTACTGCCGTTTTCACTCATGACTGTAATACTCCTGTAAATGGGCTGTCAGCCTGCTGGATGTTAAATGAATAAAATAAAATAAAAATAAAATAAAATAAAAATGCTTCCCTTAAAAGATACAGTGTATTAAAATTAAATTTTTAAAATTGTCTTTTCGCTACAATTTCTTTAAATTTTCACATTTTACTTTGAAATTTTATAGAAATGCTTCTTGTTATTAACCAAATTTTCAAGAATATTATTGTAAACAACAGTTATTTTATCTCCTTACTTTTTCCTGACATATGTTTTTTATAACGCCATAATGTAGAATTTTATTTGAAATTTGGTTACTTCTTATTTGGAATTTTATTTCATTATTCTTTATTTTTCGTAAAATTCTTAATTTTCGAAATAAATTCGATTTTTGAACATGCAACGTTAGGGCGTCAAAATGAGTTTCACACAATATTTTTAAATTTCAGAATACAAAGGAACAATTTGTAATATTCTAACTTCCTTTAAAGTGTTTTAACTTATTTTATACAGTGTCTCTGAATATAGAACTAGTCAGATGTGCCATTTTTACACAAATCAATGTTTTTTTATAAATTTAAATTTGTTTATTAAGAAAAAACAAAGATTTAAGGAACATATTAATTATTATTAAACAGAATATTTACACTAAAATTTAATTGAAAACTGTAATTTTAACATTTCAATTCACTAATTCAACATTTCAATTGGTTCACATGTCCACTTGCCTCCGAAATGAATAAACAAGCAATAAATCGCCGTTCTTCATAAATCCCCAAACACTGAAGTCCAGTGGACTAAAATCGGGGGAGTGTGGTGGCCACTGAATAGTTGCGTCTCTTCCGCATTCAATTCATCGATTTGGGAAAATTAAACTTAAATATTGTCTAACATTTAATCCAGGATGAGGGGGAGCACTATTATGTTGCATCTACACATTTTGAAGAAGAGCAAGTGGCAAATTGTCGAGCAAAGTGAAAAAAATATTTCGCGGAATGTTTAGGAATGTCGCGGTATTTAAACTTGTTGGTAGACTATGTGTAGGATATGTGCAGCAATTAGAGTAAATCTGTTTATTAACTAATCTGTTTCTTAAATCTCAGTTTTTTCCTAAATAAACGAATTTACATTGATAAAAAACATGTAAAATTGGCACATCTGGCTAGCTCTATATTTAGAGACATTCTGTATACAATAAATTAGAACATTACAAATTCTTCCTTTGAATTTTGAAATTTTAAAATGTTACTAATGCAACTCATTTTGCTGTGACGTTGCATGCACAAAAAAAAAACGAATTTATTTCGAAATGAAGTGCAAAATTATAGCAAAAAAGCAATTCAAAATCTTTATGGTCAATCGATCTTTTTAATATAAAGAGTTTTTTAGGGCTCGAAAGTTATGAAACAACGCTAAGAACGAGGTGAATTAAAAATACACTACTCATCATAAGTCAATGTAACAAAAATTACTAGAGATACTTAACGAGTTAATAAGCATGCTTCTAAACGGCGGTAAATAAAAAATTATATCGTAGCATGTTATTACTTTAGGTATCTGCTAAATTTCATTGGCTGCAGTAAAATTGTGCTGTTAAAGAGCGGTGGTGTGAAACAATATGTATTTGATACACACGCAGACACACTCACACTATTACTGCTAATTCTTGACTTGAATGAGGCAATTTTAAAACGTAAACGTAAATCAGTCTGCAATGGTATAAAGTAAAGCTTCAATTTCTAAATAATAAATATATTTGTTGTCGGTCAGTGGTCGCGCGGTTTAAGGCGTCAGTACTTGAATCGAGGTGACTAGATCGGTGTGGGTTCGCGCCCAGCTGCCGGAACGACCGTATATAAGCTATATTCGTAGAGAGGATTGGCACCCTCTCTGCGGGTATGGTAGGGTGGAAGAATGTTAGCTTGGGTCAATGTGAGAGATTGATACCGGTTGATATTTGACTACCCCCCTAATTAATGAGGTTTTCCAGGTTTCCCTCACTCCTGCACTGAATAGTGGTTAGGGTCTACCAACGTAAGTCGTTCCTGGGCGCAAATGCGGCCTGCTTAATAATAATATGTCGCCCCCTCTCCCGCACAAATCTTCGACTTCTGGGCTAATCCCTGTGATTAGATTGACGGGTAGAGATATTATTTATTATTATTATTATTATTTCATGACTTATTTATCAATAAATTTAAATTATTTAAAATTTGAAATAGACAATTTTATTTCCAAACGATGCAACTATCAAAGTGATCTTCATCATCTTTTTTATTTTTCGTAAAATAATTCAAAATTTTTAAATTTATATTTCTGCATACGAATAAGTTCATTCACAGTTTTGGTTGAAATTTACAAGTTATCTTCTAATCATGACATTCAAATATGTAATGAAAATATTCCGTTTGTAAGTCGAAGAAACTAATTTAAAGGGCAGCAGGTTTCTTTGAAGATTCCACTGCGTCCATAAACGTTTTATTTCAAATTAATTAACAAAAGAATAAAAAAATATTGCAAACTAATTTAGGAACGTCCTGTATAAAATTACAAATACAGCAAACGTTAATTAGTGGATATAGTTTTCACGTCTTAACAGGTGCAAAACTTTTGGAAACTTATTTATAATTAATAAAGAATATAAACAAAATATTGCTGCGAAATGATACATGTAAACAAACCAAATATTTTAATAGCTTTAACCAAATTTATGTAAATGAAAAAGGTGAAAAATTTAAAGACATTATTATGCTTTGGCCCTGCATTGTCATGAAAGGGGGTCATGGTTTTATTTAGCAGTGACAATGTACAAAATTATGGGATTGATTATCTTCTGTCAGCTTTAAAATTGGTTAAGAGTTGGTCGTGCATCTAAGCGTTATTAACAGAAAATTAATTTTATAGAATAATTACTTCCATATTATATACTGAACGTTATATTTTCTGTAAATATGTTTGTATTCCTTGTTACTTTGTTTTCCCCTTTTTTGTTGTTGTTTATAGTTTTATTAGTTGTAGTATATTGTAAATTGTCTTGAACATGAAAGCATGTGTAGTAACAAAACTTCATTATTACTGTTACTCAGTAATAGTTATTTATCTACAACTGCTTTATAAGAGCCTCATTACAGCATTTATTTGGCACTGTTTCAGTTGACTAATGAAGGTGACATATTACCCTACTAATGAAATATTAAAAGACGAGATCACTGTCACTGTCAATGATTATTTGTATTAAAAATCAACAGTTTTTATATATTTTTAGGTATTAATAATATTGTGTGAAACTAACTACTCTGTGGACAAAAGCCCCAACCAGCGTTGAATTACACCCACAATATCTACCCATATATTCCTTATTATTAGCTTATTTAACATTTTTTACTGGGATTTTAAGCTAATATAAATAAAATCTCCTACAATTTCAATCAATGAAGTCATATGTATGTTCTCTGATACCAAACATTAGCATACCTAGATGTTTGAACAAAGAGAATACCATTTTCAACAGGGTTGCCTTCGGCAGTTAAGTTAGAAATTTTCATTAAAGGAAATATAGCTTTAATGCCAGTATGAAGTATATTCATTTATTATTCTCAGTGATATTTCGCAACAATAGAAACAATTGCGAGGATATTATTTCTGCATACATTATTAAACCAATGAGAAAACCGATAAACTAATAATTCAAGTAAGACGTTAGGAGAACTGATGGGAACGATGGAATTTGCAATTTTTACAAACTATTCCTCATATATTGCGTGAATAATTACAAGCTACAGTAATTTATTGGTAGCTTCACACAGTATTTGATTTTCTTTAGAAAGTATTTAGCCTGCAAACTGGCTAATTATTCTTGCTAACAAAACGTCTATTAAACATGCTTTTACCTCTTTGTTATACTGATGGGTTTCGGGAAAACAGTAATTTGACGTAACTTTCTCAGATTCTGTTGCATATACAGGGTGAGTCAGAAACGTTGGTTCAACACTAAGCTGGAGATACTAAACATCAACATATTATGTTTGAGCTCATCATGCGTTACACGAATGTCGCTGGTTTAAGAGGTACAGGGTATTTAAGGTTTAAATTTTATTCTGAAATGTCTCAATAATTGAGAAGGTTTTGATAGCATGACTCTGAAAATTGGTAGTTGTTTTTTTTTTGTGAGAATTACGAATTTGAAGCTTATTTGGATGATGCTACTAGAGGGCGCTAGTTTCACCGTATTATTTAGATAAAACATATTTTTATCTGTTGAGCTAAAAAGTTAAAAATCTAAAAGAATGTTCAATTCTACATAAAAATGTACTCTTATTTAGGTCGTCTAACTTTATCAATTTCTGAGTGATTTGCATATAAAAGTTTCAAAATATTTTGTGGTGATTTTCTTTCGGGTGCTGATATTTCTATTTCTTTTCTTAGTAGGCTTGTGTTAAATTTTCATGTCAATAAATACACGCGTATTTTGTGTGCGTGTGATTTATTATTCGTGCAATTATTGATAAATTTCAGAATAAAATTTAAACCTTGAACACACTGTATTTCTTAAACCAGCGGCATTCGTAACTTAACATTTTGGTGTCTACTATCTCCAGTTTAGTGTTGACCCATTGACCCGAAATAGATATAGGTACAGAATTTAATTGAAGAATCTTCTTTCCAAAATAAAACTTTTATTCAACTTCTATGTAAATCCGTTGCATTCAAAATCCTCTTAACAAGAAATCTAGCGGATTTAAGTCGGAACTCAACCTCATAGGACCAAATCGATCAGTCCATCTATGATGAAAACCACTCTGTCAAAAATCTGCAATTGTGAAGAGGTGTCCCATCTTGTTGGAAGTACATTTGTTGTCTGTGACTTAACATGTGGATTTTTCAGCCAATAATGATGCATGTCTTGAACATTTCTAATGCCGTCTCTCGTAAAAATATCTTCATATGTTCATAAAATAAACGAAAGAAAGTAGAAATTATGACTTATTCATCTAATAAGCCACTGACTGAAGAGCTTGAACATCAGTATAGTGGTAAGAGTGTAATAGATCCCTACGTATAGTTCTCGAATCGAAACTTGTGAAAATCCTAAATGTACAGAAACTTGACTCGTACTTGTAGCAGGATTATCTATAACACTGCATCAATTACAGCCATCATTATATGCTCGTTGAATAATGTACTATTAAGACAGTTAAATTCTCAAGGACGCTACTGACTTCAAGCTCAATGTCAAACTATATTTATGGCAGTTTAAATGAATTATATTGTTAATTTATATTTATTGCTTTCATCGGAAATATAAGTATCTAATATTAAAAGTGCTTATACTAATAAAAATGTATTTTTTAAAATATAATATTTTAGTATAGGTACACTTTTTTCCAGAAAACATTATGATATTTAACATATAATCATCTCTTTTAACGTTTCCTACTTGAACAATTAACATAAATGTCAACGTTGATTTAGAAAAGTAAATTTAAAAAATTTAACGATATTTATATTCTTTGAGGAAGTTATGATTTTACTGTCGGTATTCCATAAAATGTCCATACGTAAATCCGTATTTCTGTTTCGATTTCTCTGGCAGTACTTCTTTCCGCATTTGTAACTTCTATTTTCTTTTCCTCTTTGTTATACAATACCTATACTAAATAATTTTGCTAGTCTACAATGTAACTAATACATATTAGCCAAGGAAACAAGTTCTACATTTAATTTTTAGTAATTAAGATGGAAATATTCTCATTAGATTCTCATAATATTTGACACCGACAAAATTGTACACCAAGAAAATATGAATATTCATATAATTACTTATAGTACAAGTTTAGTAGTAGTATAAACATAGCTATGAAATCTAATTTATTGAAAATACAGTATGCGCCAAAAGTATGGAATAAATTCAATAAAAACGAAACAATTATTTTTTGAGAAAAATCCTCGAACAGGTCGATTTTTAATTTAAAAAATACATATTTTAGCGTAAAATGCGATTTTCAAATGTCATTTGTTTCCGAGTAATGACGTCATCGATTTTTTTTTAAATAGCAACACCATATTGTTTTCCTTGATTCTGAAAGATCGTTTAATTCTCTATCAGACAGTACTAAAATTTTGCCCTCTTTCATAGAAAAGTTTTCGAGTAAATGACGATTGACTTAGAAAACGTAAATTTTATCCATAAAAAAGTAACAATTCTGAGGTATGTAAAATAAAATACAATTGATTAAATTTTATACTTAAATTAAATGTTAGAATTGCCATCCACCAACTTCTTGACAATGCGCAAGTCTGTGAAGAAATTCTTCTTGCACATTATGAATGATGTCTGGGGTAACTCTGCGTATTTCGTCCCGAATGCGATTTTGAAGTTCTTCTAAATTACGTGGTTTATTAATGTACACTTTTGACTTCATGTATCCCCATAAAAAATAGTCAAGAGGTGTAAGATCTGGCGATCTTGCAGGCCATTCTATCGGTCCGCGTCTGCCGATCCACCTCCCAGGAAAACAGTTGTCCAAAAAATCTCGTACAGGGCGCGCATAGTGCGGAGGTGCACCGTCTTGCTGAAACCATATGGTATCGTTAGGAATGTTAGGGTCATTATCGTTAGGAAAAATTACTGCAAGGGCTGGAACAAGGTCATTTTCTAGAAACTCTAAATATCTTTGACCTGTAAGGGTTCCTTCAAAGAAGAAAGGCCCTACTATTCTGTCGTCAACTATTCCAGCCCACACATTTAATTTCTGAGGGTGTTGGGTATGTGTCTCTGCCATCCAATGAGGATTTTCCCGACTCCAATATCTGCAAGTTTGACGGTTTACCATTCAGACAAAATGTGGCCTCATCTGAAAAAAGTATTTGCCGGTGTAAATTTCTATTTCCTTGACATAATTCCATTAGAATTTCGCAAAAGTGTAAGCGGCGATCGGGATCATCCTGCATTGAGTTCCTGCACAAGTTGAATTTTGTAGGGATGATATTCTTCTATCCTCAAGATACGTAGCACTTTGCTCTGACTAGTGTCATTGTTTAATGCAACCAATCGTGAAGAATTATGAGGATTATCCACCATACTTATCAAAATGTTCCATAAAAGAACTATGGAATTCGAAAAACTAAACTTAATAACGTTTTTGCTTTATTTTAATTGATTTACGTTTTCATCACATTACATTCAATCGTCATTTACTCGAAAACTTTCCTATGTAAGAGGGAAAAATTTTAGTACTGTCTGATAGAGAATTAAACGATCTTTCAGAATCAAGGAAAAAAATACAGCGTTGCAATTTAAAAAAAAATCGATGACGTCATTACTCGAAAACAAATGACATTTGAAAATCGCATTTTACGCTAAAATATGTATTTTTTAAATTAAAAATCGACCTATTCGAGGATTTTTCCCAAAAAATAATTGTTTCGTTTTTATTGAATTTATTCCATACTTTTGGCGCATACTGTATATAGGTATACTAGGTTCTTGTGTGTAATTTTTTATTCAGAAGCATCATGTAATTTGGCAGTTAAATTAATATATAATTGACAAATTCAACAGATTGATGATATTCAAAATTATAGAATATTTCGTTAAAAAATAAATTACAATATAAAATCAAATAAATTAGCTTCTATCACAGAATTGTATTAAAAAGTATTTAATAATTTTGTAAATTAACATTTTTGAAGGGCGAGATAACTTTTGTGCCGAGCGGGTTTGGTTTTTAAAAACAAATTTTTATTCTTAAAAAACACACAAAAGTATCGTTTGAGTTAAAGAGAAGCGTACAATAGTTTCAAAGGCATGAATACTGTATTTACCTCTGACGATAACTGCTTAAACAATAAACTTGACCCATATATATAGACTATGAATAAGGAATGTGCAAGGGTTGCACTATCAGCACATTGTTGGTAAGATAACTCGTCCACCCTGGGATGAGAACTTGGGGGTTTTCTCAAAAAATGCCAAAGTTCGAAACTTCTACCACTTCTGGAGTATATGCACTTTGTTGGACATCCACTTCTTCTTGGGGTTGAACCTGGAATCTGGATCTTCTTCTTCGAATAATTCTTTTTATGTTCTTCCAAAAAAGAACTAGGATAATTATCGCAATCAATAAAATTAAAATGTATGTAATCCAATGAATTGGTTCATTTATCATAGTGTTAAGATTTTGATTTTCAATGTCTTTTTGTAAATTCTCTGTACGTCTTGATAATTCTGATAATTCTTCTAAATTGACCTTGTTTGATAGGGTCAATTTTTGTTGATAATTTGAAAATGTAATATTATTTGGTACATTTATAGTTGGCACATTAACAGTTTCTACATTTTCTTGAAAATTTTTATTTGGAGTTAATTTGTAAGTGTCGATCACACAGGAACATGTTTCTGGAATTGTAATAAGGTAATTTCCTTGTAGTAGTTTCTTTTTCTTTCCTTTACATTCCATTTCGATTAAAATAGTCGATATCGTTGATATTATCCAAGAATTTGAATTTTCGATTCTTTGTATTTGTGGGCTGTCACTGTATAATTGTGTGTGTTGACAATTATTTTGGTTTGAAGTAAAACTGATAAGTTGTATTTCACACGGGTCATTAGTATTTCTTTTAATTCGATGTTCCTGGTTGTGGTGATGGTAAAGGTGAGGGTTCCACAGAGGGACCTATAACATTAGATTTTAAGTTTGATAGATGTACTCGTTTTTCTTTATTATTTTGTAATTTAACGACACATGTGTTATCATCATTTAAACGAATAATTTTGAAAGGGCCATTAAATTTAGTTACGGTTTTTGATCCACGTTTTTTCGGTGCTTTTATATACACTTTTTGACCAATTTTGAATTTTTCTTGGGGATTTTTTACATTTTTATTAACTCTCTCAACGTTTGTCTTTTTCCGACTTTCTGTTCTTCCTTGTATATTGTTATACATATGAGATAACGACTTTCTATGCTCGTCTAAGGAATAATCGAATATTATTTGGTTAGATTTTGTATCCATAATATCTTTACTGGATGTGTGTCCGAAAATAATCTCAAAGGGCGTGTGTCCTGTTGTAGAGTGGTTTGTATGGTTATAAGCAATTATAGCCAATTTCATAAGTTCTTCATCTGTCTTTTTATTTAATTCTGAATTTTGTCGGAATATTCTAAAATGTTCAATTATTGTTGAATGGAATCTTTCAACAGTTCCGTTCGACTCTGGGTGAAAGGGTGTAGTAAAGTGAATGTCAATTTTATGAAAAGCTAACAAATTTTTTACTTGATTATTTATAAATTCTTTTCCATTGTCCGTTATTATGGCTGAACATGTTCCATAATGTTCAAAATATTCTATTAGAGCTCTTGTTACTTCACATGCTTCTTTGCATTTAATAGGGATAGCTTGTCCGAATTTTGAAAAACTATCAACAAGAGTCAGATAATTTTTTTGTTCTAATGTAAATGTGTCCATATATATTAGTTCAAAAGGTTTCTTTTGAGTGGGTGTTAAGTTCATTGGAATTTGAGGAGGATGTCTGTCATATTTGCCTTTCTGACATACATTACAATTGTTAATGTATTCTTGTATAGTTGTTAACATATTATTCCAATAATATCTTTGTTTAAGTTTTTCAAATGTTTCTTGTGATCCTCTATGATTAGTTTTTCCTTCGTGGTAAGTTTTTATAGTTTCATTAATTTCATCCCTTTTTCTCAAAACTATTCTCTGTTGTGTGCATCTTACTAATTTTGGTCCATTATTATTAAAATATGTTTCATATATTCCACAAAAGTCCTGATACATTTTATCTGTGTCAAAATACATATAGAAAGTTACGTTTTCTGTTGTATATTCTCTCAAAAGGGTGACAATTTGATCTTCATTATCTTCTTTTGTTATCTCCGCATATACTATAACTTTGTTATCTGTTTTTAAAGTTTTTGTCTTTTGTGGATTCATAAGAACAGATTTTATTATTATTTGTTTTGGTTTTGAGTTTATTATATCGTCTAGAATTTGAATAGTATTGCGTGGTTCATCATCTCTGTTTGAGTGAACAGTGGACATTTCTACATGTTCTTGTGGTATATCTTCAAGATTTTCTGGTGGATTCAGGATTCTCTCTACTTCATCTTCAGTAGGTGTTCTCAAGTTTGATTCTCTTTCGAGGTCTTGAATAATTTGATCTAATTCAGGGTCATCAATGTTTACTTGCATAGATTCGGTGTCTATAGGATGAATTTGGATTCTGGATAATGCATCTGCGTTTGTATTAAGTTTTCCTTTTTTATACTCAATAGTAAAATCATAATCTTGTAATTTTGTTCTCCATCTTGCAAATTTTGAATTTTGTACATCTTTTAGAGAGAATAACCATCTTAATGGTCTATGGTCAGTGTAAACTGTAAACCTTCGTCCATATAGGTATGGTCTAAAATACTGGGTTGCCCAAACTAAACCGAGTAGTTCTTTTTCAATCACTGAGTAATTCTTCTCAGATTCACTCAATGTTCTTGAAGCATAGGCTATAGGTTTATCATTGCCTACTTCACCTTGGGATAGTACTGCTCCTAATGCATATTGTGAAGCATCTGTTGTTAAGATAAACGGTTTTGAAAAATCTGGATGTTGTAATAGTGGGCTATTTGTCAGAATTCTTTTACATATTTCGAATGCTCTGATAAATTCTTCGGTATGTTCTATTTTTGCGCCTTTTTTTAAGCATAAGGTCAAAGGTTTCGTCAATTTGGAACAATCTTTAATAAATTTTCTGTAGTAACCAATTAATCCGAGAAATGATTGAATTTCTTTCTTTGTTTTTGGAATTGGAAATTTTAAAATTGCTTGAATTTTGTCAGGATTTGGTAATATTCCTTCAGGTGTTATAATATGTCCTAAAAATTTTACAGTCTGTTTCAGAAATTCTGATTTATCTAGCTGTATTTTTAGATTTGTCTGTCTAAATCTGTCAAATATTAATCTTATACTTTCTATGTGTTCTTGCAATGACGTTGAAAATATCAGTATGTCATCCATATAAACTAGACATTTATTATGTAAACCTGATAGTACATGGTTCATTGTTCTTTGGAATGTGGAGGGGGCATTTTTGAGGCCAAAGGGCATTCTTAGGAATTCGTAATGTCCGTCGTCTGTTGAGAATGCTGTCTTCTCAATGTCTTTAGGATCCATTTCTATTTGATGGTATCCACTAGCCAAATCTAATGTTGTAAAATATTGACTTCTTCCTAGCTTATCAAGCACATCATTTATATTTGGTATGGGAAATTTATCTGGAACTGTTTTTTCATTCAATTTTCGGTAGTCGATAACAATTCTAAATTTTCTTTTTCCACTATTGTCCATTTTTTTAGGTACAATCCATATAGGAGAGGACCATGGTGAAACTGAGTCACGGATTATATTTTGACCTAGCATGGAAGATATCTGATTTTTAACTTCTTCTTTGTAAATTTGAGGAAATCTGTATGACTTTGTATATACTGGAATATTATCTGTTGTTCTTATTTCATGTTTGACTTGATTTGTGAATGTCAATGGAATTCCTTCACAATAAAAGATGTCTCTGTAGTCATAACAAACTTTTCTTACAGCTTCATATTCTTCTTGATTACAATGTCGCAAATCTAAATTTTCTAAATTTTTCTTTTGTAAAGTATCATAGTCAGTTAACGAATTTTGGAAATATTCATCAGTGTTCATTGGTTCTGGTTCGAAATTATTTAAATTACATCCATTTATGCATGCAAGGGGTTCTCCTAACTGAAAATTTACTTGCTCATCCGTGTTGTTTACAAGCAAAACTGTTGCTTCTCTGTTTTCTATATTAACTATTCCAGCCGGAATTTCTATTTTTTCTTTAATTACCAGGGAGTTAATTATTGCTTCTCCACTTTCTTCCATTATTGGTACTTTTGCTATGATTTCAGTTTTTGCTGGAATACTATATGTATATTTTTTATTTTCTTTTTTATAGTCGTCAGCGTCGGGGTGAATTAGTCTTTTTCCTTCACTAAATAAAGGAATTTTTGTCCTGTCTGTGGTCAAGTAGCCATTTTTGAAGTCAAGGGTGGCTCCAATCTTTTGTAAGAGATCTAAGCCGATTAGACCATCATATGCATCGCTGAAATTAAATACAAAGTGTGTGTGTATTAATTCAGGATTTTTAAATATTTTTGAAATTGGAATGTCTGCAGCCCATTCATGTATAGATGTAGTATGGGGTGTTTTAATTTTGAAAGGGTTAAAGTACATTTTATCCTCGAAATGTACATGTGCCATATATTCTGTAATTAATGATTTTGTTGATCCTGTATCTATCATAAATCTTGCCTGAAGTTCTGGGATAATTATATATGGAAGTTTACTATTGGATGCGATGTTGATCTCTAAGTCTACTATTGGTTCTTGGAACTGGTAAGGTTCGTCGTATTTGGGGAATTCGTATTCTTCATATTGTTCTCCGAGGCTGGCATAGGAAAATTTTCGTCCTCTGCATAGTTTCCTTGATATTCAGCATATTCTTCAGGATAGAAACATTCTTCTTCACAGTAGGGCTCTTCTTCGTAATATTCAGGTTCAGTATCTGCACATGGGGAATTATCTTGGAAGTGTAACTCTTGGAACGTAAATCTTGGTGGTGGTTGTTGCTGTGGTCTTGTTTGCCTGGTATTTCCCGATGAAGTATCCATAGGTTGAGGATATGTTTGTCTAGGACGCTGGGGCATTTGAACATTGGTACGATTAGAATTTTGATTATTTGAGGGGAATGGTTGATTTTGGAAATGCGATTGTTGTGGAAAATTTTGTCTTTGAGGAAAATTTGAAAAATTGGGACGTTGAAAGGGTCCTGGAAATTGTCTCTGTTGAGAAGATCTCGAACTAGAAAAATTAGGAATTCGATGTGGAAAAGTTGAATTGACATTCTGAATAGGTCTATTGAACTGTGGAGGCCTTTGGGAATGCGATTGAACAGGTTTAAAATTTCCTTGTACGGTCCTTATATGTGGTGAATTATTTTTTTGGAAATTATTTTTTGGTCCTAATTTTTGTTGACGATTGTATGACATATTTTCTTCTTCGACCACTTTATTTATGGCATCCTCAAGAGATTGTGGTTGTTTGCATCGTAGTAGATGACTTAAATGTGAGTTGAGTCCTGATAGATATGTTCTTAGAGCCATTTTATTATACAGAGTGATTTTTTCTTGACGTAGTGCTGCTGACAATGTTGACATTTGAATTTTTGAAAGTAAAAGGCTTCTCAGGGAGATTACTCTATCTGCGAATTGTGTGGCAGTTTCATTATTGTTTTGTACCAGCATCATTAAATCATTTAATAGTGATTCTTCATTTCTTTGGTCTCCAAAAGTATTTAATAAAAGTGTTTTTAATTCAGGAAAAGTTGTAATTTCGCGGGCAGCTAATATTTCTGCGGCTTTACCAACTATTTTATTCCGAAAATGTAACATTAAAAATTGAATTCTCGCGGCATTATTATCTACGATAAGCATACCGTAAACTTTTTCACATGAATCTATAAAATTCGGTAATTTTGAAACATCACCGTCGAAGAATGGAATTAAATCTAAATAATCGCG
Organism: Monochamus alternatus; assembly: GCA_037114965.1. Classification (NCBI taxonomy): domain Eukaryota; kingdom Metazoa; phylum Arthropoda; class Insecta; order Coleoptera; family Cerambycidae; genus Monochamus; species Monochamus alternatus. The sequence goes on from CM073435.1 coordinate 38,451,125, forward strand.
AATGGTAATATTGGCTTGAGCCATGTTTAAATTTGGTTCGTTAACAGCGGGTTCTATTAAAAATTGATTTGGGGAAAAAACTCTAGAAAAAAGATTAGCTAATGTGTCGTCGTCAGAATAATTGTCAGTCATGAAAATTACTTACAAGAGAAAAATTTTGATGGCAGAAAACATGAAGGCTCTGGTGTATATAATCGATTACAAGATATAAGCAGTATTATATTTGATTGATTATATATGCTTCTCGAGCAGGAGGGCTTTTTGTCAGGTCAAAGTCTTTGTCAGTTTCCCTAAATTCCCTAACTTGAAATACTTTAAGTAGCTCAAGGCTACGTGCTTTTAGAGATGGTTTCTTTAAAGATGGCTTCTTGCTTGGGTCAATCTTTCCTATGCACGATTTAGATTACATGCAGTCTTGGGAAAGAGAGTACACGATCTTGGTTGCTTCTAGGGCTTATGTATAATTAGGCACTTCGACACCTAAAAATACAAGTGCAAAGCCTCACGATGTCTTGGTTGCTTCGGATAGGGTGGATACAGCGATTACAGCCAGTAATTTCGCAAAAGTGGAAATTTTGACTGGACTATAATTTCTCCACAGCCTAATCACTGTTGTTTTCTTACTTGCTGATTATAATTTCTTTCTTGAATAACTTTGAACTTCTTTGCTTGATTCTTCGTTTTTCTTAGCCTAGGGGTTCACCAAAGATATGGCGACGGTTCAGCTGTGTAGGTTCTTCTTTGGTTAGTCGAAGGTACGACGAGATTTCCAATATTCCCTTGGAAAAGCTCCAAAAAAAGATCCTACCGACTGCGCCAGATAACTTTTGTGCCGAGCGGGTTTGGTTTTTAAAAACAAATTTTTATTCTTAAAAAACACACAAAAGTATCGTTTGAGTTAAAGAGAAGCGTACAATAGTTTCAAAGGCATGAATACTGTATTTACCTCTGACGATAACTGCTTAAACAATAAACTTGACCCATATATATAGACTATGAATAAGGAATGTGCAAGGGTTGCACTATCAGCACATTGTTGGTAAGATAACTGGCGTTTTGAGATAAAAAAGATTTAATGTTCCACAGTAATATGTTAATAATACTAAAGTGTTTAATCAATGTATTGTTTTCTTGCGTACATATTTTATTTTTAATTAAGCAGTAATTAAATTTCCCAATTAATTTTAATAACATTGTGTATACGAGTAATAAAACTTATAAATATATAGATATCCATCAAGATTTTCTAACGAGCTATTATTTAAACGGGCCTTTTAAAGTTAATGTAATTTAATATTTTCTTTCACTTTTACTTTCCGTATAATCCAAATGTTTTTCATATGTACTTACTTTTGTATTACATAGAAAAGCTTCTGTTTCTATAGTAACTAATGCATACTGAAATAAGAACAATACTGCACGTGTCCATGAAATGAATAAAATAAAACTTTAAAGCAAATTTAAAATAATAATAGATAATATAATATCAATTTCATGTAATGAAATATTAAATTATTATGTAGATTCTTTTACAAATTATGCAATCAAAATAATATGACTAAAAATAAAGATAAACCCAAAAATACTATTAAATTTTATGAGACAAAATATTAGAAAATGTATAAAAATACAAATAGAAATGATGAACATACAGGGTGTAACAAAAAAGCAGGTCATCGCGTTACCTGTGTATTTTTGACAATAAAATATGGCGATTTAACCCTACTTATCTACAGGGTTAACTATGAGTAGAAATATTTTAAGAGGGGATAGAAAAAAATAAGAATTAACAGAATTTCCTTTCAAAAAATTTCCAAACTTATTTATAAAGCGAAAAAATTTTTGTTTCGATATTATATTAAATCCTTATTTAACGCCGTCAATGCGAGAATCAGGGTATGCAACCAGCAAGCAACCGTCATGCAACAGTCGGCCACAGTTGGCAGTCGGCCCAGTCAAGTGGGTTGACTGTCATGTTATAATTTAATTCCTGTGTTTACGTTGTAGTTTTGTGTTCTTCTTCAGTTTTTAGTGCCTTATTTTAATTTTAAACGTTTTATAGTTAATAAATAAAGGAATATGTGTCGGGTACAGATATTTTCCCACAATATAGTTCGCCGGTTTGTTTTTCTAGGTTATGGGACAAGACTGCCGCGGGTGTTAAACATTTTCTGTTATCTATTAGAACCTACCTACTCATCCCTTTCTTCGATTTTGTTATAATACATAGGCATTGTATCTAATTGTACTTACGGGAAGTGTGTTTATCGTTAGTGAGTGAAAATGTAGTTTTATCAGTTTGTAACCAAATAATGAAAAACGAATGCAAAATACTGGAGCTAACTGGATTAACTGTTACCTACCTATCAGGTATTATTACTAATAAGAATTAATGTTAATTTTTGTTGTTTCTGCATTTAGAAACACTGCAACCGACCGCATGGTAGTTGTTGACAGATGTAATGCCAACTATGGATCTAAGCCATAAGCCATCTCAGTCGATACTCATCATAGGCGCCGACTTTCCGTAGGAAAAAAGGGTTTTGCCCCATTTTTTAAATATCGAACTAAAATTCTGGAATAACTTTTTCATTGTCTTTTAGGGCTCCCTGAGCACGTGGTTAAAATTTTTGTACTTAGTCATAGTTAACCCTGTATATACAAAAATGTCTCCCTTAAAATATATAGGGTATTAAAGTTAAACTTTTCCAATTGTTTTTGACTATAACTTCTTCAGATCTTCACGTATTACTTTGAAATTTTATAGAAATACTTCTTGTGATAAATTAAGGGTGTTATTGTAAACAACGGCGAATAATAAACGTAGAAATGAGGGGAAGTTAGTTTATCCCTCCACCTTTTTTCTGACGTACGTCTATGAACGATTATTTAAAACCTCAGAATGTAGAATTTTATTTAGAAATTTTTATTGCTCTTAATAATTTTTCGTAAAGCTCTCTATTTTCGAGATAAATTCGATTTTTGAGCACGAAACTTTAGAGAAAATGAGTTGCACTTAATTTTTAAATTTCAAATTCCACAAGGAACAAATTATGTTATAACTTGCTCTAAAGTGTTCTAATTTATTTTATACAGACTGTCTCTGAATGTAGAGGTAACCAGATGTGCCTGTTTTACACAAATAAATGTTTTTTATCAATGTAAATTCGTTTATTAAAGAAGAAATGTGGATTTGAGAAATATATTATTTATTAAACAGATTTCTACCAAAGTTTCATTAAAAACTGTAATTTTAAAAGAACATATTTCGCTTAAATAAAGGATACAAATTTTTAAAAGAAGACTAATAGGTACCTAAGAGTAGTGAAAAAACTTTCTAATAAAAATATGCAGTTTAAATTTTAGTATAAGATTTACAAGGACAAATAATAGTGTTTATATTTTCTTTAGTTTTATTGGGTTTCTGCCACACTTCTGAAAAAATAAAGATTAATTAAATAAGCCCTTGCGCCAAACGGATCAGTCAAGGGTTAATTTTGAAACTAAGTTTGCCTAACCAAAAAATCTCACACTGAAAAAAGCAGATAAGTGAAAAATAACAAAAATCACATCACTATCGCGCACTTCCGTATTATTGGTTGTTTTCGTTCTCAAAGTAGTAGTAAAAGTATTAAACGTATGTCAAGTTTGACAGTTTAATTAAAAACAGATTTGTCATTAGAATCAGTTTTTACTTGGGCAACCAAAAATTTAGATTAAATAGTAATAGTGAAACCTGGGTTCTCAATAAGAAGTCAAGAGAAAGCCTTTTAAGGTGGGAAAGGAAGATCTTAAGGAGAATTCTAGGGGGTAAGAAGACGGATGAAGGCTATGTAAGGAGAAATAATGAGGAAATATACGCAATGTACCAGGCACCAACAATAGACGAATTTGTAAAAGCCAGAAGAGTGTAGTGGCTAGGGCATCTAAAACGTATGGAAGACGAAAGGGCAGTTAACAAAATAGTAGGGAGTAAGCCTAACTACAAGAAAAAAAGAGGAAGCGATGGAGAGAGGCGGTGGCAATAGATCTAAGGGAGAAAAATGTAACGGATTGGAAAAGGAAGGCGAAGGACAGAATGGAATGGAGGGAAATAACACAGGTCTGGGCCTGTAAACAGCTTTATATATATATAGTAATAGTTTCATAGGTTAATTGATTTACTCATTTATTGATGTCAATTGTTCAATTCCTTCTTGTTAATTTTCAATTTGGTTTATAAATATTTATAAAAATTTACATTACTTACACATTTCAATATTCTGAGAGTGAATTTCTTTGAGATTTTTAGTTTTTTAGTTTTACTGAATAACAAAGTGACTGTAGAAAAATCAATAATAACTAAAAAGATACTAAGAAGGAAAAAAGGACTATGACCAAATTGTAGTCCCATTTTGAAGCAAATTTTTCAGAGTACAATAGATATAATAAAGCCATATTCTTCATTATTATCATATTTTAACAATACAATTTCTAAGACTAAGACTGCACTAGTTAGTTCTTCAAATTCTAGTTACAATAAGGCAACCCCAGCTAACAATTTCCTGTTCTATAAGAACGTTTCCAGAGCAAATTTTATAGAGCAATGTTTGTTCTAAGAACATTTTCAAAACGTTCGTACAACACTTATACCATAAAAATGGGCACTGTTCTATAGAACGTTTTAGTTCTTTAAGTGGTTCTGTAAGGTTTGCAGGAAATACTTATAGAATTGTCGAATACACGTTTTCACAGGTCTTAAAGAATTTTTATAACACAGTTACAAAGCAATCTCATAAAAATTCTATAGCACTTCGTTATACAATTTTTTTGTTGCATGGTGTTCTATTTAGGGAACTTTAAAATCGTTTAATTGTATCTTCTAAAAACAAAATGTTTCTGTAACGCACATATTAGAAATAATATGGATGGGCCAATAAGAACCAATAAGATGGACCTAATCAGCCTGCATAGGAGTACTCACATTACAAATTGCTTAGTTGGTTTGCCCATCAAGGAGCAGTACATTTTAATGCGAAAATATGTAGTACATAATGGTAATTTTTTGACGCGTCCTCAGTTAACCTTATATTTCCTATGCTGCTGGAAATTTAATAAAAAAAAAGAATGTTTTCTGTATTGATGAATGTAACAACCAACTGTATATAAAATTGTCAGAAAGTAAGTATATCCATATTATTGTTATCATTTCACCTATTTATATTGTATATATTTTTAATTAAGATTTTTTTCTTTCTTCACAATATGGCGACAGAACGAAAGACATTATCTTGTACTTCCAATGGATTCTCACTAATATGACATTTTTGTGTCGATTGCAATGATTATGGAGTAAATATGTTTGGTAAGCAACTACTATAACAGATCTATGCCACTTAATATCCACATTGTTGTCTTATTTTATTGTGGTATTTCAATCTTATTTAATAAATCTAATAAAATTCTTTAACTTCAACATCTAGAACTGCAAATGGGTAAGGTTTGAAATGGTCTAAATTAAATATGTTACTAAATTTCTATAAGAAAATCATTTTCTATTAGCAATCAAATAAATCTTATCTATCGTAATGAAATTTTCTTTCTGCAGGCAGATAATAATTTTTACAAGTCACGACTATGTTATATAAATTTCCCCATTATACTTTGATCAAAATATTTCGTACTTTTACAGGCAGGTCTCCTCAGATGGGGGTATGAGAAACCTACATATATAAATGATAGTACTATAGCGTTTCTTTATGAAACAAAAAGGCTTTTGTTACTTATTTACTCTATAATGATTTTATAACAACTGTATTATTATTCTCTATAACAGCTTTAAACAGCTTTTTCTCTTAAGTTCGATAGCATCTTCCATATTTCTAATTTCTTTTCCGCAGCAGAATTGTAACTTAACAATGCCTTATACAATAGTTCTATAATTAAACTGTAAGCGACATTACGGAATAATTTTATAAGAGTGTCACGGGAGATGGTATAATTCTATAAAGCAGTATTTTGCATCGGTTTTACAGTAATTTGATTCTATAAGCACTGTTGCTGTAAAATTGTGTTATTGTACACACTTATAGGGCTACATTAGCAGTTATGTTATAAATGCTCTATAAATTATGCTGTAAGAACGTTCTTGCAACAAATTTAAAAAACAATTCAATTTCTGAAGGCATAATAGTCTCATGTGACACATTAATGCAACAATTTAGTATTCTAAATACAACTATAAAATATTAACAGAATATAAAACTCCTATTACTATTAATTTATAGAACTACAGCTAGCTGGGACTGCACTGCACCAAATTAGATGTTTATACTGAGTGTCCATTTAGTGTGTCCTTCTGGTCATGATTTAGTTTTGCTGTTGCATATAGACAACCCAAAACGTTAGGTAATTCGATGTCCTTAATCGTCACAGCCGCTTTCAGGGCCTGCTGTGTAAAGATATGCATATTTTAAACTGGATTTAAAATATAATCTTTGAAGGACTATAAAAACCTTAGTAATGCTTTTAGCAATAAATTTTATATGCTCCTGTTTTGTGAGTTCTGAATGCTTTGCGTTTTATCAATTTATTGTCATAATTAAGTAAAAGCACGTGCAGTAACGAGGTAAAAATACGAGATTATGCATATTTTCCCTGCTTCCATGCTCAGACATTACATTACGAAATTAATTGAATAGCAGTTAATTTATTGATTATGCAATAATTCTTCATTGAAACCGCCTATAAAACTTGTAATCAGTCTTTTACCCGTCATATAGATTTCACATCTGTTGTCATTTAGCGTGTTAATCAATTCCGTGACCATTTTTTTATCCTCGTTTACAAACTGCGGTTTAACCTAAGTAGAGCAAGGATCTCCAACAACGGCATTGTGCTCACACCTTGAATGGGTTTATTAGATGTATTGCATCTTTAACGTTATTAAATACTTTTCACGAATTGGGAATGGAAATCTGATGTGCGCCAGCTGAACCGTTCTGAGATTTCTTCATCAGATACAAATGAGTGCGTGATGTATTAGGATTGCCTACAGAATTGGAAAACTTAAAATTTCAATTTAAGTTGAACTGAAAAAAAATCAGACGAAGAAATGTCCAGAAATGCGAACGTAATATGCCAAAAATAGCTTCGTGTATCATTTTTTCAAGAAAACTTACACGTAAAAAATCTTTAAATGTTTTTTGTTGCATTTTTGGAGGCCTTTATGCTCGTAAAAACAAATTTGAGATCCATGGCCAACTTTATGAGTAATAACAAAAAAACCTGTAAACTGCCCAAACTTTAAGGCTGTCTAACTTTTTTATTTTAAGAGATAGAGAAAACTTATTGGTAATAAATTTTGATTGCAAAATTGATATCTTTCATCTGATATAAACAGATATTTGAAATATCGTATGTGGTTCGCTGCGTCCTCTAGGCGGATAAAAAAAATTTCCTGTTTTTTCGTCTTTCATGCAATATACTACATGTTGCCCTTATCTTTCGTATTTATTACATTTTTTTCAATTTTAGTTAAAAAAAAATTTACCTAAATATTTTCATATTGCTCAAGATAATGTAGAACCTGTTTTAAAGACACCAATTGCAAAAAAATAATAAACACAATGTACTTTTTTTATGCAAAATACAGATTTTCTTATAATATTATTTTATTACATTGTCTGTGTCAAAATAATTTTAAAGACCCAATTGCTTCTAATGTGAAAACCAATAAAATAATATTATAAGAAAATCTGTATTTTGCATAAAAAGTACATTCTATTTATTATTTTTCTGCAGTTGGCGTATTTAAAACAGGTTCTACATTATCTTGAGCAACACGAAAATATTTAGGTACATTTTTTTTAACTAAAATTGAAAAAAATGTAATAAATACAAAAGATAAGGGCAACATGTAGTATATTGCATGAATTTTTCCATAATTTTTTTTTTTTATCCGCCTAGAGGGCGCAGCGAACCACATACGATATTTCAAAAATCTGTTTATATCAGGTGAAAGATATCAATTTTGCAATCAAAATTTATTACCAATAAGTTTTCTCTATCTCTTAAAATAACAAAGATAGACAGCCTTAAAGTTTGGGCACTTAACAGGTTTTTTTGTTATTACTCATAAAGTTGGCCATGGATCTCAAATTTGTTTTTACGAACATAAAGGCCTCAAAAATTGCAACAAAAAACAATTAAAGATATCCTACCTATATCTAAAAGTTTACCGTTTCTGAGATACAGCGTGTCAAAAATTTTTAAATTTTTATTACTTGGAAACTTTTCGTGATAGAACAGCAATAGTTCTAGCTTGTAATCATATATATTTAATCCAATAAGTATGCTTAAATATACCCATTATTACCAGTGGCGTAGAAACTCTGTGTCACTCTTATTTAAAATAAAAATGCTACGCCACTAATTATATAAAATGGATACTGGATAAATTCTGAACAATTAATTGTTCTTTAAAATTTAGTAGTAGAGGGCGCCACTTATTGCACATCATGCTTCTTTTATATGGCAGAATTTTTTGCGACTTAGTTTATACGTCTGATTATTACAAGAATCGATTATTCCATCTTTTTTTATCTGAAAAAAGTATACCTTGTTAAAGTCGTTAAAAGTAACCATTTTCGAAATATATATACACCCAGGAAAAATTGGTTTGGTTTCAGGTAAAGTGCATTTTCCGCTGAAAATACAACAAAATGTTACTTGAAATAGTTACTGAAAATAGTTAATTATGGCGATGTACAAAATTTAAGAGTAGATTCGTTCGTGTCAAAACTTTTTTTTAGTTTTTTTCCAACATCTTAAAAACCGTTTGAACAACAGGACTGAGCTTTTGTAAATACATTACCACTATTAATACCTACTTTTTCCCACCCTTCTCGAATTCATTGGATGTGCCAGTGGTGGAGATTTTAAGATATCGGAAGGGTTTTTTCCCCATAACATTTACGCCTCTGGAAAAATTGTCATTTGACAGCAAATTCTGAAGCGCCAATGAATTTTACACAAAAATAGTTCTCTTGGTTCATTGCTTTCAAGTCAACAGTTTTCAATAATAATGACTTTCTATGAAGAAAAAGAAACATTTTGCTAACATTTCGAAAATCTTTTGTAATTCAAAAAATGGGTAGTAATAATTAACAATTTTAACGAGATTTAACAACAGACAGGATTTTAACTTTTTTTTATCAATTTGGCGAGTAAATTTTGCATTTTTTTTTATTATACATTAGTTAGAAGTAAATTAGAATATGGCTCTATTATATGGTTTCCTATCTATCAATGTCATATCGACAATATAGAATCTTTTTATATATTTTTAGGTATTAATAATATTGTGTGAAACTAACTACTCAGTGGACAAAAGCCCCAACCTGCGTTGAATTAGACCCACAATATCTACCCATATATTCCTTATTATTAGCTTTTGTAACATTTTTTTACTGTTTTAGAAAGGTATTTTAAGCTAATATAAATCAAATCTCCTACAATTCCTATCAATGAAGTCATATGTATGTTCTCTGATACCAAACATCTAGATATGTTAATGAACAATTCCACAGACAAAGCTCTATTCAATAATTATCTAAAGAAAATAATCTACTAACCTGCTAATGAAACACTCTATAAATATCTAACTTCACTTATTGGCAGTGGGAACACGACAAATTCAACCACAATAGATGAGATCTGACCTATTTCTGCATTTTTAGGATTGCTTCTTCAGGTGAAGTTAGATATTTATAGAGTGTTTCAGTAGCAGGTTAGAAGATTATTTTCTTTAGATAATTATTGAATAGAGCTTTGTCTGTGGAATTGTTCATTAGCATACCTAGATGTTTGGTATCAGAGAACATACATATGACTTCATTGATAGGAATTGTAGGAGATTTGATTTATATTAGCTTAAAATACCTTTCTAAAGCAGTAAAAAAATATAGAATCTGTCCAGCGACGTTTTCTAAAATTTCTTTCATTTAAAGAAGATGGTATTTATCCCGTGAGAGGTATTGATAATCAAATATTGCTGGATAGATTTGGTATTGTTTCTCTTGAACTTAGACGAGTATTTAGCATTGCCGCATTTTTATATGGTTTGGTGCACTACAATATTGACTGCGAGACTCTTCTTTATAATATTAATTTTTCAGTACCGCGTATTGAGTCTAGACATAGTTCTACTTTCTATTGTGTTACACCTAGAACCAATATTGTATTTAGAGCTCCTATAATTATAATATATAATGCATGCACTCAATTCAACAAGATTTGTAATCAGTGTGATATAAATTTTTCATCAATACATGTGATTAAGAATATTATTTACATAACTAGGTGATTAAATATTATATTGTAATATCCTATTGCTATTCTATCATGTTATCACATGCTATTATTTAAATTTTTTTGTATTATTGTTTTGTATTATTGTTTTGTATGTTATTTGATTGTATTTTGTGTCCTGCTTATGTGTTTCCTGTAACTGGGTGGGCTTTCACCTGTTGGAAATAAAGAGCTTATTATTATTATTATTATTATTATTAAAAACTATTCAAAATTACGTTCGCGGACTTCAATGCACGCATTGCCTCTTCGAATCATGTTTCTTTCTGCTGCTGCGGCTTCACCCCTATCGGTCAACTCTTCGATATTATTGATTCGATTTCATAAAGGATGCATTTCAGATGTCCCCATCCGGCAGCTTGGCAGTTCTCCAGATGTTTTCTTGAGGTCTTGCACTTGCAGAATGTGAGGATGTCTCATCATATTATTAGGAACACTCTGCATACATATACTATTAAAGTCCCTTTAGCTAGATTATATACACTATTAAAGTCCCTTTTACTCAAAAAACGGTGCATATTATCGAAGAGTACCTGTTTAAGGCTAACGGTGAAACACGTGATCAAGTTTTGTTAAAACCAGATATATCGCTGCGCAGAGTAAGACTATGTTGACGTGTTGTGACAAAATGCTGAAATATGTGCTGCCTATAGGCTAATGCATTTGGGATGGAGACAAAACGAAAGATACACTGAAATAAAGGTATCACAACTCTATTAGTGGAGTAAAATCGGTTCTCAATTATGCCGTTTTTTTTAAATAAAGATATAACTAAATTAAACATTTACCATCTTTTAGAGGGACAATTTCGGCATTTGAAATGGACTTTTACAACTTTTTTCAGTAGGGTCTAACTTTATAAATTCAAATTGTCGGTGCTTCGGACGTTATTTGTCAATTATGTTTTACGAAACATATATCGCGTTTGTAAATCTACGATTCAAGTTATGTTCATAATTTTTTCACAACATATATAAAAAACTACAGCGCTTCTAATGGTACATACCAATTTTTAATAACTTAAAGCCTTTTCGAAAAAAATTGTTCCAAAGTCAATACCAGTAAATTTGTGCATTAAAAACTTTACTATGCGGAGAGCTACATTAATTATTGAAAATAGAACTATAGTTATACCGAGACAAATGTAATCGATAGTATGAAAAAGTTTTTTAAAAAAAGTTTACTTCGCTACGTGTTACGGTTTTCAAGAAATTTAATTTTACATATGCTCGTGTTTCGTGTGTAAGCTAAGTTTATACTTGCGGTGCAGTATATGTTTTCAGAATAGGACAATGCATTCATTCGGAAAGTCAGAAACATCTATACTTTCCATAATTTTTATGTCGAATAAAATTAAATTTTAGTTTTTTATGCTCGTATTTTTTTAATTAAGAAAACTTATCGTAGATCATAGAAAATACATAAGTGATATTAACATAAATGTATATTTATTTATGTCCAAAATGTAAAATATAAAGACTATGTATGGATTATTGAAGAGAAATATGAGAAATTAAAGTGTAAACAGGCCAATTAGATTAGATCAAATATTGAAAACATATACCTTTGTTTTGTTAACATTTGTGCGTTCCAAAATACATATGTGGCGTACAATGTTCTTAATTATAAAGATATAACACTGGCTTAAAATTGACGTACTCTTGAAACAATGTCTTCTACAGACATACAATTTTAAATATTTAATAATTGGATAATGTAAGTGTTAGCAAATAATAGGAATGACACCTGGGTATTTTCAAAGACACCGAAGTAAAACAAACAAACAGCTGCAAAAAGCTGTCTAAAATTTTAGATGCATAGACCAAAATACTTACTTATTTTAATTATATCTGTAGATATAAATATTCTTATAATAAAAATTTACTTGATAATAAAAATTGTTCAATATTTATAATTAAGTGTATGAAAATAATGGTTAAATGTGGGGTTAGGATATCTACAAATGCGTGTCTTACAGACGCTTTTCAAAATTATTATTTTATTTGAGTAAAATTTAAACAGTAACTGTGAATAAACACAACGTCAATAAGTTATCTTTGTTGTATATGTTTTATTTTATGAGATTTCAATAGTTAAAAACACAATTTTAACTGCAAATTTTTATTTCTGTTAAAAATTTTTTTCATAAAGTTGTGTGAAAATCGTAAAAGTACTTACTACTTAAATATGTAGTTTCAAAGGAACAAACAAAATCCATTTTTAATTGTTATGCTACTTTTCCCATAAATACTCAAGTAGTTAATTTATATTTACAATGTTATCAAATATACTATAGAAATTAATAAAATCTTAAAATAATGCATTGCATGTTTTTACTGAAAAAATATATCTTTTGTGCTATTTATTTTATTAAACTCTTTTGTACTTTTCGAAAAATAATAGTAGGTAATGATATTTTGGTACATAAGGCATTTCACACATATTTTTATTGTTGATTTTTTTGAAAAACATAATTCCTGATAGTTAATTTTATTTATAAAAATTCATAAAATAGAAAAATGAACAGAATGCTTTGTATATGCTTGTAAACAGTGATTTTTTATTTTTCTTCGGTTTTGGGATAACTATGTTTATTGACATTTTTCACAAAAAAATTAAAGATGAAAAATTTGAACATTGTTTACTTTCGAACACCATATTTTATCATAAGTTGGACTACAGTTTGTAATATCTCAAGACAAGCAACATTTTTTTTTAATCAAGAATGATAGTTTATTAAATAATCGACATTAAAATAGTTGACCAGAATGCGTAACCCCATCTGGAACGGCACTTTCTAACAAAAAAATATTACTTTTAACGGTAGGACCCAAAATAGTTCCACTAATTGCGATGCTTAATTTTTTTGTTTGTTCCTTTAATATTCAAAATATAAATACTTTCACTTGACATAGGGCTCAACTTAAATCAGAAAATATGGAATAAAGAGATAATTTCATTTGTAGAATAAAATGCTTTTGACACATTTTTTCTTTCTATGTGTATTTCTACTAAGTTTGGATTTGCAACAAATAATATATTATGATTTACTGAAGTGCTGAGAAGCAAACCATCGATGCTATGTAAAAAAATACTATGCCACAAAAATAAAATTAGATAAACAAAACCATATTTCAATAACATTTTTATATATTCCATAAATCTCAACTACCCATTTGCATTCCCCATTTTTGCAATATTTATTAAAAATATTAATTATATTTTAATGAATACGTCTATTTAGCAATGTCTTAGCTGGTGTCTATTATTCAGTAGGCAGACACAGAATATTATATTAAAAATAATCTATATTTCTGTATTTGAAAAACATTATATTTTTAGTTTCAAGATTTAACAAATTCGTAATTATAATAAAGCTTACTACAATACGTAATCATTTCTCTTAGTCTTTTTTAAATACCGTCGCGTGTCAGTCCTTTTATTTTAGTTTTTTGGTTTTCGTTCGTTAACTATATATATATAGTAAAATATGTTATTCTATTTTTTATATACTACAAATATTATTTTACATCGAGTGAAAAATTTTAAATAAAAAAAAATACATTACTCAACATTTTAAAAAACAGCATTGATGTAAAATAATATTTGAAGTCTATTAAAAAAAAACGCTTATTTTTATCATTTTCCGTTGAGCAGTTATTGAGCGAAAACGTAGCGAAAACTATATTCCGTATGATAGAGCATTTACCGTTAGCCTGAATCATTTCTCTCAGTGTTGGACATTTAGAATCTAATGTGATCGTCTCTTTTATCAATGCCACCGCAAGGGGGCAGCATTTTATTGCTAAGAAATATTTTTTTAGTTTTCGCTCAGTAACTCCTCAAGGGATAAAGATAAAAATATGCGGTTTTTTTTAATAGACTACAAATATTAATTTACATCGACGCTGTGTTTTGAAATTTCGGAAAAGAGTAAAATTCATTTAAAAAAAAATAATTTTACAGTTTTTCAAAATTTCAAAACACAGCGTCGATGTAAAATAATATTTGTAGCCTATTAAAAAAAACCGCATATTTTTATCTTTATCCCTTGAGGAGTTATTGAGCGAAAACTTTATATCGTCTTATAGAGCGCTCACCGTAAGCCTTAATGTAAAAAGTATTGGGTTTTAAATATATGTGGTTCAATTATTAAAAAATCTAACTAAAAGGTTAGGGCTAAAAATATCCTAAGCCGACCCAGATTAATACGCCTCTGAAGAAAATGCTTAAATTTCGTGTACATTTTAAAATTCATCATTAAAAGTTAATCAAGTGTTCAAAATTTCACTACACAAATAGGATGTTAAGCTATGGAATTATATTTTCGTTTTATTTTTTGCTGTAGAATACACTCTAGGATTTTAGAACAAAAATTTTGGAAAATTTTAGAAGTCCTCTATTTCTTACCGACACCCTTTAATTATTTTTTTTTTCTTTAGGTAGACCCGGATCCGACTATCCTGTCTTGGGCACGGTGCCTTATACGAACTTCTACTGCGACGAGCAACCTTACCCAGGATTCTATGCTGATACAGAGACGCGCTGCCAGAGCTGGCACTACTGCGACATCGACGGCAGGCAGACAACGTTTCTCTGCCCTAACGGTACCCAATTCAGCCAGTTGGTGTTCGTTTGTGACTGGTGGTTCAATGTCAGATGTGACCTCAGCGAAAAGTAGGTTTCTCAATTTATCTAAATTCTGAAAGAAAAAAAAAATAGGTATTTAAACACATGTTGGAAAGAAAATATTTGTCCATTAGGAAGCGACTTATACAGGGTGTTTTTTAAGCAGAGGTAAAAGATAAGGGGCGTATAGTGAGGCCAAAAATAAGGGTTTTTTGTTTTATTAATGTGGATTCTTAGGACAACTATTGTCCAGTTACAGCGTGTCAAAAATTAAAAAAATTTACTTTTTATTGTCTGAAGCTATTTATTTGTGGCATTTTATTTAGTTTTATTGGGTTTTTGCCACACTTCTGAAAAATAATAAAAATTAATTAAATAAGCCCTTGCGCCAAACGGAACAGTCAAGGGCTATTTTTGAAACTAAGTTTGCCTAACCAAAAAATCTCACACTGAAAAAAGCAGATAAGTAAAAAATAACAAAAATTACATCACTATCACGCACTTCCGTATTATTGACGTTTCGAAAAACTTTCTGTTTTCGTTTTCAAAATAGTAGTAAAAATATTAAACGTATGTCAAGTTTGACAGTTTAAAATTTGTTTATCTGCTTCCATAGAGATGTTAAATGATTTTTATTTTATTTTTACTTACTTCTTCTTGATACAACTGTAGCCAACAATGATCGATGTTTACTGAACAGTTTGACACACACTTATCTCCGTTCAACAAAATAATCGCGGTCTCTTTTAATTTTCTTTTTGTCGCGTTATCTTCCTTCTTTAAAATTTTTGCCGAACCCCATTGAATCACATGGCCGTTTTCCCAAGCGTGTTTGCAAATTTTGAATTTTTCAAATTCCCGTCTTTTTATATAATTTTTATGCTCAACTCTAACATTCATAGGCCGAGACATTTTTCCAACATAATGTTGGATTCTCAAGGTATACTGTAGATGCAATTTTTTGAATTTTGTATATCATTTTTTGGACGCATTTTTGACAAAAATAATCGTAAGGTATTAGTTGTCTGAAAAACTGTTCGAATATTAAATTAATTACCGATTCTTCTTAACTTTTCTGATAATATAGGAATGTATTGAATTTTTATTGTATGATTAATTTCTTTTATTTGTCTTAAAGTGTTAGTTTTATCTGTAATATTTTTGAATGTTTTATCAACAAAATTTGGAGGGTATTCATTATTTATTAAAACATTTTTAATAAATTTTAGTTCGTTGTTAAAAATATTATTGTTTGATGAAATTAAGTTTGCTCTATCATATAAACATAACAACACCTTTCTTAATATCGATGTGATGGTTAGATTTAAAATTTAAATATCTATTGGTGTGAGTTTGTTTTCTATAAACACTTGTTTCTACAGAATTATCGTGTTTTTTTATTAAAACATCTAAAAATGGTAGTATATTATTATTTTCTATTTCCAAAGTGAATTTTATTGTTGGTTCTTTATTGTTAATATCATTTAAAAATTCATTTAATTCTGTAACAGTAAAAGGCCAAATTGCAAAAATGTCATCTACATATCTGCACCAGATAGTTGTTTTTTTATTTATATTTTGAATATAATTTTCTTCAAAAAAATCCATAAAAATATTACTTAAAATTGGTGATAATGATGAGCCCATTGCCATTTCGAAATTTTGTTGATAAAATTCATTATTTATTTGAAAATATGTTGTTTTTATAGATATACTTATACATCCTACATTTAATTTTGTTCTGTTCCAAAATTTGCGAAGACGCTTGGGAATACGGTCATGTGATTCAATGGGATTCGGCAAAAATTTTAGAGAAGGAAGATAACGCGACAAAAAGAAAATTAAAAGAGACCGCGATTATTTTGTTGAACGGAGATAAGTGTGTGTCAAACTGTTCAGTAAACATCGATCATTGTTGGCTACAGTTGTATCAAGAAGAAGTAAGTAAAAATAAAATAAAAATCATTTAACATCTCTATGGAAGCAGATAAACAAATTTTAAACTGTCAAACTTGACATACGTTTAATATTTTACTACTATTTTGAAAACGAAAACAGAGAGTTTTTCAAAACGTCAATAATACGGAAGTGCGCGATAGTATGATTACCCATACCTCCGCCACTGATAAGTTTCTAAAGCTGGCAATTTTTTGTTTCATATCTATCTAGTGTCATACTAAATATGCACCGAATTTGGTTAAATTGTCTCAAGTGATTTACAAATTAAAAATTGATTTTATTAAAATTTTTGACAAGCTGTAGCTGCATAAAGGCTGTCCAAAGACCCCAGATTTATACAGGGTTAACTATGACTAAGTACAAAAATTTTAACCACGTGCTCAGGGAAACCTAAAAGACAATAAAAAAGTTTGGCCAGAATTTTAGCTCGATATTTAAAAAATGGGGCAAAACCCTTTTTTCCTTCCGACGGAAAGTCGGCGCCTATGATGAGTATCGACTGAGATGGCTTATGGCTTAGAACCATAGTTGACATTACATCTGTCAACAACTACCATGCGCTCGGTTGCAGTGTTCCTAAATGCATAAACGACAAAATTAACATTAATTCTTATTAGCAATAAAAACTGATAGGTAGGTAACAGTTAATCCAGTTAGCTCCAGTAGTTTGCATTCGTTTTTCATTATTTGGTTACAAACTGATAAAACCACATTTTCACTCACTAACGATAAACACACTTCCCGTAGGTACAATTAGATACAATGCCTATGTATTACAACAAAATCGAAGAAAGGGATGAGTAGGTAGGTTCTAATAGATAACAGAAAACTTTTAACACCCGCGGCAGTCTTGTCCCATAACCTAGAAAAACAAACCGGCGAACTATATTGTGGGAAAATATCTGTACTCGACACATATTCCTTTATTTATTAACTATAAAACGTTTTAAATTAAAATAAGGCACTAAAAACTGAACAAGAACACAAAACTACAACGTAAACACAGGAATTAAATTATAACATGACAGCGAACCGACTCGACTGGACCGACTGCCGACTGCATAGTCTGATTCTCGCATCGGCGGCGTTAAATAAGGATTTAATATAATATCGGAAATGTTTTGAAAGGAAATTCTGTTAATTCTTATTTTTTTCTATCCCCTCTCTGAAATATTTGTACTTAGTCATAGTTAACCCTGTATAACAAAAAACCCTTATGCGGAAAACTCCCCAGGATTATTGGCCTCTATTTAGAAACACCTTGTATGTTAATTTAAAAAAACACAATATCTTAAGGGTTTTAGATGTATCTCCAATCTACCATCTGAATGAAGCACTTTATTTAACTTTTAATTAATAAATATATAGGGTGTTTCAGGAGGAGATGTACATACTTCAGTATGTTATTGTACATTCAATTTTCTATGAGCTTCGGTCTTGAAACGCTTTGTTTAGGATATACAGGATGACAAATTAAAAAATTGAATTACATTTTCTTTAATAACTCGACTACTTTGAGTTAAATGCATGAAATTTTGTATGCGGAGGTTTCTTGGGATGGAAAATTCAAATTGTATGCGCAATAATTGGCTGTATCTCCAAGAGCGTGCCACAAGCGCCCATTAGGATTCTTTTAAATTGCTTCAACTTTTTTGTGCCACGGTGTATGTCATTTTGGAATAGAAAAACATTTTCCCTTACGTTTTCTACTTAAGAAATGTACATCTTTTTGAAGTCCCTAGGAGCAGTCGTTTCCGTTAAAAACTCATCTCAAGACGGTGATGCATGCAAATTATGTATTAGAGTGCTACTTTACTTTTATCTAAAAAACAAGACAAAACTAATAACTATTAGCTTTTAATCAAAACAGCCTGAATTTTTTGTGAGAATTGCGAAAATAAAATCTCTAAACAAAATGTACAAAACCTAACAATAACTTTCGATTCTTCAAATTGTTTCGGTTGAAGATACTCTAATTTACAAATAAGCACAATACAGATTCAAACACAATACTTTTTGAAGAGCTTTCTAATTTCGATACTTCTACAAGCTTTTTATATTTTTTTACTTATTTATACATAAAACACATCTGCTATACTATGTTCATTAACATTCTTGATTCATTAGTCAAAATATTATTTATTATGTGCAATAAGACAATCGCCCTGTATAACAAGTACTTACACTCCATAACACTGCACTTTTCATGGTTCATCTGGCCTGATATTTAATTGACATTTAATTTCTATTTTTGAATTGATCTATTTCCATACTAATGTGTTTTAAATTCCCTGAGGTGTTATTTCTCATTCAAAATTGATAGCAAAACAACCAAGACAATATCTGAGGATATTTAAAAAATGTCGCAACTCAAACCAGAATATTAATTGTCATTCAACAAAGTTGGTCAATTAAAATCACTTCTGAAAATTGATAGGTACTAAAAAAAGGACCATAATAAAAACTAGTAAATGTTACAAAATATTGTAATGAATACAGCTATTAGGTAGGTCAATCATTGTCTAAAATGTAATACCAAGTTGTTATAGGCATAAGTATCTCATTTTATTAGAGATATGTTTAAAATTACTACTATTCTGGTGAAACATAGCAGAATATGTAACATAACATATATGTAAAATCAATATTTATATTTTTGAAGTTAATTTAGTTAAAGGTAATTATTTTAATATGCAAATAAATGAAAAAGGGTGTGAAAACTATTAAATCTGTAGATAGATATTGTGAAAAACATTTCATTTCAAACATATATGTTCAAGGAAGAAGTTATGTTAATTTTTCTTTAATGTTAGCGACGACCTATGAATTTCAATAGATATATTTGAATTTTCTATGCATTAGGTTTTTTAATGATGACATCTTTCAAGAATTCATCAATTTTTAGCTTTGGGAGTTACATTATTGACTAGAGAATTTAAATAAATGATAAAACACTTTGTAGGTCATTAGTAGGAAATGTATACAGGGGAGATTGCATTTAAACTAAGACGGTTGAGTATCGTGTATACAATAAAATAACCTAAGTATTCCAAGGATTCCTAGATGTCTATTTATGTGCGGTAGTTTTCGTATTAAATATTTGTTCTTAGATTGATAACTACAAATATAACAAAACGAGATTGTTACAGATATTTTCTCTCATCTTGTTTTACATACTGCTCTCTACATTGTTATCCAGAAATGACCAGTGCTGAATATATGGACGCACCGTGTTCAAATTAAAGATATCAGGGAGATACCCAAAAACAGTGAAGGGGTGCTGAAATAATAAGAAAAACTTCTCAACTAAGGAGCCCCAGCAAAGACTACTTTTCAAAAATATTATTAGTGTTTTATATTATTTTCGAGATATTACTATCTGAGTTAGTTCAACTTTTGTATTTAATTATGGAAATGTCAATTCTCTTCTTCTGATGTTTCGTGATTAATTTACCATCATCAACAGTATAATACAATTTCATATCATCAACATATAGAGCAGTGAGTAAACGTCAATATCACTAGTGATGTCATGTATAAATAAAATACGAACAGTGGACTCAGATTTGTTCTTTGAGGCAAGAGCTGGAAATTGGTCAGACTTCAAATTGTAATACTGAGCGTATTGTTTGCTGTCGAATAGATTTGTTTTCAGTTCGCTCCTTTTATGACAAACATATATACTTTTATAGAACAGTGATGGTTCGTGGACTTACCAATAAATAAAGCGGAAGGACAAATAATACTTAGTGGTGAACAAACCCATTTACTTTTTAAATATAAAGTCTATTCTTTGATCTTTTAGATATGCGAACTTATCAATGATGTAAAATGATTATAAAAGTTCATTTAATAGTCCTTTCTCATATAAAATTTATGTCAAATTTGTCTGGATTCTATTCTTCAGTTAAACAGATAAGTTTCAACTCATTTTAAGCAAGGAAATCTTATTTATTACACACAGAACACAAACATTTTAACGAATCTGAATATTCACAACATGCAAAGAAACGTAACAGACGAAGCAGCTCTCGACTTTGCCAATTCTGGTCAGCTATACGCGTCTCTGTTGTACATACAATTGTGGGAGTTGTCGCCATGTTATTGCTTCATACATAAGTGATTTCTACATTTTACATGGGATCAAAATTACTACACAGTTGCTACTATCTTAAGAATCTACTTTGGAGTAACCTTTAATCAATAGTGACATGCTTCTTACATGACATGACGCTAGAGAAAATACATTAGCTTATTACAAGCTGTATTTTGTGTCTGTATGTAAGATGAGCAGCAACAAAAAACCTTGCAGAAAGTCTCTTCGGTATTCGACTACGTTTTATATAAAACTAAAAGAACACACACAACAGAAAGTTCTATAACTCTTTGAGTTGAAGAGGATATTTAAAATTTCCTAATTCTGAGAGTTTTATAATGCACCTAAACGAAGACCAAGTGTCTTCAGAGCACTTATTGGATTGCGCCTTGAAGTTTCTCTTTGAGAATATTTTAAATGTTCTGGCCAGAATAATGTTCCGTCATTTTCCCGCTGGTATAGAACAACACAGAAACAAATACCTTTTTTCCATCCACGGAATCATATTTTCATTTTTTTCACCCCCTAAAGGGACAGGCGAACTGTTTCATTCATACTAGGATGCTACCCATCCAGAAAGACGTCATTCCTTAAAATTTTATTT
The DNA here is from genome assembly GCA_037114965.1 of Monochamus alternatus. NCBI lineage: Eukaryota > Metazoa > Arthropoda > Insecta > Coleoptera > Cerambycidae > Monochamus > Monochamus alternatus. The sequence goes on from CM073435.1 coordinate 38,472,763, forward strand.
ACACACACCTCCCCTGTACCGAGTTATCGACTTCGAAAATTTCCACCCACGGAGTGAAATTTAAATTTTTTTTCACACCTTCAAACGGGCAGGCGAACTGTTCCACCTATACTAGGTTGTTACCCATCCAGAAAGACGTCATCCCTTAAAATTTCATTTACTCATACCTCCCCTGTACCGAGTTACACAGAATCGGTTTCAAAAATTTCCATCCACGAAATGATATTTTAATTTTTTTCACCCCCTCAAACAGGCAGGGCAAGGATTAGAAGTTTCTACCACTTTAAGTATACATATTAGGTGTATATCACTTCAAAGTTCTATTTTCAAAAGCAGTCATGTTTACAGATGTATGTTTAAAGTCATCATTTTATAAAAGAAAGAAAAAAATGTTATTACTCATCAGTACTGCGTGAAATTTCATAGGTATATACATAATTATTAGTTTCAAGTAAAAAAATTGATTAAACAAATGTTTGAGGCATAATTTTATACCTTGGGATTAATCTAATTGTATATTACATGTTCATATGTGACGCTATCATAATAACTGGTATTTTATAAATATGACAGGAGAACACCACGTTGTAGCTTAGACGACTGTATACTAGGCTATAATATACACCAAGAATGGCAGAAAGTGGCAAAGAATCCCTAATTCGAGAAATAGCATAGTACGATTTATAAAGTTTCTTGCTTAATATGTCAATATGAGTTGACCATGCCAAATTTTTGTCGACTGTAATCTCAAGAAAATTTGTACAACCAGTCGAACTTAATATAAAACCATTTAAAAATAAAGTTAGAGTTTTATTGTCACCGTGATTTTGAAAGTATATAATTAGTTTTATCTATGTTAAGAATTAAGCCATTTGACTTACACCAATATAGATAAAATTGCAATATACTTTCCGATGACAAAACCAGCTGCTCGTAAGTATGTCCTGAGACCAACAAAGAAGTATCATCCGCAAAAATTGTTAGCGTGTCAGATTTTATGCATTGAGGTAAACGTTAATGAATAATAAAAATATTAGTGGTCCCAGGACAGATCCCTGGGGCACTCCAGAATTTAGCCCATGACAGTCGGATGTTACATTTCCAATTTTTACAGACATAGATCTGTCCCTTAGGAAGCTCATCAGCCATTTCTAAAATATGCCTCTAAAGCCCAAATGAAACAATTTACTTTCAATGAAGTCAAAATTCAAGCAGTCGAAGGCGCGTGATACGTCAAAGAAAAAACCTGCCACATGTCTACCACTATCGAAGTACTCATAAACAACCTCTAGCAAGGTAGCTGATTGAATCGACCTGCCTCGACGAAAGCCATGTTGATAGTCCGTCAAAATATTAAACTCTGTTAGAAAATTATACATTTTATCGTAAACAACTTTTTCATAAAGTTTAGAAAAAATACTTAAAATTGAAATTGGGCGATAGTTAGCTATACCCTGAGGGTCGTTTCTTTTATGTATAGAGATAACTGAAGCGGTTTAAAACACTAGGAAAGTTACCTGTAGTAATAGACAAGTTAATCGTATGTGCCATGTGTTCAGAAATGTATTCTCCAATCTTGTTTACAATGCTAACCGAGATATTATCAAATCCACTGCTTTTTTATTTTTTAATTCATTAATTACATGTAGTACATCCTCTTTTATTACTGGTGCAAAGAAAAAAGTTTTATTGATCAAACCGTTTACGGAACACTCACTCGATCGATTATTACCAAAATGATTAATTGATGTTTTCTCAGTTATATTTGAGAAGTAGTCACAGAATAAATTTGCTACCTTCCTAGGTTTACGATAAGTTACTCCGCCAGAAATTAAAGATACTTCACTTGAAGTAGATCCCCCACCGGTTTCACTATTAACTATACAACAATAACTTTATAAAAGATTCGAAATAAATATTAATATCACAAGGATAAATGTACTTTTTCATCTAAAAACATAAAGAGAACATTTTCAATATTGAAAAATTTATAAATATAAATTACAAAGTTTATATTAGACGAAAATTATTTTGAGTGGTACGTAGAACCGGTATTTTTAGGTGAAGCGGTGTAGAAACAACTTTTCTTACAAATTTTTAAAAATGGCATCTTTTTGAATTATGATTCTACTTATTACATAACCTTGTCATTATATTCAATCGCTGTTATAAAAATTCCATCTATATATTTTTTTATAAAATTTACATTTTTTCCATTATAAAATCCCGATCTCTGTCGATTTAGCATTTAAACCAGGCCTGCTAGTAAGAGATATAAGATATAAACTAATGTTTGATCTTAAATATATCACAAATATTTATATGAAAAATGATAATAATTTGAGCGTTTCTTTTTCTCAGGTTATATGTGATCAACAGTCGATTATACGGAAGGCCAAAGTTGGATCCAACCCGCCCACATCGAACCATCACGAAACAACTGTTAGAAGATATTTTTAACGACGAGGACGAATAAATTTTATAAATTCATTAATGTACAAACGGACAATTTGGTGTATATTACATCATGGCAAAAAAAACAAATTTTGTTAGCAAAATATGGTATTACCTGTTTGTAAAGATTAGTTCATCCCAGGTTGATGTCAATGTGACAAATCTGCACGAATAAATTATTTATTAATTTAGGGATATCTTTTGAATGATGGATCTTCTTGTTTTGAGCGAAAAATGTATTAGGTAAAAAATAATGATATTCTGAATTACTAATAAAGTACGCGTCATGAGAAAAAGATTTGTATTTAAAGCCATATAGCAATTTAATTGTGATTAATCTCAATCTCTCTTAATCTAGATTACAGGGATATTTTTTTATGGACATAATATGCCCATACAAAAGCCCTAGATCAGCCATAGCTTAAAGTTAATTTTTCAACTAATTACACAGTTATTTAAAACATAAATTATTAGCGATATATTAACAGAAAGTTTTTCATACGAAAATAAATCAAATACAAAACGGAATTTGTCTTTATTAAATTTATAACGTTACACACAGTTCAAGAAAATTGCAGTACGTATTTTTCTACATATACTTTTATAACACATTTTTCCCACAAGAATATTTATTTTACAAATTAGGAATAAACAGTTCAAATGACCGACAATAGTTTCCACTATTTAGATAAAAAGTGCATGGAAAATAAAATTACATAAACTGACAAATACATAAAAATAAAAAAAAATAGTAATACAATCACAATAAACGCAGTACTAAACTTTAGAAATATAAAAATCAAGCAAGATACATACAATTTAAAATAAAACTTACTACATATTACAACTGTAAGCGTTTAACAAAATGTTATACATTGAATTGACATTATTATAGGTCGAAGTCACTCTGCAAATTGAGCCATTCATGTCTAAATTGGTTATATAAAAATGTATGTCAAACAAGCTGAGGACTTTCAATCAAATTATTCAATAATTTAAAACGACGTTTGCATGAAATCTACGGTTCTGTAATGTAGTTAATTGGTCTGTGAATGTCTGGAACATTATATAGGCTATGTATTCTGAAATTTAAATGACAAGTAAATCTATTTTGCAATCCTTCTAACCTAGTTGTAGCTATATACTTTATAAGTGAGAATTCCAGATGACACTTGAAAAAATCAGTCTACGATAAATTGTGAAAAATATTTGCATGTTCTTATTATAAACCCCAACATTTTGTTGCACTGGAGAACCAAAACTCAAATTACCATCGAAGAGAATACTTAAATGTACCTATTTGATTGCACAATGCTATTCAAGTACGTTTTAATTAGTTTACAATTATCAATAGAAGTAATGGTTCGAGATAATTTTAAATCATCCACATACATTAATTTACTTTTTTTTCAAATAATTTTTAATATACAGAGTGACCTACCTTCGAGTAACGACGTCATTACATTTCTTTAAATGGAACACTACATTTTTTTCTCAATTTCCGGATTACCCTAGCTGTGATGTTTCCAAGAATGTTTCATAAGTTGTTCCTAATTGTTACAGGGTAGGCAACAATATCCAAATTATTTACAAATGCTAAAGTTATTTACAAATGAATAAACGTGCTAAAAATGACGTTATTTTAAAGTGTCTACTGGAATGTACTCAATTTATAATAACATTGGTGTTACATAGAAAGAGAAAAGTGATCGATCGTAGAAAATTTTATTTTATTCGTTAATAAAACCTTTGGACACAAAAACCTAAATTAAATTTTCAAATTATTGACCATTCACTGCCAAACAATGGGCCAGACGAGAAACAAATTCTTGTTGTACATTTCCAATAACTTCAAGCGAGATGGCACGAAGTTCTTGTCGAATTCGTTTTTTGAGATCGTTAATATTATTTGGCTTAGTGACGTATACTTGGCTTTTTACGTATCCCCAAAGGAAAAAATCCAGCGGTGTTCAATCCGGCGATCTGGCGGGCCTTTCCTTAGGTCCTCTTCTGCCAATCCACTGATGAAGAAACATGTCATCTAACTAGCACCGAACAGCGATGGCATAGTGTGGTCGTCTTGCTGAAACCAAATTGTGTCATTGGGAAAATCTGGTTCTTCTTCATTGGGGAACAGTACAACCAAGGAAGGACCTAAATCAAATTGAAGAAAATCTAAATATCTTGCGTCATCTAAATCTCCTTCAAAGAAATACGGCCCCAAAATTCGATTAGCGACAATTTCGGCCCAAACATTGACCTTCTGGGGACGCTAAGTGTGTGCTTTCATCGTCCAGTATGTATTGTGATCTGACCAGTACCGACAATTCTGTTTATTAATGGTGCCACTCAGATAAAAGAAACCTCGTCCGAGAAAATTATGCGTTTGACAAAATCCGGATCTGCCTGACATTCTTTTATCACCATTTCGCAAAATTTTGTCCTCTTGTCGACAACTCTTCCACTAAGTGAACTTTGTAGGGATGGTACTTACTTTTGTGAAGAAATCTATCCAATATGTTTTTATTAACACCTAAATTATCTGCTAAGGCTCTCATAGTGCAATGTGGGTTTTCATGAAGGGTGGGTCAAAAAGGCTTGTAATTGCACATCTTCATTCAGTATTCTTGGTCGACCAGATCTGGATAGATCTTTAAGGTGACCATGGTTTCGAAACTTTGCTTCGATTCGGATGTGCTTCATTAAACAAAACACAAACTTCCTCATGAGATCGAATTCTCTCACCATACCCGATCGTCATGAGAATTTAAATCCGTTCCGTTTCACTTAGATTCATGTTTTTACAAAACGAAATCAAGTTAATTAATTAAAAAATACTTAACACTGTAAGAAAGAACCAATTAAAGTGGATTCACTCGTACAATCTTATCAAACTGTTTAAAATTGATTGCCTGTAAAAAATGTACGAGCACGTTCTATCAGACAGATAAAATTAAAAAAACATCAAAGGAATTATGACAAAAACCTTGGTATTTGTAAATAATTTGGATATTGTTGTCCACCCTGTAACAATTAGGAGCAACTTGTGATATATTTTTGGATATGTTTATGTATATTAAATTATTATTTGAAAAAAAAAGTAAATTAGAATAAAAAATTGACTTGTTTCGGGAATTTTGAATAATGTCTTTTATTTACCTAGATAATAATGAATTTGTGAACTTAAGGAGAATTTGAAGTTTATTAACTCCCCTTTCAAAGCATATCCTTTTCCACTAATAATTTTTGTTCTGATATGGAATATTTTTACCCTTTGGTTTATATAATTAAAATTTTAATTGCTACTATGTTATTATCTGTGGATGCCGTTAATGGCTTTCTCACTTCCTCAAGTTTTTAAATAGCAAAATATTTGTATGTATATTTTCATATATCAAACTATTGGTTTTATAATAGATTTAATAAGAATCAACAATATGGCGAACTTTAAGTTCAAAACTCTAATAATCATTGGCACACACACAAAATACACAAAAAACTGGTCTGTACGTTTGACCAGACCCATCTTGATATTTATTTAGACGGACAGAATCTGAATCTGAAGTTTGTTTAGCTTAAATACACTCAACATTTTGAGCAATTTGCATGCGACAATCGTAAAGATAAGTAGGTCAGCTATTTATCTTTTACTTTTTTAAGCAAAAACAGTATTCGTAAAATTCTTCGCAAGATGCGTACTTTATCTGTGATGGATTTATATTGGCACGGATTCGTGGGTCCGACAAAATGTATTGTTAATAACAATTTTGTCGGTTACTTACAAATATTTGAGATGAAACAGTTCACTTATTAATGATGTGACTTTTTAATTATTTTACACTTTAGTACACTAGGGTATCTTTAAAAAATCATAAGAATCCGTAAACGGATCATTTAACGATGTATTTGGACAATCCTTTGAAGATACATCATTAAAAAGAATCGCAAAAATAAATATTTTATGCAATTTAAAATGATTAATATATTTTACCGGATCCGTTATTTAACATTTTTTATTGAATATGAAAATGTCGCATCCTTGTCACCTGGGATTTAATGCATTTGGAAGCCATTTTTATTTTAATGCGTTTTGTAATATATGTTTATAACGATTATTACTTATTGTTGTACAGTTAGGTTAAGTATTAATAGTATCAATAAAATATTATATATGCACTTATTAATAAATAAATGAATAAGTGAAAATATATATTTTTTATATATTGGAGTAATGTAAACAACGTAAATTTATTTTAAATCAATTTTAAATACGAATGAAAAGTATTCGTGATTAGAGAACAAATTGGGCCGATTACACTGGCATTGTTTAAATTTTAAGTTGATCTTAAATTGTCAAATAATACTTTAATGATAGAACGTACAAGCCGCTGTCCTGCTGGAAGCGCTTCATGAAGCACTTTTGTACAGGGCCTGCAAGTCCTGCTAGAACTGCCCAAATTTTCTTCAAGCAGGACACCAACAGTCAAACGTTTCAGTTAAAGTGGTTCTGTTATTAGGTCATTTCTGAAATATTATTTTGTTATTTTGCCAGTGGCGCAGAATATCTTAAATCACAGATAAATAATAAATTAAATCATTTAACGATATTAAGGTACTTAGGTATTATTAAAATTGTTTTTATTTATTTTCTCCACTATGGAAGGAGTTAGAAAAATAAAATTTTGTTGCACTAATAAAATGATAATTCGTGACATTTTTTCTCACTCAAAGTGTCACTAAATCAAAATTAATAATTAATTAAAATTTAAATTTTTGTGGTAAAATTGACAAACTTTATTTTTTTTATAGATGTCCATGGTTACAATGAATTGGGTGTAAAAATTTGAAGAAGTGGGTATTTTTATTTTGTTTTATTATCGTACGTGCTTTTTATCTGTAAAATAGAGAATAAAAAGTTTTTCCTTTTACTCTTAAGGTGAACATAATTTTTTTTTAAATAATCAACCCTGTACATGGGCTGTTTTAAAGGTTCGTCCAAGACAACCTTTTTTTTTAAATACAAACAAAATTGTTATAAAGGGAGGCTTTTTTCGTAAAACATAATATAATAGCTATTTATGATATACGTGTTAAAAGTAAGATTTTATTTTGTGAATGAAGATGATTAAAAAATGAGCGTAGCGAGTTTTTTAACTTCACGAACAAAATAAAATCACTTTTAACACGTATATCATACACTATTTTTTCTACAAAACAATCGGAAGAACTTTAAACTCAATAAAAATAAGAAATCAAAAAATACCACACAGATCGCAATGTTTATGAATCAAAATTTTCGTAGCAACCAGTGCTGTTGTCAGTTACGGAAAAAACGCAAAAATATTGACAGCATTTTCTATTATAAGTATAATGAATAATCTCGATAATGAGCGTAACGAATCCATCCCTGCTGAAACCGAAGAAGCCGCCAGTCGAGCAACATTGAAATTATTGCCGGCGAAATCAAAGGAACAGTACGAAATCGCTTATAGACGCTTTTCGGAATGGTGCAACATTAAAAAGGTCCCTGGGAAATGTAACGAAAGTGTTTTACTGGCATATTTTGAGGAAAAAGCCAAGATATGGAAATCGTCAACGCTGTGGTCAAATTATTCCATGATCAAAACTATGTTAAAAATAAAGCAAGATCAAAATATAAGCAAACATTATAAACTTATTGCTTTTTTTAAAACGGAAGGGTGAAGGATATCAAGCAAAAAAGTCAAAAGTTTTGACGAAGACGCATATCGACAAATTTCTCACAGAAGCAGAAGACGAAAAGTATCTGATGATGAAAGTCGCCGGGAGAAATTGTGTCAGATGACAATATCAAATATTTGGGCACTTCGGTTGTTGTAACCATACCAGATACTAAAACGAAAGTGCCTCGGACTTTCAGTGTTGTTGGTGAATTCTATTTAAACTTTTTTAGAAAGTATATGGCACTCCGGCCACCCAACGCTAACCATAGACGACTTTTTCTTAAATATATGAAGAATAAATGTGTGAAGAATCCAGTCGGAATTAACATGTTTGGTAAAATGCCTGCCGACATTGCAGAGTTCTTGAATCTACCAAATCCTTAACTCTACACCGGACACTGTTTTCTTCGTTCATCGGTGACATTGTTAGCATATGCTGGTGCAAATCTTACTACCATCAAGAGACATGGAGGATAGAAATCTTCGACGGTAGCTGAAGGCTACATTGAAAATTCACTGGAACAGAAGAAGGAAATTGCGTGCCAAATACTTCCTACTGCTGCAACTACTAGCAAGACCATCAGTACTACCAGTAGTATTTCTACAGAAAATAGATGTGTCACACATGTTGACAGTAAAACCAACTTAAGTATGATGACTCCGCAGGGAATTACAATTTCAAATTGTTATAATTTTACTATAAATGTTAATAGTAATAACTAGTTAAAATGTTGGTTTGTACTTATTTAAAATAAAAAGTTGTTCATGTGTTTGTTAAAACGTTTTATTAATTTTCAAAACAAAATTTAAAAAAACTTTGATTTACTTTTAACACTACTGTTAAAAGTATTTACTTTTAACACTAGTGTTAAAAGTAACTTTTTTTAAACACGCGTGTCAAAAAATGACAATTTTAACATCAAAAATGACAATTAAAAAACCCACTTTTAACAATTTTGTAGAAAAAAAAGTTTTTCTATCTATTCACTCTAACCGCAGACATACTGTAGATAACAAATCAACGATAATAATTACAAGTTTTAGTAGAAATCGTTTAATAAATTTTCATCGTTATGTAATTGTAGTGCATCAAGACAAATTTTTGTAGTATTGTTATCAATATCCCATGTGACAGTAGCTAAGTTTTTTGATTTTACAACACTCTAAACAGTTCCATAACATCTTGCCATACATCACTGATCCGTAAACTGAGAAAAACTCCCAGAATTGTCGTTTTTACTGTTAAATACAGCCGCGACGGAAGCACGCCGCCCTACGCCCATCATTTTTGCGACTAAACTACGCGGTTTTCATCAAGTTGTAACTTCTAAACAAACAGAAGTACAGTCGCGGTTCAAAAATATGCTGCAAGCCCATAATGTTTACATTTACCCTATAGTAAAATTTGTACTGCTTGGCGTATGCAAAACCCTAAAATATTACGTTTTTCAAAGTACTCCAGTGAACCGTTTCTGTCCTGCTGGTAGGACGCTGTACATTCTATCATTAAGCGTTCAAAATATCTTTGGAACACCACCATTGTTTCCCAAAGCAGCGTATATAATTGTCCAAAGGAGACAGAAATGGCGTTTACCATGAAAGAGCAAGTTTAATACGTGGCCGCAATGTAAATGTTTCCTACCTAAAAACCATACTACTTTTAAAGAGGTGAGCCTCTTAGTAGAAATTTTTGAAGGTATCAAAGGTTATAAAGCACACATGTGTTTAAACTGTATGATCCTGGTGTAAAACATTTGTGTTGCGACGAATGTACCTTCAACTGGCGTTCAACTCAATTCTGTTAAGATGCTTGTTGAGTTATCCACAGTCTGTTAAAAGGCCTGGAACTATCCTAATGTTGCATTTGTTTAGATACCTCATATTTATGTTAGACTATGGGTTCTTTTTGAGAAACCTGCTCTAATGCAAATCAATTCGCCCAAACATTGTCAGTCACGTTACTATGACCAAGAACTCAAAACGATTTCTTAAAACAGTTCTCTTTTAACTATTAATGACTAACAAAAATGTATAAATGATACTGCAGGTAACAACTACTCCGCGGACTAAGGCCCAACCGGCATTGAATTACACCTGCAGAGTCTGTGTGAGCAGCCAAGAACCCTTGTCAGCCACACCACTAGACATAGACTGGTTTCGGGATTGTTAGCCCTCATCAGTATGTCATAGGTGAGATGACTGACAATTGAACTGGCTGTTCCTTTATATGTATGTTCTTATATAACAAATATGAAGCCCAATTTCAAGGAGCCTCAAGGCCCCAAAAATTAGAATTCAGGAAAAGAAAAATATGGGTGTAATAATTTCTCATACCCAAATTTTTTCTTAATATTTCTAAATCACCCACTGTTATATTTTTTAATCTAGGCATTATGTAAAATCATATATTATTATAGCAGTAATTTTACATAAAAAATTTATAAAGTACGTTATTGCTTCTGTAATATGCCAAATATTGATAAATGTGATAAGTACCTATCATTATTCATAGTTTTCGAATATTTAATTTTTTTCCTATTTCAAAGCAGTTAGATTCTGCTAAGAACAGTTGATCTAATAATTGTGATGTTAAAATGTCCAATTTTGCAATGGAGTATTTTGTCCCAAACAAAGTAATCTGATATAATTATTCATTTATTTGTAACTATCTAGACAGAAACCCAATTACAGTCAATATAAATTTAAAACATAAAGGAACAATAAAAAATAAATTTAAACCTGAGAACTATTTTTTAAAATAATATTGGACTATGTGGCTAAAAGACTTCTAATTTAGTCACATATTGTATGCAGGAAATGCAACAAAATTAGTAATGAATGAAAAAAATCAACGTATACCTTTGTTTTTTTTAACATATTTCGTTGAGCGCATTTTTACATAATAATAATTTAAAAAATTGTAGTAGACAAAGTCAAAGGATGCATTTGTAAACATCACTTATTAGGTAGGTAATAAATATGCAGCTCGTGAATGAAAATAAAATAATAGTAAACACTTTAAAATCGCTGTTAAACTGAACGATATGTTTTATTAGTTTTCATAGATGTATATCACCTTTAGCTTAAAGTAAAAATTAACCTAATAGTTAATCTTTCATACATCAATTGAACAATATGGTGAATGCGCGGGTGTAAAGAAAGCACAAGCCATTATCTCTACAACATTATATTAACACGAGTTTAAATAAATAATTGGCTAACTTATCTGGTACATCTATATCAATAGTTTTTAAAAAATCTATGCTGCTTGCTGCCGTGGTGCCATCTAACGGCGTACAGGGGAAGTGAACAGTTCCACACGTAAGTTGTAGATGACTCTGAATGTATGTTATTTCATGCCATCACTTACGATTTTCTTAAAAGTGGCCTTACAGACAGATAGCAAATTGTATATGTAGATTTGTCAATGTAGGAGTTGTAAGAGCTAATGAGCTCCTAGAATCTATATCCTATATTAGTCGCATATTTGTTGAAATTGTTGTTTCTGGATTAAATCATTTCTTATCATTACTATTATCTTAATTGTTTTTTTTACAATTGATTATGAAAAGCCCTGCGCATTATATTTGATGAAGTAGAAGCCGTGTTTGTATTTACATTGATCTATATTTGAAACAATATTTTTGAGGCTACTTGAAGTTTTTGTTGAAACTAGTAAGCGGTTGGTAGGATGTCTTTGGGCAAAAAACAGGTCGATTTTTATTTTTGAAATAACCTCCTTTTAATATATTTTTAGGTATTAATAATATTGTGTGAAACTAACTACTCTGTGGACAAAAGTCCCAACCAGCGTTGAATTACACCCACAATATCTACCCATATATTCCTTATTAGCTTTTGTAACATTTTTTACTGTCTTAGAAAGGTATTTTAAGCTAATATAAATCAAATCTCCTACAATTTCTATCAATGAAGTCATATGTATGTTCTCTGATACCAAACATCTAAGTATGCTAATGAGCAATTCCACAGACAAAGCTCTATTCAATAATTATCTAAAGAAATGAATCTATATAAATTTACTAACCTGCTTTAATGAAAACACTCTATAAATATCTAACTTCACTTTTGGCAGTGGGAACTCGAAAATTCAACCACAATAGATGAGATCTGACCTATTACTGCATTTTTAGGATTGCTTCTTCAGATGGCCTCCTTGAAGTTGAGTCAAGTATCTAATTATAAAAATTATAAATTAAAATTATTTGAAATTAAATATCGACAATGACAAAAGTGACAGCCTGTCAATTAATTAAATATGACAATACCTACTTGAATAATGTTTGCCCATTATGTAAAAGTTTTTGTATATTTTTAGGTAATAATAATATTGTGTGAAACTAACTGCTCTGTGGACAAAAGCCCCAACGAGCGTTGGATTACACCCACAATATCTACCTGAAGAAGCAATCCTAAAAATGCAGAAATAGGTCAGATCTCATCTGTTGTGGATGAATTTATCGTGTTCCCACTGCCAATAAGTGAAGTTAGATATTTATAGAGTGTTTCATTAGCAGGTTAGTAGATTATTTTCTTTAGATAATTATTGAATAGAGCTTTGTCTGTGGAATTGTTCATTAGCATATCTAGATGTTTGGTATCAGAGAACATACATATGACTTCATTGATAGGAATTGTAGGAGATTTGATTTATATTAGCTTCAAATACCTTTCTAATACAGTAAAAAAAAAGTTAAAAACATTTATAAAGTACTTCCGGTTTTCCCGGAAATTACGTCACCTCAGTTATTTTAAATGAAACACTATTATTTTTGTTACATAAAGAGTTTTTCAACGAAAAGTAGCCACCCTTAGTATCTTTTAAAATTATCTTTTGGTTGAAAATTGCCAAGACAGGTCAACAAAGATAACAAAGGGTACATCTTTTTAAATAAAATTCGAATATCTGCCATCAACTCCTTAGCCGTCAAAGCCACCCCCTCTAAATTTTCAAATGGCACCATACCATATGTGGTACATCGTTGCAAAGATTATTTCAGAGGAAATGCATTCTACTATTCATTTTATATATTCGTATAAAATTAAGATAAAAAAATTTAAAACCCATTTTCTGTTTATTTTGGTTAAACTACAAAATAATATGAATTACCGTTAAAGCAATTGTTCAAAATGGCCTCCGTTAACTTCCATACAATTATACAGACGATTTTGAAAGAGTTCACGAACATTTGAGAGAACTTGCGGTGGCAATTGTCGACATTCTTCTATTATTCTCTACCTAACATCTTCAATGTTAGCTGGAGACACAGGTCGGGTGATCTAGCCGGCCATTCGATGGGACCACGTCTTCCAATCCATCGTCCAGGAAACCGATCGTTCAAAAATTTTCAAACGGGAACCGCATAGTTAGGAGGTGCACCATCTTGTTGGAAAACTAGTTCATTTTCAAGCAAATTTTCGTCATTTTCCAGTAGTTCTGTTATACGCGGATCAACAGCGGATTCGTGTCGGACCAATACCTCGGATTTCTCCAATAAAAAAAACATACACTCATCGCTGAAGCAAATATTGTATAACAAGTTCACGTTATTCAATAGATTATTAGACATAATTTCCCAAAACTGTAGTCTCCGATCATCGTCGTCTTCGTTTAGTTCTTGAAGTTTTGTATGGGTGAAATTTGTGCTTTTTTAAAATTCTCCATACACTACTTGTTGAAACCCCTGATGCCAGTGAAAGTTGATTTAAAGACTGATTGTTATCCATTGCAACGTGTCCCAAAACAGCAACTTCAACAGGTTCATTAATAATTCGTCTTTATGGTTGACGTTTCTTATTTGCCTCTGATCCAGTTTCCATGAATTTTTGCATCAACTTTGAAACATATTGATGACCAATGAATTTATCGGGATTTCATTATTTGATTTGATTATTTCATTAAAAGCATGCGCTGCAGCTCGTGCGCAGTAGTTATTTTTCAAATAAAAACGCACAATCTCGATTCTTTTGGCAGCCGTGTATGCCATGTTGACACTTTTAATTAAAAATGAACTGGAGGTTGACTGAGTGAGGTAAAAGTAGAAAGTGGAAAAAAGAATCGGTATTGTTATCAGTGATTCAACCAAAATAAACAGAGAAAGGTTTTTTAATTTTTGTATCTCTCAATTTCACGCGAATATATAAAATGTATAGTAGAATGCATTCCTTATGAAATAACCTTTGCAACGATGTGCGACATATGGTATAGTGCTATTTAAAAATTTAGAGGGGGTGGTTGTGACCACTAAGAGGTTGATGCCAGAAATTCGGATTTTATTTAAAAATATGTCCCCTTTGTTATCTTTGTTGACATGTCTTGGGAATTTTTAAAAGATACTAAGGGTGGCTACCTTTCGGTAAAAAACCGTTTATATCGAATCTAAAGTAAATTCTAAGTCAGATAATACGCCTTTCAAACCTTGACAGATTGTTCAAAAACGAAGAAAAACCTCTCGTTAGACTGAATAATATATTTAACAATACGTACAACAACAATTTTTCTATAATAATAAAATAATAATAAAATCTATTTTTGAGCTGTTCACGCACGTTAAAGTTTTGCCCCCCTCCAACACCCCTGAAACTGGTAAATAGTTGGTAGGATGTATTTGAGAAGATATTTCTTATTTATCTTTATTTTCGAAATAACTTCCCTTTAAGTTACCAACATTTATAAGGTATTTCCGGTTTTCCCGAAAATTATGCCACCTCTCATATTTTAAATGGAACACTAATTATTTTTACAGATATTGAATCTAAAATAAATTCTGAGTCAGCGCAATACCCAAAACATTGACAGATTGTTCAAAAACAAAGAAAAACCTCTCATTAGACTGAATAAAATATTTAACAATACGTATGATTTAATAACAATCCATCCATTAAATTAAATATTCATTAAATTAAATCATACGTATTGTTAAATATTTTATTTAGTCTAACGAGAGGTTTTTCTTCTTTTGAAACATCTGTCAAGGTTTGACAGGCATTGTGCCATATTATCTGGCTCAGAATTTTCCTTTGAGTCGATATCGGTAACAAATTATACAGTCATTGGCCTCTATTCCCTCTATTCTTTTGTCTGCGCTACGGTACCTTGAAACCTTTTGTAAAAGTAGAAAACATTCGATAACTATAGTTATTTGTTTTACTACTTCAATTCAAAATTTTTTAAATACCTCAAAAAGGAAACAAGTAAAATTTTCACATAAGTAACTTGTGTTTTACATAAAATTGGGACACAAAATGCCGCGATTCTCAAGCAAACAATACAACAGTTGTAGTTCATTAAAAATGATAATGAGAGATTCACGGTTCCACAAAAACGAACAATACCTTAAACAAGCAACAATTTCCAAATCGCTTTTATTACGCTAATTGATACGGCGGCCAGTTTCTAATAAAATATGTGTTTGCAAACAGGACGTGTAACGTCCTTGCGAGGTTTACGCCGCGTAACTGCCTATCTGTTGCACCACGTTCCACTAGCAACACGATTATTATTTAATTAACATCAAAAGAACGGTAATTCGGTCGCGTTGTGATGGCTTGCATATCAAATTAGTTATTGTGCCGAAACAACACTTTCAAAGCATCAAAAAAGGGCGGTTGCTTCTGTCGTTTAGTTGCAATATACCTAAAAGATATCGATATCGTAAGAATATCGATAATGACAAAATAAACACCACAAAATCCTCTATCTGTAATGCGTACAGACATATATTTTTTGCACGATCAAGCTTTTTTAGTTCACTTACCATGTTTGTTCCTACGACAGTAGGATACGCTTACTGGTTGCAAAAGCTAACCAAACGGTAAGTAATTTCCTTACCGTTCTAAAACGGTAAGTACATAACTGTCAAAATAGACATTTTTAACATAGCATTGATTTGGAATTCAGTTTAAAATTTAACTGATTTAAAAGAAAGATGTATTTTAAATTTATTTTTGTACGACCATTCTGTTTCCGACTGATTAGTTTTAGAACAGTATGTTATACAGGGTATTAAAAAAAGAGTGTAAAATATTTCAGGAGGTAATAGTATGAACCAAAATAAGCAGAAAAGTCTTAATAAACATAGGTCCGCAAAGTAACGGTTGCGGAGATATGGACCACTATTCGTTTTCAAACATTTTATTTTATTAACAATAAACCGACAAAGGAAGCTTTTAACAAACAAAAAACAAAGTTACAGAAGATGTTCAAAGTGCCCTCCGTCCATTTTCAAGCAGGCACGACATCTTCGTCTCAACGATATTCTAACTCTTTCGAAAACATCCTCCTTGGTTTGGATTTCTTGACACTTTTGATTAATCCGTAGCTGCAGCTCTTCCAGGCTATTTACAGAAGTACCATACACTAATGTCTTTAAATATCCCCAAACAAAGAAATCTAGAGGGTTCGGATCAGGCGTTCTTGGAGGCCATAAAACAGGTCCGGCTCTTCCTACCCATCTATCTGAAAAAGTTTGGTG
This sequence comes from Monochamus alternatus, assembly GCA_037114965.1. Lineage (NCBI taxonomy): Eukaryota > Metazoa > Arthropoda > Insecta > Coleoptera > Cerambycidae > Monochamus > Monochamus alternatus. Next base: position 38,489,414 of record CM073435.1, read on the forward strand.
TACATGCTCTCTAACGGCCATGGAAAAATAAGCTGGAGCACCATCATGCTGGCACGACATTTGTTGCCTCTGATTCAAAAAAATGTTTTCCAAAAACTCATACAGTGTGTTCTGCAGAAAGTTGAGGTAAAACAACAGGACCTAGAAACCTGTCACCTACAATACCCTTCCAAATGTTTAATAAAAAACGTGACTGATGTTCAGATTCTATTAGAGCATGAGGATTTTCGTTGGCCCAAATATGTGTATTGTGAAAATTAATCACTCCATTTCTTGTGAACCCGGCCTCATCAGTAAAAAGAATGTTTGCAAGAAAACGAGGGTCTTCAGCATCATGACGTAGAAACCAGCGGCAAAAAATCAAACGTGCTTGATGATTATTTATTAGATCTAAGGCCTTTACTCGTTGCACATGGTATGGAAGGATTCTCCAAACAAGAGGACCACTAATTCGTACCTTGGCTGATATTCTCCGCACACTAGTACCTGGATTCTGCTCTATCAGTGCTAGAATTTCTTCTTCTGCTCTAGGAGTGGATACCGACCTTGGTCTTCCGGATAAATGACACTGTTTGCTCAAGGAACCGGTATCACGTAATCTTTGGTGAATTCTTCCAAACATGCGTTGTGAAGGAATCTGGCGATTTGGACAACATAAAAACGTCGCGCTTCGGTGGTGTTCCCATTAGCACGACCATACATGAAATGTATGTCTGTCAATTCTGCGTTAGAGTAACCAGCCATAGCGAAAGAAAACTTGTGCACTGAGAACAACTGTCAAATACGTACTGTTTATTTCATTAAACATCAATCAACTATTATAAGAAAATATACAACGTTTTCGCAAAATAAAAAAAGGGGTTAAAAAACATAAAACATTCCATATCTCAGCAACCGTTACTTTGCGGACCCATGTTTATTGAGACTTTTCTGCTTATTTTGGTTCGTACTATTACCTCCTTAAATATTTTACACTCTTTTTTTAACACCCTGTATTTACTAGTTGCCAAGCAAAAACGTCTCGGTAAGTAATTACTTACTGTTCTGGTTTTGACAGGACGGAACGATAAGTAAAATATATTATTTGCTGTACAAAAAATACGAAACGCCTAATATAATTTTGACCTAAAAATGTTTAGAAATCGCGTTTTTACTACTAAAAATTAATATTAACGTACCTTCTGAATCAGAAATGTTTCGTTTGGTGCTTCCATTAAAAATATAGCAACAAGAATTTTTTATTTATGCTCTTTCCATCATTTCCTTTAAGCCACTTATTGAAACTATTATATGTTTTTTCGTAACGTTTTTAGATTTTTCAGGAATCACTGAAGAATATCCTATACCCCAAACTTCTTCAATATCTGAATTATTTTCGTTTTCTGATTTACTCATACTCATACTCATTCGTTTGACAAATATATTGACGTTTAAAAATAAATTTACAGGCGTATCCATGGTAACGACAAAACCTACTAGACAGAAATAATCTTAATATTTTCGAGATATTTTTTTAGTTAACACCTTTCTATTCATATAATAATCCTACAAAAAATAGTATAAGCATCTTTAGTCCAAGATCCCACTGCGAAGTACCTTCATCCAAATGTTAATAGAAAGAATTGCATTTCAACATGTGTTTTATGTATATTCTAACACAAATTGTCTAGGTTGGCTAATCGAAGTCGGGTCCTAGAGGCATTAATTATGCATTAAAAATATTAATTATGGAGGTGAACTATAAATTAGTTTGATGCAACAAAATATATACCAATAGAAAATTGTTAGTCTGCGTTTTAAGAATATATAAAGTTAGTGTATATTTTCGGGTCTAAAGTGTGACAACCCTTCGCGTAAAGGTTAAATTTTGGGCGCACAAAATAAAACGAAATGTGCAGGTATGCGCTCAAAGACAGATTCAGTTCCAGACAGTCCGTTGTTGTTTATAATTATATAATGTGTTTTTGAAAGGAAAAGTTATTTTTATTCCAATATTGGCGACATAGCGAAGCGATCGGTAAACTCTCCTTACTGTTCTCGATACTTAATATACTATTATTGATGCTAAAATTAAATGTGCAGTTTGTACTGTTACTTATAGAAATTAGAACAGTTCATGTTTTTCTATTTCGGTTTCAGTTATATTTCTATTTAACGTAAAATTAGCTATCGAGGCCAGTGAAGTAGAAGCTTTATTAGTAGGTAATGGTTCAGCACATGATTTAGAAGTAATGCACGATGATGTATTGTCATTATCGTGAAGAAGTTTATCTGCATACTGCAGTTTACTTTGAAGGGAATCTTCGACATAGCTTTCAGTAACGGTCGAGGATTTCCATCCCCTATACGTTTTTTAGCCCAAGCACATCCATACCTTTCGCTAGAAGGGTGTCTGAAGTACGGCGAAACCAATGATCTGTATAATTTGTAGAATTTTGTAATTTCAAATACTCGGCTATCTTCGATGGCCACTGTCTAATTGTTCCTTTTCCCACTACCTGGTTGTAACATCTTCCTTTGCGATATGTGAAAAATACATACGAAGATTTTGTGTTTGTTGACCGCAAGTTGATGTACTTGCGGTAAATTTCTAAATAATGGGTATTTTCATCCTGTCTGTTTGTAACAGTAAATATTTGCTAAATATTTGTTTTTGTTGCGGAATTTTTACAACTATATATGTTCCTTGATCGTTCAATGTTCTCAATGGTCATATTTTATAACTCTTCCCTTTTACATGCTCCCGATATTCCCAATATCCCTACATAAAATGCAAAACGATATTTATCACCTATACATGTAAAATCGTTAAATTTATCTAATAAATTAAATATCTGTCGATGGATTATTTTGGTCTTTAACCAACTTTTAACATTTTTTCATTAGAAGTACCCGATTAATGTAGCAGATTTAACATCATGAGAAATCATTGAATTAAGCAGTAAGTCGTCAACAATTTTTTTTGTTCGATTAAATAGTCGCGTATTTTATTCATCTTTGTTTTATTTCAAGAAAAATGTTCTTGCAGAAACAATCAAAAAGTTAACATCAAAAGTTTTTTTCTTCTCCGTGTACTTTCAAAATATTCCGAAAGTATTTGGAAATAATTTAAGGACTAATGAATATATCAAGAATTAAATATAATTTATCATTTTGTCCAGGAAAATTATGCTGAGATTTTACGTGAGAAAGTTTAATAGAGTTTTTATTATCTGATTTCGAATAAGTGTGATAAAATTTCGATAGAATTTATTTACGCCATGTTTCATTTCACTTCGCTTTCGTATTAAATATACCCTTACTATAATTTTAGATATCCTGTTAGTTTAAGCGAAAAATGTAAAAATATATTTTTTTATAGGAAAAAAACCGTAGCAAAGATTAATAACAAATATAACAGAATCATGAACATATTGTAACCTCTACGTTGACTTAGCGTGAGAACATGTCACGTAGACAAATAAACTTTATTGTCATTCTTGATTACACAACAAATGTATCTCAACAAATTCACAACTGTCAAATTCTGTACTTTGACATTTCATTCACGTTTGACTTCTGAACATAAACTGTCCTGTGATGGCGAATCCGATCCGTTTATATAGGTTTTTAGAGTTCGTAAGTTTCTGCGATCTTGAGAACGTGTCAAGAAACAAATAGACTACAGCCTGAAATATAAGGTATAGATAAGTATAAATAAGGTATTACAAAAAATATATTGCTGTTTTATTCTCCTCTACTACATTCTGTTCTTCGCCTTTTTTCCAATCCATTACATTTTTCTCCCTTAGATTTATTGTCACAGCCTCTCTCCATCGCTTCCTCGGCCTCCCTCTTTTTTCTTGTAGTTTGGTTTACTGCCTACAATTTTTTTTAATATCCTTTCATTTTCCATACGTTTCAAATACCCTAGCCACTGCACTCTTCTGGCTTTTACAACTTTGTCTATTGTTGGTGCCTGGTACATTGCATATATTTCCTCATTATTTCTTCTTACATTACCTTCCTCCGTCTTCTTGTCCTAGAATTCTCCTTAAGATCTTCCTTTCCCACCTTAAAAGGTTTTCTCTTGACTTCTTATTGAGGATCCAGGTTTTACTACCATACAGCGCTGTCGGTCTCAAAATTGTTTTATACATTCTAAATTTTACTCCTCTGGACAAATTTATTGATTTCATTAAGTGGTTGACTGCTGCTGAACTTCTATTTGCATGTATTATTCTTCTATTAATTTCATGCTCCTCATCACAATTAGCTGTTATTAGCGTCTCCAAATACACATATTCTTGAACTTCTTCGAACACAAACTCGCCATGATGTGTTCTCAATTTGAAATTGGTATCCTTTTTTGTTCTTCTTACAGAAGCTTACTTTTGTCTTAATTTATCTGCAATCCCACTTTATGAGCTTCCTCCTCTACACGTTTTCTCGTAACTTTTTCTAATTCCCTGCTACCTCTAGCAATAATGGCCACGTCATATGCATATCTTACTATTTGGTGACTTTTAAGCAATATGTATCCTTCTCTGTCCAACTGACTATCTCTTTTCTAGTACTAAATTAAAAAGAAGCGTTGAGAGTGGGCCTCCTTGTCTCCGTCCTGTGTTAATAGTAAAGCCTTCCGAACATTCACCTTTTATTCGTACTTTGGATTGGGTATTTTCTAAGGCCATTTTCAATAGCCTAATCAGTTTGATTGGTATTCCAAATTGTTTCAATATTTTACTTAGTTTATTCCTTTTGACCGAATCATATGCTTTCCTGAAGTCCACAAATAAGGCTATTGCTTTAATCCCATATTCATAGCATGTAGTCAGGATTTCTTTTACCATGAAAATTTGGTCCGTTGTTGACCTCCCCTTTATAAAACCTGCTTGATACTCTCTTATCTGTAGTTTTGCTATAGGTTCTATTCTCTGTTGTATTAACGTTGCCATAATTCTATACCCTATATCTAGCAATGATATACTCCTACAGTTTCCGCAGTCAGTTGCATCTCCTTTTTTTTAAAATTGGTATAATCATAGCATCTCTTCAATCTTCATTCTCTTCTCCAAATCTTCCAGATCATTTCGTATATTCTTTTATTTCATACTACAGTACTGAGACCGGGAAATGTTTACTTTCTGGACTGCTTTAAAAAACACAATATTCACATTTTTAAAAGATTTTATCTTTAAAACTACAAAATCAAGCCTATAAAAACTAATTATAATTATAATTAACAGTAACTGTGCAATGTGAATTTCCTTGCAGGCTGAATGCAGGAATACCTTTAGGGATAGAATCTTCACTAGACACGGTAGTGGTGGTGGATATAGTTTGTTGCTTGGTCTGAAGAACCTGTATAAAGTTTTCTCCATTTTGAATCATCCTTGCTGCTTTTGTTTTGTTTTCTAAAGAATCTTCAATATATTGTTCCGCAGTAGATGAGCTTTTCCATGCATCATGACGCTTCAGTGTTGATAAATTAGCTTCCGTATTCTCCATTTTTTGGTGCCCCCCCAATGGTATGTATGCCCGCTCTTTGGGAAACACATGTTCCTCTTTTATAACCCAAAAAAGAAAATCTGCCTTCATATTTTTAAGTCGGAGCTTAACGTATTCTCTGAATATTTCCAGAAAATTTATTCCATCATTGTCGTCACTCAATACAGTGAATACCCGTTTTGTATTCGTCTTAGAAATGGGAATGGTTATAATTAGTTTGGTGCCACAATCTTCAATGTCTTTTAGGGTATAACTCTTCTCGCCGACAACCACCAGCAATGCCTATCATTGCGATTACCTGTAACAATAGAGAAAATGGTTTAAAACTGATTGTCAAATTGATGAAATTTCGACTAACAAAACCAAGAAATATATTTTTTGTAATTAATTGACATTGAGTACCTATATCATTCAAGATGCACATTGTTTAATTCAAAACTAATGAAAAGGTTAAACTTGTTTTACCTTCATCAAAAGATATTCTTCTGATGGGGCTTTCTTCATGAATCTATTAACTTCTTCTCTTGTTAGAACTTTTGATTTGTTTGCCTGATGACCAACTGCTTGCCTTTTTAAGAAAGCCACCACTTTTGGATATTTTGAAATATCACTTCCTTCTTTTACCATCAGCATAGACTTGAACATCGAATATTTTGCCCACATTGTCGCAGGATTCATCTTTTTCCAAGAAGTACTCCAAAAGGATATTCTCATTCAGGCCGTTTTCCACCTTATAGGTTTTTCTCCACACGTTGAAGAGCTGGTATTCCTTATCATAACGAGCAGAAGACTTCGTAGGCACCAATTTACTGGTTGCTTCAGCACATTTTAGCTCGATTTCTTCCATTTTTTACGAAAATTATCACAAAATACGCACGGGATGACAAACTGTCAAATTTGTTATTTTTGTATTTACATCACTAAGCTAAATCAAAAGCTATGCGATAAAACAAGAATCGAAACCACGCTAACACCTACATACAGGCAGGTTATGTCAAATAAAACATTAAAATTTAATTTTTAATACAACACAGTATGAAATAAAACGTTGTACGATACACGGCCGTGAAATATCATTAAAGTCCTCGTCTCTCGGCTCCTACGTCGCCTCGTCCGTAAACATCTAGACTTGTACTTTAATATACCATTTCCCGACCTTGTAACGTAAATAACTATGTCCTAAATCCTCTCCTGCGTACTTAATGTTCTCTGCCGTTATTCCGTTTTTCCCTGGTCTTTTGTTATTTTTTAAAGCTATATTATGTCTTCCTTTCCCTTTTTTCTCTTTTTTATCTCTCTGTAGAAGTCACGTATTTCTTTTCTCTTATAATGATGTTCTATTTCATCTATTTTCTTAACCTGTTTTGCTCTTTTGTTTAAACACTTTCTTTGCCTTTCGTCTTTGTTCCCTGTATGTTTCCTTATCTTTCTCTTTTACTGACTGAAGTGCTTTTAATCCTTAGCTTATTTCTCTTCTCCACCTTTCTGATACATTCCTCTTTATCCTCATCTGCAAATTATTTTTTTTTGTATTACCTACTCTCTCACTTGCTGTTTGTATGACATTTTCGATCTTTATCCATTCCTCATTTGTATTTGCTTCCAATAACTGTCTGTTTTCTTGCAAACCTTTACTTATCTCTTCTTCATATTTCTTTTGAGTTCTCTCATTTTATAACGCCGCCATATTTAGTTTTCCTTTGTAATCCTTTCCTTTTTATAGTTTTTTTTATCTTCAAATCTGTTCTCATCACTAGATAGTGATCCGAGTCTATGTCTGCACCTCTGCATAACATAATTAACAAACTAAAAGGCAAGTGAGCTTCCAAAACAATATAAATAAAAATTGCAATAAGCCCATGTACAATATTTAAAAAGGAGCCGCAGTGGATTTAGATAGACTAAAAATGTTGGACTATTTAAAACTCAAAAAATAAATAATTGTGACGTCACACAGTATTACACACAAAGGATAAAATAGCAAAATAAAGATTATTAGTTGTTTATCGTGCAGGTTTATTTACTTTCATAGTCAGAGTAGTATAAGCCAATACAAATGGCGTTAGGTATTAGGTTTACCTCATTAGAAATTTTCCGACGATCAGTATGTATAATCCCTTTTTAGTTGGACTGAAATAATAGTTTGCTGGTGTATTTACATCGCCAAGTCGACTTTTTCCTAGGGAATACAATTAAACAGAGACATCGACGCTGCCGCAAAAAAGCGGCCAACATGCGGTCTAAACCAATTTCCCGGTAATGAGATAAACTCGGATCTGCCATCAAACTTGATCTGTTTGAATTCCGTAATTAACGACCGACGACGCAGTTGCAGATCAATGTCGCGGCTCGGAGCTAGTGTTTCCGAACCCTTGCAGTGTTTGCATATTGAATTCGACGGCGTTAACCCTGCTGAAAATGCGGCTTTTAGGAAATCGTTTTATATTCAAGATAGAATTGCTTTGCTCGATATTGTAATACCTTTAACTGCAAGCAGTTAGAATAGAAAGGAGGTCTTCCTAGATATTTTCAATACTTTGGCCAAGATATTGGAGCCAACAGAATTGGTTTATTTGGCCAATTTGATAGGACTCAAAATAAGAAAATAGCTCTCTACTGAAACATGCATCGGAAGCTACTTACATTTCAACAATGGGATGTGCAAGTTGAAATCCCAGAAAGTGATGAGGGATTTAGACCACTATTAACAGTGAAAATATTTAAAGAATCGATTACGTACAAACTTTCAGCATACAACTATTGTTCTGTTGCGATTGTTTGGCGTGAAGTGGGTATAATTATTAAATATCCTGACAAGAGCTGACTTCAATAAAAGAGTACTTCTGGCTATAACAGTATGAAAAGTAGATTAATAGAGGTTTAACGTTCTGGGAACTAGAAATTTAAGTTGGTTAAGGAATTATGGACAGTCGATCTTATTATGTAAGGGAGAATGCAAAATTTTAAGACAATAGTAGTGTCTTCTAAAATGTAATGAATTAAGACCAAATCGACTTAGTAAGTAGTTATGATCACAGCCATGTTCAGGACATCTACCTTCATCGCGATAAACAAGATATTTCAGAAATTTTCTCTGTACTGCCTCAATCGATCTAATATGACATTCCAAACAATCGAGCAATATTCGAGCTTGGACCTTACACATGAAAAAACAAAGTTTTTAAAAACTGAATGTCATGGAAGTTCTGACCTTGTCTAATTATGAATCCAAGCGCTTTAATTGAAGCAGATAATGTGTCCTCGATGTGGGACGTAAAACTTAACTCTGAGTCAAAGCGGACTTCAAGAAACTTAGCTACCAGCGAGCCAGCACAAGTGAATCGATTACATAATTGAACAGTATCTTATTACGTTTACGAGTAAATGACATCGTTTTACATTTATTATTATTAAGAAATAGTTTGTTCAAAGTACTACCATTGACTCACACTGTTTAGGTGCGGCTGAAGTTTAACACAATTATCGACCGAGTTAACAGCAATTTACAGTTTCAAGTCATCAGCAAAAAATAATGTTTCACAATCAATTACGTTATTGAAATCATTAACAAAGAGAAAAAACTGTAACGGGCCTAAATTTGAGCCTTGAGGAACGCCAGACGGTACTAAATAAGAAATAGAATTAAATCTATTATAAGTGACCTATTGGAAACGGTTATACAAATAAAACCGAAACAAACTGACAAGATGGTGGGAGAATCTATAACCGCTTAATTTAGAAAATAGTAATAAGTGATCAACACGTCAAATGCCTTGGAGAAATCTATATAAACCACATTCTCTTGCCTTAACTTGCCCACTTAGAAATAAATTAAATTAGTATTAGTGGAACATTTTTCCAAAAATGCATGTGAGAAAATATTTGTTATGAGAGGGTAGATGCACGGGCACCTCAAACACTTTAACGAAATTAGATAACTCACCAGTTTTAAGTATGGGACAAACACTGGCTGCCAAATTAAAAATTATAGACAATGGGAAGGCAAACTCATTAGCACAATCTATAACAAAAAAACTCGGCAATTTGTCCGGCCCACAAGTCATAGAGTTCTGACTTACTCGTGACTAAGTGCGTTTCATTTTATGATACAGCAAAATAAAGGCACTGATATTTCGGTATATAAATTGAAAATAGATGTTACCGATAGCACTTAACTGGCACATGTAATACTACTCAGCCCCAAAATCTATTTCAATGTTCTAAAACAATTTCAATTTATTATCAAAACATAAAGTGTGAATACTAAACTTAGTAACTTCTGCTACAGTGTATTTGTTCTTACTACATTTTTGTCTTTACCGAAACTTGGTCAAACCAAGAGATATCAAATAGTAATTTATTCTTCATTTAGACTTATTCATTCAATCGTGATTTGTAACGACATTTTTCTGTAAAAAGGTATGGATTCTGAAAATGGTAGCTTTCGGAAACCAGTTTATATATTTGTTATTTTTATTTAGTCTTTGGATTCCTGTACTTTTATGGTTTAAGTTCTGGACACCCTGTATATGATACCTCTTAATATTGTTTTGCAGAGCTACATTCAAGTTAATTCTTATAAATATGAAATTTAATTAAACTAAAATGCGTCCAAATTCTCGGTTCTTAACTGACAGTTCTTCACAGCAGCAGTAGAAAATGTAAATTTATTTGTGTCTGGATGCATTTCAGCAGAATGCAGCGATGTTTTTACAGTAATCAAAGCAATATTACACAAAACACCTTCGTTTACTCAACATTTCTAACAGCAAAAAATATATTTTACCCCTATATCAAGTTCCATCAGAATAATTTCAAAAGTCAAACTGTACTAAAATAACATGATATATTTTATTCTACGGTCGTTTGTGTCCAGATACCATGTACAGGACGTCAGAAATTAGTATGTCATGTCAAGTTTAACAGAAAATAATCAAATACAACAGAATAATAATTATAGAACATATCGTTTCTACGTTTTATTGAGAGGACTTACCAAAACTGTTCCAAATACTTTCAATAGTATTTGTACACTAGTGTACAAATGTGTGTAAATACTAAAACACACACAGAATTTAATACTCGAAATTTTAATTGTAGGACGCACTTATAAGATTGTTATTACTATAAAATATTTATAAATTTAAATATATTAACTAAAAACTAAAGAAAATACATGAGGTCACAATGTAAACACATTGTTTCATTAATAACAACGAATCCTTCACTGCTGCAATGCATCACAGCCGTTTAATTTTCCGTCCGCTGAAAATTCCGAGATACGAATGTTGTTATAAACAGGAGAAGCAGCTGTCAACTTCCGCTACACCCGCTAATTCTGTTCAGCTATAGGCGTCTCCATTGTCATAGCGACCATCCGTATTTCATCTATTGCAACTAATTTTGCGTGTTCGTATATGTTTAAAAGTGAATTTGAGTTTTGGAAACCATTGAATGACTTCATTAAAACAGGTATTTTTTTCGTTAGTAAATTTAGCTAGATTAATTTTTATTTCAGATAATTACTGAATCAACTCTGTCTACGGAATTATTCCTTAACATACCTAGATATTTGGTACCAGAAACATACAGTAATAGGAATTGTAGGAAAGTTGATTTACATTAGCTGAAATACCTTTACAATGCAGTAAAAAATATTAGAATATTTTTGAACGATGGTACAAGTAATTGAAAATTGCTTTTACATGTGCTTTTCCCATATCTTACATAAGAATCTTTAAAGAAAAAAAGAGCCACATAATGTGCGTACGTTAGAAAACGACGTACCTAGTTAAATACTAAATTATTTTTAAAGTTATTAATTATACAGGGTGTCTCATAATTAGCTGCCAACCCTGAACAGGCCGATTCTATGATCAAAACTAAGTAAAAAAGTTCATATGAACATGGATCCAGAAATGGAAATCATTTTTTTGCAATATCTCTCAATCGCGTTGTGATAAATGAATGAAATTTGGTATACACAGCTAAATTTTGATGGGCAATTTGATGGACTAATCCATTTATTTCCACAAGGTCCATTGGAGTGGGTGCGGGGGGACCCTTGGTATTTTGCGTGTGTAACTTTTTTGCAGCTTAGTGTATCCATCTGACTATCGAAACAATCGATTCTCCTACCTGTTTTATTTGAAAAAGGTATACTTTGCTGAAGTCGATAGGAGTAACCATTTTTGAAATAATCCTATTTGAAATGCTCAGTGCACCGAGTAAAAACTGTTCTGGTTTTAGGTATAGTGCCTTTTTTGCTGAAAATATAGCAAAATGTAACTCGAAAAGTTGTTCAGAATGGTAAATTATGGAGACGTGCAAAATTTCAAAAAGATCGGTCTGCTTTGATAAAATCTTTGTACCTACTTTGTTGAAAAATGGTTTCATCAAACCTCGCCGATCTTCTCGCTATAAAATCGAAGCATGGTATTATGAATTCTGATCCACTAGTGTGTTAACTGAAAACAGACAATATGTCCTTAATATAGTGTTTGTGAATAAAAATTATAATTTTAACACAATGTATTTTGAAAGTGTTATTCGTTCTACAATGGGGAACTCTATATATATGCGAGATTTCAGTTTCAGAACGTTTGTTGATAATTGCATTGCATTTTAACTTATAATTTCAACTGATATACTGCAAATTATATCTGATTTTAAGCAAACTCAGCTCTTTTGAAATAAAACAGTGGCTGACTGAAGATGACTATGTATTTTAATACAATCATTTACAGCTCTTCTGAAAGCTTATTACACGTATCCTGCCTTCAAATACCGACTAAAAAGTGCTTTGCAGGTATTACTCTTGTTGCAGAACCGTTCAATTTCCGCAGTAAAACTGCTTACAAAGGCACGTGCTAAAAGTTGGCGCAATAAGCCCACGAGGTTAATAAGCAATTACCGAACTAAAATTCCACATCTGAATGCAACTTTTGCGCTGCAAAGGATCTACTTTGCGCTAATACAAAATAATATGAACTTGTCTGCAAGTAATTATAAATTACAAAATCCCAGCTGGCTGTTCATATTCGGTATGTTTTAAAAGTGGCATCTCCAAAGGCCGAGTTGGAGGAATGCGACGATGCTCTGGATGTAATTATTCGAGCAGAATTCCATTGCGCTGGGATTCAAAGGCGAATCTGTTGTGGAGCATCGGACCAAAGCGTTTTCCGTAAGGTGCTGTTCAGCACTCTCATTCTTTTTAACAAACGTTGCTTTATATTTTCATATTGCCCGGATGTTTTTACCAACCTGACTTCACGCTTTGTATGGCGAAGCTGATGGTGGCATCATAATAAGGCATATATGTAAATATGGAGGAGTTTTTATAACGGTAAAGGGTAGGTCACTCCTATTTACATCCTGTCATCAGCGAAGTGCCTCAGGGATCTGTTTTGAGACCAGAGTTATTTTTAGTTTTCGTTTCTGACCTTCTACCTCATCTATTACTATCGTATCTGGTTTCAACAGAATGTATTCATGTCCAGTTTACGATTATTTAGAGACAATTTTACCTAATCGCTGGATTGGAAGTAGATTTCTTCTGGAATAACTAGCTAGATTGCCAGATTTATTTTATTTAAAAAATAAAGCATTTGAAATGAAGCCTCATAACTCAGGTGACTTAAAAGAACGAATGAATACATAAATGTGATAAATAACACCTGATTACGCGAAATGTAGTGCGTGTCTACATCTAGTGGTCGGTGGCTACTTAATGCTGGGTCTGATAGGACCACAAACAGGAAGCGACCCACTACACTGTGGGTACTATTAAAAGCCTCGACCTGTATCGCCATTGCCAGCTGAGATATTTGCAAAACTGGAATTTCAGGAAACAACTACTCTGCGCGCTTATGTCCAGGTCAGCATTGAATTATATCCGAAAAACCTATAGCAAACAGCCACATATAGTTGTATGCCATGCTACCAGTCAGTGACCACTAGATGAAGATGCGTCCTACATCCCGCGTACTCATGTCCTATGAGTTATGACAGAGAATAACCAGCCAGGGTTACTCGTCAGGCATACAGCTATGACAGCTAACAAGCTTGAAACCGGTATATGTCTGCTAACTGTACAGCAGTTTCACAAAATACTGTATCAACTGTTTGTGATGAAACTCTTAGACGTCGTTACAAAATGTGCATTCACGAAATTTTGAACACCTTTTTAATGATAATACTGACTAATTTTTATATGAATCTTTAAATTCAAGATACTGGTTTATGAGAAGTGCGATAAGTACATATTATCGTGTGGCGGTCAGAGTAGACCAAATGCTATACCGAATCCTTTTTGAACCACATTGAACTGCTATAATGCTTTGGCGGTAAACGTGTGGCAGTGTTTTTATATATGTATATCGACGGAGGAAATTCACCTGGTCATGGTCGTTGGGCCGAAAACTTCTTACTAAACAAAAATAATGTTTGAGAGAAAAAGTGGTATCCAACAAGCATTCAGCAAGTATAAAAATCTTTGCAATGACATGTTTTGATGTAAACAAAGCAGAAAACAAAAAATGAAATTGAAATCTCTTCAAATATCAATTCTGAAATAAACCTTCGAAACTGCCACTACCCTCATTCTTAGAGCAGCCCAACACGTTTTCATTAGTAGTTATATTATTTTCAGATGTTGTGAAATCAGAAATGATAACGGTGCTTGGTTTATCATTACCACTAAAAACTTACTTATTAAACTAAAAGCTAGATTATTTTTTTAGATAATTATTGAATAGAGCTTTGTCTGTGGAATTGTTCATTAGCATACCTAGATGTTTACTATCAGAGAGCATACATATGACTCCATCGATAGGAATTGCAGGAAATTTGATTTATATTAGCTTAAAATACGCTTTTTAACACAGTAAAAAATGTTACAAAAGCTAATAATACAGAATATATGGGTAGATATTGTAGATTGTAGAATTCAACGCTGGTTGGGGCTTTAGTCCACAGAGTAGTTAGTTTTACACAAAATATATACAAAAAAAAAACAAATATTCTCAGTTACATGCTTTTCTCAAGAAACAAAATGAGGGATATGTACCGCAAAAAATCGCAAGTTTTTACAAAGGAGCAAATTGATTACTTTTTGATTAGTGCACCTAATAATTTATATTTGATGATGAAAGTGAAGATGTACTTAGGGAACAAAGGAGACAATAACAACTGCGGATCATAAACCTTTAATTTATTACCAATGTTTTTACAAATCTGGTCATTTTGGCAGTGTATTCAGTCAAGTGTTTCTTTGAATTTGTGTACATTATAATGCCAGGACGTGAAATGTCTGCGTTTACCCGAGCAAGAATGACTGCTTTACATGATGTAGGATATTCTAATCATCAGAAATCGATGTTGGGCATTCCTAGATCATTTGTTGTACGAATAGTACATAGATATGAAGAATTTGATACAGTGGAAAACAGACCTCGTAGGGGACGTCCTCGAGTATCTAATGAAAGGGAGAATCGGGATTTGATGCCATAGACATCGCACTTCAGCTTCAGCTCTCAGGGCCGACTTTCAAGGTACGTTTCGCCGTGTTATATCAACACCTACTATTCGAAGACGACTCTATAACGCAAATGTACGTGCTAGAAGACCATTGCGGGTCCCCACTCTATTTCCAAGGCATCGTGCTGCCCGTTTCCAGTAGGCGCGAGAGCATAGGGGTTGGCTTTTACGACAGTGGCGGTGGGTCTTATTTACAGACGAAACCAGAATTGGGCTGGTCGACAATCGACAAAGAGTCTGAAGAGAACCAGGTCGTCAACAGCAACTTCATTTTCCCCGTGAAGTTGCTCCGTATGAAGGGTGTACCGTAATGTATTGGGGTGGAATAATGTTCAACCGTCGCACCCCATTAATTCGCATACTGCATAATATGACCAGTCAAATTTACATCGAACAAGTTATTACGCTGATTATCTACCCCCTACGTAATGAATTAGATGAAAATTTTGTGTTTATGGACGACAACGCTCGACCACATCGTGCAAGAAGGATTCAAGAGACACTCGAAGCTGGACATATCAATAGATTAGATTGGCCAGCCAACTCTCCTGACATGAATCCTATTGAAAACATGTGGGAGAGAACTTGCTTTGTTACTGCTTTTTGATTTAATAAATTTTGTCAAAAATGTCACACATTTTCCGCTTTTTAATTTTCTAAGTACTCAGTTTATCGAATATATTGTTTGCAGAAAAAAAGATTCAGAAAACAATATACTTTTATAAACGTATTTGGTTTTTCTGACAAATACATTTCTTTAACAAGAATGAGGGGGATCCGAGACTTTTGACGTTGTGTATATTTATTCAGTAAACTTTGATCACACCATATTATTGGAGGATTATTCTATGATATTATGAGAGGTTCGTCGAAATGACCGTTTAATAAAATGAAACGCACATCTCATGCTTGATAAATCAGCGCTCTACAATAACTAATCAGCGCTGAAAAGTGTGATTGTTCATTACGGCAATCGATAGGATTACACGAGCGTTGCATAATAAAATAGTAAATTAGACACGAATGTGCATGTCATTACGCGCAGTGAGACGGGACGGCGTGTGTGAAATAATTATGCATGAATTTGTTTTAGTGGACCGTGCGGAGAATATGATTATATTATGACAATGATATGTTTGCGATTCTGGCTGCGTTCGTATTCGACAAATTCGATTCGAGGTTTTCTCTAATTTCCCCCGAGTCGCCAAGTTTAAATAACCTGCCGGGCGCAGTCGGTTTTGCATTAGGAATCAGATTATTGTTTCGAATTACCGACAAATGAGATTGTGGAACCGTCTAGTGAGTCGCGCCGAACCCTTAACAGTCTGGAGGACAAGACTAGGATGTTGCTAGCCTTGCACCACAGCAGTACTTTTATTCGCCAATTTAGGGTGTCCCAAAATTAGCCTGCTAAAATTAACTGTGGATTTTACTACCAAGAATAAGGAAAAAATGTTATACAGGGTTAACTTAGTACAAATATTTTAAGAGAGAGGGAAAATAAGAATTAACGGAACTATCTATCAAAAAATGTCTAAACTTATTTATAAAGAGGAAATTTTTTCCAAAACTATATTAAATCCTTATTTATCGCCGTCACTGGCCTTCTGTCAGCCACTAGGTTAGGTATATTTTGTTTAAGGCAAAGGTGTCAAACATAGTGACAGGTCACCGCATTGACACGTGTATCAGTCGCTTTGAAAGAAAACAAAATCTTTACAAAATGTAAATTATTATTTAATGATTTAATGAGAAATACGATATGGTAGCACAGAGACAGCACCTACCTTAGTAATATTTATTTGTAGGATTGATATTTGGATATATTTTAAGAATATATCATTTTCTGTTTTCTTATTTGTTTAAAGTAAAACCTGCCAAGATTTTTCTACTTGTTGTGGTGTGGACCTCTCCTTCCCTCGACCGTTATTTTTGTTTCAAGCGAGGTACATATCTATTTGGTCCGGCGGTCATGACCATCGATTACTTACGTAGGGAAAAACCACAAAGGATAATAAAAAATACACGGCAAATGTACACAAATACATAAAAACACTGCCACACGTTTACCGCCAAGGCGTTATAACAGTTGTTCAATGTGACTCAAAAAGTATTCAGCATAATATTTTGTGTACTCGGAAAACGTCTTTGGTATTACGCTGCCACACGAAAATATGCACTTGTCACACTCCCATAAATCAGCACCTTATCCGTCATCTAGGCATTTGAATACGACTTATTTGTAAATACACTAAAAAATATGCAAACAATTAAATTTGCGAAAAGCAAGTACTGACAAATTATTTCAACTATTTTTTGACATCTGCAGACACCACCTGCCATCTGTAGGCTACTCATGCAAAGTGCAAATCACGGCGATAAATTTTTAAACTTCTTGTGTTGTTGGGGAATTAAATTCTGTTAATACTAAAAATAGCAACAATATTTACTGTAATCGACGATGTTTGCATAAAATAATTAGTAATATTTTAAACTATAACATCCCAAGATATTTATAGTGTTCTGTAAAAATGTTTCTTAGACCGTTAGATATAACTAAGCTCTGTTCTTTGTTTGGAGAGTATGCAACAAGCAATGCAGTATTCTAGGTTATGTTATTTTAAAATATTTAAGTGAACTAAGTATTTTATGTCGGATGTGTTACTGGATAATTATGACGAGTCTGCAAGGAGTGAATATGTAGTTTTGACAGTGTGCAATGAAAGAACGAAGAACGAATACAAAATATTGCAGCTAACCGGATTAATTGTTATCTATCAGGTACTTAGTTATTATTATTAATAAAAATGTTTATTTTCGTCGTTTCTACACTTGACACGCTGCAAAAAATAACGATCGCACGGTAGTTGACATATCTAGTTATCTCTGACGATATGATTGATTGTCATAGGCACCGACTTTCCGTAGAGAGGGTTTTGCCCCAATTTTTAAACATTGAGCTAGAATTCCAAAATAAATTGTTTTTGTCTTTTAGACCTCTTTGAGCATGTGGTTAAAATTTTTATACTTAGCCATAGTTAACCCTGTATAATCATAAGTCCGTAGACGCCCCCTAATGGAGATATGGCCCCTTAAATGGGGACATCTAAATTTCATTGTTCCCAAATATTTCCGAAAGGGATCAAGATAAAGTAATCAAATGTGAAATTTAGAATCACAATTAGATTGCGAATCTAATGTTCTGAAAATAATTCTTCATAATTGATCATAGACGTGCCAAACTGAGGGGGTCAGTGGGTAAATATTGCTCTAACTTTCTAGTATCTCGAAATTTTCGTCGTCAGATCAAAAAATTAAATTTTTTTGTCTATTTTACATGAAAACTGTACTTCTATTTCAATTCGATAAACTGCTCTGTTTCGAGTAATATTAACTTAAGAATTTTGTGACATACCAAAAAGTTTAAGATGGAAACTATAAATAGGTAAAATATCCCTCAAATAGGCTCTGAGAAAATACTGTCGACTCATTTAACACATATTAAAGGTGTTATTCAAGCGTTTTAACATATTAAAATACTTTTTTCCACGGTCGGGAGTAGAAATCAGTTTCTATGACATCAAAATTAAAACAGAAGTAGTCGATTATTCCCAAGGGAGTATAATGCTCCCAAGGGAGTTTACATTATGGAGAACGTTTTTCATGCAAAAAAAAGATAACATTGAAATTATTTATTGACATTTAAATTAAATGTTACATTTGTACAATTTTCTAAATTAATACTAGAAGGAATATTACTTTCGCTTACATTTATAGTTTTTGTGATTGCGCTAGTAGTGGTACCTACTAAAACCTCATTAGCAATTTTGGTCTTATTTTCAATGGAGTTCTCGACATAACCCTCAGCGACTGTCGTTGATTTCCAACCAGCATGACGCTTTATTGTCGTGATATCCACACCAGCATCTGCCAGTAATATCGCTGAACATCTTCGTAAGCAGTGACCAGTATAACATGCAGCATCAGGCAATTTTAAATACGAAGCTACTACACTCGGATTTTTTCCTATGATATTCTTGCCAACTGGCTGCGAACTACATTTTCCTGCTTTGTAGTACAAAAAAAAGGCGCTTATGCTTGACGGGGAGAGGACGAAGGGACAGGTATTTTCGAAACAATTCAACCATATTTTCCACATCGGTAACCAGAAAGGTTCGTGGAATCTTTGTCTTAGTGTTTGGAATTTTTACAATCAAGGAAAAGCCTGCATCCTCACTATCATCTACAGTTAAATTGACTAGTTCACCAGTTCGACAAAAGTAATCTTACCTCAATCATTAAGAATTCTTTGTTATCTGCACTTGATAGAAACGGTCGATTTCATCCTTCGTCAATATTTTCGATTTTTTCGCTTGATATCCGTCACCGGTTCTTTTCAAAAATGCGATCAGCTTGGGGAATTTGCTTATATCTATGTTGTCGTAAATTATCAAGCATTACTTAACCATAGAATATTGCGCCCATAATGTGGAAGCTTGTAATTCTTTGCATTTTTACTGAAGTATGCCAACAAAACATTCTCGCTGTATACTTGAACATTTTTCTCGGCGCACCACTTTTTGAACCGATTGTAGGCTATATCGTATAAAGATCTTGACTTCGTATGCAGTAAATTGCTTATTGCAATATTTGCAGCCTCCACAATCTCTTCCGACTCACAATTATTCATTGTGCACTAAACAAGCTTTAAACTAAACCAAACTAACACCTTAATTTGACAATTCTTTTTGTTTGTTTATTTTATACTTATGACAATAACTCAACGACTACTAAATAAATGCTCAAATCCGAATACAATAATTCTGGTGCTACTTACTTCATAACGACAAAATATGTGTTTTTAAGTTAATGAGACCGTGGAAAAAATAGTATATACCATTCGGGAGAGATGCTATTTTGTCCTCGGTGCATTCAAATTACACCTCTGCGAAAATAACGCATTTCTCTCCCTTATAATATAATGTACTATTAAAATGCATATCAGTAATGTAATTAATTGTAAATTTTTTAAGTTTAATATAGCCTATTAATACTTAAATTTTTGAAACATAATATGTAATGTGTCAAATAAACTGACAAATAACTTGTTAAAGCCTACTAGAGATAATTTGATCGCTTGCATATCATATCTAATATTTTTGTGGTGTCACAAAATTTTTAAATTAATATTACTCGTAAACGGAATAATTGGTTGAAGTAAAACAAAAGTACAATTTTTTTGTAAAATTGTTCAACATTTAAAATTTTTTGATCTGACGGCAAAAACCTCGAGACATGAAAAAGTTAGAGCAATATTTATCCAATAACCCCCCTCAGTTTAGCACGCCTATGACTAATTATGGTATTGTTTTTAGAACATTATATTCTCAATCTAATTGTGATGTTCAATTTTAAATTTGATTACTTTATCTCGATCTGTTTTGAAAATATTTGGAGAAAATAAAATTTTGGGGTCCTCCTTTAAAGAGCAATAGTTGAGTTAAGGGGCGTCTATGAACCTATGTTTATATAACTTTTTTTTCTTATTTTTGATCCACAGCTAATTTTTGGCAGGCTAATTTTGGGACACCCTGGCGGGTGCAGCCGCTTTTTCATTAAGAATCAGATTATTGCTTTGAATTACCGGCAAATGAAATTGTAGATCCGTGTATGACAAAGTCGTGCCGAACCCTTAACAGTCTGGAGGACAAGACTACAATATTGCTAGCCTTGCACCACAGCAGTACTTTTATTTCTCAATTTATACAGTGTGTTACAGAATGATGTTAAGAAAATTTAGGGGCATGTTTTATGTTTAAAAAAAAAGAGAAAAGGTTTCTACAGGGTACCCGAAGTGCCATAATTTTAAGGACATATACAGGGTGTCCGGTAAGTACCTCCTAATTTCTCGGGAGTGTATAGGGGAGGTCAAAATAAAACTAGTCCTTCCTATAATTTTTTTTCCTAATGTGCCCCCTAACGAAGTGATGGGGGGTCAAAGGGGTACCTAGTAATTAACGTTTAGGATTATAACTTTGAAATCACCCTGTATATTTTAATAAAATTTTCGTACGTTGTATTACACATGGAGCTCTACGATTTGATGCTAAAATCAACTTTTTGCTATTATCAGGTGTCCAGAAACGGACTGGCCCTATCACAATTTTTCTCAAAATTTTGACAGAAGTAATTTTATCAAACTAAAAATATTATTATTAGATACTCTGAAGGTTTTTCTTTAAAAATGGTACTCTTTATTTATTTCGAAAAAATGAACGGTTTGCGAGATAAATCGGTTTTGAAAAAAATTGGTAACAAATACAACAATTAAAATTTATTTTTTTACAATAAAATCATTCCCGCTAGTGCCAGCCTACAGATTCACCATAAACATTTACTGGTGGTGAATTAAGGGAATGAATAATGCCGTTTCTTGTAAAATCAACATCTATGACCAAAATACATCTACAAATTATTATTGCTCTTGTCTCCATGGAGTTCTTTTCTATTGTTTTCGTTCTTAGACCCTGTTGATTTTAAAGTACTTGTCAAAGGCGCGTGACAGAATAAAAATTCAATTTTATTGTGGTACTGGTTTTAAGCCGTTAGAAAAACATTTAAAAATGGAAGAATATTCCTGTGCAGAATATGCTGATATGCACCTAATTTATGGGAAAGCATTATGCAACTCCGTGGAGGCAAGAAGACTTTATGATGACAGGTTTCCGGGTCGACTTTTGAAAGAGTTGATCGTAGTTTAAGAGAAACAGGTAAAAAAATAGTGAAAAACGTTAGTGAAACTAATTTCTTCCGAATCCTTTATTTAGGAAGCTTTTTGCCACGCCGTGGTGGAGCAGGAGCCCCGAGGAGAGTACGAGACCCTCATGTAGAGGAACAAATATTAGAAGACGTTGCTAATAATCCTTCAAATAGCATAAGGATGCTTGCGGCACAAAACAATGTTACAAAATGGGCTGTGAAAAGGACATGCTATGTCTCCAGATGATTATCCAAAAAGACTTCAATACGCCAATTGGTTTTTACAGCATCATATTCGGAATCATGCTTCACCGATGAATCAGGTTTTACAAGAGACGGCATAATTAATTCGCATAATCTACATGTCTGGGATGAAGAAAACCCTCACGCTTTAGTTCTAACTCGCTACCAACAAAGGTTTATGGTGAATGTGTGGGCTGGAATTATCGGGGATCATTTGATTGGTCCATTTATTCTGGAGCAAACACTTAATGGTGCTCTTTATTTGCAATTTTTAGAGGAAAATCTAAATATTTTATTAGAAGAAGTGCCCCTTCAAATAAGAACTGAAATGTGGTACATGCATGACGGTGCACCACCCCACTTTGATCGTTTAGTACGTCAACATCTGACGAATGTTTTTGGTGATCGATGGATAGGTCGAGGCGGATCTGTATTATGGCCACCTAGGTCGCCCGATATAAACCCATTAGACTTTTTTCTGTGGGGTCATTTAAAAAATAACGTTTATTCAACACCCGTAAATAGTAGAGAGGAACTTCTGCTGAGGATAACACAGAACTGTGACCATCTTCGCAATAATCACGGAATATTATTTCAAGTGCACCGGGAAAACATTCGTAGGATTAGAAAGTGCATTGAAGTACGGGGTGCTCATTTTGAACATCTACCGAAGTAACATTTTGGTATCTTTGTTCATTGTTGAATGTTCTTTGTTGCATGTCTTGTAAGTAAGTTATTTTTCAAATGTTATTTTTAATTGGTCACTACTTGCTTATAAAGTATAGCCAACCCGTTCAAAGATATCTGGACTTAGTTAAAGAAATTAAATGCATGAAATAATGTTGTTGTATTTGTTACCAATTTTTTTCAAAACCGATTTATTTCGCAAACCGGTCATTTTTTCCAAATAAATAAAAAGTACCATTTTTAAACAAAAACCTTCAGAGTATCTAATAATAATATTTTCAGTTTGATAAAATTACTTCTGTCAAAATTTTGAGAAAAATTGTGATAGGGCCAGTCCGTTTCTGGACACTGATAACAGTAAAAAGTTGATTTTAGCATCAAATCGTAGAGCTCCATGTGTAATACAACGTACGAAAATTTTATTAAAATATACAGGGTGGTTTCAAAGTTATAACCCTAAACGTTAATTTCTAGGTACCCCTTTGACCCCCCATAACTCCGTTAGGGGGCACATTAGGAAAAAAAATTATAGGAAGGACTAGTTTTATTTTGAACTCCCCTATACACTCCCGAGAGATTAGGAGGTACTTACCGGACACCCTGTATATCTGACCAAAAGCAATAAAAATCTCCTATGAAAAAAATGTCTCAAATGTTTATCTACAAATACATTTCAAAAATAAAAATATAAATGCAGTAATACGCAAAACTCTGTAACGAAATTACAAACTAAGGTATACTTAATTTTTTATATATTTTTAGGTATTAATAATATTGTGTGAAACTAACTACTCAGTGAACAAAAGCTCTAACCTGAGTTGAATTACACCCACAATATCTACCCATATATTCCTTATTATTAGCTTCTGTAACATTTTTTTACTGTTTTAGAAAGGTATTTTAAGCTAATATAAATCAAATCTCCTACAATTCCTATTGTGGTTGAATTTGTCGTGTTCCCACTCCCAAAAAGTGAAGTTAGATATTTATAGAGTGTTTCATTAACAGGTCAGTAAATTATTTTCTTTAGATAATTATTGAATAGAGCTTTGTCTGTGGAATTGTTCATTAGCATACCTAGATGTTTGGTATCAGAGAACATACATATCACTTCATTGATAGGAATTGTAGGAGATTTGATTTATATTAGCTTAAAATACCTTTCTAAAACAGTTAAAAAAATAAGGTATAATTAAGGTTAAATAAAAACGCCTGCAACGTAATTTGTTCGTTATTTGAATTTTGGTTCAGTATTAATTAAGTAATTGAATTGAAGTTTCCGAGAAGCTTGTTAAAACTGTAACCTTCGACATCGTTACACTGTCAGACTGCTTCTGATAACCTAAAAGTAATATTAGTCATAGTGGTGGGTATTTGGAATTATTATGTACAAATACATAACAATCCTAAGATAGTATATGAGCAACGTTGTCACATATTCAAGAACAATTTGCTATCATAATTTTGATACCGTTGGTCAGAGAAAAAAAAATGTTAAGTCAAATATGTTTTGTTTAATACAATGTATCATATAGCAAAATTAAAGCATTCATATTTCGGACACCCTGTATAAACACGGGTCTGGCAATACCTCGTTTTCGAGATATAAGTTGTTTAAAATTTTCTGTCTTAAATATTATTGTCTTCTTTTGTCGAAAACCGATCGTGATATTGAGAAGAGATTTGGTACACAACAGTGTATAGGTAAGAACTAGCAGTGGTGTTCGTGCCGTTAAATACTCATTTTTAGTAAAAAATATTGTACGCCACTGATTATTGAAGAAATTGGTATCTCTTCAGAAACTTACATAAAAAATAGTTGGCATCTGTAAATATTAGTTTTAAATTTCGTGTCAAAATTCAGAAACAGAGAATAGAACACTTTTTGTCACATTCATTTTTGACACAAAAAAATGTTCATTGTGACAATTAAAAACACCATTTCTGGTAAAAGAAACTTCATTCGTGAACAAAATGAAAGAAATAAATTGCCGATCTTCTGCATTTTTGTGGCTTAGCCATTGACAATCCTGCAGTTTGACTGGAAAATCAGCTTCAGTTGGCTCTCTGGATATGATAAGGATATAGCTGCTGCTCTTGAAGGATATGGACCATACATTAACATGGTTCATATTCTCTAATTTATTTGTCACACGTCTTGTACTTATTGCAGAATTTTGTTCAACCGCTTGTGAAACATATTCATGATTTTCCACTGTTCGTGCAGTTCCTTGCGCTCCACAATCTATAAAATTTCCTGTTACTTTTCCTGTTTCCTGTTACTTTTCCCTCAAATGTCTATGAACTTTCAAAAAAGTATTTGCACAAGTAATTGGCGGTCAGAGAATACATCTTCATAGAGACGTCTTGCTTCATTCAAATTTCCGTTTGGCACATCAGATTGATAAGTTTCTTAACAAATACTACAATAATTCAAACCTCAATGTCTTTTATTTATCATGACCAAACAATGCATTCATGCAGCATATACCGATATGTTATTGCTTTTGGGAAAGTTTTTGAGGGTATACTTTAAAAAGTTTCCAAATTGTCGTACTTATACCAATTTACTCACTATTATCTGCCGTTGATAGACGTTTTACCTTAAACACCTAAAATCACATAAATCAGCAGTATGCAAACAAATTGATAGGTAGAGGTTATGACGCTTCTGTAAATTGGCCACTACGTTGCAAATCCATTGGATTATTCTTTATAAATTCTCCTTAGGTCCATCATTTGCAAGACAGAGAAGAAAAGAATGCGATACGTAACAATTACATCGACTCTTTCCTCATAAGCATGATGAGAAGTACCAAAAGAAAGTCTAATAATGACACGTTGCAGCAACTCAGTTTGAGTTTGCTTTCATATTAAAGCTAGACACCACACAGCTAAACCATCTTCAATTATGGGCCGTATATTTGGAATTGGTAAAGAATATTATTGTAAGCAACTCTTTCCATAACTTTTACTCCAATGACAGTACTACTCTGTCTTTGATTTTATTTTAAAGTAACAAGTAGGATAAATTACCTTAGATAATCGTAGTTATTTTAGTACGCAATTGATTCTAAATATATGAAAAATATATAAATTATTCACTTGGTTTTATTAAGTATACGTTTTTTTCCTTCAATGACAGGAGAACTGAATTACGCGCCATTAATTTTTTCCTTGTTCGTATGTATTAATTTACCTACATTATTTCGTGTAATCAACAAATAATGAACCAGACATGTAAATATACAAACAAAACCAACATGCGGGCAAGTAATTTCGAAATCCAATTGCTCATTAGAGTTAGTTGATTGAATTACATGTCGCCTATAATTTTGTATGAAAGAATGAAACGAGGGTACGCTATGAGTATTAAAGTATCGTATTCATTCGAAGTAAGTAATGTGATTTCTTACAGTTTAGCTATCTTAATTTTTTGTTTAGAACAAGTTCTTCTGTTCCTATTTAACTTGTAGATCAGTTCTATAAAAACTATCTGCTTTCAATCTGCTGTCTGTTTATTTAACACAAAGATTTATTGAATACTTAAGAATTTGTTAACGGATATGTTTATTCTTTAAAGTTTAATCCTATCGTACCTAACACATGTCCACGACGATTTCAAGTCTTAAACTTATTAGGCACTAAGACTCACCTAGAAGGTGCAATGTAGACTTTTCCTCTTTTTCTGTTAATTAACCCTGGGAAATCGAATTCTTTCTATTTATATGTTGTACATACACTATTTTAAACTGATAATATCCAATTTAAAGTCCTGCTCTTTTTTTAGCCTTATCTTATTTACTTGTTCATTTATATATACAGCCAATTGAAAATGAGGACCATTGCAGTCTATACTTCTTGCGTAAAGAGGTTTGTTACCTTCATTAGGTCTTTCACTAAATTTTCGTTTTATAGAGCTCGCTGGGGTAGTTTGTTCAAAAATTCCAATTCAAAGATTATATGGTAGGTTTCTAACTATTATATAATCTATATTGCTCAAATTTAGTGTTCCATTTGTTATCTTTTGTAAGGAAACAATTATCTTTCTTTGCATAGCTCCTCATGGTCTTCTTCCAGCATTTACGGCTGCCAAAAATTGACTATGACCGAAGGAACGAAGTAAAAAGTCTATTTGTTCTGTTTTGTTCAGTGCTGTTATAAAAATTTTTTACTTGAAATACTGTAGAGAAGAAAGCCAGACTATAGTTTCTTTGTGATTTAGGCATCAAATCAGCTTCGCCAGTTTCTGTTCCACTGTCTGTTTTGCTTGGAACTCAGGTTCAATCACAACATTTCCTGAAATCTTTCTAATAACCTAAAATGACAGAAATATTAAAGGTAGGTATTGGGATAGACACATCCACGGTAATAAATTTCCGTTTTCAAGTCAGATAATCTGCATCTTATATTTGTCATCAGCTCAAATCTGTTGAGGTTCTTGTTAAGATATCTTGAACATTCTTCCATTCATTCTTGATCAAAGGCTTTAATGGATCTTGTTATATAACATTATGGTAATCCAAATGCTGATTTTAGTGGTCTGGAAGGCCAAAGTATACTTCTCTAGAAGATACAGCAGACTGATCCCTGAACCTTTAAATTATATGCTTTATTTATAGCGTTTATTATCTATTTTAATACATTCTCCTGCACATATAAAACCTTAGGATCACAATCGTCACTCCTCTTTACGATCTAACAAATATTATTCTATCTATTCTATACAGTTTATTGTAAAATAGCATACTGATGAGAACTAACAAGCTTGACACTAGAATATGTTTGGTGGATCGCTGACGAATGAGTTTAGGGTTTTCAATGCTGGTCGGGGTATTAGCCCGCAGAGTAGTTGCTCACGTTCATCATAAAGTAGCTGATAACCACTAAATATAGTTCTTATATCTTGCGTACTCTTTAATGTTTGATAATTTTTTATCTTCTGATATTGTCAGAACTGATTCTTATACAGCAGTCAGTTACAGAGTGATAAGTTTGTATTATAGTTTTAGAATGATGCATAATACTATACTCGCGTCAAGAATTCAGACGTCTTACGTCACGGCTGACGTTACACATTTGTTTTTATTGTCAACGTAATTTTCGATATTTGGTCGCGTTAAAAATAATCATTTTTTGCAATTTAGTGCAATATATAATGCAAACTTTTAGTGTAGTATATAGTTTTATTACTCTCAGTTGCAGTTTCTTAAATATTTTGATAAAAATATAATGAATTATTCATTTGTTCGTATGACGTAAGTCGTCTGAATTCTTGTCGCGAGTATACCATAAAAGTCACAATAACTAAATACCCATAGATATAGATAATTCTAGGTAAGTAGAAAATAATTAATTTCGTTCCGTTTTCTAGTTGTCATAGATTTTTTTTTTATAAAAACAACTAATAACCGATATTCCATAACCAAGTGAGAAATATTGAGTTGAATTTGCAAATTAATAGTTGTGACGTCACATTTATTATTGTTTTAGCGCTACGAATAGCCGAAAAATTCAGAAGAAATTAAATGTACAATATTTTAATCCGCCTATCTACATCGATTATCCATTATTTAAAAATTCGTTCCGAATTCATAGTCTATGTTGTGCCACCCTGTAATTTTTGTACTCCTAAATTGGAACACCCTATATACAGTATGCGCCAAAAGTATGGAATAAATTCAATAAAAACGAAACAATTATTTTTTGGGAAAAATCTTCGAACAGGTCGATTTTTAATTTAAAAAATACATATTTTAGTGTAAAATGCGATTTTCAAATGTTATTTGTTTTCGAGTAATGACATCATCCATTTTTTTTTAAATGGCAACGCCATATTTGTTTCCTTGATTCTGAAAGATCGTTTAATTCTCTATCAGACAGTACTAAAATTGTGCCCTCTTACATAGGAAAGTTTTCGAGTAAATGACGATTGAATGTTAGAAATCGTAAATTTTATCCATAAAAAAGTAACAATTCTGAGGTATGTAAAATAAAATATAATTGATTAAATTTTATACTTAAATTAAATGTTCCAATTGCCATCCACCAACTTCTTGACAATGCGCAAGTCTGTGAAGAAATTCTTCTTGCACCTTATGAATGATTTCTGGGGTAACTCTCCGTATTTCGTCCCGAATGCGATTTTGAAGTTCTTCTAAATTACGTGGTTTATTAATGTACACTTTTGACTTCAAGTATCCCCATAAAAAATAGTCAAGAGGTGTAAGATCTGGCGATCTTTCAGGCCATTCTATCGGTCCGCGTCTGCCGATCCACCTCCCAGGAAAACAGTCCAAAAAATCTCGTACAGGGCGCGCATAGTGCGGAGGTGCACCGTCTTGCTGAAACCATATGGTATCGTCAGGAATGTCAAGGTCATTATCGTTAGGAAAAATTACTGCAAGGGCTGGAACAAGGTAATTTTCTAGAAACTCTAAATATCTTTGTCCTGTAAGGGTTCCTTCAAAGAAGAAAGGCCCTACTATTCTGTCGTCAACTATTCCAGCCCACACATTTAATTTCTGAGGGTGTTGGGTCTCTGCCATCCAATGAGGATTTTCCCGACTTCAATATCTGCAAGTTTGACGGTTTACTGTACCATTCAGATAAAATGTGGCCTCATCTGAAAAAAGTATTTGCCGGTGTAAATTTCTATTTCCTTGACATAAATCCATTAGAATTTCGCAAAAGTGTAAGCGGCGATCGGGATCATCTTCATTGAGTTCCTGCACAAGTTGAATTTTGTAGGTATGATATTTTTCCTTCCTCAAGATACGTAGCACTGTGCTCTGACTAGTGTCATTGTTTAATGCAACCAATCGTGAAGAATTATGAGGATTATCCACCATACTTATCAAAATGTTCTGTTTCTGAATTTCATTAATGCTTGGACGTCCAGGTTTTGGAATATTTACAACATTGCCAGTTTCTCTAAATTTAGACTCTACCTTGCTGACTGTTGATTGGCTGATAGGGCGATCTGGATATTTTTCATTAAATAAATCGCAAACTTCCTGCTGAGTTCTAGTCATATTCCCGCATCCGATAAGAATTAAAATTTCAATTCTTTGAGTAACAGTTAAATGTGCCACAATACTTTAAATTGAATAATAATTTCTATGTCGCTTACAATACTTATTAGAAAGTCGGTGTGACAATGACACTTTGCAAAGATTTTCACCAACGTGATCCATAAAAGAACTATGGAATTCGAAAAACTAAACTTGATAACGTTTATGCTTTATTTTAATTGATTTACGTTTTCCAACATTCAATCGTCATTTACTCGAAAACTTTCCTATGTAAGAAGGCAAAAGTTTAGTACTGTCTGATAGAGAATTAAACGATCTTTCAGAATCAAGGAAAAAAATATGGTGTTGCCATTTAAAAAAAAATCGATGACGTCATTACTCGAAAACAAATGACATTTGAAAATCGCATTTTACGCTAAAATATGTATTTTTTAAATTTAAAATCGACCTCTTCGAGGATTTTACCCAAAAAATAATTGTTTCGTTTTTATTGAATTTATTCCATACTTTTGGCGCATACTGTATGTACAAGTATTCAGTAGGTAGAATGTTATAAAATCAAATTGTTATCCTTTCGCTAACACATTCTGTATTAGATTGCTCTTAGTACATGGTGCAATCAAAATCGAAGCCTACTTGGTGAAGGGAATAATCATCTAATTAATTAGAAGAATTATATACCGACATGGACGGATGTGTGGTCAACGTTACGCTTTACGCACATCGCCGTTAACGATGTAATAAAATTCCGTACTATTCGAAAGTGATTTTATGCAGTTTTGGCAGTATAAGTCTTCGTAAAATAAATTTTATGGAGTGGAAAAGTCGTTGAAGGTAAATATGCATTCTATAAATTTCTTTTACCAGTTATACAACACTTAAATTTTTTAATTCAAATAAAAGTCATTTTCTTCTTATCTAAAGAAAGGATACATGATGTTGATGTTGCAATCAGTTGTAGGAACTGGTTTCACAAACAAACGCTGAAATAAATAATTTAGAAGGCGTTATCTTATGTATATACCTAATTTTTTTTCTTACGATATTAGATTGCAAATCAAATTGATTCTAGTTAAGGGAAATATACACGAAATTTGGTTTATTATGCCGTACTCAGCATTCAGAACAATTATTAGTCTGCTGATTTAAAGCTTCATCTAGAATGAAGATCAGTGCTTGGGCCTGTGTTGTTCACAATTATTATAAATGAGATGAACTTGGAACTATAATATTTTAACTACTACAGCACATTTCTGGCGTTACCAATATTTGCATATTCTAAGTGTTATCCTATGCAGACACACTTCATTACTTTATTTGCCTCTACAAGATGATATGCATATGACATCAAAGGAATGGAACTAACAAGTAGTATCATGTAAAATGAAGTTATTATCGAGTTTTCCTCATAGAATGCACACATTGGTAGAAAACGTAACAAATTAATTTTTATGACAAAACATCGTTTAGAAGCTTCACCATGAATACATTTCTGAAATTGTATATTCGCCCTCATTTAGAATTTGTTGTAACTGTTTTCTCTTATTATTAAAAATAGCATTTTCTAGGATTGAAATGTGTCGAAAGACGTGCCACCAGATTTCCAATTGGTCTTAAATTTCATATGAAGAACGTCTCATGCGCCTTCGTCTTCAGAAAAGATGATGTAATCATCCACAAGATATTATTATTATTATTACAATATGGAAAAGGGCAGAGGTTTTTAAAACCTATTATGCCCAAAAAAAAAAGAAACTACAATATATATCAAATTATATAATGACGTACAACATTTACAATAATATAATTACATTGTGTTTGCTCACGATTATAATTAAACATAAAAACATTAATAAAGTTTTAATTGGAAAATAAGTAAGCATCCAATCGGTTCTTAAAAATGTTCACAGATGGTGCAGTGACAATCGATACTGGTAAATTGTTCCAGGCGGTGAATATTCTATTTGTCAGGAAAAATTGTCTTGTCCTGGATTTGAAATTTTCTTTTTTTAATTTTAATTCATGGCCTCGTAATCGGTAGTCTGTGTTAAGTGTATACAGAAAAGACCAAAATTGTGCCTTAAGACCTTAAAAGTTAGAATTAAGTCACCCCGAAGACGGCGCTGTTGAAAATCAGTAACCTTGGCCATTGACAGTAGTATATGAGGGCCTCAATCGTCCAAATGAAAGCCTTGTTGCTGCACGTTGAACATTCTCTAATAAATTTTGATCACGGATGAGCTCGAGGCACCACACTGGACCGGCGTATTCAAGAATTGGCCGCACATAAGTTGTATATAATTTACAAGAGGTTTCAAAAGATATATGGAAAAACGTCTTACGAAATAAAAATAGTCTGGTATTAGCGCGTTTACACACTGAGTTGATATGGTCTGACTATGATAATTTAGAGTTTACTATAACACCTAAATCGTTGTGTGTTGACACTGTGCTGATCAGTTGCTTACTTAAGTGATATGATAGAAGAGGGTTGTTCTTGTCAAGATGAAGCACTACACATTTAGATATATTTAATGGAAGAAGCCAATCACTGCACCAGTTATTTATAGAAGTTAAATCATTTTGAAGAGACTGATGGTGAAAGATGGGGTTAGCGTATATCTTGGTGTCATCCGCATAAAAAGATGTTTTGTTTCCGAGAAGATGTTGGATGTCACTGGAGTAAATGAGGAAAAGCAGCGGACCTAGTACAGAACCTTGTGGAACACCGCTCGTAACCGGTCTTTCTTCAGAATATACATCGCCTACTCTAACTTTGAAAAATCTGCCAGATAAGAAGTTTCCAATCCATCGGATCAGGTCTCCTCGAATTCCTAGGTGTTCAAGTTTGTGTAACAGTCTTCTTATCGGCACCCTGTCAAATGCTTTCGAGAAGTCCAGATAAATGATATCTACTGGATTATTCATATCTAAAGATAATGACCAGTCATTAACACAGTGTCGCAAATTAGTTAAAGTTGATCTGCCCGGAACAAAACCATGCTGCTGGTTCAGTACGATGTGCTCCCGTAAAAGAAACTCAGTTATAGATTCAGCAATTACGGATTCCATAACTTTGCAGGCAATGGGAAGTAAACTTATGGGACGATAATTACTGGGATCTAGCTTATCTCCCTTTTTGTAAATTGGAGTGATGGATGCCGACTTCCAAACTGATGGGACATGTCCTTGTAAGAAAAATTGTGACATTATCATGGATAGCGGTAGAGTAATGTTATTGGCACATTGTTTAAAGAAGAAAGGAGATAACCCATCCAGGCCGGGAGAAGAAAACTTCCGAAGTTTTAATATATGTTTTTTAATTAACTGTGGAGGAAATTCTATTCTGTCCAGAGTGGACATCACACGAGGGCACAAAATAGCAGGAAGTTTATCATAGCCAGAGCCTCTGAAGTTTCTTTATTAGTTCCACATAAAGTTCCGTTTTCATTAGTAAGAAGGGGTATGGAAACTTTAGAAATCAGTGACGAACGGACAAATTTAAACAGCTTTTTGTAATTGCCACTATTTACAATGGAGTTCTCATAAGCTTTTCTTGAAATAATTAAATGTTTCATGAGAGTGTTAGAAAATCGACGATGAGCTAAATAGTCCTGTATATCTTTGGAACGTTTGTATTTCCTCCAGAGGTTTCTTTTGTGTCTGACCATACGTGAGGATTTCCAATTAATCCAAGGTTTTAAATAGTTCTTATATACAGTTTTCAGTTGTGTATTCTCAGAGATGCAGGTGCCAGTAATTTGATAAAATTTTTCCAGAGTTGCTTCAACATTCGGTGATTCACTAAATAACAAGTCCAAATAAGAAAGTTCTTGATTGACTTTAGCAAAGTCTGTGAATTTATGGGTGTAAAAGTTACTTCTTGCACCAGACAGTAGAGTGAATTGAATGTGGGCTGTTATAATTGAGTGGTCAGATTTACCAATAGCTGAGCCAACTTCTAAATTAGATATGAGCTGTTCATCATTTGTTAAGACAAGATCAAGGGTTGAAGGTTCATTATGAATACGATATCGAGTAGGTTCGTTTATTAGTTGAACTAAATTGGAATGCGATAAAAAATCCATAAATAGGTTTTTAGAGTATATTTCATGGTAAAATATACTGTCCACAAATATTTCAATTAAGTACTGATTCTCACTACAGATGAATTTTGTATTTAACAGAATTTTTTATCTGTGGAATAAGACGAGTTTTAATTTTCAATATTCATGTTTCAAAATTTTTTTAGTTATCTGATTAAACATCTGCAATTTAACAATTTTACAGGCAATGATGCACTGTTTGGATAGATAAATATAAGTATAAATACGATTTAGTTTCCAAATATAAGTTATTTAAAATTATCTGTTTTAATCACAGAAAAGAAGTGTTGTTTTTTTAATAAAACTGGTGAAATTTTGCAGTTGTTAATAACAAGAGCATCAATAGCATAGTGAATATAGCGTCATTCATATTTATACGTTTTTACATTCCAAGCATGGAATAGATTCTGATCATGTCCGGTAGAATTTTGTCGATACTGGTTTTACATCGATATTTTATTCATGAATTCAGGAGTTCTTCATTCACCAACTTATGCAAACAAAATTTGATTTTACATTGTTATACTTACGCTTCCTAAATTCGTTTTATGAATAAATAGTCCAGTTAACCATAGAACCAAGCTTTACATAAAAATATAAAAATGAGAAAGTGAGTTTTTTTTTCTCTTCAATGCATTAATAGCTGTTATGTATTACTTGATAACACGAAAGAAATATAAAGTTGTTTTTTAATGTTTTAGTATCAATTTCCTAGACATCTATGCATTTATCTACTTTCATTTAGTAATATGAATTTTCCAGTTCTATAAATAGTTTAGTAAGGGCATCTATTACAGCACTAGTGCTATAACGTTTTTATTAACATCTTTCTTTGATACATAGTGATTTTTCGGGTTGTTGTGCCGTGACCTCGGTAGTTGGTAGCTGCCAGAAACAGAGATAAAATGCACATCCCTAGCATTAGTCACGACTCTTTTACCTGCCCTGGCTGTTCTCGGGTCATGTTCTGTGGGGACAGACCCGCTATCGGTGTCTCTGGACCCGTCCATATATTAATTTCGGTGTCTCTTGTTGGTATTACGACTGCTACGGTCGGAACCGTTCCTCGGATAATGGTGGTCCTCCGTGGCGTTCCGTAGCCGCCGCTGTAACTTGTCGCATCCCATGCTTGCAAACGTTTCGCCACTCTTCACTGTCGGCATCTTCAGTGGTGACAGGCAAAAGCTATGCCGCGACTGAGGATAGTCGGAAAATCACTATGTATCAAATTACAGCACTGGCCGTGAAAGCCTAAAAAACCACTCTAACATCTTTCTGTTAAACAAAAGCCCGCTTTATAGAAGAATGATTTATTTATTATTAAGAAGATATTATAAAAAACGATAATACATTTTTTATAATTAAAAATGTGTATACTTGTAGTAGTTGTGATGGAGATAGTTAAGTTAGAATTTCCAATCATTGATTCCGTGTTTGACCCCATGATCTTCTTTGCTATCTGTTTCTTATTCTCTAAAGAATTCTCAGCATAGCCTTCTGTCGTACAAGAAAATTTCCAGTTCCCATGATGCTTTAACACCTCTATATTTACACCGCCATCGACCAGAATGGTCCCTGAGGACTTTCTAAAACAATGTTCAGAAAATTATTCGAGATTCTTCAATCTAAGTTTTGTTGCGATCATTTTTGGAATGTTTCCAAAACTATTATTATATATTAACTGCAAGTTAAGCAAATTTTCTAAAAATAATTAGACAGATGATACCTGCCACATTTCTTTTTGTTATGATAAAATCTTGGGCAGTTTTTGTTTCCGTGCATGTATTCAAAATTTTTATATAGAGGTAATTGTATTAAATATGATCCAACATTAGCTTAGTTAATTCTTCGTGAGGACAAGTCCCAACGTTGATTGATTATCGCAGTCTTCATGAGTAAATATGTTTCATCATCTGCAATAGCAAGAAACTTATAATATACTTTCTTTGTAAAAATTTTGGACTTTTTAGCCTCTGAACACTCTGAGCTTCTTTTAAAAAATGTGATTAGTTATTTTTAGGTATTAACAATATTGTGTGAAACTAACTACTCTAACTACTAAAGCCCCGATCAGCGTTGAATTACACCCACAATATCTACCCATATGTTTAGCTTTTGTAACATTTTTTACTGTATTAGAAAGGTATTTTTAGCTAATATAAATCAAATCTCCTACAATTCCTATCAATGAAGTCATATGTATGTTCTCTGATACCAAACATCTAGATATGCTAACGAACAATTCCACAGAAAAAGCTCTTTTTAATAATTATCTAAAATAAAAATTAATCTAGCTAAATTTACTAACCTGGTTTAATGAAAACATTCTATAAATATCTAAATTCATTTTTGAAATTGTGGGAACTCGAAAATTCAACCACAATAGATGAGATCTGACCTATTTCTGCCTTTTTAGGATTGCTTCTTCAGGTGGCCTCTTTTAAGTTGAGTCAAAAATGACTTTAACCTCTCAATGAGAGCTTTGTGTGTGAAATTGTTCATTAGCATACCTAGATGTTTGGTATCAGAGATATATTATTAGCTTAAAATATCTTTCCAATACAGTAAGAAATTGAGTAGTGAGTCCATAGTGTAGATGGTTTCTGGAAGCGCTGCTTTCCGATAAATAAACCAAAATAATTTTCTCAGACGCTTTCTTTAACTTGTTAGCTTTGCACGTTATTTTGTTAATATACTTATGATGAGCTTTATTACTAATTACAAACAACTTAAGTCATCGCTATTCAGGTTAATCAATGCATTACTTTCGCTAGATAACTATCCGGTTCAGCAATTTTTAAAAATAACAGCCAATGTGTCACGACAAAACTGTACTCCAATATTTTTTGCTTCTTAAGTTTGCTGCACTGTTACGAAATAAGTATCTGACATCGGCATGAGTTTATCTAATGGCTATTACCACATTTGATCCAGTGAATATGTAAATGTTGTATCAGATAAAACACCCAAGAATAAACGTCGAGGTATAGAAATGTTTTCTACTTTCATTGCCTAATTGGTGCTACTGTATGATTATTTTCTCATTATGTCACTGGACCGTAACCAATAGCAAGGAAATCATTCTTTACTTTCTGCAGCGACGGAAACGTGTACAGAATGTTACTAGCTACCGCTTCATTTGAGTTTTAATAATTATAATGTTATCTGCTACTGTAAACGTATTCATTAAATTAAAGTAGAAAACGCATTATGCGGTCGCGGTCTAGGCGCATCGCGGACCATTCTAGTCTAGTGAAGAATCTTTTAATGATATTAAACGTACAAGTTTGCACTAGTAGGTCGAGAGTTGGACGCATCGCGGTCTCGCCGAAAACTATTTGGGAGAATTTCTGCCAGTACGTCAAATAAAAGAGCTAATCGAAATAAGTCTTCTAGAGAATATATTTTGATAAATTGTACAGCAGAACAAGTGGGAACGCATAGAGAACAACATACGTGACTGATTTTGTAAGAGGTCATGATCAGTTCGGTATAGAACGGTTAGCGATGCGGCTAGACCGCAACCGCATAGTGTGTTCTCTCCTTAACACTACACTAACACGCATTTGCTGTTTTCAGTAGTTGGCAAAATTTGCAACAATGCATTGTTTAAGTTGTTATGACTGCAGTTGCAGCTTACTACCCAGGCAACACAACATAATCTAATAGACGTTGTATTTCCGTATATTTCGTCTATTTTCCATCCTGGTCTAAAATTATATGTAATATAGATGGCATTTTATAGACACTTTTTGTATCACTAATAAAATAATCGTTTAATAGATGTCTAAATTCATCTTCTCTCCTTTTCCTTTACTGAGAGACGTCTATTATAAATACAGTGTGCGCCAAAAGTATGGAATAAATTCAATAAAAACGAAACAATTATGTTTTGGGAAAAATCCTCGAACAGGTCGATTTTTAATTTAAAAAATACATATTCTAGCGTAAAATGCGATTTTCAAATGTCATTTGTTTTCGAGTAATGACGTCATCGATTTTTTTTAAATGGCAACACCATATTTTTTTTCTTGATTCTGGAAGATCGTTTAATTCTCTATCAGACAGTTCTAAAATTTTGCCCTCTTACATAGGAAAATTTTCGAGTAAATGACGATTGAATGTTAGAAAACGTAAATTTTATCCATAAACAAGTAACAATTCTGAGGTATGTAAAATAAAATACAATTGATTAAATTTTATACTTAAATTAAATGTTCGAATTGCCATCCACCAACTTCATGACAATGCGCAAGTCTGTGAAGAAATTCTTCTTGCACATTATGAATGATTTCTGGGGTAACTCTGTGTATTTCGTCCCGAATGCGATTTTGAAGTTCTTCTAAATTACGTGGTTTATTAATGTACACTTTTGGCTTCAAGTATCCCCATAAAAATAGTCAAGAGATGTAAGATCTGGCGATCTTGCAGGCCATTCTATCGGTTCGCGTCTGCCGATCCACCTCCCAGGGAAACAGTTGTCCAAAAAATCTCGTACAGGGCGCGCATAGTGCGGAGATGCACCGTCTTGCTGAAACCATATGGTATCGTCAGGAATGTCAGGGTCATTATCGTTAGGAAAAATTATTGCAAGGGCTGGAACAAGGTCATTTTCTAGAAACTCTAAATATCTTTGTCCTGTAAGGGTTCCTTCAAAGAAGAAAGGCTCTACTATTCTGTCGCCAACTATTCCACCCCACACATTTAATTTCTGAGGGTGTTGGGTATGTGCCTCTGCCATCCAATGAGGATTTTTCCGACTCCAATATCTGCATGTTTGACGGTTTACTATACCATTCGGACAAAATGTTGCCTCATCTGAAAAAAGTATTTGCCGGTGTAAATTTCTATTTCCTTGACATAAATCCATTAGAATTTCGCAAAAGTGTAAGCGGCGATCGGGATCATCTTCATTGAGTTCCTGCACAAGTTGAATTTTGTAGGGATGATATTTTTCCTTCCTCAAGATACGTAGCACTGTGCTCTGACTAGTGTCATTGTTTAATGCAACCAATCGTGAAGAATTATGAGGATTATCCACCATACTTATCAAAATGTTCTGTTTCTGATTTTCATTAATGCTTTTACGTCCAGGTTTTGGAATATTTACAACATTGCCAGTTTCTCTAAATTTAGACTCTACCTTACTGACTGTTGATTGGCTGATAGGGAGATCTGGATATTTTTCATTAAATAAATCGCAAACTTCCTGCTGAGTTCTAGTCATATTCCCGCATCCGATAAGAATTAAAATTTCAGTTCTTTGAGTAACAGTTAAATGTGCCATAATACTTTAAATTGAATAATAATTTCTATGTCGCTTACAATACTTATTAGAAAGTTGGTGTGACAATGACACTTTGCAAAGATTTTCACCTACGTGATCCATAAAAGAACTATGGAATTCGAAAAACTAAACTTGATAACGTTTTTGCTTTATTTTAATTGATTTACGTTTTCTAACATTCAATCGTCATTTACTCGAAAACTTTCCTATGTAAGAGGGCAAAATTTTAGTACTGTCTGATAGAGAATTAAACGATCTTTCAGAATCAAGGAAAAAAATATGGTGTTGCCATTAAACAAAAAATCGATGACGTCATTACTCGAAAACAAATGACATTTGAAAATCGCATTTTACGCTAAAATATGTATTTTTTAAATTAAAAATCGACCTGTTCAAGGATTTTTCCCAAAAAATAATTGTTTCGTTTTTATTGAATTTATTCCATACTTTTGGCGCATACTGTATACTTTTTGTACCAGTATATTTAATAAATGTCTAGTAATTAATCTTTCCTAATTTTCATCTACCGAGAGACGTCTATTATAAATATAATATCGACCTTATAAACACACGATAAACAACAGTAGTGTTGCTTTTTAAAGATGATACAAAATAATAAAATATTTGTGCAATGTTCATATATTGTTTAATATTTCGATGATATATTTTTATGCTAATTTTTTGAAAGATAAATAATAAAATCCAGGATTTAAATTCGGATCTATTTATCTCTGCGTATAAGCAGAAAAGTATGTCTGACTCCGACTATTTTAGTTGTATTCTTACACTCAGCGATCTGTTCGATGCCACTCTACTCACTCTACGCCCTTTGTCATTCGTTGTAATATGTAGATTTCTATGAGATATTGCGAAGCTGCTCCTATTAATTAACAACAGATATCTAACAAAGTTCTGCACTATTCATTGTCGTTTTGTTGCCGTTTGTGAGTGCCTTATTTTTATTTTACAGCCAAAAAAGGTGAAAATTTGAATGTAAGTTAGTGTTCGTAGAAATGTATCATGAATTATTTTAGATAATCTTGAGGACGCAGAAATTAGGCAGTATAATGTTATTGATGATAATCGGACAAGGTACATGTTTGTGTTTATATTTCCTAACCTATCTTTACAAAGACATTGAGCAAATGGAGCAAATACCAACAATCCAGAAAACAATATAATTTGGAAGTAATCAAAAAGGTAAACTAAATCAAATATAAATTATGAAACATTAATAGGTAGTAAGTATTGTTTTATTTCGGAATCAGTATATTTCACATATCCAACACATGAAATGATGGTTATGGTTGAGACTGGTCAAATAGCATTATAATAGCAAGAAATCGTCAGAAAAATCCTATTGTAAATAAACCTTAAAATGGAAGAATAGGCTTTAATAAAATCATAAATCAATCTAAAATGTAGTAGTTAATATTACCTACTACCCCTGGTTAAAATATTGTATCCTTTAATATTTTGCAACAACATGGGGCAACAGTGTTAAGATGTTAACAGAATATGTCTTTTTGGTTTGTAGTCTTCAGTGGTCAAGTGGAATATTTTTCGGGTTGGTTACCATATTGTTAGTTTAGGCTTCTTGATATTTTAAGAGAGATCTATCACTTCAGAAATAACTTTGAAAGTTACTTGGAAGGTGAAGGAAATGGCAATATGTCTCTCTAAATATTAAGATACCTAAATCGTCAACACAGCAACCAGCCCAAAAATTGTTCAACAATTAAAGAGATCTATTTAATTTCAAGTTTAGACCAGAACTAGACTACTGCAAAAGCCATTAGAAAGTGGTCCATTGAGGACGTGTAGAGTTAATCTAAGGTAGATATAATTTATACATACTTGCAATATTTAAAAGATGTCAATTTAGCACATATATGGTTAATCTATCATAGATATAATCTGTACATACATAATTGTTATCAAAAAGATGTCGATTTAGGACATATATAGTTAATCTGTCATAAACACAATATATACGTATATAAATATTACCGTAAAGATGTCGATTAAAGACAACTATATTTAATCTAATAAGGACATCTATTTAGCTTCTATTTTATATGAAATATAATCATCTCGGGAGACATTTAGTGGTTGATACACAGTCTACAAAAGACCATCCATAGACCTTTCGTCTAGCCGTAATATTAACGTTAATTAGATG
This sequence comes from Monochamus alternatus, assembly GCA_037114965.1. NCBI lineage: Eukaryota > Metazoa > Arthropoda > Insecta > Coleoptera > Cerambycidae > Monochamus > Monochamus alternatus. The sequence continues at coordinate 38,530,739 of CM073435.1, forward strand.
AAACTGTGTTGCCTGGGTAGAATTGGAAGTGAAATTTGGAATTAAAGTTTTAAATGTTGCACATCGCCATTAAATAGCATTCTAAATAACTTTACCTGAAACCAAAAGAGTATCTCGAAAACGGTTACTCTTAACGACTTCAACAAGGTATATTTTTTTCACATAAAAAAGGTAGAAGAATCGATTGTTTCACACACACTAAGTCGCTAAAATGTTGTGCCATCTAAAAGAAGCATATATGTGCCATAAGTGGCACCCTCTACTAATTACGTCAAAATTAGTTACAAATTTAAATTTTTTGTCTTCAAAACATTCATGTTCGCAAATCTTTAAAATAACAAAATTTTGTCAATATTTTCTATCATTTTATGCATGTCACATCATATTCACATGCACACTGGTACCACGCTACACCATCCGACGTGATGAAAATCTAACAAGAGGGAATTTGCGACACGGATGGCATGGCGTGGCTTGGCCTGGTGTAGCGTCAGAGCAGTGTAAACCCAAAAATACATAAGAATACACGGTGCCAGATTAGGGTTCCCAACTTGAGCATCGGTCATTCCGGGACAATTGTTTTTACGTTTCCAAATAATTGAAACAAAACATCAAACGTCAGAAATACAGGCTGTATCACTTAAGAGGGCCACTCCCATGTATCTCGTTTAATATTCGAGACACGTAAAAAATCTTTAATTGTTTTTTGTTGTATTTTTAGACGCCTTTATGCTTGTAAAAACAAATTTGAGATCCATGGCCAACTTTATGAGTAATAACAAAAAATCCTGTAAAGTGTCCAAACTTTAAGGCTGTCTATGTCTAATTTTTTTATTTTAAAACATAGAGGTAACTTATTGGTAATAAATTTGTATTGCAAAATTGGTACCTTCCACCTGATATAAACAGATTTTTGAAATATCGTGTGTGGTTCGCTGCGCCCTCTAGGCGAATAAAAAATTTTTTTATTGAAGCAGGCTATGGCCACAAAAAATTGCCTGTTTTTTCGTCTTTTATGCAATATACTATTTGTTGCCCTTATCTTTTGTATTTATTATATTTTTTTCAATTTTAGTTAAAAAAAATGTACCTAAATATTTTCGTATTGCTCAAGATAATGTAGAACCTGTTTTAAAGACGCCAACTGCAAAAAAATAATAAACAGAATGTACTTTTTTATGCAAAATACAGATTTTCTTATATTATTTTATTGGTTTTCACATTAGAAGCAATTGGGTCTTTAAAATTATTTTGACACAGACAATGTAATAAAATAATATTATAAGAAAATCTGTATTTTGCATAAAAAAGTATATTATGTTTATTATTTTTTTGCAATTGGCGTCTTTAAAACAGGTTCTACATTATCTTGAGCAACACGAAAATTTAGGTACATTTTTTTTAACTAAAATTGAAAAATATGTAATAAATACGAAAGATAAGTGCAACATGTAGTATATTGCATGAAAGACGAAAAAACAGGCAACTTTTTGTGGCCATAGCCTGCTTCAATAAAAAATTTTTTTATCCGCCTAGAGGGCGCAGCGAATCACATACGATATTTCAGAAATCTATTTATATCAGATGATAGGTATCAATATTGCAATCAAAATTTATTACCAATAAGTTTTCTCTATCTCTTAAAATAAAAAAGTTAGACAGCCTTAAAAATTGGGCACTTTACAGGTACAGGTAATATTAATACCTAACATTACCATAGTAGTGAACATTTCTTATTTGTACGATTTTTTCCCTTCCGTCCTTATACGTAAAACACGAATATTTGGTTGCCTACTGATCACGCCTAAAATATAAATCTAAAATCTTAGTATACCAGGTAACTCGAAATAACATTTAACAAAAATATTAGAATAAAGTTAAGTAATAATAAAGAAATAATGCCTGCTAAATTATAAACGTTACAAGCAGATGGCAAAAAGATTGTCAGTCATTTATTAGAATGTTGACACATTCCGAACACAAAAACTCCAGGAATGTTTACGATTACTGAGGGACCAATAGATGGTATCAATTATTTAGATATATTTAGAAGTACATAAAACTTCATCCACTTAATACGACAAATCAGAGATTTTTCTTGACACATCGAAGTAATAAATGCTGTACCCTGCCAGTTGGAATCAATGCAATTGGAGGTATGCCAAAAAAGATAGCGGAATTCCTTGGACTCTCCAATGCTAATGAATACGCTGGCCATTGCTTTCGCTGCAGCTCCGTAACAATGTTGGCAAATTCTGGAGCGGACATGATACTTTTAAAGCGACATGGAGGTCGGCGATCAAGTTCAGTTGCCGAGTGTTATATCGAAAATTCCATTGAACAGAAAAACAAAATAGGAAAAAGAATCATATGTCCGAAAGATACACCAAACAACAAATTAAAAGAAGTTCACGCAGAAGCAAAAGCTAGTAGTCACTAATAGCAATTTATTCACTCCGACTACTAGTACTTGCGTTGCTGTTAGAGAAGATAAGCTGGATGTAATATTCATTTTAATAATTTACATAATTGTACCTTTAAATTTTATAATAAATAAAAATTTTGTTTGTTTTTAATATTTTTTTAGGCACTAGTGCACTAATGTCTTTTCGAAGTTCTAACCAATATCAAAATTAGTCAATTTCGAAACGCTTTCATAAAAATATATATATATATTTTTTTACTTTTTCACTTTGTATCTTTTTAACCATCAACTCATTGGACTAAGATAAGTTTGACTACATCGCATTATTTTGTTATCAGGAGTCTACTCAAGCAAGCTTTATTAACATTTGTTTTTGTCTGATGGCCAATGCTCCTAAATTAATTATATATTCCAGATCCGTATTATGTTTGTGCAATATATTGTGAAAAATATATTAGAGAGCTTTAGAATCGCTTAAATGCGTTACGTCAAGAGAATTCGTTATTGAAGTTAGCGTATATTTGGCTGTATGATGGGTATAAAATAACTTTAATGGGTTTCTCAAATAAGGAGCTCTAAATTTCTCTATTACTATGCAGAAGCTATTAGTTTGTAAGTCTGTGCAGGATTGTGTAAATTAATATAAAAAAATATTGTAAGTAGAAAAAAACAAGCAAGACTACCATCCTAGGGTGACCAGATTCATATGTACACAAAATGGGAAAAAAAGAAGAGAGCAACAACTTTAGCTGTTTTAAGTCTGTCTAACCCGTGTTGCTAGAGATTTTTCAGGTGTAATTCAATGCTGGTCGGGGCATTAGCCCGCAGAGTAGTTGTTTCCTAGAATTCCATGTTTTCAAAAAAATATTTGTTGGATTATCTTGAGAATAATGTTTTTACTGATTTGTACATAAATAAAAGGAGACACTATATGTGTTGAAATACTATCAGAAAGTCATTGATGATAAAAATACCTTGTATACCAATTTTCATGAAAAAGTACACTGTACTTTGAATCCACGGTACAGGGAATACCCAATTCGGTTTCCCATCTGATTAGATCCGTTATTGCATTTCCTGCAACACGTTCCGACATCAGATTGATGTGGTGTACCTCGTTATTTTTTCTTTGTCCCGTGTTTTCATTTGCTTTTTAATAACTTCATTCACAAACCGTAGGCTAATAAATATGTAAATTCACTGAAACCCTATCTCATTGTTTAATAATGTAACTAACTAATTAAAATTACCATTAATTTGCAAAAATGGAACAATGTCAGGTTGCATAACAATTATCGTTCGTTAAATATGGGATTTCAATTCAAGTTGGATAGACAATGGTAATATAATCGGAGAAAGTTATAATCGTTGAGAAATTTTCGTAATGGAGGTATTTTAAGCTGATGGCATGTGGATAAAATAGGTAGAATTTTCAAAAATTTAACTGTCTACCACTTACCTCGTTTTTCATTCCCAAAGAACATTTTGTATCTTCAAACATACTGCAGAGAAAACTAATAGATTCATTAGTTTTAATTTTTGGAATACTAGGAAGGTAAGTTTCTTTGAATGACGATTGCTACGAAGGTAAGTTTTACGTAAGAAGGTAATATAGCGATTAGTACGAAGGAAGGTAAGAAACAGGGATGAATTTAATTAACAGACACACGCCAATAGTAAAACATTAAAATACATAAAGAACCTAATTAATTATAGAAGATAACATAAATAGCTTACAAGTATAAACGTAAAATATAGATACAGGTAAAAAGAAATAACGGAGCAACACGATATAAAATATGATTATGTTGTTATAGTAATATAATTGTCGTTTTTTACTTTCTATACTCATTTTCTTGCACACAAGTAGGAATCTTTTCCTATAGTCAAGCAGCCTTGAAAGCCTTCAGACAGCCAAGATTAGCTCACTCGAAGGCGTTTATAACTAAAGATAATGCACCGCGGAGAACAGGATCATAGTCAATTTACGAATGAACATATTACTATGTTTACAGAAAATGTGTCACAACATAGTACTATTACCAAATAGTAAGGTTAAGTCGAGGATAAAATACCTTATAAATTGCGATAACACGTAAAAATAACAACACTTACTCGACAAACCTTACTGTAGAGTCAAGGTTTCTGTGACATATTGGAAGTGGTTAAAACATTTTGTTACGTTTTTTGTAGTGAAACGGCGATTTTTATCACTGAATATTGACTTGTGTAGGGAAACTGATCGTTCAACGTCTACTGTTGACAACGGACAGTATGAAAAATTGTTGAGGCATGATACAGTATGCGCCAAAAGTATGGAATAAATTCAATAAAAACGAAACAATTATTTTTTGGGAAAAATCCTCGAACAGGTCGATTTTTAATTTAAAAAATACATATTTTAGCGTAAAATGCGATTTTCAAATGTCATCTGGTTTCGAGTAATGACGTCATCGATTTTTTTTAAATGGCAACACCATATTTTTTTCCTTGATTCTGAAAGATCGTTTAATTCTCTATCAGACAGTACTAAAACTTTGCCCTCTTACATAGGAAAGTTTTCGAGTAAATGACGATTGAATGTTAGAAAACGCAAATCAATTAAAATAAAGCAAAAACGTTATTAAGTTTAGTTTTTCGAATTCCATAGTTCTTTTATGGATCACGTAGGTGAAAATCTTTGCAAGTGTCATTGTCACACCGACTTTCTAATAAGTATTGTAAGCGAGATAGAAATTATTATTCAATTTAAGGTATTATGGCACATTTAACTGTTTCTCAAAGAATTGAAATTTTAATTCTTATCGGATGCGGTAATATGACTAGAACTCAGCAGGAAGTTTGCGATTTATTTAATGAAAAATATCCACATCGCCCTATCAGCCAATCAACAGTCAGTAAGGTAGAGTCTAAATATAGAGAAACTGGCAATGTTGTAAATATTCCAAAACCTGGACGTCCAAGCATTAATGAAAATCAGAAACAGAACATTTTGATAAGTATGGTGGATAATCCTCATAATTCTTCACGATTGGTTGCATTAAACAATGACACTAGTCAGAGCACAGTGCTACGTATCTTGAGGAAGGAAAAATATCATCCCTACAAAATTCAACTTGTGCAGGAACTCAATGAAGATGATCCCGATCGCCGCTTACACTTTTGCGAAATTCTAATGGATTTATGTCAAGGAAATAGAAATTTACACCGGCAATACTTTTTTCAGATGAGGCCACATTTTGTCTGAATGGTACAGTAAACCGTCAAACTTGCAGATATTGGAGTCGGGAAAATCCTCATTGGATGGCAGAGGCACATACCCATCACCCTCAGAAATTAAATGTGTGGGCTGGAATAGTTGACGACAGAATAGTAGGGCCTTTCTTCTTTGAAGGAACCCTTACAGGACAAAGATATTTAGAGTTTCTAGAAAATAACCTTGTTCCAGCCCTTGCAGTAATTTTTCCTAACGATAATGACCATGACATTCCTGACGATACCATATGGTTTCAGCAAGACGGTGCACCTCCGCACTATGCGCGCCCTGTACGAGATTTTTTGGACAACTGTTTTCCTGGGAGGTGGATCGGCAGTTAGCTCAGAAATCATTCATAATGTGCAAGAAGAATTTCTTCACAGACTTGCGCATTGTCAAGAAGTTGGTGGATGGCAATTCGAACATTTAATTTAAGTATAAAATTTAATCAATTGTATTTTATTTTACATACCTCAGAATTGTTACTTTTTTTATGGATAAAATTTACGTTTTCTAACATTCAATCGTCATTTACTCGAATTTATCACTTTTTATATTGACATACTGTCTGTTCAAATCATTTTCAAGCATTATTTTCATTTTATACGAATTTTATAACAATAATTAATGATTATCCATTTAAAGCTATTTAAGGGTAGTTTGTATAGGTTTGGGGGTAGTAGCGACATTTCCCCAGCTATCTGACGTATTTCTGGGCCATTTCTAATGTTAATTAACAATAATCAATTGATTTTTTTATCATTTATGCATTCCCCGGATGGAGTTAAACTGGTTACACCTAAGACCTCTAGTTGACGTGTAGACTGGACACTGCCGGTTAAGATGTGACTGATCGAAGAGACCAAGTGCCGCTTATGTTTTGAGAGTGGTGAATTGGCAAATCATTTCATTAAACAGATCAGATTCTCCCAATCTGGCAAGATGCTCATGCCGTAGGTTCTGGATAAAATCTCTCCAATACCGTTATTAACGTCATAACAAAGCAAAACCTACTGAATGAATTATAATTTTGGGTGTAAACCACAACAGATCGTATGGTCGCAGTGAAGAGCTGAAAAGACCCACTCCCTTTACCATGACCACAACCATGTGCTGTTTGAGTATTAATATAGAAAAGGCATTGCGAAGGCATTAGGAATGGTTAGTCATTAAACTAATGATAAGCTCAAAGGGAGTCAAAAGTGTAAAACGAATATTTTTATTGCGTTTTCCCAACAATTTCAATGTCTTTTACTCAACGATACTCAACTGTACTTTAAGACATTTGCCATTTGCATCGCATTTGCATTCAGTAACAAACGAAAGTCACATTAATTACCCTTGACACAGTCTTCTAACAAAGCACGATGGAAAACTCTATTGGTAAATGGAGCTTAACGCAGACTTGGCCTTGAAGCAATACTGCACACTTCAGTTATATAATTAAACGTATTTTTGGCAGTCGTGTCAATTTTCCACTTGATTGAGCCCTGGTCCGAGTGAGATGTATTTGGTAATAGTCAACCACCCACAATTCGCTTTACACCTTTACGCTTCGTTACTTTCGTAATAAAGTGAGCAAATTACTTGTCTCTTTATATGAATGGTTACGACGTAAAGGATTAAGCCTTAGCGAATGTAAGAGCCATGTATTATCAGAACTGAACTGAGTTTTCAGATGTAGTAGAAATAAGAAACATACATACAGGGTGTTCAGAAACTAACCCAACAAACGAAGATAGTGAATTCTAGGGATGTTTTCATATCGATTTGACACAAATTGTCTTATCCAAAAATACTTCTTAATAGAGGTAGGACTTTTTTGTTTAGAGAAAGTTAGATTAGAACATCAGAGAGATTTTATGCACTTAAAGTACTTATACAGGGTGTTAAAAAAGAGTGTAAAATATTTTAGGAGGTAATAGTATTAACCAAAATAAGCAGAAAAGTCTTAATAAATATGGGTCCGCAAAGTAACGGTTGCGGAGATACGGACCACTATTCGTTTTTCAAACATTTTATTTTATTAGGAATAAACCGACAAAGAAAGCTTTTAACAAACAAAAAACAAAGTTACAGAAGATGTTCAAAATGCCCTCCGTCCATTTCCAAGCAGGCACGATATCTTCGTCTCAACGATATTCTAACTCTTTCGAAAACACCCTCCTTGGTTTGGATTTCTTGACACTTTTGATTAATCCGTAGCTGCAGCTCTTCTAGGTTATTTATAGGAGTACCATACACTAATGTCTTCAAATATGCCCAAACAAAGAAATCTAGAGGGTTCAGATCAGGCGATCTTGGAGGCCATAAAACAGTTTGGTGTAAATGCTCTCTAACGGCCATGGAAAAAAATGAGCTGGAGTACCATCATGCTGCAACCACATTTGTTGCCTCTGATTCAAAGGAATGTCTTCTAATAACTCATACAGTGTGTTCTGCAGAAAGTTCAGGTAAGCAGCGCCTGTTAATCAGTTTGGTAAAACAACAGGATCTAGAAGCCTGTCACCTACAATACCCATCCAAATGTTTAATGAAAAACGTGCCTGATGTCCAGATTCTATTAGAGCATGAGGATTTTCGTCGGCCCAAATATGCGTATTGTGAAAATTAAACACTCCATTTCTTGTGAACCCGGCCTCATTAGTAAAAAGAATGTTTGCAAGAAAACGAGGGTCTTCAGCATCATGACGCAGAAACCAGCGACAAAAAATCAAACGTGCTTGATGATCATTTATTGGATTTAAGGCCTGTACTCGTTGCACATGGTATGGATAAAGCAGTTGCTCGTGAAGGATTGTCCAAACAAGAGGACCACTAATTCCTACCTCGGCTGATATTCTCCGCACACTCGTACCTGGATTGTGCTCTACCAGTGCTAGAATATCTTCTTCTGCTCTAGGAGTGGATACCAATCTCGGTCTTCCAGATAAATGGCACTGTTTGCTCAAGGAACCGGTATCACGCAATCTTTGGTGAATTCTTCCAAACATACGTTGTGAAGTAATCTGGCGATTTGGATAATAGTTAACATAAAGACGTCGCGCTTCGGTGGCGTTCCCATTAGCACGACCATACATGATATGCATGTCTGTTAATTCTGCGTTAGAGTAACCAGCCATAGCGAAAGAAAACTTGTGCACTGAGAACAACTGTCAAATACGTACTGTTTATTTCACTAAACATCAACCAACTATTATAAGAAAATACACAACGTTTTTGCAAAATAAAAAAGGGGCTAAAACATAAAACATTCCATATCTCCGCAACCGTTACTTTGCGGACCCATGTTTATTGAGACTTTTCTGAAATATTTTACACTCTTTTTTTAATACCCTGTATTATATATTGCATAGGTAACATGTCAACTTGTTCGATGAATGTAAAGCCATCCAGCCATTTTCAACAATGAACAGTAGCAGAAATAAAATGATTTTATTAGTAACTGTCAGATTTTAAAGACAAGGTCTACTACGGACTTTTCGATTTCATCTAATAAACACTATTAAAATTTTAATTTTCGCATTTTTTCTTGAAACCCTTATAGTTTAAAATTTAACAAGAGTAAAAAAATAATGTTTTAAATTCTACGCAGGATATTACTATTCTTTTTAAATTCGATCAATGGAAAAAAATTGGTATAGTTTTGGTTTGGTTTCAATTTACTTGAACTCATAGTTAAAGGAGACCAATAATAAACCTTAATCATGTACCACATTTGGTTATTCCAAGTGAAAGTCATTCAGAGATATATATTTTTTAAATGTTTGGCGTCATTTTAAAGGCCTGTAACTCGGCTTGTATGCAACTAAATTGCAATATTTTGGGATCCCCTACATGCACCTGCTTTGTGTCGGTTTTATGCAAAAAACAATGTCAAAGATCCATTTTCAAAGATCGCCACCTGGAGGACACTCTGTATAAGTAGTTGGTTTACGAAATTGCAAACAAAGGTATAATTAAAACTAAACAAAACTCCTTTCAATGTAATAATCAAGTTATTGTAAAAATCCTTCAAACTGAAAGGTACGGCAACACTGCAACTCATTACCTGTTATTATTAACCTCAAATTACAGATTAAAATAACTGTGCATCGTGCATACTTCCTTCGTATTACAACTCGTGGGTTTCGTTTACCTGTCGCTAGCGTTTACTTGATATTTGTGAGTGTATATAAGCAAAAATGGTTCATTTTAATAACCATGAGCCGCAAGATATGTGAATTTACGAAATGTTTGTACGATAAACGTTTTCCACACTTATTATACGGGATGATTCCAAATTATGTGCAAATCTTTGCGCTCTTAAAGCCCTTCCCTGATATTCCCCATAAATAAAATACATATTTCTGTATTCTTCATTCGAATGTTTTACATTATTAGCCATATTTGCTTAATCTTTAAAACTTATTCACTTAATACTGCTACGAGTAAACAGCAATATTAGACACAAAGAAACATGAAATGTCATCAAATTAAAAATGACGGGAAGCTGCTAGATATTGTCGTGCAAAATTAGGAAAGAAAACTATGTGCATGTAGGGACCCAAACTTATTTTTTTTACTCAAAATCTGTATTATTTATCAAAAAATTGAAGGAAGCAAACAAATTTCTAAATTTAATGGACATTCAAAAGCTATTATTTTTAAATCGAAAAAATTTACTCCAAAAAAATCTAACAAAAAATGAAGAGGGGGTAGTTAATTGCAACGTTTTGCAACAAGGCAAGGCCGATGAAAAATACTGGTCCAGAAGAAGTCTCAGCAGCCTTAACATCGTGCCAAATTTCAGTTCTTAATTTCAAACCGTTTGGATAAAATTAAGTAAAAGTACCTTTTCACCGTCACCTTCAGGGGCGCTTAAATAAAAAAAGTTTATATAAAGAACCCCTAGATTAAAATCGTTTAAACAAACTACACTCAAATTTTTTGCACATAATTTGGAATCATCTTGTATAATTACAGGTCAAAGCAAAAAAAAATCAGTTATCTTTTGTTTGACACAATTTACCATATACAGCAAAATAAAGACACCCATATCCCGGACACCGTGTATTATACTTAACAAACTGAAGCGCTTTATTATGATTCTTTATTCTATTGAGTTAATAAGTTTTTGTTATAATAATTTTTAATTTTCTTTTCAAACGTTTAATAACACACCGCATTAATAATTATATAATTAATTATATATTGCTGTTAAATGAAGAGCAGTATCCGCACGTATTTTCATTTAATGTAACATGTAATTTATTAACATAACTTTTATATAATAAACTTTCATATAATAAGCGAACTGGTGCTAGATAATTATTGCAAATTCGCATCAATTGTATTAAGCATTTTTATATTATTCCAATTTGGTTTATAATTATTGGTTGAAGATTCATTAATCATGAGTTTTTTCACACTTTCCTGAATTCAATAGATAATCGATTTATGAAACATCGGTCACATCAATGTGTGTACTGATTTCCCTGTATTTTTTAATATTATGGCTTAGAAAAAAGTTTTCAGTAAAAGCTGTGACATGACCTTAAGATAAATGTCTAGGTGGAATGATGAAACTGTTACAGTTATCGGAGTGTGGAAATGCTTCTTAAAGAAATTACTCTTAATAAAACTAATAAAATTTTAACAAGAAACTCAATATTTTTATTATGTCAATTCATTTTCATATTTTTCATTTTCTTCCTTTGATACTTCAACTATTACAGATGAAGGTAATGTTATTCTTCCTTTTATGATATCAATTGCACTTGGTATTCCTCTAAGAAGAATATACAGGGTGTTAAATAAGAGTGCAAAATATTTCAGGAGGTAATAGTATGAACCAACATAAGCAGAAAAGTCTTAATAAACATGGGTCCGCAAAGTAACGGTTGCGGAGATATGGACCACTATTCGTTTTTCAAACATTTTATTTTATTAGGAATAAACCGACAAAGGAAGCTTTTAACAAACAAAAAACAAAGTTACAGAAGATGTTCAAAGTGCCCTCCGTCCATTTCCAAGCAAGCACGACATCTTCGTCTCAACGATATTCGAACTCTTTCGAAAACACTCTCCTTGGTTTGGATTTCTTGACACTTTTGATTAATCCGTAGCTGCAGCTCTTCCAGTCTTTACAGGAGTACCATACACTAATGTCTTCAAATATCCCCAAACAAAGAAATCTAGAGGGTTCAGATCAGGCGATCTTGGAGGCCAAGTCCGGCCCTTTCTACCCATCTATGTGGAAAAGTTTGGTGTAAACGCTCTCTAACGGCCATGGAAAAATGAGCTGGAGCACCATCATACTGGAACCACATTTGTTGCCTCTGACTCAAACGAATATCTTCCAAAGACTCATACAGTGTGTTCTGCATAAAGTTGAGGTAAGCAGCGCCTGTTAATCGGTGTGGTAAAACAACAGGACCTAGAAACCTGTTACCTACAATACCCATCCAATTGTTTAATGAAAACGTGCCTGATGTCCAGATTCTACTAGAGTATGAGGATTTTCGTCGACCCAAATATGCGTATTGTGAAAATTAAACACTCCATTTCTTGTGAACTCGGCCTCATCAGTAAAAAGAATGTTTGCAGGAGAACGAGGGTCTTCAGCATTATGACGTAGAAACCAGCGGCAAAAAACCAAACGTGCTTGATGATCATTTATTGGATTTAAGGTCTGTACTCGTTGCACATGGTATGGATAAAGCAGTTGCTCGTGAAGGATTCTCCAAACAAGAGGACTACTAATTCCTACCTCGGCTGATATTCTCCGCACACTTGTACCTGGATTCTGCTCTACTAGTGCTAGAATTTCTTCTTCTGCTGGAGGAGTGGATACCGACTTTGGTCTTCTGGATAAATGGCACTGTTTCCTAAAGGAATCGGTTTTACGCAATCTTTGGTGAATTCTTCCAAACATGCCTTGTGAAAGAATTTGGCGTTTTGGATAAGCGTCAACATAAATACGTCGCGCTTTGGTGGCGTTCCCATTAGCACTACCATACATGTCTGTTAATTCTGCGTTAGAGTAACCAGCCATAGCGAAAGAAAACTGAGAACAACTGTCAAATACGTACTATTTATTTCACTAAACATCAACTAACTATTATAAGAAAATACACAACGTTTTTGCAAAATAAAAAAGGGGCTAAAAAACATGAAACATTCCATATCTTCGCAACCGTTACTTTGCGGACCCATGTTTATTGAGACTTTTCTGCTTATTTTGGTTCATACTATTACCTCCTTAAATATTTTACACTCTTTTTTTAACACCCTGTATAGCTTATACTTCCATGTCGACCAATTTGACTTCCCTTCAAGCAATCCTATCTGTAACCTACTTGCATCTATGGTACTAGGATAGTAACACTGACTAGCTACTACTTGATCAAGTTGTCTCACTTCAAATGAACAAAACTGAAAATATTCTTCAATAGTAATTTCTCATCACTCTTCACTGGGAACCACGCTCTGTAACCAGATTAAAGTTATTATCTGAGTGTGGAAATGCCTCTTAAAGAAATTACTCTTTAATAAAACTCAATATTTTTATTGTCAATTAATTAAAATTTTTTACATACTTTAAGTCACTTGTCTTTTAATCTTAGTTTTTTTAATAAAACACTATAATGTTTATATTTTTTCAATCTGTTAATATTTTTATTTTAAAAATATATCAGATATTTGCTTCAGCATGTTATTCTGAAAAATATTTTGGACGCACATACATATATATTGTCACAGATGTGATGTGATGCTGGTAAACAAACAAAATAATGCCATGTATCGAGGCGCGACTGGAATATTGAAAATCGACGAGAATCGTTCGAGAAATGAATCTAGAGCTGCTAGAATACCTGGAATATTCGTTTGGTCTATAAAAGAAGAAAAACGGCCGAGTCTGTCAGTTTTGAATTAGAGTGTTTGGTTGTAAATTTCCTAGAGTTTCAAAGAGAAATAGTGTTTAGTTGAGTTGTAATTAGTATTCAGTAGTGTACAGAGTTTAATAAATATCAGTGAATAATTAACTCTTTGTTTTTCTGGTAAGACGGGTAGACGGGTTAGGAAACCTGTGACAATATTAATATATCTATATATCTAATCATTATCGATTTTCCACCTTCTAAAATCGCCCAATGTATAAAACATTGCTCTTCTCCTGGGGTCGACGAAATCGAGGTAAAACTGCTCAAGGAATGTTGTTCCCAAATTATTTCTCCGTTGTTAATGATTATGGATGCCTCACTTAAATACCACACTCTACCTACGATTTGGAAACGTGCCTCAGTAACTCCGACATTTAAAAAGGGTGACAAGTTGAGTAGTGAAAACTACCGTCCAATTAGCTTGGTCCCTATAGTAAGCAAAATTATGAAATCAATAATACGGCAAGAAATGTTTTGTTTTCTCTTATCCAATAAAGTAATTCCTGAGTCACAGCATGGTTTTCTTCCTGGACGCTCGGTAACTACGAATCTGCTGCAGTGCACGAATGATTGGTCCTTTCCTTCGACGCTAAGAAACCTATCTACGTTATATATTTGGGCGTTTGATCGGGTGCCCCACAAGCAACTCCTTCACAAACTGAACCACTGTGGCATTCGTGGTGATCTTCTGTGACTTGGGGATTTCCTCAGTGACAGAACCTTTAATGTGAGGGTTGATGCCTATCGGTTGTCAGCACGTCCTGTCCTTAGTGGTGTACCCCAAGGATCTGTATTGGGTCCTCTGCTCTTCTTAGTATATACTTCCGATTTTTCGTATCACATACATTCCAAATCTGCATTTTTTGCGGACGATACCAAGTTCTATGCCAATCCCTTTACAGACCATAACATCCTTCAGCGTGACCTTATAAACATTTCGAAATGATGTCAGGACTGGATGATACCTCTGAATGCTGAGAAATGTTCTGTTCTTCGTCTTGGCAGGAATAACCCCTTGCTTCAGTACTCACTATTAAATACTACATTAAAATCCGTTACCTCACAAAACGACCTTGGAGTTTTATGAGGTAACGGACACCTTAGAATTTTGCACAACTTGTCGTGGTCTGAACACATACCATCCAGGTGCAAAAAGGCAAATTCATTGGTGTACCTTTTGAGGAAGACGTTTACTGGAGCAAGTCTGGAAACTTTTGTGATACTATATACGTATTATGTCAGACCGCTGCTTGAATTTGCTGGTCCAGTGTGGAGTGCTGATCTAGTAAGGGATCAGAAATTATTGGAATCTGTGCAACGTCTTGTTACTCGTCTCGCTTATGGACGTATTCGACTATGAGGAGAGACTACGTCTTGCCCATCTGTCTTCTTTCGCCGAAAGGAAGCTTCGTGGCGATTTAATATTTACATTTAGAGCACTTAATGGTTTATTTAACAACACTTCTGTTGCTTCCTCGCTTTATAACCTGAGTCCGGATAGTCGCTTGAGAAGACATCACCTGAAACTGAGAAAGGAGAGCTTCAAGACATCTGCTCGCCAATCGTTTCTACCAAACCGCATGTTCTCAGTATGGAATTCAGTCCTTCCGTAGTTACTGCATCCTCCATCAATGCTTTCAAGAATCGTCTGGATGCTTGGCGGAGCACCTTATACGATCGATAAGCATTCTGTTATTCGACATTCTATTATTTATTATTGTCTTTTTGCTGTTTTTTTATTTTTGATCTTTTTATTTTTTTCTCTTCACTTTAATTAATTGTATATTTGTCAAGGCTGTACAGGAATTTCCTTAGCCCGGAGCTTCTTTGTAATAATAACAATAATCTTCTATATATATCTTCATATCTCATTATAAAATTTGAACTAAATAGCAATAAAGGAATCTGAGTAAAATTAACATATTAAAAAAATGTATGTAAATATTGTATTAAACTAATGAAGGTGAAGGTTATGGACCAGAAAGACGGCAAGCTGTCTTAAATAAGAAGGAAGATATTTTATAATTTGTCGAGGAAAATCTGAGCGATATTACAAGTGAAATGGGAACTAGGTATACGATTCTTCCTCCTGGTTTATTTTTGGTACTTATCGAAGGAAAGGAAGCCTCATAGCTATGGTTCTATTATTCGATGCTTAAAGCCAACCACGACGTAGATATTATAAATTGTCTAAGTTTGTTTGGATATTTGAAGAAATCGGATACAAGGCGGAAAAATCTAAGGCATTTACGATGAAAGAGATCGAATCTTTTCTATATAAAGTATCCGATGAAAAATAAAATATTACATAAAAATAATATTTCAGGTAATTTATTCAGAAAGTGACTCCCGTGACACGTATTGCAAGCCTCCTTTGAAGATCGGCTGGAATCATTGGAACCTAACCTTCTTGCTGAATGCAAATTGCATGAAGTACGCCATTTTCATCAATATAATCGTTAAGTCCCGTTTCACAATATTTTCTTTGAGAAAAATATCCATTTCACCACTTTGGATAAAATTGTGTAGTTCAACTATTGCCTTCACATAAATATATGTTGGCTATTATTAGCCTATGAAGAGTACTTTTAAACTAATATGCCAAAAGTATTTTCTATCCTACGTCTGGTTCGTGTCAAACGGCAATTAAAAAACTCTTCGCATGGCCGGCGATGATCTCATAATGTTTTCAGGAATTGGAAATGCCTGTCAGCAACAAAAAAATGTTCCATTTGTATAGTTGAATTAAACAATGCCATGCCAAATACACTATCCTGGAATATGACACCATCATGAACCTGCGCTTCTAATATCAACTAATACAAAGCAGTAATATATTTATAATCTGAATCAGAATATTATAGTGCCCCTGAATATGTATATATTTGCCATCAAAGGCGTCTATACTATACAATTTGGAACATTTCATCTCTTATAAAATCCTCCAGCAATATATTTCCACACCTCTGTTGTTGGCACTGGTAATACCAGAGGCATACAAATTTCCCAAAACCAACCATTTATTTTTGACATTTAATTATAGCCCGCTGGGACATAACTGCCATATTATGTCATCAGACATAAATTATACTTATAATTGCTACTGCTATTATGAATACTTTAATCTTTAACTAATTATCAACTTATTTTTAATAGAACTTGCCACCGCACTTACTACAATGCGATAATTCAGCTAACTTCCGTACTCCACTGAGAAGATAGATAGATTAGTTGCACTCCTTGGATTAATTAAAACTAACTTTGAATATAGATATGTGTAGTCGGTTAACACGGTTACTGCCGAAACTTACAGAACTTTGACGCTAGTATTACACAACGGAGCATCGAAATAATTGGCACATCCCCAGGCCAATATTATCATTGCTCTGGTTCATTGTGTAACTCCAGTAGTTCTCGTGTCATTGCAATTCGTTATGGAGAAGAACAGAAGGAGAAGGTATAAATTGAAAAATAATTTTATGGACCAACTATATTGACTGGCATGTTATTAAAAACAAACGATGTTAACAACAGAAACACTAGTGTCGTATTGCAAGTAAATTTTTTAAATATTGTAAAATCTCGTTAGGTTAACCTTCAAATAATTCAGAAACTTTATTGCCACTACTTGTTTACACACAACAAATAAATTCACAAATGTCATATATCTCTACTTTGACGTTTATGTCTTTCCCATTCATCTTCTCAACATAAATTAACTGTACCATTTTTGGGTTTCAAAGCTCCCCGGTCTTCGAGAACGCAACTCGAACCAAATTGAATTTAGACTGGAATGTTCTGGAAAATGTAAAAATGAAAGTATTACAAAAATTACAAATTTGAAAGCAATCAGGAAAATAATTACTGATTCAACTGATTTTTCAAATACTTGTACTAAAACATTTTTCAGCTATAATATCCCTAGGAATAATGTGTGAGATCGAATGGCAATCGAAAGCACGTTGCTGCGTTATTTATTTATTAAAATTACAGCTGGTTAGATTACCTATTTTTTTTCTACAATAAAAGATCTACTACACTCATAGTATTTATGATCTTATTGTAGTGTCCCTGGTCGATGCTTAAGTATGGTTTTACAGAATTTAGATTATTATGACCAGTAATGTTCAGAAATTACTGTTCTTACATACTATTTTTCCCCAATTTACTAACAGCAGTTGACCTGTTCGAATGGTTCGTTATCTTTTTGTCCTTTACATGCAAACTAATAGCACCAGCTGATGATTTAGTCGATCAATTGATAGCATTTTTTCCAACATGGACATTGTCGTATTAATTATAGGGTTCCGTTTTCCAGTGTCAATTAGGTTTTAAGAACAGCAGTGGTGTTCGCCTCATTTTGATATCAGTTTATGAAAAAGGGGTACAGGGCAGCTTTGACTTTTATTATTGGCGATCAATCATTTACTATTTGTACAGCTTCTTGAACCGCCTTTGAAATTTTTTCTGAACATGGGATTATATTCACTGCGATTTGTTACAGAGCGATCGTTATTTCTCTCGGCTTGAAAAAATCCAAAAGACAGGCAACTGCTTCGCTTCCTCTCCACACTAATTCTACAGCAGCTATATGGCACAATTTATGCACAATACCTTCAGGGGTATTTTCATCCCAGAACAATATTATTCGGTTTACTTCTGACAGACTTTACGAAACTGAACTGGTCTTACGGTTACAATTCTGTTCGCAGAGTCTGCACTCATAATCTTATAGTCATTATAGTTCCACATAGTCTTTATTGTTGCTCTTTGAATTCGGTCCCATCTTTCTTCCTTATATTGACCGTCCAATCTTTTTGTACTAACGCCAGTTCTTCTACGCTTCTATGCTCATTTAACTTATATATTCGTTCACAGCAAAACTCCATAAATATTCCCCACGTGTTTTGTCACTGTTGCACTGCCGTGTGGCATTTTTTGGAACTTTTCCTTTAATTAGCGCGTTAATTGAAAATTTGCATTGCCAAAACTTACTATTCTACAATTTATTTGAAATATGAACGGATAGATAGAATATTTTCACATAAATATTTAAGACTGAACTAGAACGTAAACAATAATGTGGTTACAAACTAATAGAAAATCGCTTTAAGGTATTTCGTATTGCGTTTGATGAACTGTTTATTCTTATACATTTCTAATAATACAGTCCGTTTACAACTATTACCATCTTATAGCATTAGTTTCACTTAAAGAAATAGATATGGACGAGTATTTGAATAAATCTTCATCTAGACAATTTGAATAATAACGTTATTTATAACATTTATACGTAAATATATTCATTCATCATTTTTTTTAACTAATTCCAATAAAATAGCGTAGAGTAGATTTATATGTTGCAGTGCTTCCATTTTATACATATTTATAGCATTATACTCTTTTTTATTGTAGATTTGAATGCTTTATAAATATCCCTAAAAAAAAATGTTGAATCGAAACCATAACATTTTTTTATAGAGAATGACTTTTTCGGCAATTGAAATTTTGTATCCCTATCTGGTATAAGCAACCCAAACTGAGGACACCCTGTAGTTTCATTTGATAAAAATTTAGGGAAAAATATAATTAATTTGAATTGCCTGGTAACAAATTGTTTTTCATTCTTCTTATTGTTTTGATAAGTTTAAGAATGCTATATAATTTGTGCGACATTTCATTTACTTTCCTTTCATACATTTGTCATTATTTACAGTGTATGCTCGTGATAATTATTACGCATCTTGAGAAACTGAAAGTTAATTGTTTTTCACTCGACATATATTTTAATATTGTCAAAACCACTTCCTTGTATTTGATGGCATGCGGGTAAATTTATGTATAACAACGGAAAAGCTGCCATGACAATAGCATGAAATTTTGTTATAAACATAATAATTGCCTTCAATTCGAGTACATTTTCAAATAAACGCTTTTAATTCGGCAACAATAACTAAATAAATATGGAAATGCTGTGGGAATATCGAAATTTAATTACAAATTAAAGCAATACAATTTATTTATATGTGCATTGGTTTATAATCATTTTTCGATAGTTTATTACAAAAATTTTCGTTGGGAAAAAATAAATTAATAAACGCCTTTCCTAATTATAGCCTCTAATTTTTTATGAAATGTATGACAAATGACATTTAAGCTAAAAGAAATCAATATCTCAATATCGATAAAATTTCTAATGATATTGTGGAAGATAACTATTGTGAGGACCACTCATTGCACTCACAATATCTAGTAACCGACTAAAAACATGTTCAGCCAAATCACTAGAAGCATTAGTATACAGTATGCGCCAAAAGTATGGAATAAATTCAATAAAAACGAAACAATTATTTTTTGGGAAAAATCCTCGAACAGGTCGATTTTTAATTTAAAAAATACATATTTTAGCGTAAAATGCGATTTTCAAATGTCATTTATTTTCGAGTAATGACGTCATCGATTTTTTTTTTAAATGGCAACACCATATTTTTTTTCCTTGATTCTGAAAGATCGTTTAATTCTCTATCAGACAGTACTAAAATTTTGCCCTCTTACATAGGAAAGTTTTCGAGTAAATGACGATTGAATGTTAGAAAGCGTAAATTTTATCCATAAAAAAGTAATAATTCTGAGGTATGTAAAATAAAATACAATTGATTAAATTTTATACTTAAATTAAATGTTCCAATTGCCATCCACCAACTTCATGACAATGCGCAAGTCTGTGAAGAAATTCTTCTTGCACATTATGAATGATTTCTGGGGTAACTCTGAGTATTTCGTCCCGAATGCGATTTTGAAGTTCTTCTAAATTACGTAGTTTATTAATGTACACTTTTCACTCAAGTGTCCCCATAAAAAATAGTCAAGAGGTGTAAGATCTGGCGATCTTGCATGCCATTCTATCGGTCCGCGTCTGCCGCTCCACCTCCCAGGAAAACAGTTGACCAAAAAATCTCGTACAGGGCGCGCATAGTGCGGAGGTGCACCGTCTTGCTGAAACCATATGGTATCGTCAGGAATGTCAGGGTCATTATCGCTAGGAAAAATTACTGCAAGGGCTGGAACAAGGTCATTTTCTAGAAACTCTAAATATCTTTGTCCTGTAAGGGTTCCTTCAAAGAAGAAAGGCCCTACTATTCTGTCGTCAACTGTTCCAGCCCACACATTTAATTTCTGAGGGTGTTGGGTATGTGCCTCTGCCATCCAATGCGGATTTTCCCGACTCCAATATCTGCAAGTTTGACGGTTTACTGTACCATTCAGACAAAATGTGGCCTCATCTGAAAAAAGTATTTGCCGGTGTAAATTTCTATTTCCATTAGAATTTCGCAATAGTGTAAGCGGCGATCGGGATCATCTTCATTGAGTTCCTGCACAAGTTGAATTTTGTAGGGATGATATTTTTCCTTCCTCAAGATACGTAGCACTGTGCTCTGACTAGTGTTATTGTTTAATGCAACCAATCGTGAAGAATTATGAGGATTATCCACCATACTTATCCAAATGTTCTGTTTCTGATTTTCATTAATACTTGGACGTCCAGGTTTTGGAATATTTACAACATTGTCAGTTTCTCTAAATTTAGACTCTACCTAACTGACTGTTGATTGGCTGATAGGGCGATCTGGATATTTTTCATTAAATAAATCGCAAACTTCCTGCTGAGTTCTAGTCATATTCCCGTATCCAATAAGAATTAAAATTTCTTTGAGTAACAGTTAAATGTGTCATAATACTTTAAATTGAATAATAATTTCTATGTCGCTTACAATACTTATTAGAAAGTCGGTGTGACAATGACACTTTGCAAAGATTTTCACTTACGTGATCCATAAGACAACTATGGAATTCGAAAAACTAAACTTGATAACGTTTTTGCTTTATTTTAATTGATTTACGTTTTCTAACATGGCATCTCTTCAGAACTAGTTGCCGCTGCTGCAAGGGCAACATCATCTGCATATAGTATTGTACATTCTGCACTAACATGCGATGGAAGATCATTCATAAATATTAGAAAAATGAGTGGTCCAAGTATTGACCCCTGAGGCTCTCCCAGCTCAGTTTCTTTTATAGAAATTTTATTATTTAATTTTACATAGATTTTCCTACATTGCAGATATGGCATTAACCATGCTAAAAAGGCACCACGGAAACCAACAGCTGAGAGTTTTCCTGCTACAAAACTGAGATCTAAACAATCAAAAGCCTTTGAAGAATAATGCTCCAACAAATTTACTTTGTTTTTACTGTTTTAGAAAGGTATTTTAAGCTAATATAAATCAAATCTCCTAAAACAGTAAAATAATGTTACAAAAGCTAATAATAAGGAATATATGAGTAGATATTGTGGGTGTAATTCAACGCAGGTTGGGGCTTTTGTCCACTGAGTAGTTAGTTTCACACAATATTATTAATACCTAAAAATATATAAAAATTTACTTTGGTCTAAGCTTTTATAAATAAAATTAATAAAATCATATGAAGCAGTTTCAGTTGATTTATTTGGGTAGAAACCATTGTGACATTTTGAAATTATATTGTATTTATTTAAGTATAACAGCATCCTATCACTCTCTCCATCACTTTACTTATCACAGATGGAACAGCGATGCTTCTATAATTTTAAATCGCATAACGATAATTGTTCTTGTAAATAGGGGTAACTACACCAATTTTTAAATTATCAGGATATGTTCCACATTGAACGGATAAATTTATAATGTAAGATAAAGTTGAAGCAATTTCAAATCGTATACTTTTAATAATCTTTGTAGGAGTATAATCGATGCCTACAGAGTTTGTGTTTTTTAGATTTTGTATTACATTTATGATTTCGTAAATATCAGTATCATAGAAAAAGAAAGTATTAGATCTATTTAATATTGTTAGTGTACAGTTTGTAGGAATATATTTTCCAAAATGATCCTTCAGTGCCATTTTAATTGTAGAACTAAAGAAATGTGCAAATGCATTAGATATTATGTCAACATTTTCAGTAACTTTATTATCAATTAAAAGCTCAATGGATTCGTTATTTTTTAATTTTCCCGTTTTTTTTTTTACTAAATTCCACACAGGTTTTTGTTTTTCACTACCTGTTTTACGTTCAAGTTTGTTCTCAAAAAAGGTCCTCTTTGCATTGTTAATCATAATTTTATAATCTTCTTTTAACTTCTTGAAGTACATTTCGAATTTTGGATTGTTAAGATTAGCTTTATACCAGTAAATTTTTTTTAACTCTCTACCCATTTTAATAACATCGTTTGTTACCCATGACTTATTATGATTATGGGTGATTAATTTTGTAAGCATGGGGCAGTATAAATCTATACCATATAACATAATATTAAGGAAAACATCAAAAATAAAATTGATATCATTGGTGCACTCATATACAGGTTGAAAACATTCATTATTAAAGAAAGATTGCAGCTTAAGCAAATTATTCTTATTTGTGTTCCTATAAGAAATCTTATAAGGATAGTTTTTATTATCAGGTTTGTACACCATTTAGTGTTACAATAATATCTTCACCATATGAAGAAGTGGTATACACGCGGATAGGAACATGATTTGATGCACTTTGTGAGTGCACTGTCGTCTTGTAACAAGATAATCCGTCTTGGGAGAACTATGACTTTCTATGGCCTATATTAGAGATATCCTGATCAACGTCATCACCTTTTTCTTTTTAATAAGTTGGTTAACGATGGGTTAATCTCCTAATAGAAGCAACCCAATGAAGTCTAAGTGGTGTAACTCTTTAAGGTACCTCCTCACAGCTTCAGAATAAAGATAATTTTCAAATATCGAGGTGCGGTTTTCATAGACTAATTATGTACACAATATAGGAATATAGGTCTCTCTATTAAAAAAATAATTTTTTTCAAACTTTTGTTTCCCGCAGGAAATTTTTTCTACAGTTGGATTTAAATTGCAAATTAATTCATCTGATGCTGGAACCAGTTCCCACTCACTCTACATTATAAATTATTTATATTAAGAAATATTTATAATGCAACGTCTTAGCGAAACACGCGGTATTGGTTAATAAATATGGGAAGTGGGTGTCTAGGTACTTTCTTTCTCATACGATCTGATCTGCGAATGCTCGGTGAATGTAAACATTTTTATTATGCAAAATTGCTCAAAATTAAGAAACAGGTCTCGAAATTTTAATAGCCCGGTCTCGACCGGCATGACTTTGAACGTGTTCATGAATAGCGATCTGTACCGAAACAAGTGAAAGGGTATGCCTCGAATTTTTCTCAGCAAAATTTCAAAGAAGTACGGGGAGCCAAACAACTCAAACCAGAACGAATAGAACGACAATTTAGCAGGTAAATAGATTATAGTTATAAATAATACTAGTTCGATATGAACACTATAATAAAACGCGTGTAACGATTTAGTTACACAAGTTTCATTAACAAAGTTCATTTTGAACGTGTATCATTGAAAATTGAATCTACGACGGTCCAAATAGATTTTATTTGTAGATTAAATTTATCTTGAAATTCGAAATTATTAAGTGATATTATTCGACGATGTCATGGTAACTATAGTTATTGATTGTTTTAAATTTGACTTCGACCACTTCATTAGTGGCGTCCAATTTTGTGTCATACATTCAGTTTTAGAAAAAGAATATTATTATGGGTGATTCTAATTGCGAGAGTGTCCTTTCGGATATCAAAGACATTGCGCAAAGCGCTGTGGATTCCCTATTTCCCGAAAAATCAAGACAGACGTACGAGCAAAGTTGTGCAACAATTGTAGATTGCCAAAATGTGTCATAATGATACCGTCATAGATTAAACCCGTTTTATAGTTCAGATCTTTTTCTAGAGCTAATTTTCTTGTTCCAGTTTCTTGACTCAATTTTCGAGTCGAATCGCTTTACAGGCGTTTAAGATGGTCCTGTTTTACAGAATGTAGATACAAAAATTATTGCGATTATCCATCCATGTCTACTTTTTAAATTTTCCACTCGACTTTCCATAAAACACGGAAAATATCAACAACAAATCTGCCTAGGGATTTTTGTATTGGTTGACATTACCAGCTTATTCAAGAAAATTGTCGAACTTTTTGGTTACTTGAATTTGAAAACAATCAGCTGATCATGATTTCTTCAGATTTAGTCTTCATTACGCATGCTTAAGATATTAAAATTTCAACTTGAGCGAAAACTTTTGTACTGTAAAACGGCTTTAACTCGATTCGGCATTTCAACTAAAAATTACATTTTCCGCACTATATTATTCCAAGCGACGTCTCAATATTTTCTATTGGTTCAGCATACAGCATCATTAAAATAAAAATGAAGAGTTGTTAGACCCGGTGACCACGCTGGCACCTAAGTTGTCGATTTGTCTCCCTGCATCTTCCAAAATGCAGTCTATTTAAGAAATTTGTAATTATATCATCGTTGTGAGCAAGTGCAATCATGTCTTGTTGGTACATGAACTTCTTCTAATAAATAATGCCATTTTGACGAGATTCCAATGAAATATTCATTTAAAATATTACAACGGATGTTTGTGACAAAATTATTATTGATTTCCTGTTATTTTCCATCTTGGATCCCGGGCTAGTAATGACTATAATAGGTACTGTTATTATGTATGGACGTTTATCACTAAAAGAATGAAATAAAATTAAGCATTAAGTCTAGTTCTAACAAATTAATAAATAATATATACCAAAAACAAAATTAAATAAGAATCCATTACAACAACTACCAAATTATGGTCGCTTCTGCCAATTCACAATTTATTGCAATGCACTTTTCAATCCAGTAAACTGTCTGAGTTTGAATACACGTGTTGTAGCACGTAGCTACATCTAATGGCCACGAGCTACTCCAGGCTGCACTTGAAAGGTCCCAACAGCAAACCACCTTTTTTCAGGTGTAATTCAATGATGGTCGGTGCATTACCTGGCAGAATAGCTAGTTTCCTGAAATTCCGCTTTTGTTTGAATCTGTTACATTTTTTTCCAGCGTCATTAGACATTGCTACTGTTTTTATAATTTATTTTCGCAGGCAGCTAAAATCGGAATATTTTCTGTTAAAAATAATCTGATGTTTTATCATCTCTCTTCAAATTAGTGTATAATAAAATCATTTGGCTCACATATCCATGTTCAGATTTTGGTTTATTAATACGAATAAACTGAAGCAAAACTTTCATTAATGTGATGTTGACTGATGTTGGACCCAGTTTACTTGTCAAACCGGAAATAAATAATTTAGTTTTTGTTTATCTAGTTTAAAATATTAATGTTCTTGATATTTAATTAGGTAAGTGAGTGTGAATTGAAACATGTTACATAATATAATGTGTATCCGTAAGAAAAACATAGACATATTAAATTAGGGAATTATGCTCCATTGGTTCAAAAAATATTTCGAAATCAATAAATGACTTCAATAAGGTGGAAGAAAAAAATAATTTGAACATAAATCGAATAACATAAGTCATTTCTTGAAAATGTGCAACAGAAATATGATTTACTCAGCATTTAGTTGATTTCTTGAATTTGCAGTCATATAACAACTGAAAGTAATACATTCTTAGTAAATTTAACATCATCGCATAGTATGCTAATACCGGGAGCATTATGCAGTAATTCAGAGCAGAGAAATACATAACCTGTGAAGTTATGATAATTGAAACATATAATTGTAATGCAATAACGAGACTGTAACAATTTTAACACGTTTAAAACTAATTTCACTTTTGAAGCAGGGAAAATGTCTAAATAATTATATAAGAAGAATAACAACATTAACTAACAGAATCAGGTTCGAGGCACTGTTAATTGGTTCAATTATGTCTTATTTAACGAGGAATAAAATTAATTTTATAAATAATTTCTGTGAACTGTAGACACTAATAAGAATAAACTGCTTCTTTGTAGATTTGATATATACATGTATCTTTTGATAGTTTTCTTAATTCATTAAAAGATTTCTAAAGAATGAAAGGTAGCTTGAACTTGATTTATTATTAAGGTTGCAATTAAAAAGCTTTACTTAATCTTAATAAATTCTAGGTACAAGTTAAAAAAACAGGGGAATATAACCAAGAGTCTAATGTGTATTATTGTCTCTAGGCATAATGTGTGCAAAATATATTTACGAGACATACTTTGAGCTTGATTACTCTTACTACTAGAAACATACCTGTTTCAACTTATATCACTGTAATCCTGAGAAAGCATTTTATACAAGGTGTTTCTTAAGTAGAGGTAAAAAATCCAGAGGCGCATTCTGTTGCCAGCAATTTTTAAATTCTAAACCGCTTGAGACAATTTACCAAATATGCATATACAGGGTGTCTCATAATTAGCTGCCAATCCTGAACAGGCCGATTCTATGATCAAAACTAAGTAAAAAAGTTCATATGAACATGGGTCCGGAAATGCTTCGTAAAGGCACAAGGACCCATTGAAGAGGGAGGAATGGAAATTATTTTTTTGCAATATCTCTCAATCGCATTGTGATAAATGAATGAAATTTGGTATACACAGCTAAATTTTGATGAGCAACTTGATGGACTAATCCATTTATTTCCACAAGGTCCATTGGGGTGGGTACGGGGGGGCCCTTGGTATTTTGCGTGTGTAACTTTTTCATCTTTGATTTTTTAACACATTGGATAGTAAATTCTGTTTTCCCGAACTGTTTTACGTTGAAAAGGTACTCTTGTTTCAAATCGTTATCTTTAACGGTTTCTGAGAAAATCGCTCTTGAATTAATCCCACTTTGGTAAATTTCATAGTAATTTAAACCAAATTATCAAGGTATTCTTATGTCAAAGTATTGTCAACCCGATTGCCAATTTAATAGTTAAGCGAAAAAAATGGAAGCGTTTACGGAATAAGAGTTAGTTGATATGATATTTATTTATGGCTTTTGCGATGGTAATACTGCAGCGGCAGAACGCAAGTACGGGAGCAAATTCCGTTTTCCCGAACTGTTTTACGTTAAAAAGGTACTCTTGTTTCAAATTGTTATCTTCAACGGTTTCTGAAAAAATCGCTCTTGAATTAATCCCACTTTGGTCAATTTCATAGTAATTTAAACAAAAAATAATAATAATAATAATAATTTAATACGTAATCAGTAATACACATTATTGATGTAGAACAATTATGATATGATGATTTGTTTATGGCTTTTGCGATGGTTTTGCAGAACGCGAGTACGGCAGAAGGTTTCCAAACAGAAGGCTGACATCAGCAATTTAGCTGCAACCGTCACTATTTGAAGGGATCATAAAATGGAAACTTAATTTTGATAACAGACAAGCTATTTTAAAAACTATTCAAAAAACCCTCCACCTTCTCTGATACAAAGTCTTGCCCTACGTGTAACACTTCTCGAAGCTATTAAGATGCTAAAGCGGTTTTGACAAATTTCATTAGCTGCATCATTGATACGCTGCAACAATTCCTCACGGGTATCGACTTCGGTGACGTAAACTTTTTGATTTAGATATCCCCAGAAAAAAAAGTCCAGCGGGGTTAGGTCGGGAGAACGCGACGACCAAGTTACCGATCCGTGGCTCCCTATCCACCGTCCAGCGTAATTTTCGTTTAGGAAATTTAGAACATTGCAACCACTATGTGCCGGGGATCCATCGTGTTGAAAAAACATGTTACGTCATAAATTTAGAGGCAGATCATCGAGAATTTGGGAAAGATTTTCTTGAAGCAAGTTTAAATAAAGATTTGAATTGAGACGTTGTGGAATTTCAATAGGTCCAATCAGAGTGTCGTGAATTATTCCCGCCTATAAATTTATGGAAAACCGTTGCTGGAAGATTGTTCTCCGAACAACATGTGGGTTCCCTTCTTCCCAATAATGAGAATTATGAAAATTTAATTTTCCATTTCGACAGCTTGTCACACTACAAAATTTTATAAGCTTGCTCGTTGTCCAACGACAAAATTGCATACGTGGCACACAATCTTCTGGTATCAAACGATGTACACGTCGATAGTGATAGGCATGTAGACCTTGTCGTTTTAATATTCTTCCAACCTGAAATGTTAGTAGCACATCTAATCAATTCTGTTAAGGAATTCTTTAAGATATGTAGTACCGTTGGCCGAGGAACATTTATTTGCCTTGAAATGTTCCGTATGCTAGTCGTAGGATCTTGTTCAATAGCGTCGAGGACCTCCGGTTCCCTATTAATCATGGGACGTCCTTGACCCGGTGCCTTTCGAAAAGTGGCGGTTGCAGCTAAGTTGCGGAATACCGGAGGGAATGTCCTCCTTGATGGCAGGTTTGGGAACCTTCTCCCGTACTCGCGTTCTGCCGCTGCAGCATTACCATCGCAAAAGCTATAAATAAATATTATATCAACTAACTCTTGTCTCGTAAACTCTTCCATTTTTTTCGCTTAGAACTATTAAATTGGAAATCGGGTTGACAATACTTTGACATAAAAATGCCTTGATAATTTTGTTTAAATTACTATGAAATTGACCAAAATGGGATTAATTCAAGAGCGATTTTTTCAGAAACCGTTAAAGATAACGATTTGAAACAAGAGTACCTTTTTAACGTAAAACAGTTCGGGAAAACGGAGTTTGCTGTCCAATTTGTTAAAAAGTTAAAAATGAAAAAGTTACACACGCAAAATACGAAGGGCTTTCCCGTACCCACCCCAATGGACCTTGTGGAAATAAATGGATTAGTCTATTAAATTGCTCATCAAAATTTACCTGTGTATACCAAATTCCATCCATTTATCACAACGCGATTGAGAGATATTGCAAAAAAATGATTTCCATTCCATCCTCTTCAATGGGTCCCTGTGTCCTTAGGAAGCATTTCCGGACCCATGTTCATACGAACTTTTTTACTTAGTTTTGATCATAGAATCGGTCTGTTCAGGGTTGGCAGCTAATTATGATACACCCTGTATATGCATATTTAGCGTGACAGTAGGTATAGAACAAAAAATTACCAGCTTTAGAACTTTAGCTGTGACGGAGGTGTGAGTACCTCTGTATAATATTACAAATAAAATATGTCATCATATGCACCATTATATTATCTTCACTTTTTATTTGTTTACACTTGTTTGTGTTTCAAACCGATTAAAAACGAAATTGATTTATTTGATTAAATGCATTTTGCCTAGACCATTACATTACTTAAAATAATAACAAAATAATCAGTTAACAATGGAATTACTTCACTGTGACTTATTATAATAAATGTTGGAAATGACCACCTTCAGCCAAAACACATATTTTACATCTTCTTGAAATTGCAGCCCGAACACGTGCAAAAATTCCAGGAGTAGCTCCTATCATATCACAACCAGCTATAATTTGTTGACGTAAGTGTTCCTCAGATTCAATATGAACCTTGTAAACTAATATTTTGAGATGTACCCAGACAATAAAATCAATAGGGTTGATATCAGATGATCTGGGTAGCCAAAAATTCACGAGCAGTCTAACCAAAATGTGGGGAAGCCCCGTCGTGCTTAAACCACATTCTTTGTTGCAGCGCATGGAGAACATCGTCAAGCACCACCCATACATTCAAAGAAAAGTGATGCTGAAACCGAGATTCGAACATTTTGTTCAATTTTTTGCAAAATCCAGTGGTAAAATTGTAGACGAGTAGGATAGTTTTGCGACAGTAAGGGTTAAACCCTTTGTATGTGATACGTGTATAACTGTTGATGCTTCAGAAAGGACCAAATTAATTTATGATGTACATTAAGGTTTGCAGTGATCTTCCTAGTACTAGTGTTTGGATATTCTTCAATTTCATGTAGAATAGCTTCTTCCAACTCAGGCGTTCTAGCACTCAAAGATCTTTCAGGAATTGGACCTTTCTGAAATGAGCCTGACTCTGAAAGACGTTGAAAAACATTTCTGAACATTCTTAAATTTGGAATTGGATGATTTGGGAATCTATCCATATAAATTCGCCTAGCCTGCGCATTGCAACTAAAAAAAATGGATTTTCAACCTTATGGAGGCATTATAAATAAAGTGCGCATACGTCGGACGATTGGAAACGGTTTCCAACTGCTGTGCGAACAGGGCTATTGTTAAAACTTAATCTATTTGAAAAATAAGCTTAATCTGACAATACGCAATATTAAATAAGATGATGACTTCATATTATTATTGTTTTGCATTGGTAATTCAAGCAACTGTTTAAAAAAGCACTTGATTTAATAAATAAATTTTGTTGTTAATCGGTTTGCAATACAAAAAAGTGTAAAGAAACAAGAAGTACAGATAATACAACGGCGCGTATGATGACCTATTTGTAAAATAGGGTGATATTTTTCTTTGGCAAATAATGATCGAATTTTTTGCTTTATACCTACTGCACACCGAATTTCGTTAAATTATCTCGAGCGATTTTGAAATTAAAAATTGATTTTGTTTAATTTTTGACATGATGTAGCTGGACAATGGCTGTTCTAAGACTTCCCACACCAAAAAGTTATTATTTTTGGCAGCAGAATACGCTTCTGCTTACTTCACATATTAGACACTAACAAAGTTTAGGTCTATGTCTAAAAGATATTGTCACTTATTTTCGCCTACTAAAATATTTCTTCAGGAAAATGCCACCGAACTATAAGAATTTGGTAATATAAATAACCCTTTGTCTTTTCTACAAACATCAAAACCCTAAAGGCAATATTTTAGAAGTAGAAATTACAATAATTAATACATTTCCGAAATAATTAGATTATATCTGAATAATTTACAGTTACCCAGACATATCTAATTAATAAATTAAAATCATATCAATTAGGTATATGTATTCCTAGACTACCTATTGAATATGTGCAACCAATTACTTTAATTATGTAGCACTTAATTCATTTAAAAATAAAAAGATAGAAATAATAAAACTAATCAAGGATTAATGCTTATAGAATGGACCAATTAAAATAATTAGAATGGTTTATAAAGAGAATCCCACGAGGGTCTCTATCCATATCCAAAATTTCACTACGTGAGGTCTTCTATTATATTACAATAGAAATTTAACCTACTTGACTAATAATTTTTTTTACTTAATATAGTAAATAGGCAATAAAATTTGATTATTTTTCTTGCATTAATTAACTAAACGTAATTAATTATTACTCAGTATTAAAGGAAAGGAGTTAACTACAAAAAATTATTTAGTTGACAATATCATTTTTTATCAATGTCTACATATTTCAAGAAAACTTCAGAACACTTGGAAATTCTGCATTACTAAAGTAACACGCGTATAAGAAGATTAAATGGCAAAAGATTAGAAATCATAAAGAGGTAAGAGAAATTTTAGTTCTACTTGAAACAGAATTATTCATCATTTTTAGCATATCCGACTTCTACTAATTTTCAAATAAAGTAAATTTAAAATTAAATACCTCAGTACCTCTGCAAAGATTTCCGTTTATGTAAAATATTCTGAGATTAACATTTTGCTCTAATTATTTTCTGTCAGTTTCAACTTGGTTTAAAAAGTTTCAGCATTTATAATATCCGAAATAAGTATATAATTACGTATAGAGTAAAACTAAAAGTTGGAAAATAGCTAGAGAAGTCAACATTTTATATTGATTTTATTCGTTTTATCGTATAATACAAACTTATGTGAATTTAACAATAAAATAATAATAATTAAAGTCTTAAGAAACTACTGTTCGTTTTTCATGAAACTTTGCACGTTTATCAATCTCTGATAGATATTGTATAAGTTTACTGAGTTTAATGATCGATCAAGAATTAAACCTAAATTTTTAACATGTGCATGAATGCTGAACATTAATTAAATTTTTATTAAATTTTGTAAATTAGAAACAGTACGCTTATTTTCCAAAAAAAACCGCGTGTCTTACTTGGAAGAAAACCAATTTGATGATTTTTTAGAAACAGAAATACTTTGACATTATTAATTTATAATCTAACGAATCGAATGAATAATAAACTTGAACATAAGCATACATATAAACAGAACAATATATATTAAGTTCATTCAACTGGATTGTATAAATAGGGTAGGTCCTAAAACGGAGGGACACAAAAGAATTTCCGTAAGATTTGATCTTCTTCGTTCTTTATTTAGATGGTTTTATCAAATCATAAAGATTTCATCAGGGCAAGCCGATCTTCTTAAAATTTTTCACATCGTCATTATTTAGCATTCTGAATAGCTCCACAGTAATATTTTGCTGTATTTTCAGAAAAAAATTCATTTCACCTGAAACCAAAACAATTTTCACTCGATGCATTGAATATTTCAAATAGGATTATTTCAAAAACGGTTACTCCTAACGATTTGATCAAAGTATATCTTTATACATAAAAAATGCCGCAAAAAAATTCTGCCATTTAAAAGAAGCATGATGTACCATAAGTGGTGCTTTCTACTAGTGACGTCAAAATTAGTAACAAATTTGAATTTTTCGTCCCCAGAAAAACCCGGTTTCTAAAATGTATACAAATATTTGGATTTTTTAAAAAGTTGTTTACAAAAATAGAAAATACAATTTTAATTCTGACACCCTGTAACTTTTTAGCCATCAACTTTTGACTAAGGTAAGTTTGGCAATATCGCTTTTTGTCGCAGGAGTCTACTCTGGTAGATGTATATCGTATGTTAGTTGTGTAGAGAACGGTTTATTTTAGAATGTGGTAAGTTTGACAATTTTGATTCAGCAGACAAACACGAATATATGAATTGCATGTATATTTTTTATAGAATATTTGAGCTCAATACTTTATTCGTATTTTACGAAAAAGGGTCATAAAAAGAAGAATTTCAGAAAAGTTCATTGCCTATTCATGTTCTAAAAAATATTTGATATAAAAATATATATATTTGAGATTTTTCTAGTAACAAGAGGATTATTTCTTGAAACAGTGATTGTTGTGAAAATATTATAATTTGTCCCTTTACTAGATACCAATACAGTTATTATTCAATTTTGTTTTAGTTTTTTCCTCTGTTTATTTAATGCAAAAACGCTGATTAATTTTTCTTACAGGTGGTTCAATTCAACTAGGCCAAGTAGATAATACTTTTTCCAGCAATGTAAACAAGTAAATTAATTTAATTACCCACAAGCATATCCTTTAAAGTAAACACGCTATTACCATTAAATACGCGGTAGTTCACGAAGCAATGAACTTGGATCATCAGACACACATTTGTTGCATCTTCATCGGTAGACGACGAGTGTTCGTCCTTCTGAAGGCAACGTCCTCGCGCTAGAAGGAGGTTCCCATAGCACTGCATTTCTGCCACAATATCACGTGTCGCCTCGTTCATAAACCATCATCGCAGCTGACATTGCTCGATATACGGCATCGTGCAGGTTTTCAGGAAGTACCGTGTGGGGACTGCAACAGTGCAACGTTGACAAGTTCTCAGAATGTCTTGATACTACTTATTTCCTGCAGTTATTAATAGAGTTCTGAAATTTGTGATAATGTTTCATTTTTGACGTCAAAAATATGTGCAGGAAGCGAAATCCTTACCAATCTGTAGTTAAAAAATTAATATATGACAACGAAGGAATTAACATTAATAAACCACGTAATTTAGAAGAACTTCAAAATCGCATTCGGGACGAAATACGCAGAGTTACCCCAGAAATCATTCATAATGTGCAAGAAGAATTTCTTCACAGACTTGCGCATTGTCAAGAAGTTGGTGGATGGCAATTCGAACATTTAATTTAAGTATAAAATTTAATCAATTGTATTTTATTTTACATACCTCAGAATTGTTACTTTTTTATGGATAAAATTTACGTTTTCTAACATTCAATCGTCATTTACTCGAAAACTTTCCTATGTAAGAGGGCAAAATTTTAGTACTGTCTGATAGAGAATTAAACGATCTTTCAGAATCAAGGAAAAAATATGGTGTTGCCATTAAAAAAAAATCGATGATGTCATTACTCGAAAACAAATGACATTTGAAAATTGCATTTTACGCTAATATGTATTTTTTAAATTAAAAATCGACCTGTTCGAGGATTTTTCCCAAAAAATAATTGTTTCGTTTTTATTGAATTTATTCCATACTTTTGGCGCATACTGTATATTATTATTCGAAAGTGACAGTTAAAGAGATCACTAAAGAGCAGTATTGCGACTTTTTGCTTGTAATGCTGACAAATGTTTATCTACAATCACTCAACAAAATAAAACTTTTCAATAATTAACTTTATTACAACGGGAACATTAATTATAACAAATAGAACAAACGTCAACAAATTCATTTGTTAGCATTCATAATTTAGATGCTGAAAGAAAACAATCTTTAATAATATTCCCTTATCCAGAAGGTATGTTATGGCTAAATTCTGATATGATAAAATTTTCATCACTGCAATTGCTACATTCAATTACTTGTACATTATTTGATGGCCTAGTTAAAATTTCCTTACTCGTTTCAATTTTTTATTGATGTTATTTATGTATTCTGCTGCAACTGTAGAACTCTTCCATCCCTCGTGTCGTTTCAATTGTATAATGTCACCTCCACCATGGACCAATAAGGAAGTTGAATGTCATTTGTGACAATAAAAGTTCTTGTCTTTGAAACACGAATAGTAACTATCAAAATGGATTCTTTGTCCTCAACATCTTTAATATTCATTTTTACTAATTCGTCACATCTGCAGGCACTCGAAATTTCAATAATTAGAACTACCTTAATAACATATTTCTATTAAGTCACAGTTTTTACAAAAATCAATGTGTACAGAATTTACCTTTTTTGATTTCTTAGGTTTATATCCAACTCTTTGCTGCTTTAAAATTGCTGTAAACTTTTTGAACTTGCTTAAGTCGACTTGTTTGGCAGATAAAGTGAACAAACCTAAAGTTACCGTTTCCGTAGCATATATCTCTTGTATTCGGGATATCACTGTCACTATTTTCAATTTGAAAAAAGCAGTTTAATTGGTTGCTATTGATGACGAGCGTTTGCTAGATTTTATCACTTGGCAAGTAATAGAGTGACACTCATTTGACACTCCTCAATAAACGTCAACTTTTCGTTGTCACCGCAAGCAGAAAACCCTACTTTAATTTGTAATTGTAGATTCAGGCAATACCTTCACAAAAATGTTCTAAATGCTGTCTTGTCACTACATAAATTAATTCTTCTCTGGATGGACTCTAGCGAATAGGCCATTCTTCTGTCTAATTACATTAGTCAAAATCAGTGTGGTTTTCGAAGTGGTCACTCTTGTGAGACAGCTTTGCAGAGAGTAATTAATGATTTCAAATACGCTATCGACGTAGGTCAGATAATTCTAGTAGTTTTTTAGACCTTCGTCGAGCCTGAAGTGGTTAACAGGGATATTCTTTTATATAAACTAAAAGAATATTTTGGAATAGATGGAACTGCATTTAATTGGTTTAAGTCATATTTACATAATAGATACCAGAAGACAAAACTAAACAATTGTTACTCTGAGGTAAAGAGCATACACAATGGTGTACCACAGGGCAGTGTTTTGGGTTCTCTTCTGTTTATATGTTTCATAAATGATATTTTGCATTTGAATTTGGGCGAGTGTAAAATTCATCTATTTGCTGACGATACTATTGTATACGTTTCAGGTGTAGGCATAAAAATATTGACAGTCTATATGAATCTAGCTCTTCAAAGAATCAGTGACTGGTTTAATAAAAATAGAATAGTTGTAAATGTTAATAAATGTAAGTATATGATTATAAAAAGTAAAAGATGTATAATTCAAGATAATATTTTGGTCAAGTTTGATGATTATAATCTTGAACAAGTCTCCAGTATAAAGTATCTAGGAGTTATAATTGATAACAAACTCATCTTTAGTGAACATATAGATTACCTTGTTAAAAAAATTGCTAAAAAGATTGGATTTGCATACCGAGTCAGTCAAAACTTGTCCCAGTATAGTAAATTTCTAATATATAACTGTATTATCAAACCTCACTTTGAATATTGTTCCTCTGTTTTATTTATGTGTCACGAATCTGATATAAATAAACTACAGATCTTACAAAATAGATGCATGCGTTTTCTATTAAAATGTAACAGATTTGTTAGTATTAGTAGCATGCTACAGCAACTAAACTGGTTGAATATAAAAAACTTAATCAAAGCCAGAACACTGATTTTTATTTTCAAACTTGTTAATGACATGCTCCCTGATTATCTGTCAGCTAACTTGCAGTACCGGTATGACATTCATACATATAATACGCGCCATAAAGGGCATTTAAATATTAACAGGGTAAGGCTCATGACTACCAAAAAAGGTATATTCGATGCCGGAATAAATGAATTTAATAAACTTCCATCTAATATTAAAGAATCTAGTACTCTTGCAATTTTCAAAAGAAACATTTTTAAACATTTGTTGCCATAGCAATTATACGTTTTTTGTACATTTTTTATACTTTTCATGTATTTGCTTATGTTTGTAACTATTCTGTTTGTTTTGTCATATGCTTATAGTTTTGTTAGTATGTATTTGTAAACAGTTTGTCATCTTTTTTTATATACACATTTATATACACACTTGTATTGTAAACATTTCTGTTTTTTTTAATAAATTTTCGAAAAAAAAAAATTTCACGTCTTCAAGGGGAACATCTAATAACATCAAATCATTTCTTAAAAACTGTAGCTCTCACTATTTAGCATTTGTAGAAAGAAATGCGGCCCAATTAAATGATCTCATCATCGGACCAATAATGTACATTATGAAGGTTTATTAAGCCATCATGTCCAAATACAGGTGTAAAGAATAGAACGCATGACATTTCGATCACGATTATGACTAACATAACTATTGATTTTCAAGAAATCTCCTCCTAAAATAAATCTGAAAGAAAGAATACAGTGACAGGCGCTCAGAACGCCCTCCCCTCTACATTTAACACAAAAATCAATTATTAGATATTTGTATGTATCATACAAAAAACCTTCTTGTACAAAATTTGAATGCGACTACTCGAGAAAAAAAAATTAGCATAAAAAATAAAATAAAAAAAAACTACTTTCTCGGGCAACTTCTTAAGATAGAACTAAGGTAAGTTGATTTATATTACCTTACTTTCGTCCAAGAAATGTAGCGTTAAAGTATGGCCCATTCTTTAATAAACACGCTGTATATCATAGGAATTGAAACAAAGCACACACTACACTACCTACAGTTTTTGCAGGGCCCATTTGATTTGGTCTAGTGATCTGCATCTTATGAACTGTTATAAACGCAAGAAAAAGTTATTTGAAAAAAATGTTGAAATGAAAAATTATTCCGTGAGAAAATGGTACTTTCTTTATCTGAGATAAAAACATCACCATGTACTCTTTAAGTGACCAATAAATTTGGCAACGCAGCAAACGAAGCAGTACTTTTCGTTCTTCGCGGGACGATGGTATATTATGGCAGGGAGTACTTTCCAAGAACGTTATGCTTTCCACTGAGTTACCTCGGATACTAGTCTTTTATCACATGTCCGGAAGACAATGCTTGTTAATAACAAACCTGCCGAGCCGTTTCTTCGACTGTTAGTGCGTTAGTAAACCAAGCGGTTTTCGTTCTATAACATTCTCACAAAGTTCGCTTTGATAAACATGTATGCGTGAGTTCACCCGAATTTTGTTGCCGATTTATGTACAACGGTCCTTTTCCAGTTTTGTATAAATTAGGAAAATCCGCCTCATTATAAACATGTTTGTTTATTTCCTACTCTACGTATTGATTGGTAAGTTTTAATGTAATTTGCTCTCACATCAGGATTAAACTAGTAGCTTTTAATGCAATTAAATCACTAGTAGCATTGAAAATATTTGAATTGAATTTATTTCAATTTTATTAAGTATTTTTATTATAAAATATTGGTTGATGATTCAATCAACTAAAAAAAATACAATGCTGTTGACAACCTTGATAGGGGAGATGCGAGCAGCCAAAATCATCGCGCAATTGTAACCGTTTTTAAGTCGCTGTTAGATCAGTATATTAAAGAATGTTCTTAATTCATTACATTAATGATATTTTTATAATAAATATTTAAAGTGATGCATTTAGTTCCGTTTGCCCCGCCCTAATGGAGAAAATGAGTCATTACTTGGGGCAAAAGTAATCGACCTGGGAAAGTGAATCACTTCATTGAAAATATATCACTAAAATTTGAAATATATATTTGTAACATTTAAAAAAACAGTTTTCAAAACTCAAATCAAAATTAGCATTAAATATTTATTAAAAATTTTATATACATATACTAAACGAATGGGTTATATATTATCTTGAAGAAAGAACGGATGCCCTACAACAGTCGCAAATAGATACACCAGTGTTTCCCTAAACAATGGTATTATTTAGTACTGTCTAGTACCAAATAATACTACAATACTCATGTGTTGATCGCACTAACGAAAAAGAGATTGAATTTTAGAGCAGAAACGTCATCAAGAACAGTGAAATAACTGAAAAAAATCAGATTTACTATGTAACCGTAGCAGATACGAAAAAAATGTGTAAACATTATACAGGGTGATACAATTTTTTTGCTAAATTAAAGATACTAACTACCAATATCTCCTCCACTGGTTGTTCAAAGTGCTTGATATTTTCACATTTTATAACACCTTAGCTAACTACACTGTGTACCAAGTATGGCTTAAATATCTCCATTACTTTAGTAATTATACCAAAAAATCTAATTTTTTTTCAAACTTTAATAGGGTGTGTCCTTATAAAGTCCCAAAATTATAACTATTATATAATAAACTGCCATTGGTCGGTCAGTGGTCGCGCGATTTAAGGCGTCAATACTTGAATCGAGGTGACTAGATCGGTGTGGGTTCGCGCCCAGCTGCCGGTAGACCGTAATTAAGCTATATTCGTGGAGAGGATTGGCACCCTCTCTGCGGGTATGGTAGGGTGGAAAAATGTTAGCTTGGGTCAATGTAAGAGATTGATACCGGTTGATATTTGACTACCCCCCTAATTAATAAGGTTTTCCAGGTTTCCCTCATTCCTGCACTGAATAGTGGTTAGGGCCTACCAACGTACGTCGTTCCTGGGCGCAAATGCGGCCTGCTTAATAATAATATACCGCCTCCTCTCCCGTACAAGTCTCCGACTTCATGGCTAATCCCTGTGATTAGAATGAGGGGTAGAGATATTATTATTATATTATTTTTCAAATTTCTACATACCCTCGGAATTTGTTTATTAAAAACTGAATCACCCTGTATATATTATGTATATCTTTACTTTTCTCTGCTAAAATACTCCATATACACTATTACACATACACTGAAATAAACATAAAATTAAAAAAAGCTTAAGGACGTTCAGATCATGAAATAAAATAATGAATTAAATAAGTAGTTTATGTATATGTTTATTTAATAAAAAATTTATGACGTGAGTCTTAGAGGGCGACCTAAATTTCCTACAATTTCTATTAAGGAAGTCATATAATTTTTATAGTTAGATATTTGACTCAACTTAAAGGAGGCCACCTGAAGAAACAATCCTGAAAATGCAGAAATAGGTCAGATCTCATCTATTGTGGTTGAATTTTCGAATTCCCACTGTCAAAAGGAGCGAAATATCCAGTTTCTAGGAGACGAATTTCAACAGCTCTTATTGTTTTATGATTTGAGTGGCACCTATTTAGATACCGGTCACGAAAAACATGAGCTGCAGCTCGAGCGTTATTATTACAAAACCCTAATGACTTAGTCCTATTCAAATATTCTTGATTTGCGTCGGTTCCTTTCATAATATTTATAAAATGAAGATAATTTGTTCCACTTTTACGTTAACTTTTGATGTATTGACAGTTATTACATTTTGACGTTTCACTTTTTATCAAAGTTTACTGGATTCAATATTTCATGTCGGATCTCGAATAATCTGATTCATTAAATGTATTATACTTGCCACACGATAATTTGCGCTCGTCACATGATAATATGCACTTGTCACACGATAATATGCACTTCCCATAAATCAGCATCTCCTCCGTCATCTTCGCATGTGAATACATGTTTGTATATACACAAAAAATATACGAAAAATTAAATTTGCGAAGAGCAACTACCTACTAAAAAATTATTTCAAATTAATCATCGTATACGAAATTTTATTTTTGACAGAATCTGATGCAGTCGCCATCTGTAGGTCACTAGTGCACTTCAGTGTGTACTTCACTCCGATATATTTTTGAACTTCTTGTGCTGTTGAGCAATTAAATTCTATTAATGCTAT
The DNA here is from genome assembly GCA_037114965.1 of Monochamus alternatus. Taxonomy (NCBI): domain Eukaryota; kingdom Metazoa; phylum Arthropoda; class Insecta; order Coleoptera; family Cerambycidae; genus Monochamus; species Monochamus alternatus. The sequence continues at coordinate 38,571,645 of CM073435.1, forward strand.
TAATAGCAACAATATTAACAATAATCGACGATGTTTGCAAAACATAATTAGACCTATTTTAAACTATAACTTATGTTTACAGTGTTCTTTAATGTTTGGAGAACATACAACTAGCAATGCAAAATCATAGGTTATGGTTCAGTTTCAGTCTAGTGGCTAATTTTTAGTTATACGCGTTTTATAGTAATTAAATAAAGGAATTTGTGTCGGGTACAGATATTTACCTATAAAATGGTTCGTAATGTGTCTATTTATTTTTCGAGAGTGTTTCTTAGAATAAATGGGTATTTCATTTAACACGGACTGTATATTCTGTTAGTGGATAATTCTGACGGACATATATTGAATGAACATGTAGTTTTGGCAGTGTGCAGAAACTAAGAACGAATGCAAATTACTGCAGCTAATCGGATTAACTGTTACCTATCAGGTACTTACGTATTATTATTACTAAAAATGTTTGTTTTCGTCGTTTCTACATTTGACAATGCTGTAAAAACGATCGCATGATGATGACAGATCCTAGCCATCTCGAACGATGATTGTCATAGGCGCCGATTTTCCGGGGAGGAAAAAGCGTTTTGCTTTTTTTTAATCATCGACCTAAAATTTCAAAATCAATTTTTTTTATCATCTTTTAGGCCTCCCTGAGCATGTGGTTAAAATTTTTTAATTAGTCATAGTTAACCAGATGTTCATTTTTACAACAATTTGTAATGGATGTTTTAGATGAATCACACCGCATTTCTAAAGATGTTACCTCAATAAATCTCATCGCGAACTAGTCCCATATGCTAATATAGTTGATATTAACATTTGAAACTTATTATTCTACATTGTCAGCAATATATTTAAGTTGTGGAATGTGAATTCCTATTATATTGTAAATCAGCTGTAAAATGTGTTTTAGAAAATTACTTTGATTTTAATGGATGTTCATGTTTTTTACTACATTTTCTGAGCAACTGTAGCCAAAGGATGTGGGTATACAATTTTATTGCAAAATTTTTGTAGCACATTTATTAATATGTAGGCTAGAAATGTTTTTATCCAAAGCTGATTGCCCGTCCGCTGATGTTCTACCTTTGTGTCGTAAGTGAATTTTTGAAAGGTATTTTTTTAGTTTTTATGGCTTTTACTTTCCTTTTGAAAAAACGTTTTAGATCGATTTTTCTCTGACATCTTGTTTCCGATGTCACATCGCGATATTCTCTTTCTACAAGAATCATCGCCGGGAGTACAGAATATGACGGTTTTAGCAGATTTATGAGGTATGTGTAAGGCTGGGGCTAATATCCTTAGATCAGTCAACGCCAAACTATTCTCTACCTACTTATTTTAAAGGAATGTTATGGTAGAGATTGTGGTTAGGGAAGCTTGGTTAGCTAAACTTGGTGTTCAGGTCTCAAAAGGGCTTGTCTGGTTTACGAATGGGTCCAAGACTGACTAAGGCTGAGAAGCGGGAATCTATGGATGGCAATGAAGAGTGAATTTAATTCATTCTCTGGAGAAATACACCACGATCTTTCTGACTGAAGTATTTGCTATTTTGCCTGCGTTCAAGAGAATATCAGAAGGAGATATGTAAACTAGCATATTCAAATGTGCACAGATAGCCAAGCGACACACGCGTTTGTCCTTCAGGATCAGCTCTAGTATTAAGCTGACCTGGGTGCCGAGACATGTTGGACAACAAGGGTCATATAGTCAATTTATGGGACTTGAACCAGTATTGGGGTTACCACAATGCTACCTCAAAATTCTTTGATTAAGGAAGATTGGTCGGGTAGACTCGGTCACGAGTCTCTTAACGGACCATCGATATCTCAACAAGCACCTACATAAGATTGGCTTAAGCTATGTCGCGAAGTGCAAACTTTGCGACGCTGATTCGGATTCGGTTTACATTGTTTTCAAATGTATCTGTTTAATGGTAAACAGACAAAAGCATCTTGGGTGGTTTTTCTTTCTGTTCAAGATATTGGGGAGATTCCAGTATAACTAGTGTTAGCTTTTGCACGTAACACTAGCTTGTTTTGAACATTACAGTCAGCGGCATGCACAATGGATCTTCAGACTTGAGTGCTGTCGCTTCCAAACAATAACAACAAGATAGTTTTGTCCTCTCAGAAAAATAAAATTTGCTCCAACGAGAGCTATGAGGCTATCCATATTCCCCTGAGAATTGTAATCTCGTTCTCCCAGTCAAATGAAGTGGAAGTGATCTCCAGAAGTGGAAAATATTTTTTTAAAACTGTTTATCTAAAAATCAAAATGATTCCAGAGATATGTTGATATGAACTTTTTATTATTTTTTTGAGCATTCTTTACTTTTAACGTATTTAAGGCCCTATACAGGCTATGCGTGAATTTGCTATGCGCGATGCGTGGTTTGTAAGGAATTCGTGCATCGTGTGTAGTAGGATTTTCATGAATGGATTTTTAACGAACAAGATCCTACACACTATTCGCGAATTCCTCGCATATCACGAATCGCGCATAACGAATCGCGAATTCGTCTAAAGTCTGTAGCAAGCCTAAGATAGACATATTACTTAATATACTTCTTAAATTAACAAACCTGTATTGAAAAAACCAGAAAACTTTTTATTGGTAAGTGGCTTTTTTGCATGTTCCAAGAACTAAAAAAAGTAATTCACTTTTATATATAACATTAACGTGAATCATTATACGGAAATTTTTGAACTGTTATACAGGATGTTAAAAAAAAGTGTAACATATTTCAGGAAGTAATAGTATGAACCTAAATAAGCAGAAAAGTCTTAATAAACATGGGTCCGCAAAGTAACGGTTGCGGAGATATGGACCACTATTCGTTTTTCAAACATTTTATTTTATTAGGAATAAACCGACAAAGGAAGCTTTTAACAAACAAAAAACAAAGTTACAGAAGATGTTCAAAGTGCCCTCCGTCCATTTCCAAGCAGGTACGACAGCTTCGTCTCAATGATATTCGAACTTTTTCAAAAACACCCTCCTTGGTTTAGATTTCTTGACACTTTTGATTAATCCGTAGCTGCAGCTCTTCCAGGCTATTTACAGGAGTACCATACACTAATGTCTTCAAATATCCCCAAACAAAGAAATCTAGAGGGTTTAGATCAGGCGATCTTGGAGGCCATAAAACAGGTCCGGCCCTTCCTACCCATCTGTGTGGAAAAGTTTGGTGTAAATGCTCTCTAACGGCCATGAAAAAATGAGCTGGAGCACCATCATGCTGGAACCACATTTGTTGCCTCTGATTCAAAGGAATGTCTTCCAAAAACTCATACAGTGTGTTCTGCAGAAAGTTGAGGTAATCAGCGCCTGTTAATCGATTTGGTAAAACAACAGGACCTAGAAACCTGTCACCTACCATACCCATCCAAATGTTTAATGAAAAGGGGCTAAAAAACATAAAACATTCCATATCTCCGCAACTGTTACTTTGCGGACCCATGTTTATTGAGACTTTTCTGCTTATTTTGGTTCATACTATTACCTCCTTAAATATTTTCCACTCTGTTCTTAACACCCTGTATATTTTTGTTTATATGTAGGTATACATATACAATATTATTAAAAATTCCCAACGGGTCAATTTTTTTTAATTTACTGTTTTTTCAAATAATAATTTAATATACAGAGTGATCTAACTTTGAGTAATGAATGGTTTTATTTAAATAGAACACCCCATTTCCCCCCATTTCCGGATTTCCCTTAGTGAGCTGATTCCAAAAATAAAAAATACTAAATACTAAAATTACAAATTATTTACAAAGGAATAAAAGGACTGTAAATTAAATGAAATTGTTTTGTTTACACAATTACTTTGATGAACTATTAAAAAACACTCCAAACACGAATATTAATGATTTTAGATCTCAGCCATGAATTGGTTGAAGACGACGTTGACCGAAGAACTGAATTCTGCGCGTATATGATACGCGCACTGCTAAAATAATCGAAATAACATTTCATTGCTAACTTTTTATTTACCGACGAAACGTTTTATTTAAACGATCATGTTAATCGACAAAAATTGTTTATTTAACTAATAACGAATTTGTTCGTTAATTTATGGACGCACTGTATAATTGCTTTTATCCGAAAAAACTCTTTACCAGAAAAGATTTATGCATGCTACTTTTCTTGAAATTTTAATAATTTTTCTGCATCCCATTTTTAATAAACTTGTAATTAGTTAATTTAAATATAGAGTTGTTTACTTTGCAAATTTTAATAATCGAGAATTTTTTAATTACATCCACGCATATACATCTACTTTATGAAAACATATTTTAATTAAACCTCTTAGTGGAGCTAAAGTTGCAAGCAAAGGACTGGAATAATAATGGAAACTTAAAAGACTAGTTACCTTATCAAAGGATAGTCTATTTGAACTTGAAATCATCTCGAGAATAAATTAGTTTAGTTTCACTTCACCTCTTATTTTATATGAAAGCTTCGGTTGCTCAACTATACAGGGTGTCCTCAGATAAGTTAATCATGTTCTATTAGTAATGCGAAAAATAGTTAAATATGGCAAGTTTGATAACATTCCAGATATGACGAAAACTGTCAAAATAGAAATTTTTAAATATTTCCTAAAGTAGTAACCCAAAGTATGCCTATATGGACTCGACAATTTCAATGCGCACAAGACAAAGTGAAGAAATATATTTGAATATTGTATAGAGTAGAGATGTCATAGAAATCATAGAATAAATTTTGGAGCAATTATGTGTGAACGAAATCAAGTGGAATATTTAAATCATTGTTTAGTCACTAAAATTCATATTCACTGAACTCCGTTTAAGTTTGGGATGCACACCGTTTACGTTTGCGATTATAATTTAGCATCGTCTAATACCAGAAATCAATATATTTAATCTCCAGGACAAGTTACGGATACCTTCGCACACTCTATTATGCCTATATTTAAAAAAATAATAATAATATCGTAAAATCTATAATTTCTAACTATAAGGAATGGTATATAAAAATTAATTTTCCGTAGAATACAAAATTGCAATAATAAACAGGGCGTGCCATTAGTAACGAAATTGATGTCGACTTTCGGTATAAACGGTAGTGCTGGAGAGTTCTGGATATTTTAGTTGTGTTCGTACCCAGAGACTTTGCCAGATTTTTCGGATCAGTATTTTTCCAGATAAAGATCAACGCAGTTCCCGGTGAGATACCCATATAGAATATCCTATTTAAAAAATATATTGGTTACAACTTTATCAAACATGGCTAAAAAAAATTGAAAATATTACAGAAAAGTCACAATTTCTATACAAGCTGTCAAAATGAAGTCAATATTGCAACAAAAAATGTTGTCAAATCCGAGAAAAAAACTTGTAGTAGGTATTTTCAACCTTTACGTCGCTGGACTATTATAGTCTCTAACGTCATGAGAATACAGGCGATTCGGAATACTGAAATCCGATTGTACTATTAATGTTTTTACAATACTAGAAAACATTAGTTGGTGGCCGCTCGACTGTGTTGCAGGTTACACTGTACAACACTTACCTTAATATCACCAACCATCTTGAGGAATTATGATGACTGTTCTTATCCTCTCGAACCTCCTAGGAGGAAGGGAGGATTTTTGCTTCTTGAGCCAGGTATGGAGGAGTTAAGGAGGCAGCTGCATTCGCATGCGATTCCGCCTCTCCAGCCTCTATCTCCATCTGCTTCTGCTCCGGTGGTTCAGGGGCAGTTGATACCGGCCCAGGTTTCGTTTTCACCCTGAGAACAAGGAATTGAAAAATGTAGAACATCCTCATCGACCTTGTCTCAAGGATCCTACACAGAAGACGAGTAGATAGCCACGCGGGGCGGCCTTAACCTCGTGGTGGAACAGGCACCACCTGTTCACACACACCGTGGGGTTCTGCCAGGCTTCTCCTCGAGGTCGTTTTCGGCTTCTACGGGGATCCAGAGAGTAGCTTTCGTCAGCTTTGGCAGCTGGTCGGAGCACACCATGGTAAGGGCACTGCTCTCCCAGGGTCGCAGCCTTCCCACTACGTCCGCTACCCATGTCGACGAGTGAAACGCAGGTATTTTGACAATAGCATCAGGAGTTGGTAGAAGACTCCTCTCCAATTCCTTCTTCACTGCTTTTTTGGCAAGGCTCTCCTTGTTCATGAGAATTTTCCCATAGGGGTTGTCCTTGTCAACAATGGCAACCCTAAGACGCCCTAGGGCCGCTTCACTGTAGGTAGTGGCAGAGGGGGCCTGTTTAGCCCTCTTATATTTCATCGGAGTAGTATCCGATGAAATCCCCGACCTAATCCTCTTTTTGGAAGGTGGCGCTTCATGTGGGTGCCCTCCCTTCTTAGAATATGGTTTCGCCTGAGGAGGTGGCACACCTTACGAGTGCTCATCTTTCTTTCTTGACGGCCCACTATTTTCTGGGTGGCGTTTGTCCCGTGCAGACAGTGGGAAACCCTTGGGTTTGCCAACCGTCTGCGTAGAATTACGCCCTCCAGACATTGTGGGCTGCACCAGAGGAGTAGGTGCGCGTTTGGAGGAGGTAGCTGCAGTCGCCTTCTCTTGTTGCGGTTTCTTTCTTCTCTTGGCTTCAGCACCACAAATTCTTTTGCCCCTACGGGGCTTTTTACTAGCCCCCGGTTGAGGGTCAGTTTGGGACGACGGTCCCGGCTGTGGTGAGCGTTGTTGCTCTGCCACAGATTGCTGCGAGCGTTGCCGCTCTGCTGCTGGTGATTGCGGCGGGTGTTGCTGCTCTACTGCAGAAGGTTTGGCATTTAGGTGACCGTACCGTCCCTCTGACGGGACAGCACAGCCGATTGACTGGGAGTGGGTTAGCTCCCAGCCGCCCGTCTAGCCGAATTCCAGACCAAAATGGCGTGTTGCAGGCACGGGTCGCCACGCACGGCACAAACACGTGGGGATGCTTTTGAAAAAGGCCCAAGCCAGAGGGCTAGCCTCAGTGAACCTACTTATAGCAACCCTCGCCATAGAGCCGAAGCCCTATGGCTTCCCCTATCCGCCACCCGGAGACGCGCCTGGTAGCGTCACGGTAGCTCAACCCCGAAGAATCTCAACTAGGAAAACTACGAATTTTGGGACACATTGTATTTATGAAAATGTTATCCAAGCAAGGTCTATGTCCGAATTATGAATTTGACCACACGATAATATACTGTTTGATCAGTGCAGTGTATTTAACTTCGACCATCTAAATACAACAACGTTAAAAGTCTTAGACTCCCCCTCATTCTTGTTAAAGAAATCTTTTTTTCAGAAAAACCAAATACATTTATAAAAGTATATTGTTATCTGAATCTTTTTTTTGTGAAAAGAATGTGTTTGATAAACTGAATACTTAGAAAATTAAAAACCAGCAAATATGTGACATTTTTGATAAAATTTATTAAATCAAAAAGTAACAAAGCAAGTTCTCTACTTGACTAATAGTCGGTATGACCTCCACCACGTTCCAATAGCATATTGACACATCTGTGAATTGAGATATTCAAGTGGTTAATGATCTCTTGCGGAATATTGTTCTATTCCTCTTCTGCCACCACGACTAACTCATCTGCAGTCTGAGGTGGAGGAATATGATTATGAATGGCTCTAGCAACGAAATCCCACATATTTTCAATAGGATTCATGTCAGGAGAGCTGGTTCTAATCCGCCAATCTAATCTATTAATATGTCTCTTCTTGCGCGTTGTGGTCGAGCGTTGTCCTCCACAAACACAAAATTTTCACCTAATTCACTAAGTAGGGAGTAGATAATGGGCATAATAACTTGTTCGATGTAAATTTGACTGGTCATATTCTATGGTATACGAATTAATGATATGCGGCGGTTGAACATTATTCCACCCCAAAACATTACGGTACCCCCTTCATACGGAGCAACTTTACGGGGAAAATGAAGTCGCTGTTGATGACCTGGTTCTCTCCAGACTCTCTGTCGATTGTCATCAGTAACCAGCCCAATTCTGGTTTCGTCTGTAAATAAGACCCACCGTTACTGGCGTAAAAGCCAACTCTCTATGCTCTCGCGCCCACTGGAGACGGGCAGCACGATGCACGATTGGAAGTAGAGTGGGGACACGTAATGGTCTTCTAGCATGTAAATTTGCGTTGTGGAGTCGTCTTCGAATAGTCGGTGTCGATATAATGCGGCAAAACGTACCTTGAAAGTGGGCTCTGGAAGCTGAAGCTGAAGATGTGCGGTGTCTACGGGCATATCGCATCAAATACCGATCCTCCCTTTCATTAGATATTCGAGGACGTCCACTACGTGGTCTGTTTTCCACTGTATCAAATTATTCATGTCTGTGTACTATTCGTACAACAAATTATCTAGGAATGTCCAACATGTTCGATATCTAATGATTAGAATGTCCTGCATCATGTAAAGTCGTCACTATTGCTCGGATAAACGCAGAAATTTCACGTACTGACATTATAATGTACAAAAATTCGAAGGAACACTTGGCTGAATACACTGCCAAACTGACCAGATTTGTAAAAACATTGGTAATAAAGTAAAGGTTCATGGTCTACAATTTTTTATTGTCTTTTTTGTTCACTAAGTACATGTACTTTTTTACCAGTAGGTTTAATCGAATCATTTTATATACAGGGGGTCCAAGACTTTTGACGTTGTGTATACTATGAACAGATTTATCAAGCGTGATAACACTGACTAATTGCTTCAGGCACAGTCCCTAGCCATACTCCTATCAGGTTACCCAACCTCACCGAATGTGATATCCGCACGCAGCTGCATAAAACAATTTTGTCGACACGAGGATTGGTTTTAAAATTAGTGCTATTCGAATAATTTGCATTCGTAAAAAAAATAATTAATATATATTCAAACAAATTCGTGCTCTGATGAACACGAGCAGCAAAAGCTATTGAGTAATCGACTGTATAATGCCTGCAACAAACTCCATTACATGTTTATAATAAATATGTTATTAATTCAGCACGCTAGATCGTATCGCGTATAAATGGATTCCGGGTGAATTTTTCGAGCATAATTTGTCCACCTCGTGTATTGATAATTGTGGCCTGGAGCCCAGTGATTGTACCGACTGTTTTATAAAAAATAAATATTTTGCAGTGGATGAAACTAAATCATTTCGCACGGCTCACTGGCACCAAACGAAATTTAAATGTGCGAGGAAATTGTTTAAGCGAATTAAATATGGGATGCTGAATCGTTTACAAAACAAAAATATTTTTTATTCATATATCAGTACCAGTTCATCTAAAGCTAAATATTTCTCTTGTTGTTAACTGTTATAGTACTAGAATTAACAACAATATATTTAAATTATTGTACACAGTTTGAAAATGCTTAGAAACGATAATTATGGAAAATAATATATGAGAGAAATAAAACAATACAAGATAAATCAGAATTTATCCAAAAAAATTTCAATGTACAGTCTCTCAAAGTCAATAAAATGGGCCTGCTTGGAGGATACAAAAAATTTAAATAAAATTTGAAACACGTAGTGTTAAGTGGGATAACGTATGCTCCATTTTCAATGGAAAGTATTTTCTTTGGTATTTGACAGAATCGACTAATAACGTCATTAATTATGTTTTTGCCAGAAACATGTACAATTTTTTCCTATTAAAAAGCTCTCTATTTTCTAATACACTTCTGTATTACTTCCCGTTTAAAAGTTATGAACAAAATCGTTCTAAAGAATCTCAAAAGAGATACCACCTAAAAATACAGGGTGTTAAAAAAAGAGTGTAAAATATTTCAGAAGGTAATAGTATGAACCAAAATAAGCAGAAATGTCTTAATAAACATGGGTCGGCAAAGTAACGGTTGCGGAGATATGGACCACTATTCGTTTTTCAAACATTTTATTTTATTAGGAATAAACCGACAAAGGAAACTTTTAACAAACAAAAAACAAAGTTACGGAAGATGTTTAAAGTGCCCTCCACTCATTTCCAAGCAGGCATGACATCTTCGTCTCAACGATATTCGAACTCTTTCGAAAACACCCTCCTTGGTTTGGATTTCTTGACACTTTTGATTAATCCGTAGCTGCAGCTCTTCCAGGCTATTTACAGGAGTACCATACACTAATGTCTTCAAATATCCCAAAACAAAGAAATCTAGAGGATTCAGATCAGGCGATCTTGGAGGCCATAAAACAGGTCCGGCCCTTTCTACTCATCTATGTGGAAAAGTTTGGTGTAAATGCTCTCTAACGGCCATGGAAAAATGAGCTGGAGCACCATCATTCTGGAATCACATTTGTTGCCTCTGATTCAAAGGAATATCTTCTAAAAACTCATACAGTGTGTTCTGCAGAAAGTTGAGGTAAGCAGCGCCTGTTAATCGGTTTCGTAAAACAACAGTACCTAGAAATCTGTCACCTACAATACCCATCCAAATGTTTAATGAAAAACGTGCCTGATGTTCAGATTCTATTAGAGCATGAGGATTTTCCTCGGCCCAAATATGCATATTGTGAAAATTAAACACTCCATTTCCTGTGAACCCGGCCTCATTAGTAAAAAGAATGTTTGCAAGAAAACGAGGGTCTTCAGCATCATGACGTAGAAACCAGCGGCAAAAAACCAAACGTGCTTGATGATCATTTATTGGATTTAAGGCCTGTACTCTTTCCACATGGTATGGATAAAGCAGTTGCTGGTGAATGATTCTCCAAACAAGAGGACCACTAATTCTTACCTCGGCTGATATTCTCCGCACACTCGTACCTGGATTCTGCTCCACCAGTGCTAGAATATCTTCTTCTGCTCTAGGAGTGGATACCGACCTTGGTCTTCCGGCTTGGCGTTCCCATTAGCACGACCATACATGAAATGCATGTCTGTCAATTCTGCGTAAGAGTATCCAGCCATAGCGAAAGAAAACTTGTGCACTGACAACAACTGTCAAATACGTACTGTTTATTTCACTAAACATCAACCAACTATTCTACACAACGTTTTTGCAAAATAAAAAAAGGGCTAAAAAACATAAAACATTCCATATCCCCGCAATCGTTACTTTGCGGACCCATGTTTATTAAGACTTTTCTGATTATTTTGGTTCATACTATTACTTCCTTAAATATTTTACACTCTCTTTTTAACACCCTGTATACATTAGCGGTGGAAAGATCAAGTAGTTGTTGCAAAATAATTGAATGTTTGTTGTTTAAAGTGCATAATACCACAAAATACTTGTCATCACTCAATACCAACGTCAAACATATAACTTTTGTACTGTACTGTATGTTTTCTCATTCAGAAAAAATTGAAAGGTAGGTATGTTGTTCATTTACGGCTAGTCACAAAAAAATTCAAGAAGACCTGTAGAGTTATATCGAGAAAGGTATCCAGGGCGCTTCATTTCTGTTCATAGAACCTTTACAAGATTGGTGGAGAATCAAATAATTGACCGAATGGTAAGAAAGAATGTTATAATACAGCTAGACTGTTACAGTATTTCGAACAAAATTCACGAAATTGTATACGGCAAGCTAGTCGGAAACTGAATTTGGATAAATCAACCGTTCAACGAATTTTAAAGACCAATGGGTATCATGACTACAAAATTCACAATTTGGAATTTTTACTTGAGGGTCACATTCGAAATTGTTCGAGAAAGTTGTCTATAATAGAATGATAAAATTTTGCAATGACTATGATATACTGTGTAATGAGCAACATGGTTTTCGAGTAGGTAAATCCACTAAATCCGCCATTCCTTCCTTTCTGGATCAATTATATTATAATTTAGATTGTGATAAAAAATGCTTTGGTATATTTATGGATCTAAGCAAGGCGTTTGATTTGATGGATCATACCATTCTTCTTATGAAATTAAGTAGATATGGATTTAGGGGAAAATTAGGTCAGTGGCTTACTTCATATTTGACGGACCGCTTGCAATTAGTTCAGATAAACTCAACACAATCGAATGAATTATCTATTTAACGAGGAATACCACAAGGTTCCATACTGGGACCTTTGTTATTTTTACTTTTTATTAATGATCTACCAGCTGTGTCATCATGTTTCCTGGTAATGTTTGCAGATGATAATACTCTTTTAAATGTTAAGGATAACATACCTGACTTAATTGCCGACACTCAGAATAACATTAATTTATTTTCATCTTGGTTTGAGAGGAATAAACTTTTATTGAATCGTGAGAAAACTGTATTTATTAATTTTCAGTCAGTGTTGAGAGAAAATGATAAAGACTATTTGCTAAAAATCAATGGTAAATCATTGGAGCAAGTGGAATCGACTAAATTTCTTGGTATTTATGTGGACAGTGTTCTGGGTTGGAATAAGCATATTTTAGAGTTATGTAAAAAATTAACTCCTGTGTGCTACGCACTTTATAGACTGAGAGGTGTGGCAAACAAATGGGTGTTACTTTCTTATTACTATGGTCAGTTTTACTCTAAGTTATCTTATGGCATTATATTTTGGGCTTCATCCTCCTATTCTAAGAGGGTCTTCAAATTACAAAAAAAAGCTATACGCAACATTGTGGGAATAAATACTTTCGTTTCATGTAGACCATATTTTAAAAGTCTGCAAGTGTTGCCTTTAGCTTGTATATATATTGCCGAAATACTTATGTATGTAAAGGTACATCATAATTATTTTTTGAAAAATAATTATCATCATAATTATAATACTCGGGGACAGAACGATTTACTTTTGCCTAAACATACATTAGCACTCTATGAAAAGAGCCCCACATATATGGGTATTAGATTGTACAATAAGTTGCCAGGGAGGTTTAAAGATATTGTTAGCGTAAGAGCCTTTAAAGCTAAATTAAAAGAAATGTTGTTAATGTATTGTTTTTATACTATTGATGAATTTTTGGAATGTCAGTTTTAAATGTATTTTTTTACCGATTGTGTTCAGTGCATATTTTTTATATTTGTAAGTTGTTTGTCTGTATTGTGTTAAGTGTTTATTCACTTTACGTGTGAGTGATTGTAATTTTTGTTTTCATATATGTTTGTATTATCTTCTACTATTTTGTAATTCTTGACGACTCCTATACCTGTACTGGTCGAACGGATAATAAATCATTATTATTATTATTATTATTATTGGAAACATTTTATAGTTCAAATTGTAGTAAATGTAGAAACTGTTGATCAGAATCTTTTTCGGCACGTCCTTTGGACGGACAAAAGTCGGTTTGTCAGTAATGGTTTGCCAAACAGGTAAACGAATGCTACTGATCTATTAAAAATCCCCATATTGTAAATCCAGTCCAAAACCAAGGAGTAAATGTATGGTGTGGCATCATCGGTAGGAATTTAATTAGGCTTTATTTTTATGAACATATATTGAATAGCGTGAGTTACCTATATTTTCTACAAGAATAACTTCCTGCACTTCTGGAGAATGTACCTTTGCAGCTAAGGAGAAACCTATGATTTCAGCACGACAGAGCTGCTTCCCACAAGGTCAGGATTGTGGAGCAATATTTAGATAACACTTTCCCAGATAAATGGATTGGGATTAACGGACCTATTCAGTGGCCCAAAAAGTCACCAGATCTAACATTCTTCGATTTTCTATGGGAGGATTTAAAAAAATAAGATTTACAAAGCACCTTCGCAAGATATTACTCATTTGAAAGAAAAAATCACAAACGCTTGTAATGAGTTAAGCAGCAAAATATTAATAAACACAGTCTCCACAAAGAAGGTAGGCGAAGATTGCATATCTGTCTTGAAAAGAGAGGAGGTCTTATAGAAAATAGATTGTGATATGTAATTTTTAAGTATAGTTATTGTTATCATCATCTTTTGTTTAACTGTATGAATGAATTATCGAGTTTAATACTGTCTTAATTTAGTCTTAAAGACATTTATGCACTTTAACAACGAATATTCAATTATTTTTCAACGACTACTTGATCCTTCCACAACTTATGTGATTTTTAGGAGGCATTTCCTTTTAGACTCTTTAGGGTGATATTGTTCTTAAACGAGAAATAATACAGAAAAATGTCTCTAATAAGAGTTTATTAGAAAAAAGAAGATTTTTTAACAGGAAAATTTAAGTATATTTCTGGAAAAAATATAATTAACGCCGTCATTAGTCGTTTCTGTCAAATCTCAAAGATAATGCTTTCGATAAAAAATGGAGCTTGCTTCATCCCATTTAACACCACGTGTCCCAAAGCACAATGTTAAAAATAGCCGATTTTTGGCTTATCCGGGGGAACGCATAAATCATAAAAAAATCAATTGATTATTATTAATTAACATTAGAAATGGCCCAGAAATACGTCAGATAGCTACTACCCCTAAACCTATATAAACTACCCTTAAATAGCTTTAAATGGATACTCATTAATTATTGTTATAAAATTCGTGTAAAATGAAAAAAATGCTTGAAAATGATTTGAACAGACAGTATGTCAATATAAAAAGTGATAAATAACTGTAAAAATGTCCATTCCACCCCTAAAAATTAAAAAGACGACTTTCAAAAGCTAATGGTGAGCTTACCTCGACATCAAAAATAGATAATGCTTAAATGTTCCAGGGAACGCCTATTGCTAGAAAAAAATTATAGATTACTGTCAAAAAATGCAAAAACTGATACTAGAGCACATTAAGTAAGTGGGGAAATATTAATTGCACCCCTAAATCTATATAAACTGCCTTTAAATAGCTTAAAATAGATAATCATTATTTATTGTTGTAAAATTGGTTTAGAATGAAATAAATGCTAAAATCACTTTTAAGGTTCATTTATACTATTGCGACCCGAAAAATGGGCGCAAGGATAAATTGCCATTTTTTCAGTACGCGTTCGCAAAGTGAGAACAATTGGAGCTATTTCGCCATTGAAAGGGCACTTTTACAGTCATTTATCACTTTTTATATTGACATACTGTCTGTTCAAATCATTTTCAAGCATTTTTTTCATTTTACACCAATTTTATAACAATAAATAATGATTATCCATTTAAAGCTATTTAAGGGTAGTTTATATAGGTTTAGGGGTAGTAGCGACATTTCCCCAGCTATCTGACGTATTTCTGGGCCATTTCTAATGTTAATTAACAATAATCAATTGATTTTTTTATGATTTATGCATTCCCCCGGATAAGCCAAAAATCGGCTATTTTTAACATTGTCCTTTGATTTAAATTTTGTGTATCCTCACAGTAGACCCCATACTATCAAGCTTGAGACACCCTGTACTTCCGAATCTGTAAGTAACATAGTTAAATTATTTGAAAACTTCTTTATTCTAACAATATTTACTCATTAGAGTATGTTTAGACGGTGGTAATGGTATTTGGGATAGGAATTTACATGTACCTGTGTACTTCCATCTATTACGTCGAATCCCGAAACTATATTAATCCAATTTTGTTTGTATTACTAGAATAAAATCATACATGCATTCACGGTTTGGCAACTTTGAAAATATTATTTATCTATGTATGTTTTCGTATTGCTTGAAGTTTATTTTCAAAAATGGTTAGACCACTCTAATAACTTCTGACCGATGAAGATACACACAGGGGAATGTGTATCAGCTAAACGGAAACCATTGGACTGTATCTCCCTCGGTTTATAATAACTAGAACCTTGGATACAGGAAACATTCAGATAATTATAAAGTTTCTAATTCGTTATAGCTACATGGGCACTTTACTCTTAGATGAGCAGCGTGTATAATTGACCAAATATGCAGTTTTCCAAAAAGAAGAGAATTAAATTCAGAAGAAGCTTGCCAACTGCTAATTACTTATAAAATGTTAATTAACAGTTGCTTACCCAACACATACAAAATGCAATTAAATTTTATATTAGAAATGAGGAAACGTTCCTATTTGCTGTATTACAAAAATGATCATTTAAAATTTGTTGCTGGGGCCAAACAACTTTATAGCTATATGTACAGGTATTGCAAACATATTAATATTCAAAGTAAAAAATTTGCTTCAAAAGAATCACTCATGAGTTTTACTACTTTTTACTAAATCAAAAATTTCACACTGGAAAAAGACGGAGGCCCATATGCATGAGTCAAGAATTAAATGACAACTTACTTATTAATAATATTGTGTGAAACTAACCATTCTGTGGACAAAAGCCCCAACCAGCGTTAAATTACATCCACAATATCTACCCATATATTCCTTTTGTAACATTTTTTACTGTATTAGAAAGGTATTTTAAGCTAATATAAATCAAATCTCCTACAATTCCTATCAATGAAGTCATATGTATGTTCTCTGATACCAAACATCTAGGTATGCTAATGAACAATTCCACAGACAAAGCTCTATTCAATAATTATCTAAAGAAAATAATCTAATTTAACTAACCTGCTAATGAAACACTATAAATATCTAAATCAAATTTCCTACAATTCCTATCAATGAAGTCATATGTATGTTCTCTCATACCAGAGTGGTTAGTTTCACACAATATTATTAATACCTAAAAATATATAAAAACATTTACATAAAGGGTATCTAAACATTATTCAAGTAGATAATGTCATATTTAATTCATTGACAGGCTGTCACTTTTGTCATTGTCGATATTTAACTTCAAATAATTTTAATTTTTATAATAATTTTTATAGTTAGATATTTAACTCAACTTAAAGGACCTGAAGAAGCAATCCTAAAAATGCAGAAATAGGTCAGATCTCATCTATTGTGCTTGAATTGTCGTGTTCCAACTGGCAAGAGTGAAGTTAGATATTTATAGAGTGTTTTCATTAAAGCAAAATACCAAATATCGAGTTAGCATACCTAGATGTTAGGTATCAGAGAACATACATATGACTTCATTGATAGGAATTGTAGGAGATTTGATTTATATTAGCTTAAAATACCTTTCTAATACAGTAAAAAATGTTACAAAAACTAATACTAAGGAATATATGGGTAGATATTGTGGGTGTAATTCAACGCTGGTTGGGGCTTTTGTCCACAGAGTGGTTAGTTTCACACAATATTGTTAATACCTAAAAATATATAAAAACTTCTATTTCTACTTCTTAACAAAATATTCTTTTTGATATGTTATTATTAATGATTTTCTTTTCCCATGTGTAAAAGTTTGAATATCAGTCTTGTCAACAGGGAAAGTGGCAGTAAAATTGAAAACATCTGAAAGTTTTAAGTCTTCGGCAATTTTCTGATAGATATTTTGTGTTGTGTGATCAAAAATGTGGACGTTTCTTTAAGTGCCATGATAAGTTGTAACTAAGCTGACTAAAATTTAATGTAAAGTCAAAAAAAGCAATTCTGCACAGGGTATTTTATTTAAAATAAGCAAGTTAGTATGGACTTCCTCTATAACCGCAATTGGTAGAAACGTGAAAATATAAAAACTAGGCCCTGAAGATGTTGGTAAGCAATCAAATTTTTAGAATCACCCTGTATATACCTTTCCATATATCGATCGCGATCTCTTGTGGTAGGACACACTGTAATATGATCGTATGTCATAACATGTTATTGTGTTCATACATTAAGTCAATCACAGTTGCCTTTATGTAGATCTAATGTTGCGTTAATATTAATTACTTCATTGCAAGTTGAGTGACTAAGAAGGCCACTATTTAGGTTGAATTAATTTCCTTTCTTTCCTCTTCTAAATTCATCAAAGCTGTACGTAGCTGGGAAGAGTGGGGTAATTTGCTATTGGCATTGTAAAATGATTTTGTTTTTCTGTAGAGTTTTTTGACGTAGGTATTTTATAACTAATCTATTAATTTTGTTTTAATTACATATTGCAGTACGTAAAAAGTAATTATATTTGCAGGGCGATTCATATGAACAAATAATTAGTGGAAAATTGAGCATTAACAATGATGCAAGTTGACTTTTGAAGGATTCATGTCCAATAATTCAAGAAAATGCCGATTCTGAATTCGTTTGCGAAAAATTCTATCTTTTAATTTTAAAATAAAATACTCTGTGTGCTGAAATAATTCTCAAAAAAGAGATAACAATATATTAACTATATATTTATTGTATTGTGGTTAAACAGTATTCAATAATGAAAATTAATAATGGCTTTTACATTCCATGTCATTTATTGATATTTCACTTTCTAGTAACAATACTTTAAGTAAACCGAAATTGTTTGAAATCTCCCTTAATTATATAGATTTCTAAAATGCATGATGTATCCAACCTGTTAATGATGTCGACAAATACCAATGATAATTTTTAGTACCCACCTTTCTTACAGATATTTAGGTAATTGTTCTAACAGATGGGACAAGAAAGTTTTGCGCTATATTTAAAAGACAGTTAAATGTTCTTTGCCATATGGCTTGTCACCTTTGTCTTGATTTGAGTAAGTGATATAAAAATGAAAGACCTCGACCTAGTTTAAAGTACAAGTGTTAGCGTTATTACTACAATTATTCTTCTTGATTAGCTCAAAAGTTATAAAATATTACCTCATGTTTATTTAATATTACAAACTATAAATTATAGCTACTTGTAAGTTTTCAACTGCAACTATATATTTTAACTTGTGATTGTACTTAATTAATCTTTTGTAACTTATATGCAATATTTAAACCAAAATTCACATTATATCTTGAAATCCAATAACCGTCCAAGGCAAGTTGCTTTTGAGATCTATTTAATATAACAAGAAAAAGTACTTACCTTCCGGATTCCTGTTTCCTGGTGCAGTAATTTGAAGTCGACTCCTATCAAAGGTCTACTCAACAATTTGTGATCGACCTGAATGACTAATTGTCGCCAATAAGTTTAATTTATTTCCCTCCATTGCACGCTTCTCTACCAAGCCATATAACCATCTTCATTAACATTTTTTACAGTAGATTGGCGCCTAAAAGTATTGTTTCGAAAGCTCACCTACCTTTTAGTTTGTTAATTATGTTTCTGTTTGCATTAGAATTTATAATTTTTGTAATATCTAATTTTGACGTTTTCCGGAATATTCCAGGCTATATTCTATGTGTTTCTCGACACGTTCTCGAGATCGCAGAAACATTGAGAACTCTAAAAATCTATATAAGCGGATCAATTCCGCCGTCAACGCCAACAGTCTGTTTATATTGAGCAGCCAAACGCGAGTCGAATACTAGTGACAGAAACGTCAAAGTAAAGCATTTGACAGTTGTCAATTTGTTGGGGATTTCTTGTATAATAGGGCAATCCAACGAACTGTCAAATCACTTTAAAAATGGCGGCTGTAGGACAAACAACTCGACATATGACAAGCAGAAATTTGTGCTTTTGTGTAGAACTTTTAATTATTGGTCTGTGTGTAGAACTGTGTGTTTTGCTCATTATATTTTATACCTATTTCGGAATACCAAGTATAATTCAGACTATCATAATGGTATTGTTTTGTTGTGTTATGAATTGTTGGAGTAGAGGACAGCGAGAAGATCAAGTTAGATTTTTTAGGATTTCTGCTGCATTGAATTATAGACAGAACTGATCTCAATGAACTCTCATATAAGACGGCAAAAGTGGCCTTAGTGCAATAAAACAGCAAGGCCTAACTCAAGAAAAAATTAAATACAGTGTACAAGTTTTAAATATATTATTTATAAATAGTTACCTAAGTTCTTTTTTCTCTCCAACTAGTAGCATAATTACACCCGCGCCAACCCTAGCAATTCAGGGTCCTGGAGAATATTATATATAATATTAATAAAAAATATATTGATAACAATATTGGCAGTTATATATAATTAATTAGTAAATTATTACGGAGGTACGTAATTTGATTTTAACAATTATTTATGCATAGATAATAATAATAATGCCACTGTTTCCAATTCACATATATTTGACAAAAATGATAAATAATAAATAAAAGTCCATTTGATAGAAAAAATCTAAAATATATTTAATAAAAAATAAGTTATATATATAATTCTAAAAAAATTGGGTACATAGATAAATAGTACAAAATGTTCAATAATCAATTGGTTTTTTTATATTTTAAATAATTGCGGCATTGCAATAATAATTTAAAGTTTGTTACAGCACAATAAAAAACATTAGCAGCAGGGAAAATCAAAATTTAATGCACCAAGTTCATTTTTGATTAGTCAACTATTTCTTGCCTCGGCCTATTTGAAAGAAAAAAATTGTAGATATACCGAAGTGCAGTGAAAACTGAGAATAATAATAATTTTACGAATATTCAGCAACTAGAACGTTTTACCTAAAATATAAATCCACTTTTTCTTATTATAATGAAAATATATGAGAAATAGGCTCATATTACACTTTCTAATATGAGATATGAAAGAGTTGCTGATCTGGCAGGAACTAGAGGGCCCCACTAATCGCAGGGCCCTGCCCAGTGCCCATTGGAAAATAGGGACCTGCATAGGTAGGTATATATTACTTTTACATATAAATATCGCAGATATTTAAAACTTCAGAAAACATTACAACACAACACAACACTACATTTTCGTTTATATCTACCCATCTTGGTCTCTGACAATGTTGCAGTGGTAATTAGATAACCCAAATGCAATGTAGGAATCCAATAAAGATGTAAGATATCTGTTAAAGCAGCCGGTTTACCTGAAATATATGCTTTTAAATTGTTGTATATAACTTTTTATTAACTAACCCGATACAAAATGTTTTTAACAAACGACACTGTATTTTATTTTTTCTTGAGTTAGGTCTTGCCGTTATATTGCACAAAGCCACTTTTGCCGTTTTATATGAGAGAGTTCATTGAAATCAGTTCTATGCCTATAATTCAATGCAGCAGGAATCCTAAAAAATCTAACTTGATCTTCTCGCTGTCCTCTACTCCAACAATTCATAACACAACAAAATAAAACCATTATGATAGTCTGAATTATCCTTGGTATTCCAAAATAGGTATAAAGTATAATGAGCCAAACACACAGTTCTACACAAAATCACAAATTTCTGCTTGTCATATGCCGAGTTGTTTGTCCTACAGCCGCCATTTTTAAAGTGATTTGACAGTTCGTTGGATGCCCTATCAAGAGTAACAATAAAGTTGTTTGTCTACGTGACGTGTTCCCACGCTAACCTAATTTGGAGATTACATTGGTGTCAAAAGTGCGACGTTCCGCAAAGAAGACGTTTGGAGTAGACAAGTGAATGCCAGTAACAAGATCAAGAGTGACTGAAATGGAGGAAACTTTGAAACAGTTAATGGGAATGATGAAAGATATGAAGGGTGAAATGAAGACTAGCCAAGACGAAATGATGGACAATTTAAAAAAGGAAACAGTCAAAAGGAAGTGAAGAACAGTTGAGAAGAAATGAAAAATAGTCAGGAAGAATTAAGAAACAAAATGAAAATCAGTTTGCAAGAAAACAATAAAAAGGATAAAGTCCAAGTCGTAGAAGAAAGTGTTAGTAAGTTACAGAATGAAGTCACCAAAGTCGTAGAAGAAAATATAGTAAAATTAGAACACGAGGTTACAAATCTAAAATGTCAGTTGCCCGCGAGGGAACTCATTAAGACTGAAAGCAGCTTTCTTCCATTGTCAAGGGTGAAGCCACCAACATTTGATGGAAAGGTGTTATGGAGTACTTACCTTAAACAGTTTGAAGCAGCTACCTTGGCAAACAACTAGTCAGAAGAAGAAAAAGCCACATCACTTATAGTTGCTCTGCGGGGTGAAGCTATAGAGGTATTAAGAACACTAGCTGATGGTAAACAAAAGGACTATCAAATGTTGAAGGGTGCTTTGGAAATGAGGTATGGCGACGCCCATCTGCAACATGTCTACCAAGCACAACTAAAAGGCCGAAGACAACGTTTCGAAGAAAATCTGCAGCAATTTGAGGCAGATATAGCACGTATGGTGGAGTTAGCATTCCCCACCGCACCGGAAGAGTTCCAAGAACAGTTAGCAGTAAGCAGCTTTAACGATGGCCTGCGAGACTCCGAGATCAGTCAAGCGTTAAGGTTAGCCAGACATAAGAACATATCTGAAGCTCTGGCCCAGGCATTGGAAATTGTAGCCGCCCGACAGGCTTCCAGAAACAGTCAAGATAGAACAAGGCAAGTTAGGTTTCAAACTAGCAAACAAAGAGCAAGTGAAAATAACATGGAAGGATTTATGAAAAGTTTGCAAGATTTACTGAACAACTACCAGAAAGGACAAGTTCGTACCGATTCTGTGGTATACAGTAGACCAAGACTCATTCTGTGTTGGAACTGTGGAGCAAAGGGACATCTCAGGAATCAATGCCTTAGGAATATCTTCAATCGAAGTCGAGAAGAGCCTGACAAGTGGAGAACAAGCAGCAAAAGAGTCCAGCCAGAACTGAGTTTTAATGTTGAGACAGAAGAATCAATTATTAAACTTGAGACAAGACTTGGAGAAGGAGAAGAAAACAGTAACGAATGTGAACAACCAGAATAAAACGTTGGAAGCTACTAATGCCGAACTCTTCAAGCAGATAAAATTAATTCAGGATCAAAAGAAACAAAAAGAAGCTCAGTGGGTTAAAGAAAAAGAGAATTTAGGAGCTATACACGAGTCAGTTTATATTGAGCAGTTGAACGCGAATGATTGAAAAAAAGTTGTTTGTCTACGTGACGTGTTCCCACGCTAACTCAATTTAGAGGTTACAGTATTAATAATTAATATACAGGGAGTCCGGGGAAATGTAGGAATTTTCTCAGGTGCAGATAGAACATGAAGATATAAGGTGACACGTTCCTACAATTTTTTTTCCTACAGACCCTCCCTACGGAGAAATGTATCTCTGAAGGACAATCGTTTTTTTTTTAAATAATTTTTGAAGTACTTAATATGATTTAATAAAAATTGAATGCGATGGATACTGTAAGGAAAATAGTGTCCTTGAAAAATATTTAGTTTTTTAGTTAACCAGGGGCGGGTTAAGCTTTATAACTTAATGCCTAAATTTTTAACACCCTGTATGATAAAGACTTGTTTATTGCCGATAAAATGAACCTTTTACGAAAGAAAAAATAAATAAATACAATATAATACAATACAATTTATTGAACCCCAATTCTTACAATATATGTTACATATATGTTGTTAATTTATTTAACTATGCACCTGATTCCGAGTGAAATCGTGATGTGCTAGAACCGTGTTACATATGTAATACCGTTCACAAGGGTTACCTGCCTGAACACAATAGAACTAATCTATGAAACAAAAATTTAAACAAATCAAGGATAAAAACGAGCGATTAACTAGAAAATAGTCTTTATATAATGTAATAATTTACGCAAATATACTGGAATTTCCTTTAATAAAAATTGTTGCTTTTTTCGAGAACAAATTATAGTTGTTTATACGTCTTATTGAAGTTGGAATAATATTATTATATATTTTTGCGTCAGTGAAATTTATGTGTGTCTTATATAGAGTTGAAAATGGATGTGGTAGGTTTCGATGAGTCCTTTGCCTTGTTGCATGTGAATAATTTATAATATTTTTCATAGTTTCATTTTTATATATAAATTTTGCCACATTAATAATATATAATTCCTTTAAACTAACTACTCCTGAATCAAGAAAAAGCAGATCTGTAGGATATCTTTTTATCCATTTTTGAGTAACTTTAACATTTTTTAGCTGCCTGTTGTAACATCTTCCCCACACAATTATTCCATATATCAATAAAGATTCAACTAGTGATTTATAAGTTAATTTTAATGTGTGATATGGTAAAATTTTGCGTAATTTATAGAAAATATGTACAAGTTTCATAGTAAGATAATCTGCATGACTACTCCATTTTAAATTTTGATTTAATATTGTGCCCAGATATTTAATTTCGGAGGTATTAATTATTTCATTTGTACATGAGCAGTTTATTAAATTACACCTGGCATAAAATATTAACTTGTCTATATGTGGCTGACTTTTTAAACTGTTTGTAAATGATATAAATTTTGTTTTTGAGTAATTAAGACTTAATAAATTATAATCCAGCCAACACTAAATTTGGTATAACTCATTTTCACTATTTTTAACTACATCAGACCAGGTACGCTCATGGAATATTAGAACTGTATCATCAACATAAGAAACTATATTACCAGTTATATCTAACTCCAGCATATCATTAATATAAAGTAGAAACAGTTGCGGACTTAAGATAGTTCCTTGTGGAACGCCATATGTTATTGTTCTTGGTGTACTACATTAATTATTTACTTTCACAGCCCATGCATGTTTTATTTTTAATAAAAAGGTCCATGAATTCTATTTTTGTTCGACAACAAAGTGCGATACGAAAGTCGTTCATTTCATTTTAAGATGTTTAATCAAAAAAATACTAAATTACGAAATTATTGAAAAACTTTATAAGAATGTTCAACATGGTCTCCGTAAAGTATGATACACTCACTGGCACGACGCATTGAGGACTGCTGTACCCGCCACAATAACCCAGCATTGTTCCTTATCACCTCACAATGAAACGTGATTCTCTATAGAAGTTCCTCCCTAATGTCGATCGGAGTGAAATACACCTATTATTTGAGGTTTCCCCACAGGTAAAAATCCAACGGAGTTTAGTAGTGAAATCGAGGAGGCCAGGCAATAGGTTGCTGAAATGAGATGGTGCCCCATCGTGCATGAAGTACATGTTTCTGCGGGTTTCAAATGGTAACTACTCTATTAAATCTTGAAAGTCGTTCTGAAGAAACTCCAAATAAAGTTGTCCATTCAATCGCTCTGTCCATAAAAAAATGCCAATGATTCCTACCTAGATATTAATTGATTGGAACTGATGTTGAAAATGCGAAACAATAGTGGCATGAGGATTTTTATCAGCCCATACATGTGTGTTGTGTAAAATGGTATTACCATTTTTGGTAAACTTTGCTTCATCCGTGAAAAGAATAGTGCTAATGAAGTTTACATTATTTCGTTGCTGACCCTATTGCCAGTTTGCGAACTGCATTCTACGAGAAAAATTTTCAGGAATCAGTTCATGTATTTTTTACAAATGGATAACAGCTGTTCTTGAAGAACTTCATGTAGTATTGTTTTCGATGTATTAAACTGTTCTGATAATTTTCGAGTGCTTGTTAATGGAGTGTTTTCTACAGTAATTAAAATATTTTCCTCCAATTGCGGCCTACGTACGGTTCTTCTCAGACCAGCATCAGTATTATTTTACTCAATTTTCCTATAATTATGAAAAATGTCAATAATGTGTATTAAATTATTAACCAGCATCGTCCACCATTCTTAGGCGTTGGTCAACTCGTTGAAATATCTTCTGGTTTGGCAGAGCACGATTAGGAAATCTGTCTTGATATAACCGTCTGGCTTGTAAAGCATTGCAAAACGCAAAACAAACAAACAAATTTTATGGGAATTTGTCATCTTATCTTTTCATGTTCTATCTGCACCCGAGAGACTTCCCACTTTTCCCGGACACCCTGTATATTTTTCTTACTATCATCACAGTAAAATTCTTACTACTAAACATCAAATGACAAAAAGCACAGCTGACAATAGAATCCTGACCTTTTTTATGTGTATGTTATAAACCACGCCAACTTCGAAATTTATATAATGTTTCTGTAGCAGCGCATTCATTTATCAGTTAGTTACAAATTACAAGAAAGTTAAATTGCTTGCTAATTAACTTCGTCCGACTGTGAGGTTCGTAGTTTTCAATACTGAATGTAGGAGTTTGTAAATGTAACCATGTTTCACACAGCAACGAGTTAAACGGTCTCAGGACAACAATGAAATTGCATGGTTGCGATATTATTGTGTTCAGTAGGTACAAGGCTTTACATTCGGTTTTGTGGATTTCCATATTGTCAAGATAACCGAAACTAAGAAAACTGTTATTTGTTTGATAGCTACAAATAAAGCCATAATTATTTAGCAATATAAAATCTGCTAAAAACTACTATTTTCGTCTTTTACAATATTACAAGTATGTTTAATTATTTGTTGCACCTACATATAAATGTCTGCTATTGAAACTAAATTAATTATTGATGGAGAAATAGTCTATTATTTAACGCATTTAAATTAAAATTTATGTAAACTGTGTGAAATTTCATGGGATATAGGTTAAGTCCGGGATAGATGACTATGAAGAAATATTCTTGACGGTAGTTTGAACTTTTTTTTCATTGATTTAAAAAGCAACTGCAGCTACTGTCAAATTTTAAAGGCGAAGTCTAAAGCCTAATAAACACTATTAAAATCTTGTTTAAAAAAATTAACAAGAGTAAAAAGAGTGTTTTGAATTTAATTCTGCGCAGGATATTAACATTTTTTTAAATTCGATCAAAGGAAAAATGTTTGGTATAATTGTAGTGTTTCAATTCACTTGAACTCACAGTCAAAGACTAAACCTAATTCATGTACCAAATTTGGATATTTCAAGTTCAAGTAATTCAGAGATATAATTTTTTTTTTCTAAATATATGGTCCCACTTTGAATTCCCGTAACTTCGCCTGTGTCCAATATTGTGTATAGGTATGTTTGATTAAATTACAATATTTTGAGATCCCTGCATGCACCTGCTCTGTGACAGTTCTTATATGGAACACCCTGTATATATTTTCAATGAAAGCAAATTTTGTACAAAATGCAATAATTTTGGACAATTACTTTCGACGAAAACTATTAACCCTGTGAACGATCTTAGGAGAAATATTACACTGCTCCTTCAATTTCTTACTTCATCTAAATAGGGAACTTGTTCCGGCAAATGAAGTAGGAAGTTTATCAATATTCACTTCAAAAAGGTTATAAAATATTTTGAATATTAAAGATGTCTTTATTGAAACTGCAATACTATTTATTTCTAAAAACAGATTAAATACCATTCTTAATAGTCTTCAAACTTTCCAAATTCCATGTCAAACAAATAAATGTTAATTACATTCAAATATTTAAAATCTGGATATATAAAATTAAGAAATTATTGTCTGCGATCAACATTTTAATAAATATTACTTTTTACAGGGTATTTATTTTATTATTCATGTGAAAAATGAAAGAGATGTAGATACTTTAAGTGAGAGTCATTGTTTTGAGAGAAATACTAATACGTTTTGCCCAGAATATTAATCTGAAATTATTTTTTTAATCAAATAAATAAATGAGTTATAATACGAATTTTAAACTGCAATGAAACTTTTGGCTCCGTATCTCTCTATCTCTTACCTACAGTCTTCGAGCTACAGGGCATTTTTTTGTCATCATTCGAATTTGTAAAAGCCCTGTAGCCCAAAAACGGTAAGAGATATAGAGATCTTTTCACCATTCTTACTACCAGGAATCGTCCATCAGATCTACGACAGAATCACCCGTAACCTCTCAAAAACCATACCAGTTTGTACCATCCTGTACATTTGTCTTAGGTAAATCGTCAGGAAACCCGCATAGCATTTGTTGCAGATGTTATAAATAGGCACCTTTATCTATATGCACTGGAATAATACCTATACTCATAAATTAGCTGAAAATTGCTACTGATATTGCTAATGATTGAAAATCGTGTAACTTGCGGTTTCATTTGCGACACGATGTGTATTAATTCATTGTTACTGAAACGTTAGATCATTCTAGTATATTGACTACATGTTGACTGTCTTCCCATAAAAAGGATATGCTATCACATAGTTAAAAACTTGAAAAAATAAATAGATTTACTATATATTTTTGATAGAAACATATGTTTCACAAGAGAACTAAAATGGAATTATTTTTTAACGCAAATACAGAATGTTTCTTAAGGCTTATGGTGAGCGCTCGATCCAAAGGGATATAATTTTCGCTCAGTAACTCCTCAACGAAAAATTATAAGAATATGCGATTTTTTTTAATAGACTACAAATATTATTTTATGTCGACGCTGAAATTTGAATTAAAATTTTGAAAATATGCAAAATTTATTAAAAAAAATATATTTTACACTTTTTCAAAATTTCAAAACACAGCGTCAACGTAAAATAATATTTATAGTCTATTAAAAAAAACGCATATTTTTATCATTATCCATTAAGGAGTTACTGAGCGAAAACTATATATATCGTTTGATAGAGCGCTCACCGTAAGCCTTAAGTAAAGCTGAAAAATCCAGCTTTAGAAACTTACCAGTGGTGGAAATGTCGGTATTATCGATCATTATTTGCCAAAAAATATATCACCTTGTATAATATTAAAAATAAAATAGGTCCTCTTATGCGAAATGATATTATCTTCAAATTTATTTATTTGATCAAGTGCATTAATTAAAATATAAACAAAATAATTAATTAACATTGGAATTACTTTACTATGATTTATTATAACAAATGTTGGAAATTGTCATCTTCAACCAAGATACATGCTTTACATATTCTTGAAATTGCAGTTCGAATACGTGCAAAAATTCTAGAGGTGGCTCTTGTTGAAGTAAGTGATCCTCAGAGTCAATGTGAACCTTGTAAACTAATGTCTTGTGATGTTCCCAAACAAATAAATCTGACTGGCCAAGGTTGACCTGGTTTTTGAGTACCTCGTCCAATCACGTTATTACCCAATCTATAATTTAAAAATTCATGAGCTCAAACTAAAATATGGGGGAGCCCCGTCATGCAAAAACTACATTCTTTAGCTCATAGGGAATACCATCGCGGAATTCAGGTAAAATGATTTCAAGAAAATGTCTGTAGGAGGTTTAAAGTTCTTGGTAAAAAGTAAGGCCCAATAAGAAAATTTCCAGTACTGATCCATACATTCAAACAAAACTAATGTTGAAATCGAGATACCATTATGGCATTAGGATTTTCATCAAACCAAACGTGTTTATTGTGAAAGTTCATTATAGTAACTCTGGAAAAATTATCTTCGTCGGTAAATAATATGACAGCGGTAAAGTCAGCATTTTGTTCAATTTTTCAAATCCAGTGGCAACATTGTAGGCGAGCAGGATAGTCTTGAGGCAGTAAGACTTGAAGTGATTGTATGTGATACAGGCATAACTGTTGATACTTCAGAACAGACCAAACTAATTTATGATTTACATTAAGATTTGCATCGATCTTCCTAGTACTAGGGTTTGGATATTCTTCAATTGTATATAGCATAGCTTCTTCCAACTCAGGCATTCTAACACTAAAAAGTTTTCCAGGAATTAGATCTTTATGAAGTGGGCCTGACTCCGAAAGACATTGAAAAATGTTTCTAGATAGTGTTGGATTTGGAAATCTTTCCATATAAATTTGCCCACCCTCAGTACCATTTTCTTCTGCATGGCTGTACATGTAAACCGTATTGGTCATTTCAGCATTTGAATATGCACAAGCCATTATTAAAATTTAATCTTTTTAAAAAATAAGCTTAATTTGACAATACTCAATATTAAATAAAATGAAGACTTCTTATTGTTATTGTTTTGGCCTCCTAAGATATCTTTAAGTAATTTAAGCAACTCTAAAAATGCACTTGCATCAAATAAATTCATTTTTTCCACGGTCGGGAGTAGAAATCAGTTTCTATGACATCAAAATTAAAACAGAAGTAGTCGATTATTCCCAAGGAAGTATAATGCTCCCAAGGGAGTTTACATTGTGGAGAACGTTTTTCATGCAAAAAAAGATAACATTGAAATTATTTATTGACATTTAAATCAAATGTTACATTTGTACAATTTTCAAAATTAATATTAGAAGGAATATTACTTTTGCTTACATTTACAGTTTTTGTGATTGCGCTAGTAGTGGTACCTACTAAAACCTGATTAGCAATGTTGGTCTTATTTTCAATGGAGTTCTCGACATAACCCTCAGCGACTGTCGTTGATTTCCAACCAACATGACGCTTTATTGTCGTGATATCCACACCAGCATCTGCCAGTAATGTCGATGAAGATCTTCGTAAGCAGTGACCAGTATAACATGCAGCATCAGGTAATTTTAAATACGAAGTTACTACACTCGGAATTTTTCCCATGGTATTCTTGCCAACTGGCTGCGAACTACATTTTCCTGCTTTGTAGTACAAAAAAAGGCGCTTATGCTTGACGTGGGGAGGACGAAGGGACAGGTATTTTAGAAACAATTCAAGCATATTTGCCACATCGGTAAAAGGTTCGTGGAATCTTTGTCTTAATGTTTGGAATTTTTACAATCAAGGAAGAGCCTACATCCTCAATGTCATCTACATCATCAGTTCGACAAGCTCCGGCAATCCCCAGAATTAATCCAACCTATAAAAAATCAAAATACTTAATAATTGAAATACGTAACAACAAAAGTAATCTTACCTTAATCATTAAGAATTCTTTGTCATCTGCACTTGATAGAAAACGGTCGATTTCACCCTTTGTCAATATTTTCGATTTTTTCGCTTGATATCCGTCACCGGTTCTTTTCAAAAATGCGATCAGCTTGGGGAATTTGCTTATATCTATGTTGTCGTAAATTATCAAGCATGACTTAACCATAGAATATTGCGCCCATAATGTGGAAGACTTGTAATTCTTTGCATTTTCACTGAAGTATGCCAACAAAACATTCTCGCTGTATACTTGAGCATTTTTGTCGGCGCACCACTTTTTGAACCGATTGTAGGCTATATCGTATAAAGATCTTGACTTTGTAGGCAGCTTATTGCAATATTTGCAGCTTCCACAATCTCTTCCGACTCACAATTATTCATTGTGCACTAAATAAACTTTAAACTAAACCAAACTAGCACCTTAATTTGACAATTCTTTTTGTTTGTTTATTTTGTAGTTATGGCAATAACTCAACTACTACTAAATAAATGCTCAAATCCGAATACAATAATTCTGGTGCTACTTACTTCATAATGACAAATATGTGTTTTTAAGTTAATGAGACCGTGGAAAAAATAGTATATACCATTCGGGAGAGATGCTATTTTGTCCTCGGTGCTTCGCCCTCGGGTTTCAAATTGCACCTCTGCCAAAATAACGCATTTCTCTCCCTTATAGTATAATGTACTATTATTGTTAATCGGTTTGAAAATAAAAAAGTGTAAACAAAGAAAAAGTGAAGATAATGTAACGGCTCTGTAGCTGGACAATTGCTGACCTAAGGCCCCTGTATTCTCGATTTTTATTTAAGTAACGCCCCGTAAAACAAAACAAACACCTATTATCATTTTTCTACTTTTCTATAGTACCTACTAGTACATAAACATCTTTAATGCAAAAATGTCTTCCAATCGCCTTTGCACATGTCGCAACTAATGTTTACGATAACCTCCAGATAACTTTCCTTCTTGAAAACCCAACATCTGGCAACCGTTAAAAAATACATGAGTACAGATATATGAAAATGAAGTAATACATTTATACCAGCAAAGACACGATGACACACATTTTTCAAGAAAATTTACACCGCGATTGGCATCACAAGAAGTATTGACACACTTTTAATTGCAGCTAACGCGATCAGTTCACGTCAGAGGATCTGTTTTGATAGTTATGCAAATGGCTATTAATTAAATTTATTGTTGTTTGAATGTCAGGGGCAACATTATTACAATATATAGCATTTTTGGTATTTATCCGTTCTATTTTAAATTAAACAAGGATGTGTGCACACAATGAAGGCGTAATTACCTTCTCCCACACTGTCAGACTAAAAGGAAATGCTAGACTGTTCTGTAAAGTTCTAAAGTTATTAGAAGGCAAGTCGTTTATAGTAATTTTCACTTTAATAATCGATTAAGTGTGCCATGTTTCTGTCGGAAATAATTTATAATAACTAACAGAGTAGTCTTTGATACAAAGTTCGAAATATTTCAGCTAAATTTTGATTAACGAAATTTGGAAAAAAAAAACAAATTAATTAAAAATGTCTCCGTACTCCTCACACTAATTTTTGCGTGACCACCCGGCACATATGATAATAAAAATTAACTAAATTGGTTTATGAATTTGTCTGCCAGCGGTAAAAATGCTAGGGGTATTTTATATAATTTTTTCTTTAACTAATTATATAACTAGCACAAGTTTTACCAACTGACACATCTTTGAAGCAATTTGAATAAATATTCATTTTTTGAACTTCAACGACTTATGTCCCGAAAACCTTTAGCTTCAAATCCTTACTTTTTTGAGACTAAACTCTATATGTATAGAGTGTTCATTTATTTTTGGGACAACAAGTATATGATGGTGTTCTACAAATTATATGACAAGCTTTGGAAGATGGTAGCTGAGTTAATTTCAAACATTGTTTCTTATATGGGCATAGATCCGATTCCTTCTTGTTTAGAAGCATTTTAAAAAATTAATTTACATTTCAAAGTAACCTGACAAATCAAAATGATAGTTGCTATACAATAATTATTATTTGTGTCACTTTATTTATTAATTCAACACTTAGCGATTTATTTACAACTAAAGAGTAATAATAATAATAATAATAATAATCTTTATTCCTTCAAAAAAAAAAATACATTTTTTACAGGAAGAGTACTCTTTCGATAACACAAAAAAAGTTTGAATTTAATAACGACATACAACTAATACATTGTTTCATATTATGCAGTACAATATATAATCAACAACAAAGCAACAACAGTACAAAATAGCGAAAAAAGAAACAAATACAATAGGGCAGGATTATTTACTCAACACAAATGAGCGAAGCTTTAGAAAACCAGCTACAAATCTACACATTGCCTTAGCGTTGCTGAGTGTTAGATTATCGAGAAACTGCACTAACGCCTCGACAGATGTGATATTTCTTCATTCTGGCGGCTTCAAAGTATTATATATAGGACATTCAGTGAAAATGTGCTCAATGGTTTCCAATTTATATTGGTTACATATTGAACACAACTCTGAGGGATCAATTGAGTATGAAATACCATTGAAAAAGAACTTTATGCAGAATTTATTACAAAGGCGCAATTGAGCAATGATCCGTATAATGTAAATTGGAATTTGAAACTGCAGATAATTTTTAGCAGTACACCTTGGTATATCAAAATTTCTGTATAGTATAGGAGTTGTAGACTCCAAGAGAGAATGCAAGTCTTTTTGATAGAGCATCTCCTCGTATTTAAGTAGCAACGTGGGAATTTGTTTTTTAAGATTAATATAAGTCAAGTTCTCCCACACATCGACACAATTTATACTAAAGCAAAATGATTTAATTTGTGCAAGCCAATTATATCGTGGATCGCCATTCAACAACTGTAGCTGCCTTTTAAGGCATAAATACGGAAAACGGCTATAATTCATAGATAATACTTTAAGTAACCAGTTAATTAAAGATTTAAATACTGTTAGTGATAAACTGATAGCACCTGTTTCAAGTCTAACAATATAACTAGGAGTATTAATTGGCAGCAATAGCAATCTTTTGAAAAAACCAACTTGGACCCTTTCTAATATATCAGTGTACCGTGAGCCCCATATTGGTAAGGAATTTGCTAGAGAATTAATTACTATTGAGTTATAAAGCACAATACGTGAGTTCCAGGAGTTCATTTTAGGTTTAGACATTAGAGAGATAACAGAGGCTACAGCTTGTTTGGCTTTTGCAGCCGACGATTCTGCCATAACACGAAAAAACGTGGATGATGAAAAAATAACTCCCAAATAACAGAATTGATTAACGCATTCAACAGACTCGCCGTTAAATCGAAATGGGAAATTATTAATTCGGCCTCCGCGGGAAAAACACAATATCTTAGTTTTATCTGTATTAACTGTAAGCTGATTTAAAAGAACATATCTTTCCAATAAACTAAGTTTACGACACAGATCTATTTCGGAAACAGCTAACAGGACCAAATCATCGGCATACAATAACATTACAACATCAATGTAATTATCAATATTAAGACCATGGACATGGTGAGATCTGAAAAAATTTTCAATGTCTGCTATAAAAAGGGCAAATAACAAAGGACTTAAAGACTCACCCTGTAAGACTCCTGTGGTTAAGTCGAAGGCCTTCGTTTGGTTAAAGTTTGAACGGATTTTAATATGCGCATTGGAATATAAATTCCTAATAATCCGAATTATGGTACAGCTTACCCCAGTTTTGTAAAGTTTTTCCCATAGAAGGGAATGGTTAATGGAGTCAAAAGCACGTTTAAAATCAACGAATGCTACAAAAACCTTGCGACCTTTAAGCCTTAAATGAAGTTGTGCGACTGAACTAAGCACATAGACATTGTCAATACAGCCCCGGCCTTTCCGGAAACCAGATTGGCATTCAGGTAATATATTATAATATTCCGCCCAAAGGGATAGTCTAGAAAGAAGTATGCTAGTAAATACTTTCGCAAGACTATTGATCAATGCTATACCTCGATAGTTAGCAGGATCGTCAGTAGGGCCTTTTTTATGCAACATAGATAGTGAAATGCTGGACCAACTCTCCGGGACCACACCCTCGTCAAATATACGATTAAAAAGAACACACAAATAAAGTCGCCAATTCTGAGGTAGATTTTTAAGAAATTCGTACGAAATTTCGTCATCACCTGGTGATTTTCCGTTTTTACAGTGGAGCAGTGTAAAATCTAGCTCTTCCATTTTGATAGGAGCATCAAGAAATGGCTCTCTCACGTCAAAATATACAGTATTATCAGTTACCCTCGGCGGATAAATACTTTCGTAGTAACGTTCCCAAATCTCAACAGAAAGGCATACAGAATGTTTGTTTCCTCGAAATTGTTGCAATGTTCGCCAAAAAGTCCTCTGATCATTTACACAACTCAACTTAACGATGAAATTTTTTTCAAAAGCTTTCTTTTTACAACTGATGAGCCCTTTGTACTGCTTTCTGATACTAAGATAGTGCATTTTAAAAGGGTCCACAAAACTATTTGCCTTACATTCAGTTAGGTAACGCCCAAGTTCGGTTTTCATGGTATTACATTCAGAATCGAACCAAGGCTTACGTTCTGAAATAAAAGTATCAGGATTGTGGGTACCTATTACTTTTATTAAACCTACACTGATAGCCGACTCAAGTATTGCCGAGCACACATTATTATAAGAATCTAATATATTTGCAGTAGGCAAGACACGAGGAGAATGCTGCAAAACCAAACTATAATTCTCAGAAAGTCTGTCATCCCACAACTAAAGAGTATGCAGATATTGTCTTCATACGGGAAAGCCAAACAAGTAGCCCGAGAATACTGACGAAGATACCCAAATCGACATCAACCTGTCCACTCAGTATTTTTAATGCATCATTTCGTAGATTTCGAGAAGAAGGTAACCCCGCTCTAAAAAGGTCCCGCTGAAGTGAATGTATAAAATGAAGAAGATATAACAGATGTTGTCATCGGCTAGTTCTTATCTTTGCTATTTTTAAGAATTTTGGATCAGTCGTTGTTTCGAGGTTATATGTATAGTCAACTCTTATTCAAGACCTAATAATTTTGTTTTGCAATAATGCTTAGGCGTAAACTGCAGCTTAAGTCAATAGAGCCATAGAAATGATCGAGGCGAGACGCTATCAGAGAGAAGTTACTAACTTCTTGTAGGTCAGAGAAAGCGTAATTTCAAAGCTTGTGCATCGATATAAAGAAACAAGAAATGTCAATGAAAGACCGTGGAGTGGACCCCCAAGATCTACTAACAGTATCCACCCGTAGAGACCCTCTGAGTACTTGTCGAATCATGCAACAGCAACTTTTACACGCTTCAGGTGTTGCGGTTTCAATTGAAACAGTTCGGAGAAGACCGCGAGATGTTAATCTACGTTCACGACGAATTTTGAGAAATGTTCCACTGACACAAAATCATATGCGACTTCGGTTGCAATGGGCTAACGAACACGTGTATTGGAATAATCAATGGAGGTCTGTATTGTTCACAGAAGAGTCGAGATATGGACGGTTTTCAGATTCGAGTATAGATCCTTCCTCTGGTACCCAGAAATCGTAGAGCCATCCAGGAAGTTCATCCATTCAGAAGTGGTACAGTTTCTCTTTGGAGTGGCATTTGTTTTAATGTGCGTACAGAGTTGTTGGTGCTTGATGGAAACAGATCTACATTGAACAAGTCATCCCTTTGTTTCATGCTGCAATTGGACCAATTTTTTTATTTCTCGGCGATAATGCGCGACCTCATCGTGCGAGAATTGGCACTGCCGCCTCTCTCGCCAGACCTCAATCCAATTAAGCACGCATGGGACCAACTACAAAGAGTCTTAGATTCGCATCAACTACTCCCACATACACTTCAGGAACTTAGAGGGCTTTTACCACGCCTGTGACGAGAATTTGATCAAGGCTCCTTCAACAACCTGATAGACAGTATGCAAAGGCGTTGCCAGTCAGTCATTAAAGAACGAGGAAGGCATACCCTGTATTAAACCTTTTTTGTAATTGTATTAAGAATTTGAATTTAGTATCAAAATTACTAAAAATGAAACTTTGTCAAAAACTGAAAATGCTTTCGAAGGAGGAACAAAACAAGCCACAAACATTCAAGATAGCATATCAAAAATATTTTTTAAGAAAAGTTGTCAACCTTTAAAATAAACTCAAGATTTGTGAACTTAACTTTTGTGAAGCAGATTATTATTGTTATAGAAACAATATCATTTTTAATAATAGGCTACTCTGATTGGCAGATGAAATTATATTTTTAAAAATGCTTGTAACTTCTAAACAAAAGCGAATCTGACTTATGTTCATATAAGAACAATGTTTGAAATTAGCTACCATATGCCAAAGTTTGTCATAGAACTTGTATAAATAAATAAATGCTGAGAAATATACAGAATTATTATTTACTATTGGCGTCACCTAAATAGATTTTTGTGGCTAAATAATACCTTAAATGCATTATTTTTATTAATTACTTTAGTAAAATTCATTAAACGTGGTCAAGTGTCTATTCTCGATCATTTATTCTAAACTAAATCTCTAAACTGATTGTGATCATTTTATTAATTTAATAAGTAGATATATAATGTAATTTGTTGTTACTTCACAGAAACTCCTGATACAATGTTATTGAGAAAATCAAATTTCCAATAATGTTGCAACATTTAAACAATAATACACATTTGTATCCAGTAATTATGAAAAACATGTACTTACGAATATTTCATATTAAAGAGAATATAACTGGTCGTTATTTTAAAATTTTCTGATTCAGGATAGTAAATTAATGTAATTTATTTATTTAATTAACAATGTCACATAAAAATTAATTATTATTATACCTATTTGCTTTAGAACGATTAATGATGTAACTGATTTTGTGTTTGCATTGCGTACTAATTAAATAATTATTTATGGTTAATGTAATTTGTTTTTTTATTGCTTTATATGTATAAATTTTACTCTAAATAATAAAATAAAACAAAACCATAATCCTCACTGTGGAACAACTATAAATACGAGTATATAGATACTCATAAAAATATATGCATAGACATATTTTTTCATTTTTTATTAGAAGTAGAAAATAAACAAATATAGATAATAATATGTAATTAATATTTGAAAATAAATAAAAAAAACAAATAAATATTGTACTCTATTTATTATGGTGTTAACAACGGGTTTAGGACAAGGTGAAATATAAGAAATTTTTTTTACCTTGGTTCAAACTCTCTATTATATTACGCAAATACCAATTAATTAAATAATTTATATATTTAATTTATACATGCACTTCATTCTGCTAACTATTATACGCATCATTAAATTTAGAAAGAGCCCGTAGTTTAATGTATTTATTGATTTCTAAACTTAACGAAAACGTTAAACGCTGTTTTCTTTAAAATGGTACCAAAAAACTAATCGAAGGCTGTTTCAAAATAACTGATCATTTTCCAAAAATCTCTATCCTTAAAAAATTTTAAAGGAATAATATAGTGGCACGGGCGCGCAGAACGCCCTGTATATTTAACGCAAAAATCAATTAAATATTTGTGTTTTATCTCACATAAGAACCTTCTTTTCCAAAATTTGAGTACAACTACCCAACAAATAAGAAAGTTATCGTAAATAATAAAAATACTTTCAGACCTATAACTTTTTTTTCACTGTTTTAGAAAGGTATTTTAAGCTAATATAAATCAAATCTACTACAATTCCTATCAATGAAGTCATATGTATGTTCTCTAATACCAAACATCTAGGTATGCTAATGAACAATTCCACAGACAAAGACTCTATTCAATAATTATCTAAAGAAAATAATCTAACTTACTAACCTGCTAATGAAACACTCTATAAATATCTAACTTCACATTTTGGCAGTGGGAACACGACAAATTCAACCACAATAGATGAGATCTGACCTATTTCTGCATTTTTAGGGTTGCTTCTTCAGGTGGTCTCCTTTAAGTTGAATCAAATATCTAACTATAAAAATTATTATAAAAATTAAAATTATTTGAAGTTAAATAAAGACAATGACAAAAAGTGACATCCTGTCAATGAATTAAATATGACAATACCTACTTGAAAAATGTGGTTGAATTTGTCGTGTTCCCACTGCCAAAAAGTGAAGTTAGATATTTATAGAGTGTTTCATTAGCAGGTTAGTAAATTAAATTATTTTCTTTAGATAATTATTGAATAGAGCTTTGTCTGTGGAATTGTTCATTAGCATACCTAGATGTTTGGTATTAGAGAACATATATATGACTTCATTGATAGGAATTGTAGTAGATTTGATTTATATTAGCTTAAAATACCTTTCTAAAACAGTAAAAAAATTTTACAAAAGCTAATAATAAGGAATATATGGGTAGATATTGTGGGTGTAATTCAACGCAGGTTGGGGCTTTTGTCCACTGAGTAGTTAGTTTCACACAATATTATTAATACCTAAAAATATATAAAACCTATAACTTTAACGAAACAAAATTGTACTAAACTGATTTATCACATTATGTTTGTCCAAGGAAGCTCTAGCCTTAATTTATGACCCATTCTTTATTGAAAATCATGTATAAACAAAGATAAAAAATTGTATGTATAGAATGCAACTTTAATGTTTACTATTAAAGATCAATCTTAATTTAATTAATACAAAATACAAACACCTTATCTAAAACCGATAAACTGAAAACTAAAATAATTGTGTTAAAATGAAGAGCTGATATTTTCGGCCGTTCTCGTTTTGCCGAATTAAAATTGGCCGTTTGTTTCTTGCCCATCTACACCACTCCGTTGGCATATCACGGCAGGTGGTCACCGAAGCTAGATCAATGTGAGAGACAAATGACATTTGACTTTATTTATTTTTTTTAAATTTCATGTGAAGTTATAAATACCTTAATAAAGGAATTAATCCAAATTTACGAAAAAACTGTTAAACACGTTTAAAATAGAAATCTTCTGTTTACATTTGCCAAGATATTCTGCAATTTTATCTAAAATGGGACATCACGTGCGAAATATCCATATAAGTAGGAGAAAGTATTCTAAACTGTGGTATCAATCAAAAAATAAATTATTCCCGTTAGTAGAAGTTCCATAATCATAGGTAATTAATCAAATTGCACGAGTGTTAACTTAACAGCAAAACTGTTTTCACTGACAATCGCAAAAAGGCTGTATCTATCTGTTGTCCTCACAATTTCTCTCATAAATCCACTACGTATCGACAAAATTAATTAATAACACTTACATAGGGTCAATGCCATTAACAGGTTGTACGTTAGAACTTGTTGGGGAGTGTCTTGCGATCTTGTTATCGTACGAATGAGAGACGTATGTGTCACAGGGAGAAAGAACAGAAAATGAAACTGAAAATTGCATTTCGCTTCATCCAGTTTGATTTTATTACTAATGCACACTTCTCTCAAATTCTTGGGGATGTGTATTATTACTCATAGCAATTCTTGTTACACAAGATTCCTCTTAATTCGACAGCTAAATTTTTATAAGTTAATTGTTTGTAAAAAATAACATAAAGGACTCTAATGAGTTAAGAATACTTTATAAAGATATAGAAGCTTGAAGATCTGTTCTGATCTGTTTTTAGTTTATTTTCAGTTAATAGAAGCATCAGTCAAAATTGGTACATACAAAATTTATACTTTGATACATAGTGATTTTTCGGGTTGTTGTGCCGTGACCTCGGTAACTGGTAGCTGCCAGAAACAGAGTTACAATGCACATCCCTAGCATTAGCCGGGATTCTTGTACTTGCCCTGTTTGTTCTCGGGCTAGACTCTGTCGAGAACAGGCCCGCTATCAGTGTCTCTGGGCCGTCCATATATTGATTTCGGTTCCTATTGTTGATATTACGATATATTATTATGATATTCTTATCTACGGTCGGAACCGTTCCTCGAATAATGGTGGTCCTCCCAGGCATTCCGTAGCCGCCTCTGTAACTGGTCGCATCCCATGCTTCCTACGTTTCGCCGCTCTTCACTATCGGCATCTTCAGTGGTGACTCTGCAAAAGCTTCGCCGCGACTGAGCTGAAGCTGAACCACTACATTTATACTTAAAAACAATTGCTTAAGTTTCTGAGGTATTCCTGAGAATATTTTTTTAACTTCAATATCTCCCTGTCCTCTTTAATTTTCTTCGAAAAATGTATGGCCAATTTCTAACTCTTACAACCTCTATTTCAGTAAACATGACATCATTAAAATATTTTGTGGTACATATATCTATTTTTGCGAGAACGCGCGAGTATATTAAGAGATTTACCTAATATGTCATATTTTGAATATATTAGCTTTTTATGCAAATTTTAATGGTTATATTGGCATCGATAGTTCTTTATGTAGTTACCTACTTTTTGATAGTCAAGGTCAAAGTTAATGGATTCTCGACAATAATATATTCGAAACGAAATATTTTCAACTAATTCTCCAATGGTGTTTTCGCTGCTATAAATTCTTTAACTTGTTTCAGTTGATTTTATCCAGTTACGATACAATTTGGTATAAATAGGCAACAAACTCTTACATACGAAAACACATAACGGTTCTGTTTATATAAACAATATTAACAACCAACAAACACAATTATTTAATAAAATTGAGTTTTCCATTTTATTAATAAATAATAATGATAATAATTACAAATTTCATTACATATGACACGTAATGTTCTTTGGTATAAATAGATAACAAATTCTTACATACAAAGACACATAGCAGTTCTGTCTATATAAAAAATATTAACAACAAACACAATTATTTAATAAAATCAAGTTTTTCATTTTATAAAAAAATAATAATGATAGTAATTACAAATTTCATTACATATGACGTAATATTTCTGTAATTACTCCAAGCACTTGCTTTGTTAAAGTCTCTCATATTATACGATGGTAAAAATGTTGCCAACAGATATTTATATCCTTTTGTCTTTATCTCATACAAAAATTTCATTTGTTATTTTTGATAAAAAATTTTGAAGCCATCAAAGGATGTACTACAGTCTGTTTGGAAATGAAAGAGAGTAATAAAACCCCGAGATAGGAACCGGCCATGGGCGTGGTAATATTTCGTTTCAGGTAACTATCGTAATTTTATTTTAAAAAATAAATCCAACGCTAAACAAAATTTTAAGTGAACTTTCAGAGGACAACGATTTGCCAAAAATTAGTAGAAGCAAATTATGGGCCGTCTTACGAGAGTTGAATTTTTGCTGGGAAAAGCAGAACAGGAAGTCAGTTCTTATCGATAAAGAAGAAATTATTTGTTGACGAAGATCCTACTTAACATCAATTAGAAAATTCCGTGACGAAGGGAGGAATATTTATTACCTAGACGAAACTTGGGTCAACGAGGGATATACTGTAACAAAAGTATGGCAAGATAAAAATGTAAAAAGTTTTCGACAAGCATTTTTGGATAGACTTTCAACAGGGTTTAAGGCACCTTCAGGTAAAGGGCGAAGATTAATAGTGACACATATAGCTAGTGCCAGTGGTTTTGCAGATGGCGGTTTACTTTTATTTGAATCTAAAAGTACAGGTGACTAAAGCATTTTACACAGATGTTGGATCTTATTCCTACGGGGTCTGTAATTGTTATAGATAATGCCAGTTACCATTCACGGCAGACCGAGTGGACGCCGACGACTGCTTGGAGGAAAGCCGATATAATTCAATGGTTATCCGGAAAAAACATTTCTTTTGAAATAAATATGGTGAAAAAGGAACTTTTGACACTTGTCAATCTTAATAAAGATCAGAAAAAATATGTTATCGACGAAATGGCAACCAATCGCCAAATAACGGTACTACGGTTACCACCTTATCACTGTGAACTTAACCCAATCGAATTAATCTGGGCGCAGATAAAAGGAGATGTAGCGCGAAATAATACGATGTTTAAATTAAGTGACGTGAAAATTTTGTTAAAAAATTCTTTGGAACGAGTAACTGCAGATAACTGGCAAAGATATATACATCATATACAAAAAGAAGAGGAGAAAATGTGGGAACTCGATAATTTAATTGACGTTACTGTGGAACTTATCATTATCAATCTAGGAGACGAAGATAATTCATCAGAATATTCAGAGGATGAATTTTAATATACCTACTTTTTTATTTTCCTTATTGCACATTTATACAACACTACAATTACTCACCATAAATTGAATTTTCAAAATACATATATTTTTTTGTGGAATAAAAGTCTATTCATTAAATTTAAATAAATATTTTGATAATAATATTGAATAATTTTATTTGAATTAACTAAAAACCCTCTTAACCCGGTTATGATGCTTAAAGTTGCCTCATGTTTTGAAATGCTGTTTTTATATTGTTTACTTATAAGAGAAATGGACCGAGAAATTGAAGCGTCAGAGACAAAGACGGATTGTCGGGGATAAAATTTTAGCTACCTGCTACAATTTAGTACGGTTCGATCACACAAAGGTATTTTAAAAGTACACCTCATCTATACCGATAATACATAATATAAAAATATTGAATATAAGCACCAGTACTACATTTATTTACGTTTTGCACACATAATAAGCTTTTATTACTATCTTTCATTTCTAAACAGCCTATAAACCTTCAAATATCTTGAAAATATTAGGATCATGTATGCCATATTTTATTTAAAGCGTATTACAAACTATAAACAATATTTATTTGAATCACTCATTGTCATATTTTATGATATGAAAGATTATTGGGTATAACTTAAGAATTTATTAAAACAAGTGTTTTTTTTTCACTGTTTTAGAAAGGTATTTGAAGCTAATATAAATCACATCTCCTACAATTCCTATCAATGAAGTCATATGTATGTTCTCTGATACCAAACATCTAGGTATGCTAATGAACAATTCCACAGACAAAGCTCTATTCAATAATTATCTAAAGAAAATAATCTAATTTACTAACCTGCTAATGCCAAATAGTGAAGTTAGATATTTATAGTGTTTTATTAGCAGGTTAGTAAATTAGATTATTTTCTTTAGATAATTATTGAATAGAGCTTTGTCTGTGGAATTGTTCATTAGCATACCTAGATGTTTGGTATCAGAGAACATACATATGACTTCATTGATAGGAATTGTAGGAGATTAGCTTAAAATACCTTTCTAAAACAGTAATTTTTTTTTTACAAAAGCTAATATTAAGGAATATATGGGTAGATATTGTGGGTGTAATTCAACGCAGGTTGGGGCTTTTGTCCACTGAGTAGTTAGTTTCACACAATATTATTAATACCTAAAAATATATAAAAACAAGTGTTTTTATTATAGATTACAGAAATTAATATCAACTACATAATTCACTTAACGTTGACAAATACCTTGTCCTTTGTTGGGACTTATCCTGTTTCGTTGTTATGATATCAATAACAAAAATAGGTATGCGCTAAATATACCTACATCTAAAAAGTTATTGATATTGAGGTCACCTTAATAATTTACTTAATTTTATTTATAACATTCTTATAGGCCAAATGTCAGATTATGCAAATAAAGAAAATAATTAATTTCAAA
This sequence comes from Monochamus alternatus, assembly GCA_037114965.1. Taxonomy (NCBI): domain Eukaryota; kingdom Metazoa; phylum Arthropoda; class Insecta; order Coleoptera; family Cerambycidae; genus Monochamus; species Monochamus alternatus. The sequence continues at coordinate 38,615,583 of CM073435.1, forward strand.
TATAAAATCTTGAACATAGGTGCCATTTCCTATTCAGTTTTAGCAACATTTTGCAATTTTAAATATTACGTCACTTTTTTCCTTGTAACGAACTAGTAATAAAGAACAATAAAAAAGGAAGTTATATATACTTATTGTAATATATATGTAATGTCAAAAATGACGTTTTTTAAATAAATTTGCGAAGTAGGTTTTTTTGAAACCTATTGATGTTTATTGTTGTCAAGGCTTTCTTAATTGACAAAATTGACAATTTTGGAACTGGTAGCTATGGTGTTATTTATCAGTAGTTCTCAAATTCTATGACCCGTTGGTGCATTTACGAGAATTTAAAAGAACAAAGTGTTAAGAAGGAACATATATAGTTGTAGAAAGGCCGCAAACAAGAGCAAATATTCAGCGAATATTTACTGTTACAAACAGACAGGATGAAAATATCCATTATTTAGAAATTTACCAAAAACAACAAAATCTTCTCATGTATTATTCAATTATCGCAATGGAACGCGCTACAATCAGGTAGTGAGAAAAAGAGCAATTGAAGATAGCCAAGTATTTAGAACTACAAAATATACAGGTCATTCGTTTCATCGTACTTCAGCCACCCTTCTAGCAAATAGAAATATGGATGTGCTCAGGTTAAAATTAGGCATGGGGCATGGAAATTCTCGCCCTTTACTGAAAGTTACGTCGACTGTTGCAGTATGCAGATAAAATTTTTCACAACAATGACAACACAGCATCCTGCGTTACTTCTAAATCATGTGCTGAACCATTACCTGTTACTATAGCTTCTATTTCACTGGCATCGATAGCTAATTTTACTTTAAATAGAAATATAACTGGAACCAAAAACGAAAAAGCATGTAGGTACTGTTCCAATTCCTGTAAGTAATTGTACAAACTGCAAATTTAATTTCAACACCAATAAATAAATTTAAAATACATCTTTCTTTCAAATCAATTAAATTTTAAACTGAATTCTAGAAATCCCATTCCAAATCAAGCAATGTTAAAAATGTATATTTTGACAGTTATATACTTACCTTTCTTGAACGAAGACGTTTTGATAGCCTTTAAAATCAGTAAGCGTATCCTACTGTTGTAGAAACAAACATAGTAAGTGAACTAAAAAAAATTTGATTGTGAAAAAATAACTATTTCGTGCCTGCTCTTTTTGACACGGAATTAGATCAATAACTTATTTATTTTATATATTTCCCAAGACTAATATTTAAATCATCTTTCAAGAACCATTTTGATTAAAGCTTTAACAACGGAAATATCATAAAAGTGTAATAAGTATTTTTCTAACTAAATGCCGGTTTGTTTCGACCACGCTGAAAGCCACGGCACGATCAATCAAGGCTCTTTCGCTGACTCTTCAGGAGGTCATCACTTTCTCCGAGACTCTTCCGTCAAGTGCGATGGCACATCACGTAACCATTCCACGCAAGGCCGTTCAAGGTATAATTTAGATTCCGAACAATAGAAATAAAACTACTACGAAATAGTGGAACGTAGAGCTAAACAAATGCAAGCCAAACTGAATTAATTTTTTAGTTATTCAATGTTGATTTTTTATTCAATCAATTTATTTCAATATTATTTGATTGATGCATAAGTTTGTAGCTCTTTTGTTGAATGCAAATAAAATACTAATTAACACTAATAAACAAAATATATACATTAATCAAAGCTATGTTCTCCACCAGTGTTAAATATTTTTCAATGATGCAGATGGAAATTTGATATAACAAAATTAGGAAAATAAGGCAAATATGTTCCAACTGAACTCTTCAATAGTCCCTTTTGTGATGTCAGCAGTATGTGAATGGCAATATCTGCTGCAAAATCACTCGATGATGGTCTTGGTCATTTCCTTTTCTTTGTTCGAAATAAACCTCAGTAATGATTATTATTATACTCACATAAAGGCACCATTCTTCGTCATAAATACCAATCTTAAATCAAAATCGTCGCCGGATAGATACCATCCTAGGCTGCGTTGTGATAACATCAGTTGGTCAGTTAACGTAGAGCATATTAGATAGGGACTGTAATAGAGTAGGTGTCATCTATACTATCGGAGTTGACTATCGATGGTGTATTGCATATCCTGAATAAAGCAAAGTTTAATTTCCAGAACTATGTAATTTTAATTGTACTAGTAGACGGGAATCACAACAACGTTGTGATACACTATTGATATAGAAGGCACATGTGACAGTCTTTCTTTATTAAGAAAGCTGCAGTACCTTTCACCAACAAAATGATGGGATTGGGGACTCGCAGTAGGTGGGAAACCTATCAAATTTTCCAGGGAGATTAAGTATAATATTAACACAAGGCTTTATTGACAAAGCAAGTTGGATAAAGTGCCGATATCTAGAAGAAACCTGGGAACTACAACATAGAATGTTGCATTGGACATATACCTCAATAGTTAGACCTGTATTATTTATTTTGCAGTGCTCTAAGGTCAAATAAATTACTGCAAAAAAGAAACTTAATATATTTCAGGGACTAACTTGTTGTATAACAGGAGTTATGACGTCAACTTCAACGACTGTCTCGCCAGCTTTGTTATATTTGCCACCACTGCATATTGCCTTGAAAAGCAGGAATGGAAGTCTACAGTATTAGGAATAATAATTAGTAAAGAATATAACCTTATACCAAGAGGCATTCCAAGATCATGAATATGTTATCGTTGAAATCCATCTTGGAGTTGGAATGCAGAATAAAGCTTCCATGTGCTGTCGAGGATCGGATCGAAAGTAATGAAAGTTGACATACAACGTACTGGAAAGTTGGAACTTGGCATGGTTTACTAATACCTCCAACACACAGCTGAACAAGAAGAGAAGTAATAGAATTGAGGTTTAGATGGCAAAGAAGCTGATAACCTGTCCTACAGTATTCGAGGCTGAAATTTTTGCAACAAGTGCATGTTTAACAGAGTATTTACGAAGAGGTTGCATATGTAAGCTCACTTGAGACTCAAATAATGTGTGTTTAAAACTTGTCTGGAATTGTCTACAATTGCTAAAAGAGTTAACAATCAGTTAACAAGAGAATCAATACGGAATGTATTTGGTAACAGAACATGAAGAAGCTAAAGACAATTAAGAAACAGAAGAGTAGCAAAAAAGGATGTTAAACATCTTTCCTAGGACCAGAACAAGCTGTTATACCGCCATGTCTGGGAAGATGAGATCAATAAGAACTATCTGAATCCATAAGTTCAAGATTAGAGCAGACTCAATCGAAGAAAAACTGATAATTTTATTTACAAAATAGCAAATCAAGTGCTGAATATGAGCAAGATCAGACGGAGAAATCGTAGAACTTTTAAAAGGACATTGTGCTCTGAAGAAATGTGTGTACAACAAATTACTAGAGAATCCTATATGCTAGAGTTTCATTTGGGACTATAGACTGCGTTGGATGAATGTAATATTTACAGAATGGACCAGAATAAATAAAAAGGTGATTTTGTTTCCTAAATTTATTTCTAAGGGCCGGTTGTATAAAAAGTACCTGAACTGCCGTTCAATAGAACTTAGTTCAAATTTTGAACCTGGTTTATTTACATGTGTGTTGTATAAACGAACCTAATGTGTAGTTCAGCTGAACTATGCATTATCGAAGTTGGTAGAAGTGACGCTTGCTGAATTTTGATTTTTAACTGTGACATTTGACTATTTAACCTAAGTTGGCGCGAAATTTGTCCAATTTTGTAAGGTTATATTCTACCTTTTGAGTTTTGTTTTACTGTAGATATCTTTAACATTCTCTTTAGGATATATGTTACTTAAATAATAAATTATATAGTGTTTTATCCATGTTTCATCTAACTTACTTACAGTGATAGTAGTAGTGGGTATTTCTCTCCCATCTATTTTAATTAATTGCTATTGCAGAACAAATAAAGACACAGTAATGATAAGTGTGGAGTTTTTTAATAATATTTTTCTTTAATATCTTTTAATTAACTGTTATAATAAATAATTAAATACAAAATGGTTTACATTCTTAGTTTCTGCTTCAAGTGAAGTCAACTAAAAATTCTTGGATTTTTTAGGATGCTTCCATAAATAAACTATAGATATAGGTAATAACTCTTTATAACAAACGCAGTCGATGCAAAAAATCAATTTCCCTTCACTTTACAAAATGATTTGATTATTGTTCTCTAAATTGACACTTCTAGGATGTAAGACAGCATTTATTAAAACCCTTCATCATCTCTTATGGGTTAGTCTAGTCCATCGTAACAAAACGCAAAAAAATACTCAAGAATGTATAATTCAATATTCGAGTTTATAATCACTTGTCAAGTGTCAAACCGTTGAACTGCAGTTCACTTAAACGGACGAGATCGGTCAGTCAGTTTAAACTACAATTTGATCGACGTTTAACGTTTATACAACCTGATTTTGCCTTTGATTTACAGTTTAACATTAAACTTGAGTTCAAAATCTTTATACAACCGGCCCTAAGAAGTTCTGCTATCCTAATTACTTATAGAGCTGAATATTTAAACTGATGATTTTCTACAATTTTTCCGAAAATAAAATTATATATTAGGATTTTTTTTATTCGGGCTATTGATTGTCAATTATGTAGTGTTAGTAAAGCATAAGTTATTTGTCAAAGAGCTTGAGTTCTGTTAAGATTTAATATAAAATCTTATCCAAACTATATCTAATATATTACTGTAACTAATATGTTTTGTGAAGTAATGATGCCTACCATTTACTGGACATTTCCACCTGGATTATAGAGTCAAAGTTTATTCGACACTCGAATGTACAATTCAGTAGTGACAACTTCTATTTTATTTAGCAAGTCCAATTGACATCCTTCATTATTATTTCACGGTTTAGAAATTAATCAAACACCGCAAAACCGCAGTCGCACCGCTAAATTCGATGCATTTAATGGAAATTACAGTCGCTCCTAATCGATTTAATGTCTTAAACAATCTAGATTCAACGAGATTTACTGTTGCATTTAGATATACAGGATTTTCCATCAACTATCATTCTGGTAACTTTATTATTACTGATTTTATAATTTTAAGTAGCTCAATATAGCACGAAAGAAGTGAAAATTACAATTAGAAATGCTTTGTACAACATGTTTTATAACACTTAAATATGTCCTGGCGGGTTTTCCAAACATTGAAGTGAAAAGTTTAAAATTGTAATCTTATAGACATGACAATTGAATACCTAAGTTTAAATAAAAATTGCATAGCATTAAATTGTGTCTACATCTACGTAAGTCAGTTTAAAATTTTCATAAGAATTTATTTTATATTCAACAACCTCTTTTGCGAGTATATATGCATAATGATAAACCATTCTCCTCTGATGATTATATTACATGTAATCGATAGAAATCTCATTTTGATCCCTTTTATTATTCAAAGCAATTTATCTTGTTAAAGATCTAATGCAGATCATCTAACTAACATGTTACGAAATTTGACAGGTGCTTCTTGTACAGAAAGAGGATACTAGTTTGCATAAATTTCATATTCAATAGAAATGAACGTGATGATTGAATTAAGCGGAATTTCGTGCCATCTTTTAACTTTCATAACAGTACCTTATTCAGAAACCACCTTCATTTCCTGATGCTTTAGGCAGTCAAAAAAATGTAAATGTATATATTAACTTAAGCTAATTGCTTTCAACCTTCTTAAAATGTGTACATGGTGATATTTTTTAATTTATAATTAAAATTATTTAAGATTCAGGTCAATCAATTCAATACAACTTGCAAGTTTGGGTCTTTAAAGTAAACTTTCTTATAAGGATCAGAAAAATATCAGTATTTAAACTATATCAGTTATGATAAATACAAACAGACTTTGACTCTAAATTGATTTTGGAGTAAATTAAATAAAATAAGTACCAAATACTTGTGACTTTATTTTTTAATAGCCGAGATACATTACACAGAATATTTTTTAAATATATTTACAAAATTCTATCCTATCGTATTAAAACAAGAAGTGCCAAAATTGTCGCTTCTATTTTTTCAAAAATCAATTTTTGAAAACAAGAATGACAGTCTAGGGCATTAGAAAGAACAATTAGCAAATAATCAAATCCTACAAGAGCTGCTCTAAGACAATGTATTTTGGGGATGAACTGTGACATAATGATTATAGAATTCATTTTACATATGCTGGTGTAGACTCGAATCGAGAGGAATGAGAATCGACATACCATGCAAGAAAAAATGAAGTCTGTCATAGTTTATAGATAGTTCCAAAATATATAATAAAGCAAGAGCTGGAATAGTAGTGTTAAGGTTCAAGATGGCAGTAATCTTCCCTACAATATTACAGGCCGAAATTTTGCTGCAATAATAGCATTGAGGCAAAAAAGAAGATCCAATAGACTGTTCAAACTATAAGGATTTAGCATTGCTAGAGGTGGGACATAAAGTACTGGCGTTTGTACTGAAACAAAGACTAGAAGAGCATTACCACAAACGTGATAGGCGACTACCAGAGTAGTTTCTGTAATGGAAGGTCAACTACTGATCAGATTTGTATGTTGAAGCAAACATAATATGTTTGATTATAAAATTCGTACTGTTATGCTATTCGTGAACTTTAAAGGCGCTTATGATTCTGTTAATAGTAAAAAGTTATGGAACGTTCTAAATGAATTTCAATTTCCTGATAATATGCTTAATATAAACAAATTGGACGATGCCAGTCAGATCAAGGAATAGAATTCAAAATTATTTGAGATCAAAAGAGGTTTGAGACAAGGACACCCTCTATCTACAGTACTGTTTAGCATATCTCTAGAAAGGTAATTCGAGTTAGCAGAATAAACAGAGGTATATTATTAAATAAGTCGCCAAATACTGGCGTGTGTAGATGATGTATGCTATTAGCGAGAAGCAGAAGAGCGTTAAAAGGGATAACAGAGAACTTAATAGCTGCAATATATATGATGGGTTTAGAAATTAATAAGAAAAAGACTAAGTTTATGTAATTATAAAATAATGGGAAGGACAGCACACAAATAAATTTCTTAACTCAAGTGGGGTCAAATGGAAGGAAAGAGTTAGAAGAAGTAGTGTTATGTATTTACTAACATTACTTGATAGCAAAATTGAAGAGACCAGTGAGATTCGAGAATAACGAAAGGTAGTGGTATGGCGGGGTAACTAAACAAAATTTTGAGATCAAAGCAAATATCCAAGCATTGAAAAATAAGGTTATACAAAACAGGAGATAAAACCAACTTGAAGTATGGGAAAGATAAATATTACGTACAGTTTTTGGAGGAAAGTGGAAAAAATGGGAAAGAAGAACAAACTCCGAAATACAAGAACTGTTCAACGAAACACGGATTACCAAAATAGTCCGGACACGTAGACTGCAGTAGCACATCTGGAAAGAATGGAAAATGAGAGGATAATTAAAACAGTAGCGGATAAGGTACCGGAGAACAAGAAAAGAAGAAGGCAGTCAAAAGAAAATGGATATAAGCGGCCTGAATACAGCTGCTTTAGATTCAAATAAGTTATGTTCAAAGTTTGTTTGGAATTGTCAGTATTTATTTGTTAAATGAAAAAAATAATATCAAAACAGTTAGGATGTGTTAAATACCATAACAGGAACAAACAAAAAGGAATGAAAAAGCAGATAAATTAAACAGACCCTGCTTTCGGCATTATGCTTTACAGTACCGTAACGTAGACTCAAAGAAAGTGGATCATAGAGAATACTTGAGTTCGAGGCCATGGCAGACTTAAGCGAAGCAAACCTTGGATTCCCTGCGCAGATAAGAGCAAATAAAATGCTGAGTATAGCTTAGAGAAATTGCAGGATTTTAAAAAGGGTTCCTCTGAAGCAGCATCTCTTAATACATAATTGGTCGAGAATTATATCTGCCTGGGTTGTAACTGGCAGGAAAGAATTGTGCTGAATGTACTGAGTAGATGAGTGAATTTGGCTTGCTTGAGATTCAATCTTCTTGGTAAACTTTTCTTGAATATAAAGGAACTAGGAAGGAAATATCGTCTAATAGACTTGGAAACTTCATACAAAGAATAAATCTGTTAAACGAATAAATAATTAGTTCTTCAGGATTCTTTGGAGAACTAACCCATAGGCAAGAAAGGCAAGGCATCTAGGAAGAAGAATTATATGGTGAAGTTGACCTGATTTTTTTATATGAGGCCATATGATCCAGCAAAATGTGGAAGAATAGAAGATATGTATCTCGAAACGTAAAGCCAATAGTTACCAGCCTTGGAAACTGTCCAACAATTATTCAGTACTGTGCTTTTATGTTTGAAATGTATTTTTTTCTTTATAATAAGCGAAACGCAATGGTAAACGTAAAATAATTTTGTGTTAACTGATTTGTTAACAAAACAAATTATACAAACCGAATCGCCCCGAACCAATTAAATTAATAACATCACAGTTATTGTTCCCGGCCATAATCCTCACACCTAATTTCACCCATTAATTCGAGCATGTGAATCTGTACCGCAGCATATAGTTTTTGTTTATATAGATATTTATGTATTTGTCTATCTGTAAATTTCCAGCGGAATGTGCCGCAAGTCATGATCGCCGGATTTACTCGAATGCAGCTGTATCCCAGGGATGCGCGCTAATTACAATAAAAGGGATTAGGGCGCGGGCCTCTTTCATTGGCCGTCGCGATTGTTTGGCACGGTTTCATGTGTTTAATGGCACGCGTCGGTATTTGTTTTCGCGCCTAAAGTTGACACTCATAGTTACGTTTGTGGTGGAACTGTGTGGGAACAAGTAGGTAATAATATTGTTCTGCGGTGTGCGTCAGGTCCTTTTCAATTATTGCATTTCTATACAGTGCGGACATAATTGACATACTTCTGAGCAAGACGATCATCGACATGCCGTAAACTTAATTTGTCAAAAAGTATTGTCAGACAAGACAAGAAATATAATTATGAGAAGACATTTTGCAAGTATAAAAAAGAATAATATTTAATTGAACACTAGCTAAAAAATAAATTTCATTCCTATTGTACGAATATACTTTAATTAAAGGATATCCAGCATATAATTTTTCTTTCAAATCAAAGTTTGTTGAGTCTAGGTCCAGTTCTACTGAACTAGAGATAAATTCGCTAACTGAAAGAGCTTCATTTGAACTAGATGGTGTAAGAATCGGTTAAAGATAAATTTTGGTCAAATTGAAATAACGACTTTTCTTGGCACAAAAATGTGCAATTTATCGTTTGGATCAAGAACCGTCCATATTGATAATCAATATAGTATACAGGGTGTCTGGTAAATGAATTAGGGAATATGTTTGGTATGAGAGAACATACATATGACTTCATTCATAGGAATTGTAGTAGATTTGATTTATATTAGCTTAAAATACCTTTCTAATACAGTAAAAAATATAATTCATATTAATGTATGCGAATCCTCCAAGAGCAGCAGCTATATTCTTATCATCAGCAGAGAGTTCAAGTCCTATCTGAAGTTGATTTTCCAGCCAGACTGCAGTACTGTCATTGGCTAAGCCAAACAAATGAAGAAGATCGGCAATATATTTCTTTCATCTTGTTCACGGATAAAGCTTCATTTACCAGAAACATTTTTGAACTGACGATAATCCATATATTATTCATGAATCGCGACATCAGCAGTTTTCGGTCAATGTGTGGACAGGAACTATTGAAAATTGTTTGCTTATACCTTTTATTTTGCCGAGAAAATTACATGGACGAACACACCTGGATTTTTTACAAGAAAATCTACATATCCTTCTAGAAGCTGTCCCTCTTAATGTTCACTATTGTTTATAGTTTATGCTCAACGGAACACCTGCTCATTTTATTTCTATTTAAATCTTACGTTCCAAGAAAATTGGATTGGTCGGGGAGGACCTACTCTTTAGTCACCCCGATCACCCGACTTAAATCTGTGCGATTTATACCTTTGGGGACATCTGAAGCAATTGGTGTTTTCTACCTACATAGCAAATGAAGCTGCATTAGTGCAACATCTTGCCAATGCCTGTGAAACAATACACCAAACGCCGGAGATACTCCGAAGAGTTAAAGATGCAAAGGCAATTTAGGGCATGTATTGATGCACAGGATAGACATTTACAGCATTAAATTTAAATTCAAAGTTTTCAAAATTTTTATTGGAAAACGATACGTCAGGAGGGAAAAGTCCAACATATACTTTTTAAGCAGAATTGACGTGGTTCTAAGAGAGCGATACCAATTTGTCCAAAAATCTTGACTTTAGTTTAAAACTATCTACAAAATCTCGGACTGACAGTGCTTGAACCCTCAGTAGGTGATATGTATATAATAATTATTATCATAATGTCCTGCAAACGATGCAGTGGGATACTCCGCCTTCTTGACCTATTCCTCATGTGTTATGTCTAGTATCCCTTTCGACAATGTCCAAAATATGGTCCTCTCAAATGTTCCACTCAAATTACTGTACACCCCTTAGGGTTAGGCCGTTTGAGATGATTTTTTTTTAAATGTTCGTCATAAAATTTCCTATCGATCCCTCTTTGTCAATTTTCGCTTTGGGTCTTCATTTTCGCGGAATTTGACTCCAGAAATGGGTTTGCATGGAAAAAACTAGATTTTTTGCACAAAAATGACCCTACGGAACACGAAATTGAGATTTTGCCGGACTTTTTTATGGGGGAATGCTCGTCTTGGAAGCCCTACAAGACTATCCACTTAGATTTCGGGAAGAAATTTTCCGTTGCCCTTAAAATGGCTACAATCATCCAAAAATGTTCACATATCAGAAATCGTTCTACTGAAAACTGGGAAAGTATTGGAAAAAAATCTCATCTCACAAAAATTATTTGTACACATTTGAGGAATCCGCAAACATTTTTTCAGAATTTTTGGACACATTTCTGGACATTCACCAAACTGGCCACGTACATTTTTTCCGAATTTTTCCGTAATTCTGAAAAAGGTGAAAAAGGTTCCATAAAAAATGATTTTGAACATGTTTTTGGGAATTCAATTTTTTGACAAAAGTGGCCATTTTGGATACAATATTTCATTGTTATTGAGAAATGATTGATTTGATTATTTTCTTCCCAACACACAGAGATAACATAAAACAACGTCGAAATTTGCCTTTTTATATCGAGCGCTGTACAAAAAAAAATAAAAGAAATAAAATATAGAGAAACAATATCTGTCCTAGAAAAACATACACTATTCTACATTAATTTATATACAAGGTATTTATAAAATATATAACAATAACCTGAGACTTTTGAGAATTTGTTTGGACAGCCAAAATATTTAAACGTTTCAGGAATGCCAGATGATTTCCCAGTATTTTTGAACATTTGTGGATTTTGGATCAAAATGACCAAAAAGAGAAAGATCCACATAAAATCTTATGGTCTCGAAAGTTTAAAGCATTCAGTAAATGCTGAAGACTTTCACTATCATAGATATTCAGGAAAAAACAATCATTTACGGGAAAATTCGGAAAATCTGTACGTTGCCATTTTGGTGAATGTCCAAAAATTCTGGAAACATTTTTGCGGATTCCTCGAATGTGTACAAATAATTTTTGTGAGACGAGATTTTTTTCCAATACTTTCCCAGTTTTCAGTAGAACGATTTCTGATATGTGAACATTTTTGGATGATTGTGGCCATTTTAAGGACAACGGAAAATTTCTCCCCGAAATCTAAGTGGACAGTCTTGTAGGGCTTTCCAAGACGAGCATTCCTGCATAAAAAAAGTCTGGCAAAATCTCAATTTCGTGTTCCGTAGGGTCATTTTTGTGCGAAAAATCTAGTTTTTTCCATGCAAACCCATTTTTGGAGTCAAATTCCGCGAAAATGAAGACCCAAAGCGAAAATTGAGAAAGAGGGATCGATAGGGAATTTAACGACGAACATTAAAAAAAAAATCACCTCAAACGGCCCAATCCTAAGGGTGTACAGTAATTTGAGTGGCACAGTGGCGTTTTGCGCCACTGTGCGCCGTTGCAGCAAACGATCTAAATAAATACGTCATGCTCTCGCAGAATTGTGGCGAAAATCTCTATAAATTAATAATATATCGTGGTACTCACCCATGTTAAACATTTTAAACAAAGAAACAATATGGAAATACTGAAATAGTGGTATGCAAAAGCATTTCCCACAAGCGACAATACACATTAACACTTCGTAGTTCAGAAACCAACTGACCTGTACTCCCGGCTGGTCTTAAGAATATTCTCGAATTCTTAGAACTCACGCCATTTAAGCTGTTTTTGTTTATTTTGATGCATACTATCGCCTGTTAATTTTATGGCAGTCAAACACCTTCTATATGAAGACCGAACACCTGACCAGTGATGTGTGACCGCTCTCAATTCACTTCTCATTTGAATTACAAAAATATAATGTTTTGCCGGAGCACCGCGATTACTCAGTCTCGGTGAGTAATCGTAACTTGTCTAATTGTTGCCGTTAACTTTAACATTTAATATAAATTACCTCCCTTAAGGAATACAAATCGTTTTATTTATTAACTTGGAAAACTAGGTGTATCTGATTGTACATTGATGTAATAACTGGCAGAAACGGGGACAATAATTTATTTGTACTATACTGAAAAGACGTTTAGTTATGTGTAATAAAGTTTCCAACTAGATTTAATACACATTACTTATGTTATATACAAGGTGTACCAGTAGTAAGTATTCAAAACTTGTGAGCTTGTAAAACATGTCAAAAAATTACGAAAACCTTAGTACAACTTTAGTCAGTGACGGCTCCTAAGGGAGATACACTCACTTAAAGGGGTAACCTCAGAAACAGTTTTTAATGCGCAACATCAAAACGGTTCAATATTAAGTCTCGAAATTTTGATGAGATATTAACCTTGACGTGTTCAATAAGTCTCATAAAATACATTTGAAAATTTTCTACAGGGGCGTGAGAAAATGCAAGACTCAGGGACAAATTTAATCATATCTTTTTAGTAGTTAATTTTTTCTAGTTTCTGACTCGAAAATATTGAAATTGGAAGTATTTTACATAAAAAAGGCACTTTTATTAAATTTCAATAGGATGTACCGTTTTTCAGTAAAATCGATTTTAATCTTTCTTAACGTGCACCACGTTCAACATCCTTAGCCAAATAAATTAATTGTAGTGTGCCATGAAGAAAACAACTGATCTGACAGTTAACAAAAATGTCAAGTATTTTTAACATTCTTAACAGTAACAATTAAAAACAATAGTAGAAATAAAAATACCGTAATATAAGTAACAGAAAAACAACGCCTTTCGGTGCAAAGAAATATTTTATAATTGGGTACATTTCTATTGGGGAATTTATACCATATCGGTGTGCGGCTGCTCTTGTGCTCCCATGACACTCCACCTAACCTCAAAAGCATATCTACATACTCAGAATATGTATACTGTTGCATTTTTAAATAATTTTTATCTATTTTTGTTCACTATAAAATAGCACTGCGTAGACTCAAATAACACAATTTTCAAACTAAAAATACCTAACATTCCTGTTAACTGTCAGACTAGTTGTTTTCTCCATGGCGCATTGGAATTATTTTTTTGGCTGTCTTGGATGTGAAATGTGGGTCACGTTAGGAATGATTGAAATCGAATTTACTGAAAAACGGTACATCCTATTGAAATTTAACAAGAGTACATTTTTTATATTAAATACTTAATATTTTATTATTTTGGAGTCAGAAACTAGAAAAAATTAACTACAAAAAAGATATGATTAAATTTGTACCAGAGCCTTGCATTTTCTCACGCCCCTGTAGAAAATTTTGAAATGTAGTTTATGAGGCTTATTTAGCACGTTAAGATTAATATCTCACCAAAATTCCGTGACTTAATGTTGAACCGTTTTGATGTTACGCATTAAAAACTGTTTCCGATGTTACCCCTTTAAGTGAGCGTATCTCCCTTAGGAGCCGCCACTGACAAAAGTTGTACTAAGGTTTTCGTAATTTTTCGACTTGTTTTACAAGCTCACAAGTTTTGAATACTTACTAGTGTTACACCTTGTATATTACTTACAGTTGCCATGAGGAATTTATTGATCTAGCTGATAAAAACTACGTTGTATTTGTATAAGTAAAATCAAATTAAAAGAAAATCAAAAGCATGCTAATTTTGTATTAAATTGTGTAGAATTTATTAGAATCAGAAGTCCAGAGGATTTATATCGGGACCTCGCACTGGCTAATGCACAAGTCCATTGTGATCTATTGATGTGTGTGAAAAACGACTGTGTAAAATCAAACTGTTAAAAAAACGTGCGAAAGAGCTTGGGTAAAGTCACCTAGTACATCAAGGATAGTATTTATTTGTTACTCTTTGGGTATAGGATGAATTTTCGAGTGCGGTTTTTCCAGTTTTTCTTGGATCAAGGTGTGTACTCGATCATTGTCAAGAAGAATCGTACTTCGAGCAGACACATCTCTTTTTTGCTGAAAGACTAGTTTTGCTTGATCATGGAGATGGCATAGAGAAATCAATAAGTAGTACGTCTCATCAATCTCAAAAAATCGTGACCTGCAGGAAGACAAATTTTGGCTTTTCTGGAATCTGGATTGTAATACACCCACGTCTCATCGCAAGTGACATACGACTCTCTGCTCGATAGCTCACCAGAAATCTGTCATAAACTGTAAAATGGTGTGCTTTCTGATTTTCCATGAAGAGGTGAGGAACTCTCCTTGTTGAGACTTTTCAACCTCTACAGCAATTTCCCATACTGTTCTGCACCTGTCAGATAACGTATCGCACGAATATTCGCATCATTGATGCTTGTCCAGGGTCAGGTACATGACTCCCTTTCCACTGAAAATGTAAAATATTTTCCTCCTTGTTTAAGATACGCTGGGGTATTTATTGTCCACGACGACATACGTATATTACTGTATATCACTAAATATTGTTCTGCAGTCTTTGAACAGCGTTTTAAATTGTCTTGGTTAGGCTGTTGTCTTTGGGGTAATGATCTACATACAAACTACAAGTCATATTTAAATCATATTTGCACTTTTCACTCATATACTAATACCATATCTAATATCATTGATTTGAATAGGAAATATTAAAGCAAAACGACGTAAGTCAACTCATAATAATAATAATAAAAATAATAATAATAATAACATGCCTTTATTTACATTTAAGTTATATCATTTAAGAGAATAGTTAATAGAGGGTGGCGGTATCCAACCAGGCTGCTCATACAACCACCCATATTAACGTAATATTAGAAAAAATAGTAGTAACATTTAACAAGTCGCAAAATATTTAAGTTAAATTAATTAGTAACGATCACGACTGTTGATTATAAATTGTTTGATTTTCCGTTGAAAAGCGTGAAGATTAGTGGCTCCTCTGATATCATGAGGCAAAGAGTTAAAAATATTAGGAGCATTGTAAGAGAAGCATCGATGAAACATTGTAGAGCTATGTCTAGGGGTAACTAATAAATCTCTATGTCGAGTAATACGATCATAAACATCACTGTTTTTAATAAGCTTATTAGATAAATATTCAGGCATATTTAAATTTATAACTTTAAAAACAAAACAAGCTAAATGTAATTTAAATCGTTCGCCTAGCGTAAACCAACCAGAGTCTCTGAGAGCACCAGAAATGTAATTATATTTTCTTAAGTTATAACAAAAGCGCAAACAGACATTTTGAACCTTTTGAAGACTATTTTTATCAACTTGTAGTAAAGCAGGCCAAAACACAATATCGCAGTATGATAGTAAAGATAAAATTAAGACAGAACTTCCCTATAACTATATAAAATTTTTAATTTGAGAAAACACTTTTGAACTAATTTAGATACATGAGTCCTAAATCTAAAATCTACATCCATGATAAGTCCAAGATTTTACACTCATTTACTGGTCTAATAACAGTCTCACTGATCTTAATTTCAAAGACAGGATTATTTAAAATTAAATGTCGATGACAGCCTAACATAACTAGCTGAGTTTTCACTTCATTAAGTATTAAATCGTGCTGAATGGAAAATTTACAAATAATATCTAAATCTAAATTTATGTTGGAAATGGCAACCTCCAAATCATTATACAAAAAAGAATAATATAATTGCGTATCATCAGCATATTGGTGTACGGAACAAAAATTTAAATAACGTGACAGGTCAGAAGTATACACAGAAAACAACAGGGGCCCAAGGATACTTCCCTGGGGAGCACCTTTACTTATAGGAAGAAATTTTGAAGACGCATTAGACATACTTACTCTTTGACGTCTAAAATTTAGATAATTACTGAAAAAATGGAGCGCCACATTACCAACCCCAAAGTACTTAAGCTTGATCAACATAGTAGAATGATTTATTGTATCAAACGCCTTGCTATAATCTAACAAGACTAAAAAAGAAGATTTATTGGCATCATGAGCACGGACCAAGTCATCACTAACTTCAAGTAACGCCGTTGTTGTACTGTGATTACTTCGAAACCCCGATTGTGTATCAGATAAAATTCTATTCATGGTTAGAAATTCAGTAAGTTGTTCACAGACGATTTTTTCAAGAATTTTAGACAACACAGGGAGAATACTTATTGGTCTAAAATGAGAAAGTGCCGATGGGCTTCCAATTTTAGGAACTGGAATAATATTAGCATTTTTCCATACACTAGGAAATTGTCCAGAAGAAAGGCATTTGTTAATTATAAACGTAATATGATCATTTAAATAGAGTGTAATAAATAACGACATTTTTAACGAAATTCCATCAGGACCAGTGGCATTTGTTTTAATTTTAAACAAGAGTTTAGACACGGCATCAGGATTAACTAACTTAAACTGAAAATTATTAGTAATGCCAGGGTAAGTGGTGTTAAGATAAGATGATTCAAAGACGTAATTTTTAATTCGATTAGAAGTAGGTACGCTGTTAATGAAAAAGTTGTTAAAATCATCAGGAGTACCAAAGTTAACTTGATTATCTAGATTAGAACAAGAATTAGAACAAATATTTAAATATTTTAAAGTTTTCCAAAATTTTTTAGGATCTGTTTTAAATTTGTGATGTAAATATGCTTTTTTTCAGATTTAACTGTTACATTAACTTGATTTCTAATACGTTTGAAATCGTTCCAAGATTCAGTTGTTTTTAATCGTTTGTATTTAAGTAGAGCCTTTTTTCTCAGTTTAATCATACTCATCATAACTCATAGTAGGTACAGTTACGGAAAGTGTCGTTACTTCAAATATGGTGTGACCAATATGTTATCAAACACATTTCATTCCATCAAATGAAATTGGATCTTTAAAAGAACGTTAAGAACTAGAAATACAACTTCAACATTTAATAAAACTATTTTATAGTTGCTGGAATATAGAACAGCGGGAATATAAGTTTACGGGTTATAGTTTTGTAACAATCCAGATTTAACAAGAGTTTCGAAACGAGAACGAAGCATTCTACCCGTATATCATTCGTGTGATATTAGCGAGTTATATATTTTTCCATGTCCTGATATAACTGAAATTTTCAAATAGCATATTTGCAAGAAAATACTCGGAAGAGAATTTGATTGTATTTGATATTCCTCCTTAAATATTGAAGAATTTTAAATAAAAAAAATTGCTAATATCACTTCTATTACTTAATTAAAATAGTATAACTTTTGTCAGTGACGGCTCCTAAGGGAGATACGCTCACCTCAAAAACAGTCTTTAATGCGTAACATCAAAACGGTTCAACATTAAGTCTCGAAATTTTGGTGAGGTATTAACCTTGACGTGTTTAATAAGTCTCATAAAATAATTTCAAAATTTTCTACAGGGGCGTAAGAAAATGCAAGACTAAGGGACAAATTTAATCATATCTTTTTAGTAGTTAATTTTTTTCTAGTTTCTGACTCGATAATATTGAATATATTTTCCCTGTCCTGATATAACTGAAATTTTCAAATAGCGTATTTGCAAGAAAATACTCGGAAAAGAATTTGATTGTAATTGATATTTCTGCTTAAATATTGAAGAATTTTAAATTAAAAAAATTACTATCACTTCTATTACTTAATTAAAATTGTTTAATACACTTATACAGGGTTAACTATGACTTAGTACAAATATTTTAAGAGGGAATAGGGAAAAATAAGAATTAATGGAATCACCCTTCAAAAAAATTCCAGACTTATTTGTAAAGCCAAAAAAAATTATTTTCAAAACTATATTAAATCCCTATTTATCGCCGTCACTGACCTTCAGTCAGCCGCGAGGTTAGGTATATTCTGCCAGTCAAAGGTGTCAAATATAGTGTATAGTGTATCAATTTAAGCCGCTTTGAAAGAAAAAAAATCTTTACAAAATGTAGATTATTATTTAATGATTTAATGAGAAATACGGTATGGTAGCACAGAGAGGCAGCACCTACCTTACTAATATTTATTTCCAGGATTGATACTTGGAGAGATATTAAGAATGTTGAATCATCTGCTGTGTTCTTACTTGTTTAAATTAAAACCTGCAAAGATTTTTGTACTTCCTGTGGACCTCTCCTACTCTCGATCGTTCTTTTTGTGTAAAGCGGGGTACCTACTTGGTTTGGCGGTCTTGACCAGGTCGATTACTTACGTCGGGCACAAAAGATAACAACAAAATACACGTAAATGTACACAAATACATAAAAACACTGCCACACGTTTACCGCCACGGCATAAAACAGCTGTTCGATGTGGTTCAAAAAGTATTCAGCAAAATATTTTGTATACTCGGGAAAGGCTGCCGCACGGTAATATGCACTTGTCACACTCCCATAAATCAGCACTTTATCCGTCATCTAGGCATTTGTAAATACACATAAAATACGCGAAAAATTAAATTTGCGAAAAACAAGCACTGAAAAATTATTTCAAACTAATTAGAGTACCGTAACCGTATATTTACGTTATTTGACATCTGACGACATATGTAGGCCACAAATACAAGGTGCACTCACACCGATAAATTTTTAAACTTCATGTGTGTGATTAAATTTTGTTAGTACTAATAATAGCAACAATATTAACAGTAATCGACGATGTTTGCATAAAATAATTAGTAATATTTTAAACTATAACATCCCAAGATGTTTACAGTGTTCTGTAAAAATGATCCTTAGATTATAACGAACTTCGCTTTCTGGATGGTTTGGAGCATGGGTATGCAATTAGCAATGCAGTATGGCATAACCTAGAACTTACTGTTACTTTAAATCAGCTAAGGGACTAATTTAAACGTGTTATAGTAATCAAATAAAGTATTTTATGTCGGATATGTTAGTGGATAATTATGATGAATCTGCAAGGAGTGAAAATGTAGTTTGGCAGTGTGCAACGAAGGAACGAATACAAAATACTGCAGCTAACCGGATTAGCTGTTATCTACCAGGTACTTAGACATTATTATTATTAATACAAATGTTTCGTTTCGTCGTTTCTACACTTGACAATGTTGAAAAAATGACCAGTAGTTGATATATCTAGCCATGACGGATGATGATTGATTGCCATAGGCGCCGACTTTCCGTGGGAAAAGAGGGTTTTGCCCCATTTTTTAAACATTGAGCTAGAATTCCGAAATAAATTTTTTATTGTCTTTTAGACCTTCCTGAGCACGTGGTTAAAATTTTTGTACTTAGTCATAGCTAACCCTGTATAAATAATTTAACTTGGAAAAGCTACTTAATTATGATAAATTTACTTTTCGTTAGTTTTCCTTCAACCGACACTTTTCTTCCTGCATATCGACTCAATAGCAAGATATAAAGAGTTTTATGGTATTATTTAGATCATGAAGCGTTGAAAATACAACCGTCACTGTCTATCGTACAATGTCCATTAACTTTGTTCCTCTTGCATAAAAGCAATAGAAAGAATGTTTCAAGTTTGTATAGTGAGAAAGAGTAACCATAATATTAAGCAATCAAATATACATTAGGTACAGGAGCATAGTTTTCCTTGGGAAGGAGAGTTTTATAAAAAGCTTCATTATATGGAGTAATTACCTACGATTATGTTTAAATGCATAAAGCAGCATGGCATGAATTAATATGTAAGAAGTCCATTACTCTTACTGATTACTTTATAGAAAAATATATGGACCAACCGACGACCTGTAATCAGGAAACCTATTTCTATTGTGTTTGTACTTTTAAAGCTATTTTGGTAGACACTCTAGATTATTTACTCATCGAAGAAATTATATCATCATTGTTACCAAATTTGCATTGTTTTCTAATTTCTCTAGTAGCCTTACACTTACACGGTGTATTCTGCCATACTACACAACGTCAAAATTCTTGGTATATAAAATGATGAAAAGTACATGTACTTAGGGAATAAAAAATACAATAAGAAATTGCAGACCATAAACCTTTACTTTATTACCAATGTTTTTACCAATCTGGTCAGTTTGACAGTGTATTAAGCCAAATGTTTCTGTGAATTTTTGTACATTATAATGCCAGGACGTGAAATTTCTGCGTTTACCCGAACAAGAATGACTACTTTACATGATGCAGATTCTAATCATCAGATATCGAATATGTTGGGCATTCCTAGATCATCTGTTGTACGAATAGTACACAGATATAAAGAATTTGATACAGAGAAAAACAGACCACTTAGTGGACGTCTTCGAGGATCTAATGAAAGGTAGGATCGGTATTTGGTGCAATATGCCCGTAGACACCGCACATCTTCAGCTTCAGTTTCAGTTTTCAGGGCCCACTGTCAAGGTACGTTTATCTGTGTTATATCGACACCTACTATTCGAAGACAACTCCACAACGCAAATTTACGTGCTAGAAGACCATTACGGGTCCCCACTCTATTTCCAAGGTATCATGCTGCTCATCTCTAGTGGGCGCGAGAGCATAGGGGTTGGCTTTAAACCATAATTGGACTAATTACTGATGATAATCGACAAAGAATCTGGAGACAACTAGGTAGTCAACAGAGACTTCATTTTCCCCGTGAGGTTGCTCCGTATGAAGAGGGTACAGTAATGGTTTGGGGCGGAATAATGTTCAACCGCCGCACCCCATTAATTCGCATACCACAGAATATGACCAGTCAAATTTACATCGAATAAGTTCTTACGTCCATTATCTACTTCCTTCATGGACGACAACGCTCGACCACATTGCGCAAAAAAGGATCAAGAGACACTCGAACCAGGACATATCAATAGATAGGATTGGCCATCCAACTCTCCTAACACGAATCCCATTCAAAACATGTGGGATTTTGTTGCTAGGGCCATTCATATTGCTCCACCTCAGACTGCAGATGAATTAGTCTTGGCGGCAGAAGAGGAATGGAACAATAATCCGCAAGGGATCGTTAACCGCTTGATTATGTCAATGCACACTTTTTGATTTAATAAATTTTGTCAAAAATGTCACATTTGCTGGTTTTAAATTTTCTAAGTATTCAATTTATCATAACATAATCATAACATTTTCTTTTCATAAAAAAAAAGATTCAGAAAACAATATACTTTAATAAATGTATTTGGTTTTTCTAACAAAAAGATTTCTTTAACAAGAATCAGGGTCCAAGACTTTTGACGTTGTATGTATTTTTTTCTGTCTTAGTTCATTATAATAGTAAATCACATGCATGTTTGGAAAAATTATTCATTTACCTTTGTGGCGAACTCAAACTATACACTCTGCTTACCGTAAATTTTAAATTAAACGAATCGTAACTATGTAATTTCTATTTCGTTTTTATTTGGGTTTTTATAAAACTATCTTGTTCTAATGTTCCTCACTATACTTTTCTGATTTGATTCGACTGTACTTCAACTAATATCGAAGAAACTTAGACATCAAAGCCAGTATATATGGAAACCTAGGATGGAAGATAATTTGTGTACTAATTGCCAAATCCTTCACAAAATTTAATAGATCTCTGTGCTGAAGCTGCAAAAAAATTATAATTTATTTCAAAAAACACCTTGAACAGCTATGTAATATTTTTGCAGTTTTACATACAGGTAATAATGCAAATGATCTATATTAGTAATATACAAATGTGATATTTCCAAATGTAGAATGTTGTTTCTCAAAATATAATAAACATACGTGATTGAAGGAGACCACTATAGAAGTTGTTTCTTTGATGATGAAGTTCATCTTTTATTAGAAGATATATGGATAGAAATGTGATATTTATAAATGTAGAATGTTGTTTCTCAATAGTATATTAAACAACAAGGTTTGAAAACGACTTTTTGCACAGGAGCGAGACATATTGGTGGACCAAGCCGAAGGCGAGGCCCACAAGTCGAGCGAGTGTGCAAAGAGGTTTTCGAACGAGTTTTTTACGATATTTTTATACGACTGCAAACAGAGACCACAAAAATCAAATTTTAATTTAAATCGTTTTTATTACTAAAATTGCCAACGCATTAACAAAATAAATTAAATACAACTTAACATTTAATATTTATGATAACATTTGCGCATTCCTTCAAGGTTACGCTGGGAAAAGCAGTATTACTGTGCACCTTGTTTTCGGTAATAGAGAATATTTTTGGTGTCGTGTTTTTAGTGCAGTTTTTCAGCGTGCGGTCGTTGTTTTTTTGTTATATTCCAGTAGACAATCGCTGTTCTGGTTCTGTGGCAGAAACTTCCATTTTATTTCTCAAGCAGTCATCAACGTAGCCTTCGGCAACTGTATTGGATTTCCACTCTCCATGGCGTTTGAGGGCAAGCAGATTTGAGCCAGAATTGACTAAAATTGTGGACGGCATAATTTGGATGACAACATCAAACAAAAATCACAATCTGGAGAGGCGTGTGCAAAGATGATATAACCGTGTGCAAAATGTTTAGCACACGGCGTGTGCAAAATACCATTTTCAGAGCGTGTTTTCCGTGTGCAAAACCCCCTTTTGCAAGGCAGTCGTATAAAAAATATATTAAACATACCTGTTTGAAGGAGACTATATAGAAGTTGTTTCAATGATGATGAAGTTCATCTAATACAACATAATTAAATAATTTTTAATCTCTTAGTGCTCATTAATTTTGCACGCTAATATCACTATTATATTTTTATACTTGGCTCGATTTTGCACACGAATATGACGATTATATTATTATGCTTGACCCAAGTTACCAGAAGCGATAACGTAATGAGAAAGTTAACACCGAGTAATATTTAATAAAATTGTTACAGAACAGCCCTATCCCAATCCTTTCACATCATTACTGGAGCATTGCCATTGAGATTTATGTGCAATTTCCACATTGCTTGTAATATGACTCATGTGTAGGCGTCCTAATTTTAACACGATCGACTGCCATATATTCCTCTCTATTAATTGTATCAGTTCTCAATTAATGCACTACGCATTGAATACACGTGACGTTTGCTTTCCAATTGAAGTGAAAAATAGGTTAAACAGTGTTTTATTGGTTTTACGAATATCTAAAATGTACTTAATTTGTTATTACTGCATAAAAATTTAAGTATATGTCGTACTCATATGTTCGGATATTTGATTGAGTTAATTTGGATCGTCTACAGATAATAAGCTTGTTTTGATTCTGTATTTGGATGGCCCTAGAAAGATTCTAAATAGACACCCATTTGTATTCTTAACTTGTAATTTATAGTTCTCATTAATAAAATTGATAATTATGTTGAATCGTTCTAGAACTATTCATTATGCGAACAAAACAAGGACATGCGAAATTCTCCATTTGGATATAGCAAGTAAAAAATAAAGTTGTATCAAATTCTAAATAATGGTGGTATTAAATAAAACATAAGTATATCGTCGGTTAGTGATCGAGCGGTTTAAAAGCACCAGTACTTGAATCCATATGGCCAGTCTACTGTTGGATAGAATCCTGCGGTCGGTAAACCGTATATCAGTTATACAGTATGCGCCAAAAGTATGGAATAAATTCAATAAAAATGAAACAATTATTTTTTGGGAAAAATCCTCGAGCAGATCGATTTTTAATTTAAAAAATACATATTTTAGCGCAAAATGCGATTTTCAAATGTCATTTATTTTCGAGTAATGACGTCATTGATTTTCTTTTAAATGGTAACACCATATTTTTTTCCTTGATTCTGAAAGATCGTTTAATTTTCTATCAGGCAGTACTAAAATTTTGCCCTCTTACATAGGAAAGTTTTCGAGTAAATGACGATTGAATGTTAGAAAACGTAAATCAATTAAAATAAAGCAAAAACGTTATCAAGTTTAGTTTTTCGAATTCCATAGTTCTTTTATGGATCACGTAGGTGAAAATCTTTGTAAAGTGTCATTGTCACACCGATTTTTTAATAAATATTGTAAGCGACATAGAAATTATTATTCGATTTAAAGTATTATGGCACATTTAACTGTTACTCAAAGAATTGAAATTTTAATTCTTATCGGATGCGGGAATATGACTAGAACTCAGCAGGAAGTTTGCGATTTATTTAATGAAAAATATCCAGATCGCCCTATCAGCCAATCAACAGTCAGTAAGGTAGAGTCTAAATTTAGAGAAATTGGCAATGTTGTAAATATTCCAAAACCTGGACGTCCAAGCATTAATGAAAATCAGAAACAGAACATTTTGATAAGTATAGTGGATAATCCTCATAATTCTTCACGATTGGTTGCATTAAACATCATCCCTACAAAATTCAACTTGTGCAGGAACTCAATGAAGATGATCCCGATCGCCGCTTACACTTCTGCGAAATTCTAATGGATTTACACCGGCAAATACTTTTTTCAGATGAGGCCACATTTTGTCTGAATGGTACAGTAAACAGTCAAACTTGCAGATATTGGAGTCGGGAAAATCTTCATTGGATGGCAGAGGCACATACCCAACACCCTCAGAAATTAAATGTGTGGGCTGGAATAGTTGACGACAGAATAGTAGGGCCTTTCTTCTTTGAAGGAACGCTTACAGGACAAAGATATTTAGAGTTTCTATAAAATGACCTTGTTCCAGCCCTTGCAGTAATTTTTCCTAACGATAATGACTCTGACATTCCTGACGATACCATATGGTTTCAGCAATACGGTGCACCTCCGCACTATGCGCGCCCTGTACGAGATTTTTTGGACAACGGTTTTCCTGGGAGGTGGATCGGCAGATCTTACACCTCTTGACTATTTTTTATGGGAATACTTGAAGTCAAAAGTGTACATTAATAAACCAGGTAATTTAGAAGAACTTCAAAATCGCCTTCGGGACGAAATACGCAGAGTTACCCCAGAAATCATTCATAATGTGCAAGAAGAATTTCTTCACAGACTTGCGCATTGTCAAGAAGTTGGTGGATGACAATTCGAACATTTAATTTAAGTATAAAATTTAATCAATTGTATTTTATTTTACATACCTCAGAATTGTTACTTTTTTATGGATAAAATTTACGTTTTGTAACATTCAATCGTCATTTACTCGAAAACTGTCCTATGTAAGAGGGCAAAATTTTAGTACTGTCTGAGAGAGAATTAAACGATCTTTCAGAATCAAGGAAAAAAATATGGTGATGCCATTAAAAAAAAATCGATGACGTCGTTACTCGAAAACAAATGACAATTGAAAATCGCATTTTACACTAAAATATGTATTTTTTAAATTAAAAATCGATCTGTTCGAGAATTTTTCCCAAAAAATAAATGTTTCGTTTTTATTGAATTTATTCCATACTTTTGGCGCATACTGTATTTGTGGAGAGGATTGGCACTCTCTCTGCGGGTATGGTAGGGTGGAAGAATGTTGGCTTGAGTCAATATAAGAGATTGATGAACCGGGCGACGTTTGACCACCCCCCTGATTAATGAGGCTTTCCAGACTTTCCTCATTCCTGCACTGAATGGTGGTTAGGGCCTACCAACGTAAGTCCTTCCTGGGCGCAAATGCGGCCTACTTGATAATAATATGCCACCTCCTTCCTGCACAAATCTTCGACTCTGGGCTAATCCTCGTGATTAGTATGAGGGGTAGAAATATTATTATTATTATAAACATCTGCACATTTATCTTTGAATATTTATTGACATCTAAATGCCTGACAGAGAGACATATTTTATTTTTCCATAATGAATGTTTGGTATTTATCAATCTTATTTCATTATAACAAATATTTAAAAAGTTTTTAACTAGATCCTTTACTTTATTAAACCCATATCCTTTATGTCGCTAAGTACTTACACACATTCCTAATTTCTTGTAAGGTTTTTTATTTATATTCCTTTGTACCCATTTTTCATTGATCTCCCTCTGTATCTAATCCTCTTTGTTTCTATTAACCATGTTGGTACTATTCATACTGACTATATTTCCAGACCAATTCAGTTGTTATTTCCATGTTAGTAAATAATGCTTTTACTTTTGACTCATTAAGTAATTTTACTATTCCATCTATTTTGTTAATCTTGTTATCTTCCATATGAACTTCACTGTTTGTCTTGTGTTTTATATGTAATACTGATGACTTACTTAAATAATATATTGTTACTGCATTAAATACTTTTAGTTGAAGACTTAATGCAGGTCATTTACTTTTCATTCCGTTATTCCCATCCAAATCGAATTTTGCATTTTATGTTTCCTTTAATTATGTTATTCTGTTCTCTTGGTTGTCCCATCTGTTTCCATGGGTTATAACTTCTATATCCACACAATGGCTTTTATTTTTGTATAATCGACTAGGTTTCTCTATCCTAGTAGAAATTGAAAGTTTTCCGTTTTCCGTTCATCATTTTTCTTTTTTTAACCATAATTATTATAAACTGTATAGCTTGAAGTGTCTCTATTGTTTTAAAATTTGACATTCAAAAGTCAAAAAACTACACGATTATATTGCAATCGAACTTGTTTGGATATATCAGTTTCTTGTATATTTTAATAAATACTTGCAACTAAGCCAGTAACTATATTTTTATTGAAGATATAAGATCATTGATTTTTATTAGAAAGATTGAACAAGCTTATTACTCATTGGATGGCTGGTGATGATTTAGATGATTTTTTTTTGCAACATGCCAAAAGTATATCAGAATAAATGGAGATTTCAACAAATTTCCCGAAAACTAATGCAAAATTTTAAGAGACTGGTTTTTTATAATTAGTGTATTTAATAGTTATTTTTCTACGTTGATGCAAAAAAACAAAACTTTATTGAACTATATTGAACTATATTTAGTGGAAAAAGTGGTTCTTTATTGCACTAGTGCTATAAAATGTTTATTGCATTCATCTGTCATTCTACTACAGAGTTTTGTCATCATGACATCATGGGTCGGTCAGTGGTCGCGCGGTTTAAGGCGTCAGTACTTGAATCGAGGTGACTAGATCGGTGTTGGTTCGAGCCCAGCTGCCGGTAGACCGTATATAAGCTATATTCGTAGAGAGGTTTGGCGCTCTCTGTGCGGGTATGGTAGGGTGGAAGAATGTTGGCTTGGGTCAATGTGAGAGATTGATACCGGTTGATATTTGACTTACCCCCCTAATTAATGAGGTTTTCCAGGTTTCCCTCATTCCTGCACTGAATAGTGGTTAGGGCCTACCAACGTAAGTCGTTCCTGGGCGCAAATGCGGCCTGCTTAATAATAATATGCCGCCCCCTCTCCCGCACAAGTCTCTGACTTCTGGGCTAATCCCTGTGATTAGAATGAGGGGTAGAGATATTATTATTATTATTATTATTATAAACATTCAAATCGATGTCACATTTTCCTAGACTTAGTGTCATTTAAATATCATTTTTTGGTTTTTGCATGAACGTAGAAAAAAATATCGTATGCAACTCGTACAGAAAGTGCTTATTGCACTCAACGTGTTGTCGTGTGCAATAAACACTTACTTTTTGTACTTGTTGCATAAATAACTATTATGTGACCTGTTTGTTTTTCCCAAAGACATCCTACCAACCGTTTACCAGTCAGTCTCAGGAGCAAGATTTTATCGCTGCACCGTATGTGTTTCTTGAAGCCTATAGCAATGTCTGCGATGTTATTTACTATTTATTTAACAACAATGAAGCGTAACTAAAAATTCAAACATCATTTATTTTCATGTTAGTCTATGGTTACCGTGATTCTAGGATTATAGATCTCCAGCCACACTTGCGGTGGTCTTTTTATGCACCGAATGATGAAGTTTCATCTTGCAGTGTAAGAAATTTCCGAGAAGGTTGAACTTGAAATGTTAGTCGTAAACATAATGAACGTTATTAATAGTTCTTCTTTAATAAATCACTTTGACTGACGGGCCGTACAAGATACGCCATTTTTTGTGTGGAATAAAGAGTCTTTGGACATGAATAAGCGTTATTTTGCTTGCATCACGGAAACGAGGTGTATGAATAAGTTTGGATAATTTTATGCATTTATCAGCAACCACTAGTCAAGGGACGGTGGCAGCCGAGGCGTCTTTATTTTTGCAAAATCTGAAATGTACGCGTTTTAAACTTCAATATATTGTAAAGAGGAATACGATAAAATTGCAACAAAGATTATACTTCCTGAGCAAATGATTGGTTGGGGAGATGTTGAAAAACGTGTATTGAAAGAGTATAAAGTATAAAGTATAAAGAATATAAAAAATATTAAAAATGGACTAACCCAAATAACATCAAGAATCTAAGTGAGAATGCAGTGTTTAAAAATCAAAGGAAATACAAAGTTTATGGTCGTATTATTTAATGCTTCAAAGTGGCGGATGAAAATATCAATATTTCAAGGCAAGCATGAACTGAGGAGCTGCTTAAAATCATGTAGTACGAATTGAATTTTTGTTTATAGATACAGTAAGCTCATAGTTTTCCTAAACCAATCAACTAGCGGTTACAAATCAAAACGCATTGAAGAATCGATGGCTAACAAAATTGCTGTATCAGAATGCATCGAGCGAGCGTGAAAAATCAGGCTATTGTCGTTAATACATCGCCAATTAATTGTAATATTAATATGTGTATTCACAAATACTAGGTAATGATTTAAATTAGTGGATGTAAGTACTTACTTAAAGATGTTTGTCTATCCTTGGCGTTAAAGTATTATTTTACTTACCCTTTCGGTTAAAGTACTACTTTATCTATGATTTTTAGTAGATGAAAGGCTACTTTAACATTAGCTATGGAAAATAGTATATTTTTATACTAGAATTAACTTTTGTGGCGAGCTAATTTTGTACTTGCGAGGCTAAGCCTGGCGTAGTCAACCGAAATCCTCCATTTAATTATTAATTTGTGCTTTGAAATTATTCAAACCAAATTTAGATAATAAAGCGAAGTAGGTAAGCCTGATATATCGATGTAGTCAGGGATACTTTGTGAAACTAGTCGCCATATTATTAATTGAGTTCATTTATGATTGTTTGTAGTTCAATTTGCTGAAAAGTCTGTAAAAATGGAATCTAATGAAGATGTGTGCGAAAGAGATTTCTTTAAATCTTCTTCCAAAGAAATCTCGAGAAATTTATGAATATGTCTACCAACGTTTTATGGATTGGTTCAAAGAAAAAAACATTAAGTTGTATTCAGATGTATTGATGGTGTATTTCTCAAATTTAGCAAATAAAATGAAGTCGTCAACGCTTTGGTCACAATATTCAATGTTGCTGTCAACGTTGGATATAAAGAAAGGGATGGATATAAGCAATTATTCAGTTACGTACTTTTCTCAATAGACAAAATGAGAGATATATACTGAAAAAATCGCGAGTATTTACAAAGGAGCAAGTTGATTACATTTTGAATAGTGAACTTGATAATTTATATTTGATGATAAAGGTAAACGCTTTAAAAATAAACAAACAAAATTTTTAAAAAACTTGGAGGTCCTAATATTGGGACAGGCGCATGCCGTTCTGACAAATCAGTCAATTTAACAATTGATAATGTTGAAGATGTAGAAGTGAAATCCGCCTTAATTATAAAAAATTCCATTGCCAAAGCCAAGAGACCACGTTCTTTTCCTGTTCTGAGAGAAAATTATTGGAAAGTGTCATCGAATGGTGGTTGATATTCATAAAATTAGTGCAGTTTCGCAAGAAGTGACAAAATTTTTGATGCTGGACAACTGGAAAGAGCACAGTGGACACGCATCACATCGAACGTCTGCTACCCTTTTACTGCTGTGGCGGAAGACTACATTGAAGACTCACTTTTGAATAAAGAAAATATTGCGAAAATAATACTGAAAGTTAATAGTGGTAATGATAAATACTAGCTCCTAGGATTAAAAGTGAATGCTTTTGATGCTAAGATACCTATCATATTAAGCAATTGAAAACCATCGTCTTGTGTTCAACAATGATCGGTTCACCGCTTAAAATCACCATAAAGTAAAAATAGTAACTAGTAACTATTGCTCTTGACGATATCAAAATATGACTATTGCTCATTCTTATATATTCTACATAACTGGTCGCCGTGGATCTTCTGAAAGGCATTTTTCATAAAACTGGAAGAAGAAGTTCTACTTTGAGCAAATTAAAAACAAAATGAAAATTGGTTTTCGCAATAATCCAGTAGGGCAGCTTATTTATACAGGATGACCTGTAAATATGTATCCTAGATACCTAAAGATTTTACATTAAAAACACAAGAGACAAAAATTTTTCTTAATTCAATAGCCTTTCTAGAAGTCTTTTTCAGAAGTCTTGAAATTTTTCTTTGTAGCAGAGAATAGAGTGCAGGGTAATAAATAATCCACATTTATTGACTTCCTAAAGTTGACTTGTCTTTGAAAATTTCATTATGTTTTCTTTTGCCAACAAAGAGTTGCGTCATGAAACTAATTTTATAATTGCACCTTTTAATGCCTATAATTGCAAAACGTTTAAGAGGTTATGTTTACTAGAGTTTTTAGTCATATTTTGTATGTATTGTCACTGGCCCATGTTTATAACATACTTATTACATTAGATCTTATTTCCTATTACAGACACATATTTTTTAAAATGACTTTAAGCAGAAAATTTCATTAAAAGTTCAGTTTTGTTAAATCCTAAGAAATATAAAAGATTATAAATAAATTCGGATGCCAGAACTGCAAAATACAATAAAGCGGACAAAATTTTTGCTTTACTGTTTTAGAAAGGTATTTTAAGCTAATATAATTCAACACTCTATAAATTTCTAACTTCACTTTTTGGCAATGGGAACACGACAAATTCAACCACAATAGATGAGATCTGACCTATTTCTGCATTTTTAGGATTGCTTCTTCAGGTGGTCTCCTTTAAGTTGAATGAAATATCTAACTATAAAAATTATTATAAAAATTAAAATTATTTGAAGTTAAATATCGACAATGACAAAAAGTGACATCCTGTCAATGAATTAAATATGACAATACCTACTTGAAAAAGGTTCACCTTTTATGTAAAAGTTTTTATATATTTTTAGGTATTAATAATATTGTGTGAAACTAACTAGTCAGTGGACAAAAGCCCCAACCTGCGTTGAATTACACCCACAATATCTACCCATATATTCCTTATTATTAGCTTTTGTAACATTTTTTTACTGTTTTAGAAAGGTATTTTAAGCTAATATAAATCAAATCTCCTACAATTCCTATCATAAAAGGTGAACATTTTTCAAGTAGGTATTGTCATATTTAATTCATTGACAGGATGTCACTTTTTGTCATTGTCGATATTTAACTTCGAATAATTTTAATTTTTATAATAATTTTTATAGTTAGATATTTGATTCAACTTAAAGGAGACCACCTGAAGAAGCAACCCTAAAAATGCAGAAATAGGTCAGATCTCATCTATTGTGGTTGAATTTGTCGTGTTCCCACTGCCAAAAAGTGAAGTTAGATATTTATAGAGTGTTTCATTAGCAGGTTAGTAAGTTAGATTTTTTTAGATAATTATTGAATAGAGCTTTGTCTGTGGAATTGTTCATTAGCATACCTAGATGTTTGGTATCAGAGAACATACATATGACTTCATTGATAGGAATTGTAGGAGATTTGATTTATATTAGCTTAAAATACCTTTCTAAAACAGTAAAAAAATGTTACAAAAGCTTATAATAAGGAATATATGGGTAGATATTGTGGGTGTAATTCAACGCAGGTTGAGGCTTTTGTCGACTGAGTAGTTAGTTTCACACAATATTATTAATACCTAAAAATATATAAAACCTTTTAAATTTTTGCTATTTATGATTTAGAACCGAGCTAAATCTTGATGATATATGTCTCCTTCACGTTAAATAATGCAGAATCTTCACTAAATGTACACGTAGAGCGAATCTTTACTCCAGTTTACTTTAGCCAAAGCCTTTTCTAAATGGTAAATTTATCGATTTACAGTGCAACGTGCTCTTTTTACAGGCTTTTAATTATACAAAACAGTTTAAATCGTATCTTTCTGCCTTAATTTGGCAGGCGCTAGGTTTGGTTACGAGATAATTCAACATCTGTTACATATTAGGGGGAATAGGGGAAATAATATGTAGGCAAAGTTGTGAACTTGACATGATACGCAAATTTACCATTCGGTGCGCTTATCAGACATCCCGCAGGCAACGTTTTCCTTAAATAACGACCTACAAAAGATATGATTTATAGGAGTGTTATGAAATCAGTCAGTTTATTAGAAGGGGTCATAGAGGATATAAAAATAGGCAATTTTCATTAAAGAACCTGCATATAATAATAATAATACAAATAATATCTCTACACCTCATTCTAATCACGGGGATTAGCCCAGAAGTCGGAGAATTGTGCGGGAGAGGGGGCGGCATATTATTATTATTATTATTATGCAGGACGCATTTGCGCCCAGGAACGACTTACGTTGGTAGGCCCTAACCACCATTCAGTGCAGGAATGAGGGAAACCTGGAAAACCTCATTAATTAGGGGGGTAGTCAAATGTAGACCGGTATCAATCTCTCACATTGATGCAAGCTAACATTCTTCCACTCTACCATACCCGCAGAGAGGGTTCCAATCCTCTCCGCGAATATAGCTGATATCGACATCGATTCAAGTACCGACGCCTTAAACCGCGCGGCGACTGACCGGCTGTTGTTTTATTTCAAAATGTCTTATTCAAATAAATAATTAACAGATATGAGCAGATATAAATGCGCAGCAATGCGAACATGAAAAAATAAAAAAAATAAAAGTAAAACTGTAAGGCACCTGTAGAGTATGAAGGCCGTGAACAAGAAAGTCCACAATGTGCCTTAAATGGAAAAAATAATATTTTAAGCTTGAGAAAAACTCCTTTGAGATTTTCCTCACCGCTCATAATACATCGCAATTGTAGATTAGCCACATAATTTAGAAGACACCATTTATGATTCATTCATTCGTTTTGATAGTATCTAACATATTCTGGTAGTACAAAATGTATGTTCGATGCTTATTTTCTGAGATCTGAAAAA
Source organism: Monochamus alternatus (assembly GCA_037114965.1). NCBI lineage: Eukaryota > Metazoa > Arthropoda > Insecta > Coleoptera > Cerambycidae > Monochamus > Monochamus alternatus. The sequence goes on from CM073435.1 coordinate 38,649,060, forward strand.
ATGTTTCTCATAATTTTTAGAACTAGATTGCCTCAAAATGTCTAACAGACAGTTGCTGTATTCCGCTTGCTTATAACAAAATTCTTTTTGTAGTTTGTTAGCTTAATTAATAATAATCTAATATGTTTGTTTTCCAAGTTTTTTAAATTTTTTTTTCTACGTTCATGCTAAAAACAAAACTTTATTGAACTATATTTAGTGGAAAAATGTTTATTGCATTCATCTGTCATTCTACTACAGCGTTTTGTCATCATGACAAACATAAACGTCCAAATCCTAGACTTATGTCATCTAAATAAAACATTTTTTGGTTTTTGCATGAACGTAGAAAAAATATTGTATGCATCTCGTACAAAAAGTGCTTATTGCACTCGACGTGTTGTCCTACTCGGCCCGACGGCCTCGTTGGACAATTTCTCGTTCCATGCAATAAACACTTACTTTTTGTACTTGTTGCATAAATAACTATTAAATGAATGTAAAACAAAAACTTTTTAAAATTAAAAAAATATATTTGTAAACATTGTTGAAATTGTTAGTGTTTTATAATAATTCTCATCTCTTGTCGCCCTGAGGAAGATTGGCTTAGTCAGAAAATCTATACCCTTAATTGCACTTTCCTTTTTCCCATTATTACATTCTCAATACACTACTAGAGACGTCGATAATATAAACTTAATAGTTCTCCATATCAAATAGTTCACTTTTGTGATATTACTTTAGTTCTACGTGTTTTATTTTTCGAGATTTCTGTACCTAAAGCACCACACATTTGATCATTTTACGGCGACCTTAAAAATCAACGGTTTAAAAATTCATCTAGTTCATCTAGACCCAAAATAAACCTACATATTGCCGTAATAAAATGCATTAACTCCTATATTTACAATTTTCAGGCAGAAAAAGGAACTCCATTCTTTTGACTTAAGTAAAGAAAGTAATTAAAAACATATGATATATGGAAAAGCTATCACTGTAGCAATTAACATAGTATACTCGCGACAAGAATTCAGACGACTTACGTCATACGAACAAATGAATAGTTCATTATATTTTCATCAAAATATTTAAGAAACTGCAACTGATAGCAATAAAACTATATACTACACTAAAAGTTTGCATTATATATTGCACTAAATTGCAAGAAATGATTATTTTTAATGCGACCAAATATCGAAAATTAAGTTGACAATAAAAACAAATGTGTAACGTCAGCCGTGACGTAAGACGTTTGAATTCGTGACGCGAGTATATTTAAATTGTAGTCATTAACCCAGTATATCAATAATTTGGCTCAAAAACCATAAATTTTTATATTCCTTTATATTTCTGCTACATGAACTTTCATCATATAAATTAAATTAATTAATTAATTACATTAATTAATGCATATATCATAATCATAATTGAGGACGTATTCGTTTAAATACAATAATGCATTAGGTACATTCGTTAATACAAACTATATATTAATAAATAAATTTACCTTAAAAACGGCTAAAATTATATTTTCAATTAATAAAATTTTTGAAATTCACATCTCTTAAATCCTGGGAATAGTCTTTTGTTCTTGGAAACGTCACTTTTACTATAAAAAATTGTCATGTATATAAAATAAATTTAAATTTGGTAATGCAAAGCAATATAAGGTAAGGTACCTAACGTAAGGTAAGGAACAGTAAGGTAAGTTAAAGTAAAGTAACGTATGGTAAAGTAAACAAAGGTATGCCTGTGTGTATCTACCTGAAACATCTAATATAAGTGTCGCACAAATATCTTTAAAAAATTATGGAGTTACCACAAAAAATATAAAAAAATTATAAATGGGGACGCCATTTTAACTTTTTAGCTCATAATTGGACGAGTACAGTTTTAAGATCGACAGGGTGTTCTACAAGACTGTGACAAACTTTGGCAGGTGGTAGCTGAGTAATGTGAAACAATTTTTTTATATGATCATAGGTCCAATATATAATGTCATATTTTAATCAAAGTAGCCTGATAAAAATGACGGTTGTTATACAATAACTATTATGTCATTTTGTTGATTCATTTGTCATTTAGCGTTAAAGTGCTAATTAAAAATACATTTATTTACAACTGAAGAGTATGCAGATATTGTCTTGGTATTCCTAATGGGAACACCAGACAAGCAACCTGAAAATACAGACGAAGATACTCAAATAGACATCAACATGCCAACACAGTCTTTAGTGGATAATTTCGTAGACTGCAAGAAGAAGGTAACCCCGCTACAAAAAATATTATTCGTCCTACTGAAGTGAATGTACAATATTAATAAGATATAATAGATGCTACCATTGACAACTCTTCAATCAGTGTTCAGCGTATAGCAAAACTATTACACAAATAAATGTTACATCCGTTTCGTCGTCAAAATGTACAAGCGTTACATGTTGGAAATGCTCCTCAGCGATTAGAATGTTGTCGCTGGTTACTTCAACAACATGTACAAAATGATGGATTCATTTCGCTTGCCATGTGATCTGATGAAGCGTGTTTTACTAGGGACGGCATAAATAGTAATCCTAATGAACATATCTGGGCGTTACAAAATCCGCATGCAATTAGATAACGACGATTTCAGCAACATTTCAGTGTCAACGTTTAGAGTAGCATTTTCAACAATAATTTACTACCTGTGCATGTTTCTTAAATGATTGTTTAAATACAGATCTCTATAGTTGCTTGGAAAACAACTTTTTTATTTCATTAATGACGTAGGGCCTCATATTGTTCAAAATATGTTATATCAGCACTATGATGCATCACCAAATTGAGGTAGACAAGTAACTACTTAGTTAAATGATCATTTCCCGAATAAATATCAATGAATACGTCAACATAATGTTAATTTAATTAATAAAGGTTAACTAATGTTTGAACTTTAAACACAAATAATAATTATTGTTATAGCAACCATTAAGGTAGCAATCATTTTTATTTATCAGGCTCCTTTGATGGAAATTATATTTTTTAAAAAGCTTGTAACTGTTAAACAAACGCGAATCGTTATAAAAAGAAATCTAGATATTGTATATTTTAAAAGTGTGTATTTATATTTCAAATCCTAGCTAAGCGCTTTCGGCTTCAAACAGCCATCATCAGAGCTAATCCTACAATTTAACAAAGATAAAGAGTGAAATTATATAAAAAAAATCAAAGGATTACTTACGCTTAAGTCTAGATACCCTAACATTATAATAATCGAAACATTTTTCTTAACAATGCTCAACATTAGTTTTAGATTACATAAAACAAATAAATTGTATATAACACACGATAGAGATAACAAACAATGTTGAACATGTGGTTGACCATGAGGAGTAAATCGAAATGAGGTTAAGTGAAATTTGAAATTTGACAATTTAAGTTAGAATGATTACCAACTGTGGAAATTAAAAATTATTTAGCTAATACCAATACATAATTAAAAACTACTGAGACTTTAACTTTAGATCTTTGCCTTATTTAGGTTTCATCTCAGATAATATTTCCAAAATTTTAACTAAAAGTATCCCCAATTTAAAAATATCTTTTAAAGTAAATTCTTCAATTCGTACAAAATTTTCTAATGTAAAGGACAGACAGGATAAATTGTAAAAAAGTGGTATTTACTTTTTAGGTTGTAATGATTGTCCAGTTACCTACGTTGGTACAACTGTTAGACCTTTAAAGAGCAGCTTTTGGACATCATATTAATTTTACTAATCATTCTTTTTCACCAACAGTTAACAGTAAAATACTTCACAATATCAATAATTCAGATTTTCATAAAATTAATTTATTAGAAGATTTAGAGATATTGAGGAAAATTAAAAAAAACCTATTAATTGTATCAACACTCAGGTTAATTAAATTGCAATTTTAAAACACTATTTAAGTATCTATGGGAATCTCGTTAGGTAATAGCAGTAGTTTTTAATTACGTATTGGTATTAGCTCAATAATTTTTAATTTTCACAGTTGGTAATCATTCTAACTGAAATTGTCAAATTTCAAATTTCACTTAACCTCATTTCCATTTACTCCTTGTGGTCAACTACATGTTCAACATTGTTTGTTATCTCTATCGTTTGCTATACAGTATGCGCCAAAAGTATGGAATAAATTCAATAAAAACGAAACAATTATTTTTTGGGAAAAATCCTCGAACAGGTCGATTTTTAATTTAAAAAATACATATTTTAGCGTAAAATGCGATTTTCAAATGTCATTTGTTTTCGAGTAATGACGTCATCGATTTTTTTTAAATGGCAACACCATATTTTTTTCCTTGATTCTGAAAGATCGTTTAATTCTCTATCAGACAGTACTAAAATTTTGCCCTCTTACATCGGAAAGTTTTCGAGTAAATGACGATTGAATGTTAGAAAACGTAAATCAATTAAAATAAAGCATAAACGTTATCAAGTTTAGGTTTTCATATTCCATAGTTCTTTTATGGATCACGTAGGCGAAAATCTTTGCAAAGTGTCATTGTCACACCGACTTTCTAATAAGTATTGTAAGCGACATAGAAATTATTATTCAATTTAAAGTATTATGGCACATTTAACTGTTACTCAAAGAATTGAAATTTTTATTCTTATCGGATGCGGGAATATGACTAGAACTCAGCCTGAAGTTTACGATTTATTTAATGAAAAATATCCAGATCGCCCTATCAGCCAATCAACAGTCAGTAAGGTAGATTCTAAATTTAGAGAAACTGGCAATGTTGTAAATATTCCAAAATCTGGACGTCCAAGCATTAATAAAAATCAGAAACAGAACATTTTGATAAATATGGTGGATAATCCTCATAATTCTTCACAATGCAACCAGCATTAAACAAAGACACTAGTCAGAGCACAGTGCTACGTATCTTGAGGAAGGAAAAATATCATCTCTACAAAATTCAACTTGTGCAAGAACTCAATGAAGATGATCCCGATCGCCGCTTACACTTTTGCGAAATTCTGATGGATTTACGTCAAGGAAATAGAAATTTACACCGGCAAATACTTTTTTCAGATGAGGCCACATTTTGTCTGAATGGTACAGTAAACCGTCAAACTTGCAGATATTGGAGTCGGAAAAATCCTCATTGGATGGCAGAGGCACATACCCAACACCCTCAGAAATTAAATGTGTGGGCTGGAATAGTTGACTACAGAATAGTAGGGTCTTTCTTCTTTGAAGGAACCCTTACAGGACAAAGATATTTAGAGTTTCTAGAAAATAACCTTGTTCCAGCCCTTGCAGCGATAATGACCCTGACATTCCTGACGATACCATATGGTTTCAGCAAGACGGTGCCCCTCCGCACTATGCGAGCCCTGTACGAGATTTTTTGGACAACTGTTTTCCTGGGAGGTGGATCGGCAGACGCGGACCGATAGAATTGCCTGCAAGATCGCCAGATCTTACACCTCTTGACTATTTTTTATGGGGATACTTGAAGTCAAAAGTGTACATTAATAAACCACGTAATTTAGAAGAACTTCAAAATCGCATTCGGGACGAAATACGCAGAGTTACCCCGGAAATCATTCATAATGTGTAAGAAGAATTTCTTCACAGACTTGCGCATTGTCAAGAAGTTGGTGGATGGCAATTCGAACATTTAATTTAAGTATAAAATTTAATCAATTGTATTTTACTTTACATACCTCAGAAATATTACTTTTTTATGGATAAAATTTACGTTTTCTAACATTCAATCGTCATTTACTCGAAAACTTTCCTATGTAAGAGGGCAAAATTAAACGATCCTTCAGAATCAAGGAAAAAAATATGGTGCTGCCATTTAAAAAAGAATCGATGACGTCATTATTCGAAAACAAATGACATTTGAAAATCGCATTTTACGCTAAAATATGTATTTTTTAAATTAAAAATCGACCTGTTCGAGGATTTTCCCAAAAAATAATTGTTTCGTTTTTATTGAATTTATTCCATACTTTTGGCGCATACTGTATACAATTTATTTGCTTTATGTAATCTAAAACTAATGTTGAACTTTGCTAAGAAAAATTTTTCGATTATGATAATGTTAGGGTATCTAGAGGCGTAAGTAATCCTTTGAATTTTTTTTATGTAGTTTCACTCTTTACCTTTGTTAAATTGTAGGATTAGCTCTGAGGATGGCTGTTTGAAGCCGAAAGCGCTTAGCTAGGATTTTAAATATAAATACACAATATTTGGATTTCTTTTTATAACTCACCGAAGTGTGTACTCAAGATGCTTTGGTTTTTCATCTAATTGAAACACGAATCGGACCTATGTTCATATAAGAAAAAATGTTTGACATTAATCCAACTACCATCTGTCAAAATTTGTCGTTAAGCTTGTAGAACAGCCTGTATAGATAAGAAGGAAATAGGTCAAATCAACATATTGCACTTAATTCTTCAGATCACGACCTGGTAACAAAAATCGCAATTAAGTTCATCTTAGTATTTCACTTGCCCCTACATAGGCAGTGAACGTACGATCTGCCCCGCTACGTCTCTGGCCGTTAAATTCTTTAAGGAAACGCGACCAACTTGCACCAGAGGCCATTAGTTATCCGTTGGGGACGGCTTTTGATCGCTAATGGCTTAATAAATTGTTAGTAGCCAAAGAACCTCGACAGGGACTGGAAGAAATGAATGTGAGGCGATTCAAATGCATGTACCATGATCTGGGTCAGGAGAAGGTGTATCGTGCTATATTTTATGTCTCATTACGTTGAAGTGGACGACTAGTACCCCTTTGTATACTTTCACCGACGGCGATTTGACAGGTGACCCTGAGTTTAACATTACAATTAGGAAAGACGTATTCATTTTTTTTACATCCAAACATCCACTACCTGCTCGTTTATAAATATTAGTTTACTGTTATTAATCACCGGTACTCATTAGAACACATGTACATGTTATTAACACTGGATTATACAGGATGTTACAAAAGAGGCTACAAGTTTGAACATAGCAGAAGAAGTTAAGATATGCAAATATAATATAGGTACTTCTGTCTAAATTGTGCCGATTTGGCGTCAGAGCCTTATAAATCCTAAACATTTTTTCATCAAAATATATACCACTTTTTTATGTGTCGGTGTAATTTTAGATAATTTTGCGAGTTGCGCACATGATTTTTTTAACACTGTTTTGAAAATAGCACAGATAGGTCACTATAGTTATCATAATTTCTTATTGAAAATGGTCAATTTAGAAAATGTGAATCAAGAATCCTGAGGGAATGTTGATATAGAGACGAATTTGTACATTAGGTTTTCGTTTATTGTGTCAGTGATTGATGGAAAATGTCAGAATCTTTTGCTTACAACGATAATATGGTGAGGTTATATAGAAGAATCATGAAAAAATCACGATTCCATCATTATTGCCGGTAAAATCCAAAGATGAATATAAAAAAGCGTATCGCTTATTTAAAAATTGGAGTACATGAAAAAGGAGTAACTGTTATCACTGAGACTACTAGCCTATTTTGAACAAAAAACTAGAGTGTACCAGAGTTCTACGCTGTGGAGTCTTTACTCAATGATCAGAACAACATTGTCAGTGAAAAAAAATATTGACAAAGAAATTGTCAAGTTTAGGAGGTCTAATGTTTTAAGAAAATCAGATGAGAATTTTTTTAAAGAAACAGATGATAAAACCTACTTGATGCTGAAGGTAAAGTGTTATTTTATTTCAGTGAAGCATGCTGTCATATATTGATAGAGATGCCCAATATAAATACGAACATGGGAAGAAAATGTTCTATTTCTAACGGAAACATCGAAGAAGTCAATCTTGTCGAGATGTTTCGAAAATATTCCTCTCTTTATCCGTCACCAATTGAGCATTCAAGATTCTTCATGGGATATAGAAATGGAAAATGTACAAAACAACTTTACAACATTATTTAAAAAATGTACACCTATGAATAAGTTTAAATAATTCTTCGATCGATTCTCCCTAATCATTTCATGCTAAAACCAATTATTATACAACAATTTAAATTATATTTTAAAGTTCAATACCGCTTTAAAACAAACCTGTCAGGTACCTTACTCGTGATGTATGCACCCATACATCAAGAAACTGCGTCTAAAATAGAATGATTTCATTGAAAGTATATTATAATAATTCGAATTGTAACATATCCGGGAATAAATGAACCGAACGTGTAGTTTGCAAAAACCTTGAATGGAATCAAGGAAACTAGAAAAAAAATTGTAATACGATTACTCAAGCTCTAATTGCAGCTTCAATGTAGCCTTGCAAGGAAGGATTTATAAAAACTTAACGCACTTTTAATTGTGTTTGAAAAGGATGTTGGATAAAAAAGAAGTGTTTCTGCAAATCATTTGGTGAAAGAATTGATCTGATTTTGATCCCTAAAAACTGAAATTCTTTACAATACAGAGTGTTAAAAAAAGAGTGTAAAATATTTAAGGAGGTAATAGTATGAACCAAAATAAGCAGAAACGTCTCAATAAACATGGGTCCGCAAAGTAACGGTTGCGGAGATATGGAATGCTTTATGTTTTTTTGTCCCTTTTTTTATTTTCCAAAAACGTTGTGTATTTTCTTATAATAGTTGGTTGATGTTTAGTGAGATAAACAGTACGTATTTCACAGTTGTTCTCAGTGCACAAGTTTACTTTTGCTATGGCTGGTTACTCTAACGCAGAATTAACAGACATGCATTTCATGTATGGTCGTGCTAATGGGAACGCCACCGAAGGGCGACGTCTTTATGTTGACGCTTATCCAAATCGCCAGATTCCTTTACAACGCATGTTTGGAAGAATTCACCAAAGATTGCGTGATACCAGTTCCTTGAGCAAACAGTGGCATTTATCCGGAAGACCAAGGTCGGTATCCACTCCTAGAGCAGAAGAAGATATTCTAGCACAGGTAGAGCACAATCCAGGTACGAGTGTGCGAAGAATATCAGCCGAGGTAGGAATTAGTGGTCCTTGTTTGGAGAATCCTTCACGAGCAACTGCTTTATCCATACCATGTGCAACCAGTACAAGCTTTAAATCCAATAAATGATCATCAATCACGTGTGTTTTTTTGCCGCTGGTTTCTACGTCATGATGCTAAAGACCCTCGTTTTCTTGCAAACATTTTTTTTACTGATGAGGCCGGGTTCACAAGAAATGGACTGTAAAATTTTTACAATACGCATATTTGGGCCGACGAAAATCCTCATGCTCTAATAGAATCTGGACTTCAGGCATGTTTTTCATTAAACATTTGGATGGGATTTTAGGTGACAGGTTTCTAGGTCCTGTTGTTTTACCAAACAGATTAACAGGCGCTGCTTACCTCAACTTTCTGCAGAACACACTGTATGAATTTTTGGAAGACATTCCTTTGAATCAGAGGCAACAAATGTGGTTCCAGCATGATGATGCTCCAGCTCATTTTCCCGTGGCAGTTAGAGAGCATTTACACCAAACTTTTCCACATAGTTGGGTAGGAAGGGCCGGACCTGTTTTATGGCCTCCAAGATCGCCTGATCTGAACCCTCTAGATTTCTTTGTTTGGGGATATTTGAAGACATTAGCGTATGGTACTCCTGTAAATAGCCTGGAAGAGCTGCAGCTACGGATTAATCAAGTGTCATAAAATCCAAACCAAGGAGGGTGTTTTCGAAAGAGTTCGAATATCGTTGAGACGAAGATGTCGTGCCTGCTTGGAAATAGACGGAGGGCACTTTGAACTTCTTCTGTAACTTTATTTTTTGTTTGTTAAAAGCTTCCTGCGTCGGTTTATTCCTAATAAAATAGTGGTTCATATCTCCGCAACCGTTACTTTGCGGACTCATGTTTATTAAGACTTCTTCTGCTTATTTTGGTTCATACTATTACCTCCTGAAATATTTTACACTCTTTTTTAACACCCTGTATAATCCCGTCTCTTCAACATGGTTAGGTGAAGGTTTGTTTGTTTTACTTACAGTAATGGCAAATATATTAATTATAACTACAAGTTGTCCACCTCAGTTGACCTTTATTTACATTTCTATACTGTTTTATGAAATGCGACCTCAACTTTATTATGCAAGCAAAATATCAGGTGAATTTTATAGATGAATGAAAAGTTTATTTACAGCCAATACAATTATTATATAATATTAATATTATTAATTATGGAGAATACTTCTACAATCTGAAAAATGTTCAAGTTCGTAGATTTAATTTTATTTAAAATTATATGGTAAAATGTAATGATTAGTTGACATTAAAGATAATTCCATTTCTCAAAGTTAGGAATGACCGTTATATTCCAAAAAAAGGCCAAAGTTTTAACTGAAAATGAAGTTGAACGATTTCTGTTGAACGCTCCTGATAACCATTGGTTGCTTGTAAAAATTGTAACCATATTCGTGATTTATGGTTGTTGTCGATGTGATGAACTTCTCTCTCTGACTATGAGTAACGTGGACGATATGAGCAAATACGTAATTATAACATTGCGACAAACAAAACATGAAGATTTACCATAACCGATGATGGCAGCAATTTCGAGTCCTGCATGTTGTACAGAAAATACGTAAATCCTCGATCTCTTAGAACAAGAAGCTCTCATCACATTATTGGCGCTGTCAAAGCAAATTGCGTAATATTTAGGTTTAAAAGAACCAGTTATACAGGGTGATTCACAATTTATCTAAAAAAAATTTGGGAATGGATGCGTCATGAAATACAAAGTCAATACCGTAAATATGTTTTTTATAAGTTTTGTAGTATTGTTAATCTTTATGTCGCTGGGTTACTGTAGTATTTAGCCAGGTGATTCGGAATATTGAAATCCGAATACTTATAGTATTAACGTTTTTGTGTTGTGAGTTTTACAAGTGTCAAGAATGGCTTACGTGTATAGCAACTGGGAGTTATTGGGTATCGTTTTAATTTATGGTGAAGTTAAAATGCTTTAGTAGAACAATTTTCCGGTAAACATGTTCCAAATGCAGCTACTTTTATCGCGGTGACAATTGCCAAGACATATCAACAAAGATAAAAAAGGGGACATCTTTTTAAATAAAATACGAATTTCTGCCATCAACCCCTTAGTCGTCACAGCCACCCCCCTCTAAATTTTCAAATAGCACCCTACCATATGTAGCACATCGTTGCAAAGGTTATTTCATAGGGAGGGGCATTCTACTATCCATTTTGTATATTCGGCTGAAATTGGGACATAAAAAAAATGAAAAACCTTTTTCTGTTTTTTTTATCCTCTTTGTTATTTTTATTGACATGTCTTGGCAATTTTCAACCAAAAGATACTAATGGTGGGTACTTTTCGTTAAAAAACCCTGTATATATGTTCCGAATCACCCTGTATATCGGTCATTCTTTTCGCCGATCTGAGGCAAATATGGCTGTGGATGTGAGTGGAAATATTTTATAACTAAAATGTTCAAGGGGATAGAACTTCTAAAAACCGATAGGGAGGGGAGGTAGTCAGTGCCTCCTAGAAAAAATAGTGTTTAGTAGTTAACGGTGTTGATACTGACAACAAATATGAATTTATGGGGCTGTGTAAACTGGACGAAAAATTAACAAATAACAAGCTAGTGTTTATGCATGAGATTTGAATTACTCCTAGTTTAAAAATAGAGTAAATATAATAATTAACTGAATTTCTTTGTTAAAAAGAAAAATTTTGAAACATGTCCGGTACAACAAATTCAACAGAAGTTTGCGTCGACTAACCTATTAACCTCAATGTTACAGCAATAACTAATCAACACGGCTGACATGACTTTGCAATTTTCTTTCGATTAATTCGACTTAAAACTGCCATGTTTTGTTTAACTTTTCATTATTTTTGAAAAATTATCCATGGTTTTCGACTCGTGATATTTTTCTCAAAATATTCATGACCTTGAAAAATAAATTACACGCATTAATGAGAGTAGTAAAATATGTTATCCTGTAGAAACGGAAGATAAACTAATTTTATACGTTCATTATTCGTATATGCGAACATACAGGGTGAATCTTAAATAAGTACAAATATTTTAACTGCTGGTGTAGTTCGTCATTTAAATCAGTCTAGTGAAAGCCATTTTTAAAAATTTCTAATATTTACGGAGATATTAATTTTTTAAAAAAATACCCACATTTTGAGGACCGCTGGCTGATTTTTCATCCAACAACGTAATGAAACATATGATTTGTTGCGAGGTTGCCATATCTCCTCCAATATAAATATTACGTTTCCTTTAACGTAATAGTTCTATTTTAAAAATACTTGTTTTAAGCATAAGTACAGTAAAATTGGGTATGTAGTATGATACGCAGCAATATTAACATAAATTTTAACATCTGAACTAACCTTACTATACTTCAACGATTAAAAATGAATTTCCGCAAGTTCAATACTACCGTAAAATATTTAGGAAGATATTACGTGATATTACTATGTCCAATGTTCAAAAATTATACATAAACGTGCACACAAGCACAAATGTCATTGTACACTGTTAGAAAGGGACACAAAACACAATTTCCTTAAGTTATTTTATGAAGAATAACGAAAAACTATGCACGCGTTTTTTATTTAAAATGGAAAAAATGTCAACTTTTAGCAAATTTTATTGCTATTTTCATGCATTATGTGGCGTTAACAAGTTTGACTTGGGCTTCCGATAATCTGTCATGACAGTCAATGATAGTTTGATAATAAAAAATAATATAAAATGTTACACTTGACAAAATTCGCTAAAAGTTGAGATTTTTTCTTCCTTGAAGCAAAGACATTTGTGTAATACTGGCAACACTGTGAACCATACGTTCAGTCTGCAGCACTATGACTCATAAAAGTATGAAGGGTCGGTCTAGGCCAGCGGTTCTCAACAAGTTTTCTACTGAAAAATTACGAAATTTATTTAAAATTTCACTTTTTTATTTCTGATTTTTTTGTAAAAAAACTATTAATTATGTGTTCTACACACAAAACTATACTGCTGGTTAAAATATTTGTACTTATTTAAGATTCACCCTGTATAGTTAGAGGTTCTCTTTCAGTTTTCGGATCATTTTTTTTATATGATAAAATTATGTTACTTGTGCCATAAAAACTAGAATCCGTGCTCTTAATGTGCTACACGACCTGATATTCAGCGTCATTATTGAAAGGTATCAGAATTCATCACGAAACCTCTGAAGGACGTGAAAGTGCGGCGAGTATTGAAAACAAAGCTTTGCGGACAACCGTTTTCCTTTTATAAAATTGCAGAAGCACGTTTTGTGGCGATTGCTACAGATTCCATACAGTTTTACCAAACACGACCTGATTTTTATTATATTTATCTAGCGATTGTCACAATACATTAGCAAATCTCTTTCTTCGTATGTTGCATGGTTGCTACAAACGCGAATAGCGTGTAGGGTCTTGTTCGTTAAAAATCCATTCAAAAAAACCCTACACACGATGCACGAATTCCTTACAAACCACGCATCGCGCATCGCGAATAGGGAATTCACGCATAGTCTGTAGCGGGCCTTAAAGGTATCAAGGTTCATTGCAATATTTTTTTAATAGGCTTGTTCTGTGATATTTCTTTTATACGTTTTCATATAGTAGTCGATATTATGATTAGCTTTGTTCACATTCAGAGACTACTACTACTACTTTGAAAATGTTAGAAATATTCGACCAACTACTTCTTGAGTTACGTGCACAGAAAACACGTTCACATTTTAACTGATTAAATATTTCTAACTATTCTCTGACTCTTGTGAGAACATAGCTATTATGTCCTTAAAATATCACATGATTAACTTTTTGCATTTTCCAGATATAAGAGGTTGAAATTGGTGCTAGTCTCAAAAACGGTGCGCCACCTTGTGGCGTCACTATACGCATCTCTAAACTGAAAAATCTAAATTGTGCTATGTTATCCGTTGTTATGTCCTTGTTGTTCTCGGGCTAGACTCTGTGGGAGAAAACCCGCTATCGGTATCTTTAGGGCAGACTATATATTGACTTCAGCTCCTGTTGTTGGTCTAACGACTGCTACGGTCGAAACCGTTCTTCGGGTAATGGTTATCTTCAGAGACGTTCCCTAGCTGCCTCTGTAACGGGAAAACTATTGAAATTAAAATCAACTGTGAAAATATCGCTTGCTCGTTGTCTAACGTAAACGTGACTTAAATATTACAAAAATAATAGAAGAATGTGCACACTTTCTTGTATTATTTTTCCCTTAAATTTCAATAAATTGAAAGAGATTTCATGTACCTAAGTTTGTTCCAGCTACGTCTAGATGAAACGTTTTATTTGACTCGAATATTAGAGAACAGATTTATATCGTGTAATTATGGTTAATGTCACTCTAAAATTATAAAATACTGTTTGTAAGTATATTTATGACCCAATAGTTTAATCTTCAGAAATATTATTGGGAATAAGGTCCAAGGTGAAAGAAAACCAATTTATTAGCAAGTCTACGTTTCGGATATATTTAAGCCTTCTTCAGGATAATCCCAAAAAAGTGTTCCGTGTAAAATATAAATATACACACATTTATAACATATTATAGAAGACACAGTAATAACGTAACACTGTTCAGAATATTAATGAATTATTATTATACATTATATTACTTATTTTATTCCCCATTTTATATACACAGACCATCAAAAGTCTTGGACACCCTGTATATGAAATGATTTGATTAAACCTAGTGGTTTTTATTAATGTGGTAAAATATACATGTACTTGCGGAACAAAAAAGATAATAAAAAATTGCATACCATGAACCTCTACTTTATTACCAATGTTTTTATAAATTTGGTCAGTTTGGCAGTGTATTCAGCCAACTGTTCCTTTGAATTTTTGTACATTATAATGTCAGGACGTGAAATTTCTGCATTTACCCAAGCAAGATATCAGATATCGAGCATGTTGGGCATTCCTAGATCATCTGTTGTACGAATAGTACACAGATATGATGAATTTGATACAGTGGAAAACATACCACGTAATGGACATCCTCGAATATCTAATGAAAGGAAGGATCGGTATTTGGTGCAATGAAACGCCCATTATCTACCCCCTACGTAATGAACACTCGAAGCAGAACATATCGATAGATTAAATTGGCCAGCCAACTCTTCTGACATGAATCCTATTGAAAACATGTAGGATTTCGTTGCTAGAGCCATTCATAATCATATTCCTTCGCCTCAGACTGCAGATGAGTTAGTCGCGGCGGCAGAAGAGGAATGGAACAATATTCCGCAAGAGATCGTTAGACGTGTCAATATGCTATTGGAACGTGGTGGAGGACATACCGATTATTAGTCAAGTAGAGAACTTGCTTTGTTACTTCTTATTGATTTAATAAATGTTGCCAAAATGTCACACATTTCTCAATTTGTCGAACATATTCACAAAAAAAAGAGATCCAGAAAACAATATACTTTTATAAATGTATTTGGTTTTTTTGACAAAAAGATTTCTTTAACAAGAATGAGGGGGAGTCCAAGACTTTTAACGTTGTATGTATTTGTGTGTGTTTTTACACGGAACACTTTTCTTGAATTGTCCTGAAGAAGGCTTAAATACAGCCAAAACGTAGACTTGCCTTTTCTTTAACGTTGGACCAATAGTATTTTTGAAAGTTATAAAATACACATGCACATCATTTGCTATAAAAACGGAAAAAATGTTGCTATACTCGCGTCAAGAATTCAGACGTCTTACGTCACGGCTGACGTTACACATTTGTTTTTATTGTCAACGTAATTTTCGATAATTGGTCGCGTTAAAAACAATCATTTTTTGCAATTTAGTGCAATATATAATGCTAACTTTTAGTGTAGTATACAGTATGCGCCAAAAGTATGGAATAAATTCAATAAAAACGAAACAATTATTTTTCGGGAAAAATCCTCGAATAGGTCGATTTTTAATTTAAAAAATACATATTTTAGCGTAACATGCGATTTTCAAATGTCATTTGTTTTCGAGTAATGACGTCATCGATTTTTTTTTAAATGGCAACACCATATTATTTTCCCTGATTCTGAAAGATCGTTTAATTCTCTATCAGACAGTACTAAAATTTTGCCCATTTACATAGGAAAGTTTTCGAGTAAATGACGATTGAATGTTAGAAAACGTAAATCATTTAAAATAAAGCAGAAACGTTATCAAGTTTAGTTTTTCGAATTCCATAGTTCTTTTATGGATCACGTAGGTGAAAATCTTTGCAAAGTGTCATTGTCACACCGACTTTCTAATAAGTATTGTAAGCGACATAGAAATTATTATTCAATTTTCAAGTATTATGGCACATTTAACTGTTACTCAAAGAATTGAAATTTTAATTCTTATTGGATGCGGGAATATGACTAGAACTCAGCAGGAAGTTTGCAATTTATTTAATGAAAAATATCCAGATCGCCCTATCAGTCAATCAACAGTCAGTAAGGTAGAGTCTAAATTTAGAGAAACTGGCAATGTTGTAAATATTCCAAAACCTGGACGTCCAAGCATTAATGAAAATCAGAAACAACATTTTGATAAGTATGGTGGATAATCCTCATAATTCTTCACAATTGGTTGCTTTAAACAATGACACTAGTCAGAGCACAGTGCTACGTATCTTGAGGAAGGAAAAATATCATCCCTACAAAATTCAACTTGTGCAGGAACTCAATGAAGATGATCCCGATCGCCGCTTACACTTTTGCGAAATTCTAATGGATTTATGTCAAGAAAATAGAAATTTACACCGGTAAATACTTTTTTCAGATGAGGCCACATTTTGTCTGAATGGTACAGTAAACCGTCAAACTTGCAGATATTGGAGTCTGGAAAATCCTCATTGGATGGCAGAGGCACATACCCAACACCCTCAGAAATTAAATGTGTGGGCTGGAATAGTTGACGACAGAATAGTAGGGCCTTTCTTCTTTGAAGGAACTCTTACAGGACAAAGATATTTAGAGTTTCTAGAAAATGACCTTCTTCCAGCCCTTGCAGTAATTTTTCCTAACGATAGTGACCCTGACATTTCTGACGATATCATATGGTTTCAGCAAGACGGTGCACCTCCGCACTATGCGCGCCCTGTACAAAATTTTTTGGACAACTGTTTTCCTGAAAGGTGGATTGGCAGACGCGGACCGATAGAATGGCCTGAAAGATCGCCAGATCTTACACCTCTTGACTATTTTTTGTGGGGATACTTGAAGTCAAAAGTGTACATTAATAAACCACGTAATTTAGAAGAACTTCAAAATCGCATTCGGGACGAAATACGCAGAACCCCAGAAATCATTCATAATGTGCAAGAAGAATTTCCTCACAGACTTGCGCATTGTCATGAAGTTGGTGGATGGCAATTCGAACATTTCATTTAAGTATAAAATTTAATCAATTGTATTTTATTTTACATACCTCAGAATTGTTACTTTTTCATGGATAAAATTTACGTTTTCTAACATTCAATCGTCATTTACTCGAAAACTTTCCTATGTAAGAGGGCAAAATTTTAGTACTGTCTGATAGAGAATTAAACGATCTTTCAGAATCAAGGAAAAAAATATGGTGTTGCCATTTAAAAAAAAATCGGTGACGTCATTACTCGAAAACAAATGACTTAAAAATCGACCTGTTCGAGGATTTTTCCCAAAAAATAATTGTTTCGTTTTTATTGAATATATTCCATACTTTTGGCGCATACTGTATAATTTTATTACTATCAGTTGCAGTTTCTTAAATACTTTGATGAAAATATAATGATTTATTCATTTGTTCGTATGACGTAAGTCGTCTGAATTCTTGACGCGAGTATACCACGTGTATTTGGCTAATATACTGCTACATATTGCAATTGCATGAATATTTGTGACACAGTATGTTCATTACACCTTAGAAATATTTTGTATACATAACATGCTTTAATTACTCTATGGAAATCTGTTACCGATTACCCGTTCGGTGATCCCAATTTGTAAGGCATTTGAAGTTCTTAATTAGTCGGAAAAGTTTCCTCTCCTTCGGATATCTGAATTTAAAATTTCTCGTTCATTCCATTGCAAATTGAGATAGTTCTGTATCTTCCAACAATACTTACACCTTGCATATGCACGTCACGGCACCGCACAAACTGCAAATTCGTAGCTAACTAACCCCGAATTGTTACTTATAACAACTAAAGATTTTGTATTAAACTTTGTAACAAAAGACAACTCGAACTTGAGCATTACGTTGTTGCAGTTTGAATTCGGGTACTCGCAAACCGAAATTAATTAGACCTTAATTAGTGACTGGCGCATAATAGGGCATTCAAATTGTACCTTGCCATAAGTCGACCAGCTTTGGCCATCGCTGCGCCAAATATTTTAAATTACAAAGAGACCGACGCACAATCGGACGTTTGAGACGGTCTGAAATTTTAAAGGAAATAATAATTTAAAATTATGAACTGGCTCTTGATGTTAATATTTTCCTAGTACAGAATCGAAATGTTAGCAAAATTGTCTAATGATACTCGGTTGTTAATAAATATGAATAGATTCACTAGAGAAACTGCTTTTAATTTAGACATAAGACACGAAATATGTTTGGAATAGTATGCAAAATTTCAATTTACAGGTCAAGAAATTACTAAACCGATTTGTCTTGAAGTTGAACTCGAAGAAACGTGGCGTATGCATCAATGACTAGTTCTTTTGTAATATAAAGAGGTTTCTAGTTAAATAAATTTATAAATGCCATCAGTTATGGCACAGCTTCCTTCGTTTTATTTCAAAAGAAGATTGTTTATATCCAGATTGTATTTCAAAATATGGATTAAAAATGCCACTTCTGTGGCGAGCAAAGGATAATGTTAAAAATAGCCGATTTTTGGCTTATCCGGGGGAACGCATAAATCATAAAAAAATCAATTGATTATTATCAATTAACATTATAAATGACCCAGATATACGTCAGATAGCTGGGGAAATGTCGCTACTACCCCTGAACCTATATAAATTACCCTTAAATAGCTTTAAATGGATAATCAATAATTATTGTTATAAAATTCGTGTAAAATGAAAAAAATGCTTGAAAATGATTTTAACAGACAGTATGTCAATATAAAAAGTGATAAATAAATGTAAAAATGTCCATTCCACCCCTAAAAATTAAAAAAATGACTTTCAAAAGCTAATGGTGAGCTTACTTCGACATCAAAAATAGATAATGCTTAAATATTCAAGGGAACGCCTATTGCTAGAAAAAAATTTTAGATTACTGTCAAAAAATGCAAAAACTGATACTAGAGTACATTAAGTAAGTGGGGAAATATTAATTGCACCCTTAAATCTATATAAACTGCCTTTAAATAGCTTAAAGTAGATAATCATTATTTATTGTTGTAAAATTCGTTTAGAATGAAAAAAATGCTTAAATCACTTTTAAGATTCAGTTATACTATTGCGACGTGAAAAATGAGCGCAGAGATAAATTGCCATATTTTCAGTATGCGCAATAATCAATAGATAGATTTTTTTATGATTTATGCGTTCCCCCGGATAAGCCAAAAATTGGCTATTTTTAACATTGTCCTTTTGTATTTGCGAGACGAAGCGTAGTTTAATTATTAATTTGTGCTTTGGAATTATTTAAGCCAAATTTGAATAATAAACCAAAGTAGGTAAGTAGGATATATCGATCGTGATCATGGATACTTTGTTAAACATAAGTGGCCATATTACTAATTGATTTCATTTGTGATTCTTTGTGGTTCAATTTGTTGACAAGTTCCTTTGAATCTTCTCTCAAAAAAATCTCGGGAAGTTTATGAATGTGTATATCGTTTTATGGATTGGTGGAAAGAAAAAATATTTAGTTGTATTCAGTTGTATTGATGGTGTATTTCTCAAATTTAGCAAATATAATGAAGCCGCCAACGCTTTGGTCACAATATTCAATGTTGCAGACAACGCTGGATATGCAGAAGGGGATTGATTTAAGCAAATATTCAAAGCTTTTGTGAAAAAAAATTGTAAGTATTTCTAAAGGAGCAAGTTGACTGCTTTTTGAATAGTGTATGTGATATATACCTGAATTTATA
The DNA here is from genome assembly GCA_037114965.1 of Monochamus alternatus. Taxonomy (NCBI): domain Eukaryota; kingdom Metazoa; phylum Arthropoda; class Insecta; order Coleoptera; family Cerambycidae; genus Monochamus; species Monochamus alternatus. Next base: position 38,669,157 of record CM073435.1, read on the forward strand.
TTTGATGATGAAGGTAAACTCTCTAAAGATAAAAGAACAAAATGTTTTAAAAAACTTCCTTATAGGTCATTCTAATATTGGAGGTTGCAGGCGCATGCCGTTCTAATGAACTAGTCAATTTAACAATTGATAATGTTGAAGATGTGAAATCTGCCTTAATTACAAAAATTACCAATACCAAAACCAAGAAACCACGTTTTTTTACTGTGTTGGGAGACAATTTTTAAGTTTCATAAAATCAGTGCCATCTCGCAAAAAATGGCAACATTTTTGAAGGTAGATAATTGGATTGAGTACAGTGAACATGCAGTACAAGGAACGTCTGCTACCCTTTTAGTTGACGGCGGTGGTAATCCCACCTTGTCTTAAAAAACCCAGAGGATGGATATCGAGCACTGTGACGAAAGACTACATTGAAAACTCATTTTTGAATAAAGAAAATATTGCGAAAGGAATACTGAACGTCGATAATAGTAATGATTAACCAAGCAACATTCTTTTTTGATCTGTCTGAAGATGTTGATTAAATCCAGTGGCGGTTTCATCCTCGTTTCTAATGAACACTGTGTAGGGTCTGTCAAACACAAATTAAGAAGAAATACTATCAGTGTCATCACCAACACTAATAAACTAAAATTATTGGAAAGTGAATTTGATGACCTGAATTGTCCACCTTTAATTGCTCGAGAATTGCATTTATAATTAAACTACATGGCACTGATGTATCACACAATATCATTTTCAATTTTTAAGATTTTATGAGTGAAGATCGCCTGCCTGCTTAAAGGTAAAAATTGGAGGAATGATTACGGTAATGAATAACGACGGGAACAAGCGTTATTATTTTTACACCAAAATGAAGAAAGAATATGTGGCATATGTGTGTCGCCATCGATGTCTCACACAATATAAAAGTGGTTTTATGAAAAGTGAATTACATACAGTGTATTCTTAAAAAAATAAAGTTCCCAGCTTTTAGCAACAAACTGAGTATAGAAACTTTTAAACTGTCTATCTTAAAGTGGCCGTATTCTTTTTGTGGTAACTACAATTTAAACTTTCATGCTGTTAAAAGTGACAAATAATAATAGCAGGTGAACTGAGTTTCCGTAAGAGAAACAAAATCAGTCAAAATTATTTACGAAATCTTACAACGCATAACACACCCAAAAGAAATAGATGCATCTTTTTTAGGTTAGTAAATATATATAGGGTGCAATTTCAAACATAAAAAGCTGTAGTGTTAGAATTGAACCTGCATTATCACATTTGTATTTCCATGACAAAGAACCACATGTCTATAATTTGGATGTTTCAAAAATTGAATCGTACTTTACGGTACTTTGTTAGATTCCTGCAACCAGTAGCAAAACTTCAGGAATGTCCTAAAGCAACCATTTTACAGTTTATAGTTAGAATATCTTAAAATCTTGACGTGTTGGCGCCATTCCGAGGCTAGATTTGAGAGCACTAAATTACTTTGGGAATCAATATAATGTTCCATACGATATTAATAACCTTTCATGTGTAGACTTGTAATTTTGATACTGTTTTAGAAAGGTATTTTAAGCTAATATAAATCAAATCTCCTACAATTCCTATCAATGAAGTCATATGTATGTTCTCTGATACCAAACATCTAGGTATGCTAATGAACAATTCCACAGACAAATCTCTATTCAATAATTATCTAAAGAAAATAATCTGATTTACTAACCTGCTAATGAAACACTCTATAAATATCTAACTTCACTTTTTGGCAGTGGGAACACGACAAATTCAACCACAATAGATGAAATCTGACCTATTTCTGCATTTTTAGGATTGCTTCTTCAGGGGGTATCCTTTAAGTTGAATCAAATATCTAACTATAAACATTATTATAAAAATTAAAATTATTTGAAGTTAAATATCGACAATGACAAAAAGTGACATCCTGTCAGTGAATTAAATATGACAATATCTACTTGAAAAATGTTCACCTTTTATGTAAAAGTTTTTATATATTTTTAGGTATTAATAATATTGTGTGAAACTTACTACTCAGTGGACAAAAGTAGGTATTGTCATATTTAATTCATTGACAGGATGTCACTTTTTGTCATTGTCGATCTTTAACTTCAAATAATTTTAATTTTTATAATAATTTTTATAGTCAGATATTTGATTTAACTTAAAGGAGACCACCTGAAGAAGCAATCCTAAAAATGCAGAAATAGGTCAGATCTCATCTATTGCGGTTGAATTTGTCGTGTTCCCACTGCCAAAAAGTGAAGTTAGATATTTATAGAGAGTTTCATTAGCAGGTTAGTAAATCAGATTATTTTCTTTAGATAATTATTGAATAGAGCTTTGTCTGTGGAATTGTTCATTACCATACCTAGATGTTTGATATCAGAGAATATGACTTCATTGATAGGAGTTGTAGGAGATTTGATTTATATTAGCTTAAAATACCTTTCTAAAACAGTAAAAATATGTTACAAAAGCTAATAATAAGGAATATATGGGTAGATATTGTGGGTATAATTCAACGCAGGTTGGGGCTTTTGTCCACTGAGTAGTTAGTTTCACACAATATTATTAATACCTAAAAATATATAAAAACTTGTAATTTTGACTCTCAAATAACAGCTTACCAAGTTTTATGTTTAAAGCAATCGCTCTAAATCATAATTTGCTTGTTTGATGCAACATTTATGATTGAATAGAAAGTAACCTACATTGAAAACTTGATGGTTAGTATTGAAAAAATATATATAACATTTAAGATAGGGAAGTGAGACACATCACTTCAAGATCCTTAAACTTTTGTGTCTTACATTTCTTTATATATTTCTAGGACAAGCTATACTTGTAAAGTTAAATTGATTGTGTAATATCAAAATGCATTGTCAGTGGTAATAAAGTTGATAAATTCTATACAATCCTCGAGTAAAGTATTACAAAATATGTACTTATATGCTCCCGTTTCACTAAATGTCGTGCAGTAAATTAAAATATGAGATAAATACATCGTAACTGAATACATTAATAGATTTTATCAGTTCCCCATGTCGGATTAATTATTGTCTGAAGGCATTGTCCTGGTATCGAGCTTTATACAGCGATACAAACACTTAACATTCACCTATTTTCTTCCGGGTGGGTCAGACGTTATTTATCGAAAAATTACTGAAGCAAATCAAAGGCTTATACATCCATTACTAATATTAGTTTATATATTATTAGTTCTTTACATAAATTAATAAATTAAAAATGTTTTTTCTGAAGGTAAGTTGCTTGCTTATATATGTTTTTCTGTTTCGTATTTATGTACTATTTCTTTAATCCGTTTAATAATGAAAAGTTAGATATAATTGTTAGTCTAATTGGTAGGCGTAAAGAATTTTCCTTTCCCTTAAGACACATTAAGTAACCCTCTTAAGAAAAACCATGGGCATCCAACACAACCAACAGTCGCTCACGAAAAACTTATCTGAAAGAATAAATACTCAAAATGTGCTCTAATAAATAAAAACTCTCGACTTCTATCGCCTTTGACGATAGCGATATTACAAAAGCGGAATTCAGAAAGCGTCCTAATGCTTCGAAGAGTATTGAATTACACTTAAAAATTGTACAGCAAACAGCTGGAATCTGGAATTGTGGGTAGGGTAGCCTTAGTCCATTGGACCCTTTGTACTTCCTTCCATTAGAAGATCAATCCACCTTAGCCACTAATCAGTCTAATAAAGAAAAGAAGGTGGTAGCGTTGCTCAGGGGGGTCTTTTTTAATGTAAGCCATAAAAGACCACGTTCTCTCAACACGGTTTCTCTTATTGACGAAATGGCAAAGCATGGAGTACTGTTTCGTCTTCCTGTTCGCAACCCCTACAAAGAGGTGTTTCACACTTCCTCATATAATAAAGGTGCTTTCTTAACCAACAGTGTCCACTTTGAATACCTGTCACCAGGCGAAGATTCGTCCTAGACATGGCCTGGTACTTTTTCGCTATATCTTTGCCATTGCACCGCCCGTTTCCCTTCACCTAATATACAGATATGCTGTTGTCGGTTAAAGCAACTACCAGTGCCTGATGGCATTCCCATATTGATCTAGTTTTTATCTTATGATTACGTAAGATCACTAGTGATTGTCTGCTATCTGTGTAGATTATGATGGTTTTGGCTGTTTCTACGGAGAATTTCTTTGGCGGCTATGGTTATACCTGCTAATTCAGTTTGTACCACAGTAGTAGGCCTATCCAATGCCCACTGATATTGGATGTATAAGAATCTGGAATAGATTCCACATTCTACACCTTCCTTCCTTTTTGATCCGTCTATTTCAAGCTGATGTTCGGATGCATTCCATTAATATGATTCACGAATCCTTGATGTTATATGCATAAGGTCACATGAAGAATATATTGTCAACATATCTGAACCAACACTTCGATTTTATAACTGTAACCGATGACTTCGAAGCCTCTTTCTTGAAGATTTCTATGTAGAATGCTGAGGAAAGCTATAGACAAGGATGAACCCGTGGACTGTTCTTTCTATTTGTTTATAGAACTGATCTCTAAAGGAGAAGGGAACCATTTGGTGCATACCTTTGAGTACTACTCAATATTCTCAAATTATTAGTCTTTAGGTGCTAACTGCATGTGGCAGATTTGAAACAGAATAAGACGCTTCGGAATTATCGAAGATAGTAGTAGAATATTACAGAAACTTTTACGCTCTGTTTATTAGAACTTTTTACTTTAATTTTTAATGTTACTTTATGTTCTAAAAGTGTGTCAGGCGTTTTTTTAATCACTCTGTATAATTATGAATGTACCTGTGCCAAAATAATTGACAAAAATGTAAGGAATGTGTCTTGTAACTATAGTAGACTTTTGACATAGAATCAAAACTTCTGAACCCTTTCAGAGTCAGACGGTTTTTTGGCTTGGCGCCTAGATTGTAAGTAAAACTTTAAAAGATTCTGTTCAGCTCAGACCTACCTACTTTTTGTTGGTATATCGGATATGGCGCTTAAGACAGTAAATCAATAATTGTAATTTTAAAATGCGTTTTATTAATAATTTGTTATCACAATAAGAAAAATAACGTTGACTTTTAGACTTCCTACAATGTTTTCTGTAGCTTTAAATTTCAACGTTTTGCGTTTACGATTTGTTGAATTTGTTCTTTTAATAATATTATAGCAGCTGCAATTAACAATAAATGTTAATTTTTTTTGTGCAACATGTAAAATCAAAAATAATTAAACAGAACTATTTCTGAAACAATATACTATAATAAAATATGTATGTATGCCAAGGCACCTTGCTAAATTGGTATTTTTAGAATTACTATATTTTAAAAATTGTGAGCACCACATAAAAAATTATGTAATTCACAAAATTCCTCTCTCAAGACACACCTTCGTTGCTAATGGACAAAGAATTTTTAAATGCAGCATGTCCATGGATGAAGTTGAAGGTAATGAAAACATTTTCATTTTAAATTCTACAGAGAAAATGTTACTCTTGCTAAAAAATACGCTTAATTATAATGTAATTTGTAATATATTTTATTTTTTAAATATTAAAATAAATAAATAAAGTATTGTTTGCGTAGGTAATAGCTTTTTTATATAGATATATAACAATATTAGGATAAATATTCAATTTTAAAAGATACCTCAATTTAAAATGTAAGAAATAAATTGCATATGATTGAGTTTAATTTTACAATCCATTGATTTTATCATGTATCTATACAGAGTAATACATACCTTATCTAAAAGAAAACAACATTTTTGTCTGTCTGTCTTATCCAATTTCTGCAAACTTGCTTCCCCTTCGGTGCGATACACATTTTTCAAATATCCCCACAAAAGAAGTCCCAATGATTTAATACCAGGAGATCGTGGCGGCTATGGTACCGGTCCTCCTTGTTCAATCTCCCACTATTAATGCTTGAACATGCTGTACATGATACGGTTATAATTGAGCCTCGTGTATGATATGCCACCCTGCTGCAATATGCCGTGAACGCTCTGGATTTCCATCTCTTCTACGATTTCGTTTCAAATTTACCTTGCGTTGCACTACACTTGCACTCATTGCACACCGCGGTAAAAGTAAATCCGTTTGGTTACCGGGAAATCGTTCTGCTAAAGTCTTTTCATATCGCCATAAATCAAAACATTATCTATCAACCCAGGTGCAAGCAATTTAGATAATATAAAAATAAAAAAAGTTTTCCAAATTTTTATGTTGTAAAACCAACTGAATGTAATTTATTTTATTGTGAGTCATTAAAGTGGAATTTTCTATAATTTTCATAATAGATACTGTATATCGAAAGGTTTGCAACTCACCACATGCGAGTAACTGATTTTAAATTAAATTAAAATATATTTCCTATTTTCAGGAGAGTTGCAAAATGGTTGTAAGGTTTCATTTTACTGTCAGCATTTTTTATTTAAAAAATATGTAACCAGGTACGACTGTGACTGTTTAGTTTAGTTTATTGTAACTTAATAGAGTGTGTCCACGGATGTAGTTGACAAGAGGAGAAACTCTTTTGTTTTTGACTTTATCGAAAAATGTCACTCTTTATAAAAAGTTCTGCACCTCGAAAAAATGAGATTCCCATAGAAACGTCTTAGATTAGATATACGGGGTGCTCATAAATTAAGAAAACAAGAAAAGTACTATTATTTTTTATTGTATACAACATTTTTATGAAACAAATCTGTCTGAGCAGGACAGCCGTCCTGTTGCCAAAACATTTTGGAAACATTTGGTTTACCATTTTTAAATACTTGAGAGCCAGAAGTACGCAATAACCTGTTTTGGCAACAGGACTGCTGTCCTGCTCATTTTACAGCCTTGCTCAGACAATGGTGAAAGGTGGATAGGAAGATTTGGCCCATTATCCTGCTAGACCACCTGACCTTACGCCCCTTGACTTTTTTCCTAAAACAAAAGGTTTATTCAAATGATCTGCCACATGATATTAAAAGAGCGCATAAGAGAAGAAATAACAAACTATTCGTAATGTGTAGAGTAAAAGTCAAAATTGAAATTTTTATTTTAAAATTTGTATTATGGCTCTATTTCGGGTTATAAACAGATTTGTTTTATAAAAATGTTGTGTATAATAATCTTGAGGATTTTCATGTTTTTTTTTTAATTTATGAGCACCCTGTATATCTGATCTAAGACGTTTCTAAGATGGTCTCATTTTTTAGAAAAGCAGAATTTTTTATAAAGAGTGACATTTTTCGATAAAGTCAAAAACAAAAGACATTCTCCTCTTGTCAACTGCATCCGTGGACACACTATATGTGTTTGTGGGCTTTTATATTCACTTATTATACATATATTTTATATATTAAATGAATAAATAAACAAGTATTACGGTGGTCCATAATTATATGTCGTAAAGCCTACTAAGGTAATGGCTATAGAAATTAATATAGACTCAAATTTTATTTTAGAATGTTACACGGTCGTACCTTCATAAATAGACCTCAGTAACCGAAAGTTTATTAAGAAACTGTTCATCATTTTTTATAGCCATTACCGTGGTAAGCTTTGCGACATATAATTACGGGCCATAAAATTAAAGTCATTTTTGAGAATTTTTTAAAAATATTGACACCATTGCTTAAACGTACTGCGCCAATATATAAATGTTAAAGCAATTTTTATAAATGAAAAGAAAAGTTCAAAAGATGACTCACATTATGTAAAATATCATGCCTCCAAGTAACCTTTCTCTTAAAGTGACATAGGATTGAATATTCAAAAACCCACTGGAATTTTTCTAGGTAGGTAGGATTATCAGCAAAATGCAGGTGGAATATTCATAATCTGCATAGTTGAATTAAAACAAAATTATAAAATTTTATTTTATGTTTTCATTTATTGTTATAGTTATTAATTATATAAGACAATTAACAAGCCTTTAGGCCACAAGATAAAATGGACATTCGAGGCGCAGCTGAGAGTTAATTTCTTTCTAGAGGATTAAGGGCTGGATAATTTCCCGAATGTAATTCAACGTTTTATCCACGACCACGGCCAAAACCGGTCGATTAAGAGAGTGGAGGCCGTGTGAGAACAGATGAAAAATTATGGTTCTCAGAAACGTCATATTTGACTAATTTATTTTAATTAAGAATATTGATTGTCAGCTGAATACTAGAAAGTTTTGGAATCGTTTCTATGACATGTGTTTGTTTATTTGTAAACAGGAGGGAAAAAATTGCAAAATTGACACAAAAAAGCTGAGACAAAGACAAAGAATGCTGAGAATTTCTTCATTCCGGCTGATATCCAGCAAGAAGCCCAAGAAACAACATTACGTCTGTTACTAGCGAAAAGCAAAAGTGTGCACGAGAAGGAATTAGATAACTGGCAAAAAAGGGGCATTGGAGAAGGAGCAATTACAGAAGAGGTGCTACTATCCTACTTTTCAATGTGGAGAAACGGTTTGCTGCCTCTTCGATGTGGACAAAATATTCCATGCTAAAATCATGGTATTGATATTTGGAAGTATGCTATATTTACTTCATATTTAAATAGAATCAAGAAATTATAAACCAAAGATGGTAAAGATACTGGAGAGAAACCAAAGATTTTTGAAAAATGTATCGGATGAAGAATATTTACAAGTTGAGGTACAAAATACACGATTTGAATTTGTACATTGAGCGTTTTACTTTAAAGTTTTTACAGATTGCAACGATCATGGGATTCGCAGGTGCTTCTGGAATCCTGGAATTAAGGAGAGGGTAGCAAAAAGGCTACAGCACTTAGGCCCCATTGTACCTCCTCCCATTAGGAGATCAGTCCACCTGAGCCGCCAGCCAGTCTAATAAGGAGAAAAAGGTGGTGGCGTTGCTCAGGGGGATCTCTCTAATGTAGACCATAGAAGGCCATCGCTCTCCCAACACGGACTCTCTTATTGACGAGATGGCAGTGTACTCACAGAGTGCATGGAATATTGTCTCGTATTCCTGTTCGCAACCCCTACAAAGAGGTGTATCACACTTCCTCATGTAATAGAGGTGCTTTATTAGCCAGCAATGTCCAGTTTGAATACCTGTCACCAGACGAAGATTTGTCCTAGACATAGTCAAGTACTTTTTAGCTGTATTTTTGCAGGGATACTCTAGGAACTCCTTAGCAAATTGACAGCCATTTGTTTCATCCCAACGTTTCATAAACTCTTTGTGGGTGTCTTCTTTGATAATTTCAACAAATGCTGACAACGGAAGCATAGTGGAGGGACCAGGTCCAAAAATATTCAGACCCGATGCACTCCTAGCCATTGCACCGGTCGTGTCCCTTTACCCAGCATATAAATACACTGTTGTTAGCTGAGGCCACTACTAGTGCCTGATGGCATTCCCATGCTGATCTAGTTGTTATCTTATGATTACGTAAGATCAGTAGTGATTGTCTACTATCTGTGTAGATTCTAATGATTTTGTTCCTTGTACTGTCCCGTTTGTACTACGGTAGCATGCCTATCCATTGCCCACTGATAACGGATATGTAAGGATCTGGAATAAATCCCACATCTTGCACCTTCCTTCTTTTTTGACCCGTCTGTGTAGATGTTGATAACATCTTCATTGGCGGTCTCTCCATTCCTGATAAGTACCGTGTAGGGTCTGTCAAACACAAACTTGGGTGAAATACTATCAGTGTCTGCCTGCAAAAGAGGCATCTTTCTGACGACTCCACTCCACAGGCGACTCATAGCTTCTCCACATCCTACATCAGGTGTAATACCAGTATTTTTGAGGCGAAGCATAGTTGTCGCTCCGCAGGTGCTTGTCAATGCAATGAATTAACCTTTTTGGATATCACCCATGTCCAAGACAAAGGCAGTTACCTATACGTACTCATTATCGGATACGAAAACAAACATTTCAAGAAGTTCCACAATCATGGAAGAACCTTTTTCAGCCAATGCTGTAGACATATGTGTCGAAAATACATCAATCTGCGACCTAAAAATGCCGGTGGGAGATTTTTCTTGCGAAAGTGGTTGCATTTCTAGGGCTCCCTGTTCCAAAAAGTTTTACCGGACATGGAATGAGACATCCTTCGGCAACATTACTGGCCAATACTGGGGGTGATATTACCACTATGAAGCGTACCGGTGCTTGGAAATCGACTACGGTAGCGGAAAGTTATATTGAAGATTCACTGTGCAGCAAGATGGAAATTGCTGAAAAAATCCAGTCCTACTTAACGCAGTTATGGGCCAATCCAGTCGTTCAGAAACCCCTTATCTGGTGAATTTAAATAATCCCAGTCACAATGACAAGATCGTTTTTGAGATAAATGTTAATATCAGCTTAATAATAATAATTCTAAATAAAATGCTATTAAATCAAAGCGTGCTATTATGAATTCTAATCCACTAGTATGTTATAAGGCATTTAATCCACGGAAACCAGACGTATTAAACCTTCTTAATATAGTGGCCGTGGATAAATGCATTTATACGCCAAAAACAAGATATTTATAAAAATTCAAGGTGTTTTTGAATGGATCGTAGTTCAGAGAGTAACTTCCTCGAGTGATCTAGTACAAAGAGTTTTACAAAACAAAATAATAAAGTCGAATAACTTCTCAAGTTATCCGTATGCGCCCATTTTTTCTAGTAGTTATATCACTCTGTTTACAAGCAACATTTTGTTTTAGAGCCCCCCCCCTAAAAAAGTTAGGCTACGGCTCTGGATATGGTTAATATAATTTCAGATAATTTAATGTTGCACGTAAATTGGAAAAGCACCAGATGAAATTTTACTTGTGACATAACAGGCGTTTAGCATATAGTTAAGTACGTAAAGTGTGTGATTTCCTCTTAGGAATTGTCTGTGCCCGTACATTATCCAACAACATTCTGCGAGACGTGCAAACAAAGCAAAACGCTTCCTGAAAGTAACCGAATAACAGCTCTCTTCCGTAACGCTGCTAACAACGGATTTAATAACTCAAAACGTTCAAGTTTAATAAATTTGCGTTCTTAAAAAGCACGACAATTTAATTAACCCAACCAGCTCGATCAAAATACCTACTGCAGTTATCGTGCCAAGTGAGAGACGCAATCTACTTACCTCACGAATGGAAATAGTTTAGCGCCCGCTTTCAAAGGGCCCTAGAGACTCGTTTTAAAGTAATTTATCCAGAAGGCATCCGTCTTGCAAAGATTTAGCTAATTCGAAATAATCGTTTACGGTACGTTACGGCTCTACGTCGCGTCGTCTTCCGGGTTGCTCGTCCATTTACTAGGTAGGATCAAATGAAAATCTTAAACGCGTTGATTAGAGAAGGGTTTTCACTATACCATTTCCGTTAATAGACTTTTTACACACTGTAAAAAAGTAGTTGCAAAATTTTCTCTTATAATATTACAAGAGCTTAAATTATTCCTGGAAATGTTTTTGAGGTCACGAATATTTCCTGGGATAATTTACGCTCGTGTGGTATTCGGTAAGAAAATTGCACACCCCAAGTATAAATCAATCTTAACATTTTAAATTAATTTGACTCGGCCAAGGTATTTTTGTTGTTGACATAATGTTGATTAGTCATTTTTATTTAAATGGTTCTGTCATAGTAGATGTCAATTACTAGTTCAAAGCGTATGTACGTTGAGTTTAATATGGGCATATTGAAATGACGCGATTTGGTAAAGAAAATCAACAAGTTATTAGACAATAAATTGAAAATCTAATACCAGATAACACTAGAAAATCAAAGGCAAATGCATGGAAACAATTTGTTGAATTTTGCAGGTATATCTACCATATTTCGTTATACAGGATGTCCCACAATAGAAGGCCATACCATTAATCACATATTCTTTGGACAAAAATAATGCGACTTTCCTTATGCCATTTTTTATTTGGGCGCCCCTGTTTCAGTATACAAGGTGTTAAAGTTACATTTTAAAAAACTCTTTTTGTTAATAATCCCATTGTTTTGTAAGATACACACTTGAAATTTTGCACGTACTTTTATCTTATTCCGGCATACTTTTCATGTAATTTTGGTGAAAATAATCGAAGGGTGAATGGAGGTAACTGAGGGATGCAGTACCCTTTATCCCCTCTAATTATTTATAAGTACGCCTATGTAGCTTTGAAATATCAAACGTAGAATTTTCTTTTGATCATTTTACCTCTTTTGTAATTTTTTTTAAATGCTTCGTTTTGGAGAAAAACGGCAATTTGTAGTGCCCATAAATCTATCATTCACTACCATTTTCAAGTGAAATTGAAATTTTGTGGATATACCTGTTATTACAATACCTTGGCAACTTAGCAAATCGTAATACTTACTGAATGAATATTTGCTAATTAAAACAAAAAGAGAATATCTTTCAAAAGATAAAGTTTTCGGTACTTAAAAACGTGTGTTAATGAGGAGGGTGGGCAAGTAGAACGTTTGTTAAATTAGTAGTAATTGATTAATTATTTTATTTAATGTTATTTAGGTAAAAAGTTGTTATTATTACTAATACTAAACAAGACTTATTTTTTGGTTGATAAGAGAACTGTATTACAGATTTTAATGCCATATTATTTTTTCAATTCATAAATATTCCTCATTTTATAAAATTTAAAATTATCCATTCTGTTTTAATTAGCAATTATTCATTCAGTAAGTATTACGATTTGCTAAGTTGCCAAGGTATTGTAATAATAGGTATATCCACAAAATTTCAGTTTCACTTGAAAATGATAGTGAATGATAGATTTATGGGCACTACAAATTGCCGTTTTTCTTCAAAACGGAGCATTTAAACAAAAAATTACAAAAGAGGTAAAATGATCAGAAGAAAATTGTACGTTTGATATTCAATGGGAAAAGCTGCATAGGCGTACTTAGGAGTAATTGGAGGGGATAAAGGGTACTGCATCTCTCAGTTACCTCCATTCACCCTTCGATTTTTTTCGCCAAAATTACATGAAAAGTATGTCGGAATAAGATAAAAGTACGTGCAAAATTTCAAGTGTGTATCTTACAAAACAATGGGATTATTAACAAAAATAGTTTTTTTAAATGTAACTTTAACACCCTGTATATTGAAACAGGGGCGCCCAAATAAAAAATGGCGTAAAGAAAGTTGCATCATTTTTGTCCAAAGAATATGTGGTTAATGGTATGGCCTTCTATTTTGGGACACCCTGTATAAGAAAATTACCAATTTAAGTTACATCAAATGCTAAAACTCAGATGGGTAGTAGTTCGATCTATCGTTCTTTGGCAATTTTAGGTCACTAATGGTGGTAGAAATATATTTTTTACAAGTAACACGGCGCAATTGCATGATTGTTTCAGATATGTGCAGAACCAAAAATGTATTGTTTTAATCGAAATGGCGTTTGTTCTAGACAATTTCGTAGAAAAGTATCTGTAAACTGTATTTAAAATTTTATTTTAGCCACGCCCCTAGAAAACGGTGGCCGCCACAGCGAAGATCTGTGACGTCAGATGACGTTCGCACGTGTATAGCTAACACAGCATTGTGCTTTATATCTGTATACCATTTCGATTTTCAGGCAATGCAGTACATACGTTTAGAAGAGTTCATTTGTCATTTGTGATATTAAGTGTTATTGTGTTAAATAGACATTGGTATTGAATACAGTTGCAAAATAAACAAGTAAACGGAGTACAGAAAGTGCATCTTATTGGGCAATGGAAGTATGAATTATGCCATTATGTACGAATACAGCATACAGTGACTAATATTTAACCGTGCTAAAAAAGAAAAATGACAAAAGAAAACGTTAAGTTCTTCAGAATTTGTGAAGATCAGTTTGTGAAGTTTAATTGGAAATACATAAGTATGTTAAATATCAATATTCATTACTTTCATTTATTTTCTTTCAAGTTAAAACAACTAGTTTAATGTGAAATGATATGGTATAATTTTATAAATATCTTAAGCAAAACTTTCTATCTAGAAGTAACCAACAACATTGTGGCCGTAATTTTCACGAGCTGATCTATATCGTAGACTAAGAAATAAGTTACGTTAATAATACCGTAAGTTCACCACATCACCACTAATAATTATGTAATAATTGTGGTAATGTCAAAAACCGAAAATAATAGAGATCTGCTTGCTTTGACTTCCCGTATTTGCCGCAGTAATGAAGTTGGGATTAGCACCAATAAAGTTCGTAAGCATACAATTATATTATTTTACTTCATTTGCTGTCAGGAATCTAGTTTTTTACATATTTTGTCGCCTTAAAAACGCCACACTCTGTATATCTTAGATATAGATTTAGAAGCCAACTACTCCAAATCTGTAATGCATTAATTATTTTGATTTTCAAGATTTTTTTCTATAGATAGTTATCCAAATTTAGATCTACATTTTTCATTTCCCCAGATTATTGTATAACAGTATATTAAAGATAATGAATTTGTCACAGCTGATTTGGAAGAATTTGCGGCACTGCTCGATTTTCATGCACACGAGGCTGCATTGACATATTCAGTTTGCTGGTAATGAATTATCGCTTAATATAATTCACACCGCCGTCTATAGCTGTTCATTCAATTAATGATGTACATCATCGATATGTAATTCAATAGTTTTATAACACTATTGTTGCTATCACAAACAATTAAATGCGCAGATTAAACTAAAGTTGTTTACAGCACTCCAAATTATAGCCATTAGCATTTTGCAATTACCAGGTAAATTGAACTATCTGTCAGTAGGAACTCTAGATTCTCCATTAGGAAATAAACATAGCGAAATAAATATATTTGCCCAAAGTACTATAAAATTTTGTAAATTTAAATATAAATTCTACAGGCCTATAAAAAATGTCAGCACCATGGATGAAGACATGATATTGCGGAAATTGAAGTAATTTTAATTCTTATATGTCAGAATACATACCCATGCATGGTGCCAACCATAGCACACAAACCTTTTGTATGAGCCTGTGTTATACATCTTTTAACGAATATTTCTTTTACAGCGTGTACTTCCAAAACTACTGGAATCACGACAACCCATCACGACAAATCAGCATATATTTCACTGAACGAACATCCTGAAGAGGTCCTCAACATCACGCTGTCGCCATCAGAACGTCAAAAACGTTTGCTACCATACGAAAACTTTTACCACTCTCAATTTGGGGGTCACAGTCAGGTAGAGCCTCTGTATGAACCCAGTGCACCAGCTCAACGTTTCCAATTTGACAGACCTCCTCCAAAGAAAACTTATTTGCAATACGACGACTTCAACTACAATCAGAATCAACAGGACCACAACGACTTGTACCAAAACAATAACAAGTTCACGCCGTTCTTAGAAAGCAACGCTATACCTGGCCCCTTTCGTCCCATGATTCCCGACCACCCACCGCAGAAATTCAAAGTGCAATACATAGCCGTGCCACGACCTCAACAATCCAAAGTCGTGGATTACAGTGCCATATACGACAAATTATCCCAATTAAAACTTCAGAACTCCAGACGCCCGACTTATACTCAAACTCACCGTCCTGTGGAACCGCAACGTTATTTCCAAAAGCCACAAATCAGTTTAATTCCTGAAAGAGACGTGTACAAAACCATACAACCGACGAAAACAATTATAGAAACTTTCACCGCCACTAATATCGATATACCAAGTGCGGAAGGCCTTCAATATAATCCTCCTGAAATCCCTCAACACCTGCAGATAACTCCCGCCAAGAACTATGAAAGTGAGGAAACGTTTTACAAGTCTTTTCAGGAAAACACGAAACCTTACGTCAACCAACATATAGCTGTCGATATACCTCACTCTAGCTACCCCCAACAAAATTATGAGCCTATAGTCATACAAAAAGTTTATCAAGGCCCAAAACAACAAGTTATTCGAAAACCTTACATTTTACTTCCTAGACCTACACACCAAGAATCTGCCTTACGTAAACCCGTAGTGATAATTCAAAGAAAACCAGTTTATCGCGTGAAACCCACCTTCCAATACGTAACTGAACCTCCTAGATATGAACCAGTAACTACCCACTATGTTCCTGAGTATACAACTCCTACATATGAAGAGTATCAAACTGATGAACCTCTTCAGACGCATACTGAAAATCCAAACAATTTGGGTCAGATACTGAAACAGTTACAAGCTACGAATACCTTACCGCAAACTTTGACTCCAGACAATATCGACAATAGCATAAAGACCTTAGTAAGGATTCTGGAGGCCTTAAAGAAGCAACATAAGTTTTCCAAGCCGATTGTAGTTGCTGATGATACTTCTGAAGATTATAACGGAAGCATGGAAAACGAGGCAGGTAGAGTACAAGGAGATCATATATCTGAGGTTCCAGGAACGATTACTCAAAGCTTTCCTGCTGACACTCCTGATGGTGGGACTCCTGGAAAACCTGGAGTTGATTATCCGGCATTGTCTAATATACCCCAGACTAGTTTCAACTGCAAGACGCAGAGGTACAAAGGATTCTTCGGAGATCCGGATACTAATTGCCAGGTAAGGTATTTTAAGCTAATATAATAATGGCTGTCAATTCCTTCAGACTTATTCACCAAAATATCCTTCGTCTACTTATTAATAAATCATGCTTCAATAATTCTGCTAATAGCTTTATCCAACAAATTGAGAGGAAAACCTTTCCGCATTAAAATAGCTAGTGAAAAAGAAATAACATTCTTTTTCAAGCAAAATATTTCATGTCTCTTTTCTCTAACCTGATTGTTGAACAGATAGCCTTTGTACAATCTAGGCATGCATACGGCCAGATCCTTTTTAGATATTATTGAATTAAAACATTTAGGAATATTAGTACAATTTCTCTGTTTCTTTATAATAATGTTCAGTGGAACATTGTTGATATATGTCCTGTTCGTTCCTTCAGAAAACAACTTAGAATTAGGTACAAAGTATGTTTGAAGGTTATGTTTATAAATGTCTTCCATATTTTCATACTTTTCTCTATAGTTCGGTGATGATAGAACACTTGTGATATAACTTTTATATATCATATTCAATAATTTGAAACTGAAGATTATAAGTATAATGGCAAGATACCTAACTCTTATTGATTTTGTTAATACAGTTACTGCAAATCCAATAATTATCAAAAAATTATTAAGTAAACAAATTGGAAAATTCTTGTACGAAATATCTTCGTCTTTGGTGGAGATGCTTGCGCACCACATGCAGATACTAACTATAAAATAGAGAATAGAGATCAAAATCCGCACCTCCAGTTCCAAAATGTTTAAGAAACTTTTGAATCCGGTTACTATGGGTGTGTGTGGAACGCAAAACACCAATGATTCTTGAATATGAATTTGGATAACATCAAGCAGTGCAAGCCTCTGTGGAGTTTTTATATAACCTCCTATCACAAGGTCTACTTGATTCTCCTGCAAAGTAGTGTTCGCCAACGGTGCCCCAAGTACCGAAAGAAGATTTTTCATATATGAGCGATAGATTTAAGGTGTTTGCAATCATGTTAAATCCTTCTGAACATGATTGCAACATATCGATGCCTAAGTCTATGTCATAATGTAACACCTACAATTAGAATAATAGTAATTTACTCACTGCAATTAACATTATATTATAGTTATCATATCAATTATCTACAGGGTGAATCATTAATAATGGTACATAGCTTAAGGTCAGATTGCCAACGTCAAAATAAAGCGATGGAGCCCAACATGCCTTATTCAATTGTTGCTCCTTTTCATTCTACAGGGTGCTAAAGTTGAAAAAATGCTTTCGATTTTTTGCTATATTTTAAGAACGTATGGACCGATTGTAGTAGTATGTTTTTTGAGTGGCAATTACGAATATGTGTTGAGGTCACGATTAAGGGGCACTAGTTATACTGTACTGTCGATGTAAAAATATGTCTAATTTTTAAATAAGAAACTATTGAACTCCCTTCAATTCTAAATAGAAAAGGTATACCTTTTACAAATCGATAAACTCAAAACGTTTTCGAGAAACAGATGATTTAAGTTTTTGAGATCCGGCAAGTATTAAATTAGAAAATTAGGAAGTCTGAAGATGTCAAAACTGAATTAAAAATACAACAACTTTATTATGCATATTTTAACAAATTATTAATCATAAAAGATTCTCGAAGTAACCACCAGCTATTTTATTACACTTTCTTAGACTCTTTGTCTGACGTTGAATAAAGTTCTATGTTGCTTGATAATATTAACCGATTCTTGAATTTTTTTCTACAGTTATTCCTGACTATTAATAATGTCTTTGTAAACTAAAAATTTAATATAGCCCCCAGAGTAAAAATCTAGTGGATTTAAATCAGAGCTACGTGCAGACCAAAGAACTTCGGTGCCGCGTCCAATCCAACGGTGTGGAAAATTTCTATTAAGATATTTTGTTACTCGTCGGGGGTAATGTGCAGGTGCACGATCATGCAAAAATCAGAAGTTATGCCGTAAATTTAAGGGAATATCTTCAAGAAGCTGTGGCAAGTCATTAATTAGAAAATTCAAATATTGATAGAGAACTCTTGCTTAAAATGTACTTCTCTTGGCAGATGAGGATTTTTTAGTTGAATGAATAAGAATAAATTAATTAAAAATACCTCTCTTTTACTGTATTAGAAAGCTATTTTAAGCTAATATATATCAAATCTCCTACAATTCCTATCAATGAAGTCATATGTATGCTCTCTGATACCAAACATCTAGGCATGCTAATGAACAATTCTACAGACAAAGCTCTATTCAATAGATATCTAAAAAAAGTTATCTAGCTAAATTTACTAACCTGGTTTAATGAAAACATTTATAAATATCTAAGTTCACTTTTGAAACTGTGGGAACTCAAAAATTCAACCACAATAGATGAGATCTAACCTATTTCTGCATTTTTAGGATTGCTGCTTCAGGTGGAACACACCATACTTTCTTCTAGTGTTTTCTAAGGTTATTTTCAATAGTCTAACGAGTTTGGTTGATATCCTAAATTCCTTTTGACCGAATCATATGCTTTCCTGAAGTCCACGAATAACCATTGTTTTAATCTCATATTCATAGCATGTAGTCAGGATTTCCTTTACCATAAAGATTTGGTCCATTGTTGACCTCCCCTTTCTAAAACCTGCTTGATACTCCCCTATCTGTAGTTCTGCTGTAGGTTCTATTCTCTGTTTTATTAACGTTGACATGATTTTATACTCTATATCCAGCAATGATATACCCCTATAGTTTCTGCAGTCTGTTGCGTCTCCCTTTTTTAAAATTGATATAATCATAGCATCTCTCCAATCTTCAGGTAAACATTCTCTTCTCCGAGAAATACGACGACCTTATATAAAATCTCGAAAAATTATCTGATACTTAAATCAATAAATATATTTCAGTCTAGGAAATAGAAAATATATATTTTTTAAATAATACAACTAATATATGATTAGTATAATAGTACATTATACTATAAGGGAGAGAAATGCGTTATTTTGGCAGAGGTGCAATTTGAAGCCCGAGGGCTACAATGCACCGAGGACAAAATAGCATCTCTCCTGAATGGTATATACTATTTTTTCCAGGGTCTCATTAACTTAAAAACACATATTTTGTCATTATGAAGTAAGTAGCACCAGAATTATTGTATTCGGATTTGAGCAGTTATTTAGTAGTCGTTGAGTTATTGTCATAACCACAAAATAAACAAACAAAAAGAATTGTCAAATTAAGGTGCTAGTTTGGTTTAGTTTAAAGTTTGTTTAGTGCACAATGAATAATTGTGAGTCGGAAGAGATTGTGGAGGCTGCAAATATTGCAATAAGCAATTTGCTGCCTACGAAGTCAAGATCATTATACGATATAGCTTACAATCGGTTCAAAAAGTGGTGCGCCGAGAAAAATGTTTAAGTATACAGCGAGAATGTTTTGTTGGCATACTTCAGTGAAAATGCAAAGAATTACAAGTCTTCCACATTATGGGACAAGACATGCTTGATAATTTACGACAACATAGATATAAGCAAATTCCCCAAGCTGATCGCATTTTTGAAAAGAATCGGTGACGGATATCAAGCGAAAAAATCGAAAATATTGACAAAGGGTGAAATCGACCGTTTTCTATCAAGTGAAGATGACAAAGAATTCTTAATGATTAAGGTAAGATTACTTTTGTTGTTAGGTATTTCAATTATTAAGTATTTTGATTTTTTATAGGTTGGATTAATTCTGGGGATTGCCGAAGCTTGTGGAACTGATGAACTAGTCAATTTAACTGTAGATGATATTGAGGATGTAGGCTATTCCTTGATTGTAAAAATTCCAAACACTAAGACAAAGATTCCACGAATCTTTCTGGTTACCGATGTGGGAAATATGCTTGAATTGTTTCGAAAATACCTGTCCCTTCGTCCTCCCCACGTCAAGCATAAGCGCCTTTTTTTTGTACTACAAAGCAGGAAAATGTAGTTCGCAGCCAGTTGGCAAGAATACTATGGGAAAAATTCCGAGTGTAGTAGCTTCGTATTTAAAATTACCTGATGCTGCATGTTATACTGGTCACTGCTTACGAAGATCTTCAGCGACATTACTGGCAGATGCGGGTGTGGATATCACGACAATAAAGCGTCATGCTGGTTGGAAATCAACGACAGTCGCTGAGAGTTATGTCGAGAACTCCATTGAAAATAAGACCAAAATTGCTAATCAGGTTTTAGTAGGTACCACTACTAGCGCAATCACAAAAACTGTAAATGTAAGCGAAAGTAATATTCCTTCTAATATTAATTTTGAAAATTGTACAAATGTAACATTTAATTTAAATGTCAATAAATAATTTTAATGTTATCTTTTTTTTGCATGAAAAACGTTCTCCATAATGTAAACTCCTTTGGGAGCATTATACTCCGTTGGGAATAATCGACTACTTCTGTTTTAATTTTGAAGTCATAGAAACTGATTTCTACTCCCGACCGTGGAAAAAAGGTTTTTTCATTTGTACTTTACATGTTTACTTATTTGTGATAACTCAGTTAAATCATAAACGACGTCTGATGGCTATAACTTTATACAACCACAAATCTAGCACTTCTAGTTCGAACAAACAATATAATCGGCTATTCTGGAAATTACAGTGAATTCACTTTATATGATGTTTCCGGTGAACAAATTCAACAAAATTTCAGTGCATTTATTTAAAACAGGCGGTGTTTTGCAAGCCGTAACAAAAAGCGAGAATTACGAATTGAAATTTTACAAACTGTTGTTTTGTTATACAGCTTTGAAAGTTTTGTATTAATTATATTTTCTTGCGGAAACGGGTTTACAACTGTAAATCAAATAATGGGACGTGTTATTTTGGAGGATGAAATTAAATACATATTTGCGGTTTTTACTGCAATGTTACGGAAACTAACATGTATCTAATCTAACATAGTTGCAGTAATGATTAGAAGAATTTATAATTCAGTTACATTACAAAAAAATATTATTATTTTGTTAAATACATGTATAGTTATAATATACAGAATTATTTTCATGTTGTACGATACTGTCAAAGCTGAATTAGTGAATACTACAATTTACACAATAGTTATATATTGTGTAAGTGTTTTTAGCAACATTTCATCCGCGTTTAATTACCTAAAATACGAATGTAATACAACATTTTATCCATAATCACGCCACAATCATATTTGTGAAGTCAGAATTATTGAGACTTGATATTTCTTAGTATTCAATGATGGTGGTAGGTTTTGTTATACCTACTGGTTGCTATAGTACGTTGTTTATTGTCAATTATTTAATAAACTATCTGAATTTGATAAAAATGCAAGAAAGTAATTGTGTTCCTGTGACTGTTTTTGAAGAAGCTCAAGAAGCAATTTTTGATTTATTGCTAGCGAAATCCAGGGAACATTACGAAAATGTGTTCGCCGAATTTAACGAATGGAGAAAAAACGGAGAGTAATAATAATAACTGAAACCATACTATCGTATTTTTTAAATTTTAAGGACAAATATGCATTTTCCTATATGTATTCGATGTTGAAGGCTACTATAAAAGGTCTACAAAAATATAGATGTTGGAAAATATAACAAGCTTACAGCTTATTTGAAAAGTGAATCGAGAAGATACAAGGCAAAAAAAGCTGTAGCATTGGAAAGAGCACAAATTGGCGAATTTTTGACTGCTGCAATACCTCTTTACCTTTTACATATTGTTAGGTATTTAGGGAATTTTGAATTATTTTAGGTTGCACTAATAATGGGGGTTTCTGTTGCCTGTCGATGCTGTGAATTGAGAAATTTGAAAATTTCTGACGTACAGGACGTCGGCAGTTACTTACTTGTTGCAATACCTCACACCACGGCGGGAATTTCAAGAGAATTTACAATTATAGAAGAAGGATTTTGCGTAAATGTCCAGAAGCATATACCAGCTATTGTATGAGACGAACTTCAACAACTTTATTGGCCAATAACGGTGCTGATCTAACTATTATTTCTGTAGAAGCGAGTTATGTTGAGGAGGAAAGGAAGTTAAATGTGATAAAACAAAAAACTAAATATCTATTACCATAAATGTAAATGTCAATAAGACAATAATAGTAATAATAATAATAATAAGTTTATTATTTTTTTCATTATACTACTAATGAAATAAAGTAACTTTATTCCGTTAGTAACTTTATTCCACTAGTGGATAAAGTATCACTTTAAACGGTTTATATGTGTTGATAAAAGCCCGATTACAAAGTGATTGTGGATAATAGTACATTATACTATAAGGGAGAGGAATGCGTTATTTTGGCAGAGGTGCAATTTGAAGCCCGAGGGCTACAATGCACCGAGGACAAAATAGCATCTCTCCCGAATGGTATATACTATTTTTTCCACAATCTCATTAACTTAAAAACACATATTTTGTCATTATGAAGTAAGTAGCACCAGAATTATTGTATTCGGATTTGAGCATTTATTTAGTAGTCGTTGAGTTATTGTCATAACTACAAAATAAACAAACAAAAAGAATTGTCAAATTAAGGTGCTAGTTTGGTTTAGTTTAAAGTTTGTTTAGTGCACAATGAATAATTGTGAGTCGGAAGAGATTGTGGGGGCTGCAAATATTGCAATGAGCAATTTGCTGCCTACGAAGTCAAGATCTTTATACGATATAGCCTACAATCGGTTCAAAAAGTGGTGCGCCGAGAAAAATGTTTAAGTATACAGCGAGTATGTTTTGTTGGTATACTTCAGTGAAAATGCAAAGAATTACAAGTCTTCCATATTATGGGCGCAATATTCTATGGTTGTCATGCTTGATAATTTACGACAACATAGATATAAGCAAATTCCCCAAGCTGATCGCATTTTTGAAAAGAACCGGTAACGGATATCAAGCGAAAAAATCGAAAATATTGACAAAGGGTGAAATTGGCCGTTTTCTATTAAGTGCAGATGACAAAGAATTCTTAATGATTAAGGTAAGATTACTTTTGTTGTTAGGTATTTCAATTATTAAGTATTTTGATTTTTTATAGGTTGGATTAATTCTGGGGATTGCCGAAGCTTGTTGAACTGATGAACTAGTCAATTTAACTGTAGATGATATTGAAGATGTAGGCTCTTTCTTGATTGTAGAAATTTCAAACACTAAGACAAAGATTCCACGAACCTTTCTGGTTACCGATGTGGGAAATATGCTTGAATTGTTTTGAAAATACCTGTCCCTTCGTCCTCCCCACGTCAAGCATAAGCGCCTTTTTTGTACTACAAAGCAGGAAAATGTAGTTCGCAGCCAGTTGGCAAGAATACCATGGGAAAAATTCCGAGTGTAGTAGCTTCGTATTTAAAATTACCTGATGCTGCATGTTATACTGGTCATTGCTTACGAAGATCTTCAGCGACATTACTGGCAGATGCTGGTGTGGATATCACGACAATAAAGCGTCATGCTGGTTGGAAATCAACGACAGTCGCTGAGGGTTATGTCGAGAACTCCATTGAAAATAAGACCAAAATTGCTAATCAGGTTTTAGTAGGTACCTCTACTAGCGCAATCACAAAAACTGTAAATCTAATGCGAAAGTAATATTCCTTCTAATATTAATTTTGAAAATTGTACAAATGTAACATTTAATTTAAAATTTCAATAAATAATTTCAATGTTATCTTTTTTTTGCATGAAAAACGTTCTCCATAATGTAAACTCCCTTGGGAGCATTATACTTCCTTGAGAATAATCGACTACTTCTGTTTTAATTTTGATGTCATAGAAACTGATTTTTACTCCCGACCGTGGAAAAAAATATTTTAGTTAATAATCCTCATCGTTGATATCATCATTATCGTCAGCAGCATCAATATCATTGGCGCTGTATCATTAACGTCATCTTTATTTTGATCATGATTATTCATCTGTACTGTTAGTATCACAATATCATTGTCATTATTATTGTCATTATCATTGTCTTTGTCGTCACTATTAATCTCATTATCACAATTATCATTTCGTCATTTTCATCATCGTCACTATTATAATTTTTATCACCTGAGTAGTAGAAAATACTGAAAATTATCTGATTTGCTCGAGTTTCGGTCCTGATCCAATTTTGATCTTGATCTTGTCATAAAGATGCATCTGATTAGTTTTGAGATATAAAATTTTTCACAAAATGGCTTCATTAGTTATAGTATCAAAAAAGAAGTCTGCTCTTGTCTTGATTTGAGTTTAGTTTAATTGTGTTAAATACTATGTACAGGGCGATCACAAGCAAATGCCAGATTCAGGTGTAACTTTGCTACCCTAGGAGAGCAAAACTGAAACCTGTATTGTTTATTTTTCACAAGAAATTTTTAGGTACGTACAGAAATCTTTCAAAATACGAATTTTATTAAATTTAACTGTTGATCAAGTAGTTGTAAGTATTGTTGTAACATAAATTTACATAGCTCTGCTCACTTTTGTTTATGAGCATATGAAAATAATTGTTAAAATGTTTGATTGGAATAACAAAATAATGTGTGTCTTACAAACGTTTTTTAAAAGTTAATACAAAACACCAAGAAGAGCGCTAGTTTCACCGTATTATTTAGGTAAATTGAAGCATCTTTTTTTATCTGTTGAGCTATGCTTAAAAATAGATAAAAATCTAAAGAAACATTCAATTCTACATCAAAAATGTACTCATATTTAGATACCCTAACTTTATATATATATTATATACAGGTAAAAACTACAAACAAAATAAAGTGTTATTTGGAACAGCTGATTTTAAAGAGAATGAATTCTCTGCGGCAGAAAATAAGCTTTGGTTATATATAGGGCGTTGTAAACCGGGAACCACAACAGATAAGGTGAAGGATGGTGAACGAAAATGCCCTAATGATGAATTCACCGTCGATTCACTCAATTCGAAGGGACTTCCGAGTTTTAAAATTAGCGCTAACCCACATCTTGAAAATTTATTATACACTTCGTCATTTTGGCCTAGCAAGATATTGGTGAAAAGATTTCAGTTTAGGCCCTTTCGTCAAAATATCTCAACAACAGGAGAGAAAGTTTACAGAATAAAGTTAATGAACTGGAGTTATATCTTTTACATCACAATGAAAAATTTCTGTGTTTTCAAGAAACTTGGCAAAAGAATGATTTTATCAAATATCTGAAAATAGATCAATACGAAGTTGCAGCCTACGTCTGCAGAACTAAACACAATCATGGTGGAGTTCCAATATATTGTAAAGAACATTGTGATAAGATGAATGTGTGCGAAGTCGTTGCATATCATATGAACAAGAGAGTAGGACTATATCCTTAATGAGTGTGTATAGATCTCCAAAAGGATGTTTCAATAGCTTTATTGCCAGATTCTCGCAAGCATAATTATGATTTTACTATTATTTGTGGGGATTTGAATGGTGATGTATTACAGCATTCTCAACAAAAAAAGAAGATTTGAATACATTTTACACTGGTAGTTCTATACATACATATTCTACACGAACTAACAAGTTAATAGAGCAAGCCCATAAAACGTCTCTCTTTGAAAAGTCACCTGATTATATTGGAGTAAAATTGTTTAATAAATTGCCGAACGATCTTTGTCAAATGCATCTAAAAATGTTTAAAAATAAAATAAAAAATGTCTTGCTAAAAAGTGCTACTACAGTGTAAATGAATTTTTAAATGATATTGTCATATGACAGTTTTTTTATAAATGTTATTGTTTGTGTCATTGATGTTGTTAATACCGTTACTTTATTGATTTAGCTTATCTTTTGTATTATTTTATATATGACTTGTTCTATCCATGATGTCATGACCTAAGGAATTAATAAATTATTATTATTATTATTATTATTATTATGGGTTTCTGAGTTATTTGCATTTAAAAGTTTCAGTGTATTTTGTGGTGATTTTCTTTCAGGCGCTGATATGTTTTTTCTTAGTAGGTTTGTGTCAATTTTCATGCCAATAAATAATTAGCATATTTTGCGTGTATGTGATTTATTATCCGTGCAATTATTGAGAAATTTCAGAATAAAATTTAACCTTGTATTTCTTAAACCAGCAACATTCGTATAAGGCATGATGAGCTCAAACATAATATTTTGGTGTCTAGTATCTCCAGCTTAGTTTTTGCCCATTCTTTCTGATTCACTCTGTATAATTTTGATATCTTTACAAACGTAAATTAGTACATTTCTGCAAAAATACAAATAATTTTCTATTTAATATATTTTTTCATTAATTGCATCGATCGTTAATTCGACAATAATGATTACTAATTCACTTATGGTAACTACTAGCATGGACTACTGCGAAACGTAGCCGCTAATTCCCAAAAATATGTCAATAGTGTGTTTCATAACATTTGTAAATCCCCGTTGCACCACATAATAAATCTTTTAAAAAGCTTGATAAATAATGCCGGATTTCGTTGGCACCAGTTCACGGATGCCACGACAGTCTCCGCAAATTCATGCAGGCGACGTGTATCGCATACAATCGTGTAAATTCTGGCATAATAAAAGTTGCAATAAACATATCACTTCCAATAAGAGAAATCAATAAATAAACACGAATTTATTTATACATAACAAACCACAAATGCGTTGCTGGATTTTCATGAATATTATTTCAAAGATGTTAGCAACCCAAGTAACAATTTTAGTTTTTTAATAACCTACAGGATTTTCATAAGAAATGTTTATAAAACCACTAATAAGTCTATATTTCTGCAGCAGTAACCTTAAGAGTCTAATAAATATAAAAACGGCCTAAAGAATGATGATCTTCAGGAGGCCCTCAACATGGAACAGGTATAGCTTTTCTACGCCAAATTAATTTCTCTAGCATAATTTTCAGGGAAACGTATCAGAAAAAAATATACGATAAAAAGGAGTTACAACAAAGAAACTGCCAAAAGCGCCCTCAACGATATGCGGCACTACTTACTACTTCGCAATGCTTGTATTTATCTAAAACAAAGTTGTACTAAATTTCAAAATAATTGAATAACAAGAAAAAAAATTGTTTTCTTTGAAGCTCTGTAACTTCTAAACACGGGACTTTTGGGCTAAGTTTACTAAATCGGTTATATTTGATCACAGCAGGCTATGTTTAAGTTGGGTCCCATAACTTTCCCTGTATTACGATACAGGGTGTTCTGAAAAACACTAGCGTAAATTCAGGGTCTGACAGATCTTCAAAAAATATTATAATTTGTTCCTATGAATCATCTTTTTCAGTTATGAAGATATAGTGCGTTGAAAATAATGTTTTAGAATCTAGTTTCGGTCCTATAGGTTCTAAATTTTTTGAAGTTAATCTTTTTGCCTCTTTTATCACATGCTGTTATGGCAAATTGTATTCAAACAAAAATGGTGCTCTTGTAAGAAGTGTTCGAAATCCAGCTAGCAAAGTAGTTCTATAAATTTTGAGTAATAGGAGTTTTATATTCTGTTAATATTTTATAGTTGTATTTAGAATACTAAATTGTTGCATTAATGTGGCACATGAGACTATCTTACCTTCAGAAATTGAATTGTTTTTTAAATTTGTTGCAAGAACGTTCTTAGAGCATAATTTATAGAGCATTTATAACATAACTGCTAATGTAGCCCTATAAGTGTGTACAATAACACAATTTTACAGCATCGGTGCTTATAGAATCAAAACTGTAAAACCAATGCAAAATAGTGCTTTATCGAATTATACCATCTCCAGTGACACTCTTATAAAATTATTCCGTAATGTCGCTTATAGTTTAATTATAGAACTATTGTATAAGGCGTTGTTTAGTTACAATTCTGCTGCGGAAAACAAACTACAAATATGAAAGCTGCTATAAAACTTCAAAGAAAAAGCTCTTTAAAGCAATTGTAGAGAATAATAAAACAGTTGTTATAAAATCATTATAGAGTAAATAAGTAACAAAAGCCTTTTTGTTTCATAAATAAATGCTATAGAACTATCATTTTTTATATATGTAGGTTTCCCATACCCCCATCTGACGAGACCTGCCTGTAAAAGTACGATATATTTTGATAAAAGTATAATGGGGAAATTTGTATAACATAATCGTGACTTGTAAAAATTATTATCTGCTTGCAGAAAGAAAATTTCATTACGATAGAAGATTTATTTGATTGATAATAAATAGAAATTGATATTCTTATAGAAATTTAGTAATATACTTAATTTAGACCATTCCAAACTTTATCCATTTGCACTTCTAGATGTTGAAGTTAAATAATTTTATTAGATTTATTAAATAAGATTGAAATACCACAATAAAATATGATAACACTGTGGATATTAAGTCGCATAGATCTGTTATAGTAGTAGCTTACCAAGCATATTTGCTCCATAATCATTGCAATCGACACAAAAATGTCATATTAGTGATAATCCATTGGAAGTATAAGATAATGCCTTTCTTTCTGCCGCCATATTGTGAAGAAAGAAAAAAAATCTTAAATAAAAATATATACAATATAAATAGGTGAAATGATAACAATAATATGGATATACTTACTTTCTGACTATTTTATATACGGTTAAAT
Source organism: Monochamus alternatus (assembly GCA_037114965.1). Taxonomy (NCBI): domain Eukaryota; kingdom Metazoa; phylum Arthropoda; class Insecta; order Coleoptera; family Cerambycidae; genus Monochamus; species Monochamus alternatus. Next base: position 38,698,247 of record CM073435.1, read on the forward strand.
TCATCAATATAGAAAATACTTTTTTAATTAAATTTCCTGCAGCATAGGAAATATAAGGTTAACTGAGGGCGCGTCAAAAAATTACCATTATGTACTACATATTTCACGATAAAACATTTTCCGCATTAAAATGTACTGCTGCTGCATTTAGCGTCCCAAGAAACCCCAGATAACAATTGTAATATTTTTTGAAAATCTATCAGCTGAATTTATGCTAGTGTTTTTCAAAACACTCTGTAAAACTCATCATTGATAGTTACTAACCAAATTGATTTAAGTCTATGTTAGTAACTATAAATTATTCTGGTAACTAAATCAAACTAGAAGTGTAATTTATTACTTTTTTAGGTGTGGCATTATTGTGATTTAAATGGAGGCCAGGCGTCGTTTTTGTGTCCCAATGGAACAATTTTCAGTCAAGTAGCTCTCACATGTGACTGGTGGTACAATGTTAAATGCTCCACAACTGCACAGCTTTACGTTCTCAACGAAAGATTATATAAATACATAATTCCCTTGTCTCCAAAATTCCCAGAGGATTATAGTGGACCCTTAGTTGACAAGTAGGTTGATACCATCTTCAATAACATACAGGATTATTCACTTTTATTTCCACCACTGAAGGATTGCTAATAGTGCTTATTCCTCATAAACTTTTTCTCTTTGGTTCCGAAATATTTTAATGGAGTATTTATACAGAGTGTTCAGTAAAGAATGGACCATGCTTTAAGGCTAGCTTCCTTGGACAAAAATGATGTGGTTTAAATAAACTTACCTCAGTAAATTTTGCTTCCAATAAGTTATAGGTCTGAGAAGGTGCTTTTTTATTTTATTTTTTTAACGATAAATTTCTTAGGTATTTATTGGGTAACTGTACTCAAATTTTGCAAACCATGTTTTTGTTTGTTAGACAAACACGAATATCTATTTGCTTTTTGAGTTATATGTACAGGGCGTCTTGAGTTGGAGAGCAATTAGTCATTTCGAAATAACATTCGATTAGTTTTAAAAATGGTATTACTGCATGTCGCCAAAATGCACTAAGTATTTTAGAGAAAACTGCGTTTAACGTATTTATTGGACTTGGAATCAATACATAAATTCTAATCAATTTGTTAATTTAATAAGTTATTACAGTTAATAATGTCGTTCTTATAATAGCATGAAAGATAACACGCTTAAAAAAATATTATAATTTATTCCTATGATTCATGGGCATTTTTCAGTTTTGAAGAAATAGTGCGAGGAAAATAATTTTTTAGAATCTAGTTTCGGTACTATAGGTTCTAACTTTTTTGTGGTTAATCTTTTTGCCTCTTTTATCACATGCTGTTACGGCTGATGAAAGCTATAAAATAAAAAAAACATCCACTTACAACTAAACACAGCAATAGCAACAAAATCTGTATTTCAAATTTATTTTTGAATTATTCGCCAGAGATATGACTAACTATAATAACTTTTTGAAATAATAATTTTCTAGAATTTATGCATTGATTTCCAAGATGCGTTAAACGTAATTTTTTAAAAATAATCGAAGGTTGTTTCAAAATAATCATTTTCCAAAAATATCTATCCTTTGAAAAAATCTGAAACAAATAATATAGTGCCACAGGCGCTCATCACACCCTGTACATTTAACTCAAAACTTTACTCTACTCGCATTTCACAAAAAAAAATATTTTCAAAAATTTGAGTATAATTACCCAACAAATAAGAACATCATCGTAAAAAAATAAAATAAAATAGTACTTTCTCAGGCCTATAACTTCTTAAGAAGGCAAAATTGTACTAAAATAAATTGATTTAAATCACATTAATTTTGTGCAAGAAAACTAGCTTTAACTATGGCCTATTCTTTACTGAACATCCTGTATAAAAAATATATACTTTTTTGTTCCTGAACAATACAAAATCAACTTTACAAGCAGTTTTGATAATAATAACAACTTTAACCAACATCCGCAGCCAGTGATTTCCTAAGCCCAAAATGGCGCTTGTCATTTTCCAATTCTAATCGAATTTCAACAAAATAATAAAAACTGTAATTTTATTTGTGCAATTTGTCACATTTGTATTATTTTCTATCACCTGCATATCATTGCATTGCATTGCATAGGAATTGTGTCTAAAAATAGTGGATCATTGTGAAATTTTGTCAATCTAGGTTTAGTCTAGGCTTTAGACTATTTGTTTAACTGATTATTAAATTAAATAATGATTTTACACAAAAATAAAACCTGACTAAGTTTTTTGCATATTATATTATTGACAGACATTACTGTCTTTCATTTACTTATATTTAAAAAAAATAGCACAAAAATTAAAATAATAATATGAAATATTGTCAAATTTTACTAATAATTATTAAAGATTACAACATACCAATTCTATGAAGCGTAAAATAGATGATTCAGTTTTCATTTTTATTTATGTTATCATGTTTGTAATTCCCATGCTTCAAGTTGTCACTTTGGTAAAGTAGATAATTGGCACCAAAGAAAACATCGTAACTTCATTAGACAGTAATTAAATTGTAATTACATCTCTCTATAAACACTGAAAGCTATGACATAGAGGATATGCATAGAACTCATCCTTATTCTAACTAACAGCATCTTGAATATCTTCTATATCAGGAAAAAAGTTAATGAGTCAGTTCAATTAGTTTTTATGTTTTTACAATTAAATTATAATATTTAATAATAATCATGGTGCACCATGCAAAGATTGCTTTTGTTATTAGTTTGTAAGAAATTAAATACTGAACATATAATTTAATCCTAATTCAATTGTTTTGTAAAATTATTAAATATGTTATAAATTTACTGTGAAAAATAATTTATAATATCAAAATTGGGAGGTTAATTCAAATCAATTAATATTTCTTGATACCAATTATCTAGGTATGCCAACGAAACAACTCAAAAATATCTTTTTCAAAGTTCACTTTTTGACATATATTAGCAAGCAATCATACACCATGTGAAAAGAATTATAAGGCATATTTTGAAGACTTTATTTAATATTACATCTTCTCAAACCAGGTTTTGCTTTACTTACTTTTATGTTCAAAATTTTTTCTTCTAATAAATTGTCCAAAAAATTGACTAAGTTGTATTGGTACATGTTCAAAAAATAAAACGATTTACACTTTAATTGACCAAAATATTTGAAAGAAAAAACGTTTAAAAATACGTAAGATAATTTTTGCAATATTGACATTTGTTTTTATTTAAAGTAGTTGGTCAATTTTTTTTAACATATCTTGACTGATTGACGTAATGAAAACAGGTTTTAAGAATGAAATTTTTACATAAAATTGTGCCTTAATCACATTTATTAAAAGAAGACATTAAAATAGGAATTAATATGTTAAAGCAAGCCTGCATTTTCCTTTTCTCTCTATACGAGTATAAAGGGAAATAAAATATTATTTATTAGATGAAAACTAAGAAGTGCATGTAGATAAATACTAATATTATAATTTTTAGATATTTGGCCCTGAAATTCCAAGAAATGGAAGAGAAAATGAGGAAGGAGAAGAAGGGTAAAGGAAACGTAGATAAAGAAAAGGAAAATGAAGAACTTCAAAGTATCGAAACTGAAGAAGATACGCCGAGAACGCCTGTAATAGAACAATCAACGATAAATCCACAAAGAGAGACGTTAGAGACTATCGAAGACGACAATGACAAGAAATAACACAAGAAAAACTTCATATAGGACTTGTTTAAAGTGGCAACTGCATCTGATTTTCACTCTTGGCCAGTTTCTATCCTAAGAGAAGTTGCCGACAGACATATGATACTGATTATATTTTCATAGTTCCTCATAAAATCAGTTTAAATGCCGCTTTAAGGAAGTACCTAGTTTATAGGTTACTAATAAACTGAAAACCGACAATTCATTGCCATACGTAGCAAATGCTTTTTGACACCAGGTTGTTGTAGAAGCTAAAGAACTGATCGTTTTCAGTAGGATAGTATTAATATTAAGTTATTTATTTCTAGTCATTTGCTATCGAATAGATCTTAACGTCCAATGGAGAAATAAAGTTATTTTTGCAATGTTTTGCTTTACTGTTATGAATATTTATAAGCCTTCGCATTTTCTGAAAATAAAAAATACCCATGCAACAAATTTAATAACACTGGTAATATTCGGGATATTCAGTAAAGAATAGCCTTTGATTATTTTTTAAAAAGATATACTTATTACATTTTGTCAGAATGCACCATTTTAGATGAAATTGCGTTTAACGTATTTGTTGTTATCAAACACTGTGAAACACAACACACATAAATATGTCAACATAAAAGGCATTTCAAAAATAATAATAAAAAAACAGTATCAAGCAAACAAATTTGAGCATGACATACAATCTTACAAATATAAGTAATTGAAAATTCAGTTCTTCAGATGTTAGACGTGAAACGCAGTTTTTGATCAACCTTAATAATAGCAGCCAGCTAAAGTCACTCGTCAGCAGCCCACCAGACATATACCGGTTTCGAGCTTATTAGCTCTCCTCAGTATGCTGTAGGTAAGATATCTGACAAATAACCTACAGACCAATTTCATCATGGTATGTAACTACATGAGAAATGTTAACTAAAAATATCCAGTGATGTTGAAGTTTGGAAGTACCTGAAGGATTGCAATGGTCAAAATAAGATTATTGGGCATTGGGCATCAAGTCATATTTTTAGATTTCGTGATTTTTCTAGAAACAAATAGCTCTTTCTTTTTAAACGGTTTCAAGGCTATTTCTGAAGAGTAAAATATCTCTTTAAACGTCAAACCTAATCTGACGATTTGATTTTTTTACAAAATTAAAAATGTCTCGAATTAAAACTCTTGAATCTTTTGAAAAAGACAAAAATAAGACTCATCCGAATACTACTAGTGTAACAAAGGCCTACAGTAGGTCAGCTATAGTCTGTTTAGAAATGAAAGAGAGTAATAAAAGCTTATTTTGTATGCAAATCGTAAATAAATGTAGTACTGGTGCTTATATACAATATTTTTATATTATGTATTATCGGTATAGATGAGGTGTACTTTTAAACAAACTTTGTGTGATCGAACCGTACTAAATTGTAGCAGGCAGCTAAAATTTAAGCCCCGACAATCCATCTTTGTCTGTGCCGCTTTAATTTCTCGGTCCATTTCTCTTATAAGTAAACAATATAAAAACAGGATTTCAAAACATGAGGCAACTTTAAGCATCATAACTGGGTTAAGACGGTTTTTAGTAATTCAAATAAAATTATTCAATATTATTATCAAAATATTTATTTAAATTTAATGAATAGACTTTTATTCCACACAAAAATATATGTATTTTGAAAATTCAAATTATGGTGAGTAAATATAGTGTTGTATAAATGTACAATAAAGAAAACAAAAAAGTAGGTATATTAAAATTCATCCTCTGAATATTCTGATGAATTATATTCGTCTCCTAGATTGATAACGATAGGTTCCACAGTAACGTCAATTAAATTATCGAGTTCCCACATTTTCTCCTCTTCTTTTTGTACATGATGTATACATCTTTGCCAGTTATCTGCAGTTGCTCGTTCTAAGGAATTTTTTAACAACGTTTTCACTTCACTTAATTTAAACGTATTATTTCGCGCTACATCTCCTTTTACCTGCGCCCAGACTAATTCGATTGGGTTAAGTTCACAGTGATAAGGTGGTAACCGTAGTACCGTTATTTGGCGATTTGTTGCCATTTCATCGATAACATATTTTTTCTGATCTTGATTAAGATTGACAAGTGTCAAAAGTTCCTTTTTCACCATATTTGTTTCCGGATAACCATTGAATTGTATCGGCTTTCCTCCAAGCAGTCGTAGGTGTCCGCTCGGTCTGCCGTGAATGATAACTGGCATTATCCATGACAATTATAGACCCCGGAGGAATAAGATCCAACATCTGTGTAAAATACTCTTCGAAAACATCTACGTTCATGTCTTCGTAATAGTCACCTGTATTTTTAGATTCAAATAAAAGTAAACCGTCATCTACAAAACCACTGGCACTACCTATATGTGTCACTATTAATCTTCATCCTTTACCTGAAGGTGCGTTGAACCCTGTTGAAAGTCCATCCAAAAATGCTTGTCGAAAACTTTTTACATTTTTATCTTGCCATACTTTTGTTACAGTATATCCCTCGTTGGCCCAAGTTTCGTCTAGATAATAAATATTCCTCCCTTCGTCCCGGAATTTTCTAATTGATCTTAAGTAGGATCTTCGCCAATAATTAATTCCATCTTTATCGATAAGAACTGACTTCCTGTTCTGCTTTTCTCAGCAAAAGTTCAACTCTCGTAAGACGGCCCATAAATTGATTCTACTGATTTATGGCAAATCGTTGTCCTCTGAAAGTTCACTTAAAATTTTCTTTAGCGTTGGTATTTCATTTTTAAAATAAAAGTACGATAATTATCTGAAACAAAATATTACCACGCTCATGGCCGGTTCTTATCTCGGGGTTTTATTATTCTCTTTCATTTCCAAACAGGCTATAGGTACGTTCGTAACACTGCTGTACACTAGTTTGATATCCAGACTTGATACCTCTACTTCTTAAGTAGCTAATTGATCAAAAACTGTTTCGATATCTTAAAAATTCATAGAATCATTACGAATGGTTTACGGAAACCTTAATCTGGACTGGACTACTCTTTGTAACTTGTAACCTTGTATAATTGATGCACTAATCATTTCAATATAGATTTTCATTTTCATGTTTTTTATTCCAAATATTCATGTCAATTATTATGTTAACCATTTTTTATATTTTGAATTTTTATATAATTATAGTGATACTGAAGGTTTTATACATATAAGCAAGTATTATTATAGATACCTAATGTTTTTATTTATGTATTTCCATTGATTGTTTGTATTGTATTTAGTATAATTAAAAAGTTGCAACTAATTACATATGTTTTACAATTCTGGTTAAATAAACATTATTAGTGAATTATCTACAATGAATTAATTGAATATTATGCATATAAATTTAAAGCAAAGATACATCTTTCCATTACTTCAGTCACTTTTTTACTTTAAAGGTAAATAATTCAAATTAATTCTAAAAATTTTCCTAAAATTCTTATCAGATCAAATTATACTTAGATACAATCTCTTAGTAAAAAGGTATGCTTAAGAAATAACTCCGTATACAGACCAGTAATTAATAGTTTTAATTATTATGTATAATAAAAATAGAAAATTGAGTCCCTAAGGGTACGTTTACATCTGACACTTGTGTCCCGATATATGCGTCAAGCATCAGATATATATCGCTAGTGACTGTTTACATTACAAACAGAACTTACTGTATATTTATATCATGGGGAGGTGTATGACACTTCTCGTCGCTATATGTGTACGAACCGTTTATACATATGTATTAAGTAAATACACTTGTGTCATACACATCAATTCATAGTAGAAAGACAAAGTTCAGTCGTGTCACGATGAGTATCGAAACAAAAAATTGCTGCTCGTGTGATTGCCCTGGGTATGTTACTTAAGAAAAAAAAACTTTCAGTGTAGTTTTGGGAATGAATTTTGAAACGTGAGTGTCTATAAATTAGTTAATCTCAGAACTAAGTGGCGAGAATCCGCAACAATTCTCAAATTATTTGAGGATGACACCAACTCAATTTGAAAAGCTTGTTTGTAAAATAAATAAGGAAGATACCAAATTCAGAAAAACTATTAGCGTAGCAGAAAAAGATTAGCTGTATATCTACCTATACCCAGTTAAAAACACTGATAATATAGATATATACAGGATATCTCACAATAAGCGTGCATTAGACGTATTTAGAAAACGATAGAAATCTGAATTTTTGTTTCTAGGAGTTTCTAAAAAATTCTTAAATTAAGAATTTTTCTTTGGACTTCACTTTATCTTTATTTGATTTTCTTTTAACATCTTAGAGTTCAGGTTCGTGGTATAAATTAATCGGTTCATCAATATCGCGTTTTACCGACTCTTTTTGAATTGCTGCCGACACTATCACAAAAGTAGATGACTAGTCAACTAGAGCAATTTCTGTCAGGCGAGTGCGAATATGAACATAATATGTTTTTACATCTAATATCATAGGTGTGTCGATACATATCGTAGAAGCTTGATACATATAACTCTGACAGAAATGTTCACGCTGTTTAGATTAAATGCGATTTCTGTCCGACAGAGAATGAAAAATCGTTCACTTGGACTTGAGAGTTGATTTTGAGTAGAAAAAAAAAGACTTGCTTATAGTCAATTAATATGCCAACTCAGTGTGGAAGATCCAGGGTAATTTACAAAATTTTTGGAGATGTAATCAGCTTAGTTTGAAACGTTTATTCGTAAAATAGTCATATAGTTAAGGTTTACTGTGATATAAATTAATCTATTCATCAATATCGCTTTTATCCATTAATTTTTATCACTCAATATTAATAATTTGCTGCCGACACTACCAGAAAAGTAGACGATTAGTCAGCTACAGTAATTTCTGTCAGGCGATTCCGAATAGGTGTTTACATCTAATCGTATAGATGTGTCGATACATATCGCGGACGCTTGAAGCATATCCGACAGAAATTCTGCTCTGTTTATATTAGGTACAATTTCCATCCGACATAAATATCGAGCAATTAATGTCAGATGTAAACGTACCCTAAAATGAATCTTTTTCGAATTCAATCCCAAGAAGCTATTATGATGTATTTTATACAAAAAAGTCAATAGTTTTTTGTTTACAAACAAAAAAATATATCTAGTTATTGTGGTAGTATGGTAAGTAATTAAAATCTGTAGCCCACTATCTATCACATAAATCATACATAATAAGAGGACTCAATGTGTTTTTAAGAACTTTAACAAAAAAATGGTGTGTGTAACATGTACCTAAATAGCTTTAGGTTAAGTAGGCATTTAAGACCCATAGTGTAAAATTAATAGCCCGAAACTTAGGGCGCATTATGACGCACGAGATTTGTACAGAGCTTTATACACCATATTATGCATTTCTGGAAATAAGTGTCTCCATAACTAAAATCAAGTAATTTTTGTTGGAACCGAATTGACAATTGTGACGGATGCCTAGTAATAATATCAACAAAAGCGGTTTTTATGTACGCCATATTTTGGACACGAAAAATCTCTAGCAAAGACACTTGCTCTGCAGGACTACTCTTTGTAACTTCAATAACATTAGTATTTTTAGAAAATTCTGTGGAAGATCCAGAGCACCTACTAGATGAAGGCATATTAGTGCCAATAATTATGTTTGCTATTTGCACTTTGTTAGACATTGAATTTTCAATATATCCTTTAACATGCTCAATATTAGTTATACTTGCTTCAGCTTTAGCTAATAAAGTAGTCGAAGAACGCCGAAAACAATGAGTGATATTTTTCCCAACTACTTGCTTAGAGCATTTATTCTTGTTATAACGTCAATGGTCAGTATCCGTTTGGCGAAGAGACGTATATCTTCTGTACATATCCAAATATATTGGTGACTTGTTTTCATTATCAATTATACTAAATATGCGCTGTATTTTAGTATTAAAGTATTTTATAGTTACTAGCAAAATTTTATCTAAATCTCGAATATCATCTATTCTTATGTTACATAACTCTTCTCTGTCATGTGCCACCTAATTAAAATATTATATATTTTATTTTAAATTTGAAGATGACAACCATTAAAAATATTTCATCTGGGGCATCTCTCAGAAAAGTGTCAATTTCCTCTCTAGTCAATATTATTGAATTCTTTGCAAACATCATTTTTTTAAAAATGCTATTAATCTTGAATATTTGCTAATGTCAATGTTATGATATAAAAGTACCATTGCCTTTAACATGAAATAATACGATCACAAAGAGGACGACTTACAGTTTTCATATTTTTCCAAGAAACACGATTTAACAAGATCATCATAAGTTTTGTTGTAAAGTTTTTCTGATTTTTCCAGCAACATACTTCCTTTCGCTTCCTCCGCCGCTATAAAAATTTTAGGAAGCGTACTCAGAAGCATGAGGTAATAGTATGACCCAAAATAAGCAGAAAAGTCTCAATAAACACGCTTATCCAAATCGCCAGATTCCTTCACAACGCATGTTTGGAAGAATTTACCAAAGATTGCGTGATACCGCTTCCTTAAGCAAACAGTGCCATTTATCCGGAAGACCAAGATCGGTATCCACTCTTAGAGCAGAAGAAGAAATTCTAGCACTGGTAGAGCAGAATCCAGGTACGAGTGTGCGGAGAATATCAGCCGAGGTAGGAATTAGTGGTCCTCTTGTTTGGAGAATCCTTAACGAGCAACTGCTCTACCATGTGCAACGAGTACAGGCCTTAAATCCAATAAATGATCATCAAGCACGTTTGGTTTTTTGCCACTGGTTTTTACGTCATGATGCTGAAGACCCTCGTTTTCTTGCAAACATTCTTTTTACTGACGAAGCCGGGTTCACAAGAAATGGAGTGTTTAATTTTCACAATACCCATATTTGGGCCGACGAAAATCCTCATGCTCTAATAGAATCTGGACATCAGGCACATTTTTCATTAAACATTTGGATGGGTATTGTAGGTGACAGGTTTCTAGGTCCTGTTGTTTTACCAAACCGATTAACAGGCGCTGCTAACCTCAACTTTCTGCAGAACACACTGTATGAGTTTTTGGAAGACATTCCTTTGAATCAGAGGCAATAAATGTGGTTCCAGCATGATGGTGCTCCAGCTCATTTTTCCATGGCCGTTAAAGAGCATTTACACCAAACTTCTCCACATAGATGGGTAGGAAGGGCCGGACCTGTTTTATGGCCTCCAAGATCGTCTGATCTGAACTCTCTAGATTTCTTTGTTTGGGGATATTTGAAGAAATTAGTGTATGGTACTCCTGTAAATAGCCTGGAAGAGCTGCAGCTACGGATTAATCAAAAGTGTCAAGAAATCCAAACCAAGGATGTTTTCGAAAGAGTTCGAATATCGTTGAGACGAAGATGTCATGCCTGCTTGGAAATGAACGGAGGGCACTGTGAACATCTTCTGTAACTTTTGTTTGTTAAAAGCTTTCTTTGTCGGTGTATTCCTAATAAAATAAAATGTTTGAAAAACGAATAGTGGTCCATATCTCCGCAACCGTTACTTTGTTTATTAAGACTTTTCTGCTTATTTTGGTTCATACTATTACCTCCTGAAATACTTTACACTCTTTTTTTAACACCCTGTATACTGCTATCGCTATTGAAATCCATATTTTACTAATATATGAAAAAATCTGTTACCCTTCTAGAGTTCTTTCGCGTTTGTTGGTATTATTGCTAGGCATTCGCCATAACTGTCAATTCGACTTCAAAAAAAAATACTTAATTTTAGTTATCGAGGCACTTATTTCCGCAAATACATACTTAATACGATGTATAGCAAATTTATAAGTGTTCTAAATACCGGATATGTATAAAAGTTTATATAAACCTCGTGCGTTATAATGCGTGTAAGCGCCTACTTAACGTCCTTTAATCTTAATAATCTTTTTCTACGTTCATGCAAAAAACACAACTTTATTGAAGTATATTTAGTGGAAAAAGTGGTTCTTTATTGCACTAGTGCAATAAAATGTTTATTGCATTCATCTGTCATTCTACTACAGCGTGTTGTCCTACTCGGCCTGACGGCCTCGTTGGACAATTTCACGTCGCGTGCAATAAACACTTCCTTTTTGTACTTGTTGCATAAATATCTATAGTATAGGATCCCACTATAAAACGACGTTCACCGAGCTGGTTAATGGATGAAAAGTATTTTATATCCAATTAAATATGTCAATAAATACATTGCAAATGGGTTGTCTATAAAATTTCAGTCCAGAATATGATTAATTAACAATTAAAAATTATTTTTTTTAACATTTCACTGGTTTGGTTAATAGACAAATTCCATACCAATCGAAAGTATGAAACCCATGGAATATGCAAACGTTAGGTTGACTATTTTTTCCCCGTCACAACTCTTGGGTAGGCAGGTATAAACAGGTAAATCGATACTAGTAATTTGCACCGGTGTGGTTAATAAATTAAAGTTAAATTAAAATAAAGATTATTTCATTACCAACACGGTGGTATAGGGTTGTCTGCGAAAAATCAGTCCTTAATTCCGGTTGTCGAGTTTTAAAAAGTGATATATTCCCCACACGGTGGGCTTGAACATGACTTAAATGCGAAGTTTTAGCATCACCGATTTTCTTTCAGCATTCGATTCCTGGAGTTATAAGAAGGCCAGAAAAAAAAATCCACCGTAATCCTTAGAGCCGTTTTCAAAAAAACACCCTTTATTGTCTGAAGCTATTTATTTGTGGCATAATTTTAGTTTTTCTTTAGTTTTATTGGGTTTTTGCCACACTTCTGAAAAAAATAAAGATTAATTAAATAAGCCCTTCCGCCAAACGGACCAGTCAAGGGATATTTTTGAAACTAAGTTTGCCTAACCAAAAAATCTCACACTGAAAAAAGCAGATAAGTAAAAAATAACAAAAATCACTATCGCGCACTTCCGTATTTTTGACGTTTCGAAAATCTATATATTTTCGTTTTCAAAATAGTAATAAAAATATTAATCGTATGTCAAGTTTGACAGTTTGAAATTTGTTTATCTGCTTCCATAGAGATGTTAAATGATTTTTATTTTATTGTTACTTCTTCTTGATACAACTGTAGCCAACAATGATCGATGTTTACTGAACAGTTTGATACACACTTATCTCCGCTCGACAAAATTAAAAGAGACCCCGATTATTAAAAAAAGAGTGTAAAATATTTCAGGAGGTAATAGTATGAACCAAAATAAGCAGAAAAGTCTTAATAAACATGGGTCCGCAAAGTAACGGTTGCGGAGATATGGATCACTACTCGTTTTTCAAAGATTTTATTTTATTAGGAACACACCGACAAAGGAAGCTTTTAACAAACAAAAGTTACAGAAGATATTTAAAGTGCCCTCCGTCCAAGCAGGCATCGTCTCAACGATATTCGAACTCTTTCGAAAACACCCTCCTTGGTTTGGACTTCTTGACACTTTTGATTAATCCGTAGATACAGCTCTTCCAGGCTATTTACAGGAGTACTATACACTAATGTCTTCAAATATCCCCAAACAAAGAAATCTAGAGGGTTCAGATCAGACGATCTTGGAGGCCATAAAACATATCCGGTCCTTCCTACCCATCTATGTGGAGAAGTTTGGTGTAAATGCTCTCTAACGACCAATTACGGTTGATTTTTTTCTGGCCTTCTTATGACTCCAGGAATCGAATGCTGAAAGAAAATCGGTAGTGCTAAAACCACCGTGTGGGGAATATATCACTTTTTAAAACTCGACAACTGGAATTCAGAACTGATTTTTCGCAGACAACCCTATACCACCGTGTTGGTAATTAAATAATTTTTATTTTAATTTAACTTTAATTTATTAACCACACCGGTGCAAGTTACTAGTATTGATTTACCTGTTTATACCTGCCTACCTAAGATTTGTGACGAGAAAAAAATAGTCAACCTAACGTTTGCATATTCTATGGGTTTCATACTTTCGATTGGTATTGTCTATTAACCAAACCAGTGAAATGTTTAAAAAATAATAATTTTTAATTGTTAATCATATTCTGGACTGAATTTTTTTAGACAACCCATTTGCAATATATTTATTAACATATTTAATTGGATATAAAATACTTTTCATCCATTAACCAGCTCGGTGAAGGTCGTTTTATAGTGGGATCTTAGACTACTATTATATGGAAGACTTCCGCTAAAGTGCATCAAAAAATACAAAGTTTAATTTTTGGTCATCGCTTGTATATCTCTTGTATGCTAGAGTTATGCGATTTTATTTAACGGGAGTTTTTAATGGAAACATTTTTATAATTAATTGAAATTAGCTTAAAAAAAAACAAGTATATCTAAATATTAACAATTCTTGTGGCATCTAACAGTGACTGAAATGTCCATTCATTCATCGGTTAAGCAAACATAAATATCGTTGACCGTGTTCCCTGACGTTTTTATGTGTCTTATAACTTCAAACTGCACTTCAGTATCGATCGTACTATTTTAACCATATTCAGAAGGTTGTTGCCAGGAGCAAGGAGCTGCACAATTTCCGGAAAGGTGCGGCGTGTGAGCTACCCCTGTCTTGCAATTGCTTTGCATTTTCAAGGTCAGCGGAATGTTCCCAGCATCAGTTTAGTAACGATTTTATCCTGATTAGGTTCTGCTGGAGCGACGAAACTTGAGCATTGCTTAGATTACCTGTCTTGGTGGTGTCAATTGCGTTTTAAATTTATTTGAAAACGTTTGTACACTGTACAGTGTGTACAATTCCTTTGTAATTGCAGGGTATCTCAAAAATAACAAAAATAGAAGAATGCGCAACACTGAACTTTTTCGAGAAACTTAAGGTGCTGTAATCAGAACTTTCATAGACCTTCTTCGCTTTTGAGATACAACGCAAAAAAATAAAAACCTACTTTTAGAGATTCATCATCTCAAAGAATACTTGCGAATATTGCTTTTAATAGAGTTTTTTACGTATAGTTAAGTGGCGGACTTGTTCTTTCTCTACAGGGTGTCTCTTAAAAATATGACCTAAACATGGAATATCCTGTATTTCTTCATGCCATTCAATTGCATTATTTGTTTTCTTTCGTAATGATATACAGGGTGTTACAGAATGATGTTAAGAACATTTAGGACAAGGTTCTATGTTTAAAAATAAGAAAAAAAGTTTATATAAACATTCAAGATACAGGTTGTTAAAAATTTTCTATCTTAAATATTAAACTCTTCATCTCTTGAAAACCGATCGAAATATTGAGATGAGATTTGATACACAACAGTGTATAGTGAAGGGCTACTTTTACGTGTATAAATATCTCTTGATATACTAGCATCAGTGGCATTAGTGCCGTTAAATACTCATTTTTAACAACAAAAATTGAGGCGTGTTTTACAAAAACAGCATTAGTTTTAAAACTAATGATTTTCTTAAATATTTTTTCATTACTTACTTTGAATATTAACTTAAGAATGCTGCTCGTTACATATAAAAAAACGTTTTTTTCTTAATTACTTTAGAAAAAGAGAAAAACTGTTGGACATAAGTTGTTTTTGCAAAAAAAATAAACGAAGTTACAAAAAAACTTATTTTTATTTCACCAAAAATCGAAATCGTATAAAAATTTTTTTAATAATGATAAATAGGTAGATTATTGCCTATTGGTCGGTCAGAATCGTCTCTTCCTCACCAAAATCTTAATTTCATTAAAGACTGTGAAATGGCTTGTATCTCCCTATATTCCGCAAGTGCTAACTTTTCACTGTTGTTATTCCTTAGGTGGATTTTATGTTCCTTTGATGAGTGTTAATGTGTATATTTGTTTCTTTATCGTATACCTTGTCTGATATATACACCTTGTTGTATACACCAAAGTCTTGCAGTGTAAAATGTTGTAGACTGTATTAGTATTGTGTTTTCTTTAAAAAATGGCCTGATATCTTAATGCATCCTTGTATATAGTCAGATATTCCACCGTGGTCTACTGATGACTTGTTGAATATTTGTTTTGGTATATGCATTTTCTCTGAATGCTGGTCGTAGATGATGAAGTTCATTCAATTGTTCTCGCTTACAAATGATGCCCTATGGACTAACGTGTTCTAGACCAAATTGAGATGATATTCAGCATCCAAATATATTTTTGTATCCAGAAAAAGACTCTGCCCGAACAACTAAAATTGGTCGAACTTGTTCATATATTTAAGATTATCGATTTATTATTATCGATTTTTTGAAAGGATAATCAGGCGCGCAAGCAAAAATAAATTTGTTGAATGAAATATAGAGAGAGGGTCAGAATACAAAATGTACAAAAAAGAGAAAATACGTTTAAGTCAAGTAGTTGAGAATATTTGTGTATCAATCAGGTGTGCATTATTCTATAGTTATATGTCGCTTTTATCGATTCCTAGATCACGTGACTTATATCAACTTGGACATCATACACATTCTATCTGATCTGTGTAAGAAAAATAAATATAGATACAAGTGGCGTACATCGTTTTTACTTTTATCATCTATATACACTGTAAAAAAAGTTGCTGTGTAAGCGAGATTTTCCAGTGTGTAAGTTAGGATGTGTTGTGTGTTAATCTTTGCATGCACTGCTGTTATCATCTTCTTCAATGTCTAGGTTATCGGCGTTAGATACATTATCAAAAATACGTTCATAGTACTCTTTGTTACTTTGGAGGCGTAGTAACGGTAACAGCGATCTTAAGTTATCTGCTTTATTTGACGCAACTGCTAGGAGTTTATTGTAGAGTCCTTTAAGTTGGATAGTGTATGGTAAATTTGCTTTAGCAACGATACTGCTTCAAAACGGTCCATTTAGGTATCCTTCAAAAATAATGTGGATATTTGGCTAGTAATTCTCATAATCCTGATGTTTTTAATGTTGATTGCCGGCTTTGGAGTTTTTAGAAAAAAGTTGCATGTTGCAGATTTAATGTCAAAAAAGTCGTGTTGCTTCATTTTTACTAAGTTAAATGAGCTAGGTTTAGTTCTGTCATTTAAAATGATTTTATCGCGATACTCTGGCCTTTCGGCTCTCTCCAGGCGTCTCTTCTTTTTCTTTATTAAAGCAAAATCCGAATCATTCGGTAAGAACGAATGGCCTCTCATTGGAAATATGTATTCTATCGAATCAACTATTTTTAGAATATGAACCAGGGTGTATAAAAAATGGGTCATTACATAATTTTTATTTTGCCCTGGGCAACCGTCACTAAAAATAACTAAATTGCGATTATGGATGTTATTTTTAAGGTAATGCAACAACATTGAAGTGACTTCATTGGCGCCCTTTTTGGCTTCATTTTCGAGATAGGTGTACATCGTGGCATCATCAGTTCCTAGGTCATGTATACCAAAAACATTGTACCACAGTTGACGGCTATAAAATACAGGGTTAGATGGTATATGTGGAAGAGGCAGATTTTACATAAACTCAAAACTAATGCACATGACTTCGCCAGCTTTTGCTTTGATTTTAAATTTTTGTTTCAGTTCAAAAAATGATTCAGCTTTACGAAGGTGTATTTCTTTTTCGATTTCAAGTTTCTTTCGGTATTCTGCACTAAGGTCTGCACAGTTAAGCTGCTGGATAAGCTTATCACACTCTGAATAAGTGTCAGATCTCGGAAATCGAAATTTAATATTAAAATGCGTTCTAAATACTTTCCAGTAGGTTTTGTATGGTATGTTTATTTTATAACTTTGCTCAAACATGCCATGCATATCCTTTAAGGTAAGAGATTTTGGTAAATAGAAACAATTTGGATTTTTACGACGTGAATAATGCGATCGTCTAGCAGGAAATGATTTAATATGGATTTTAATAAATTTGGTTATGCAATCAGGAGGTTTTTTTGCCTGTTCTGATGGAATCCGCGTTTGTCCCTGGTAGAAGCTCCTGTGGTCATCAGAGAATCTCGTATTCGCCTTAGACGAACATCTTTGATTCCATATAGGCTGAGAAAAGCTTTCTTGCAAATTTTGAGTTCAGATCCACCTGCCCTAACTTTGTATGTAAAACTGGCACCGGAGTTTTTATATTTATTTCTGTTCGAGGACGCCTTCTAATAATATGGTTCATTGAAATAAGGCCAGTTAAATGAGAATCTTGACTATTTTTATCATCCATCTCATTAAATTGCGTTAGAATGGAAAGTCTTTTTCCTTCTGAAACTTTGGAGAAACAGGAATTTTTACAGCTATAACAAAATAGTTTTTGTCAATATACCATACTCCGTATTTAAAAGTATAAAACATACCTGCAAGGTTCACCAGTTCTACGTGCTCCAATAAGATTGCCTTAGTGATTTGTGTGTTTCTCGCCATGAACTTTCAACTGTTTTATTACTGTTTCACGCTTTATTTTCTTTGCTTTTTTCGTGTGCCAGTCAGTAGGTACTTCTTCACTGTTTTCCATGTTTTAAGTTATAGTTTTAAGTAAACAACATAGGATGTAACCACCACAATAATCACAACAACACGTCTAGTCTCATAACCTAATATTAACAAACTGACTTATTTGTATCCATCAGCAAAATTTCCAGCAAAAAGCACGCATGTCCTATCCTGTGGCGGACTTATGCGGTTTTTATATGAAAGGGAAGGGACATATGTGCTTTTTGCCAAATCATCCAAATTTTAACTATACTCGCGACAAGAATTCAGACGACTTACGTCATACGAACAAATGAATAATTCATTATATTTTCATCAAAATATTTAAGAAACTGCAACTGATAGTAATAAAGCTATATACTACACTAAAAGTTTGCATTATATATTGCACTAAATTGCAAAAAATGATTGTTTTTAACGCGACCAAATATCGAAAATTACGTTGACAATAAAAACAAATGTATAACGTCAGCTGTGACGTAAGACGTCTGAATTCTTGACGCGAGTATACTTATATCTTGGCGTTTGTGTTGTTTTTGTAGAATCTGATTTGATGGCGCCACCAACTCATTTTCGTCAAATTTGGAATTATGCGGTTTTTGTAAAACACGTCTCAATTGTACGTCACTGATTTTTGGTCAAATTGATATCGTTCAATCAAGTTAATTCTTCTTAAAAAGTGTCTTTTGGACTTATTACAAATTATACGATGCAGAAATGATCTTCAGAATCTTGGCGTATGTAAATATTAGTCTTAAATTTCGTGTAAAAACTGAGTTAATAAAATATGTTGATATACTTGACGTTACAACAACAAAATTTTGGGCCCGTTTTACCCACTTTCTACAAACTAACACAAATATTTCTGCTTTTTGTTCGTTTTGAACTTGTTAGTTATTGGCAGCACCTATGATACGATTGCGTAAATCATTACTAGTATCCACTTCGGTGCAATATACCGGGTGTTCCCTCTAAGACTTTCAGTGCGAATATCTCAGAAACCATCATAGCCAGTGCGACGAAATTTGGTATACAGACACTAGATGGCGCGTAGAATCTGATAATAACATCAATTTTTATACAGGGTGTTCCGTTTTTCAAGAAATCGATTTAATTTTGATTTTTTGCTTGTCAGCCCTGCTAAAACTTATGTTTAAATTGAAATATACTTAATTATGAACACATTCTGATAAATAAACATTCAAAAATTTCAAAATTTAACATAAAAAAACGCCTCCAAAAAGTACCCAAATTTCATTGTTTTGTCATGTAAAATGTGTATAGCCTTGAGCCAGACTTACACAGAAGAAACTAACATCGGTGAACGTCAAAACTATTAATTGTCATTGAATTGTCAAATATTAATGGCATGAAGTATTTTATTTTACGTAAATAACGCTAAATAATGGATTTAATGCAATTTACGTATGCACAATGGTGTTTTTGAGACTTGTCGATAAAAATTTAGATTTGAGTTGAGGCTTTTGGAGCATTGTGGTCGTCGTGCCGGCGCAGTCTACCGCTACAGCTAGAGTTACAGCGTGAAGACGTGTAAAATATCTGTGAAAATTTTTAAATTATTCCATTATAATGTAATAAAACGTCAGTAAATTGTTTTTTTATGTTACTACAGTGTACAATAATAATTAGGTACACGTATTTTTTATGACAAAATAATTTACAGAATTGTGTAAGTACTTAAAGAATATCCCTGTTTTCCAACTGCTGTAATAATTATTGATTAGTTATTTAGCAACAAATAAATTCAAACAAAACCATTTCTAAAACTTTAATTATAATTAAAAGTTTTAGAAATGGTTTTGTTTGAATTTATTTGTTGCTAAATTATAATTAAAAGTTTTAGAAATGGTTTTGTTTGAATTTATTTGTTGCTAAATAACTAATCAATAATTATTACAGCAGCTGGAAAACAGGGATATTCTTTAAATACTTACACAATTTTGTAAATTATTTGGTCATAAAAAATACGTGTACCTAATTATTATTGTACACTGTAGTAACATAAAAAAACAATTTACTGAAGTTTTATTACATTATAATTGAATAATTTAATAATTTTCACAGATATTTTACACAATCTTCACGCTGTAACTCTAGCTGTAGCGGTAGACTGCGCCGGCACGGCGACCACAATACTCCAAAAGCCTCAACTCAAATCTAAATTTTTATCGACAAGTCTCAATAACACCATTGTGCATACGTAAATTGCATTAAATCCATTATTTAGCGTTATTTATGTAAAATAAAATACTTCATGCCATTAATATTTGACAATTCAATGACAATTAATAGTTTTGACGTTCACCGATGTTAGCTTCTTCTGTGTAAGTCTGGCTCAAGGCTATACACATTTTACATGACAAAACAATGAAATTTGGGCACTTTTTGGAGGCGTTTTTTTATGTTAAATTTTGAAATTTTTGAATGTTTATTTATCAGAATGTGTTCATAATTAAGTATATTTCAATTTAAACATAAGTTTTAACAGGGCTGACAACCAAAAAATCAAAATTAAATCGATTTCTTGAAAAATGGAACACCCTGTATAAAAATTGATGTTATCATCAGATTCTACGCGCCATCTAGTGTCTGTATACCAAATTTCGTCGCACTGGCTATGATGGTTTCTGAGATATTCGCACTGAAAGTCTTAGAGGGAACACCCGGTACTTCATTTAATAACTATCCCCACAAAAATAAGACCAAATGATCTAAAGTTAGGAGATCGTAGCGACCATAGTACCGGTCCTCCTTGTTCAATCCCTCGGTATTAATGCTTGGACACGCTGTACATGGTACGAATATAATTGAGCCTCGCGTATGATACGCCACACTGCTGCAATACGGTGTAGACGCCCTAGACCTCCATCTCTTCCACGATTCAGTTGCAAATTTCCCATGTCACGCCTATGTTTGCACTACACTTGCACTCACTGCACACCGTTGTGAAAGTAACTGCATTTGGCACATGTTTAACGGTAAATCGTTATGCTAGTGGGTCATTCCATTTGAAATCGTCTAATTGGCAAAGCCGACCCATTTCAGATTTTGGTGTAACTTTGAAAATCTCTTCTGTAGGGTCCCAAACAACAAAATTTACACGAGTTTGATTATTACAAGCGCTTGTTTCCGCCTATTTAAATAAAGACTCTTAAAAATTGCTATTTTTAAGCTTTATTAATTTTTGCTGTCAAATTTTTCTGTTTGAAGATATTTGAATGATCAAGACGGAATTCAGAGTGGGAAAGATAGTAGTTTCAGTGTAAATGAAGATAATTGGCTCGGACGATCCCTTTGAATAATAGCAGCGTGCTGAAAATGAGTGTTTTTTAGTCATTTTTCGTGAATTTCAATCGACTCTAGCGTCTTAACTGTTGAGAGTTAAAAATTCATGCTCCGCGGGAATTAAGTATACATATCATAGACAAAATTCAGCCACAAGTTGACCTGAATAGCCCACTCTTTATAGAAGAAAATTTTGCTTGAAGTTTTGAAATTTTTAAAAATCCCAATATTCAGGTTATGAAACGAGCGTGTTGACTGCGAGATAAAAATCTGATACCCACAGAATCTACTGTTCTTACCTTCAACTTTAAATGACTACATCATTTGTTTTGTTATTTTAATGTTTAGTGCATGTACAAGCCGTTTTTTTACAGCAAAAATCAACTCAATTTTTTTTTTCTAAATAACTAGTAGGTAGTTTTTGTCTTATTATTTTTTTTTCTATTAAAATTCCGTCTTATCTATAGAATTTTTATATATTTTTATGCATGCGTATAGAGGTAAGCTTATTTCCGTTATTTGACTGTATTGCATTTAAAAGTAAGTACGAATATGCGTAAATTAAAAAAAGAAATTAGTAATATTATTAATTATTCGTTATATTATTAACAATATAAGTATATTCGAGTTCATAAGTATTAATAAAATTACTAATAATTTAATTTCTGTCATTTTCCAATTTATATATTTTCTTGTAATTCGATGCCGTCTATTTGAAAAGTTGAATAAAAAATAATTTTCTCGTTGAAAAATTGTTTACAGTTACTGTCATTTTCGATGATAATTACTTCCAGAAACAATTTTACACCCTAAATATCCATAACTTTATTAAAACTCGAAATATTTTTCATATTTATAATTATATTTGATGGTAAGTAATTTTAATTCATTAGTAAAAACGTCCAGATTTTTGCTGTAAAAAAAACGGCTCGTACATGCACTAAACATGAAAATCACAAAACAAGTGATATACTCATTTAAAGTTGAAGGTAAGAACAGTAGATTCTGTTAGTATCAGATTTTTATCTCGCAGCCAACACGTTCGTTTCATAGCCTGAATATTGGGATTTATAAAAATTTCAAAACTTCAAGCAAAGTTTTCTTCTATAAAGAGTGGGCTACTCAGGTCAACTTGTGGCTAAATTTTGTCTATGATATGTATACTTAATTCCCGCGGAACATAAATTTTTAACTCTCAACACTTAAGACGCTAGAGTCGATTGAAGTTCACGAAAAATGACTAAAAAACACTCATTTTCAGCACGCTGCTATTATTCAAAGGGATCGTCCGAGCCAATTATCTTCATTTACACTGAAACTATTATCTTTCCCACTCTAAATTCCGTCTTGCTCATTAAAATATCATCAAACAGAAAAATTTGACAGCAAAAATTAATAAAGCTTAAAAATAGCAATTTTTAAGAGTCTTTATTTAAATAGGCGGAAACAAGCGCTTGTAAAAATCAAACTCGTGTAAATTTTGTTGTTTGGGACCCTAGAGTAGAGTTACACCAAAATCTAAAATCGGTCGGCAACAATTTTTTTTATTTTCAGACTATTTTATATGGAATGACTCTAATGCAAAAGAAAATAGAACTTGGATTGAAGAACACTTTTTCTGTTGTTGTTTATTTTATTTCTTTCGAAAAAAAAGTGCATTAAACTTAGAATTTAAATTTAATGCTGGAAATGGCTACCTTGTGCATCAATACATGCTTTAAATCACCTTCGCATCTGTCTCCTACCTCTTCGAAATATCCCAGGTGGCGTATTGTTTTACAGACATTGGTAATATGTTCCACTAATACAGCTTCATTCGGTATGTGGGTAGAATACCAGTTGCTTTAGGTGCCCTCAAAGGTAGAAATCGCATGTATCGGGGGGTCGGGTGATCGGGGTGACCAAGGACCAATCCAATTTTCTTACGTAACATTTAAATAGCCTCTTACATTGCGACTAAAGAGAGACAGCTTCTGTAAAAAATCTATGTATGTTCGTCCATTTAATTTCGAAAAAATCAAATATCCAATCAAACAATTTTCAATAATTCCTGCCCACACATTAACTAAAAACTACTGGTAGTGTCGCGATTCATGAATAATATATAAATTTTCATCCGCTCAAAAATGTTTATTATGACAATTAAAAACACCGTTTCTGGTAAATGAAGTTTCATCCGTGAACAAAACAAAAGAATTAAAGTGCGGATCTTCTGCATTTTTTTGGTTTAGCCATTGGCAATACTGCAGTCCGACTGGAAAATCAGCTTCAGATGACTTGAACTCTCTGCATATGATACGGGTATAGCTGCTGCTCTTGGAGGTTTCGCCATCCATTAACATAGTTCAAATTCCCTTATTCATTTGCCAGACGCTTTGTACTTATTGCAGGATTCTGTTCAACTGCTTGTAAAACGTTTACCTGATTTCAGTTCGTGCAATTCTTTGCGCCTCACAACCTACAAAATTCCTTGTTACTTTTCCCGTTTCTCTCAAACATTCGAAAAAGTGTTTGTATACGGTAGTATCGAAAACGAGACATTTTCGGACCCATGTTTATATACATTTTTTTTCTTATTTTTGAACATAACCTATACTGTCTTCACATTCTCTCTGTATATTTCGGGAAACTACAAACCAAATGAAAGTCACTACCAACAACTACATACGATTTTTTGGCCTCCACTTGAGGGTAAAGCCCGGCAAAATTATATTATTTTCTTTTTCAAAATGGCCACCAATAGTTATTTACGTTACAAGGCCGGGAAATGGTATATTAAAGTACAAGTCTAGATATTTACGGACGAGGCGACGAAGGAGCCGAGTCAGGAATTTCTAGACGAGTACTTTAATGACATTTCACGGCCGTGTATCCTACAACATTTTATTTCATACTGTGTTGTATTAAAAATTAAATTTTAATGTTTCATTTTACATAACCTGCCTGTATGTAGGTATTAGCGTGGTTCCGATTCGTATTCCCGTGCGTATTTTGTGATAATTTTCGTAAAAAAATGGAAGAAATTGAACTAAAATGTACTGAAGCAACCAGTAAATTGGTGCCTACGAAGTCTTCTGCTCGCTATAAGAAGGAATACCAGCTCTTCAACGTGTGGAGAAAAACCTATAATAACCTTTTGGCGTACTTCTTGGATATCTCCAAAAAGATTAATCCTACGACAATGTGGGCAAAATATTAGATGCTCAAGTCTATGCTGATGGTAAAAGAAGGATTCAGGATTTGGATATTTCAAAATATCCAAAACTGGTGGCTTTCTTGCTGTGCTTGGTACTTGGTGGCTAAAAAGGCAAGCAGTTGGTCATCAGGCAAACAAATCAAAAGTTCTAACAAGAGAAGAAGTTAATAGTTTCATGAAGGAAGTCCCATCAGAAGAGTATCTTTTGATGAAGGTAAACAAGTTTAACCTTTTCATTAGTTTTGAATTAAACAATGTGCATCTTGAATAATATAGGTACTCAATGTCAAATAATTACAAAAAATACATTTCTTTGTTTCGTTAGTCGAAATTTCATCAATTTGACAATCAGTTTTAAATCATTTTCTCTATTGTTACAGGTAATTGCAATGATAGGCGTTGCTGGTAAAAGATATTGTAGATTGTGACACCAAATGAATTATAACCATTCCCATTTCTAAGACGAATACAATACGCGTATTCACTGTATTGAGTGACGACAATGAAGGAATAAACTTTTTAGAAATATTCAGAGAATACGTTAAGCTCCGACCTGAAAATATGAAGAAAGATTTTCTTTTTTTGGGTTATAGAAGTAGAACATGTGTTTTCCAAAGAGCGGGTATACATACCATTGGGGGGGCACCAAAAAATTGCGGGATATTTGAATTTGGAACACCCAGAAAAATATACGGGGCATTGTTTCCGTAGAACATCTACCACTTTTTTGGCGAATGCGGGAGCTGATTTATCAACACTGAAGCGTAATGGTGCATGGAAAAGCTCATATGTTGCGGAACAATACATTGAAGATTCCTTAGAAAACAAAACAAAAGCATCAAGGATGATTCAATGGAGAAAACTTTATACAGGTTCTTCAGACCAGCAACAAACTATATCCACCACCATTACCGTGTGTAGTGAAGATTCTGTCCCTAAAGGTATTCCTGCATTCAGCCTGCAAGGAAATTCACATTGCACAGTTACTGTTAATTATAATTATAATTAGTTTTTATAGGCTTGATTTTGTAGTCTTTTATCTACTCCTATTAATTTATATATTAATTATTCAACTGCTTTTGAGCAATTAATAGTATCAATAAACAAATAACGAGTTTTTATAGTGAGTTATTATAACTCACGCTGGGCTTCTACAATAATAATTCGGTATGTAAATAGTGTACGCAGTAAATTCTTGGAAATTTTTAAGCCAATAAATACGTTCCATTGGTGTAAAATGGAAAGAATTTTTAACAAATGGAAAGGAATGAATAATTAAAAGATTTTAAAATTATTAAATTGCCAACGCTACTGACAGTAGGCGGAACTGTAAATTATTATCATTGAGGGGACTAATGTCATTTGATATCTTAACAAAATAATTTTGACGTTTTCAAATCAATTTCTAATAATACAGTTTTGAATTGTTATAGTCGTAGATAAAGTATAGTATTCAACTTGCGGTAATGGTCATAACTCACGCAGATGAAGTTTGCAGCACGAGCTGCAGGCGACAGTATGAAATAAACGAAAATTTTGTCACTACACACGATTTTTTATAAGAAATAACTCTCAAATTTTACTGCTGTATATAACTTTTTTGACATTACTACAAACGAAAAAAATGTTGCTATAACATGTTACTATAAACAATTACAAAACAAACGATAATCTATAAGAATCACAAAGATTAAATTGAATCTTGAAAATTCGGGTGCCAGGTTCACATAGCCACTGTTTCTCACCGTATCAAATGGCTTTTTGGCTGATGTTTACTACACAATGATAAGAGGTTGTAAAAGTAATGTTACACCACTTAAAAATATGGTTTCCATAAGGCTCTCATCGGTGTATGTTCCTGCTGTTCATATTTTTTCCGTTACCGGAACTGTCCTTTATTTCGCCACAGCAGTTATTCCTCTCAGCAGTTCCAAGTACAAGCCGTAATTTACCAGGTAATTTAGCGAAAGACATATGCAACTCGCGAGTGTGCTCCGCCAGTCAAATATGGTTGATACGGTACGTGACTTGGACAGACAAAAATAAATTGCCCCACATGCCAATCGAGAACGCAACCTGTTTGCAAGATGTGCTACAGCCAGATAACTGAATCTAACAAATTTAATAATACATATAAATTCCATCTAAGTTCAGAATGCAATGGCTTTATTAAATTTTATTGAACGGCAATAAGTTGAAATTTTCGTATCGATAGAAACTTGTGTAATATCAGGAAACGTTTGAAGGTCTGATATATTTACAATCAAGGATGGCTCTGGGGATGGTGAAGAGCGATACTTTGAGACATCTAGCACTCCTAGTCAAAATAAATGAAAGACTTCCAGGAATATTTTTTTACTAAGTGATAGAAAAATTTGGTTCAGATGATAGATCTACATATTTTATTGATTAGTTACATTGATGGAGAACATTGGTTATACAGGGTGTCTCATAATTAGCTGCCAACCCTGAACAGGCCGATTCTATGATCAAAACTAAGTAAAAAAGTTCATATGAACATTGGTCCGGAAATGCTTCCTAAGGGCACAGGGACCCATTGAAGAGGGAGGAATGGAAATCATTTTTTTGCAATATCTCTCAATCGCGTTGTGATAAATGAATGAAATTTGGTATACACAGCTAAATTTTGATGAGCAATTTGATGGACTAATCCATATATTTCCACAAGGTCCATTGGGGTGGGTACGGGGGGGTCCTTGGTATTTTGCGTGTGTAACTTTTCATCTTTGACTTTTTAACAAATTGGACAGCAAATTCCGTTTTCCTGAACTGTTTTACGTTAAAAAGGTACTCCTGTTTCAAATCGTTATCTTTAACGGTTTCTGAGAAAATCGCTCTTGAATTAATCCAACTTTGGTCAATTTCATAGTAATTTAAACAAAATTATCAAGGTATTCTTATGTCAAAGTATTGTCAACCCGATTGTCAATTTAATAGTTCTAAGCGAAGAAAATGGAAGAGTTTACGGGACAAGAGTTAGTTGATATGATATTTATTTATGGCTTTTGCAGTGGTAATGCTGCAGCGGCAGAACGCGAGTACAGGAGAAGGTTTCCTAACCGAAAGCTGCCATCAAGGAGGACATTCCCTACGGTATTCCGCAACTTAGCTGCAACCGCCACTTTTCGAAAGGCACCGGGTCAAGGACGTCCCAGGATTAATAGGGAACCGGAGGTCCTTGACGCTATTGAACAAGATCCTACGACTAGCATATGGAACATTTCAAGGCAAATAAATGTTCCTCGGCCAATGGTACTACATATCTTAAAGATTTCCTTAACAGAATTGATTAGATGTGCTACTAACATTTGAGACGTTGTGGAATTTCAATAGGCTCAATCAGAGTGTCGTGAATTATTCCCGCCCATAAATTTATGGAAAACCGTTGCTGGAAGTTTGTTCTCCGAACAACATGTGGGTTCTCTTCTTTCCAATAACTAGAATTATGAAAATTTAATTTTCCATTTCCGGTAAAAGTAGCTTCGTCACACCACAAAATTTTATAAGCTTGCTCGTTGTCCAACGACAAAATTGCATACGTGGCACACAATCTTCTGGTATCGAACGATGTACACGTCGATAGTGATAGGCATGTAGACCTTGTCGTTTTAATATTCTTCCAACCTGAAATGTTAGTAGCAGATCTAATCAAGGAAATCTTTAAGATACCTAGTACCGTTGGCCGAGGAATATTTATTTGCCTTGAAATGTTCCGTATGTTAGTCGTAGGATCTTGTTCAATAGCGTCCCTATTAATCCTGGGACGTCCTTGATCCGGTGTCTTTCGAAAAGTGTTCATATGAACTTTTTAACTTAGTTTTGATCATAGAATCGACCTGTTCAGGGTTGGCAGCTAATTATGAGACACCCTGTATAATCAAAGCTATAAACTCAATGGTATGTATACTATGCATAGATGCATAGCTTTGTTCCACATATCAAAAGTGTCTTAATATCACACTATTGTTTAACTGAATAGTGTTTGACTAAGATTTTGCAAATTATTTGTAAGCAAATCGAATGTCAAGTAGAAAAAATGAGCATTTCGTACATATTATTTTGCTTTAGTTGCAACTAGAACCGCTGTTAGTATTTATGAATATTTTGTCATTTTAATAAAGGGATTCTCCACATTCACAAAACTGTTTGTTCTGTTGTCTTATCATTGAGTAAATACTCCACAGCGTAGAACTCTGGTATACACTAGATTTATGTTCAAAATAGGCTAGTAGATCTGCCTCAGTGATAACAGTTACTTACTCTCTCCAATCTTAAATCGCAATTTTTGGCCATTCTTCTATACCATCTTCCACATTATCATTGTAAGCAGACGATTCTGACATTTTTCATAAATCCCTGACACTAATATTAACAAAGACCTAATAAATAAACTCGATTCTATATCAATATTCCACCAGGATTATCGATTTACATTTTCGAAATTCACAATTTTCAATAAAAAGTTATGATAACTATAGTTATTTGAGCTATCTTTAAAACACTATTAAAAAAATTATGTGTGGAACTCATAGGAAAAGTGTCTTTTCCGCATATGGCGTAAAAATCCTAACTTGCACAAATAGCTATTATCGAAGCGCTAAATCATGTTTCTGAAGGATAAGAATGCGCTGCATCCGTCCTCAGAATTATTCTATCACTTCAAGTTTTAATCTTAACCTAAAAGTGCAAAAAACGTTGTATTTTGCTATATTAGAGGTTATTTTACGACAAAAATAGAATTTCGTCTAGAAAGAAAGCGTTGCATCTTTAAGTATTAGCCTTTTCCTTCAAAATCAAATAGAGTTTACTCGAATATCTCTCTCTTCGAGATATCGTTCATTGAAAATTATTAGTTTTGTATTTTATTGTTATATCAGAACATAATCAAATTGACTATTTTCTGTAGATAAGGCATATCAGATATGTACGTACATTCAGTGTTCGCAGCACAACAAGACATTTGCATTACATAGGTTTATAAATTAAGCTTTATGCCAACACCAAGAACAGAAAGAATGACTTGAGCTGTAGCAGAAAGACATCTTCCCGAGAAAAACTAGTACCCATTTTAGCAATTTAAAAGAAGACGTCGTCTGTTTTGACAAATGTAGCCATCATTGATGAAGCTCGCCTGCATACTGATAATAGCTCTTTTCCAACACGGCACCTGACCGGTTAGAAACCTGTCCCAAGTGGATAGCCAAATCGTTCACCGACTTACTGCAGAGGAGTTGTATCTAATATTAAACTGACTGACGGCTTCGGACAGGTTTCAAACTAGTCTGATGCCGTGTTAGAAAAGAGCTAATATCACGCAAGTGACTATTCAGGAGCTCTCTTTCGTTGTCTATTGAGGACGTTTCCCTTTAAAATTAACTTCACCAACGGCTTGTTTAATTTTTGCATGTGAACGATTCTAGAACGGTTCCGAATAGTCAACCATTTTCATTATCAACTTATTGTTGCTTGGTAATTTTTATTAATGAACTGGTCAGTTATTTTGAATAAGCTTCGAATCGTAGAGAAGGATATATCTTCCTTGGTTAGTTAATGTATCTATTTTATTTATTGAATTTAGTAAAACTTTGCAAGTTAATGCCAACCATTGGGTGTTACATTATAATTATTGTCTTAGTTTGTAAGTTTTATTTGGTTATTCGTATACATGTAATGTTACCAAAGCAAATTATTAGTTAGAACTAACAATCAAGAATTTAAAATTAGGATAATTTAAACCCTTCCATCAATCTTCGTATAGCTTCAAGACTTTTATCAGACTTATGCGTGAAGGAATATTTTAATGAAATGTGAAACTGAGGTATTTATATAATTTCTTTCAAACTGTAGTTTTGAAGATAACTAGTGACAAATGTGTATGAAGTGAAGTGAAACAAGAAATAATAATAATAAATAAACAACTGAAAATTTAAAAATACGTTCCAATATTATTTCTTGAAAATGAAATAAGATTTTATGAGTTAACAAAAAATTGCGTTTTGATGTGAAGCTTCACATTTAGTGAAATCAAACTATCGTTGTTACGGAAGTTAGAACAGTGTCTTAATGTACTTTTTACTTCGAGCCAATTCTAACATCCCCGTTTATAAAATAAAATGTCATTATAGAACAGGAAGGAAGTGGCTCGTTCTTTGTGAACCATTCAATCGATTTTGGTCAAGTTCAAGGACGGTTCGAACATAGCGCTTTGTATTTGAACAATAGAAACAAAATATCGACGGGAATGTTAGAAAAATTGCTAAGTTTAACAGCAAGTAGCATAAAATATATGTGGGATACATTTTTAAATCCGCATCAGTGTATTACTTGCAAGATTCTTATATTAAGGAGGACCATTCTAAATTAAATGTATTCAATAATTTTTCGATATATATTTGGAATTATTTATGTATAACTTAATTGTAAACTTAATCATTAGTGCTCTTCATATTTAACTTTGACCATTCCTTGATGTATCTTTAAATTAGTCGAAACTAGAAGGAAAAATAAAATGTGAGGATCAGGACTCTTCTATTGCAATAAATACAAAATTAGCAAATCTTTGTAGATGTTTCTTATGTCAAGAACAGCTAGATTTATTATTTAAATATTGCATTTTTTTTAAATATTATGGGTTATTGTTAAAATAAAGTAGAAGTATTACATATTGACGTGTTCAATACGTAATTTTATTCTCTGTCTGTTACTGTTAAGATCCAATATGATCATAAGAAAAAAAAACATATCGTATATTCTTATCCCTGTATTCCAAATTTCAGCCCTTTATGTTGAGAAATAATTACGCTAGATGGCATTTTCTAAAATTGTTATTTTCAATTTTTTTTCACAATATATCAGCAAAGGCAGCAGATATCTTGGATCTTTTGGTTAAACTTAATTTTTGTATCTAGAAATTATTTTAGCAAATCAAAATATCCATTCGAGATACAAACAATATTTTTTCTACTGCAATCAAATAAGACAATTGTGTTATGTACAACATTTTAATTTATATTTGATATCGTTTGAATCGTGATTGAATCAAGACGGTATAGGCGCGGTTACTATCATAACGATAACAACATAATAAACAATAAAAAATAGTTGTTTGAAAAGTGAGAATTTTATATTGTAATTCATATTCAAAGAGTGTTTTTCTTTAGTTTTATTGGGTTTTTGCCACACTTCTGAAAAAATAATAAAGATTAATTACATAAGCCCTTGCGCCAAACGGAACAGTCAAGGGTTATTTTTGAAACTACGTTTGCCTAACCAAAAAATCTCACACTGAAAAAAGCAGATAAGTAAAAAATAACAAAAATCACAATAAAACTAAAGAAAAGCTAAAATTATGCCACAAATAAATAGCTTCAGACAAAGAGTGTTTAATTCAAAATGAGCTCGGAAAGTGAAGACCAGAGGAATTGGTATAATAATTTTTATAGTTAGATATTTGACTCAACTTAAAGGAGGCCACCTGAAGAAGCAATCCTAAAAATGCAGAAATAGATCAGATCTCATCTATTGTGGTTGAATTTTCGAGTTCCCATTTTCATTAAACCAGATTAGTAAATTTAGCTAGATTAATTTTTTTAGATAATTATTGAATTATTTGTCTGTGGAATTGTTCATTAGCATACGTAGATGTTTGATATCAGAAAGCATACCTATGACTTCAATGATAGGAACTGTACGAGATTTGATATACAGTATGCGCCAAAAATATGGAATAAATTCAATAAAAACGAAACAATTATTTTTTGGGAAAAATCCTCGAACAGGTCGATTTTTAATTTAAAAAATACATATTTTAGCGTAAAAAGCGATTTTCAAATGTCATTTGTTTTCGAGTAATGACATCATCGATTTTTTTTTAAAAGGCAATACCATATTTTTTTCCTTGATTCTGAAAGATCGTTTAATTCTCTATCAGACAGTACTAAAATTTTGCCCTCTTACATAGGAAAGTTTTCGAGTAAATGACGATTGAATGTTAGAAAACGTAAATTTTATCCATAAAAAAGTAACAATTCTGAGGTATGTAAAATAAAATACAATTGATTAAATTTTATACTTAAATTAAATGTTCGAATTGCCATCCACCAACTTCTTGACAATGCGCAAGTCTGTGAAGAAATTCTTCTTGCACATTATGAATGATTTCTGGGGTAACTCTGCGTATTTCGCCCCGAATGCGATTTTGAAGTTCTTCTAAATTACGTGGTTTATTAATGTACACTTTTCACTTCAAGTATCCCCATAAAAAATAGTCAAGGGGTGTAAGATCTGGCGATCTTGCAGGCCATTCTATCGTCCGCGTCTGCCGATCCACCTTCCAGGAAAACAATTAATAATAATAATAATAATAAAATAATAATAATTTATTTACCATTAAAACATTCAAACAATAGTAGATACAAAGAATAAACTAGAACAAAAAGGTAAATAAATGAATACCACGTAAGGCGGACCTTGAGTGTGGGCTAACATTTCTAACATGTACGCACATATAATCTACAAATATATGTTTAATATTTTACAAAAACTTTGCATTAATAAGTTAAAAGTTTACATGGTAAGAACACACATCCATATATATGTGCAGAAACAGGTATACACATATAAACACACATATACACTGATAAACAAAAAATAAAACAGGAGAACAAGCAAAGGACAACTTCAAGATATAAGGGTAATATCTATTCTAAATTACAGAGTAAATATGAAATATATAGTTTGTTTTTTCCTAATAGAAATAATTTCAGGCAACTTTTAAAAGATTTATACGTTTTACAAGATTTAATATCCTCAGGTAAAAGATTATACATTTTGGGTCCGAGGTAAGAGTAACATTTTGTAAATTTTGCAGTATTTGGTTTAGGCACTTGGAAATAAGTTTCACGTTGTCTGGTGTTATAATCATGTTCTAAAGGTTTTAATTTGTTCCTGTTTTTATATTGCCTAGTTAAAATTCTAAAACAAAACAGTTTATTAAGGTCAAAAATATTGGATTCCTTGAACAGATTTTCACTACTGTACATATGTGGTTTTTTCATTATGATTTTAATAATATGTTTTTGGACAATTTCTAGTGTATGTGAATGAACATGTGCAGCGCCTCCCCAGATAGATAGGCCGTAAGTAATGTGACACTCAACAAGAGCATAATATAGCATTTTGAGTTGCTGTAAAGTTAAAATTGGTACTAATTTTTTAAAGATAGGTAACATTGATCTAATCTTTTTTGTAATGTAATGTAAATGGTTTTCCCATTTTAGGTGTGGATCTATATATATCCCTAGATATTTAATAAACTCAGTTGATTTAATTTGAACTGTGGACTTATTGTTTATGACTGATAGATACGTATAATCAGGTAAGTTTGATCGGTATGAAGTAAATGGAATAAAGTGTGTTTTTTCTAGATTAACTGTTAATATTCTACTGCTAAACCAATTCAATACTAAATTAAAATCTTCCTCAGCTACCATTTTTAATATTTCCCAGTTTTCTGCTTGGTAAAATAATGCTGTATCATCTGCAAAACCGATCACAGTTCCATTCAATTTGAGTTTAAATAATTCATTTATATAAATATTGAAAAGAATTGGCCCTAAAACAGTACCCTGGGGAACACCATATTCGACTTCTTTAGAATTACTTAATGAATTTCCTATTTTAACACACTGTATTCGTTTTGTTAAATAGCTATCAAACAAACTTAGTGACTTCCCTCTTATACCAATCTCTTCCAGTAGATTCAATAATTTTACATGATTAACGGTATCGAACGCCTTAGCCAAATCAACGAATATGCAAAGTGCTGGTTGTTTATTGTTAATCGATTGATAAATTTGAGTAGTTAATTTGAGGAGTGCATCCTCCGTTGACTTGGCTTCCCTGAACCCAAACTGATACTCACTTATAATGTTAAATTTTTCTAAATAATTAAGTAATCTTTTTTTAATCGCTTTTTCAAAAATTTTAGTTATATTAGTGATAAGAGAAATAAGTCTATAGTTAATCATTTCCAATTTGTCACCCTTTTTAAAAAGAGGTTTTATTATTGCTTGTTTTAAAATTTTAGGAAATGTTCCAGTATTAAAGGATGTATTTATTAAATATGTCAAAGGTCTCAAAAGTTTGTCAGCTATTTTTTTCAAAGTCTCTGCCCGAATACCGTCAATTCCTGGAGCTTTTTGATTTTTTAATCCCATTATAATATTCATTACCTCATTTTCTTCAACGGGAAACAAATACATAGAGTGAACATTAGATATAATTGTTTTATTGCTTTTTGGTTTATGAGTCTTTATTATCTGTTCAGCTAATTTTTTACCTACACTTGTAAAGTAATTCAGAAATTTATTTGCAATATTTTTTTCTTCTTTATGAATATGTCCGTCTTCGTCTCGTATTTCCTTTATTTCATTTTTTTTTTCATGTTTACCACACATAGAATTTATACAACGCCATAGTTTTTCTTTTTTTGTTTTATTAATTTCTATCTTATACTTGAAATATTTTTGTTTGCTGTTATACGACTCTGTATTTTCAACTGTCGGCTGTTCCATCATAATTTTATACAAATAATGTTTCCTGTTTATAGATTTAACAATACCATCTGTAATCCATTCTTTTCTTTTATTACATTTACTAGATATTTTAACCTTATTCGTACTTGTTTGTATATATGAAATTAACTTATTTACAAAAATTTCTGTAGCAATATCTATATTGACAGCATCATATACATCTTGCCAGGATTCATTATCTAAAAGGGATTTTAATTTATTTAGAATTAAGTAATATTTATAGTTGTTACTATTTTTTGAGCAAACATTTTTTGTTTCAGGAATAACAGTTTGTAACATTATTGGAGAATGGTCGGTGACTTGTGGTTTTAATATAATAGGATGATATATAATATTTTCGTTTTTACTTTTTATAAAAATATGGTCAATACAAGTTTTTTCTAACCTCGTAGGTTTGTTGATGGCTGATAAAAAACCCGCCTCTGATAAAATATTAAGATAACACTGAGAATCATGATTCCCGCTTTGCAGAATATCTATATTTATGTCGCCAACAAAAAAATGAAAATCTACCCCTTTTTCACAATTTTTTAAATAATTATTAAGACTTATTAAAAATATTTCAGTACTTGTTGAAGGCGAACGGTAAACTGATGTTAGCAAACATTTTCTCCCATGTAAAGCGAATTTTACCTCTACACATTTTGTATCTCCCAAATGAACTATATTTTCTGTGAGATTAATATTTTCATTCACATACACCAAAACTCCATCTGCTTTATTCAATTCACCTTCATTATAAATGGAAATATAACCTGGCATATTATATAACTGCTTATCCATTAATTTCCATGTCTCCGTAAATACTATAAGATCAAAATCAATTTCCAGTGCTTGCAATATTACCTCAAACTCTTCAAAATTTTTTTCTATGCTTCTAACATTACTATGAAAAATTGTAATATTTTTATTTTGTCCTGCAAATAGTTGTGCACATTCAGAAATATTGTTTATTATATTTGTATTAATCTGTTCTATTTCAAATTTCGTTATATAATTATCCATTTCACCTATTTGACACACTTCTCACTTATTCCCGTCTACAATTTTATCAAATTTCTAGGCAAAAAATACACATACATATATAGCAATATACACTAGTGGGATAATAAAATATATATTCAACAAAATTCTAACAACAGAATACACTTAAATACGAGTATAATTATTTATTATTAACTTTCCTTTCTTGGGCTCGAGTGATTGGTTTTTGAGTAACTGTAGCAAATACCTTTTGGGTTGCTTTGCTTCCTGAACTTTGTGTTTCTTGTTGAGTTAATGCGAATTCTTCCAAGTTTCTTATTTCAGTTGGTGACGTGGAAGTTGAAGGCGTGTTGGAAGATGTTGGACTAGTATTTTCTTGATAATCCTCTCTTTCCTGCAGCTCTTTTATAGTAAATATTTTATTTTCAATATATAATTGGTTCTTCTTTATATAACATTCCTGTCCTCTTTGGCACTTAATAAATGTTTTTTTAATAACTTCTGCTCACCTAGTTGTTTTTGGGTAAGATCATTAACAATTCTAACGTTTGTATCTTGCAACTTCTTCTTATTTGTTAGTATATCTAACTTTATTAGGAATGAAGTAAATTCAATTTTGAGCGGACAATTTTCTGTTTTACCCAAAAAATAAAAATTATTTGTTTGTTTTGATCAGAGAGGTAGACATTAGATTATTAAGTTTTTGACACAACTGGCTACACGAAAAAGATTCACTTCTTTTATATAAACCAAATGTTATAATGTTGTTTTTCTTTTCGTTTTTCTTAATTTCTTTTATTTCATTGTGTAACTCCACATTTTCTACTTTAAGTTTTACAATTACGTCTTCTAATTCTCTAATCTTTAACTGCAATTTAGCTTCGCTTGATTGGATCAGGCTTTTTATTTCGCTCCTATTCTTAACTATTTCATCATATAATTGCTTCAATGTAATACTTTTTTCCATATCTGTGTTATTACCAATAATTATTGTACTCGGTTGTTATTTTAGTGTGTGGTCACCTTTATCAGAATTGTCTAAAAAGAACTATAGAAAAGTAAACTTGATAACGTTTTTACTTTATTTTAATTGATTTACGTTTTCTAACATTCAATCGTCATTTTCTCGAAAACTTTCCAATATAAGAGGGCAAAATTTTAGTACTGTCTGATAGAGAATTAAACGATCTTTCAGAATCAAGGAAAAAAATATGATGTTGCCATTAAAAAAAATCGATGACGTCATTACTCGAAAACAAATGACATTTTAAAATCGCATTTTACGCTAAAATATGTATTTTTTAAATTAAAAATCGACCTGTTCGAGGATTTTTCCCAAGAAATAATTGTTTCGTTTTTATTGAATTTATTCCATACTTTTGGCGCATACTATATATTAGCTTAAAATATCGTTCTAATACACTAAAAAATGTTACAAAAGTTAATAATAAAGAATATATGGATAGATATTTTGGGTGTAATTCAACGCTGGTTGAGGCTTTAGTCCACAGAGTAGTTAGGTTCACACAATATTATTAATGTCTAAAAATATATAAAAAAAAAGTATATTCCATGTTAAAAAGTATGCCAAAGACAATAATTTAACTCACTGCAATATCGGTACTTTTAATTTACATACAGTGCAAAATAAACTGTAAACGTCCTGTTTATAATAGTTACTCTTTTGTATTGTACTTAAAATGTATATTTTTTAATTAATAAATTTATAAGTTTCGAAAAAATAACAAATTGTTTTGATTTTTGTTAACAAACGCAGCCCACAAACAAATCAGGCGAAGATTGGATGTGTCTTGAAATGTGAGGAGACCATATAGATAATAGATTGTAATATGTATGTAGTATGAGGGCGTTTGCTTCATTTTTTAAGTTTAGTTATTGTTATCATCAACTTTTGTTTTAATTATATTAATTATCGAGTATAGTCCTTTTAATTATTCTTAATGACATGCGTGCACTTTAAACAATGAACATTCAATTATTTTCCAACGACTAATGTGATTTTTAGGTGGTATTTCTTTTGAGACTCTATGTTTATAACTTTTAAACGGGAAGTAATACAGAAAAATTTTTCTAATAAAACTCTATTAGAAAAAAGAGAGCTTTTTAACGGGAACAAAATTTTGGTATGTTTCTGGAAAAAATATAATTGATGACGTTCTTAGTTGTTTCTGTCAAATCCCAAAGACAATACTTTCCATTGAAAATGGAGCTTACCTTATCACATTTAAAATTTATTTCAATTTTTTTCATCCGAATTTATATTAGAATTTTTAATAATTGTCAAACGTAGATGCTGTAAATATCAAAGTGACTGGAACAATTTCAAAACCAATTATTTCAATTACATTGTGTTTTTCTTCCTGTAAAGGCAAAAACGCGTTTTCAAATTCCATTGTATGCATTTGCGAACGACAGTTGATAAATTTATTCCAAACTACCGTCCGACTGCGTACCTACCACCCCAACCCAATCGCGTAAAGGGTGAGAAGGGTGGAACGCCACTTTTAATTTACTTAACACTTTACCAAATGCATGGCGCCAATGTATCCGGAGAAAGGTGGGCGCATGTACGAAATGCGAGCGCATTTTTTTAGTTTCGGAAGCAGGAAACGTGGAACTGCAAAGTGGGAACATGCGTTACTTTCGCAGCAACAATCACGCGTCAAAATCACGGAAAGGGGATAGAGGAAACGCGAGCAACTCCACCTAATGCAACGCCGTATTGAGGGGGTGGTAACAATAACTACTAGATTAAACGAAACGAGAAAAGGATACCGCTGCACGGGTGGCAGTACGATACGTCATTGCACATGCTCCTAAACTACCGGGGGATGACACAATCTAAACTTGCAAAATAATTAGATTAGTTTCGCGGTGATTGAGTACGTGAAACGTGGACAGAGCTCTGCAACCTGCACCCCAATCCGATGTTAAACTTAACGATAAACCACTCATAATATCCGAACTTTAACCCCATGCGTAGTGAAATAATCCCCGCTCTAAAACTATTTTAAAATCTAGTTCCCTTTGTTGCTTCATCTGTTCTACTAGGTGTCTAGATTGGACCCGTATAACTGTAGATCGCCCAAACTGGCTATTTAACAGCAGCCGAAAAGCTGCAAGTCGTTCTCCACGTGCGGATTCAACAGGTTAAGGCTCAGAGTCAAGTTCAAGGTAACTGTGACATCGATTTTGCAGAAATTTAAGGTAATTCCTGATTGTGTTTGGAGGAGAGTCTAGACGGCGTCAAGCGGAAGACTGCAAGAATTTTATAGTTACATAATGCATGTTCTTTTGAAAATGTGTAATGCTTGAATAATTACTAGTTATTTAAATATAAACATTTAATGCATGCAAAAAAATCTTTTTAATACATGTGAAGAAAGAAGAAAGAAGAGGTTTCTGGAGAAAAATCATACTGATGAGCTTTTTATTTCGTTTTTTTATATTCTTGTTTATGCTTTCGTTCCTAAAAAGTTTTAAAATATAAGCTGTAAATAAGTTAATATTGATTTACAAAAGAAGAATGCTGTGTAAAATACTTTTTAGCAAATTCTTGCACTATTCAATATAGTGTAGTTAATAACATAAGTATACCTACGTGTTAATATATATCTTGCATTTTCCAATGTCCTAATTTTATAGTTGTAAAACGCACATATGATTACAACGATGCAAAATCCTGTCTTTCTTTTTCTAATTTAAAAATCATGAATTTAAAAATAGACATGTCTCCTTCTACAAAACTATATTACATATTACTTTGTAGATTAATAGTTAGGAACTATTTATCAATTTAGCAATAATGTTTTCGAGAATGAAGTTATTCTAACTTTGTAAAAAGTAATGTTTCAATATTATATAAAAATATATTAACACTTTCGATGATTTTGGAAAAAGTGTACTATTTTACATAAATTTAACAATAAATATTATATTAATAGAATAATTATTTTAATAAATTAATTAGTCCTTCGACTTATTGTATAGATAATTTCGCACTAGTTCAATAATATTATGTAAAAGTAAGAAACATTCTGCACGGTGGACACAAAAAATGCTAATTAAAAGTTAAAATTTCGAATGCTGTTTTAGCTACAAAATTTTGTAAACATTTCCTATGTTTTTTAAACCAGTGTTAATAATTTCAAAAATATTACCATCCTGACAATAAGCTTTTTGTGTGTATATGTTACAAAAAGTATTTATTTCTCACAGTTATTTTTTAATATATTTTATTTTTCACAAATACTTACAAAAAGTGGTACAAAAGTGTACAAAAAGTTCTCAACATTTTATTAAAATCTACTGATATACGACACTTTTTTTATTTATTTACAAAAATCTTTGTTTAATGCCATTCCTATCTTTCCATACTAGTAATTAAAACAAAAATATTGCCATTAAACTCTAGACTTTTATAAATTTTGTCTGCAGGCACTAAGTTGTTTTCTATCAATATAATATTTAGAAAATGACATAATAAATATGGAATAATGAAATATGTATTTAAATTACTGTTATTTTGATTGAAATATTTAATATATATTTAATTTATATTTAATATAAAATATATATTTAATATTTCTCCCATTTTACACAGAATATTCATTAAATATGTGAGCCTCATATTTTTACAAAAAATCAGTTTCTACTTAGTTCTCACAATTTTAAGTTGAATAATATATAGAGTGTTACAAACAAGTAGGTCAAACCGCTAAGCACAAATTCTTGTCATTTTTTGAGCAGTTCAAATAATTCTAAACTAAATTGCACCCGTTTCCACTAAACCTTCGCCAAGTCTTACTTTTCTATACGCTTCTATTAATTCCAACTTTCCGCAAATTTTCTTCTGTTATTTCTTGACATGCTTGTCTAATTTTATTACAGAGGTCTATTTTCAATAAGATTTTTATTTCAGTCGAAATTTAAAGTTACTTAAATTTTTAAGGTTTTTCTTGTCGTCCTGCAATAAAAAAAAGATTTTAACACAAATAAATAAATTTCGTTATATTGTTTTCAATAATATTGAAAAACAAAAAAAGGTCCTTGCATTTACACTTTACATCTAATTTTCTATTTTTCTTTTATTTTCAACACCTTCTGGACGGTTATACTAAAAATATACTTCCCAATTCTACTAATACTTATTAGAAGCGCTGTATAAGAATTACTTTTCAATATAACTTAAGCAAACGTGACAACAGAGAAAAATAACAGGTTTTGGAGTGATAAACTTTCCATCGTGGTAGGTTGTAGGGGAGACCAAGTACGAAAGTAACATATTTTTGTAAAGCCGGATAAATAGAAAATTAACAAAGTTATATAAATTTACTTACTATAAGTCGTTTCCTTGGCATTTTATATATAGAAGAAAAATAATATTGAAATAATTAAAGTTCATATTGATGTACAGTTAATAAAAAAGTAGATAGTATATAACCTACCCAATGGTGTGGGTCAAAAGTAACAGAACATGGGGACGTTTGTAACATATGAATAATAGATAATAACTAGGTATAGAAAGTTAGTATTTACAACGTATTTGTTTATGGATTATACCTATATAAAAGTAAGTTGTAGTGCAGGTGCATAATATATTGTTTTATTTGAAAAACAAAAAAAATAAATAAATATAAAAATAGAATAATGAAACAAAAAAATATAAAATAATAATAATTTTTTTTTTTGGTAATAACAAAGATTCCTATCCCTATCTGGCTTTTGCACGGTCGCTCTGTCGCCATACTCGTCCATATTCCATATTTGGGATGGACGAAGTTTTTCCCAATCCATAACAATCTTTCCCACGATCTGTTGTTCGTTGTCTTTTATTAGACATCCTAAATAAAGAGAATGAATTTGTATATTCCCACACAGTATAACAAATACTGAAGTAATTATCTGGATATCTACAGAATTATCATTTTAAACATGGCAAATACGATCATAGGTATTAAATATGAGGGACGGTTGTAACATGTTACAATCGTCCCTCTATGGCATTCTTACAATCGTACCATTACGCATTTTTGACACGATTGACAGGATACTTGCTTAAAACTTTTTTAACGATTATTTTTAATTAAAACACCATGCTTAGGTTATAGCCACTATTGGTATTAACTGAACAAGCCAATAAAATAATTCAAAATAACGTTCAGTTCTAGGATTATGCATAGATTAAGATAAAGAATGGAAACTTACTTTGCATATCATTTTGCACCGTGCAGGTCTTAACTCGAACTAAAACACACTACGGATATTGTTGTTCAAATAAGTTAATGTAGATGTCACTGCGGACTCTATAATATCATCCATCAATCAACCATATCAACCAACTCGTGTTACTTTCGTACCCGGTCTCCCCTACAGCTTTAGCTGAAGCATATCTAGTTATAAAAAAATAATCATCAAAATTGCATTACTCACAACAATTTTACAGGAGTATGAAGGTAAGAAAGAAAACACAGTGTAATTAAGAGATATTATTTACTTTTTTAACATTTTTAATTGCTTAGTTTTCGAAATATTGTACTTTTTTGATTATATTACATGATTTATTAAATTTACTTATTTTAATTTTTGAAATTAATTAGATTAATTTAAATTCGCAAGTTAAGTCGAATTACTCAGAAGAAAGAGAAACACAAAAAAGTAAGTTAAAAATTAAACATTCAATACTTTTATCACTTCCGGAAATGTGTACTTTCAATAAAATACATTCTGCTGTATCTTTTCGTAATGTCAAAATTTCAAGTAAATATCCCAAAGAGAACCATCGATAAGTTTTTTAATTGCAACTTTGACACCCTATATCTTGAAGAAGGAGGTACTAAACGAAAAATTGCATAAGTATATTATTGCCTAAATAATCTGTAGTTTAGGACTTGGTCTACTATTTTGTAACATCCACTAAAAATACACTGAAAATAAAAATGGTCATTTATTTGATAATGGGGTCGAAACGGGTTGAGTAATATTTGTAAAAAATGGCATATTGTTATAGTTTTCAATAGTTTTGACAATTAAATTAAATATAACGAATATGACGGTTAACGGATGTCGCTTATGTTGAAGAGCTAATATATACAGGGTATTTCAGGAGGAAATATACATACTTCAGTACGTTATTCTGCGCTCAATTTTAATCAAAAAATTTCTTATGAACTCAGGTCTGAAAACGCTTCATTTGATATGAGGATATGAAGAATGTCAAATTTAAAAAAAAATAATTACATTTTCTTTAATAACTCTCTACTACTTTGAGTTAAATTCCTGAAATTTTGTATACGTAAGTTGCTTGGTACGGAAAAAGTGAATATTGTTGTCAGATTTTGTACGAGACATCATGCCAGCAGATTCGAATTTTGAGAATTAGATAGAGCAACGCTAATCGTCAACTACTTTCAATGATGCTTTTTACTGATGAAGCTAATACATAATTAGCACTCTATTACATAATTTGCATGCATCATCTTTAGATGAGTTTTTGACGGCTGCTCCTAGACACTTCAATAAGTTGTACATTTCTTAAATAGAAAAGGTAGGGAAAAATGTTTTTCTATTCCGAAATGACATACATCATGGCACAAAAAAGTTGAAGCGATTTAAAAGGATCCTAATGGTTGCTTGTGGCGCACTCTGGGATATATACAGCCGTTCATAAAATTTGAATTCCCGTCCCAAGAAACCTCCGCGTACAAAATCTCATGAATTTAACTCAAAGTAGTCG
Source organism: Monochamus alternatus (assembly GCA_037114965.1). Classification (NCBI taxonomy): domain Eukaryota; kingdom Metazoa; phylum Arthropoda; class Insecta; order Coleoptera; family Cerambycidae; genus Monochamus; species Monochamus alternatus. Next base: position 38,742,167 of record CM073435.1, read on the forward strand.
AAAATTATTTAAGAAAATGTAATAATTTTTTTAAATTTGACATCCTGTATATTTTAAACGAAGCCTAATTTCCTAGGATTTTTTTTTGCTTAAAATTGATTCAGAATAACATACTGAAGAATGTACATCTCCTCCTGAAACACCCTGTATAGAAGAGGTTATACAGGGTGATTCTTATATTTCTTCTTAACCTACATGCATCATCAACTTGATAAATTATAGCTGAGGACAAATAATGACGAATCGTGAAAAAAAAATGTGGTCAAATATTTTTAATTTCGGAAGTTTACAAAAATTTATAAGATGAAATTTTTTGTTTATGAAAATTAAAAAGTAAACAATTCAGGACGATATCTTTGGTAGTTGTAGCAGTACTTTGTTATCAGTTGTGGTCCTATTCGAGTTTATTTTCACGCGATTATAAAAGTATAGCGCATAATTTCTCAAACGAAGAACCTAAGGACATGATATTGGCATTCGGGGAATCACAGCAAAATTCAATGGTTGCAGCTCGTCTTTATGCCCAAAGGTTTCCCCAAAACCGGCAATTTCCGGCCGAGGACTGGGCAACATGGGGTAACCATTAGACCTAGGCAAATTGTTCCAAGGGATCTTTCGCTTCGAGTGAGCTTTACCTTTTTTTATTTCTTAGTTTTTATTAATAAAAAATTTCACCTGATAAATTTTTGTAGACTAAAAATATGTTACTACATTTTTTCCATTCCGCAGATCACTCTGTATATGAAATATGTTTAAAATTATGCGAGGTTCCATTTGAAATAAGAATGTTAATGGGCACTTCCGATATAACTAGTTGCCAAGTCCCTAAAATATGTTTTTAAATAGTGCTCATTATACTAACAGTAGCCAAAGTTTGAATTAAATACTTTTAGAAACATCCTGTATGTGGCGCGTTCAATAAAGCTGAGACACCTGGTGTAATTTCAAAGATAAGGAAGGATATTTTACACATTGGAACATTAAAAAATACTAGGACAATCATTGGGTGCATAATCTACTTGAGAAATTATTTGTTCTGTATCTTTTTGTTTTCCGGCATTCTAATTTTTGACGGTTCGAGCTCTTTGAAATTCTCTAAAATTTTGTTTTTTGCAAATATCTCCATAACTTCCACTAAACCGATTTTAAAGGAATTAATAATATGTGACAATCGTCTAACTAAAGATAATTAATATGGTAGGTTTATCATATCGTATCATATTTGGTAGAACTACGTATTATCACATGCCAAATTTCGTTAAAATTGACTTAAAACGATTTCAGAGATATTCGCGAAAAAAAAAATTTCGCCCAATTTCTAAGAGCCTTTGAAAAATTACAGTTGGGATAAACCAAAATATGAGAGTAAAATAATTTTTCAATTTGAATAACTATCCAATTTTTTTTGCTTAGTAGATGTCCACCCTGTATGTGTATCTACAAACTCCTATTGAAATTTCAGGGAGAGTTGCCTGTATTTCATCTTTAAATCACTCATTAAGAACGGTATGGGTTCCATAATTAATTACAAAAAAATACCATTTTAATTATCTATAATAGCCAGCGGTAACAAACAGCCTGTGTATCCGAATAAAACCACCTGTAGATGGAAATATCCTAAGAAAATTTAACTATATAGTAGAGTAAGTACCTACTTTATCTTATTTATGACCACAGAGCTTCTTGAAAAAAAATCAGGTTTCTACAAGGTATATGGAACAGTTAGGAAGCTATTAGCAAATATTATAGCCAAAAACATGGACTTTTAATTGCAATGTTCGTACAAATCACACATAAATGACCTTAAAAATGAATTAATAGGGAAAACATAGAATATTATATCTCCCATCTCGTTTTCACCTGACTGAACGAGTAAACTATTCAGCTGCAGCATTAATTAATGATGTCCCTAATTCTTCTGTTCTCAATTATTTTTGTTGGAAAGAACGGATATTTGAGCGTATGATCTTTATCGTTTTTCAAAATATTTCGTTTAAAACTTGATGAAGAATTATTAGCGACATCGTACGATTTTTAATTTTATTTTAGGATTTCTATACTCTTAAATTCTGATGTTATTAGGAAACATCACTGTAGTTATTTATTGAAAGAACTTTAGAATTAAAGTAGATGATAAAAACTATTTATACAATATTTTAACAATTCAAAATCGCCTTAACTTGAACGGTATAATACGCCCTTGAATTTTATGCACGCAATTAGAAAACGCCCTGTATATAGTTGCGGCAAACATTCAGACGACTTACGTCACGACTGACGTTACGCAATTGTTTTTATTGTCAACATAAATTTCGATATATCGTCGCGTTAAGAACAATTCTTTTTTGTAAATTAGTACAATATATAGTGCAAATTTTTAGTGTAGTATAATAGTTTTACTATTCTCAGTTTCGCTTTCGTATACATTTTGTTGAAAATATAACGAATTATTTATTTGTTCGTATGACGTAAGTCTGTGATTTCTTGCCGCAACTATACATCATATATACACAATTTAAACTCATTCTTCACTTCATTCTATTAAGTAATTGTACTTACTTCTAAATTATATACAGCAGAGGAAAAAAATGCTTAAGCAGGCATACCAAATAATTGTTTTTCTCGATTCAAAATATTCCTTTTCTGAATAATGAGAATCAAAAATATAGATTACCTAGAAGCGGTGATTTATTTTCTTAATTTTCATGTAATTATTTTTGTTTAAAAATAACTAAAAAAACCCTGCCGAATTTGGTTCACTTGCAACATTTCCATTATTAAATATATATGATGAAATGAAATGATAGCTTCAAAAATATATTCTTAAAAAATAACTATTAACGATTGGATTACTTATCACTGCGTCCTGGAGCATTATATATTTTACTTTTCACATAAATTTTTCCACTTACCTAGTTTAAAAATAGGTTGAACGAAATTAGGACATTTCACAGAAATTCTGACCGAATTATTTTTGATTGCAGTGGGCCTCAGGCCAAATGTATGTGACAGCTGCATTTTTTCAGTTGTAAATTGCGAAAATATGTATAAAAAAACAATAAATAATTTTTTGAATTAATTTATTTAAATATTGTTGAGAATATGACACAAATTTGAATAAATAAAAAATGGTTAATGGTTTAATTTGAAATAAAATGTACATATCAAGTAGCCAAGTAGATATACAGTGGCGCGTTATTCATAGGGCAAAATAAAAAAGATATAAACTGTAGTTTATGTGTTGAATGTTAAAATACCTATCTTATATAACACACCACTGAGAATATGTAATCACAATTCATCAATTTGGATATATTTGACAATTTTATGAATTACGTGAATATGTTATTGCTGATTTATAATATTCTTATATTTAATTATATATTTTTCAATACATATTCAAAATCTAATCATATGGTATTATAATCTTCTTTCAAATGTCTATATTGACATGTCTACTGATATTTATTTCTTTCGCGATTTCACGTTTTAAAATATGCGAAGAATATTTCCTTGTACATCTATCAAGTACCTCAAAGTTAGTAAAGTTTAAATTAACTGTATAAATGTCTACTCGCTTTTTAATTTATATGATCTACACATCCACAATAATTTAAATAACTATAATTGGCTTAGGAATGTAAATATTCAAAAGAGATCAAATGAACTTCTACAAAGCTAACAGGAATTAGTAGAGTAACTAGTGCATGAGCAGGTTGAGCACGAACACGAACAGGATTTTATCAAGATCGGATAAGAAGAGTGAACAAAAATAAGATGAGAGGTCACGTATTTCCGTTATGCAACCCAACATACACTAACGGTGTATTTTATTACGTGGCTAAAAATAAATGTTTTAAATTACATTTTTTCTTTAATTTCCTGAAAAAAATGTAAAATTCAATTATCTAATAACTACTAAATACCAATGAATAATTATAGACTTCCAAGAAATAGTTAGGAAAGATTTTATTTTGATTTTTTTCGCCCAGTCAACAATAACAGTACTATACTACAAGATTTTGTTGCCTACAGTGCAGGAGGTAGAAAATTGGGTGGCGTTGTAATGTCAGAAACTGGGCAAAAAGGTAAGTTTTTCTCATTTTTGCGAATGCAGATAATTTTAAAATTACTCGCATCCACAACATTACCTTATCGCGAGTGTTTTGTTATAAAAAGTGAGGAAGTAATGTGATAAGTTTAAATAAATTAGATATAATTTTAGAAGAAATCATCACTGACAAAATTCATAATGGCGGGTAAAAGGTTACTTGATAGACGTGGTTTACAAAAAAAATATTTAATTTTCGTTTAAATTTAGTTCAACATATAAAAGCAGATGTATTTGCGTGAACGAAATTTAATGATATACGCAGTAGTGTTGCGTGATGGTGACACGGTGTAATTTTATCCCTTAGGTAAACGAAATTGTGTTGTTACTTTTGTACAATTAAGGGCATATTTGTTTCATCGTACGCATCTCTGCCCTTCCATTCATTTGGAGAAGTGAAATGGCTAAATATGACGTATGTTCTTTTATCTATCGAAATTGTTCTACTCTACTGTAATAATAAATGCATTCTTGTATGTAATTGTGCTTGTAAAGTAACTGTTATTTGTAGATGGTTACAGTTTTAGGTCACATAACTTTATTCTAAACAGCAGTTCAGCATTTACTCTTTATTATATTTTAAGTGTTCCTAAACATATTTAGTGGTGAAAATTTAGTTTTAACATGATGTTTTAACAGGTAAATAAAAAAAATGGATCAGCAATTTTGTCTGCGCTGGAACAACCACCCTACAAATTTAACAGACGTTCTAAGTAGTCTTTTAAGAAGAGAAGCGTTGTGTGATGTTACTTTAGCCTGTGACGGAGAAACCTTCAAAGCCCACCAAACAATACTGTCTGCGTGTAGTCCATACTTCGAAACAATTTTTATACAAAATGCTCACCCTCATCCTATAGTTTTTCTCAAAGATGTCAATTACAACGAAATGAAAGCATTGTTAGACTTTATGTATAAAGGGGAAGTTAATGTTTCTCAGAACCTTCTGCCTATGTTCCTAAAAACGGCCGAGGCTCTTCAAATACGTGGTCTCACGGATAGCAATTCTTTAAGTAAAAACGATGAGTTGTCGGAAGTGCCAAGGAGAGATAGGGAACGGTTAATGGAAAGAGACAGTCCGCCGAGTGAAAAAAGAAAACGAAAATCGTCTTCGAACTGTGATATGACATCTAACTCAAACCCTGAAAGATATAATGACTCTCAGGTATGTTCCTTTAAATTTTTATTTTTAATTACCTATGACTCTAACGCTAGCACTTTTAATATAATTTTATTACAAATAATTTACAAAATTTGACATAGCTATACTTATAGTACTCTCAGCGTTTGTACATTAGAAATTTAATTTGTGTCAGCTTGAATTACTTTCGATGATTTATTTTACAAAATTTAGATAGTTTAGTAATAAAAACGGATACTTTAATTCGTTTAATAATATTTTTTACTCAATAGAAATTAATATGCAGCCGTTTTGACATTTTAAGTCATTTTCAGAAGTATAAATTTTGTATTAAAAAAACTAACAGTGGTATGAATTGAGATTTTTTTTTTATTAAATAGCTTTAAATGTGGGATTTATTTAATTATTTAAAACAATATTTATTCCAGTTTTATTTTAAATGTTTTAAAATGTGATATAGGTTATGTATTCCTATACGATCCTGTTTATAAACTTTTTCCATTTTAATTTATAAATGAGATATTCACATAGATATTTATTATGTGGCATAAGATGTGTTTTAATAATTATTTCGATAAATAAGTTGAATGGGTTCTAAGTATCACCTCAGTTGCTTAGCATACTGTTGGTTCTAGGAAAAATTATGTTTACAAATTGGATGGGTCCAGGAAAAGTCCTTGAGGGTAGAGCAAGGGGTACCAGAACCTTTTTATTTTTTTGTCTTATATAATTATCACATGGTGGCTTGTTGATATGGGCATACCTAGTAGACGATGCTCATAGATAAAAAAACTTAACTAATTAACTTTAAATGGTGTTGTCTTAAATTGAAACTCTCAATACCCATATTAAAACTTAAATTTATTTCATAATTAGGGAAACTACACCAAATTATAAAGAAATGGTCACTACAGGTTGTCCGATAATTTATAAATTTTTTCCTAAGATGGGCAAGCTTGAGTATGCCCGAATGAATGTTATATCTTCGACAATTTCCGCCAGGGGTGCGAAATGTATCTTTACTTATGGTTGCTACAGGTTTAGAAAACCGGGAAAAGTCAGAGATTTTTATAATGGTCAGGGGAAACGGAAATTTCAGGAAAATAACGAAATTTTAGGCTTACAACGGCTCTGTTTCTTAATAATTTTTGAAGTAATTTCTGAATAGTAAGATCTAATTAATAAAACTTAGTGCATCCTAATAAATTTTTAGATTATTTGTTGCAGGCATATACTATTTTTAATTCAATTATTAGTGTAGGTATAAGTAACCACGGAAAAATAATGAATCACTTTTTTTTTAAATTTTATATAAGTTAAAGCATGTAAAAATGCAATTTGTTAATTGTTGATTGTACTTAATTTGCTTTTTATATGTATATGTAGGGAAGTTTCTAGGCAAATTTAAGTGGAAGTTAAGATTCTTAACAATGAAAATAAATTTAATAAAAATATGAGCATGTGTTAGGAAGCATTTAATTTTCGAGGTACAGGGTATTCAGTATGTGGTAAGACATTTTTATGCATTTAATTAATAATAATAATTACAACTAATAAAAATTAAAACATTTCTTAAAATTTGTAATAACATTTGCTAGATATCAAAAGATAACATTTTCCTATATTAAATTATTGTGGAAAATTAACTACAGACCGCTACTGTAGGTGCATAAAAACCAAATTAGGAAATTTTCACAAATAAATAAATAGTATCAAAAATTTATAATCACATTTTTATGTTATTTTATTTATCTTAATTACCCAAACTATTAAATCTTAAAAATAAAATCATATTTTCTCGAAAAATGCTCATATTTACTCAAGAATGAAAAACAGTTTAATTCTTGTAACATGTAGTTTTTAAATGTGTATCAATCAAGTTTTAGTTAGTAGATTTTACTATTCAAAAAATGCATTGTAGATACATGTTCATGTGAACTTTTTGCCTAGAATCAATCATCTCGTAAATATTCTTGACATATCTAATTAAGTAACACCAACTATACTTTCTGTAGTTTTAAGGTGTAAATTTTTCTTTATTGAAATTTTACTATTATTTTCCTCAATAACTATTGTGACTTTTATTCACTTTTATACTGGAAACATGGAAAAGCCAGGGAATTTAAAAAAATTACTCCTGTAGCAACCTTGTTACTTACTGTAGCTGCTGACAAACCATTACATTTTTTTTTTCTTTATAATAATTTATGTAAATTCTTTAATAATAATTGTAAACTGAGTAAATAACTAAGATAAATACTTACCGATAGTGATTCTTACAGACTAAATTTAAACTATGGGTTTATCCCTTGGCTAGTACTGCACATTCTTCGCTTGTGTTTGTGTTATATGTTACAATCTTAAGCGTTTATAATTGCTTTTATTCATTAATGTTAAAGTTAGAGTCAGTGGTTTGGGGGGAAAGTTTTTGTTGTTTACGAATTGTGACTTCTAGTATAGTGTTTCGTTCATTTCTTAAAATTGTAGCAAAGTTTAGTAATTTAGCATTCAGTCAAAGGTTTAAAAATTGAGGAAATTCCAAATATGTCAGGATATAGAGTGCGATGTGTATAATGTTTTTATATATTAAACTACGGCTTCCTGACGGTATTAATAACAGAACAATCTTATACGAAAGAGTTCTATCTTTGTGTGTTTTTTATTTTTTCTTTTCAATTATGTATCGAAAAATTGTCACTAGGACGCAGCCGTTGTTGGTGTGGTGTGTCGCATGCTATTTTTATTTTTTATTTTATAAAAATACACTGACACTGTTGTAGAATTACGAAATAAAAACTTTTGTCTCGTATCTCCTACAACAGTTTTTACCCACTCAAGTATCAATGCTCAACCTTTAAAATGTGAATACTGATCTTTTAACTCAATAATAAAATACCTGATTGCACAAGTTATTTTGCGATAGTGTAGATAACCTTTTAGTGTTAAAAAAATGCAAACTTTTTTGTATAAGACTTTTCTTTAGTTTTATTGGGTTTTTGCCACACTTCTGAAAAATAATAAAAATTAATTAAATAAGCCCTTGCGCCAAACGAAACAGTCAAGGGTTATTTTTGAAACTAAGTTTCACATCAGTGTGGCAAAAACCCAATAAAACTAAAGAAAAACTAAAATTATGCCACAAATAAATAGCTTCAGACAATATAAGACTTTTCTATTACAAATATCATCAGGGAGCTGTGTTTTAATTTTTATACCTGTTTTACACTGGCAATTTATTCATGAATTAATTCATAAAGTCGCTTCATGACGTAAATTGACAAGTGTAATGCATAAACTTTGATGTCAAATAAATTCATCGATTTCTTCATGAACTTATTCATGAATTAGAGCATGTTCTAATTTCTCGTCAATTTTACGTGAATTTCAAGCATACCAACTGGTAAAAACATATTTTTTTCATCTGTTTTGTTTTGTGCCGACCGACATACAACCAGTTAAGTTAGGTTATGGTAGATCATTTTATGTTTGCTTATATTATAATTGATTTATCTTGTTATTTTAAAAATGAGCAAATTTTAAGTCAAAAATCGGTTAGACGTGAAAAGGTAAATTCTTTAATCTTGTTAAGGCGACAGCAGTTAACCATTTTCTTCTAATAATATAATAATAATAATAATAATTTATTTGCATAGTAACATTATTGTAATATACATTAGCATTCAATGTATTCGGCAAACAAATTGAAATACCACAAAAGGCGAACCTTGTGCATGGTTGAGACTAAAATCTATGTAACTTAAACATAAATATAATATACTACCACATCAAATTTATCATATTTAAATTTACTTTTAGTAAAATAAAATACTAATTATCTCTAATAGGGAAGTAATTATAAATGTATTCCTACAAACTACATATACATATTGACTTTATGATTATACATTTCGTTAAAAAAAGAAATAATTAAGCCACTACCATATAATTTGTGGATTAGTTTACTAATAACAACATAACCCCAAAAAAACATACTATTTGACTATTTGTTTGTGTTGGTAATACTAGAAAATTTGAACAATGTTTCAAATAAATTCACGGAATTTCAGTATAGTGTAAACGAAATATTGTCGTGAAGTTCACGGAAAAATTCATGAATAAATTGCCAGTGTAAGGGCCGGTTGTATAAAAAGTACCTGAACTGCCGTTCAATAGAACTTAGTTCAAATTTTGAACCTGGTTTATTTATATGTATATTGTATAAACGAAGCTAATGTGTAGTTCAGCTGAACTATGCATTACCGAGGTTGGTAGAAGTGAGGCTTGCTGAATTTTGATTTTTAACTGTGACATTTGACAATTTAACCTAAGTTGGCGCGAAATTTGTCCAATTTTGTAAGGTTATATTCTACCTTTTGAGTTTTGTTTTACTGTAGATATCTTTAACATTCTGTTTAGGATATGTTACTTAAATAATAAATTATATAGTGTTTTATCCATGTTTCATCTAACTTACTTTCAGTGATAGTAGTAGTGGGTATTTCTCTCCCATCTATTTTAATTCATTGCTATTGCAGAACAAATAAAGACAACGTAATGATACCTGTGGAGTTTTTTAATAATATTTTTCTTTAATATCTTATAATTAACTGTTATAATAAATAATTAAATACAAAATGGTTTACATTCTCAGTTTCTGCTTCAAGTGGAGTTAACTAAAAGTTCTTGGATTTTTTAGGATGCTTCCATAAATAAACTACAGATATAGTTAATAACTCTTTATAACAAACGCAATCGCAGCAAAAAATCAATTTCCCTTCACTTTACAAAATGATTTCATTATTGTTCTCTAAATTGACACTTCTAGGATTTACTAAAACCCTTCATCATCTGTTATGGGTTAGTCTAGTCCATCGTAACAAAACGCAGAAAAATACTCAAAAATGTATAATTCAATATTCGAGTTTATAATCACTTGTCAAGTGTCAAACTGCTGAACTGCAGTTCACTTGGTTAAACGGCCGAGATCGGTTAGTCAGTTTAAACTACAATTTGATCGACGTTTAACGTTTATACAACCTGATTTTGCCTTTGATTTACAGTTTAACATTAAACTTGAGTTCAAAATCTTTATACAACCGGCCCTAAAACAGCTATTATACATTATTTGCTCTTTCATACATTCTATATGTTTAAACAGCACATAATCATTTAACGCCGCAATGTTCAGTAATATAGCAAGCCTGATATATGTAAGTTTTTTGTAAGTCGAACTCTTTCAAACTCTGAAATCAAATATCTAGGTTTGTATTTAAAAGTACGATGTTCAAAAACTGATAATGCTATTTGTAAAGGAAAAGTGGTAATGAGAAAATGCAATTAATTCTAAAAAAAAATATCTTTAAATAAAATATGGAGAAAATATTCAAAATTAATTTTTTTTAAATATATTACAGGAAATATATATCTATTTGGAATTTCGTCATATTTTAAAGGACATTGAATTATGCCATAATTTAAGAGTTTTTATAATGTTTGTAGTCCTCGAACTGGGAATTGCTTGTACACATATTTTCTGTAGTATACAAGGTGTCCCACAACAAGCATGTATTAGATTTTTAAAGTGAAATAAAATATTTACAATGACGTGGCAGTTTTGGTCATACCGAAAGTGGATGTCAACTCCTCTTATTTCAAATGGAACATGATATTTTTCATTTAATTTTCGGATTTTGTGTCTAATTTTAAGTCAACTTTGTTAAATTTACCACGTCAAAATCCAACAGTTTTTGAGTTATTCAGTTCTTATTTTTCCTTTCTTTTTTTTTTTGTTACATCATGATTGACTTATTCAGTCCAACTCGGATAATTAGCAATTTAAAAATAGTTTTATCAAAATAAAACTGAAACTTGATATCCAGAATAACTGCTGGTATACAGAGTTCTGAAAAATGGGTGACCAATTGTGACAAATTCAAATTTATTTCATATTAATTGAAATTAACACTGTGTTTGATTTTACCATTTTTTTTTTATTTTATTTTATTTCTTTTTGATTGATATAAAAAAGGATTATTAAATTGAATACAGGATGTTCTATTTAAAATAAGCGAATTATTAAGATTTCAATTTAAAATAACCGAGCTGATGCCTAATTACCATATAACCGTAGGTGTCACATTATCATAATAATTTCTTTCAATTCAGCAGTATCATAAGCTCCTAGAAAAGAATATTCCGATTTCTGTCATTTGTCATTTCCTAAATACCTTTAAGCTCATTATGGGACACTATTGGGTTATTCTTAACCTATACGCATAAACTTGGTAAATTATAGCTGAGGACAAATAAAAAATGTAGTAAAATATTTTGGAAGTTTGCAAAAATGTTTCAGTGAAATTTTTGTTTATCAAAACCAAGAAGTAAACAAATCAGAACGATATGTTTGGAATTTGCAGCAGTATTTATTATGGGCGAACCCAATTCAACAAAAAAACAATAAAATCAATATTATAATGGTAATAAGAAGACAGAAAAATGGAATGGTTAGAACTAAAATAAAATAAAATGAAAATAAAACGACAGAAAAAAATTATAAACAGAAAAATTCATCTTATAGATTTTTGTAAACTTCCGAAACAAAAAATATTTTGCTACCTACATTTTTTTCACTATTTGTCATTATTTGTTCTAAGCTATATTTGTCCAAGTTTATGCATATAGGTTAAGAATTACCTTGCATGCCAGATTGGTTAAAGAAACAACTCCGGCAAGCACTAAACAATTCTTTGAAAATTTAAAATCACTAAATTGTATCAATGAAGACAACTGTCCTGTTGAAATTGTTAAATAATATTTGAAATCTTCAACAAAAATGTAATGGTGTAAAATGGAATTATATAGTGTCAGTTTTGTTTACAATTTGATCTTTTCAGGCATCTCAAAGGTCAAATACAAGTGTACCAAAGTTAAATCCCATATCGCCGGTCGATAGGGACAATGTAGGCCCGGAGGATATGCGTGTATCCTCACCGATAATAAAGCAAGAACCCCAGCACGATTCGAGTCCCCTCGTTGATTCTTTTCACTCAATGTCGGAAGCATTACAGACTGTAAGTATCTGATTTATTATCCTCTATTTTTTTGATAAGGTATGTATGCTTACCTTAAACTGGGTACTATCGACTTTTTTTTTTAGTATTATTCACCATGAAACATGTATTTATTACATTGTTATCTTTCGCAATTATATTATTATACAGGGTGTTCAAATTTGCTGATGTAACGAGTATTATTTTACTCGTGTGTCAAAAGATGTTGAAAAATTACCTAATCTAATTCTAAAAAATATAAAAAGAGTGTAATATGGGTTAGTAGTTTTTGATATAATTGTAGATATGTATTTTCAAGCAGCTTATGAAATTGAGAATTTTTATGGTATTTTTTTTATTCATATTACAATGTTTTTGGATAGTAAACTTAATTTTCCTTTAATTTTTTTTTTTATAGTGCAAATTTGCTTTAACCATATTTAATGTCAAGTTAATGTTAAAAAAATGTATTAAATTCAGACTTTTAATTTTCTTCCATATTTGCAAGTCTTTCATTGTTTTGTTTCTCCAATTTAACAAATTATTAATCCAAATAATATCAGTCAAAAATAGTTATAAAAAAAATATTGTGGGTATATAAGATGTTTTTATCATCCGTAAACCTAATTTTAAATGGTTAAATCTTGTCTGAACTGACAAAAAGCATTTAAAAAACTGTTTAAAATTGTGACGATGTAGTAGAAGTTAATAAGATGTTATTGTTTTTAATTTTTGCACTACCATTGTCGGTTTGCCGTAAAGTTCATTTCTTGTGTTGAGTTTGCTGATATAGACTAATCATCATTTCTTGTGCTGACATCGCTGGCATATACTATTGATTTCATATGCTTCTACAAATAAACTTCTGGGGGTCATGAAATAGGTTCATCAAGCCCAATTCATTTATTAAGGTAAGAAAGTGACAAGAATTGTCTCACTTCACGGTAAAAGAAGGCAGAGCAAATGTCATTCACAAAATTATAGGTACTCTGTGTAAAATCTAGGGGTTGCAACTGGTGAACATTTTATTTGCGCTAGGATCATATTGATATCATACGACATATTGGGTTTGCTATTGAATACGTTCTGTCACAGGAGGATTTTCCTCTATTATGTGCTTCATATTTTCTTTGGTTTGTAAGATATGATGGACTCGCCCTCAACCTACACTTTCATGTCTTTGTGCCACATGAACAAATGATACTCTATGAGGATGATACCTGGCAGGAAAATGCTGTGCATACATATGAGCTGCTAAGGCTGAATTTTAAAAGACTTTTCTCACAAATCCTAAAATAATAACAATTGAAATTCACCGAGTTCAGAAACGACTAGAGGGAATATAAATTACGCTCTTTGCTAAAAAAAACTGAACATAAACAAAGTGATACCAATATGGAGATTGACATTGCGTACCATAGCGGGAATATGCACATTCTAGTCATTTCTGAACTGATTATGGTATTGAAACTGATTCACATATCTCAAAAAGTTGGGTTAAGTAAAATCCAGGGGTTACAACTGGTGAACATTTTATTTACGCTAGGATCATATTGATATCATACGACATATTGGGTTTGCTATTGAATACGTTCTGTCACAGGAGGATTTTCCTGTATCATGTGCTTCATATTTTCTTTGGCTTGTAAGATATGGACTAGCCCTCAACCTACACTTTCATGTCTTTGTGCCATATGAACAAATGATACTCTATGAGGATGATACCTGGCAGGAAAATGCTGTGCATACATATGAGCTGCGAAGGCTGAATTTTAAAAGACTTTTCTCACAAATCCTAAAATAATAGCAATTGAAATTCACCGAGTTCAGAAACGACTAGAGGGAATATAAATTACGCTCTTTGCTAAAAAAACTAAACATAAACAAAGTGATACCAATATGGAGATTGACATTGCGTACCGTGGCGGGAATATGCACATTCTAGTCATTTCTGAACTGATTATGGTATTGAAACTGATATCATATATCTTATAAAGTTGGGTTAAGCAACGTGCGAATGAAAACTGTTCAGCTAACCTAACTTCACCTCAGTGGTTTGTAACCGGCCCAACCTATAATTACGTTTTTAAATGTTTTTGACAGTGCAGTAGCATATGATAAAATAATCGTTGGATATGTAGGAGTTATAAAGAATATATCCTTCATATCTATTGACTAATTAATATTTTATCTTTATTTAGTAATTAATTACATCGGAATCCTCTCCAATCTTAATTAAAAAATTCCAACCCTCGTATACTCGAGGGTGCTGAACACTAATTTAAAATTAGCTTTTTCGGTCGAGCCTAGTTTTCGAAAAATAAATGTTTCAAAATTATAAACTATGTATACTCTACATTAGGTTGAAGTTGCAATATAACGGCAATTTATTTTGACAACAGTGTGGTGTCATGAAATAACGATGGCAGAGCCGTTGTATTGCATCCTCTGACTAATGTAATGTGTATACATAGAGGTTACAATTTAGATTTTTTTTTTATTTCGAAAACTAGACCCAACCAAAAAAGGTAATTATAGATTCCTGTTCAGCACCCTCAAATATAGGGGGGTAGAAATGTTTTAGTTATGTTTGGAGAGGTTTCCGTTGCAAATAATCACCATTTATTTTAATATAATTAACTTTCTTGATCACTAAAACTTTTAACTTAACCTATTTGTACATTTTTACATCTTATAATATTTGGACATTTTTAAAAAACTTTTTTTTTTTTTTTGAACACCCTGTATAATAATAAATTAATTTGATGTAAGTAATATTTGATAGTAATTTTGAGAATGAGTAGTTTCAAATAAATATTTTCAGGAATGGGATAAAGGATGATAACATTTAAAAGAATTAATTTTTTTTTTTTAATTAACAAAAATAGTTCATTTACATTCGGTATCATACCATAGGTTGGTTTAATATAAATGGTTCACATTATCCTATAGTGTTATTTTAATTAAAAAATCTGTTTTGAATTTTTGTCTTATGACAGCCACAATTTGATGGCAAAATTGGATTTTTCTATTTTATATTAAACTGAAAAATGCAACAAGTCAATCTGATTTCTTGTTTGGATCGCTTTTTTGAAAATTATATTAGTCATAGACAAAGGACAATGTTAAAAATAGCCGATTTTTGACTTATCCGGGGGAACGCATAAATCATAAAAAAATCAATTGATTATTGTTAATTAACATTAGAAATGGCTCAGAAATACGTCAGATAGCTGGGGAAATGTCGCTACTACCCCTAAACCTATATAAACTACCCTTAAATAGCTTTAAATGGATAATCATTAATTATTGTTATAAAATTCGTGTAAAATGAAAAAAATGCTTGAAAATGATTTGAACAGACAGTATGTCAATATAAAAAGTGATAAATAATGCTTAAATGTTCAAAAAAATTATAGATTACTGCCAAAAAATGCAAAAACTGATACTAGAGTACATTAAGTAAGTGGGGAAATATTAATTCCACCCCTAAATCTATATAAACTGCCTTTAAATAGCTTAAAATAGATAATCATTATTTATTGTTGTAAAATTCGTTTAGAATGAAAAAAATGCGTAAATCATTTTTAAGGTTCATTTATACTATTGCGACCTGAAAAATGGGCGCAAGGATAAATTACCATTTTTTCAGTACGCGCTCGCAAAGTGAGAACAATTGGCGTTATTTTGCCATTGAAAGGGCACTTTTACAGTCATTTATCACTTTTTATATTGACATACTGTCTGTTCAAATCATTTTCAAGCATTTTTTTCATTTTACACGAATTTTATAACAATAATTAATGATTATCCATTTAAAGCTATTTAAGGGTAGTTTATATAGGTTTAGGGGTAGTAGCAACATTTCCCCAGCTATCTGACGTATTTCTGGGCCATTTCTAATGTTAATTAACAATAATCAATTGATTTTTTTATGATTTATGCGTTCCCCCGGATAAGCCAAAAATCGGCTATTTTTAACATTGTCCTTTGTTTGCAAGTCCTGTTAATTAAAAACTATATACAAATTGATAGCATTTTATAAAAAAATGTTTTTTATGAAAACCCTGTTTATTTTCAAAAGTACTATCATATAATCTTGGATCTGACACATTTTGTATCTGCTATCGAGGTTTTGAATCTGCAAGTTTTTTTTTATAATCGTTTAACGATAATTAATTATTCCTCAATTAAATCGTTTATAATTTAATAAAAGTGCAAAAAACAGTAAATAAATTTGTGGTTGGCAAAACCTTATCTGAGGATATGTGTAAATGCGTGGTGCAGTGTTTTGTGATGTGCAGTGCTTTTGGTAGAGTTTTTCTCCCCTACGAAAGAAGGAAGGGATCTAATGTTAAAAATTTTGGAGTTTCGTAAATACATCTTAAAATTACTTAAAAAGAAACTATTTCGATTCAGTAACAAACATTTGGCAAATGTATTTACGACGCGAATAAACCAGAAAATGCTGTGAACCGAGACAGGCATTCACACATATCCTTTCCTTCTTTGTTGACAGACGAACTCGTGGGGGAGGGATCCTGACCTTGAAACTCTACCACCGCCTTTGTTGCCTTTATCTTCGATACCGCAACACTCCACGTTACGCCAGTACCTAGACGCCCCACCCGTGAGCCAAAAGTCGCCCAACGAACACAGTTTCGCCTTCCAAACCACCATCGGTAACATATCGATAAGGCCCTTGGACGTTTTGTCTCGGGATCAAAAGGACACCCAGTTGCAACAGTATCGACCGCTTTGCTCGGAGTATACCTTCAGCAACTCTCATGGACACATAAGTCTGTCCACGATGCCTTCTCTGTACCCGAGAGCGCCTCTGCCGGTACCGCCGGAACTGAACAAACCCACGACCACATCACACGAATGCTCAGTGATCCAGAAGAACAATCCCAAGCCTCCGACTAAACCTAACGTGGGTAGGAAGGGGAGCCGTTTTAGAACGTCGTGGTTGGAATCCTACATCTGGCTTCAGTACGACGAGGCGCAGAACATCATGTTCTGTAAATATTGTAGAAAGTGGAGCGGCGACATGCCCGATATCCGCACCTCGTTCGCAGAAGGCAGTACCAATTTTAGGTTAGAAATCGTCAACCACCATGACAAGTGCAAGGCGCACAGGTTGTGCGTTGCCAGAGAATTCCACGCCGGTTCGAATTTGAGCAAAATCGGATCGCCTTTGAGTAACACTCAGGTTTAGTCTACGAGAATGCTAGTCATAGTTTTAAGTTTTTTTTTTTAATAATGTAGTTTATATACTAAAAAACGTTATTTCTGTAAGAATTTATTCGTTTCCAAATGGTTATCGATTGGAAAATATTGAAGAGAATTAGTTGGTTTGTATTCTTCAATGAACCAACCTCCAATTTATTTATATGGGATTCATCTGAAATATGTGTAATCCTTCAAAGGAATGACGGAGGATGCGATAATGAACGATGTTCTTTAACAGTCTGTCATATTTTCAAATTAAAAACCTTGTGTGTAGTCTGCACATAACAATGTCAAAGGAATGTAACAGATAAACTATCTGCTAATTCTTGATTTTAATAAGGCATTCTTAAATAAAGCAACGTTAATCAACCTATATTTAACGAAACGGGCTTGTACCAGTAACCACACTGAACTGCTACTAAATGATACTAAACTTAAAACAACTGTAAATAGTTGAATAAGGGTGGAAAAATTCAGGGTCGGTTAATTTTTGTGTAATAATTCTTCATAAATTTTCTGAAACGCATGACATTGACTTTGCCATGCAGTGACTTCAAATTTATGTTAATAGAATGGAAAACAAATTTTCCATGTTTTATTGTAAATCTAAATTGAATATCTGAATATTTAAAAGATTTGCTTTTTAATATTTGTGAATTAGTTATGGTGTGAACGGTGCAGTATGAATTACAAAACAAATTAAAATAAATAAATGGTGAAACTTGTGATAAGTATTTTAAATTTACATATTTTTAATTTGTTAAAAAATTTAATTAAAAAAAAATCCTTTAAATTTTTCAAGGAAGAGATACACCATCTAATTCTCTTCAGTGTCAATTATTTTTTACTTTGCGATATAACTTTTTAAGTCTACCCACATACAGGGTGTTTGGAAACTTCGCTCAGAAAATTTACGGGGTGTTACTACTTTAAAAAATAATGTATCAAGTTTATGTAATAAAAAGTCCATTTGCTCACAAACAGTTGGTTTTTTTGGACATGAGCATTAAATTTTTAAAGAGAAAAATTTATGATCATTTGTATACTTAGCACGTGCCCTTTTTATCCTTTAGGGTGCGGCAATTTTAGAAATATTTTACCTTAAACTGCAACTCTATAAAAGTGAAATTTGAAAAAAATAAATGACTGAGGTTATGTAGGTTTGTTAATATTGACTTTTTGAGAAAATGTTACATGAACTTGACACAATTTTTTCGAGTGGTGTCACCGCTTAAACTTTCTGCTCGAATTTTTTTAGCATTCTATATAAGGTAGGGTTGCAAAATGACGAATCAATTGAATATATTATAAATCGAAATATTTTATTCTAATTCAATATTATGAAAACTAGAGACGTCAAACTCACAAATATTTGAAATGGTGATAGAAAAATTTATATTAAATACAGATACAGGGTGTTGGAGTACTAACCACGCTGTAACTTATTTATTGAGCAATTTTAATGGATTTTAAATCGGAGCTACCGCCAACTGTGATTTTTATTTTAATAAAATAAATTTTGTGTCGCATTATACAGTGCTATTACAGATTTTAAAGAAAAAAATCAATGAATTATTGGGGTTGCTAATTTTTAATTAGGGTCATGTTAGTACAAATACTGTAAAATTTGATTAGTTTGTGTATAAATATGAATCCGGACTTTGTTTAAAAGAATCTACTTCTTTAAATTTTGCACCATAAAAAACAGTTGACCATGGCTTCGAATTATAAAATTTGTTCTTTGCTGAGATTATGCAACAAAAAAAAGTCCATAAGTATTGGTTAATAAATAAAAATGTTATACCTAAAGTAGCTAATCACTAACACCATACAGGGTGTTCCTGAATAATGTGCAAAAAAATGAGGTTAGAATTTTATATGAAGTACCCACTGAAATGTAATTTTATATTATGATGACTGGAATGCGCTAAAAGCTGCGCAAATGGGATTGCTCATGATCAGCACCATATTTGTTTTGTGCCTCTAGCAATGGCGGAGCAGTAGGGGCTTAGCTGATTGTAAATTGAAATGAAATTGAATTCTGGATATGAAGAATTATTTGGTGCTATATGCTGGTTAATTTTACAGTCCCTTATAAAACATGACATGTTCCAACAATAACACCCACAAAAATACACAAAGAATAACACTAACGAGATACAAGATAAAAGAAGAAACCACACTGTACGCCAATGACGTGTTTATAAACAAAATGATGGGAAATTAAGAACACAATTCATATCGTACGTGCAGATGGTTATCTCTCTCGCACCCACATACATAACCAATGAAGTATGTCTTTGCTAAGTTTCATGTGCCTGCTATTGTCTGCTCCTAGGTGTGGTACCTTTATTTGGATGCACAATGGAACTAAACACATTACATACATTTCAGTGGAAGTACCCCTATTAAAATCGGTCATGCAATCTACCCTCAATTTTTTTGCACATTACTCGGGATCACCCTGTATACATGGCATATATAAAATTGAATTTATTCATTTTTTTCTTGAAATTATATTTCATACCATGTATTGATTAGTGATTTTTATCTCGGTGCAAACAAAAAAAAAATTACAATTCACATACAAAAAAAACTAAAAATAAATGAAGGAACATAAAAATATGTTTTAAAAACAAAATATCAATTAATTAGATTGCTATATATACAATTGACATCAAGTTAAAAATAGTTGACATTAATAATGTTTAAGATTAATTCTATGAAAAAATACAGACAATTTAATATTGTTTATAGGATACAGATTTATATTAAAACTGTATTTAGTATTTTTATTACTAACTTGTAGCTTAAAAGATTTGAAGCTTGTTTAAACTTCGAAAGTAATTTATTATGCGCCACTTAAAATTTTCAAAGTTTAGTGCTATTAAACTTAGAATCGTGATCAGAAAAGAAAAACTTTAAGTTTTGTTCCGTTTACTGATATCATTAATGTTTTTGTTTTTTAATTAATCATGAAGAAGTGCTTGCATTTTCCTCTAAAAGTTTGATAGAAAAAACATCATTCAGTATGTACATAATATAAGAATAATTAAATATAATAAAAATATATTGATATTGCCTTCTAACTTTTAAAGATGTTTGATACACATAAAATGTGCCAATGACCAAACCGAGATATTCTCAGAGAATTCTAAAGGTCGTAGACTAAAGTGGTTTTTTAAAAATGATTTCGCCTTTTTAGATCGTTAGGAATGTATGTGATAAATGTATAAGATAGTTTGGTTGTGATTTTAATTCATATTAAAATTAAGGACAGATACGGTTCCATTAAAATTGAAATGTGTATTTTTGGATATAAAAAGGCTAGTGTTAATAGGTATTGAAGAGAGATAATTAGATGTGGTATCAAGAGATTTATTTTAACGTATCAAATATATATATTATTATATTTTAGATGTGCAAGGATTGTTGAAATTAATGAGCTTTAATATTTTTTAAATGTATATTTTATAATGAATATTAAAATTTATATTATTTTAATCGTTACTATGTATTGTTTACTATTTAAAGTTATTGTTAAATAGTTTCCAAAATAAATATTGAAACATTTATTGTCTTTTATTTCATACAAAGCTATATAAAACCTGATTTTTTTTTTTAGGAAATTCGTAATAATTATTTTAATTGTTTTCTGTAAAAGTATTTAGAAGGCGGTATAACCTCACAACATTGTAATATTTATACTTTTATGATGGACGTATGTACAAGGCCTGAAAACTAAGTTCATTAACTTGTCGTCATTTGTTCACATTGACAGCTATACGAACGGGTTGGTAATATTTTTTGACCTTGGTGTCAGTGTTCCATAACTATACGGCTGTCCGAACATTCAGGGTCGTGGCTAGGGTAGTTTTCGCTTGCGTACGTCACCTCTATTCAGCTGTTCCCACATCTAAAAAAAGTAACAATATTTTGTTATAAAAATAATTATTAAATTTTGTTAAACATAATGTAAATAACGTAAACATAACAAGAATATAGATATAATAAAAATAACATCTTTCAAAAAACAAAATATAAAAAGTTTCTTTAACATAAAAATAATCAATCACAAAAAGTACTCATGGGGTTGCTGATTGTCTTGGATTTTCCAAGATGTTCCGGATTTAAAGATAGAAGTTTAAATGTTCCGGACATCGTTTAACAACTAAAATATACAAAAATAAAACAATATTAGATAAAAATTACATGAAGCGAAACCTACTACGGATAGAACCATTACCCCTCGTGAAAAATGAAATTAATTTTTCATGATGTATAAGAATATTGCAAATTTATTAAAAATATTTCAATCTGTAGCTTTTTTCCAGCTTTAAATTCAGAAGCGGAAATAATTTGTTGTCGCCTAGACTAATAGCCGCAATAGACTCACCAATGATCTGTAAAATAAGAACTGAAAAGTAAATTTTACTAAAAGTTGCAGTAAGTTCTAAAATAAACGACTAAATTGTACAAAATCGCAATCAAAGTACGATTTTAAAAACAAAAAATAATGACTATGGTTGTTAATATTATACTTTAATAAAATAATAAATATAATAAAATAATATGTTAAAATATTTAAGTTAGTCTTCATATTTTTAACCACAAAATGATAAAATTTGTGGTGTATTTATATACAGAAATCTCGGAAAATGAAACTGTATAACAAAAGTAATAACAAAAATAAAATTATTGATGTTAAGACAATTTATGTTCGAAAATTAAAACAATACCATATATTTCCAAACACATAATATTGTGTCCCGCCTCATATTTTTTTCCCAGTTTTTCATCGAAGCCAAGTTTAATGAGAAATTTGTTTGTTTGTTGGTGTCACAGCACCATTTAATAAGTGACAGTCAAATGTTACAGCAACCGTAACTGTGGTGACACATCAAGGTACCGTTTGTACAGTGCTGCCAATATAAGCACTTGTTAGTAAGATTGCGAACTTAATTATCAGACCTCCTATGAAATGAGAATCAATTTTGAAAGCTCAAACAGTTGTCAGGCTCTTTCATACTTGAGTAGGACATGTTATTTGACTGATTGTACAAGATATAAACACTAACGTAATATCAACACGATATTGATAATAAATGACATATATTTTATTAGAATCCACAAAATATATTAACATATTGTTACGGAAGCTCACCTATCTTTTTAGTATGTTAATTATGTTCCTGTTTACAACAGAATTTATAATTTTTGTGATGCCTTTATTTTGACGTTTTCTGGAACATTCTATTTGACTCTCGAGACCGCCGAAAACTTCTAGACCCCCAAAAAGCCTATATAAGCGGATCGGTTTTGCCACTGGATTCAGTTTATATTGAGTAGTCTGACGCGAATGACTGAAACATCAAAGTAGAGTTTGACAGTTGTAATTTGTTGAAGGATATTTCTTGTGTAATCAAGAGTGACAATAAAGTTTGTTTGTCTACGTGACGTGTTTCCACGCTAATCCAACATAGAGGTTACAATATCTTTAAGTACATTATACTAATTGTTGTGTCTTTATTGTTGCTAATATAGGGTACATACATTTTTCTAATGTTTGATCTTCAGAATAATTCTTAAAATTTTGTAATATTTTCAAAAGAAAAAAGTTATGGTCATACCATCTAGCAGTATGCCAGTGAATTAATTTAATATTATTATTATGAAAAAATATGTTTGCACAATTAAGTTTGATAAACTATTTTCTTTCTATAATTTTTCAATGTCATTTTCGTCATTTGACTAAAATTAATTAGGTAATTAATATTACATAGATATGTAACATTATATTGGCAGCATTTCACATTCCAGCACGGGAGAACAAATTTTATGTCACTCATTTTCTCTCATTTGAAGTTATTGGCTTACCTCCAAGAGTTGTTTTCTTCTAAATAGAACTAGTTTAAACATCTTCCTTTAGAGAAGTTTTCCAACTGTTTGAAATTTGAAAAAAAACTAGCCTTTAACTGTAGGTATAAGAAGTCACAAAATATTTTCTAATGTAATCAAAATAAACAAGAACTTAAGTCACAATTATTTTTTTACTTAACATTTTCAAAATCGAAAATATCTACATGGGTAATAATTTTGCAATATATTTTTTGTCTTTAAATAAAAAGATTTGCTAGCGTCTCCGTTACTGACGCATAAGGTTTGTTCATTAGTATTACTAGAAGCAGAATTGAGCAACTGAAGCACAGAAATACATTTGAAAAACAGTCTGTTAAAATATCAAATTTCACAGAACTAAAACTGTCACCAGCTAGATATTTTGACCAGTTAAATTTAAATTTTTAACTTCTCCTAACCTCCACCATAGAGATGGGCAAAGATTGAACGACTTAAAAAAGAATCGTGTGAATCGACTCTGTATTTGGCAAGCGAAACCCGAAATGAATCGTAATGGCATCGGGTCAATATCAGCCAATATTTGAGGAGCAACTCTCATTGAAATAAATTGCCACTTGCCATGTGAATATTCTTGAGCCGAGAAATGAATGTATCTGTTCAATATTTGAGAAGTAACTCGTTCAAAGGAATCGCCATTTGCTACATGATATAAATTATTGCATATTTAATTATTTCGCGCATCTCTTGTATTTATAATTTACCACAGATATTCGCTTAAAATGAATTGTAGTTAAAAAATGGTATACGAGTTTGTTTATCTTATTTTTTTACACATTTCTCAATATTTTGTAGTAAAATAATTGGATAGGATAGAATTTTATACTTTACAGAACGTTCCATTTAAATGTATAGATATATTAACTCGCTTTTATTAGCTTGACCTGTATGTATGTATGTAACGGAATTTTTCAGCGTAATTTTCACCAATTTGAAGAAGTCTAATCAACTTGAAAATTTGCACAGGTGTCAAGGATTGATTACAGTACAATTATTTAATAACTTTGTTCTAATGTCCTGACTAGGATCATCAGAATAAAAAAAAGAAACTCTTTAGATTAGTTTGCAGGTTAAGTGTATACAATCCATAGAACGATGGTAAATGACATCTTTACCGATATAAGTAAAAAGAATTTTTTCCACTAGAGTATATTTAATGAAAATTAATGGTACGATTATGATACGATAGATGTCGTTACGGAACTTTTCTACATATATTTTGCAAATTATTGAATTAATAAGTCAAACTTATTATAATGGAGCACTTGAAATAATGTGAGATTTTGAGAAAAAAATAATAGGAATAGGTAAAAAATAAGTTTTTGAATTAATTTTAAATCAATAAATTTCAAGATAAATTGTAAAAAATTACATTGCAAAACTTGCAACGAAAACGAAACTGAACTTTAACTGTAATTTTGAATTTGAACATTTTGAAAAAAAAAGAATGAAAAATTGTCAAGAAAAAAATTTATTTTGACAAAAAAATTTTTGATCCAACAATTTTTGAAACGATAAATTTTGAAAAAAATTACATTTTTAAAAATAAAAAAAAAAAATTTTGAAATACAAAATTTTGTAAATAATTTTGGATTTTGGAATTATATAATAAAATCAAAATTAAAAAATTTTAGAAATAAATAAAAATTTGATAATTTAAAAAAAATTCAAAGAAATTTTAATTTGATAATTTTGGAAAAAATTCAATAATTCAGAAAAAGATTTTGATACAAGAACGTTGAGAACAATTTTAATTTGCATATTTTATAGCAACAGATTTTTGAACGCTATCAATATTATACTGTCAATCATTTTTATTTTGGTCTACTTTCTACTTTGCAACGTAGGAAATTAAATTATTAATAAAATAATTCAATTATATTAAAAAAAAAGTGTGGGGTGCAATTTTCATAATGACTTTAATTTTATAAATAGCTACACTACTGAAATAATTGTAACATTAAGTATCAAGCACCCCACGCTTTTTTTACTATAGTTGAATTATTTTATTAATTTAATTTTTAATTTAGTCTTATTCCCAATTAATTAGTCGTAATTGATTGTCGGAATTTTCTATTGCTGTAATGCAAACTCTTGATACTTCAAAATTATTTTCTACTTATTTTTTCGGTTTGCTATTAAAGCGTGTTTTTTTAGTTATTTAAAATATAATTTATTATTATTATATACAGTTAGATATAAAATTAGAAATTTTATACTTCACATAGGTATAACTATTATACTCTTACATTATGTGAAATATGAAAACCAGTGAGTAAATACAGATATTGCGTGAATAAGTCGCCGTCACCGATTTAAATTTTCAACTTTCAAATTGTATTATAATTTATAATTATAGTATTAGAGCATTAGAACTCGGGATTAAATTTCATCGTTCAAATGAACGAATCATAAGAGTCGAATCGTTTTACATAATTGAATCGTGTGAATCGATTCATCAAAAAGAATCTAGTTGCCCACCTCTACTCCACCAATCTCACTATAAATTTGTATTTTCAGTCACAATCAGGTTATGTTTCTATAGACATAGTTTAATATAGTGTCCAGAAACTCTGCGCTAAAAATTTGGCGGATGATACTACTCAAAAAATAATGTCTAGATTTCATTTAACATTTTCTCTAAAAGTCAATATTAACGGAGCTACATAACCTCAAAGTTTTTTTTTAATTTGTTTTTTGGTTATAACATTTTTAATACTGGAGCGACTTTTTTAAAATTTGGCACACTTGTTACTTTTATAGAGACGCAGTTTCAGGTAAAATATTTCTAAAATTTCAGCACCCTAAAGGGCAGAAAGGGCACGTACTATGTGAAGAAATGATCATAACTTTTTTGTCTTTAATTTTACAAAGATTTTGATAGCATTCCTTTAAAGAATGGATGTGCATCTAAAAATTTGATACTCTTGTTTGACATAAAAAAAACAACCATTTGCAAGAAAATCGTCTTTTAAATGTTTTGGGCATACTAATGAATCTCATTTTTTTTACAAGTAAAGTATACTTTGAAAACAATTGAATGATAGCTGTCATATTGCGTTGACGGTCATTTCAAACCTTATATGTTTCATTCATACAAGATAAAAGCAGAAACACAATCTTTTATGAGAAAATAGGCATTTAATTAATTCATTCTAATCTTGGTAAAACAAGTTTCGTACTGGTCGGAACTCAAATATAACTTTGAGGTTATGTAGCTCCGTTAATATTGAGTTTTCAAGAAAATATTA
The DNA here is from genome assembly GCA_037114965.1 of Monochamus alternatus. Taxonomy (NCBI): domain Eukaryota; kingdom Metazoa; phylum Arthropoda; class Insecta; order Coleoptera; family Cerambycidae; genus Monochamus; species Monochamus alternatus. The sequence goes on from CM073435.1 coordinate 38,768,864, forward strand.
CATGAATTTGACATATTATTTTTTCGAGTAATATCACCCCCAAAATTTTCTGCGCCGAGTTTCCAGATACCCTGTATTATTAGATTTATAAAAAAAAAAAACAGTAATTCTCGGTAGCTAGCACTTCGATGTGCTGGACAAACTTGTAAAAAAGGCATACAAAAAGATAAAAATCTTGATTTGACTTTTTAATAATGTCAATTAATTAAATGATAACCATGTTCTGTGAATGAAAGTTTGGACTTCCAAATTGAAGCAATTAAGATGTGTGGTTAGCAACAGTTTTTTTTTTACGTAAAACATTGGTTTTGTAAGTGGTATGTGAACTAAAAAAAAAAATAAATAATTTTTCAAATTTTAAACATTTTAATACTACAAAATGTAAACCCTAACAAAATAAGTGCTTGATATTTTTTTGTGATATTTTGCACATTCATTTTGAGGGGGTCCTGATTAAAGTTCTCAAATTTTCGGTAAAATGTATTGCTAATAGAATTTCTAAAACTTTGGGGGTATAATAGTGAACCTTGTTTTTATACCAAAACTTTGCCCAAATTCAAAATATAGAATACAAAAAAATGTTTGAAATGTTTCGATAATAATGGCTTCTGTTCATTTCACAGCAGACTGTAAATTCTTATTGTACAGTGTTTGCTTGAGTAATTTTATTATTATTTTTTTTGTCATCAATTAAAAGTATGTTTGTAGTGTTGTTATTATTGAACTAATATTACTTAAATTTGATAATATATTTAGTTAAGTGAATATAGTAATAATGTAAATGATGTCTTCTACAAATAGGGTGGAAGTGTAAGTGTTCACCAAGATGAGACCAAGCTGTTGGGTCAGCATCAGCTACCAGAACTACCGGATAACGAAACACCACCCATACCTCCTCCTGAAATAACCGATACTATAGATGGTAAGTGTCAGCAGATAAAGGCCCGCATGTTTCGCTTATTTTTTCATTTACTAAAGCCATTTTATTTATTCTTTTTCATGCTAGTAGATGAGTAAAAAGCTTTGTCAACTATTACTTTTTTTGGTACATTTGTTTGAAACAAATAGTATTTGTGAATATTGTATAGAGAAACGGATATTTCTGTAGTATTTATTTGTTTCGTACTATACAGGGTGAATCTTAAATAAGTACAAATATTTTAACTGCTGGTGTAGTTCGTCATTTAAATCAGTCTAGTGAAAGCCATTTTTAAAAATTTCTAATATTTACGGAGATATTAATTTTTTAAAAAAATACCCACATTTTGAGGACCGCTGGCTGATTTTTCATCCAACAACGTAATGAAACATATGATTTGTTGCGAGGTTGCCATATCTCCTCCAATATAAATATTACGTTTCCTTTAACGTAATAGATCTATTTTAAAAATACTTGTTTTAAGCATAAGTACAGTAAAATTGGGTATGTAGTATGATACGCAGCAATATTAACATAAATTTTAACATTTGAACTAACCTTACTATACTTCAACGATTAAAAATGAATTTCCGCAAGTTCAATACTACCGTAAAATATTTAGGAAGATATTACGTGATATTACTATGTCCAATGTTCAAAAATTATACATAAACGTGCACACAAGCTTACCTGTTTGTTAAAAAATTAACTATTTAATCAGTAATCCACATTTCACAAGTTAAATGTCATTGTACACTGTTAGAAAGGGACACAAAACACAATTTTCTTAAGTTATTTTATGAAGAATAACGAAAAACTATGCACGCGTTTTTTATTTAAAATGGAAAAAATGTCAACTTTTAGCAAATTTTATTGCTATTTTCATGCATTATGTGGGGTTAACAAGTTTGACTTGGGCTTCCGATAATCTGTCATGACAGTCAATGACAGTTTGATAATAAAAAATAATATAAAATGTTACACTTGACAAAATTCGCTAAAAGTTGAGATTTTTTCTTCCTTGAAGCAAAGACATTTGTGTAATACTGGCAACACTGTGAACCACACGTTCAGTCTGCAGCACTATGACTCATAAAAGTATGAAGGGTCGGTCTAGGCCAACGGTCCTCAACAAGTTTTCTACTGAAAAATTACGAAATTTATTTAAAATTTCACTTTTTTATTTCTGATTTTTTTGTAAAAAAACTATTAATTATGTGTTCTACACACAAAACTATACTTCTGGTTAAAATATTTGTACTTATTTAAGATTCACCCTGTATGTGTAAAAAAAATTGTAGTTCATTTAAAACTAACAGCATTATTTGTTAAGTCTATATGGTGTCATTAGTCCCGCTTTAAATACATTTTCCACACTTCTTTGGCATCATTTTCTTACAGATGAGATCTTTCTAGATCTAGATCTTTCAGTATCCGTTACATTCTCCGTTTCTTTCTATCTTGATGCACATAAAAGTAAAACTCATTCATTTTATATTATGTCAGAATTTCAATTTATAACAAATTGATCTACTTTGACGGTTCTCAACAAAATTGCTAAAATAATTTTCAGTGGAATGTTATATGTATATTATGAATATGCAATTTTTTTTATTTTTATTTTTTTTTTAAGATCTCATTGAAGTCATTTTACTAAACATTTATAAGAAAAACAATTGAAAGTCGAATGACAAAATTTAAATACAATGCAATATTTTTACTTAAAATAAATGCTGTTATATTTTCAAATTCTTGAAGACCCTGTACATATACTGTTTTTCGTAAACTGAAAAATTAAAACATAGGTACTATGGTATGCTATCAGGATAACAAACATTTTATTCTTGTCACTATTGAAATTAAAAATAGTCTTTGAAAAATGCCCATAAGCAAAAGTTGTGTGACTGCTATAAAAAAGTTTTTGAAAAATTCCCATAAGCAAAAATTGTATGACTGCTGCAAAAAATTACTTCAGGAATTTTTTAATGGTTATTATGCAATGTTCTTTTTTAATTTCCTTTTGTTAGAATTATAAAATTTGATATTTAAAATGTTTATATTCTATTAAATTTTGTTTAGATATATACCACTGCTCCAAAAACTTTTTAAATATGTTCTACTGTTCATTTGTACAAAGCCTATACATATTTCAAATTCAGATGTATCAAAAAAATTTAATTTGACAGGCGTTCATTTATTGAACATAATTTTTAGCATGTTGTTTGGTATTAACTCTTTTTTGTATATATTTTCTATTAATACTTCCGTTCTATTATTTATTTCTATCATTTATGATATCTTCTATAAGCGTATTGTCTACGAAATTAGAATGGTGTTTGAATGTTAAATTAAGTGAAAATTGGTCCAGTGTAGTGTAAAGGCTGTGAACAGTTGAAATACAAGTGATAAAATATGGAAGACACCGTGAGTATATCATTATAAATTATAACTGCAAATGTCAGTTGTATATATGCACGTTTCTCTTTAAAAATATAATATTGGTTTTCAAATTAAAATTAATTTTTAGATTTTTCCTTATTTCGTTAATGGCAAAAAATTGGAATATGAATAAAATTGATTTTGAAGATGGGAAAGTCTGGATGAAGTATTAAATGAAGAAAACAAAACAAAACTGTGATGCAGGCAACAGAAAATATAATGTTAACACTGAATTTAATTGTATATGTAAAAGTGCTGTAAAATTAAATCTAATAAAAGTGGTACTGTTTTTATATAACTTTTATAAAATTTATGTTGTATGTTTATTAAAAATTCAGGGTCTGTGTATTATTATTATATTGAGATAAAATTTTAACCTTGGTGTTAAATATTGTCTTACGAGTGAATACGTTGTGAATTTGAGGAAAAAATAATTTAGCAAATAATGCAGTATAATAATAATAAAAGTCAGTGTTGGCACAAAAAAAAAATTGGAGGGACTAGAGGGGTGGTGACAAATAAACTATCACTCTGTAGATTATTTACAGCAAATCTGGTATTCTGTGGGTCTTCAAAGAAGTGTTTAAATATACCAATTTTGCAGATTAAAAAAAGTGTAAAATAAATAAAATTTTATCACATTGTTTATTAAAAATGTAGCATTTGAAATTATTTATCATTAATAAAATTTTGTCGGTCAAATGTTATAAAACCATTTATCAGCATCTATAACTATGTAATTTATTAGTACACATAAAATAATGGTAAATTAGTTAAATTAAAGGCTCACGCAAGATATACAGGGTGTAAGAAACTAAGTGGAAAAATACGGTGCATCTTTCATATAAAAAATTTTAAAAATTTGAACATTGCCTGTGCATATAAAATTCCTAAGAGGATGGGAAAAAAACAGTATTTAATTTTTTTCTGAAATACCAAAAAGTGACAGAAATGAAATTAAGTAGACATTTTCTGGCATTCAGTAAACAGTTTGTTAATTGTCTACGACTGTAAGGAATAGGAAGCTCTAGAATTATATAGTAACAAATCCAACAATTCTCAATAATGACACTTTCTCAAAAAAGTTTTTAAACTTCTGGAAGTTTTGAGCAGAAATTTCATTAAATCTTTATTGGTGACTGAAATAACAGAACTAATGTTAAAAGCTGAAAGTAGATTTTATTACAAATACGTCGGCAATTCAAGAAAATCGCAAAATTCATTTTAATGAGTACCATTATTATTGTAAACGATTGTACCTCAAAAACATGACATTGTATCTCTTACGTCATATTAAATTATTCAAATGTTAAGGCTTTGGATAAGATTTCCACCTTTTCATATGCTCAAGTAAGAACATTCTTCACTTTGTCAAATGTGTTTAAATATCAATTTACATTAATTTAAACTCGTTTTTTTACATATTTCATCGTCAATTTAACCGTTTCTGCCAAGTAAAAACATTTCTAGTAAAACTAACTACGGAAGGACACAGGCTGGAGCAAGGACTGTCCTTCCCAAAGGACAATTGGCAACCCTAACTTTGCATATCCCCGTAAATGAAAACAAACCAACAAATATGACATTTTTGAGAAAATAAATAGAAAAACAATGCATAATACTCAAGAAATATTGAATCCAGAGCTCAAGTGACATTGATGAAAGTTGTCCTGTATTTAGTCCTATAACATTTGATTCTTTATAATGAAGTCCGTCGCTGAATAATAAACAATGAGAAGGGAAAGCTAGTGTCGGTACCTTTTAAAAAACCTATTTTCAGTTTTAATAATGTTTTACAACTAACTTTTCAAAATGTTCTGAAAAATTTAAATAAGTTTCTATAAAAACCTCCACACTAATTTTCTATTTTGGTAAATCGATTTTTTCGTTTTGTAATGCTTTAAGATAGTTACATAATTTGTTATAGGTATTTAAATGAAAACTAACTCGACATGTCTGAACAACACAGTAATTGAAGCATGACCTTGTAGTTGCATACCTTGTTAGTTAAAACAAAACACTAATGTATGAATTTCTTTATTTTAGATTTTTTTCACCTATTGCTGTAGATCGTTGTATTAAAGTAATAAAAACAAGTCAGAGTGTAATTAGATCACGATTAATCCAAGTAGGAAATGTAGAGTTTAATTTAAAGTTGCACGATGTTACAATGGGTTTTCATTAATACTGCATTCATATGGTTAGTAATATTTAAAAATATATATAATTATATTTCCGTATTTTTGGAACACACAGATTTTTTAATCAAGTACAATTTACAGAAATAATAATGGCACTCTAAAACGAATTTGGCGATTTTTTTCTGAATTACTGACATATTCATAACGAAATCTACTTTCAACTTTCTACATGAGTTATTAGTTGTTCCATTTACCAACAGATTTCATGAAATTTCTACTCAGAACTTCCAGTAATTAAAATACTAATTTGAGTGAGTGCTGCTATTATTGCAATAGATTGTACCTTGTCCAGTATTCTTGTTTGCCCCAAGAAGGCTGTTAGATGTCATTTTCTATTCGAGCGTGTTTTTTAAGAAAATAATAATAGCGAAAATAATATCTGAAGAGTTCAAACAATTTTTTCCGAAAAATTGTTAATGACTAGTGAAACATTTTATAGTTATGATCAATATTTTATTTATATATTTTTTTGCTGGTGTTTATTATTATACCAATACCTAATAAGGGTAATATTTAAAAAAAAATGAAATATTTGAAAAATGATTTCATGAATAATTTTGTTAATATTGAGTTTTTGGAAAAAACATAATAACTTATACCATTGTGTATGAGCAAAATCACCCTCTGCTCATACTCTCTGGAAGCTTTATATATTTTTACAATAGTTAATCTCTTAATGTTTTCAAAATTATTGAGAAAGTATTAAATATTATAAACAAAGCTCTGTTGTTAATTGACAAACACTACTGATAGATTCCATAATGAAAATTAAGTGGTTCAATAAAATTAGATTGAAAATTGCTTTGTTTTTGAGATACAGGATATTGAAGTTAAAAAATTGCTCATTACATTTTTTCAACTTCAATAATCTGTATGTCGGAAACGACACTTTTCAACAGAATTTAGTCATTAGTTCTGACAATGTAGGGGCATGAAAAATTCCAATAGAAACGTTGGGCAACTTGTAAACAAGCGTAGTTGACGTTATTACCATGTGTTGTTGTGGTAGATGGTGATGATGGTCCTCTCTCTGTTCCAGCTAAATGGCGGGAACAGATAGCGATCGGCCCACCATACCATCCACCAGAACAAATGAAAATCCTGACTTCCACGGACACTAGATCCCCCTCGACTGATTACTGTGGGATGTTCGATAGACTGTCAGATATTCCGACTATGTACTCGTGCAAAATTTGTGGTAAAAAGGTTACCAACAGGTGGCACCACGCTGCCATACACCGCCCTCAGGTCAACAAGTGTCCTCAGTGTCAGCAATGTTTCACTCGTAAAGACAATATGAAAGCGCATATTAGACTTAAACATAGCGGACCGATCTTCCCTTTTGATCTGTTTTCCGATAGAAGTGTAAATTTAGATGTGAATAAAGACTATTAAACAATCATTGCTATTTTCTTTCTTCGGGAAGTATGCTTGAAACAGTTTGGAAATGACTGCATAAAACGGGTTTTTTTTATTACGTATTTGTATTTTGTTACAAATATATAATTTTTTATCTTTAAAATTTTTAGTATATAATTAAGTTAAAAGTAAGTGGCAGCATCATATCATTCAGAAGGTTCTTTTCTCATCTACGTGAACATTCCCGTGCTGTCTGTACTTTTAACTTTTAAAATTGCTAATTTCTTTAAGTCGAATATAATATTTTAGGTTAAGTTCATACCATTACTTCAAAAATGATAGAGGTTATGTTCTTGTCCTTGAAATTATTCGTTATACAACTAAATCTAATAGTTACGTAACTGAAGGACAACAATATTGCCTCTTCTTTCCTGTACATAGATTTATTAATATGAAGACCTAATAAATATGTAAAAACTTAACGGTTCATAAACTTCTAGACATCTTAGGTACATCTGTTGGAAAGACAGACACTGGTGCAGGGTTATTCTTTTACACATTCTCTTAAATTAATAAATACTTCTTCGCATTGCATGTAGTAAAGTTTTTCAATTTTCTGCAAATAATCTCGTATACTAAAAAAAATGGCTCGGCAGCTTATCTTTTTTTCAGTAACAGATATACAGTTCAGACATATCTGAGACTGAAGCCGCATCAATCCATAAGCTCATATTTCAGGATGTTTGTTTTGTCGTATATATACACACACATTAGCAAAGAATTCGAAGTTAACGACTAGTACCCAAAAAATTCATGGAATGACCTAAAAAACATGGAAATCAAAGGCACTTTATTACGATATTTTGAAAAATTTAATGAATTAAAGACAACAATAATTAATATAATATATATATACATACTCCACAACATTTACACATGTTTTATGATAAAGTATAGATTTGAAAATGTATGTATGTTACCCTTGTTTGTATATATCAACCATTCAAACTCAAGAGTAAAATAAAAGATGGTCATACTCTTTTAAAATCCAAGTGACCATTGTTTATATTAGGTCTGTTCAAGCAAGAAATCCGGAATGGTTTCAATCTGATAGAAATATTCGACCAGAAAAGTTATGAATTTATTTTCAGTAAACATCAAGCAAGAAGTAGTTGGACCAGTCTGGATTCCTTGCTTGAACAGACCTATATAAATAAAGCCTCATTTAGAGAACAATGTAGTGTTGCTGGCAACATCCCCACCGCCAGTTTAATTTATATGAAATAAGGATTTTACAGTCAGTTTTGTTTTTGCTGGTTATTTTATGTACGACTGCTGCTCCGCTGTATAGTTGAAGTTGGACATTTTGAACCTCACTTAAACTTCAGCAACGAAAAGAGGGAAAAACAATTAATTTCATTGGCCAAAAATCACATGGCTTCATGTTGCTGGCAAAACTATGTCGTTCTCTAAAGGTAGCTTAAGAATGATGGATTTTAAAAGACTTCTAAGTTCGACTGGTTGACTTACTATATTAATATAGGACAAATTTCAAGTTTTTGATGAGCTTGTATTTCTGTGTATATATAATGATTACAATTAAGACATTAAGAGTAGGAGCTTATGGATTTGAGTTTCTTTTTTGCTCTGGGGTGCACACACTGTCACTATTTTACCTTGCTGTCACTATTAATCATTAACACTAATTAATAGATAATTTGCCCACACATAGTTAAAGTTATTTTTCTCGTTTTTGCAGGTTCAAAAACCTGGCACATGCGGCTAACGTTTGACAAGTTGCCTGGCGGCTGCAACCTGCACCGCTGCAAGCTATGTGGGAAAATAGTGACGCACATCCGAAATCACTATCATGTACATTTTCCGGGGCGATTTGAGTGTCCCCTCTGCCGAGCCACGTACACCCGCAGTGACAATCTCCGGACACATTGTAAATTTAAGCATCCGCGCTTCAACCCCGACACAAGAAAATTCGAACCGCCAAAGTTTGAGCCACCTGCGATAGCTAACGATACTCCGGCCGATTGATTTTGGCTTTACTATTACTTTTACTATAAGGCGATGTGTGAATCATAGCTAAGATAATTCATTAGCTAGTTTCCTTGTACCTTCAGTGGCCGGTGGACTTTGCTGCTAATGACTTTTTAAAATATGCACGGAAAGTTTCCATTACGGACCATTCTCTTTGTCTGTACTACGCCGTTACATTTTCGAGCAATGAAGAAAAGGTAATTGACCATCTTTGTTTTAATTATTTTTACACGAAATGTGTTTTTCAAACTTGTTGAGGTTCTGTTGAAGCTCTTAAGCTAAATTCGATGTTGATTCTTTTGCAGAATATTTTTTATACTTGTATGTGCAATGCTGAAAATGTATTTGTTGATCTAATATCATCGCGGATATACGATTAATTACAGATCTGATATGAAAATGTTGCTAAATATATAAAAATAAGTTACATTCAAGGTATAAACTTGTGGTTATTGAAATTGAGAAAGAGGCATATCTTTCAATTTTGAAGAAGAAATATCATTCTGGTAACTCCATATTCAATAGAGCAAATTGTTTTACCTAACCTTAAAAATTTAACAGTGGGAGTAGGTATATAGTTTTTTATATTGGTAGTAAGTAAAAGCTTTTACCGTACTTTTGGTTGAAGGAGAAAGCATAAAGTCCGCTTTACGTTAACAATTTTTTTGTCAATTAATTGATCAAGTGGCTTCATCAAGTCAATTGACAAATGTAATACTAAAACTTGAACGTCAAATAAATTGATGAAGAACTTCGTCAAGTTATTGATGACTTGAAACTTGTTCTAATTTTTCGTCAATTTTTACTTCAATTCACGAATACCAACCTAAAATAAAAGTTAATATTTAAGCAGTAACCGAGCAGCAGCAATAATAAATGCAATGGAAGCTTTTTTTAACTATTTTCACTTTTTTTTTTACCTTAAAATATAATTAGTAAAGTTACTTTCCATTTTTAAGAGTTTTTGTTTCGTATACAAATGGGAATGATATGTCAAAAGTTAAAATTATTTTTAGGTTGGTACGGGTGACATCTGACAGCAAAATTGTTAAGAAATTTGACAAAACCCTCAGCATGTGTAAAACCAAAGTGCGACCTTGGAGAAATTGATGAATTCATTCATCAATTTCTTCGACAATAAATTGTTAGTGTAATGCCCGCTTAAGAAATATGATCAAAATCTGATCAAATGCCACCATTTTTCTTGATTACTGATCACTTTTATGGGCCATTTTTTAAATTTTGTCATAGGATAGCGTTACTGACATTTCAATTAAAAATTTCGCCTTGACAAACTATAGAAAAATAAATTTGAATATATTGTAAATGTCAAAAAAATAAAAAAAAGCAGCAATAGGCAATGTCAATCAAATTTTCCAGAAAACATTTGTCATACATTTTCAATATATTTTTTCTCTTTTTTTTTTTAAGTTTATTCGTAAATGTTGTCTCGATATTTTAAAAGTACCTGCTGTAAACATTTTTGTATCCTTATATTTACAAATTGAAGTGACAAGCTTTGTTACTAAAAACAGTAATAATAATAGTGTCACTGACCTTTTTTTACCTCATTTTATTCTCATAGGATACTGCTTTTGCCTTGAAAGACTAGAAAAAAAATTAAATTGATCAACCAGTGTTTTCATTACTACAAATTATTTGAATCAGTTTAAAAGCAACAAAAATATATCTGTTAATAAATTTGAATATATTGTAAAATATGTGTCAAAAAGTAAAAAAAAACAAGTAGGTAAAGAAGCAAATACAATTTTACATTTTTTCTGCTAAATATTCCAATGTCGATAAAATTTTTGAAGAGACATTTTTCAAACATTTTCAAAATAGTTTTCATATTTTTTTTTTTTTTTTGTAGTTTATTCATAAATATCCCAATATTTTAAAAGTACATTCTGTAAACATTATTTTTATCTTTATATTTACAAATGGAAGTGACAAACTTTACTAATACAATAATAATAATAATGTGACCAAGACATTGTTATCGTAATTTTTTTGTATTGCATTTGTGTCTTATTAGTATAAAAGACACACAATAAAAGCTATAAGCACTCGCGCTATGCTCTCATGTTTATCCTTTTTTTTAAATTTATATGCCTTATAAGAGACATACAATAAATATTTATTTTCATGGATTTTGTATAAAAATTATATATATATTGGGTTTATTCAGTTTTTCGGAATTTTATTTCTGCCGTTGGATGGCGGAATTCGACGAATTTTTTTCTCGAGCTGAGCCATGCCGCGCCGAGCCAAGCGGTGCTAAAGTTCTGAAACAACATTTTCGGAACAGAAAAATTAAGAGAAAAATAATTACCCCTGTTAAAGCAACAACATAGCAACATTTCCATATCCGGTAAATGTTTCTAATCGTATCTTGTGCTCAAGTACTCTTTAACAATTCAGAAAAGGTCAATTGAAATACTTTGCAAAACCAACGTTGGTGTGTATTGCAATTATTATATGTATATAAAACTTTGAACACAAATATATTTAAAGCTCCTCAGTTTAAGTGAATTTCGAAGCAAAATTTTTTCTATTCTAGTCTATACTGTCTATGATAATTCGAGTGTAATTTTATTCGCCAAGCGATAAGTCTTTAAGTAAATATATTTGTGTTTAAGATTAGGAATAAAGATTTTTAATAACCTAAGAAAAGTAAGATATCTGTGATGTTTTTTGGAATATGACCCAATTAAAAAAAAAACAACTCATCATAGTTAATATAGCTTGTACCCGTCCGTAAAATCATTTATATTAGGCGAATAAAGGACAAAAAAAGGCAGTAGAAGTAAAGTAGACATGGTTAGTCATTATCTTCGTGGAAAATAAGTAAAAGTCATCGTAATCCATATAATATTTTTATGGAAGCTGCACTTCGACTTACTTTCCACGTTTCTCTAAACCTATTTTTATTTATCTCTATTTAAATATTTTATTGCCAAACTAACTAGTTTTTACTGTTTTAAGTGCAATTTATTACTTTGTATTACCTCATCATCTCATCTCAATTAATTAATATATTATAACTAGAAGTTTTATTATTATAAAATTAATTATAAGGTTAAGAATATCTCGAATTTTACATAATACCTACATATAGAGGTATTTTTTGCGGCCTTTACATAGTTAAATTAGTTGGTAAAATTTTACAGTTAATTTTAACTCTAAAGTTAATCAAAACACTACTGTTAAGTGTAAGAATTTGTTATGAGAGAACCCGAACTCGAAATGCGTGAATGAAATTCACCATGATCGTTTGTTTCCACAAAGCGTCGTTGATCGACGCGGCCCTTAAAATTTGAGACTGTTAATAAACTAATTGTAGATATAAAACAGGGTTATTAAAGCGATTGAAGACTTAAAAGGGTTTCAAAAGTATAGCGCATTTTTTTAATCTAGTAAGTAGTCGAATCGTATTATTTTGATTTAGGTTTTATAAGTATTTCTTTATAAGGGTTTTATGAAAAGTTAAAAAATCAGTGAATTTGTTGAATATCACAAATCAGATCATTATACTCAAAAAACAGTAAAAAATGTAATACATTCTTGCCATATGCGGAAAACTGAAAAGCTTATGCTTATGAAGAATGAATAATGAAAGGGATTATGGAAATTTTGGAAAAGTTTTTCAGTTTTTCTCTGTTAAAAGAAAATGATATGCAAACCAATTATTATTAGAAATTAAAAAAATATAAACATATGCAAAATATCTTAAAAATAATAGTCAAAAAATTATTTCTTAGAATTTAATTAATAATTAATATTACTCGAATATACATCTTAAATTACATATTATGACATTTCTTTGAAATTGATACACAGAAATTTTTTGTCAGAATTTTGTATAATTTTTAACATCCTTTTTTGTTCACAAAAAATAAATTTATTTCAATTGAAGAATCTTTTAAATCTAAAACTTTCATTATAAAAAATGCAGGTTCAGTTTGAATGATATACCAACTCATAACTTTTTTACATATTAGTTTTACAAGTGTAGGATATGTGTAACTGCATTGTTATCATATTGCTATTTTTACATATACTAGAACTTTCCTTAAATAGAACATCCTATTTATTTATTTTTTTGATTTGGATAAAACTAAGTTTAAGTACAATGGTTCAAGAGGCAAATTTCGGTATTTTGAAATATTTGGAAAGAAATTTGATAGCTTTGCCGGAAAAATTCTTTGAACAATTTTAATAAGTTAACAACAAAAAGTTTCCTTGAATTAAATCATTTTTTTTTCTTTTTTTTTAAATTTACCGCTAAATATTAAGCATTGAGCTACTACATACCTAGTGCATTTGCAATATATTCATACAAACTTTCTCGGAATTTAAATATCTTTGATCGGTCCAAATTATATAAAGGAGCTTAGTAGCTCTAGCTATATAAAAATTGTCAAAAATACAAAATTATATTATTTGTAAGGACTCGATGAATTTAAACAATGATTAAGAATTGTAATGGAAGTTATTATATCACTTGGAATTGTTACTAGTTACGAGGGAACCAAAACTTCCTCTAGCATTTTATATTAATAACACTCTTATTCAATAAATTTGTATAACTTTAAAACTTGAAAATGTTTAAAAACAAAATATCCTATAATATCTGAAAAAGTGACAATCTGGCAACAATGTAATCACATTTTTATCCTTACATATAAAATTTGGTATGTCGGACAACCTGTATATAAGTAAGTTATAGAAGTTATGTCATTAACGAAACATCCTGTATGGCTAGAGGTCTTCTAAGGATGCACAATGCAAATCAAAGTAACATATTAAAGCCATAGAGGTGTTGAGAGCGAGAGCAAAATACTGTAAGCACATGTGACTGACGATGTTGTCTATAGTGTTATTTTTTCTCTATTATGCTCTTTAATCCAATATATCTAATTTCCAGTCCGGTTTTCCACGTATTTACATTACATCCACGGGACAAAAAAAAATTAATAAAAAATTAAATAGAAGTCAGCAAAAAAATTCTTTTGTTATTTATAAATTTAAATTGATATACGTTTGCAAAACAGAAGTGTTAATTAAACTGCATTTTTTTTAAACAATAAATGATTCCAGAAACATATTTTTGAGTATAATGAAATATTTTATATCCGATTGAAATATTTAAGTAGGTTACCTTTATCCCAAATTTATTTGTTTTACGCTTTGTGGGAACAACAACAGAAATAGGTTCTCTTAAATTAAACTTGCGTGATAAGTTTTCTTTGACATGTACCTTATATTGTACATACTAAGTTGGTTACATTTTGGTGTTATATAGGTGTGGTCATAAGGGTTTTTGTTCTTTCTCCAGAAAAGATTGCTTAATAGATGTTTTACAAAAGGTTAATTTAATATTAATACTAGTTTTTATGAACTCTTTGATAGGATATAAAATATTTGTTGTTAGTTTTTATAACGATATACTATCTATACTAAAGATTTCTTATATATATATTGGCATTAGTAAGAAAACATGGGTGAGTATAACTAAAAGATTGTGATATGATAGGATTGGTGCTAAGCAACCTTGTAAAACACGAGTTTTGTGTGCAATATTTAGTTGTAAAGTAATATTTTGTTTATTATACTCTATTTTTGAGTTCGATAGGCAAGCTACGTTTCATTTGTGGGCCAAGTTTGACATAAATTTTATTTTCGCAAATTTGAAAAGAGTTGTTTATGTACCAAGGAAGATACAGGGATGATTATGCCTTGCCTTTGGCATAATCATCCTAGTATCTCCCGTGGTGCATACGATGTTTTATATTTCACTTCATACGAAATAAAAACTATAAAAGGTCATTGCTTTGACGTTTCTTGATTTGTGGTTATGATGCTAGATATTTTCAAACATATTCATAACAATCCAAGCGTCATTATTTTCGGGTTCTCATGGCAGCGGGCGTGAAAAGATCCATTTTGCCCGCTGTTATGAGCGGGCGTTATGAATGTCTGGGTTATACGGGTATGTTTATATATCTCGTATCCTAGTAGTAAGTGAAATATAAAATTATTTTTCGAATAATGACAGACGTAATATAATTAATAATACAAGATGTTATAGAATAAATTATAGCAGTAATTAAATATTTAAAAATATGATTTCTTTGCCTTCAATAATAGTCTGTCGCCGTTTGCTTTCAAGATAGGCATATTTTGATAGGGCTTAAAAAGCCTGATTTAAAATAAGCTATACAGGGTGCTTATTGTCTTACAAACCACAAATATTTTTGGGGTTAGGATTTTACTGGTATTTTGTAGGAATTTCTTATGTACCTTTTACAGCGGGTTCATATTGTCGCGAATTTGCGAAAATATTCTTCTGATTGGTTCAGAATTGTAACCTCAAACATTTGTGATGTAAAATATTCCTGGTCACTATGCAACAAACGCCCTGTACAACTTATAAAAGGTATTATAACCCTGTATTTCGAAACTGTAATATGGCGAAACAAAAAAATATATTTGTGTTTACTCTATATCTGAAATTTATGGTAAATTATTTCGAAATACCGTGTACAAAATGTATAAATAATAATTATATGAAAATTTATATACAGTGTGTCCCGCTTTTTCAGGTTAACACCTTTAGAAATGTGAGAAGGTTGTGGAATTTTTGCAGGCCAATTTTTTTACAATTGATTACATTTTTTGGACGTTAATAATTTTTTCTGTGGCTACAATTTAGAGTATTAAGCATGTAGTTTGTTCTTTGTCCGATTGGTAAGTTTTCATTTTCATGGCAATGGTTGACCTGCTTATTATAATTTTTAGTTGTCTGATTTTTCGAAATTTGGCACCCTATAAAAAACAATCAATACATATTTGTCGTTCACATTTGTTATATGGGTATTTTGATGGGTGTCAAATAGTCTGGTAATAATATCTTTTTGAAAAGGCTAATACCACTTTCTGGGAAAAAAAACCCTTTTAAAAATTCGTAGTAGGCCAGCTTTTTGTCACATCAGTAAAATGGTTACTAAAATATAACTTCCCTTTAGGGTACCAATTTTAAAAAAGATGACTTGCCGAAATTCCTCAGCCTTCTTACATTTCCAGAGATATTAACCTGAAAAATGGGACTCACTGTTATTTTGAAATGTCGATTTAATAATATCATGATTATTTATGTCAAGCATTTGCCTTATAGAATAATGCTAAATTATTGACGTAAAGTTATAATATGCTTGTATTTGGCAGGACTTATTGACTGAGATTATACAAATATTTGACTTTGTCTATCGAACTAAAAAACAGTAACAAAAGATCATGTACAGTTGTATAAACAATTAAAGGGAAATAATTGTATAAAATATGCTTTGTAAGTTTGTTATTGTTAACATTTTCATTCTGTTTAACAACGTTTCGTTGTTTAATAAAGGGTTGCGGTTAACTTTTTGATAGTTAATTTATATTTTATATACACATATTAATATATCTATTGTGCTTTTAATAAATTTATTTAATAAATTTTCATATACATTTACCTATGAATTTAATTCATAAATTAGAATAGGAAATTTAAAACTGAAAATTGAAAACGTTGTTACGCATTTGTATGGTGAGTTACTTTACTGTGGTATATATTAATATTTTTTTATTCGTTAATTAGGAAAAATCGCTAGAAAGTAGCCTCAATCTAATAAACTAATGCCACCACTACATAGCAATATCTTAGACATTTAGATCTGCTACGATATAAAATTAACATATGAACCGTGTTCCAGATTCGGGTAAAGACTTGTAATGGAGAATAAATTAAATATTTAGCAAAATTAATGCTAGGAAGTATTAAATCTGGGATATCGGGAATAATTCTCATCCTGCAAATGCTGCTAACTAAAAAATATATACATTTCTTTTAGATAGATTGTAAAAAAATTTAAAATTGTGTCTTGTTACGATAATCACCACCTTTGAATAGTAAATTTTTTCACAGTTTTCACCTGTAACAAAGGGATGTGTTTATTTTGTGCCAATGTACAATGTATTTATAACATAAAATTCCTAAATGCTCAAAGATCAAATTAATATAATATTTAAAAAAATATGTATTACGTTTGCTTTTTATTTGTATCTTTTCTCTCAACTGATCAATGTTACTTAAAAATTATTAGTTTAGTGTTTGAAGTAATAAAAAATTATATTATGTAAGAATTAATATGCATTCATTAAAGCATTTATATTGTATTTTATTAATTTTTATTAAAAATGGTGTGTTTTAAAGCGTTATTTTATTTAACCCATTTTCCTTACACTACAGCTTATTATTACGAAGGTATTCTTCTCAATATCTGTGAAACTGCATCTTTGCTAACTTTAAAAAACAGTACCTTGAAAATAAATGAAAGAAAAAACTATTCCCGCAGCATCTACTCATTATATACAAATGAAGAGATGTTTGGGAAATATCTGTGCAATTTTGTTTAGAATACAGAAAATCTTGGATGTCAAGGCAAGTATGATACGAATAAATGTTTGACGATAATCCTACAGTTAAAATATAATGGATGACAATGAAGAATTACGGGTGAGGTATAAGTGGTCTGCTTACTTCCTGCTCGGCCTAAGCGGCTCGACTTACAGGAAGCAACCTACATTGCAGCAGGTACTTAACGCAGACCTCTCGCCCTGGACGACAAGCCATTAAATCTGTAAATGATATTGCAGGAAACAACTAATGCTCTGACCGACATTGAATTACTCCTGCAGTATCTGTATGAACTATGGCATACTGATGAGGGCTAACAAGCCCGAAACCGGTATATGTCTGGTGGTATGTCCGACAAGGGTTTTTGGCTATTCACACAGATACTGCAGGAGTAATTCAATGCCGGTCAGGGCATTAGTTCGTGGAGTAGTTGTTTCCTGCAGTATCATTTACAGATTTAATGGATCGTTGCCCAGGGCGAGAGGTCTGCGTTAAGTACCTGCTGCAATATAGGTTGCTTCCTGTAAGTCGAGCAGGAAGTAAACAGACCGCGTATATCTCACCTGCACTCAGTTTCTATGTGAACATACATATGAAGGAACAACCAGTTCAGTTGTCGGTCATCTCACCTATGGCATACTGATGAGGAGTAACAAGCCGGAAACCGGTCTATGTCTGGTGGTATGTCTGACAAGGGTTCTTGGCTGTTCACACATATACTGCAGGAGTAATTCAATGCTGGTCGGGGCATTAGTCCGCGGAGTAGTTATTTCCTGCAGTATCATTTACACAATGAAGAATTGCATTGGTACCTACTGCCCCAAAACAAATTGATGTGATTTATTGTGTCTGCGTTATCTCGTTTTCTTTGAGACGAAAGGAATAGACTAAAATATAAAATTGGATAACTAGAGGAACATTTGAAAAATCTTAATAATAACTGATATTGACGGAGAAGAAAAATTTTGTAGCTGAAAATGGTAATAATGACCGAAGCCTCTAGAAATATCCCTAAGGTGATACTGATCGTTGACAATTACTCACTTTTATTATGAGTATTACACTTAATACCAAATATTTACTTTACAAATATAAACTCACTTCAAACAGAAAATTGCTTCCTAATTAAATGTTTGCAAAATATTGACGATCTAGCATTTTGTGAATCTTCACACGGATTTTGATTATTTTATTAATTTATTATTTATTATTGACATGTTGCGTAGAAAATCATCTAATCCTCCACAAGCCAACTTTAGGAAGAAAAATGTTGCTATTTGTTTTATATGGTCTCAATACTTTCATATTTTATTCATTCCAATATCAGAATTTTTACAAAAACAGCTCAAAGTAGAACTTTGCAGTTTTATTCTGGGGATAACTGCAACACTTAATAGTGAGTTTACCTTGGAAAAATAGTGAAAGATGTCACATGCAATCAACTTGTGACAAATTAGGTGCGTTTCTTCATAATATGCTAAAAAAATCAGAATTGGTAAAGATTCACAAAAGTTCTTAAACAAAAGTTTTCCTGAATTTTAGATGTAATTTTTTTTTGTGGTGAGCCTATAATTTTGACATGTAACAGGTATTATAGGTTAATAAATAATATTTAATTTATAACTAGTGATTTTAACATTTTTATTTTGAATCTATATTGTAAACAAAAATATGAGAATAAATGAATTAATTTTCTACAATAAAGAAAGACAGGATCCAATAGTTAAAATTGTATTCGTACAAAAATAAATGCAATAAAACAATTATTTTTAGAAAATGTTAATACTGAAGATAAAATAAGAATAATTTTAAAAAATGAGATATCTGAAAAAGTATTAAAAAATTAATATTGAAATTCAAAACTATTTATGTAAGAAAATACATGGACTTAAGAAATATTTAAATAAACGAAATTGCATAATGCAAATCACTCTATAGTTTCCTTTATGTTATTAATTTTCAAAATTTATGGAATCATTTTTGTTATTAATAAATCCTTTCTTAATTATTTGAGAATATAATGAAAAAGTTTGTATTACAATTTTTCATAATCCATGTTCACTTTATGCTGTTTATCCCACAAATAAATGTTATCAGACATATATGCAAAATATTTTTTCCATAATCAACCGAGTGATAAAATAAATTTTTCTTATTTATAATTATTTAAATTTGATATTAGTATTCCATTTCCAACAGTACTTATTTTAATTTTACTGCTTATCTACAGGAGAGAAATAATTCTTCAAAATTAGTCGGAACAGCACCAGAACATTCTTCTTTTTTTAATTGACCATTTAAGTGTGTATATGCGTACATACCAAGTGTCCAATTTTAAAGAAAACGGAAACAAATGAAAAACTGTGCAATATATGAAAAAATATGTTTCATCTAGGTTTTAAGGATGGTGCAGTATACAAAATTACACCCCTGCAAGGGATTTTGCTTAGTAACTATGTTGTTACAAAAATCCTCATTTAATATTTTTTAAAACAATTCAACCACTGAATGCTTTTGAAGAAAAAGTTTTAGTCAAAAAAATGTTGTTTATTATAATATAGTATAATACTATAATTAAGAGATATTAAGTTGTTTGCATAAAAAATGGGGCACTTGGTAGAATATTAGTTAGTGTTATCTTTAGATGAAAACTTGTACCTAACAAAAAATATATAATAAAAACTTGATTTATTTTGCAACCAACCTTTTGTATGAAGGCCGTTGCCCGTTTAACAGCACAGCACATGGACTGCAACCTTTCACCATCGGCACTTTTTCATTTTTGTATATGATTAAATTAAATGTGAATATGCCCATTGACAGTAACCACCCAGACATTACTGCTTCGTACCAGCACGATGATGGAATATCTCAACTATAATGTTTGTTAGTCAAGTATTGTTAAGGTGCAATTACGTGAAGCACGTTTTAAAACATCGTATCTATCAATGTACCCCAAATCTATTTTTTGTTCTTTTCATTAAATAAAATAGAATTCATAGCCATTTCTTGTAAATAATATATTGTTTTATTACTATCTGTGCGATAAGCATCAATTTTTTATATGAACAGTTCAAATGAAGTGTTGTGGGTCTGTTGAAGCGTGGGGTGTGTGCGTTATATGTGCAGATAACAACATGGGCGTGCTGACGGTGTGTAGTTGCCGTCCATGTGCTGTGCTGTTAAGTGGACGACAGCCTTAAAACTTATTAGTTCTCACAAATTTCTTCATATATCTTTTCATTTGTTGCATACACATATAAAATGATAAATTATATAAACTGTTAGTTTTAACCGTTATATTTTAATTATTTTGTTACTTATAACTGATACACATGCCTGTACTACTAAAATATTGACAAACTGTGCAACCCCCAAAAGGAAAACCAAACTAGATTAAAGCGGTAATAATTTTGAAAACTGTCGACGGGCCACATATAAACAAAATCCTTTGTTTCAGATATGAAGTGCTATAAAGTTTCGCAGCTGTTCAAACGAGTGGGGACCATGGACGAGAGGAGACGATGTGTTCTGTGTGGTAAAATAGTAAGCAATACACGTAATCACTATTATGTGCATTTTCCTGGACAATACTCGTGTTCGTATTGCCCTGCGGTGTATACTCGTAGCGATACGCTATTGCTACACATGCGGACGAAACATCCAAGTGTTGCTTAGCTAATGCTTGACTCCTAGACGAATGAATTATTTAAATATAATTATTGACCACAGTAGGTATAATATATTGGTATATTCCAAAGATTTGAGACTGAATTTAAAGTTCTACAATTTACTATGAATGCTAGTCGAAATATTTGTAGCGAGAAATACTCCTCTAATCTTTCTATTTTGAAATTTTTCATAATGCATTACATAAAAAAATATGTATACATTTAAATTTTCTATTGTTTCATAATATATTCTATACGCAGATCATATATTTTTTAATTAGTTCTGTAATACCTATAACAGCTGAAACTTGCCAAAATTAGTTGATAATTATATTTAAATTTTGGAATTATTGTGTAAAATGTTTAGATAAATATATGAAATGGATTTTGATAAACAACGACTGGTAAAATCAAAATTCGGAAATAATTAATATCATACAGTGATAATTATTATAACTATTTAAATCAGTCTTTTGTAAGTAATTTGTGCAAGTTTTTTTATTTCCAAAAGTAGTATCTTGTAATTTATTTCATGAATTAATGACAGATGCGAACATAACTATTTTTTGCATTGGCAATTTATTCATTAATTTCTTCATGAATTAGAGCATTTTCTAATATTCGTGAAATTTTCTGAGAATGTCTCGAAGTATCAACAAATAAATAGTGAAGTTCACATATTTATATCGACATATTTTTTAAATAGCTACACGCACACTGGAAAAAATTGCTTCGGTTATCCAATAAATTAATAGCAATTTTCAATTTATTGAAGAAAATTCGTTCATTTCATATTTGTTTCTATTTGCTATGGCAGTTGTAAAGTTGGTACTAGAATTTTTATTTACCTAGTTACATAATTTTTATTGACATCAGAGTTGTCACAGAAAAGACAATTTGATATTTAATAAATATTAATCTAAGCTATGATTTGTCAAATCGTAATGCTCTCTGGATACTGACGGCCTATAACTGTCAACATTTGTGGTCAGATGCGAAGCCTTAAGCTGGCTTCATAAAGCATTGACTGTCGCTGGCGACACTTCACCTTCCCTTTACATTGCTGCTACACATATTTAATTGGTACACTTTGTGATATTTGACAGTTGGTAAAGTCTTCTTCAGAGAACAATGTAGTGTTGCTGGCAACATCCTCACTACCAGTTTAATTTATATGAGATAAAGATTTTATAAAGTTGCTATGTCGTTGTCTGAAGGTAGCTTTAACATTGACCCAAGTAAAATTTCAAATTTCTCAGGATATATATTTAAATATTTTTGATTATTTTTAGTTTTAACAACTGCCACCTGCTGATAAATATAACAAAACTAGACTTAACACAAAATTTTTTCCATGAACGTGACTACTAACTGCAGCGATTAACTTGATTCTCGAAGATAAACATAAATTAACATAACCTATATCTCTCTTTGTCTATTCTGGCAATGCGCGACATTTTAATTTGAAATTTCTAGTTCAGTTCTAACTTGTAGTTCAAATTTTAACTTCACAGCGACATATACCCTGTCGTAATTAAATTGAGGGGAATACACCCATGTGACTACATCATTAAGTACTATTGGTTGAAAATACTGTTGCTGCTCTCTAAAGTTGGCATTAAAGCTGTACCTACGATTCTACAACAAATTTTCAGCAAAATTATAAAATTTTGTTGGCTGTTTCACCAATTTACAAAATTTCGACTTTTTTATATCGCACAAACACTAATTTATGTTTCCAAAAGATTTTAGTGTTCTGAATTGGAATAAAACCTAGAATTGCTTTATCACATGGGGTTTTCAAAATATTCTAACCTAAAAGAGCAAAAAACATTATTTTTCGCTATATTTGGACTTATTTTTGCCAAAAGATAAAATTCTGTCACAAAAATAAGAGTACCATTGACATTTATTAGTTCAAACCCATTACAACAATCCCTAAATGGTGTGAACACTGAACACTGGAATAACCTGTCAAATATTCTGGAAAAGAAAGTTGATAAGTCACCTCGGCTTCGATGTTATCGATAACAATATCATACATATCTGATATGCCTTATCCACGGAAAACAGCAAATTTGGTTATTTTCCGATATATCAATAAAATGCTATCTAATAAATTTCATTTAATGATATCTCAAACAGGAAAAAAGATATTTGAACATTCTCAATTTGATTTTGAAGGAGAAGACTAGTACTTGAGGATGCAATCCTTACTTTCCAGACAAAATTCTACCTTTTGTTGTAAAATCATCCCTAACAAGTTGCACTTTTAGGTTAGAATATCTCGAAAACTTTAGGTGATGTAGCAGTTCTGAGGTCAATTTGGATTCAGTGCACCAAAATCCTTTAGAACCATGATTTAGTGATCATGCGATGACACAGTAAAATCATCTTGATAGGGTATACATATTAACTGATTTTATGTGGCGCCATCTGTTGAGTGGGATTATATTTTGTGAAATATTGAAGGGAAGAGACCTATAATTATCATTTTTATGTTTACACAGCATGAAACACACAAACATTTATTTAGAACATGTTCTAAATTTTTATAGTCAAAATTCTTTTCGAAATTATTTGATTTGTTTTATGTAACTACAAAAATAGCGTACAATATAATTTTCTCAAAAATTTTGTACAGAATTGTTTACAGTGTCATACGACTTATAGCAAAGCTATAACTGATGCTAATTTAGCTAAATTTTAGGTACCACACTATATATATTAATATTTAATATTACGACTCATTCTAGTCTTATCTGTCTCTATTGTCTCTGAATTATTGACTTGCATCAGTTTGATACTATTAAATAAAAAAACTTGCATAGTGAGAGTTTATAAATCTGTGTGCCATAAGATATTTTTAATAATCGTATCAATTCTTTTGATATAGGACCTATCAATAGTGCCAAAGGATTCTAATGAAATTAGAATATATTACTTTTAATTCAAGTATGAAAGATTGGTATATAATTTGCAAAAAAAAAATCCAAAACGAAATGTCTTATGAGAAATGACGATTGACTGGTTCTTGTAAACAATAATTTTTTAATTATTCAGGCAGATTTTTCTTAGTTCATGTTTCTCAAAAAAATATATGTACTTTGTCTAAAATAAAAGAATATTTAAAATGGAGAATGATTTAGGGTGGCTCAAACTAAAAAGTCACTGAAAGAATTTAACCTAATATTTCATTGGTGTTAACTAAAGAATATTTAACGGTTTTTGCATTTTCGTTGCTTTTAAGAAGCTATATTTGCGAAATTCACGAGCTACTAGATGGCGCTGTAAAAATTCAAAATGTCGGATGTAGAGGTGATTAACGATTGCGGCTAAAGATTTTAAAGCTTTTAATTTCCAGGGATGTTATGTTTTATGGTGTAATTCTTTGCATTTATGTAATTTTTTAGGTGAAAGTGTATTTTAGGACTTATCAAAACGATTATTTTAACTTTAATGTAAGATAAATTATATCGGGAATTGTAGCCTTTCAAATATTATGGTTTGCTTCGAGATATCTATAACAGATGGCTTGGACTACTTTAAGGTGAGGCACATAATTTCGTATGGGATAGAACCTGAGCAGCCCCAAATTGTCAACACAGGCTGTGTTTACAGATGTGTCTGCTTCAATTAAGCCTCTTCATGAAATATCTATTTTATTAAATGGAGAAAATTGGCAGTTTATTGTGTAATACAGATTTAAAAACATCCTTAAATAATTTGCAACATAACCTTGTTATAAATACCTGACATAAAATCCTTTATAAGAAAATGTTTACTACATACTTTCATGTGTTTTGTTCTAAAAAACACACAAAACTTCACACTCCTATTATGGAAATTATTTGTTGCTCACCTTTACAGCAGTTCTGAAATCTATTAGCAGATGTCAGCCACTTTCTGATTTTCGTGAATTTTGAAAGACACGTCAGATTAATTAACTATGAAAAAAAAACACAAGATATTAAAATGCCGTAAAGCAATATTCTCGTTTTGTCATTTTTTCAAAAATTAAAAAATATGCTTGAGTACCTTCCACCATTTTCAGTATAATTCATTACCTTTTAATAAAATATAAGTATTGTTTGTGTTATAGAATAGATTTTTTTTGCTATTTTGGTTAGTTTTGAACTACTTTCTACATAAATAGCTATTATTAGGTAGTTAACATTTCAAATTTTGTACACACATTTTATTAAAAATAAAATGATTGCTTGTCACATTGGAAATTTGAAATTGCACTTTTTTGTCAAGGAATAAAATAAATGTAGTTGGCAAATATTGTCTCTTATAGATAAATTGGGGATGAAACCTAAAAGAACTAAACTAATGTTGAAATTAAATCTTAAATTCTATTTCCTCTTATTTCTATTGAACTAAGAAAAGAAAAAAAGCTACCAAAACCCTTTTAGGTTTTCAAAGAGTCACATCATCATTTCTAATAAGACAAATGCAAGATGCAAACTGTTTATAAGAAAAATCAGTTTCAGTAACTTATTACAAATTATTTTGAAGCATTGATTTTTCAGTAAAATTTTAACTAGTCATATGGAGAATTAATAGCCAAAGAACAAATTGCCAAAATATGTTATTTACACTCACTGAGCTAGTCATGTAAAAACATTTTATTTACAAATATTTAGTGTATTTAGTTGTTTAATGAGATGATATTTGCGTGTGTGTGTTTAAAAATTATGTGGTAGGACTGAAGTTATTTAAAATTTTCAGCAACTCATTTATAAATAAATATTTAAATAAAAAATGAAATATATGTGGTTGTTGCAGAATTAATTAGAAGAAAACTTGATCTTTCATTGTACAGCAAAGAGTCAATAACCAGGTCTAATAAAAATTTAGTTAATTCAACTTATCTATAACTTTAAATAGTGATTAGAACACGGAAATTTTGACCAAAAAAAATGTGTATGTGTCTTAATCTGGCATATATATTACTATTTTTTTTATTATATTGTTAAATGCTACAATTGCATATTTTTTAGGTTGTCGACTTTGAGTCCTCTTCCCCAATATTTAGACACCTATCGATATTTATTTGTTTTATAAAGTATATATAGTATAAACACTTCTAATATTATACTGTGGAAATATCCATTTTTTTCATATTATTTTGTTCACTCGATCTCCATTAGTCGCATATACAGAAATAAAACAAAATAGGTAAATATATGGAATACAAGTGGAGGGTGTCCCATCATCCAATAATATTCAAATAAGCACTCTCTTCTACCAACGCTCTTCTTCCTGTCTACTCGTTCAATGTGAATGGCCGATGTGCCACTGATTTGTTGCAATATCTTGTGTGGCTCACAATAGGTGTGGAAGATTCGGTCTTACGTAGGAAAGATTATTCAGTTCGTAAAGACTTACTTTGTTCCTGTTCCTCTTACAGCAATGGAGAAACCTGAACATTCTGAATCTGTATATGCTAACATGGTTTGCACATTAATTTCTCCTACCACTTTGCTGAGAGAAAACGAAACAGGAGTAAATTTAAATTGTGTGAAAAGTTTATTTATAACACGTGAAAAAATTCCCAAAAATTTTGCAGATTTTCTGAACATTCTCTGTTTTCTCTGATCGTTACAAAATTCCCTGATTTCTCACAGTTTTTTTTATATCTGTATAGTTATCCTCTTAAAATAATAGTAAATGTAATTTATTTTTTTTTTAAGATCCTTTATCCCTTTTGAACAAAAAATTCCCAAATAAAAGAAAAATTCTGGCTTTATTACGCCTCTCACTGCTGCTACATTAAATCGATTATTATTTATTTAATACGCATGAATTGTATGAAACGAACTGGTTTTTATTAAAAAATACCAATTTTATTAAAAATAGAAAAATGTAAATTTTATAACTTCAGTAACCACATAATAATCTACATGAATAATAATGTACAATGATGAGTGAGATCTAACATGTTTTTATTTATATTGTAAAACAACGATTTGATTGTACTCTTGTATATGTAATTGTAAATTTTGGGTAAAATTTTGTATTACTATATTGTAAATATATATATATATATATACGTAATTTTCTAGAGTCTATATTTGCAAAAGTCTATCAGTTAAATGTAATTTTATTTATGTCATCTAGTTTTGTATGGTCCTCAACTATTGTATAATATCAAAATTTAATATGTAAGAAAGATCATAATCAGGGTATGCACTCCAAAGTTTTTAAGTTTTATTTATTTTTAACTCTGTATTTATGTTGCATTAAAAATTGTCTATTATATAGTGTTTTCTTTTCTACACTAGACTCCATATACATTTTATTATATTAATAAATTATTTTTATACTGCAATTTTTTATTTTGAATCGATTTTATTTGCTGTAATCATTTGAGTTAAAATTTTGCAGATAATCTAATATGTTTGAACTGGAAATATATAGGTACTATTCTGATGATATGGTTGCTGATTCTTATACATTTAAGTTGGTTGGGAGTTATTTGCACGATAAATATTTAAAATTTTATTAAAAATTTTTAAAATAATTTTAATAACTAAAAAGAAACAAGTTTTGGGCTAGGTACATACTTGGTCGCAGTGGCGGCTGGTGAAATTTCACGTATGTCATATCTTAATAACCAGACATGGGACCCAAACCAAACTTTAGTATACAGTATGCGCCAAAAGTATGGAATAAATTCAATAAAAACGAAACAATTATTTTTTGGGAAAAATCCTCGAACAGGTCGATTTTTAATTTAAAAAATACATATTTTAGCGTAAAATGCGATTTTCAAATGTCATTTGTTTTCGAGTAATGATGTCATCGATTTTTTTTAAATGGCAACACCATATTTTTTTCCTTGATTTTGAAAGATCGTTTAATTCTCTATCAGACAGTACTAAAATTTTGCCCTCTTACATAGGAAAGTTTTCGAGTAAATGATGATTGAATGTTAGAAAACGTAAATCAATTAAAATAAAGCAAAAACGTTGTCAAGTTTAGTTTTTCGAATTCCATAGTTCTTTTATGGATCACGTAGGTGAAAATCTTTGCAAAGTGTCATTGTCACACCGACTTTCTAATAAGTATTGTAAGCGACATAGAAATTATTATTCAATTTAAAGTATTATGGCACATTTAACTGTTACTCAAAGAATTGAAATTTTAATTCTTATCGGATGCGGGAATATGACTAGAACTCAGCAGGAAGTTTGCGATTTATTTAATGAAAAATATCCAGATCGCCCTATCAGTCAATCAACAGTCAGTAAGGTAGAGTCTAAATTTAGAGAAACTGGCAATGTTGTAAATATTCCAAAACCTGGACGTCCAAGCATTAATGAAAATCAGAAACAGAACATTTTGATAAGTATGGTGGATAATCCTCATAATTCTTCACGATTGGTTGCATTAAACAATGACACTAGTCAGAGCACAGTGCTACGTATCTTGAGGAAGGAAAAATATCATCACTACAAAATTCAACTTGGGCAGGAACTCAATGAAGATGATCCCGATCGCCGCTTACACTTTTGCGAAATTCTAATGGATTTATGTCAAGGAAATAGAAATTTACACCGGCAAATACTTTTTTCAGATAAGGCCACATTTTGTCTGAATGGTACAGTAAACCGTCAAACTTGCAGATATTGGAGTCGGGAAAATCCTCATTGGATGGCAGAGGCACATACCCAACACCCTCAGAAATTAAATGTGTGGGCTGGAATAGTTGACGACAGAATAGTAGGGCCTTCTTCTTTGAAGGAACCCGTACAGGACAAAGATATTTAGAGTTTCTAGAAAATGACCTTGTTCCAGCCCTTGCAGTAATTTTTCCTAACGATAATGACCCTGACATTCCTGACGATACCATATGGTTTCAGCAAGACGGTGCACCTCCGCACTATGCGCGCCCTGTACGAGATTTTTTGGACAATTGTTTTCCTGGGAGGTGGATCGGCAGACGCGGACCGATAGAATGGCTTGCAAGATCGCCAGACCTTACACTTCTTGATTATTTTTTATGGGGATACTTGAAGTCAAAAGTGTACATTAATAAACCACCTAATTTAGAAGATCTTCAAAATCGCATTCGGGACGAAATATGCAGAGTTACCCCAGAAATCATTCATAATGTGCAAGAAGAATTTCTTCACAGACTTGTGCATTGTCAAGAAGTTGGTGGATGGCAATTCGAACATTTAATTTAAGTATAAAATTTAATCAATTGTATTTTATTTTACATACCTCTGAATTGTTACTTATTTATGGATAAAATTTACGTTTTCTAACATTCAATCGTCATTTACTCGAAAACTTTCCTATGTAAGGGCAAAATTTTAGTACTGTCTGATAGAGAATTAAACGATCTTTCAGAATCAAGGAAAAAAATATGGTGTTGCCATTTAAAAAAAAATCGATGACGTCATTACTCGAAAACAAATGACATTTGAAAATCGCATTTTACGCTAAAATATGTATTTGAAATTAAAAATCGACCTGTTCGAGGATTTTTCCCAAAAAATAATTGTTTCGTTTTTATTGAATTTATTCCATACTTTTGGCGCATACTGTATATGTACTGTGGCTATATAGAGAACTTCAGTAGAAGGAGAACGATTTTGCAGTTTGCGAAAAAAAACATGGGCCTCACCTAAGATTTCCAAATTGGCTTGTTTAAATTTCGAGAAACATTTTTTTTCATAAACTACATAATTCTACCAATGGGTTTAAGATTTTAATAAAAAAATTAAGTTACAGCAGTTTGAAAATTAATATGGTATTTATGATACATTATAAAAATTTCAAAATGCTATAAATTCTACAAATATAGTTATTTTTTGAAACCTATTTGTAAAATTACAACTAGTTTATAGAAAAAAATGTTTCTCGAAATTCAATAAAAAAGCCATTTTGAAAATTTGAGGTGATGCCGTTTTTTCCACTTTTTTTCGTAAACTGTAATATCGTTCTTCTTCTGCCAAAGTTCTCTATATGGCCACAGTACATATACCCTAAAATTTGGTTTGGGTCCCATGTCTGGCTATTGAGATATGGCATACCTGAAATCTCACCAGCCGCCACTGCCTGGTCGCTGCACATTATATAATCAATATGCACTTCTTTGACCCGCTCTTGTTGTTCTCGGACTGTTCTCCGTGTTCTCCAAAGATTTTTGCAGTATTGTGTCCACATCAAGAAATGAAGTTACAGAAAAAAAGTCGGCCCTACATGGAATAAAATAATTATTTAGAGGTTAATCACCAAAAGTCGTGTAAGTTGCATAAGTATTGGTTTTCTGAGTTCTATTCTTTATGTAGAAATTTTAATTGAATTATGGAGCCTATATAAACGCATCAGTAAGTTTCCATTTTCTCCACTTATGTACTAAAGTTGGGGCAAGAATTCAGACGACTTAAGCCTTGTTGTCATGGACGCAAAATTTGCGTGAATTAATTAACGGCGGGAGAAATTTTAACTTTTAGCGAATTTTGCCAACTGCAATATTTATCATTTCATCTTCTGTAATTTTGTCCAAATTTTTTGTCAGCGCCATCTGTTCGTGAACAACATGTACTAACATAGTTTTATTACTGGCCACATTAAAATTCAAAAAATTATGCAACCAACATTACAAGTATCATAAGAACATTGAGGCTAAAAGTGCTTGTGAAATTCGACCTTATGGCAAAAAAGTAATGTCAGAATAAAGTCTTGACCTCATGGACGTGAATTTCGCAGATTTTGATTTAAAGTGTTAACTTTTCGCAAATTTCTCAAAACAGGAATACTATCGCTTTCATTCATTATGGGATTAATAAGTTTAACTTGAGCTTCTGGGAATCTACGATGAGATTCGAACAGTTTTATGATGAAAATTATAGAAAATAATACAATTTACTAAAAGTTGAAACTTTTCTCGCCATTAAATAATTCGCTCGAATTTTGTCCAATTTCGCGTCCATGAGGATAAGGCTTAAAGATCGACAACACACTGGTTATAGATAAGTGACTGCGTGGTATCAGAATTTCTTGTTTTATTCAATTCCACACTTATTTAAGAAATGTTCAACTTATATTTAGATTATGTTGAATTTTTTGTATTATTGCGTTTTTCTGTACTTTTATGTACTGTGAAAATTAATATGCAGATTAATTCAACTGTACAATCTATTGTAATAATAATGAAACTCTCTATTGGTCATAGCTATTCGACATTCAAACGCCGAGTATTACTAAGATCTACAAACATTTGAACAAAGTAAAGAAGAAATCGAAGCAGTTCTTTAGAATGTTTCAAAGATTAGTTTCATATACATAATTGACGCCATACAAGAAAATGTTTTAAGGTAGATTGTTGCAATAAAAAAGACATTAAAACTTCTTACATTTTCCATTTACAGTGAGATAAGTTAATCAACATTCCTATCTAATCGTCGAATAAAATGTTCAGAACGGTCTGAATTTAAAAAGTAATTTACACATTGGTCATTCCAAAGAATTAGTTATATATTTATATGATGCTCAGTATTTATTCTCCAGTTTTGTATGTTTCTTTTTGTTGTTATTTTGTTTAAGGAAAAGAAAGGATGAGTATACCATAGAACAACAAACCTAGAAATCTATAGATATCTACAAACCAAGAATAATTTTTTGCCCACATAATACTACATCTGTCGAGGCGAGGCCCAATAATGATGCTAATCAACCAATATAGTGAGCCGGTCGGTAAGGGGAAGGGTTTACTATGGTTCTGTTAAAAATGTTCATACTTCTACATATGCCAATTAACGTAAGAGTTTATATAAGTACTAACCACAGATTAAATATTTATAACTAGTACTAACCAACTATATTTAGAAAGGTCAATAATAATTATTAAGATCCTTATCTATGTTGTGTAGGCTTAACACGGATAACTAATTTGCTTAACATTTTGTCTTGATCCGGTTATATGAGTAGTACTAAAGCATATTAATATGTTGTATAGTTTATTTATCACACCAAATTATGTGTGCCCGACGACGCACTCATTTTGATTTGTATTTAATATTATTTATAGGGTATATTTCGAAATAATTAATTAAAAGGTTTTTTTCACAGAACAAAATGGAGGTTCTACTCTTTCCTACATCGACATGTTCGAGCCCTCAGCCTCGAATATTCTTCTTTGGCGATGTAAAGCTTGTAGTAAAGAAGTAACAAATCGATGGCACCACTTCCATTCGCATACAACGCAACGTTCTTTCTGTCCTTATTGCCCTGCTACTTACAGTCGGATCGACACCTTAAGGAGCCACATGCGATCCAAGCATACTTTATTTGTGAATAAACAATTATTATGACACTATTAACTTCAGAGAATATGTAAATGGTAGATGATTTTTACGAGGAGATTATATACTTAAGTATAAATAACTTTTTTGTATATAAGTATGAGTGTTCAGTTAAAGTATTGTTATATATATTAAAAGATTGCGCATTTTATGCCTACCCGGACCTGCAAAGCCTACTCATGAAGGTTCCCATGCTATTTAATCGAGCATCGCACACTAGACCAGCATTTGCATGGACCGTCACCTGCAACAACTGTCAGCGCAGGTCGTGTCGATGGCCTGCAATTGTTATGCCTGGCCGCGCTAGTCCAACATAAATTCTATTCCCACAAAAGTCAGGGATTGGTTTTAAACTGTTGGAAATATTCAACAAGTTAAGCTGTGAATGTGTCGTTGAACCGTTGCACAGCCTCGCTTGTCAACAATCTCTATTTACTTAAACAAATTCCAAGCCTTTCCTTGTATTTTGGTGCTGTACGCAAGGACGATACAAAAGCTCAAAAATTGTTTGTATGAAATTCAGAAATACTGAAAAAATTTGTTTTGATCTCTCTCCGATCCAGAAAATAAATGATGAAATTCACCATACATATTTTTCATTTTAATGATAGGGTGAACCCAAAACTTTCTTATTTACCTTGATTTTTCCCCTACTCTTCATACAATATCGTTAAAATAAAATTTCTTCTTCCGAGATACACTCAACTACTAAAAATTTTTTAAACGTGTGCAACATACATAATCTTCACAAAAAATTGCTGGTCTGGGCTGGACAAGTGTGTGAAGTCGTGCAGGTTTGCAGGTCTGTGCTGTGCTGGTCCATGCAAGCACAATGTGCGCGATCTTTACATGTATATACATACATACGATGTATAGGTTATTGGAAAGAGAATTGGCCATACTTAAAGGAACCTTTTTTAAATGAAAATAAATTGTTTTAGATCAAGTTTTGCTGCATTAAAGTTATCGGTCTTCACAATTTTTTTAATTTTTGTTTTCATGCGCCCGTTTTATATTGCATTTTACAGTTTATATTTTGTTTTTCTTAAAAATTTATATGGAAATTGTTCTCCAAACAATGATAAAAATCATATAATTTAATAAACCAAAAATGTGATTTTCAAAACACATGTTACATGTAGATCTACGCGTTGGCAACCAATATTACACGTTTTAAAAATTCTGTTTCATATAAGCAAGCAAAGCCCGCTCTTTCACACCAAAATAGCAGCATTCAACCCTTGTTGCTTTAACAGCGGTACTCTGCATTGTGCACAGAAATCATAAAATATATAGAACACCAAAAAATCTACCAAAAATAGTCAACCTATGGAGAAAACGCGGGTCTGGTAATATTACAATAACTTAGCTTTTATGAGTTGGTTGCACTAACAGGGTAGCTTCACTTTAATGGGCGGAAATATCAAAATATGACAAATTTACGTCCAATTCGTAGAAACATATGAATTCTATGGTCCAATTACAAACATTCCATTTTGGTTCCAATTATATGCTGGGACACAGAACAAAGGAACCAGTAGTTCCTTTATTTTGTGGCTTAGTTCCCTTAATCTGTGGGTGGGTTAAAATGCAGTATAACCAACAGCTTACATAAAGTTTTCCCTAGATGGCTACTTAATTTTAAAGCTCCTCTATAGTCTGATTATTTATATTTGAGTGTCTAATGTAAAGGATTCTATATATTTTTATGATTTCTATGATATTGTGCGATATGTTTAAATATGCATAAAACCGTTAACGGGTTTCTTAAATAAGGACATAGATTATAACAAGAGGTTCTAATTGTATTTTTCTGTTTCTCAATATGAATGATTGTCCTTGGTCTAAAAAAAAATTAAGATACAAAAATCGACTGAATCAGAATTCAATGTTGATAATACCTATATGACTGAATGTATTTTTTA
Source organism: Monochamus alternatus (assembly GCA_037114965.1). Taxonomy (NCBI): domain Eukaryota; kingdom Metazoa; phylum Arthropoda; class Insecta; order Coleoptera; family Cerambycidae; genus Monochamus; species Monochamus alternatus. Next base: position 38,803,212 of record CM073435.1, read on the forward strand.
TTAATAAAATATATGAAAACATTGTTCTTTTATTTGAAGTGGTTAGTTATGCACGGAGGGAAGATACAAGGATGATTATGCCCACAGGCGACAGGTTGCTTGGTTGACAGGAAGCAAGTCGCCTAAGGGCATAATCATCCTAGTATCTTCCGTGGTGCATACGTTTTACATTTCCCTTCATAGGAAATAAAAATTATAAAAGGTCATAGCTTTGACGTTACTTGATTTGTGGGTGAAATATAAGTTTAATTATTTAATCAAACTGTCCCAAAATCTTTTTTATAAATTATGTTATTGAAAGTAGGATAAAAGCCATTGGCTGAAAAAAGTACAAATATAGAAACATTTAAATTTATAAGATCAAATTATCTAAAATATCTCTTAATTATATAATATTATAATAATAAAATTTATGTTAATATGTTTATAACTGATATTATATACCCATTTAATTTGTACAAAAAAACCATTTTAAGATAAGGGGAATGTGTCAAGATTAAGAAAACATAGAGTTGTGTAAATTTTCTATATCTGCCTCTCTTTCCTTGGCTCGCTTCTTTTCTTTTTTCCATGCTTCATAGTCTTCATCGTCAGTAGGTAATTCATATCTACATAGAGGACATGAATTGGTCTGAAAATATTAGGCATATTACTAATTATAATAAAACATAGAAGAGATAATTTTCTTATTTTCATTTATAATAATTTCTTACTTTAGAGAGCCAAGGCATGATACAATCATTGTGATACAAATGCTTGCACGGTAATTTCTTTGCTGTTTCGCCAACAATATGATCCTTTAGACAAACAGGACACTGTGACCCTAAAATGAACTAATTTTACAACAAACTTTAAAATATCAGTAAATATTCTACCTGAATTAGATATCTGCTCATTAGGCAAAGCTTCAACTGCGCTTTTCGACGCTGGGGGTGGCAATTTCTCACCGTTCAATGCATTTAATTCTTCAAACATGTTGTAGTCTCTAAACAATCTTGCTAAATGTAAAAAATGATTTGGTGTCTCTCCCTCGCCTAGTGGCACCCAACCCATTTCAGAAAAATAATCTGCCATCCTTTATTTAAATTAATATAAATTTTTAATTTGTGACGATTACGCACTATATAACTACAAAAAACTTAAAAACTGCAAATCACATCAAAATATAACCTAATTAATGTCATCTATCAAATTAACTCGTAGCTACGGGAACTACTACAAAGCATGCCTACTTTTCGTCAAGCAAAGTCACCGTGACAAAGTGACAGAAGATTTTAGACAAAGAAAGTTTAGGAACTTGGGAAATATGTTAACTGACTTTGGTATTTTTGACATTTGCTATATTGTTGACATTCATGCATCACCATCACATTTTTCATATTTCTTGCAGTCGTCAAGGTATTTTTAGAATTTTACACATAAAAAATATTTTTGCTTGTGGTGATAATTTTTGTTAAAAAAATATTGTACGAATAGAGAACCTGTCCAGTAAGTAAAAAATATCAGAATTTTATTTAATCATTTAAAATATTTTAATTTTAGTATAACCATATAGTGGTAGTTGTAGTGATGTTCTAAGGTATGAAATAATTCAGAGCTTTCATCGTCCGAAAAATATGGCCTTTTTGGTAAAACTTTACTTAGTACTAGGGCTTACTACCTTATATGCAGATATTTTACCAATTGATGGTAAGAATTTGCCACCTGACAATCTATATGATGTTCTTGTGAAAAATTGCCCAATACTAAATGTGAACGATCCATCGTTTAAAAACCAAGAAATCTTTAAGAAATGCAAATCTTGGCAGGAAATTAGCGAAACTAAAGTTTTTGTGCAAGAAACTAATCAGAAAGTGTTATGTTTACTATATTATGATTCATTCATTTCACTTTGCACAGAAATAAATGCTAAGAAAATGTCAAATGTTACGATAAATTTAGTGCCTGAATTAAAAGATTATAAGGTTAGCAATGTCTGTAAAAATCTAGCTTTGTTTCCTGCTGGTAAATCGTTTGAACATGTAGATAAGATGATCAATGATGAAGGTATTTGCTACAAATTGTGTTTAAATTATGACGGATCTCTAACACGTGAATGTGGTCTTGCTCACTATTTCGCAAACTATAATATTTCAACAAAAGCTGAATTACCAAATACACAAAAGTTAGAACCCAGTACTAACAAAGTTAAATTGATGTTGGCACATATAGCATTAAATCCTGATAAACTAGATTTATCGAGAGGTTTATTACAAAATTATAATAATTCTAATAATCAACCACCAGTTGAGCCAGCTAATGGTAAGACTAATATAGCACTGAATAAAGAAGCAATTTCCGAGCCAAACAGTCCTAAAGATGAGCCGAATACGATGAAAACAAATCCAGTGCTGAGTCCAAGCAACACTTTAAAAAATAATGTTGAATCAGTTGCCGACAACGGAAATTCACCACCAGGTTCAAATTTGGATTCTGCAGTTGCTAATCAAAATCCCACAAATTTAAATGACGATGAATCTCAGGCTGAAAAGAAGTCTCCGACTAAGGAAAATTCTAAGGCTCAGGATGAAACTCATACTAATGATGCACCTCAGACTAACAATGAAGCTCAGACCAAGGATGATGCAAAACATTCTCAAATACCGTCAATACCTGATGGGAGCATTTCAGAGCAACACCCACAAGACTCTACTCCAGAGACTGATCAACAAAAAATTGATGGAGACAAAGAGGAAATAAATATCGAAACAGACCAACAAAATTTAGATCAGGCAGGTCTGATGATAGATAATAACCAAAATATAGAGGACGAAGAGGGCAGTGACGGTAATTGTAAGTTTTCTTTAAATCTAATACTTTATATTTTCACACTTAATAACTATACAGGGTATGTAGCAAATCTGAAAACTATCAAAAGAAAACATAAATCGTATTTAATGGAACATAAGTCCTTAAAAAATATGATTATTATGTTTTATTAGTAGTCGGAGTCACAGGGCAACAATTTATTCTAGTTTTTCTTGAAATAATTATTGATTTATGGTCTGTTTATGAAAGGAAGTTTAACGAATTTTAATTAAATTTCTTGGCAACAATCAATCAAGTATCTTGTACCTTAGCAACCAACTCGATTTTGTTAAATCATAGTTAAATTTCATTTGAAATAACTAATAATTTGTTTCAATAAAACTGAACTGTTAATTATATAAATAAACATTGCATTTATGTATGGCGTTAACCAAATACTAAGTTGATTTTTCAGATAAAGATGACGAAGAGAAGCAAATGGACGATAATGGTAAGTGATAGGTATAAGTGTCAATTTATAATAAAGTCTATTTGTTCATTATTGTAGGAGAAAAGAAGAAAGGAAAACCAAGTACTTTAACTGTGGCAGGAGAAATGCCTGCCAATGCAGAAGATCTGGATGGAGAGTCATATTTCTTTTCATACTTCATGGTTATCTGTGTCCTTTTCGTACTTGGATATGTTGGATATCATAACAGACAAAAGGTAGGTAACTGTACAATAATTATACATTTGACAAAACTTTATACAGGGTGTTTTAAGAGGAGATGTACATACTTCAGTATGTTATTCTACGTTCAATTTTAAGCAAAAAATTTCCTATGAGCTTAGGTCTGGAAACGCTTCGTTTAGGATATATAAGTAGTGTCAAATTTAAAAAAAAAAAAATTACATTTTCTTTAATAACTCTCTACTGCTTTGAGTTAAATTCATGAAATTTTCTATGCCGAGATTTCTGGGGATGGGAAATTCAAATTTTATCACAGTTGGCTGTATCTCCAAGAGGATCCTTTTTAAATTGCTTCAACTTTTTTGTGCCACAGTGTATGTCATTTTGGAATAAAAAAACATTTTCTCCTACCTTTTCTACTTAAAAAATCTACGCCTTATTGAAGTCTCTAGGAGCAGCTGTTTCCGTTAAAAACTCATTTGAAGATGATAATGCATGCAAATTCTTTACAACTTTACATTTTAAATTTTTTGATGAATTTAAACTAGACCCGTATTTCCAATTAAACTTATTAAAATGATTTTCACAAACAATGTTGCAATGCTTCCTTTCGTCACGTTTCATCGCCCTACATCACATTTTTACATAATCTACATAATGGCATAATGCAATACTTCTTCCATGTGCTTGGTGGGATGCACTTTCTGTAACCATTTTATGAGTCTATGGTGTAACATCACAGCAATGATACCGCACTTTGGGCCACGTGGTTTTGTTTACATTCTATAGCAATTTATTAATTTTAATATTTTAATTATTATGTGATTATTCCCGCCAGACACATGTTCTGACCTTTCAATATGTTTGAAAGATTACCCTGGAATATATTTCAAATCAATATAAAATTCATGCAACTTTTATCAGCCAATCAGGTAATAAATTAAACCCGACGTTGTTTTTTTTTGTTGCTAATACAATACTTTGGGTAGGCGATGTCTACATTGTCTACTTGTACACTTCAATACTGCCAGTATCTTAACTCTTCATAATATAATCGGGCCTATGATCGAACACATCCAGTTAGCATTAACGGTCCTGTTAACGGTAACTGGCAGGTTAATCAGAAATTCGTATGATTGACACACCTGTCAAGTTTATTTTTCCCAGTTACTTAACTTGAGAATGATCACGTGACCCAGTTATGAAACTGCTTGAAATAACCTGCCGTTAAATGTAACTGCAGCTTTTTATTGGTCAGAAATTTTAATTTTATTTCTGGCAATTGACGTATGACATTTGGCATATTAATATAATGTATAATTTTATTATTATTTGTCTATAGCACAATTCAGTATCAATTTATCGCCATATCATAGTTTTACATAATTAGTAATATACGGTATTAATAGTTTGACAGTAAATACAACCTAAAAAAAAAACTAAAGTTTGTTCTAAGTGGGATTACAATTTTATACAATTAAGATTGCTATTCTGAGTATGATAGTGATACCTAAATGAATATTAACAAACAAAAAGAAATATATATTATTACCTAATATTATTAATAATTAATTTATGAATAGGAGAAAGCCACAATGACAAAAGTTAGGTACCTAGTTTTTAATTATTGGTAATAATTTAGATTCTATAAAGAGTAGGTATAAATAACACATTTTATCTTTTTTAAATATTATTTTTATTAGATAGTTATGTATTTTTGACAATAATTTCTAATGGATTACAGTAACACTGATATGCTGCATCTTATACTATCCTCCTATAATTATAATATATTGCAACATGGACTCCACGAAGGCGTAGTAAATTGTAATTAGCACAGTAGCACAGATCGCATGCCTAAAGGTACATTTTTGATTACCCACGTAAACTGTGTATAAATATTAAATATGTGCATCCAGGATTTACTAATTTTTGATCCTGATGAAGTTTTCTGCTCTTCCTTTTTACATTCTGCTTCCACTCTGCATGAATCTAAAATAATTTAAATAATTGTATCAATAAGTTAATATGAAATATTTCACTTACCTACCACCACTGTTGGGGATTTATTTGCTGTCCATACACTAAAGAATTTATATGTACTTCAAAAATTTGCCAAAGTATCTACTTATATTAACATGCGTTGGGTTTACTTTGCTTCCCAACAATGTTTTCTTACAGTTAATGAAATTTTGCATTTCTTTATATTGGCATTGGTTCATGTGCCCTAAACTTGCCACATGTACCCACTGTTAAGTATCTATGATTTAAATTTTAGCATATGAGTGATGACAGATGACGTATGTTAAAGAATTAACTGCCAAGACAGGGTTATTTGGCCATAATAACAGGCACAGATAACTGGTTGTTTGATCATAGCGATCTTTCCATTTCGGTTAAGAGCTCAGTTATGCCCTTGACTATATACACTAAGACTAGTCAATCTAATGGGAGACCTTGTTGGCCTGAATGGGAAACCAACTCTCGCATAATGGGAAACGAACTCAAAAAGAACGTTTACGCTTGGGCTATTTGCTAATAGATGGCGCAATATTAGGTACTAAAATGACATGAATTTGGATATATAATTTTGAAAGCTCCTCCCATCGAAGATGATTGGTTCATACATATTATGTTATGTACAATCGTTTGCAATAATATTGACACTCTTTAAATTCAATTTTGCTATTTCTTTTGAACTGCTGACGTATTTGTAATGAAATCTACTTTCAACTTTTAACATTAGTAATTAGTTGTTTCACTTACCAATATAAATTTAATGAGTTTCTACTCAGAACTTCGAGAAGTTAAAAAAATGTTGTGAGAGAGTGTCATTGTTATTTCAAAAGCTTGTATGTACTTAAAATTCATAAATTTAATGACATTCGATAGGATTACTGTTTATTTTATTATTAAGTGAATGTGTCATGAGGAAGCAGGCAGGAAATAAATGTTAATTTTTAAAATGTAATAAAACTAGATGAAACATTCCAGGAATAAAACTTTTCCGCGCAAGGCGAAAATCGACTATAATGATAGATTTTGAATTCTGATAAGTAATTATAGTAATTTCATCACGATTTTTAATAAAAAAAAAATACAGAAGTGCAGTTATCCAGTTCATATTCACTTTCGCGTATCAATGAAAGTCAAAGCTTAAAATATATTAACTGCCAGATAACACTTTTATCATACTCCTCCAGCTTTGGTAAATTCAAGTGAAGAAGTCATTCAATACGTGTCGATAAAAATATACAGGGTGGGCCATTAATAAGGGGACATAGAAGAGGAGTAACATCATTGGGAGGAAATATGAAGATATAGCTAAATATATCTTCGTAAATTATTTCTGTGGAAAAAGATACAAGGTGTCAAAGTTGAAATATTTTTATTTGTGTTTTCTTTTTTTTTGTATTAACGCAAGTATCTCTCAACTGATTGTCACCAAATTTGGTAGGGAAATATAAAAATAATTTAAGTATTAAATCAGTTTTGCTAATAAAGAGCACCGCACTAACAATGGCTAATGATGAATTTTTCTCTTATTTCGTGTTGACAAAACATTTTGATTCGGTTGACTACAAAATTGTATCCGAACATCATTTCTACGTAAAAACATAGAACTCTACACTTGGTAGAGTAGAACTTGATAATTTCTACCAATTTCGAAAAAACTGCCATAAAGGTTTCTGCTTATACGCGACTTCAAAAATGCTATTGAAATTTAATTAAAAAAAATTAGTAGGTATCAATGGGTCATTTACTTTTTTTAAATGTCCAGAGTAACTTTGGAAAAAAACTCATATTTGAAAAAAAAAATTATCTACATATTTATTTTTATGGACTAAAATAACAACAGAGCAGTAAAAACAACTTAGCCCTTGAGCAAACTCTCTCTACTTCTACATGTCTTAATTAATTAAACTAATTAATTACAGAAAATTTTCAATATTGCAATTTTCTAATGTTCCTAAGACATTTCCTCACGTCGAAAAATACATTTAGTTGTTTTAGATCAGTTTTCTGGAAAACGGTAGAAATTTCGTTAACAAAAAATAAGATAGAAATTGTCATCATCTGGCAATGGTCTATCTGTTTTAATAGGTACCTACTACATAAATTATGATTGCTTTTCTTAAAATATGTTTCCCTACCAAATTTGATGACAATCGGTTGAGCGATCCTAGTTATTAAAAAAAAAAAAACGAAAAAAATTATGTAAACCTGTATCTTTTTCCACAGCAACATTTTAGTAAGGCATATTTAGCTATATCTTCATATTTTGCTCCAAAACTGTAATTCCTACTCTGGCACATTATTAATGGTTCACCTTATATAATACTTAAAATAATAAATTTTGAAACACATTCTTTTCTGATGAGGCCTGTAAAGTTCACAAATTATTTTTACTAAAAACATTAGCGCATGTAAATTTATTTAAATTTGCATGCGCAAATGTTAAATTATTTGAATTTTTAAATTAATTTAAATTTAATTTTAATTTAAAAATTACTCTTCAAAAAGACTACAAAATAATATTTATTTCACACCGTGACAAAATTATACTTAGATCAAACATTGAAAAAAGATACTTGGTGTTTCAGAATTTTTACTAATGAATTTTTCGCAAAATAATAATGCATCTTATGCAGTAAGAGAAACCCACACGATAATCTGCAGTTCTATATGTCTCTTTATAGAAGTAGGTATGTCGAATTCATTTGAATTATCTTAATATGTTTAAAGGAAATAAAACAGAAAATGTAAATTTTGGCATATTGCTGAAAATTCTTTAAACAATCTTATTTTTCTGTTTTTTTTTTTAAATTAATTTACGGTTCATATTCTTACTTCTCTAACGCAATAAAATAAACTGCTTATGTTTCAAACTTTATGATCTGTGGTTTGAATATAAATATATTGCCACAATCTTATTATTTAGGCAGGTATATGAAAAAGGGTCACGCGGCCACGCCCTCGAAACGCCTTCGCAGTTTTTTGCAGATTAAAATAGTAGCGCTTTATTTCGTTCGTTTGAATAAATGCGTAATGTTACACAGTACGACATCTAACAGGAATTATGATAACTATTTAGGTCTTTATTAAGGACTGACTCTCTTGGTGTAAATACTCAAGGGTTATGCCCACCCAGTTATCGTAACTTAACTGTCATCGATTACGCTAACCTGAATGTTCAATCATAGGCCTGAATGTTTGTTAATTCTTTATTATCCGGCAGGTTATGGCTTTGATGCTGGAAGGCAAGCGTGGAAAGAGGCAAGCCAGAGGCCGCAGACCAAATTCTGCTAATTACCACAAATTAGACAGCAATTTGGAGGAAGCCATCTCATCCACTTGTACCAAAAACTCCAGTCACGTTATTTATTGAAACTGTTTGTTGCTACGAGATCTCATGCGGTCTTTTGCAGTCATTGTTCATATCATTGCAATTTGTAATATTCTCAAATTACAAAGTGTAAAAAATTGTACATAATTTGCTACTGAATATTTGTAATGTTTGTAAATGTTCCAACGATATATATATATATAAATAGTGTAAGTAACGAGCTTCAGTGATGCGGAAAATTGTACGTAGGTGTCTATGAGGTTTGTGGCCAGGTGTTGTGTTCGTCCATAGAGGCAAAAAAATGTAAGACATTTTTTTGTACGGAGATACTCAATTATGAAAATCTGTGGAATGACCTGGTCATTGGGCAAGGTGAAGGAAAACGTGTTATGCCTTGTTTCATTCGGTTTTTGATAACAGTATTTATTACTTAATAATAATAATAATACATTCTATTGACATGTTGCTGCAAGTTTCTGTTATAAAAATTTTTAGTACTGTTTTCGTTATTTTAGAATGATTGTTATTCTTTTTTTTTCAGAAATAATAGATATATATTTGTATTAAAAAACATAACCAATTTAATTTTTTTACAAGCAAGTTTATTTTTTATTTAAGTTTCAGCTTTCGAGCGAAATTTCATAATTCACGAGTAGTTTAGTAGGTTGTATCAAAATCTCAATAATAAATCATTTTCTACAGTACCTATATGGATTTCTTTTTACCTACCATCTTCTAATTACACCAACAGAGGAAAATCTAGAGCGTGATTAATCGCTAGGTTGTAGAAAAGCGCGGCGAGCAAAGCGTGCGAGGAGTAACAGTTCATAGGCTTACTAAATTTGAAGGTGATATAAAAAATATACAAAAATGACAAAAATAATTACAGTACATAATATCCATTGTTTTTAACAGAAACAGTGATATAACAGTTTTTGACAATTTCAAAGCGTTAAATAATAAAAATGATAGTTATTTCCAAATTTAAAGTTTTTATCTTGTATTGTCAATTACCCAAGGTTGAAAGTAACCGAGAATAACTAGTTCACAACACAGAGATGAGTACCGAAGGTGAGGGTGGTGATTACCTAAGCGTGCCATTTGAGAAGACTTCAAAGCACACAAAATTGTCAAAAATAAGTTTATGTTGAGTGAACCTAGCATTAACAGTGTACTTTAAATGTGCCTCCTGTGCCATCCACTACAAATTAGAATGTTGTTCTTTTGGACGGCGATGGCTCACCTCCACCAACTTATACCTACCTGATGCGCACTCTGCGGATATCACATTTAAGCCTTGTCCTTATAGACGCAAAGTTCACGGATTTTTGTACGAAACTTCTGTTTTAATTATTTATGACAGGAAAATCTCAACATTGGACAAATTTTGCAAAACAGTATAAATATTGCTACTTTTATTATTATGTGGTGTGAATAAGTTTGTTTTGAGCTTTTGACAATTTACCATGACAGTTTCATGATGAAAATGTTATAGTTGAAAAAAATTCGTTACAAGTAGAGATTTTTCCACCATTAAATAAATCACGCAAATAATCGCGAATTTCGCATCCATAAAAACAAAAGGCTTTAGAATACATTGCACTATATAAAGGGTGTCCCAAAATTAGTCTGCCAAAAATGAACTGTAGATTCAACGATCTAAAATAAGATAAAAAAAGTTATATATACTCGCGGCAAGAATTCTGACATCTTATGTCACGGCTGACGTTACGCAATTGTTTTTACGGTCAACATAAATTTCGATATTTCGCATTGAAAACCATTATTTTTTGCAATTTAGTGCAATATATTATAATGCAAACATTTAGTGTAGTACATATATAGTTTTATTACTCACAGATGCAGTTTCTTAAATATTTTGATGAAAATATAAAGAATTATTCAATTGTTCGTATGACCTAAGTCATCTGAATTCTTTGTCGCGAGTATAATCAAAGCCCATAGACGCCCCCTGACGGAGCTATTGCTCTTTAAAGGAAGACCTCAAAATTTGATTTTCTCCAAATATTTTCAAAAGTCGAGATAAAGTAACCAAATTTAAAATTGAGAATCGCAATTAGATGGCGAATCTAAGGTTCTAAAAAGAATACCATAATTAGTCATAGCCTGCTTGTCATAGGCATACCAAACTGGGGGGGGGGGATTATTGGATAAATATAGCTCTAACTTTTTCATGTTTCGAGGTTTTTGCCGTCAGATCAAAAAATTAAAAATGTTGAACAATGTTACAAAAAAAAAGGTACTCTTGTTTTACTTCGATAAATTATTCCGTTTACGAGTAATATTAATTTAAAAATTTTGTGACATACCACAAAAATAATAGGATATGATATGATACCGTTAGTTTACTTGACACATATATTACATATGTTTTTAAAAAATTTTGAAGTATTAATAGGCTATATTAAAATTCAAAAATTTACAAATAATTACATTGCTGATATGCATTGAAAAGTATTTTAATATGTTAAAACGCTTGTATAACACCTTTAATGTGTGTTAAATAAGTCGACAGTATTTTCTCAGAGCTAGGGATGTTTTGCCTATTTATAGCTGCCATCTTAAACTTTTGTGGTGTCACAAAATTTTCAAATTAAGATTAAGTACTTGAAAACAGCAGTTTAATTGAAATAATAGTACCTTTTCATGTAAAATAGACCAGAATTTTTAATTTTTTGATGTGACGACGAAAATTTTGAGATACAAGAATGTTAGAGCAATATTTACCCAGTTTGGCAGGCCTATGACCAATTACGACAAATTATTTTCAGAAGATGCGCGATCTAATTCTGATTTTCGTCTCTTTCTATCAGTATAGGTACTTTTCGATTTCATTCATACGGAAATTCATTTACCATAATTCATATGTCACGCATCATTCGCATATACAAGGGTACTTGTATATATTTTAGACAAATTTTCATCTTGTAAGTTATAGCTACCCAATTTTTTTTTGTCGAAAATTTATTTTTAAAATAAATTTATTTTTAAAATACCTTCACTTGTTCATGTTTCGTCAAAGTTAATATATTCTTCGATCCGGATTCCGACCTTTTAATATTTATTTTAAATATAACTATCACCATATCACTATTTCGTCTCTTTCTATCAGTATAGGTAGGTACTTTTCCATTTCATTCATACCGAAATTCATATATACTCGCGACAAGAATTCAGACGACTTACGTCATACGAACAAATGAATAATTCATTACATTTTCATCAAAATATTTAAGAAACTGCAACTGATATTAATAAAACTATATACTACACTAAAAGTTTACATTATATATTGCCCTAAATTGCAAAAAATGATTGTTTTTAAAGCCACCAAATATCGAAAATTACGTTGACAATAAAAACAAATGTGTAACGTCAGCCGTGACGTAAGACGTCTGAATTCTTGACTCGAGTATACCATAATTCATATGTCACGCATCATTCGCATATACAAGGGTGCTTGTATATATTCTAGGCAAATTTTCATCTTGTAAGCTATAGCAACCCAATTTTTTTTAACGAAAAATTTATTTTTAAAATACCATCTTCCTTCCGCAAGTTTCCACTCTTTTCCGTTTCGCAGTTGTACTTCTTTATCACCCTTTTTGCACTATACATACATATATGCTACTTACCTACTTTCTTGTTAATGAACTACATCATTCAACATCATTTACACTCATATTTTGACCTCGCATCCTAAACCCTTTATACATGTCATCATTCGATATTCCTTACTTGTTACAAGGGTTTACGATTTTGAGAATAGTACTCTGTAGTAAAGTGACCATATTTAGCAAAGTGGGACAGAACGAAAACTTTATAAAAGAGAACAGCACATTAAACTATATTTTTTTAATTTATTCCATCAAGTCTCATTAATATGACGAAAAAAATCAGGAGGCGTTTTGTTGAACAAAAATAAGAAAAAAGTTCCTATGAACCTGTGCCCGGAAATGCTTCATTTCGAAAATACAGAGTGGTGAAATTTAAAAAAAGGACCCTAATTCCGATTTTTTTGAAATTTTGTATATTTTAATCGCATAATTAGAACAAAATATGAAACCTAAGGAAAAACACTGATTTTTAATATTTTTACATATTAATATCAATATGAATAATATCCCCGGACGCCAGTGGTTTTTATAAACAAACATACGAAATTTAAAAAAAATCGAAATTGGGGTTCTTCAGATATTAATAAAAACCCTACATTTTTTTAAAATTTCAACATTATATCGCCGAAAGCATTTGCGGATACAGGTTTATAGGAACTTTTTTTCTGATTTTTGTCAAGAAATCTGATTTTTTCGCAATAGTAACGGGACACCTTGTATAACATTTGAAAATAAACATTCATTAAGCAACCTATTAAGATTTTTTTTTTCTATTTGATGAGTTTCTTTCAAAATTGAATTATTTATTAAAAGTTCACTATAAAACTTAATAATACATGCATAATTATATTTTACAGTACTCAGCTAATCACTTTGATGTACCGTATAATAACATTCAAGTTTTTAATGTGGAAAAATTTACTGAGATGGATATTCGAAATTCTATTAAGAAAAATTGAAAAATAAAATGACTTGCGGCAATGATCTAATCCCTAGTTTTTTAATTAAGGACTGTTCTGGCGTATTTTGTACTCCACTTCTTATTTTATTTAATCTCATGTAGTCAACAGCCACTTTTCCTGCCATGTGGAAAGTGACAAGAGTTTGCCCTGTTTTAAAAAGTGGTAACCCTTCTAACATCAAGAACTATCGACCTATAGCCATATTGTCAAATTTTGCTAAGGTTTTTGAAATGACATTATATGCATATATCTATAACAATGTTAGCACCTGCATTTCTTCTAATCAACATGGGTCCGTTGCACGCTGTTCTACTGTGACTAATCTAGTTGAATTTACTCAGTTTGTTTCAGACCATATTGATAGAAAAGGCCAAGTAGATGTAATATATACAGATTTTGAGAAGGCTTTTGCCAAGGTAAATCACTCTATATTAATACAGAAATTGAAATCATTTGGTTTTGATGATTCTTTGCTACTACTCACAAAATCTTAGCTTGACCGTCGAGAGTTGTATGTGTCATATAATGGATACCGTTCTCATATTTTTTTAGCTCCTTCTGGGGTACCTCAAGGGTCTAACTTGGGACCACTTCTGTTTATTCTTTATATAAATGATTTATCGTCATCTTTGCAGTGTAATCACCTTTTTTTTTGCAGATGATCTAAAGCTTTATCGTAACATTAACTGTTATGATGATTGTCGAGCATTGCAAGAACTTTTGAATGCAATACAGGTGTGGTGTATAGAAAACATGGTTTCCGTAAATATTGATAAATGTAAAGTTTGCCCTTTCAGTTTAAAGAAAAATATAATTTTATTTGATTACAATCTTGATTCAAAGAAATTGACACGCAGCAGTAATATAAAAGGCTTAGGGGTAATATTTGATGCTAAACTCTCATTTTCTGAACATATTAATACAATCTCAAGCACCGCCTTTAAAACTTTGGGCTTTATTGTCCGTAATTCCACATCGTTCAACAATATTAGTGCTTTGAAATGTTTATACTATTCTTTAGTCCGTTCTAGATTCATGCTATCAAGTTAATATTCATCATCTTGAAGGTGTTCAATGTCGCTTTTTAAAATTCATGGCATATCGCGTTGATAATATTTATCCTGCTAGAGGATTTGATCATGGCCTCCTGTTGCAGAGATTCGATATTAAATCGTTGCAGTTGAGGAGAGTTCTCACAAGTCTATCTTTCTTGTTTAAAATATTTCATAACCTCATTGATTCACCAGAAATTTTAAAAATGTTCTACTTACGTGTACCTAGGCCTGAATCTCGTGATGATTGCATGTTTTACTGTCGTAATGGTAGAACAAATGTCCTTACGAAATTCCTTGTATACACCATGTCAATTAATTTTGATCAAATTTCTCATTTATGTGACCTTAATTTTGATACACTCAAACAATTATTATCAGTTGGTTCTCAATTTTTTGGAAGCGTTTAACTGACCTCATCTATCTTATGATATAGCTTTCAGACTGATTTTAGTTTAGTAAATGTTAAACATTATTAGTAATTAAAATTAAGTACACTGTTACTTCATTACTTTGTTATAACATGTTTTGTCCTGTAATTGGAATGTCTATTCTGTTGGGCAATAAATGCATTATTATTATTATTATTTACTTTGTAGAGCTTGATTTATTTTCCATTCTTAAGAACACAAAATCACTAATAAATTAATTACACCCGAAAAAGATTTCTTCGATCTGGCGATGTGTCTTTGCTGGGTATGCTCTAAGAGATATGCGGCACACGATTTTATAGGAAATATATACGGACTGCATGTATGTTTCTTTGTGTCGACTGGTATAAATTGTGAGCGGGTATATAACATGAGTCACTCTCTAGATTTTCGGCCATTGGGTAGTAATTTAGGTTATTTAGATTCAGTTGAAGTAAAGATAATGAAAGAATATTTGGTTTGGTTTTAAGTATTTTTTTTATTTGTAAAATGACTTAATAACTTTTCGTCATTTTGGCATTCATTCATAAATACAACACAGGTTGGTATTAAAATATTCATAAAATTTTTCAATAAATTAAAAACGTTTTTAGGTACAGCGCGTGTAAAATAAGTTTAAAAATCAAATTTTGGACGTAATTTATTTAAAGGACAACATATTTGGTTCATATTTGACACAGACACATTTTTAGAGGCGGCGAACACAAAACCATGTAATTCCCAGTAGAATTTATTCTGCTGCATTTGAAAATCGAGGCTTAGGAGAGAAGAAAAATGTGGTTCGTGCACTGGTTGGTACCCCAGCACATTAGTTTTTAATTATTCACCAGTGATTGTAAGTTTCCTAGAAGATCGGCAGGCGTGGTAAAAATTTATGAATTACTTGGCCATTGCGTTTTCCTAATCTTAATCTTGTGTGTTTTGCTTTTGGAATTATCATAAAGGCCTAGTTTATTTTACTTCAGTAGATAATTTGGAACAATTCGAGGGTTGTGCCAGTGGCGGCTCGTAGACTTAATAATGGGTGACAAAGAAGGATAAATTTTAGCTGTTTTAGACTTAAAACAGCTAGGGTTATTTGTCATCTATGACATACTGATGAAAGTTGTTTGATAGGCTGCTGACTTACCCAGTATAGCACAAAACGTAAACAGATACTTACATGAAAATATTAGTTTTTTTTTAAATAAGAGTGGTAGGTAGAAATACAAAATTTCAAAATAAAACTAGATGAAATATGATTTTTGTCAGTTATTTCTAATTATTGGACGGTGCAATACTGGTTTGTTTTTTACAACTAGTCGTTTATTTTTTAATACAACTATTCTTAAGGGTCTTCGATATGGCCTTCCATGATGGTGTTTTCTCCTATGAGGACCTAAAAACACAATTACTGGTATAATTTTTTATTTCTACTTCTAAGCGAGGATGATAGTTCTCTTGTTTATGGGGAAAACGCGGGTGACCTTCACCCTTAAAATCTTAAAGTGACATTGTGTAATTCGCGAAATTCACGAATCACTAGATGGCGCTATAAAATTCAAGATGGCGGATGTAGCGGTGGTCAACAATTTGATTATAATTGCCGCAAAGATGATTAAGCTTTTAAATGCCATAGATGTTGTGTTTTATGTGATTCTTTGTATTTATGTAATTTTTTAGGTGAAAGTGTATTTTAGGACTTACCAAAGGGACTATTTTAACTTTAATTAGAACAAATTTCTTGTGCAAAGTTTGCAAAATTACTAAAAAATAGGTATAGGAAATTTCCACACAAACAAGACAGATTTATTGGATTGTTGTTCACCCCCACACTCGATTTATTACAAATTATCTTATGCAGATACTTTATTCAAGGTTACTATTATAAACTAAATAACTAAACTATATTATTTATACTAAATTATACTATTTTCAAACTGTTCTCGTACACAGAAAAAAAAATTAGAAAAATAGTAAGCAAGTAAGTTGTCATTCACTCTTACAGCAGTTCTGAAATCTATTAACAGATGTCAGCCACTTCGTGATTTTTTCCAATAGGTGCATGGCCGTCGATCGCAATGCTCCCTGGATTCAGATGGCAAAATTTGTCGTCAAGAGTGAAACTCCACCTTGACTATATAATGACGCATGATTTTAAAAAACTTTCAATTCTGTTTTCAACCTCATCTGGTTTTTAAACTTGGGGTAATCAATTTTCGAGAAATTAAAAGTTCACAACAAATTCGGTTAGTTCTAATTTCACCCCATGTGGGTCAAAACCACAACTTCATTTTCTTATATATTTTTTATTAGGTATTAATATTAATACCTAATAAAGCCTACATAACATTTGTAAACCAGGTTTTTTTTGAGGGCGAGAAATTCAAATTTGTTTCTAATTTTGACGTTACTAGTAGAGGGCGCCACTTATGGCACATCATGTTTTTTATAAAGGGCAGAACTTTTTTGCTGCTATTGAAACAATCGATTCTTCTACCTGTTATATCTGAAAAAGATATACCTTGTTGAAGCCGTTAGGAGTAACAATTTTTGAAACAATCCTATTTGAAATAATCAGTGCACTGATTGAAAACCTCTATTAGCACAAGGACGTCCTATGAACATCCAAAGGATGTCCAAAGTTGGAAGACCGGATGTCCAGTGGATGTCCGTTTTTTGTTCGATGGACGTCCATTGGAAGTCCCACGGACGCACAAATGTCTCAACTGTACCTGTTATATCTGAAAAAGATATACCTTGTTGAAGTCGTTAGGAGTAACAATTTTCGAAATAATCCTATTTGAAATAATCAGTGCACTGATTGAAAACCTCTATTAGCACAAGGACGTCCTATGAACATCCAAAGGATGTCCAAAGTCGGAACTCCGGACGTCCAGTGGATATCCGTTTTTTGTTCGATGGCCGTCCATTGGAAGTCCCACGGACGCACAAATGTCTCAACTTCGTGCAGCCCAGGGACGTCCACTACTGTGCCACTTTCGGCCCCACAGATGTCGCCTCTGTACCAAATTTATACTACCCATGGATGTCCTGTTTTGGACATTTAATGGAGGTCTGCATTGGAATTATAGAAATGCTTTTTGATATGTATTTATTGTTTATCTAATTATTACATGAATAACAAATACATAATTAATTAAGAGATACAAATAAAACAACTATATAACACGTAACAAGTAACAAGAACAAAACCATACAATTACATTATTCAACTTAACCTAGAACAGCTAAAGACGAGAAAACTCGACAACTAGAGTGAAAATGAAAACTCCTTTATCTAAAAACGAAAGTGACTGCCTGTTGTTAGTACATAATTATATTGTGACATAATTGTCTACATATAGATGATGAATTTAGCCTAGTCAACAAATAATTCAATTATTTATAAATAGACTAAAAGTAGAAAATACACACAATATACTTACAAAGTGTGATATATATTGTTTCCTAATTTATTATTACATAGGGTTTACTTATCACTTTATCAGCGTCACCAAAGCGAACAGAACAGTTTGTTTAAACTTTAGAGGTTAGCGTTACATCTGGCAGCAATACACATGCCCTGCACGAATTTTAGCGGCAAATTCAGTTTATAAAAGAACATGTACAATACTGGACACCCATTGGATGTCCACATATGTACTATCAAAATTTGCCCCATAAAGGATATCCATCGGATATCCAATATATGTACCATCAAAATATGTCCCATAAAGGACATCCATCGGATGTCCAATGTATGTTCTATCAAAATATGTTCAGGAATGGACTGTTATCGTTTCAGGTAAAGTGCCTTTTCTACTGAAACTACAGCAAAATGTTACTTGAAAAAGTTGTTCAGAATGGTAAATTATGGAGATGTACAATTTCAATTTCAAAAAGATCGGTCTGTTTTAATAAAATATTTGTTCTTTGTTGAAATATGTTTTCATCAAACCTCGCCGATCTTCTTGAAATTTTGCACGTCTCCATAATTTACTATTCTAAACAACTTTCTCAAGTAACATCTTGCTGTATTTTTAGCAGAAAAGGCACTTTACCAGAAACCAAAACAGTTTTTACGCTGTGCACTGAGCATTTCAAATAGGATTAGTCCAAAAATGGTTACTCCTACCGACTACAGCAAGGTATACCTTTTCCAAATAAAACAGGTAGGAGAATCGATTGTTTCGATAGTCACATGGATACAGTAAGCTGCAAAAAATTCTGCCATTTAAAAGAAACATGATGTGCCATAAGTGGCGCCCTCTACTAGTGACGTCAAAATTAGAAACAAATTTGAATTTCTCGCCCGCAAAAATCCACGATTTATAAGTTTTATGTAAATGTTTGGATTTCTTAAAAAGTTATTTACAAATATCAAAAATAAAGTTTTGTGACACCCTGTATCTTTTTTATTATGCGACTTAGTATATAGGTATGTAGTCGAGGCAATGAAGCATTATGATAGGAAATTTTTTAGGATAGGACGTATCGGAATGCGGTTTTTTGCATTCGCTTGCAAAAATTATTTATATCATTCGTACCTACTTTGTACCTATTACAAATCGGAAGTTGCATTGCTGCAGCCAAAAATGCATGCAAAAAATGCATCTTTTGAGAGGCCTTTTGGCAAATTTAATAACTTCGTAAATAAGAGTCAGAATTGGCTCAAGTCGGGTACCCGGGGGTTTTCGAGGTCGCTGATCACGGGGGTTTTCGAGGTCGCTGATCACGATTATGATGTTCAAATTGACTCCCCGAATACCTAGAGCTCAGGAACGCCAACGAACGTCATCTCCGGGGACTATCCCGAACTTTATGCGAAAGATGAGAGAAACTGGGCACCCGGGGGTTTTTTGGGTCGCTGAATTCGAATATACCATCGGCGAACACCCCACGGATACCTGGTGGGCCCCAACCTGGCTCTGAACGTCATTCCCGAGGGGTTTCCAGACACAATTGAAAAATACCAACCAAAAATCGTTACTGGGGGTTTTTTGGGTCGCTGAATTCAAATATAGCACCGGCGCATACCCCACAGACACCTGGTGCGCCCTACCCTGGCTATGAACGTCTTCCCCGAGGGTTTTCCAGACACAATTGAAAAAGACCAACCAAAAATTGTTACTGGGGGTTTTTCGGGTCGCTGAATTCAAATATAGCATCGACGCACACCCCACAGACACCTGGTGCACCCTACCCTGGCTCTGAACGTCTCCCCCGAGGGTTTTCCAGACACAATTGAAAAAGACCAACCATTCGTTTCTACAGGACTGAATCACATTTTTTGAGGGTCCTGGGGGAGAGTTACCCATGAATGAATGTATGATATGGGACGATATTTGGTTGGTCTTTTTCAATTGTGTCAGCCAAGTTAAGGTACACCAGGTGTCCGTGGGGTGTTGGCCGGTGCCATATTTGATATCAGCGAGCCAAAAAACCCCCCGTAACGATTTTCGGGTGGTTTTTATCAATTATGTCTGGATGGAAATTCTCGGGGATGACGTTCAGGGCCAGATTAGGACGCACCAGGTGTTCGGGTGCTCGTTTTCAACATAAAATTCGGATTCAGCGCACACAAAAAGCTCCAGGTGTCCGTGGGGTGTTCGCCGATGGTATATTCGAATTCAGTGACTCAAAAAACCCCCGGGTGCCCAGTTTCTCTCCTCTCTCGCATAAAGTTCGGGATAGTCCCCGGAGATGACGTTCGTCGGCGTTCCTGAGCTCCAGGTGTTCGGGGAGTCAATTTGAATAAGATAATCGTGATCAGCGACCTCGAAAACCCCCGGGTGCCCGACTTGAGCCAATTCTGACTCTTATTTACGAAGTTATTAAATTTGCCAAAAGGCCTCTCATAAGATGCATTTTTGGCTGCAGCAATGCAACTTTTTGGTTTGTAATAGGTACAAAGTAGGTACGAATGATATAAATAATTTTTGCAAGTGAATGCAAAAAACCGCATTCCGATACGTCCTATCCTAAAAGATTTCCTATCTTTGCCCTTTTTAGTGCTTCATTGCCTCGACTAATGTTAGGTTAAATCGATTTATTTTTATCTAAGGAATCTGCGGCCTCATTTTTGCTACTTTATTTAAAAACACCCAGAGTACATTTTTTTATTACGTATTATTGTTAATATCTAATAAATATTTTAATCTTGAACTTACACAAGCATTTCTGGTACAAAATGTTTAAAATATAAGCCCCTGGACACCACTATAAATTGGCAACAAATTCTATGCTGCTGTATTTCTGAATTGATGGTCTGATGTGAATGATTTTTTTTTAATTGTAGGTGGATTCCTTGGGAGTTTGTTCTCATTTTTTTTCAATAGAGTCAGTGCTCTTACTGAATCTTCCACAGATAAATGTCTTAGGCGATTCATTTTAGAATTAAATTTAAAACACTAGTCGCTACTTGTAATTGATCAAAACTGACTTTGACAATAATTAATTATAAACCTCAAAACAAAACATTTGATGTTAGAAATGTCGGAAGAGAAAAAAGCCTACTTATTAAAAACTATTAAAGTAAAGGTATGCTATAATAAAGTTATAAAATACCAAAGTGAGCCAAAACCGATGTATCTCCACTAATAACAGAGATAATGAAGTGAACAAAAAAAGAAAATGCTCAGGAAAGACAATGCTACAGTTTGATTTCTATTGCAGTATGTTCTGGTTGGTAGTATACTCCACAGGATGTTTCGAATTTTCGAAAGAAAAACCAATATCGTTATTACACCCTGTATAAAACCGAAATCAACTTTTTATAAAAAAAAATAATTGGAACAGTCAAATTCCCAAGGAATCAACCTACAATTAAAAAAATCATTCAAATCAGACCATCAGTTCAGAAATACAGCAGCAAGGAATTTGTTGACAATTTATAGTGATGCGTTAATTTTGTCCAGGAGTTTATATAAAAAAAACCACATTTCAGTTCGTCTAGTGAAAGTTTCAAGTTCTGGTGAATGCGCCGGTAATTTCTCAGTTAATTATACGGTTATAAGGTGTCCTGCATAAGAACCGACACAGAGCAGGTGCATGTAGGGATAAAAAAATATTGTAATTTAACCAAAGTGATTTATATAAGTGTGATTACTAAGTTATATGATCTGTTTCAGAGTATACTTTTGAATATAGTAAGTAAATACCAAGATATCTTGCATTATTATGGTAAGTAAGTATTGATATTTAGATAAATTTTCATTTTTAATACTAGTTTGGAAGTTAATAACTTTATCAAGTACAAGTAGAGTAGAAAAAATGTTGATGGACGAAGAAAAGAGAACCTTAGGGAACTAGAAGTGATGTCTTTTCCGCACTGAAAAAGACACGACAGGTTATCTTGTTTTAATGGTACTTATGTATTTGCGTCGAATTTTGTATTTTGTTTATCAAGAATATATGCGTTTAACAATTTATATGTAATCGCATTCGTTTAATTTCTCTACATTATCTCATTTTATAATGGATTTACTGTTTATACAGTGTTTCAGGAGGAGATGTACATACTTCAGTATGTTATTCTACTATTCCTATAAACTTGGGTCTGGAAACGCTTCGTTTAATGTATCCAGGATGTCAAATTTGAAAAAATTAATTACATTTTCATTAATAACTCTCGACTACTTTGAGTTAAATTCATGAAATTTTGTATGGTGAGGTTTCTTGGGACGGGAAATTCAAATTTTATGCACAATTGGCTGTATCTCCAAGACGACGCCACAAGCGACCATTAGAATCTTTTTAAATCGCTTCAAGGTTTTTGTGCAGTGTATGTCATTTCAGAATAGAAAAATATTTACTCCTAGTTTTTCTACTTGAAAGAAAGAAATAAATGTACAACTTATTGAAGTATATACAAGCAGCCTAATCCAGATGATGATGCATGCAAATTATGTATTGAAAAAATTAATGTAATTATAAATTTTGCATTACGAATTTAAAATTGAAGATATATTAAAATAGTAATGCGTCATTAAAGAAAACCTATTAATTATTAAAAAAACATTAGGCGTATTTTATGGATAATTAATCATAAAAAATTTGTAACTAAATTTGTATGACTAAAAGTAAATATTCAATTAATATACCTATAATAATAGTTAAATTATGTGTTACGAAATAGCCCATTACAATGGAAATATTTTTTATAACATGTGAAAACGTTTTCTTCAAGTATACAGGGTGGTCCGGAATGGATGTGCCATAGACTAACTTCTAGATATTAAAATATATCGTGGGAGTCTTAGTCCGAATGTCAATATTAAAGAAAATACAGGGTATAGAAGCGAACATTTTTAAATTGATTTTTCACAATATTTCAGAAAGTTTTAGATACTTTTCGTTACAAATTCAGTATATGGAGGTTTTTTTTGGGGAGTAATATCATATTGTAACCTCACTTTCAATATACCATATACAGGGCGTTTAGGTATGTTTATGCAGTTCTTTATAACATACATGAAAGGTATACTTATTTCACATGTATCAAAAGTACTTATCCAATTTCCAAAGTACTCAGTGACGTCAAATAATGATAATATTTCCGTCACTGGCCTAAAAATTGTATAAAAAATTGAATGCATTGTTGCCACTAAGTTATGTTATAACCCTAAGTTTAACTAATCTCAGTCAAACAGATATTCGGATCATTGTGATCACTATCTTAAAAAAACTATTGTTTACATTTTCACTTCAATCTAAAACTTTTTAATCTAAAATTGCCCAAGGAACTTCCTGAAGCCATGATTTATATTCAAAAAAACACTGCGTATAAGCATAATTTTGCTGCAATCGATAATGCCATTCGAAATAAGCTGAGGAAATGTATTTCTTAATAAGACTACTTGCCTCTGTTAATATCTGGAGCTCTGCTCGCAACAGGTTTAGAAGGTGACGTCTTGTTGTAAATTAAATTAACTATTCCAGCATCCAGTCCAGACTTATCTTGTATCCAGTCGAGATACTTCGAAACGTCAGTGTATACGCCCAGGACTCCAGGAACTGCACAGTGAAACCCAAATGACACAATTCCTATACGAATAACAAAATATAAATCTCTACTCGTATAAGGGATTACAACTATATGACTGAGTTTAGTTAAACTGCTTTCTTACGAGATTTGTTTATACTATTTTTTGCATTTTGTGTTAGTAAGTAATTATAAGCAAATAGTGATAGATATAAAATCATTACAAAGTTAGAAAATTAAAAAAATTCGTAGTAGTTACTTGTGTACGATTTTCCTGACACGGCTTTGTTTATTTATACAGGGTGTCCCATAATATAGTAGAAATATGTCTTTTGAGCCAAATTGCCTAAGTAATATGTTACTATTATTATTATTAAACAGGGTGTTGAAAATTAAAATACTTTTTCGGAAAATGATGATAACTTTAAAACAGTTGAAGATATCGAATTCAAAATTGATATAATTAGGTTTTTAGGAGCGAGAAATACGAATTTGGCATTAGTTTTAAGATATTTCCTAGAGGGCGCTTGCTACGTGCTTTGTGTTGAGTTAATTCACTAATACTTTTTTACCTGTACAGTTAATAGAATTTATAAATTAAACTATAAAAGAGCCAATATTTTTACGTAAAAAAGGGACTCTTGGTCGATCTCGATATCTCAAGCGGTTTTCCAGATTTTCACGATTGAATGTGCCATTGCACATTATGTCGATGGCTGAACAATATTTAATTTACAAGTGTGCTTTGAATACTAACAAAATTTGTTACAGTGACAACTGTCAGTGTTATCTACCTTTTCATGTGATAGCTTAGCTGCTTAAAAAATATTTTTTTTTGCAATATTCAAGTACAAGAATATTTTTATTTAAAAATGCCTAGGCTTAATAAATTTTCTAACCGTGATCTACGAGATATGCTCTCCATTTATGCGCAAGAAAATTACAATAGTCGTGCAGCACTTAGAAGGTATGAATACCTCTACCTAGCCAGAACCATTCCAGACCGATCAGTTCGGTAAAACGGGTTCGTTTTATACTAAGAATTCTGGAGGACGCCCGAAAAGTATAACGGTCGAACAAGACGAAGAGATATTGCATCATCCTGAATTAAGCACTAGCCGTTTGAATGATTCTAGGGGAATTGGTAAATCAACCGTCTCAAGGGCCATTCATGCAGAAAATTTGTTTCCCTACCACTTTATGCCCGTTGAAAATTTATTACAAGGAAACTTGCAAGCTAGATCAGAATTTTGTCAAAATCTACTAAATAAAATAAACGAATACCCCATGTTCCTGACAAGCATGTTATTTACTGACAAGGCAATCTTTACACAACTTTTTTAATTGGAAAAATAAACATTTCTATGCTTTGGGAAATCACACCTACCTAGAGACACACATTTCCAACACGAGTTTTCAATAAATATTTGGTGCGGAATTATCGACAATTTCTTGATGGGCCTATTTCAGCTTTCGCAGAAACTTAATGGAGAACAATAGAATAGAATAGAATTTTCAGTTTTAAGAAAACGATTTCCTTGATCTTTTGGATGGTATACCTCTGAACGTAAGACAAAATATGTGATTTATGTAAGACGGTGTCCCACCACATTTGTCACTTTCTGTTCGAAATCATTTGAATCAGCATTTTCCACATCGATGGATTGGTCGCGGTAGTGAATTTCCTTGTCCACCTCGTAGCCCATATATTAACCCTTTATATTTTTATTTATGGGGTCACATGAAGACCTTAGTATACAATGACGATATCAATATACGAGAAGAACTTGAATAAAAAATTCAAGACGCCGCCACTATTATAAGAGGATATCAAAATATCTGTATTGAGGTAAACGGTGGCTACTTTCAACATTTACTAGTAAATTAAAATGAATTTTTATTATTTTATTATTGTGGTTATTTTTTGACGTTTCCTAAAACCAATGAAATGCTTCTTTATTTGTCACAATGGTAAGTTTCAACCAATTATGTCATTCTTATAGTAGGAATAAATCTCTTGTGATTATTCTCGGGACTAATCATTGTGGCTTTTATTTGCCTAGCAAGTGTCAGATAGTTGTCAAAATAATTACCTAATTGTGTCAACGCGATATATAAAATGGGTGAAAATCATCGGTTTAGTACCTTTTCTGATGCAGAAATAACAAAAAAGATTTTAGAAACTACTTCGGAAAATACTCTAATCAGTAATCAGTCTATATGGAAACAATTTAAGACCTTCACCAAAGAAAGAAATTATATTCTGGATCAATCTACTACAACAGCTACTCTGGCATTGATTTTGAAAGATTGGGCTTATAACATGAAAAGGAAAGAAGGAAATGATTATAAAGAAGCAGTAATAAAGACAATGTGGAATAAAACGGCAAAATTAGTTCAAGAACTTTACTTTAATAAGTACAACAGGTCCTTTGATCCTTTCCATGATATAGAATTCAAAAATGCTCGAAATGCAAGAGATGCAAAAAGAAAAATTTTACAAAAACATCCTGAAAAGCACAAACGAAGTTCTGTGGCACTTTCTAATATAGAATTGTTGCAAATTTTTAACTATTGGGACGAAGATACACTCTGTGGATTGCAAAGAGTTTTTTCACGTTGCATCGTATGAACTAGCTTGCAGGGGAGGAGAAGCTACGAAATGTTTAGTTCATTATTTTAAAAAAGAAACCGACATAGTAAGATTAAATACTGGCCGCATTGAATACAATCCCATCTTTACAAAAATTGCACAGGGCGGAGCGCAAAGGTGCGCTAATAGTAAATGGTTGACTCCAAACATAACCCAGATATTTGCCCTGTTCATCTTTTTGAAAAACTAATGGGTAAACGTGAAGAAAATATTAAAACCGAACGCTTGTTTCTTACTCCAAATTCGGCTTGGTAAACTCATGGTTCTTGGTATAAAAACGTTCCTGTGGGAATAAATTCCATTTCAAAATGGATGAAAGAATCCGCAGAAAAAGTAGGTCTAGACACAGTTACTAAAAAAATAACTAACCATTCTGCCAGATCAAGTGCAGTAAGTAGCCTTTCAAAAGGTGGTGTAGGAGAACAAGAACTAATCAAGGTCACTGGTCATAATTCTGCAAGTTCGATTAAACCATACTTACAATTGAACCAAGAACATCATTCAAATATAATAAATTATCTTAGAGAAAATACGCAGGAGGAAACACTTAATATAACAAGCAATTCCAAATCCTCAATAAACAACGAGTCTCCAAACATTTTTAATAATTGCGTTTTTCATTGTACTAATTTAAATTGTTAATTCTTTTAATATATTCACAATGTGTCAACGATAATTTCGTATATTGTAATAATTAATTAAATTAAATTTTTCAATAGTTTTATGATAGTTTTATTGATCTTTTTTATTGTAAAAATTTGTGAATCAAAAAATAATCTAGTCAAATATAACTCGCGAGTTCCGTAAATTAGGAAATAATTTGCCAGATTTTGTTCAAACTTGTTGCCATTTGGAAATAGCCACTCGAGCCCTGCGGGCTCTCGTGACTATTGCCTGGCATCAAGTTTTCAAAATATCTGTCAAATTATTTTCAATTTATTCTCACTCTCTCGTTATATTATTACTGAATAAATCATGTTGTGTTTTTTACGTAAAAATATTATATCTTTTATAGTTTAAAGTATAAAAAAATCTACTAATTGTATGGGTAAAAGAAGTATTTATGATTTAACTCAACACAAAAATTCTTGTACTTGAATATTGCAAAAAAATAATTTTTAAGTCTAAGCTATCACATGAAAAGGTAGATAACACCGACAGTTATCACTGTAACAAATGTTGTTAACATTCAAGGCACACTTGTAAATTAAGTATTTTTCAGCCAACGACATAATGTGCAATGACACATTCAATCGTGAAAATCTAGAAAAAGACTTGAGATATCGAGATAGACCAAGAGTTCCTTCATTACGTAAAAATGTTGGCTCTTATAGTTTAATTTATAAATTCTATTAACTGTACAGGTAAAAAAAGTATTAGCGAATTAACTCAACACAAAGCACGTAGCAAGCGCCCTCTAGGAAATATCTTGAAACTAATGCCAAATTTGTATTTCTCGCTCCCAAAACCCTAACTATACCAATTTTGAATTCGATATTTTCAACTGTTTTAAAGTTATCATCATTTTTCGAAAATTTATTTTAATTTTCAACACCCTGTAAATCTTTAAATAGTATCATATTACTTAGGCAAGTTTGACTCAAAAGGCATATTTTTATGTCTATTATCTCCGGTTGCTCTACGGCCCATAAGTTATGGGACACCCTGTTTAATAACAGTGAAGTTTTATTTCCCTGAGTCGAATCGATTCTTCTTACTTCCTTTAAAATCCAAGGAAAAATACGAGAAGGTATATGAAATATTTTGTAAGTGGAGGATAATAAAAAACGCACTAAGAACTGATGAAAGTGTAATGCTAGCTTATTTTTTTGAGAGGGTAAGCTATTTTTTATACATGTTTTGGTGTTTTTCATGTCTCGTTATTTTAGACAAAATCTCTTAAGTCATCCAATTTATGGTTTACATATTTCATGTTGAAAATTACTATACAAATAAACGAAAAACGTCAAAATGATAATACGAAGCAAATAAATCAAAAGTTTCGACTATGGAATACGTTGCTATATTAAAAAAAAACTCTAGAAGATAAGTTCTTCTTAATGAAAGTGGTACTAATATTTGGTTTAAATGGGGCATATCGGCGAGTAGTTTAACAGTAAGAGATATAGAAGACGCCAAAAGTATGGAATAAATTCAATAAAAACGAAACAATTATTTTTTGGGAAAAATCCTCAGGTCGATTTTTAATTTAAAAAATACATATTTTAGCGTAAAATGCGATTTTCAAATGTCATTTATTTTCGAGTAATGACGTCATCGATTTTTTTTAAATGGCAACACCATATTTTTTTCCTTGATTCTGAAAGATCGTTTAATTCTCTATCAGAGAGTACTAAAATTTTGCCCTCTTACATAGGAAAGTTTTCGAGTAAATGACGATTGAATGTTAGAAAACGTAAATTTTATCCATAGAAAAGTAACAATTCTGAGGTATGTAAAATAAAATACAATTGATTCAATTTTATACTTAAATTAAATGTTCGAATTGCCATCCACCAACTTCTTGACAATGCGCAAGTCCGTGAAGAAATTCTTCTTGCACATTATGAATGATTTCTGGGGTAACTCTGCGTATTTCGTCCCGAATGCGATTTTGAAGTTCTTCTAAACTACGTGGTTTATTAATGTACATTTTTGACTTCAGGTATCTCCATAAAAAATAGTCAAGAGGTGTAAGATCTGGCCATCTTGCAGGCCATTCTATCGGTCCGCGTCTGCCGATCCACCTCCCAGGAAAACAGTTGTCCAAAAAATCTCGTACAGGGCGCGCATAGTGCGGAGGTGCACTGTCTTGCTGAAACCATATGGTATCGTCAGTAATGTCAGGGTAATTATCTTTAGGAAAAATTACTGCAAGGGCTGGAACAAGGTCATTTTCTAGAAACTCTAAATATCTTTGTCCTGTAAGGGTTCCTTCAAAGAAGAAAGGCCCTACTATTCTGCTGTCAACTATTCCAGCTCACACATTTAATTTCTGAGGGTGTTGGGTATGTGCCTCTGCCATCCAATGAGGATTTTCCCTACTCCAATATCTGCAAGTTTGACGGTTTACTGTACCATTCAGACAAAATGTGACCTCATCTGAAAAAAGTATTTGCCGGTGTAAATTTCTATTTCCTTGACATAAATCCATTAGAATTTCGCAAAAGTGTTAGCGGCGATCGGGATCATCTTCATTGAGTTCCTGCACAAGTTGAATTTTGTAGGGATGATATTTTTCCTTTCTCAAGATACGTAGCACTGTGCTCTGACTAGTGTCATTGTTTAATGCAACCAATCGTGAAGAATTATGAGGATTATCCACCATACTTATCAAAATGTTCTGTTTCTGATTTTCATTAATGCTTGGACGTCCAGGTTTTGGAATATTTACAACATTGTCAGTTTCTCTAAATTTAGACTCTACCTTACTGACTGTTGATTGGCTGATAGGGCGATCTGGATATTTTTCATTAAATAAATCGCAAACTTCCTGCTGAGTTCTAGTCATATTCCCGCATCCGATAAGAATTAAAATTTCAATTCTTTGAGTAACAGTTAAATGTGCTATAATACTTTAAATTGAATAATAATTTCTATGTCGCTTACAATATTTATTAGAAAGTCGGTGTGACAATGACACTTTGCAAAGATTTTCATCTACGTGATCCATAAAAGAACTATGGAATTCGAAAAACTAAACTTGATAACGTTTTTGCTTTATTTTAATTGATTTACGTTTTCTAACATTCAATCGTCATTTACTCGAAAACTTTCCTATGTAAGAGAGTAAAATTTTAGTACTGTCTGATAGAGAATTAAACGATCTTTCAGAATCAAGGAAAAAAATATGGTGTTGCCATTTAAAAAAAAATCGATGACGTCATTACTCGAAATCAAATGACATTTGAAAATTGCATTTTACACTAAAATATGTATTTTTTAAATTAAAAATCGACCTGTTCGAGGATTATTTCCAAAAAATAATTGTTTTGTTTTTATTGAATTTATTCCATGCTTTTGGCGCATACTGTATAACTTTACATGATACCAAAAAGATACCGTAAGATCAGAGTGCAACGGATATTAACTTTATCATATGTATTTACGATTGAGACCCAAGCAAGTAAAACATAATATATTTTTCATTTACTATAATCACGCTAAGTGATCCCCGAAGAGTTGCAGAATTCTTAAAACTCCCAGATGCATCCAATTACACTGGCCATTGCTTGAGGAGGACTTTTCCTGACATATATTTAATTCTAAACTATCTACTTCAAAAATATACTTTTTTCTGAAATAGAAATTACTTCTTCTAAAATAGAGTTTATTTAATAAAAAATAGAATTTACTTTTTCCGGAATTGAAGTTGAAATGGTATATTATTCTAAGTTAAATTTGCTACCAGAAATTTTCATACAAATAGAACATATCTACATTATGCTAACAGATTTTTAAGGGAATAACTTTGTAAAGAAACGTTTTTTTGTTTTTAATGTCGATTTTTAATTTTCGCATTAATTATATTTTTTTTTGATATGCAATGTGTACAGAAAAACTTAAAATGCCAAATAGTGGAAGAGCGAAGTGAATTTATTTTTAATTATACAAAAAAGAGACAAACAATTCTTTTGTAATTAAAATATAGGATATACGGTAGAAGATCAATATTGAAGTATTGGAATTATTTTCTAAAGGAATCAAATTAAGCTTTTCAAGTCATGTTTTTGAGTGTGAAATGTGGCTTAGCGAAGAAAGTCAACGTCTACATACCTAGCAAAACATAGTCTCCTTTTGCGTTAACTACTTGTAGTGGTCCACCACTGTCCCCCTAAATCAGAATGATTAAAAAAAAAGTTTTATATACAGTCAGCAATATACAGGGTGCGATAATGCTACCAAACTTACCTTGGTCCATTTGTGGCTAATAAAAAATTACAGGCCGTTAAAGTTCAAATTTTGAATTCGAAATTGTTAAAGTCCTTAGATAGTTTTCAATGGATTCTTTTGAAAATTTGGATTAGGGAGTTTTCTGGGCCAAGAAAAACGAATCTGTGCTTAATTTTGCTGTAGACGCTAGAGGGCGCTACGAAATGTACTCTTGGTTGATAAAAACTCGTTATAACTTTTTTATCAGTGTGTGTACGAAAGTTTTAATAGAAAAATATTGTTCTCCTATCTATTTTTCACAAAAAGGTATACTTGTATGTTAGGTATGTTTATTTAACCATATTCGATTTATTTCTTGTTTTTCTATTGGATGCAATAACATAAAATGAAATAAAAGTTTGTAGTTACTTACGTAAAAAACTAAAGATTATTTTTAATAATAATTTAATTACATTCAGATAGCTACATTAAATTCTCAATATTACCCCCGTTTACATTATTACAAAATCTTATTCGTTTGATAAATGATTATCTAATATTAAATAGTGTTTCTTCATTTCTTAATAAATTCTCAGCTCATCCCGTGTATTAATAGGGTCACTGTAAACTTTTGATTTCAAAATACCCTAAATACTGAAATCCATGAGATTTAAATATGGGCTTTGTTCGGGGAAATTGTGCGTTAAGATAGTACAGAAAAATGGACAGGGGCACCGTTTTGCATAAAAAACATATGGTGTCTCACATTTAATGATAAATCATCAATAAGTTCCTCAAAATCATGTTCTAAGAAATGTAAGTAAGCAAGGTCAGATTATATGGCAATTCAACAGGGCCCAACGCATGATTTCCAACAATAATACATGCGGGTATTCACGTTAATTTCTGAAGTTGAAAACGCCCCGACGGGTAAATGTGGCTTCGTCTGTCACGGTGGGCTTGAACATGACTTAAAAGCGAAATTTTAGTACCACCGATTTTCTTTCAGCATTCGATTCCTGGACTCATAAGAAGACCAGAAAAAAAATCCACCGTAATCCTTAGAGCCGTTTTCAAAAAAACATTCTTTTTTAACGAAGGAAAATTCACTGTTCGAGATATTGGAATTTTTCTACCTTTCGCTCACTTTTACTTGCCAAACTTCCCCAAGTTGGCAAAAATGACGTTTTGTTTACGTTTAAACAAACAATCGAGGGTGGGGGTTGGCGATAGTTCAATGATCTCCCACATCAAACAAGGATGGAAATAAATGACATGATTCTCGCTTGTTGGCATACTACCGCAAAACTCACACGAATGAAAAATCATTCTTTCAAATTTTTTCTATTTTAACCTGTTTCTGAGAATCGTCTGCGGTCTGTGGATATTTGATAAATATGCTTGTAAATGTTTGTGTGCTGGTGTAAAACTTTCAGGAAAACGTCATTTTTGCCAACTTGGGGAAGTTTGGCAATTAAAAGTGAGCGAAAGGTAGAAAAATCCCAATATTTCGAACAGTGCATTTTTCTTCGTTGAGAAAAGGTGTTTTTCTTTAGTTTTATTGGGATTTTGCCACACTTCTGAAAAAAATAAAGATTAATTAAATAAGCCCTTGCGCCAAACGGATCCGTCAAGGGTTATTTTTGAAACTAAGTTTGCCTAACCAAAAAAAATAATCGCGGTCTCGTTTAATTTTGTTGAACGGAGATAAGTGTGTATCAAACTGTTTAGTAAACATCGATCATTGTTGGCTACAGTTGTATCAAGAAGAAGTAAGTAACAGTAAAATAAAATTTATTAAACATCTCTATGGAAGCAGATAAACAAATTTTAAACTGTCACACTTGACATACGGTTAATATTTTTATTATTATTTTGGAAACGAAAACAGAGAGATTTTTGAAACGTCAAATATACGGAAGTGCGCGATAGTGATGTGATTTTTGTTATTTTTTACTTATCTGCTTTTTCAGTGTGAGATTTTTTGGTTAGGCAAAATTAGTTTCAAAAATAACCCTTGACTGATCCGTTTGGCGCAAGGGCTTATTTAATTAATCTTTATTTTTTTTCAGAAGAGTGGCAAAATCCCAATAAAACTAAAGAAGAACTAAAATTATGCCACAAATAAATAGCTTCAGACAATAAAGGGTGTTTTTTTGAAAACGGCTCTAAGGATTACGGTGGATGTCTTTTACTAGCCTTCTTATGACTCCAGGAATAATGCTGAAAGAAAATCAGTGGTGTTAAAACATCGCATTTAAGTCATGTTGAAGCCCACCGTGCTGTAAACAGCACCTTGGTTAAAAAGTGTGGATCATTATTGTGCCGGTTTAAGAATCGAAGGCAAAATTGTTCCATATCTGGAAAATCTGAAGGTAGTAAATTCTGCACTGGGCTAAAGTGATACGGATACAGTTTTTGATTATGAAATAATCTATGAATAGATGATTTAGGTACCACTACAGCCGCAGACATTCGTCGTAAACTTATTTCATAATTTTCTGTTACACGAAGCAAAATATCCTTCTTTTGTTCTGGAGTAACAGTTGTTGGACGGCCAGCATCTCGTCTTTTAGGACGGAACGATCCAGTATCTCCTAACCGGTCATAAAGATTTTTAAATAATTTGTGATTTGGTTGTAATCTATTTGGATAACTTTCTAAATATCTGCGACATGAACGACGTCCATTAAAATTTTCTTTTGCATAAATTCATACCATATCTCGCATTTCATCATTACAAAATAAATTATCGCGATGCATATTTCACGCGATATTATTAATTGTAAATAAAAACTTAAAGGAATACACTATTTAACATAAGTTACTTGTCAATCAGCTAATTGTCAATGGTACAATTTGTTTTCAAATAACCAAAGTTTACTATGACAGTTTTACGTAAGTAACTACAAACTCTTATTTTATTTTATTGCATCCAATAGAAAAACAAGAAATAAATCGAGAACGCTTAAATTTATCGACATAAAACAAGTATACCTTATTTATGAAAAATAGATAGGAGAACACTATTTTTCTATTAAAACTTTTGTATACATACTGATAAAAAAGTTATAACCAGTTTTATCAACCAAGAGTACATTTCGTAGCGCCCTCTAGCGTCTACAGCAAAATTAAGTACGGATTCGTTTTTTTTGTCCCAGAAAACTCTGTAATCCAAATTTTCAAAAAAATCCTTTGAAAACTTTCTAAGAATTTTAATAATTTCGAATTCAAAATTTGAATTTTAACGCCCTGTAACTTTTTTATTAGCCACAAATGGACTGAGGTAAGTTTGACTTAATGGCATTATTTTGATGTAAGGAATCTACTTTTACTGTGTCCTATTAATTTCGGAACACTCTGTATACTATTGAACAGAGAGTCAACTAAATAACTTGAAGTGTAGCCACTTTGAATAAACCCTTTTAGGTTAAGTTACTTTAACCACCACAAGTCGCGTCTTGTTGATAATAACTTATAATAAGACAGGAAAATTTGCAAAAAAATTAAGTATCGCTACTGGTTAATGGTCCAGTGAACAAAAGAGGCCCAATTAAAATATCACATCATTTATACCAAATTTATTTAATTACTTGATATTGTCTACCATCTTGGATTTCCGCTGTGCCAGTAATGATAATTATGAATATTGATAAGAAGATTTGAAAAAAGAGGCCCAATAGAACATTTACATTAACTCAGTGTCATTAAATTCCGCTAGGGGCGCTAGCGTCAAAGTTAGGTATTAATATCAATATTCTGTGGTCTAGTTTATGATTCGATAATTTTTTATTTGAATTTGTGTAAGTCAAATAGTGATTGTAAATCTAATTTGCATACGTATTATCAAAATATAACTTATAATAAATCAATAAAATGTTTGTAAACACAGAGACAACAGGAAAAAAATCACTTGAAAAGATATATTAAATTTTAATTAATTAATTTTAATAACCTCACATAACCTTGTTTATCTGAATTTTACATTAGCAATTTGGAAAGAGACGTAATAAAACTTTATTTAACCCAGAAATTGTTAACGTTGGAGTGCCTAAAGAATTTCCTGGTAATTCTTAATTTAAACCTCTTTGTTTTTAAAGAATTGAAATTTTATATATTACGAATCGATAGAAAAATGGTTAGTTGTTCCTCAGATTGCAAAAATGTTACATGTAATATGCCTAGTAAATAAAAGTACATTAAATACCCAGTTTCTGAAAAAATACGAATATATAAAAAAATCTGTGTTTTAAATAATGTACATGTGACATAAATAAATAATAAACATATGCAGTTTTTATTTGGTATTTTTATTACAGTACAAGTACAATACAGAAAAAGTTAAAAACCCTGATAGGTGTTTTAAATGGTCTTCATTAAAAAATTTGAGTGATATTAGTCGTGCCATATCGTAAAATAACTTCCTACTACTAGATGCACTTGCTGTACGCCGGATTACCGGCGTTATTATCATTCAAGTAATTTTCAATTTGAGGAATCGTATTGTCACATTTCTCAGTTTAGAAGTCTATGAACTCGTGTCACATTTCTACTTTGTTTTCATCTGCAAGTTTGCCTACATTTTCACCTTGTTTTCGCCTTTTCAAGTACCGTTTCATGCGTTCATTATTGTTTACAATATTGGTGTCGTATTTTCGTGTACGGGTAAATATAATGTTGAAACAGATGTTTTTTGAGAATTATCCATTGTCTTAAAAATAAGAATGAAATCTTATCAAATAATGAAAAATATACACCGAAAATAGATCATGAATGCTTGTACTTACCCATACTAGTAATAGTATAACAATCTTCTGTAAAATGTTTTAAGCAGATCTTTGTGTATTGGGTTGGTTTCTTGCTGGATGCAATTGCTATAACCATTTTTTTCAGCATTATTGGGGAACTTACGAAACATGAAATCTTTTTTTTATTAGCAACAGATAAACACTGCGGTACACAACAGTTATATGGCTATTTTTTTACACAAATTGAAACACAACAAAAATTAAATAACAAATATTTGTGAGGTTAGATTTAATACCTAACATTGATCGCAGCGCCGCCTACATGTAAATGCTCTGTTAAAGTATCACATCATTTTATACCAAAATTATTTGATTATTTGATATTGTCTACCATCTTGGATTTGCGCTGTGCCAGTAATGATAATTATAAGTATTGATAAGAAGATTAAAAAAGAAATTTACATATTTTGAATCTTTTTCTTTTTCTTTAAAATGATTTACAAATATCGAAAATAACATGTTAACTTTGACACTGCATCTTTTTAGCTTTTGGACTGAGGTAAATTTGGCTACATCGCATTATTTCGTTGTCAGAAATCTACTATGGCTCTATGTTGCATTAATTTTGGGACACCTTGTATAAGCTGGTCCTTATTTATTACATGTGTCTTTCAATACCCTACTAGTTTTAGTAACAGTGTCGATCGCAATGTCTCCAGATCCTGACAGTCTACAAACGTCAAAATTTGTGGCAATTTCAACAATTGGATGGACCCTCTTTGTCCTATACAGGATGATTCAGAAATTATCTAAAAAAAATTTTGAAATGTAGAGGGTACTTTAAAATACATTTAAAAAAAACAAAAAAGGCAGTTCAAAAATGATTTAAAAATACACTTCTGCACGGCACTGGAAACTGGTCCACTGTAAAACCTGATAAGGTAAAGCATACAATCGGCGACCGGGCAAAAAATTGAAAGAAATTTGCAAGGAAATAAATTAATTACATTTTACACCTGTTTTATTAGTCCAGGGAAGTTAGAAAAAAATTGTGGAAATTTTTAGGCACAGCAGATATCGAGATGCGGTTTTCTGCATTGTGTTCAGGAAGGTCCCAGGAAAGTCTATATCGCCTGGTTTAGCCATTTTTTGAAAAATGCCTTCTGGGCCGGAAAATGCATTTTCCAATTGCATCATTACTTGCACCATTATAGGAACGACTGGAAACTCGGAAAAATCGCTCGGAAATTGTTACTCGGGGGTTTTCGGGGCTGCCGAACTCGATTATGGCATTAAAATTACCCGAAGATGCATGGGGGTGGCTCTGTGGGGTTGTCTGGGGGTGGATTGGGAGGGAAATGGCAGCGTCCATGAAAATCACTCCAAAATCGATACTCGGGGGTTTTCAGGGATGCCGAATTCAATTCTGGCATTAGACTTCCCCGGGGGCACTCGGGGGTGGCTCTGTGGGAAATGGTGAAGCAGAAAGTAAAAAATCACAAATTATGAAAATAATACTTTATTCAAATAAAAAATAAGAGTTTTTGTTTATGTTGAATTATTTCCCCCCCCAATCACCTCCAGACAACCCCACAGAGGGACCCCCGAGCGCCCTTGGGGAAATCTAATGCTAGAATTGAATTCGGCATCCCCGAAAACCCCCGAGTAATGAGTTTGGAGCGCTTTCCATGAACTATGCAATTTCCCCCTAGAATGACCCCTCGGATACCCCCACAGAGCCGCCCCCGAGCGCCCTCGGGTAATTCCAATGCCAGAATTAAATTCGACATCCCCGAAAACCCCCGAGTAACAAGTTTGGAGCGATTTTCATGCACGCTGCCATTTCTCCCCCAATTCACCCCTAGACAACCCCACAGAGCCACCCCCGTGCGTCCCTTGGTAATTCTAATGGAATCGAGTTCGGCTGCCCCGAAAACACCCGATGAGTAACGATTTCCGAGCGATTTTTCCGAGTTTTCAGTCGTTCCTATAATGGTGCAAGTAATAATATGGAAGTGCGCGGTAGTGATGTGATTTTTGTTATTTTTTACTTATCTGCTTTTTCAGTGTGAGATTTTTTGATTAGGCAAACTTAGTTTCAAAAATAACCCTTGACTGTTCCGTTTGGCGCAAGGGCTTATTTAATTATTTTTTATTATTTTTCAGAAGTGTGGCAAAAACCCAATAAAACTTAAAAAAAACTAAAATTATGCTACAAATAAATAGCTTCAGACAATATAGTAATAATGCAATTGGAAAATGCATTTTCCGGCCCAGAAGGCAGTTTTCAAAAAATGGCTAAACCAGTGATATAGACTTTTTTTCTGGGACCTTCCTGAACACAATGCAGAAAACCGCATCTCGATATCTGCTGTGCCTAAAAATGTCCGCTATTCCGGTCGATTTTGATCTAAATGCCCTGGACTGTATACAGCAAATTCAACTGATTTTGCCGTTATTGTTATTAATTATTAATAGAATTAATTCGTTGTTTTAATTAATAATATAGTTTGATCGGTCAGTGGTCGCGCGGCTTAAGGCGTCAGTACTTGAACCGAGATGACTAGATTGCTGTGGGTTCGACCGCCGCAGCCGGTAGACCGTATATAAGCTATATTCGTGGCGAGGATTGGCACCCTCTCTGCGGGTATGGGTGGAAGAATGTTGGCTTGGGTCAATGTGAGAGATTGATACCGGTTGACATTTGACTATCCTCCTAATTAATGAGGTTTTCCAGGTTTGCCTCATCCCTGCATTGAATGGTGGTTAGGGCCTACCAACGTAAGTTGTTACTGGGCACAAATGCGGCCTGCCTAATAATAATATACCGCCCCTTCTACCGCACAAGTCTTCGACTTCTGGGCGAATCCTCGTGATTAGAATGATAGGTAAAGATATTATTATTATACCTGATTTTAAAACAAAATTTTGAGCCCATCTTACCCAGTTTCTACACACTAACACAAACGTTTCTGGTTCCTATCCGTTTTGAACTTGTAAGTTATTGGCAAGTTATGATCCGTTTGCATAAATCATCAATAGTGTCCACTTCGGTACTTAATTTTTTAAATATCCCCACAAAAAGAAGTCTAATTTAAAGTCAGAAGATCGTTGCGGTCATGGTACCGGTCGTTCTCGTCCAACACCTTGGTATTAATATTTGAACACGCTGTACATGGTACGAATATAATTGAGCCCCGTGTTTGACGCCACACTGCCCCAATACGCCGTGGTTTCCCTGGACTTCCACCTCTTTCACAATTCGGTTGCAAATTTCCCGTGTCACGTCTGCGATTGCACCACACTTGCACCCACTGCACACCGTTGTAAAAGTAGCTGCATTTTGTACATGTTTACCGGGAATTCGTTCTGCTTAAATATTATCACTTCACCATGAATTAAAACGATATTCATCAATTGCGAGTTGCTATGCACGTAAGCCATTGTCGACATTTGAAAAACTAATGGAAATAACCGCATCGCAAAAACGTTAATACGATAAGCATCAGATGTTTGAAATCGTCTGGCTAGAGACTACAGTAGCCCAGAGATGTAAAGGTTGAAAACACGAAGAATCTCAATAATTTTTTTCTCGGAAAATATAAGGATTTTACAAAATTTCCATTCCATTTTTTTACAACGCATCTATTCCCAATTTTTTTCAAATAGGTTCTGAATCACGCTGTAATCTAATGGCATTGGTTTTTATATGAAAATATATTTCAAGTACAAATTAAACAGCGAAAACGATTTTACCTGGCAGGTGTCGATCCCACCTTGTTCATAACCAGCGCAAAAAGCGTTTTTAATAGCTTTGGGGTTATTCCCTGTGTTGTTGATCATATTGTAACATTCTGTGTCATTGTAAATTAACAGTCTGGCTTCGTGAACTGTACACGGCATTCCTCCTGCATATTTTAAAATCCCCAGCCCGGGAACGGTTCCTTCGTTGGGTTTATGTTTTATAACTGGAAATATTTAAAAATTATTTGTAGATTTGGATGCTAATAAGTCGTGTAATCGTAATTACATAAAAGAAATTCAATTTTTAAACTCGCGGATATTCTTATTTTAATGAATATTTACATGTCGAAAATTTTCTCTATTTTACATGTAGGTGTCAAATTAATTACATAATAGAGAATGTTGTGTTAATTGGTGTCGTATTTACTAATTCATTTAAAACATGTCTTAGATGTACACAGTCGACAGTTATAAATCGGGTCAAAATATTTATTTCAATTCTACGTACATATTACATATGATAGTAATGTGTTAAATTTAAAGAAATTATAATTGTTGTCAGCATCTTTTAAAATCCCTGAAGGAATCAAATTCACTTTTGACTGAGGTGTATATTACTCTAAGGTCAATAAAAACATGACATATATGTTTTAATCTAACATCAGGGGAGGTTTTCAAGTTTCCTCTGGAGTATTTTGGCTTCATTAATATTTGCATCACAGAGTGATTCAGGTTGAATCTTGATAACTTCAGGAATCGATAGAACAGATTAAAATAATGTTCATTTGTGATATAAACTTATTTCCTAAAACGCATTGTTTCCGAGAAAGAGGGCGTTGAAGTAGAAATTTTTTTCTCATTCTTCCCTCATAACCTTTGAACCACTTATCCGATTTAAGTGAAATTCGGAACACAAACA
This sequence comes from Monochamus alternatus, assembly GCA_037114965.1. Taxonomy (NCBI): domain Eukaryota; kingdom Metazoa; phylum Arthropoda; class Insecta; order Coleoptera; family Cerambycidae; genus Monochamus; species Monochamus alternatus. The sequence continues at coordinate 38,844,021 of CM073435.1, forward strand.
CTCCTTATGATCTTACAAAAGCTTCTTATATTTGAACTACCTACTCCTCTTAGAAGTGTATTTTGTATGCTACCCCCCTCTTACTTTATTTCAAAACTACAAAAAAAAGAAATAATTTCAATAAAACATCTACACACCGCTTTGACCTGATTAATTTCGAAACTGTTTCATCTCCTGTTTTTTTTCGACGTTTGGTCTTGTTTCTGAGATATTCAAAGAAATTGGTTACAGTGTAGAGCACCAGCCGCGTAAATTTCATTTAACGTTATAGCAACCCATGAAAACAAAACTCAGTGATTTGTGTAAACTGACGTTTGTGAAAATCATTGTCAAAAGTATTGTTTAAAGAGCATTTTTAGTACTAAGAGAAAATGCCAAGAACGTGTACAAATGCTGAATATGCCGATATACATTATGTTTATGGTTTCAGTGACGGAAATTTCAACGCGTCAGTTCGAGAGTACCGAACACGCTTCCCTAATAGAAGAATTCCAAATGCACAAGTTTTTGTAGAAGTACATCGTCGATTTTCAGAATATGGTTTGCGTCGCTACAATGATCATAATGGTAACATACCGCCAAGAAATAATCAGCGAATTTTTAATCTTTTTGATATCGATAGAACTTTAAGCACACGCCGAGCAGCTCGGCAACTCCATTTATCTCAATCAAAAGTGCTGAGAGCACTCAAACAAGATCATCGAAGGGCTTTCCATCTCTAACCAGTTCAAGGTTTGTTGCCAGGAGTTGCTGAAAAACGATTAAATTTTTGTAGATGGGTTTTAGATTCAACAGAAATTAATCCACAATTTCTGCATAAGGTTTTATGGACCAACGAATCTAATTTCACAAAAGCTGGAATTGGGAATTACCACAGCATTCACGTTTGGAATGAAGTCAATGCTCGATGTGTCAGACAATCTTCATTTCAGCAACAGTTTAGTGTAAATGTGTGGATAGGTGTTTTAAATAATAAGCTCTGTGGGCCGCATATTTTGCCTCCTCGTTTAAATGGGGATTTATTTCATGAGTTTCTGCAAAACTCTCTCCCCGACGTACTTGACGATGTCCCCTTAAATTTACGCCAAGGGAACTGGATGCAATTGGATGGTGCCCCTGGACATTACGGAAGGCAAGTCGATGGATTGGATGGCAACCCAATAACCACCCAAATATGCGGATTCCTTGCGAAGGACCAGTGGCTTGGCCTCCGTGCTCGCCATATCTGAATCCCCTGAATTATTTCGTTTGGAGCCATCTAAAAGCAATTGTATGATACGTCAGTACATATCCGTGAGGAATTGGTCCAAAGGATAAGACATGCTTATGATGACATAAACAACAATCCTGTTCAAATAGCAGCTGCGGCTGGTACACTAGTTCGTCGATGCTAAAAATGTATTGAGGCTGGAGGAATGCACTTCAAACAATTATTGTAATTTTTTTAGTAGCTGATAAGTTTGTTGTAAATCTTGTAATAAGTAGTTGTTACTAAATTTATGTTTGAGGTTATTGGCATTTTTCCTTAACACTAAGAACTCTCTTTAAATAATACTTTTGACAATGATTTTCACAAACGTCAGTTTTTTTTTGAGAGCCGTCCGACAGTGTCCCCGGAAGCACCGCAGCCTATAGACTTATTGTGTATCTCTCGACGAGCACAAACATCCATGGTACTACAGTGGGATTCGAACCCACACCGACATAGCCGATCCAGATTGGTTTCACGAGCAGGCATCTTCCAGCCACCTAGTCTATCGCGACGCCCAAAACGTCAGTTTACACAAATCACTGAGTTTTGTTTTCATGGGTTGCTATAATGTTAAATGAAATTAACGCGGCTGGTGCGCTACACTGTCACCAATTTCTTTGAATATCTCTGAAACAAGACCAAACGTCGAAAAAACAGAAGACGAAAAAGTTTCGAAATTAATCAGGTCAAAGTGCTGTGTAGATGTTTTATTAAAATTAATTATTTTTTTTTTGTAGTTTTGAAATAAAGTAAGAGGGGGCTAGCATACAAAATACACTTCTAACAGGGGTTAGTAGTTCAAACTTAAGAAGCTTATGTAAGATCATAAGGAGTGTGAATTTCACTTAAATCGGATAAGTGGTTCAAAAGTTATGAGGGAAAAACGAGAAATAAAATTCCTACTTCAACGCCCTCTATCTCGGAAACAATGCGTTTTAGGAAATATGTTTATATCACAAATAAACATTATTTTAACCTGTTCGATTGATTCCTGAAGTTATCAAGATTAAACCTGAATCACCCTGTATATTACGTGACAGAAAAGTATTCATTAGATTTTAATAATTTTTGGTACACAGGTTCAGGGTCATTTACTTATTGAATGGTTAGTAATAGTCTGCGATCAATCATGTCCCAGACATGTTCATTAGGTGACAGATCTTGGTGGCCAGGGTAGACGATTGATCTGAAGCTGATTCATAAAAGCTATTGTTTATTTGACAACATTAGGTCTAACATTGCTTGCCGAAAAATTACATTTTGGATGGTGTGAACATATGGAATAATACATTACGGCTCTACAACTTCTTGGATGCAGCGCTGGATGTCTAGTGAAAATAAGTGGTGAAAATTATACAGGGTGTTTATAAATTGAACGCCGGTACTTAAGGGTCTGAATCCTTCGGTCATTTTAAAAAGAAAACTTAATATCAACATATGTCCTAAACCAATTTTTGAGCTACAGGGTGTTACAGTTTTAAGAAAAAATTTACTTTTTTATTATAATTTTCTTATCACTCCAGATATTTTTTATGAAATTTTGTACACACCTATTAATCATTAAGGAGCATTGTTTGATGTAAAAAATGTTTTAAAATCTTTGCCAATGACGTCCGTACGAGGTTTGAACTAAACATTTTTGAAGAAAAAAATGGTACGCCACTGCTTTTTCTAAAAACTAAAATTATACTTAAAATCTCCATTTATTTTACAGCAAATTCGGTTCCTAAACTTACTCTCGTACGACGCTCCATTTTCACGTAAAAAAATTAAAACCAAAAAAGTTTTTTCCCCAAGTTCATTGAGACTGCTTTTGATATTTTGTTGCCATTTTGTAGACACCCACCATGCGTGGAAACACTTTTTTTAGGACAAAAATTAATTTTCTGCTTTAACCAGTGACCTCCACGTAGGCATAATATTAAATGTTTGGATAGTGTGTGTAAAATGTGGCGCACCATCGTGCATTAGTCACATCTGGTTTCTTAATAAAAGAGGAAGGTCTTAAAGCATTGGCGGCAGATTTTCAAGAAAGTGTAAATACTATTGTCCATCTAATCTTCTTGGGAGAAAAAATGGGTCTATCAAATAATCGTCAATAATACCAGCCCAAACATTTAATGAAAATTGTTCTTGATGATTTGATTCAACAATTGCAAAAGGGTTTTCATGCGCCCACAAATGGTTATTATGGAAATTTCGTATTGAGTTTCGAGAGAAACTAGCTTCATCGGCAAAAATAATGTATTTTTTTACTGTTTTAGATATTATGGGTGTAATTCAATGCAGGTTGGGGCTTTTGTCCACTGAGTAGTTAGTTTCACACAATATTATTAATACCTAAATATATATAAAAAAATAATGTACTTGATAAATAAATAAATAACGGATTTTCCAGCAGCTTTTGAAGAAACCACTCACAGAAATTAATGCGCAACGGGAAATCTCTAGGAAGTAATGACTGGACTCTTTGAATGTGATATGGATATAATAAATTTTCGATAAGAAGAACATTAAATGTTGCCGCGATTTTCCTCGTGCTAGTTTCGGGGTTCTCCTCAAGTTCATGTAAAATTCCTTCTTCAAGTTCTGGTGTTCTTACTGTTTCAGGGACTCCTTTAGTACTGTGGTCTACTTTTAAATTTCCGGTTTCGTGAAGACGTCTATGAATCCCAGAAAATGTTCTCGGATCGGGTAGTACGTGATTTGGATACCGCTCTTGGTATATCCTCCTGGCTTTGTATGCATTTCCGTCGGCAACCCCATAAGTAAAATGCGTGTCAGCTAATTCACCGCTTGTAATATTTACCATTTTTTATGAAATTTTACCTCCTACTCTAATAATAATTTTTTAATAATGAAAAATCTATGTCAACTTCATTGCGAAATTAAGCGTCAAAAATTATGACACTTTACCCAGCCTACTAATTTTTATTTCATTTGCTTTAAGGGGGCATTTAATAAGCTTACCGTTTTTTTCTATTCAAATATTCAATATCATGCTTACGTGAACGTCATTTGTGAAAGTAGAAAATTAATTTTTGTCCTAAAAAAAGTGTTTCCACGCATGGTGGGTGTCTACAAAATGGCATCAAAACATCAAAAGAAGACTCAATGAACTTGGGGAAAAAACTTTTTTTGGTTTTAATTTTTTTACGTGAAAATGGTGCGTCGTACGAGAGTAAGTCTAGAGACCGAATTTGCTGTAAAATAAATGGAGATTTTAAAAATAATTTCAGTTTTTGGAAAAGGCAGTGGCGTACCATTTTTTTCTTCAAAAAATGTTTAGCTCAAACCTCGTACGGACGTCATTGGCAAAAATTTTAAAATATTTTTTACATCAAACAATGCTCCTTAATGATTAATAGGTGTGTACAAAATTTCATAAAAATATCTTTTCTTAAAACTGTAACACCCTGTAGCTCTTTTTTCAAAATTGATCACTAAATAATAAAAAATTACGAATACCTATATTAATTTCTACTATTATCTGGGTAAGACCTCTTTTATTAAATCGAAAAGTATGTCATTATTAATGATCTTGAAATAATATAAACCTCAGCAAAAATCGATTTGAATGATTTCGTAGATATTGTTAAAATAGCCATTTTTTTTAAATTGAACAACTTGTATTTTAGTAGACATGTGTAACTGAAAAAAAAATATTTTGACCGAAGGTAAATTAGCCGCAACGTAAAGATTTCCAACCCGAATCAGTATTCTGGAATTGTGGGAACGTAGCTTATAGGCTACAGCACCGTATTAGGCCTCTTGTACTTCCTCCTATTAGGAGATCAATCCAGCTGAGCTGTTAACCAGCCTATTAAAAAGAAAACTTCTAGAAAATTTTTGTAAGCTCTTACCGGAAAACATTGTATTTCCTTATAATTATGATCACACACACATAAGTACATGAATTGTAATCTACTGATATATTTTTAGTTCCTTACCAAAATTTGGTAGACAAATGGGCATATAGGCGTTGGTTTCGGCTGTTAAGGTTAACAGAGAAATATCATAATATGGTTTTTTGGTATAATACAAGTCATGAATCTGAACCTTTTCTATTTTATATTCCCTTTGACTACGCTCCGTTTTGCATATATTGTAAACTCCCATTTTAACAGTATACACCAGTTCTAGTCTTAAGTAACCTCTCCTGAAAATATTATGTCATTACTTACACTCTAAGAAATAGCTAAATTGTTGTGCATAAAAAAGGACTTTAACAATTGTGTACTTACTAATTTCAACACTAGGCTTTTAAACATATTTATCGAGTACATAATTAATTGTACGCTTTTCCTATATTTGCTTTATTTAATAAGTTCGTTACAAAATTGTGCATATTATTTATTCAGGTTATTTAAAAATAGTGTATTATTTCTCTGTACAATAAAGATTCTGTAAATACATGGCTATTATCGAGTTTCAAAATAGTAGAGAATGACTAATTTACAGCACTTAGATGAGTAACGAAGGCGAGGGATGCAGGAATAACATTCCATAGGCGCACCACTTGAGAAGAGTTCAAAGAACACAAAATTACCAAAAATAAGTTAACGTTGAATAAACTTAATAGTTTACTTTAAAAGGTAACTCACTGGTCATCCTTTTTGCAATTTCAGAATGCGGTCCTTTTGGACGGTATGGTCCACCATCATCAACTTATACCTACCGGATCCTACACTGCATTATATACAGGGTATCCCAACGAAAATTTGACCCCCCCTATAATTGGAAAACCGAATAGTATTTCAAAATTCGCCGAGACCCGTCGATTTTTGTTCTTGGGGGAAGCTTTTTTGACAGTCAAGCCAACTCGATATGTTTATCCCCCTAATGTCTAGCAACCCCAACTTAAAAATTTCAAATGCAACTACCCCACTTGTGGCACATTATTTTAAAGCCCTTTTCATTGCGATTACAGTGATGTACCGTTTTTAGAAATTGGTTGAGATTTGACAGAATTATTGGTTACAAACGAAAAGATGACAAACCAACTTACGCGCAGCAATTTCTACACAAATGCCCACCACTAATAAGTTTTTCATCTACTACACATGACCGCATTACCTAATTGTTATTGATGTGTCTATCAGTTTACAAAAAAGTCAGAAATGAAATAAAAAAGCTGAAGCAAATAAAACTAGATACTAAAATAGTTATTAGTAGAAGATACTTAAGTTTATAGGAATTCAGACCTTTTCAAAATAATAAAAAATCAGTACTACAAAAAAAGTCAGTGTTTTATGCTTGTGACCAAGAAATCGTTAGTTTCAGCCGTTATTGAAAGTATTAACGTGTGTTCGAAATGGTTTATTCTATCGCGGAAAGAGTAGAAATTGTTGCAATATATTATCGAAATTACGATTGCGCTAAAGCTACAGCACGAATTTTTAATGCCAATCATCCTGAAAAAAATTTAAACCACCAGTACGTTAAACACCTGATTGACAAATTTGTTGCAACAGGTTCGCTTTTAAACCAGAAACGTGAAGTAATTGGGCCAGTTCGAAATGATGCAGTTGAAGTGGCAGTTTTGGGTCATGTACAGATGGATAATAAGCAATCGATTACAACTGTGTCTCAAGCTTCTGGCGTATCCCGTTCCAGTGTTCATCGAATTTTGAAAAAACATCCATTTAAGATGACGCTGGTTCAAGAGTTACGTGAAGGTGACTTTGATCGCCGTAACCAATTTTGCGTATACTTTAGTGAACAACTTCTACTGAATCCAAATCTTCTCTACAATACATGCTTCTCCGACGAATGCACATTTATGTTGAATGGCGAAGTGAATAGACACAATTGTCGTTATTGGAGTGATACTAATCCGCATTTAATCAAGGAATTTCATACTCAGACACCTCAAAAATTGAATGTTTGGGCAGGCATTTTGGGCGACAATCTTGTTGGACCAGTTTTCATCCAAGGTAATCTCAATGGAAACACCTATCTAGAATTATTGAAAAGTACAATTGATCCTAGGATAACAGAGATTTTAGAAAGTAACGACAATTTACTAGAAAATGAAATAACCTTCCAACAAGATGGTGCGCCCCGCACTATGCTGCTGCTGTGCGAAAATTTTTGGATGACCATTTCCCGGGGCATTGGATTGGCAGAAGAGGTCCCGTCGAATGGCCACAAAGATCTCCGGATCTGTCTCCTTTGGACTTTTTTCTGTGGGGTCATTTAAAATCACGAGTGTACGCCACTCAGCCGGAAACAAGTGCTACGTCAGAGAATTGTAGAAGAGTGCCGATTAATAAGTGCGGATGTCTTTAATAATGTTCGAACAGAATTTGAAAACATACTGTATTATTGTTTGGGAGTTAACGGGGGTCATTTTGAGCAATTCTTCAAATAAATCTGATTTATTATTTGCTTCAGCTTTTTTATTTCATTTTTGACTTTTTTGTAAACTGATTGACACATCAATAACAATTAGGTAATGCGGTCATGTGTAGTAGATGAAAAACTTATTAGTGGTGGGCATTTGTGTAGAAATTATGACGTGTAAGTTGGTTTGTCATCTTTTCGTTTGTAACCAATAATTCTGTCAAATCTCAACCGATTTCTAAAAACGGTACGTCACTGTATTCGCAATGAAAAGGGCTTTAAAATGATGTGCCACAAGTGGGGTAGTTGCATTTGAAATTTTTAAGTTGGGGTTGCTAGGCATTAGGGGGATGAAAATATCGAGTTGGCTTGACTGTGAAAAAAGCTCCCCCCAAGAACAAAACTCGACGGGTCTCGGCGAATTTTGAAATATTATTCGGTTTTCCAATTATAGGGGGGGTCAAATTTTCGTTGGGATACCCTGTATACACAGTATACACTACTACTGGTTGCTAGCAATAGCACTATTTCAAGAAATGTCTACCGTTTGCCCTGAATATCGCAATTGTACCACACCTTTGTCACTGTATGGCCTTCCTTTGTTTCGTCAGTGCAACACATTCTTCGATTCAGATTTCAAGCTTCTAATATTTGTCTCAAATAGTTTCTTCGTCATATCACTATTTCGTCCTTGTCTATCAACATATTCTTTTGATTGTTTTATAAAACGGAGCCCAACTGACTTCACAGCGTCATTACCAATAGAATTCTAGCATTGTGGTATGCGCATGAGTATTTGCTCCTGTAAAAGGAATAGTTGGTACCTGAAGCTGTGTAATCAACTATACTTTGTGAGGTATGCGGAACACACAATTATACAGTATGCGCCAAAAGTATGGAATAAATTCAATAAAAACGAAACAATTATTTTTAGGGAAAAATCCTCGAACATGTCGATTTTTAATTTAAAAAATACATATTTTAGCGTAAAATGCGATTTTCAAATGTCATTTGTTTTCGAGTAATGACGTCATCAATTTTTTTAAATGGCAACACCATATGTTTTTCCTTGATTCTGAAAGATCGTTTAATTCTCTATCAGACAGTACTAAAATTTTGCCCTCTTACATAGCAAAGTTTTCGAGTAAATGACGATTGAATGTTATCAAGTTTAGTTTTTCGAATTCCATAGTTCTTTTATGGACAACGTAGGTGAAAATCTTTGCAAAGTGTCATTGTCACAATTTCTAATAAGTATTGTAAGCGACATAGAAATTATTATTCAATTTAAAGTATTATGGCACATTTAACTGTTACTCAAAGAATTGAAATTTTAATTCTTATCGGATGCGGGAATATGACTAGAACTCAGCAGGAAGTTTGCGATTTATTTAATGAAAAATATCCAGATCGCCCTATCAGCCAATCAACAGTCAGTAAGGTAGTGTCTAAATTTAGAGAAACTGGCAATGTTGTAAATATTCCAAAACCTGGACGTCCAAGCATTAATGAAAATCAGGAACAGAACATTTTGATAAGTATGGTGGATAATCCTCATAATTCTTCACGATTGATTGCATTAAACAATGACACTAGTCAGAGCACAGTGCTACGTATCTTGAGGAAGGAAAAATATCATCCCTACAAAATTCAACTTGTGCAGGAACTCAATGAAGATGATCCCAATCGCTGCTTACACTTTTGCGAAATTCTAATGGATTTATGTCAAGGAAATAGAAATTTACACCGGCAAATACTTTTTTCAGATGAGGCCACATTTTGTCTGAATGGTACAGTAAACCGTCAAACTTGCAGATACACAAATTAAATGTGTGGGCTGGAATAGTTGACGACAGAATAGTAGGGCCTTTCTTCTTTGAAGGAACCCTTACAGGACAAAGATATTTAGAGTTTCTAGAAAATTACCTTGTTCCAGCCCTTGCAGTAATTTTTTCTAACGATAATGACCTTGACATTCCTGACGATACCATATGGTTTCAGCAAGACGGTGCACCTCCGCACTATGCGCGCCCTGTACGAGTTTTTTTGGACAACTGTTTTCCTGGGAGGTGGATCGGCAGACGCGGACCGATAGAATGGCCTGCAATATCGCCAGATCTTACTCCTTTTGACTATTTTTTATGGGGATACTTGAAGTCAAAAGTGTACATTAATAAACCACGTAATTTAGAAGAACTTCAAAATCGCATTCGGGACGAAATACGCAGAGTTACCCCAGAAATCATTCATAATGTACAAGAAGAATTTCTTCACAGACATTTCTTCTTCGCATTGTCAAGAAGTTGGTGGATGGCAATTCGAACATTTAATTTAAGTATAAAATTTAATCAATTGTATTTTATTTTACATGCCTCAGAATTGTTACTTCTTTTATGGATAAAATTTACGTTTAAATGATCTTTCAGAATCAAGGAAAAAAATGTGGTGTTGTCATTTAAAAAAAATCGATGACGTCATTACTCGAAAACAAAAGACATTTGAAAATCGCATTTTACGGTAAAATATGTATTTTTTAAATTAAAAATCCACCTGTTCGAGGATTTTTCCCAAAAAATAATTGTTTCGTTTTTATTGAATTTATTCCATACTTTTGGCGCATACTGTATATAAGGAATTTACAAGCGGCTTGTACTTCTTTTTGTGTTGATGGCTATAAATTTTGAGCGGATTTGTGAAATGAGTCACTCTCTATTATTTTTCTAAAATCCGACTTTATTTACTTCTTTCCAGACAAAATATTCACCTGAGGTCTTCTAACTAAATTAAATAGATTTTCTGTTACCTTAATTTTAGCCATATTATACCTAATATGTTCCTGAATTTTCTGCACTTACTTTAGAAACGTCCTTTATACTAAATAATCATATAACTCCGGTAAAGAAAAAATATGTTGTTCACTCACCTAGACAAGTCTAAAAACTCTTTATAACAGTGAGCAGCACTGACAACTGTCCTGGGTCCTATAAGTGCAGCACCACAAGCTACCTGGTTATATCTAATGAGGGCAGCATACCAGGGATATCTATAGTAACCAATGTCATACCCAGCAACAATTCGGTCATTTTCCAATAGAAATTCCGTACCTACTGGTCTTCCACAAATCTGACCTAAATATTACACATACCAACAAAACATTACATACTGGATGGTCATATTTTCAAAAACTTGTATGAATTACTCGTTTTACTATTTTTTAATCAACGAAATGTCAACATTAAGTTAAAATTGAATTTTGAAAATACAAGGTGTTTTACAAATCTTACTTCACATATGTTTGTGTATTAGGTATATGTGTGAACAATAATTGGAATCAAACCAATTTTACTATATAATTTATGTAAATAATAAAAAGCATAGGGCCAAGTATGGTACCTTGTGGCTCACTGTATTCATAACTTGTAGTACAGTCTCAGTACATGATATATTCTTACTGCTTGGCATTCTTTTTCGGATAATTATTTTAATAAAGGTTAAGACAGTTATCCCTAATAATAATTCATTTCAAAGATTTTGATAATAGGTTGTTATAACATTTTGCCATCCGCAGGTATTTGAATAAATATGAAATAATTCAAACTAATTCTTTTTGAAAAACTGTATTTAAGAATTTTTTTATAATTAAAACAGTATAAAAGATGCCATGGTGTAGATATAAATTTTCTGTTGAATTGACAAGAGCATAACAATATGGAAAAAAATTCAGTAATAATGTTTTGAACATGTGAACATTCTTTGTTTTTAAACAACATGTAAGTTTTATAAAAGAAACGATGTATTTAAGATCATAAAGTAAAAAATTTTAAAAAACAGTAACTCACTTGTATTTTTAGTCCATGTTGGTAATACAATCACAGTAAGTATAACAATAATATGTGGAACGTCCATATCTGGGTAAAGGAAACTACTGTTCCAGTTCAAAAATAATTGGAATAGATATGGTAGAAATATTTTAAATAAATGTAACATATCGGCGAAATATTTTTCATATCAGCTTGAAAAATGACATGAAATCAGTTCTATACATATACAACTCTATGCTAGGTAATTTGATTTTGTTGTTTTATACTCCTAATATCCATATGATGCAATTTAATGAAAAAAGTCACTCTTGTGTTAAGGTAGTTAGACAGAGAAAACAATATTTCGAAGGTTGTTAGACTATGCAAATATCTGCTTGATTTTTTATTAATTCATTGCATGTGCGTATTTTACATAAGCATAAATAAAAAAAATATCACAGTTGTAGTTACGGAATTCCACACAGTAGATGCAAGTGCATACGTCCACAAATGCACGCATGTAAACCCCTCTACAACTACCAATACCACCGGGTCTAAATCAATTCTATATCGGTCACTAACTTGCTGGCGATTCATCAGCTTGATTTGCAATGTCCTGTGAAAGTCGAAAATTTCGTTTTAGCGAATAGGAATTTGAGATGTCCCTACTACAAATGGGCAGTAATATTTAATGCAACGTCTATTGTCTTACTTTGTTCCAATCTAAAAGCAAAAGAGAGGCTGTCCAATACTGTATACAAAAGTCTCTTGATGTTGAGATTCCACTTGGTCAATGACTAGAGACTAGTATTAATCACATATTCAAAAAATAGGATGATTTAACAGTATTTAACTAGAAATTGACTTGTATTATACGTGAGTTTGACAATCTTCTGGATATTACTTATCTCAACTTCAGTAAAGCATTTCTCACTCGTCAACATCGAGCTAACCGCTTACAATGATGCAGTGGGACCAAGAATGGAATCAGGTGATCTTTACTGACGAATCCCGTTTTTGTCTGGGGATGCATGATGGTCGTGCCAGTGTGCGAAGGTGTGGTGGTGAAAGATGCAATCTACAATTTGACAGAGTGTCAGGTCCATCACACAGTAGGCGTTATGGTATGGGGTGCTATCGCGTATGGTAACAGATCGCCACTAGTTTTCATTAGAGGTAACATGACAACCCAACGCTATATCTAGGAATTGGTGAAGCCATATGACATCCATATCTTCACACCATCCAAAACAGCATGCTAGACCTCATGCTGCCACACAAACAATAGTTTTTATGTCCCACTTGGCCACGAATATCTCCGGATCTGTCACCTATTGAACACGAACAGACTTTAGCAAACTTGCCCATGAAATTCAGATAGCTTAGAATGAGGAGATACCCCAACTTATCAATAACCTTATCTGAACCCAGACATATTAATATGCATTAGGAATCGTGGGTTCTCAACATACTATTGCAGTAGGTCTCTGCTCTGATCTTCCTGAATGTAACCATTCAATAAGTGGTCCTGAACCTTTGTACCAGAAATTATTAAAATTTAATGAATATATACAACAGTCAGTCATAATGTCATTAATTTTAAGAGGAGATAGGGAATAATGAGTATAATACGAATACGCGATTAAAAAAAATCTAAAGGCATATTTACACCAAAAATAAATATTTTCATCATCATCATTATGTAAACCCCCTTTTCAGACTGTCACTGATCGCTCACAGCTTTAGTCGTTTACAGCTCAAAGTTCAACTCGATGTCGACCTGATGCTACGTTGCCAAATATTTTCCTAGTAGGTACCGACAATTTTAGAATTTCATATTTTTTCTTGCTCAGTTCAGCCAATAATAATTTAAAATGTTAATATCCAATGAAATCAAATAATGATAATCAAATAATTCTATTGCAAGTAACGCGATCCACTCAGTTTTTCCGGTATAATATACACTGCTGTCTATACGTTGACAACAAATCGCCGGATTTTTGTCTGACCAAATGTGGCTGTTATGACTGCAAATAAATTAGCTTGGTCACAGTTTAAAAAATATTTTACATTGAAATTACAAAACTCCAACGTATCTAATAATAAACCGAGTAATAAACTATTTAAATACATTACATAAAAAACATATACCCAATGGGTAAATTATTAAGAGAAGATGAAAAGTGTTTCGTGTTTAAAAGTAATAAAAACCTTTCGTGTTGTCGAAAAAAAAACTGTCCAAAACCGAAACGGCACGCCTCAGATCTGATGCTCATAAAAGTTATTGAATCTTGACCTACCGTATTATTAGGTCAATAACCTAGTTACCTAATTTTTGTACTGTTATTTAACGACAAGGGCTAAAGCTCTCTTTTTTATCTAGATTCATGAATGAATATTCCTTAAATATTAATAATTAATAAAAACAAATTTAGATAATAAATAAATATTTTCGAATGTTAGGTTATTACAGTTTAATAATTTCGATATTACGTTTTCACTACGTTTTTCAATTGAATATGAATTTTTACTCGTAAGTACAATTAATTATTTAGTTTGTAGTTACGTACGAGCTTAGAAATTTATTGTTTTTTAAGTAGCATGGTACTAACCTGTTTAAAATGCCAGTTCGAGTAAAGTTGCACTCATACATAGCACTTTATTAATATAATTAGAGTCAACCAATTGCAAAATTCAAGACGACTGGGGAAATCAGTAGGTTCTAAAGCCTGAACTTTCTAAAAATGATACGGGTTCAGTGAGTTTTCACGTAATATTCTGCAGACCTTGCTTTGAGTTATCTCTAATCGCCTTGAAATGGTTCTTATAGAAATAGCGCGTCTACTATTTCTATAAGAACCATTTCACAGAACCCGTATCGCGAAGGCGTTGAAGCACTTGTACACTGTTAGGAAAACGTTTCCGATGTTCAACAGTTGCGGCATGTATATCGCAAACATTCTCGTATTTTCCGTATAAAACTACCATTTCCGCATATTAGAATACAATACCAACCAATAGACGACACCGAAATAAACAAACTACTGCTTGTGCTTATATTCTCTCCATCCTCCCTCCAAATGTGTGGTGTGATCTCCAAATCTGGGGGGGAAAGAAATGCGGGAAATGCAGAAAGTGCGAATAAATGGTGGTAAATTTAAATAACACGCTGAAGTGTTAAGACGATATTATGTATGTAAACATGATGTGGCAACGATGTTTCCTCCGGCATTCGATTGTCGTATAGTTGCACCATCAGAAAGTTTGTAACGTACCAGGAGCGTCGTGTTACCGAATTTTATAGGATGATTTGTTTATTTTTTTAAAGGTCGAGTAAAAAATTTTTTTTCGGTCTTTATTAGGCCTTCCGAATACATGGTTAAAATTAATGTCATTATGACTGACTCACCCTGTATAAGTCTTTACTTTTCTTTATCACGTAGTATAAATAAAAGCTGTTTAGAGCATCACAGTCTACTGCATGATTTGAAGATATTTTCGTCGTAAATTAATTGACTTTTTCCTTGTAATGTGTACTTATCTATTCGTATTGTATTTGTTGTACAGAAACAGTGCATCACTATTATATCTTTTTTTAAGTGAAATATATTGCACAAAATTCTTTTAGCAGTTGTTGGATAATTATTAGAGATTGTTCTTATATAGCATTGCCAACCTGTATCACTTTTTTTGCACTTATCTTTTTTCCTCTATACAAAATAAAAAAGTGCAAAAAAAATCAAAGTAAAAATGTAAGTAGTAATGGTAAGAGAAAAATAATGATATATAGGTCAACAAATAAAGGCACAAGTTACCCATAACAAATCATTTCTAAATTCAGAAGAACTAGACTGGAAAAAAATAAATTTAAAATAATTGAGAATACATCATCAATTAGCAGTAACTGCCAATCTAATTGAACTAACTTTAATTAAAGGGTTTTTGGATTTGTCAGTCAACAATATGGTAAAAACAGTATCAACAGGTGTCTGCTTTCTACTACTAGTAATTTTATTGAAATATTCAAAACTATGCATTACAGTCAGTGGTACATATTGAAATTAGGGGATAAATGAACTGGAGAACTTAGTATCGGAGTAAAAAGTCCAGTCCCCTGGGTTCGAAAGCCAATATTGTTAAAACGTAGGAGCGAAAAAAATTTAAATTTGGACCATAGGTAGCCTCACTATTATTGTTATGAACAATCGAATCAGAATTTGTTTTTAAATTTTCGTTTTTTAGTTATTAGAAATAATGTACCAAAAAAACACGATTTTCAGGCGGCGAAACGTAATCCTGTCACTTCCACTAGTCATAACTTTTTTATTTATAGGCTTTAAAATGTGCAATTTTAACTGGTAGTACTTTAAACTGTGTTGTTTCGAACTGTGTAAGTCTCTCTTCTTAGAATTTCTTTTTTTTTTATCTTGCGTAAAACATAAGTTGATGATATCTTCGTAAATACAGCGTCTTTTCTTTAAATACAAACACAGGCATAGAACATATAAAAACCTTAACAAAGAAATATAATAGTTTTGTGAATTAATGCACTTGTAAACAGTGTATGAGTAAATATAGTTCTCAATTATTTCTTACGCGTTCCATTCAAGCGCGGTAAAGTGGGGCGTTGCGGGGTTGCACTCGGCCGCCTATCGCGCCGTGACCAGTGTCGGGTACTTTATTAGTTCAGCTTTGAAAATATTTACTTATTTCATACATATTTATCTATAAAATATAAATTGTTATTGTTATTTTTCAGTGTATTACAAAGGATTTGCGACAAGACATGGTGAAAATCTTATGGATTTCCGTGACTGATTGTGAATTCAACCCTATTTATTTTATTTATTTATTTATTTAAATACAAACCCAACAGGCAAAAGCCCAATTACAGGGTAGGTTACGCAAAAAAAGAACATTGACATGTAACACAGTGACTAAATTAGTTGAAAACAACATAAAATTTAAAAATATAAATAACAGTTTTTCAATACAATACCAACTACAATCAACAAAGCACAACATAAATGATTAATAGTTAAACAAGAAAACAAGAAAAACCCTATCAATTATGAGAATACTGATTTAATTAGCAAAATTGTGCAACAAAATATGTCAACTTTGCTCTCAATTTTACAATAATTATGGATCATTTGGTAAAGTGGGGAAGCTATCAATAAGTTTGATCGGGGGGTAGGCATTTTAAAGATATTATAGCATCGGGAAGAAAGTCTTGGTACCCTATATTTGATTTGATTGTGAAGTGCAACGGTATCTAATTTATTGTTTACAAGTTTGTACAGAATCATAACTGAGTGCAGCTCCCTCCTAGATTGAAGGGTTGACAGAGAAAAACGCTCTAACAACAGTTTCAATTGCAGATACATGTATATTATAAATAGGATTCCAAACTGCAGAGGCATATTCCAACCGAGATCTTACAAAAGTTATAAACAGCAGACGCATTGTAGTAATGTTATGAAAACTTTTTGAGTTGCGTATTATAAACCCTAACATTTTATATGACAAAGAAGTAATCGTCTCAATATGTTTATTAAAACTAAGTTTGTGTGTGTATCAAAAATAACACCAAGATCCTTAATCGTGCTAGGACGGTACAAAATTGAATTTCCAATTTTATAATCATACAAAACCGGCTTTAACTTTCTATGAAAGGATACAACATTGCATTTCTCTGGATTTAAATGCAGGCTATTATTTATACACCAAGAAATTATTGATTGCAAAGCTATTTGAAGGTACTGACAGTCCGCAATAGACTTGATTTCCATGAACAGTTTTACATCATCCGCATACATAAGAATATTGACATGTATGTCTAAGCCAATATCATTAATAAATAAATCAAAGAAAAGTGGCCCCAAAACTGAACTCTGTGGAACACCTGACTTCTGCAAAAACTCACCAGACCTATAACCTCGAATATTAACACATTGATATCTATTCTGTAAATAAGATCGAAATAATAATATTAATCTAGCGGATAGTCCAAAATTAGCTAATTTTTTCAGTAAGATATTATGGTCTAGTCGATCGAACGCTTTGGAGAAGTCAGTGTAAATTACGTCAACTTGGCTTTGGCGATCGAGAGCTTCATTTATGAACTGAGTCTTGCAAAGAAGATTAGTCAGTGTAGACCTTTTTGATATAAAACCATGTTGATCGACAGTAATAGAATTCGATACATGTCTGGAGATAGAAGCATACATCACGATTTCAAAAATTTTACCAAAATTAGCAATTAAAGTAATCGGCCTGTAATTAGTAACTATATTCCTGTCACCTTTTTTAAATACAGGTGTAATTTTTGACGATTTCCATACACTAGGAAAGCAGGAAGTTTTAAGTATCAAATTGAAGATTACTGTTAATGGGCCAGTAAAGACAGAAACGCAATCCTTAATTAGGAAAGCCGGGATGTTACCAGGCCCCATGGTCATATTAGGTTTAAGTTTTCTTAGTGCAGCTAATACTTCTGTCTCGGTTATGTTGCCTATGTCAAGGTTTAAATTGTCATTGTATTCATTAACATGGACATTGTCAACTGGGTCACTGAAAGATTCAAAAAAATATTTAGTAAAGCATTCTGTAATGTCTTGGGGATTCTTTATTGTTTCATTAGCGTAACACATTATGCCAAGAATAGATGAGTTCGTCTTTTCACTTTGAACAAATTCCCAAAACTTTTTTGGATTGTTTTTCAATTGATTTTCAATGGAAATGATGTAATTTGAATGGCAAATACTTATTTCTGATTTAATTTGGGATCTAAGTAACTTAAAGCTATCCTATTGGACTAATATGGGCTTATATTAAAAATGACGTTGCTTAACGAAATTCTGCATTTAAAATGAAATATTTTTTTAACCTTTGCCAATCGGCCACGGAAAATATACCAAATTCTGTTTGGCCCAACTATATTGAACATGCCAAAAAAGTGGAACAGAAGTACAGGGAAAAATAACATTTAGTGGATATTGCTGTAGAGCCATTAGTGATCAATTTGAAAGACGAAGACGACGATAACAGTAATGTTGGTGGCGAGGAAATATCTGATGATAATGACGACGACTTAGACATGTTCATGTACAATATACTATTCCCGTTTTTATATTCAAGCTAATGCGCTAATCTTATATTATGATCAACTTTGACAATGTATATGAGATATAAATAAATAATAAATAATAAAATTCAACTTTATATGTTATAGTTAATAAAATCATAAATAGGCAGAGTTCCACAAAAATAATATTTTTATTATTATTAATATTATTATTGTCAAGAAAGCTAACAAAATAACAATGACAATATTTATGCTATACAGAAGTATGTATCAAATAAATGTTTTCTAAGATCTTAACAAAGCTGAAATAAAAAAGCACCCGACACTGGTCACAGCGCGAACCCCGCTACGCCGCACTTTTCCCCGCTTGAACGGAACACCTAAGAAATAATTGAGAACTAAATTTACCCATACACTGTTTACAGGTGCATTAATTCACAAAACTGTTACATTTCTTTGTTAAGGTTTTTATATGTTCTATGACTGCTTTTGTATTTTAAAAAAAGATGCTGTATTTACGAAGATACCATCAACTTCTGTTTTACGCAAGATAAAAAAAAGTAAGAAATTCTAAGAAGAGAAACTTACAAAGTTCCAAACAGCACAGTTTAATGTATTACTAGTTAAAATTGCACATTTTGAAGCCTATAAATAAAAAAGTTATGACGAGTTGAAGTGACAGGATTACGTTTCGCCGCCCGAAAATCGTATTTTTTTTGTACATTATTTCTAATAACTTAAAAACGACTATTCAAAAACAAATTCTGATTCGATTGTGCATAACAATAATATTGACGCTACCTATGGTCCAAATTTCTATTTTTTTCGCTCCTACGTTTTGGCAATATCGGCTTTCAAACCCAGGGGTCTGAACTTTTTACTCCGATAGTAGTACTGATATAACTACATCATTTTCATAAACCTTTATCTTTTGATCTTCTGAGATTTGTGCAATGCATAGTTTACTAGTAAAAATCCAAATAACATGTGCACATTTTGTTTATAATATTACGAAATTAAGAGACATGGTTTATACATGCTTACTTAATATGCAGAAGCAGTTTCAAACTGAAGTAAATGCTCCCATCACTCATCTATACGTTCTGCTGACAACGCTATGGTTCCTGAATTTGTAAATTTTCTAGTGAGAAATAAATAAATTTTTGATTAATTAAGTATTTTATGCTTCCATAGACGATTAAACTGAGGTAGCTACTCAGTTTCATTGCCTTCTTTAGTATGCATTTTTAACGCAACACGTGCATTTCAACTTACCTCTCTGTTTTGTGAAATGATTAATTTATGTATATGCAAATGACATTATTATTTCATCTGTATCACATTACGAGTGTTATTGACCTAATATCTGAAGTACTATAAATCTAAACAATGCGGTAATTACCATTTCAATTTTAAATTTGAAAATGTTAATTGCATGTAAATACAAGGTAACAAAAAGTAGTGCAACGACTTTGGAAATTGATAATAAATGTTAGAAATTTAGATCGCAGATGCTTTAAAGTAGTACAACCAGACATTTACCGATTCCGAACTTATTTAGTCGGTTCTTAATAGTCCTGGATGTAACCGATCTCAAGTTTTGGTAGCTCTTATCTTCTGCATGCTCTACACACACTAATAATTAGAGCAGCTTTCAGCAGCAAACAACATTTTTCTATACCATTTATACTCAAAACTTATTTATTTGCTTTGTATCCATCACACTTTACGTTTTAAAAATACAGCGACTTTAAGAAACTTATTATGTCAAGTTGCCGTTTAAATTAATAATGGCTTTTTATAGAGTTAGTATCTCAAAATACTGACGGCTTATACCTCACAGATTTTTTTATTAAAATGAAATTGTTCATTTGGTTCCTAAGTTTCTAAGTATAAGTCTCCTGGCTTCTGGTGTTTGTCGAAGGAAAGAAAGCTCTGATCTCTATGGTTATTGGGATCAAACAATTGGGAGACTGGATATCAACTGCAGTTGCTGAACAATATATGGGGGCTTCAGTATCAAATAAAATTAGATTAGCTGTAAAAATGTTAGGGAAAAGCAAGAGTTCAGGCGATGCTCTCAATAAATTAGCAAATAGCATCATTACCTCTAATAGTATAATTAAATAGCACTTTCACTAATATGGTTTCAAATCCCTAAAATCAAATTGTACCATCCATATCAGTACCATTAATTGTAATAAGTAGCTATATTGTATATATTAAATTTTTTATCCACGGCCACTAGATATATTAAGAATGTTTAATACGTCTATTTTACGTGGATTAAAAGTCTTTAAACACACTAGTGGAATACACTAGTAGAATTCATAATACCACGTTTTGATTGTATAGCATTTGATTTAAAATTATTATAATTAATAATAACATTAACATTTATCTCAAGAACGATCTTGTCATTTTGACCGAAATTATTTAAATTCACTTGAGAAGGAGTTTTTGAAGGATTGGAGGGGCCCACAACTAGGTAGGACCTGAATTTTTTCAACAATTGCCATCTTGCTTGACAGTAAATCTTCAATATAACTGCTGCCGTAGTGGATTTCCAACCACCATGACCCCAGCTTAGGCCAGTAATGTTGCCGAAGAACGCCTCATTCCATGTTCGGTAAATCTTTCTGAATGGGATGATAGCCCAAGAAATGCAGCGACTTTTAAAAACGTTTTCGAAATTGTATTAATGCTTAGAGGTTGTGTAGTACATTTTCCAGCCACATATCGCAAGAAAACTCTCCCATAGGTATTTTTAGGTCGCGTATTGATGTATTTTCGACACATTTTTACAACATTGAGTGAAAAAGTTTCTTCCATGATCGTGAAACTTCTTGAAATATTTGTTTTCGTATCCGGCATGTGCGTTTAGGTAACTGCCTTTGTCTTGGACATGGATGATATACAAAAAATTAATTAATTGCATCGACAAGCATCTGTGACTCCCATGATCGTTGCATCCTGTAAAGACCTGTCAAAAAAAACGCTCAATGTATAAATTGAAGTATTCAATTCCAGTATTTTCTACCTTATTCCCCTAAATTCATCATCCGGTCCTCTTTTTTAAACAAATTCGATTTGGGTTCTCTCCAGTATCTTTGCCTTCTTTGGTTTTTAATTTCTTGATTCTACTTTTAAATATGAAGTTTACCATACTTCGAAATATCAACATCTTTGTACACTTCCAACATTGATTTTAGCATGGAATATTGTGTCCACATGGAAGAGGTAGCAAACCGTTTCTTCACATTGAAAAAGTAGTAATCTTCTGTAATTACTCCTTATATGTCTTTTTATCGCCAGTTAGAATTCTACCAATTATTCCAGGCAGATCTACTACCACCAATCTTCTGTCCTGTTTAAATCATTGGTCCCAGGCATTTGATCGAGGAGATCCTGTGGATGTTATTTACTTGGATTTTTTCAAAGCCTTCGACAAAGTTCCCAGATATAGACTTCTTTAAAACTTGATCATTTAGGAATTCGAGGTGAGTTGAACTCATGGATTTGCAACTATTTGTCCAATAGAACTTTTTCTGTTCGTGTTGGATCAGATCATTCATCTTGGCATCAAGTAAGGTCCGGGGTTCCACAAGGCTCTGTTCTTGGACCACTTTTGATGACCTCATAACTATCCCTCATAGTTTTTATGCTGACGACACAAAATTATATGGAAATCCACTAGAACAGCACATCATTCAAAGTAGTCTTACAGCGATTGATGGCTGGTGTAAAACTTGGCTAATTCCTCTAAATTCGAATAAATGCACTGTACTTCACATGGGCAACAAAAATCCTCATAACTATTACACCATTGATGAATCCCCAGTTAAAGCAGTAGTGGAACAGAATGACTTAGGTGTGATAATAACTACAGATCTTTCCTGGTCCACACATATTTCCAAAATTACAAAAAAAGCTAATCAAAGATCCTACATACTTTTTAAAGCATTTCAGAGTATGCTGGTATCATATGGTCACCTCGATTGATTAGAGACATTAACCTACAAAAAAATGTTCAACGCAAATGTAGTAGACAAGTGACTACTCTGAGGAAACATACTTATCATGAGAGGCTGCAAATCCTAAATCTCCCACTACTTTCCGAACGCAGATCTAGAGACGATATGATTTTTACTTACAAATTATTACATAATTTTTTCAATCAAGAAATTGGTGCGTTGCTGACATTAAACACAGATGATCACTTACGTGGCAACCAGTTGAAACTACGCAAGGAAAACTTCAAGACATCCATAAGACAGAGTTTTTATTCAAACACAGTTTTTAACCGATGGAATCAACTACCTAGTGATGTAATTTCTGAAAGTGTTAACAGTTTTAAGCATAAATATGATACATTTAAAAAGAATGAACTGATATGAATGTTCAATTGAAGTGTTGTTTAATGGATTAAGATGTCATAGCTACTTTTAATGTTTCAATTTGTTAAATATCTTATAATTGTCTTTGTGTTTGAGCATAATAGGTTTTGGCTTCTGCTCATCTCTTTAGTTGCTCATAGCTTTGTGCCTTTTGTTTTTAATTTCTGACGTTTCATTATTGCCCACTGGGTCATGATATGGTCCGTGGGCTATAAAAAGATGTTTACATCAAAGAAATTTAATTATTATTGTCATATTATAATATCATCGTGCATAAAGGTAGTTTTTTAGCATTTGAGGCTTATTAGTGAAAAAACGTCGAAAATATTTGATGGTATATAAAATATTATTTGTATCCTGGTCGTAAACGAAGTTTAAAGTCTTAAAGTCGTAAAGCTTAGCGCTTTCATATCACACCGTGGGTGTTAAAAAACTCAATTACGATACAGATACATAAATATTATTTTTTCAGTAAGAAAGATCAGATAGATTTGTCAAATATCACCCCACCCCACTAACGTTATCGTCGTTTGTTCGCGAACGATTACTAGATTTTGGAACACTCTCGTAGACGCGTAAAACTTACTTTCTAGTCAAGCTCATTATTTGTCAAAAGTGGGATTAGACATTCGAAGAAGTTACACATCAACTAAAACAAACTTTCTATATATAATTCATATAGTACGTAATAGAAATAAAACTTAATTAAACAGTTTATATATTTGGACACTAAATACGCATTCCTTTCCAATTTGATGAAGTATACTGTTAATTTAAATATTCTTGCAGTAGTTTTGTAATAGGTAATGGGCTTAAACATATGAATGAGGTAAATATTATATAAAACTCCGTAGTATTCTAGACTACTATTGAGAAGGTTTAAGAAATCGGAATCTACAAATGATCCTCATGAGGTAACCTCGGTGGTTTTAATTCAGACTAATTTTACTACCTAATTAATAGGACTGTAGTTATTTACCTTTGATAACAGGAATATTATAGCTTTTAGACTATATTTCTGAGATAAGTAAGGCGCATTGTAGTTTTACCATCTGACAATAAATATTGCATGTGAGTTAATAGGCATTTAAAAATGACGGCTAATATATGAACTAACATTAGGATGATAAAAAACAATTTAATTATCTAGTTTCAATACTAATATCTATAGATAATAGCAAAGATTGATACAGGGTGAGTCAGTCATAATGTCATTAATAGGGAATAGGAGATAGGGAATAATGAGTATAATGCGAATACGCGATTAAAAAAAATCTAAATGCATATTTACGCAGAAAAAAAATATTTTCAAATCATTATTTAAACCTCCTTTTCAGACTGTCACTGACCGCTCACTGCCTTGGTCGTTTACAACTCACAATTGCCTCACAGTTGCCTGATGCAATGTTGCCAAGTTGAAATATTTTTCTAGTACCTACCTACCTACCTAGGTTTTAGACGTCACAAATAAACGGTTGTACTGACGATCATTTTTTCTTGCTCAGTTCAACTTCAGCCAATAATAATTTAAAATGTTAATATCCAATGAAATCTAATAATAATAATCAAATAATTCTATTAAAAATTGCAAGTAACGCGGTCCACTCAGGTTTTCCGTTAGCAAATACGTTCCAATCAAATAATACCCGTACACTCCTGCTCATATGTTGACAACAAATCGCCTCTGAAAGCTAAACTGGCAAGCAGCGTGTGGATTTTCCTATGAGCAAATGTAGCTGTTATGACTGCAAAGAAATTAGCTTAGTTACATTGAAATCACAAAACTCCAACGTATCTAATAATAAACCGAGTAATAAACAATTTACATACATTACATAAAATACCTATACCCAATGGGTAAATTATTAAGAGAAGATGAAAAGTGTTTAAATATTAAGTAATAAAAAAATCATCGTGTTGTCGACAGAAAACTGCCCAAGACCGAAATGGCACGCCTCTGATCTGAAGCTCAAAAAAGTTATCGAGAGTGAATCTTGACCTACCGTATTATTAGGTCAATAACCTAGTTACCTAATTTTTGTACTGTTATTGAACGACAAGGAGTAAAAATATTTTTTTAAATCTAGATACATGAATAAATTTTCCTTAAATATTGATTTATTTGTTAAAAAAAAACAAATGCAGATGATAAATAAATTTTTCGAATGATAGGTTATTACAGTTTAATAATTTTGATATTACGTTCCACAAATAAATATGAATTTTTAGTATTACTCGTAAGTACAATTAATTATTCAGCTTGTAGTTACGTACATCTAGCCAAGAAATTTATTGTTTTTTAAGTAGTATGGTACTAACCTGTTTCAAATGCCAGTTCGAGTAAAACTGACTCATCCGTCCATAGCACTTAATATTAATAAAATTAGGGTCAGCCGCAATTTGATTTTGATCTCAACTAAATTTAAAACAGTCTCTATCACCCGACGCAGATTCACAGAACCCGTATCGCAAAGGCATTTACACAAAGTTGGTGCACCTGGAAAATGTCTGTTAGGTTAGGTAGACATCTCCGATATTCCGTAACAGCGACATTCGCATTTCATAAACATTCTTCGTATAACACTACCATTTCCGCATATTCGGAATTTGTAAAATTACGCATTGTGAATTTACGACGAATACGCGAAACCCGAATAAACAAACTACTGCTTACTGCTTGTATTCTCTCTCCATCCCCCCTCCAAATGTGTGGCGTGATATACAAATTTGGGGTGAAAGAAATGCAGAAAGTGCCAAATGGGGGTAAATTTAAATATCACGCTGAAGTGTTAGACAATATTATGTATGTAAACATGATGTGGCAACAATGTTTAATCCGGCATTCGATTATCGTGGGAGTGCGTCATCAGAAAGTTCGTAGCGCACCAGGAGCGTCGTGTTACTGATTTTTATAGGGTGATTTGTTTATTTTTTTGAAGGTCGAGTAAAAATTTTTTTTTCAATTTTCTGCCTTTATTAAGTCTCCCGAATACATGGTTAAAATTAATGACATTATGACTGACTTACTCTGTATAAATAATGCTAATTCAAATGTAGAGGAAGTTTTGAGTCACCTCTAATCCGGCTAATAATCTGCAGATACACTGCAGATAATTATATTTAAAATGCAGTCAAACAGTGTTAAGTTCGATATTTAATCGTGAAAATCATTTGGAAACTTTCGTAAGGTATTAAGGCGATACCACGCACCCAATGTTTTCTGTACGCAGAATTTCTAGAATAATTAGAACAATAAAACATTTTGGTTTCCATTTAAAAACAGAGGATTATATATTTTGAACGTTCCACAACCGACGTTCGCGATGTATAAGCAGATTCTTTCTATATCTAATCATTTTATTTTTCATTAATTCAATATCTTTTTAGAAATCAACACCTCTTCCATGATTCGGTTGCAAATTTCCCATATCATGCTCGCGTTGCGCTACCTTTGTAAAAGTAGCTGCTTTTGCCATATGTCTACCTGGAAATCGTTCTGACGAGAAACTGCTAAAGCATTTTGTCATACTTCACCATAAATTAAAACGATATCCAGCAACGCTGAATTTCTATAAACGTAAGCCATTTTTGGCACTTGACTAATGTAAACACTATAGAAAAAATGTTAATACTAAAATCGGATTTCAGTATTCAGGATCGCCCACATTTCTATGACGCTAAAGATTACAATAGCCCAACGATGTAAAGATTGAAAATGCTACAACTTCAATAGTTTTTTTTTCGGAAACTATTTCGGAAACTAAGGATTTTACAAAAATTTTTGACTTTATTTTTTATGACGTGTATATCCTCAATTTCTTTTTAATAAGTTGCGAATCACTGTCTAATTTTAGATATACATCAAATCTTACTGCAATGGTCAAACATTATTTGCGAACATTAGCATCTTCGATTCCTGTCAAAACTTGATTTTCTAGAGATTTTCTAGAGAGATTTTCTTAACAGCTACAAATACATGTTATTAATAGTTCACTGCCTTATTGATACTAAGTTACTATAATTTATTATGTCGTTATTTACAGCAATAATTTATACATACATATAATATGCATACTTTTACAGTTTCGCTTAAGTTATGTATGTATATTTTCAAATGAAAGAGTAATAGTTATTATTAAATAAACTATAAGTTTATACATATTCAAGCTTCATTAATTTCTCCATACAATGTTCAGTGGTCTTGACACAAATACAAATGCATACAGTACAAAATCAGTTCGAACAATACAAGACTATTAAAATATTCATTGCTTATTAGAAATGGATTATTGAATTGAATTACCTATTAAGTTTAATTCTCAAGGCTAATACATTCAAATAAATGTGCCAGGAAGATTCTAAAGCTTAAGGAAAAGATGAAAAATATTGTTTTCAAAGTATTCCGGCAGCGCAGTTCTTAATTATTTGGCAACAAAAAATGTTCTAGTATGGGAAAAGTAAAATATATTCTTTCTGTAAAAAATGAATCTATACTATTATCATTCCATAAGGTAACTGGTAACTTTCTGCAACAGAGGAGCTCTTCCATCCACCATACCGTTTAATGGTTGTAAGATCAGCACCTTTATTGGCCAATAAAGTTGTTGAAGTGCGCCTCAAATAATGGTCAGTATATTATGCTTCTGCGATATTCAGGAATGAAGCAGCTATTGAGGGTACCTTCGTCAATGTGTTGATTCCAACAGGTTGAGAAGTACATTTTTGATTGATGTGATCTTAAAAATAATATGCCTTGTGTTACGCAAATTGGGCGCAGATAAATATATGTTCTGCATATTTCAACAGCATTCACGCACAATCCTTCTTCCATAATTGTAAATGTTCGTCTTGGTGTCAGGTATTGAAACAAGTAACTGTCAACGTTATGTACGTCAGTAATTTTCAAATTTGTCAATTCGCAGCATCGACAAACACCAGGACGGCTATTCTTGAAATCTGGGAGTAGGTTTTCTCCTGAGAAAGGGGCGGTGTTCTCCGCAATTGAAAACTATACTAGTCTTGACAACCACGGAGTACTTACTTCCCAGAATAGTAGGAGAACTTGTTTCTCATGGTATGTTATAGGAGAAGTTTAAGTTCTCCTGAGAAAATTGCGCTTCTAACCCAACTTTTAGATAATGTGATATTGTAAACAATAACCTTAAGTATTAAGTAAGAAGTCGCAATAAGTTGAAGTAAGTTGTAACATTTATATACTCATATTCAATTTATAGGTATATAATAATCATAATAAAAATGTTAATTTATAATATTACGACAGATATATTCTTTGAACACTATGGATCTTGATGAAATGTTGGAAGCATTTGTTGTATTGGGTGATCTGCAGGATGCTGAAGAGCAAGCTGATGGAGAACGTCAAGTACTCCAAATGACAGATCTATTTACGGTATCTGACGTAAAATCCATAGACAAATATTAATAACATAACCACAGAAAATAATCAGCTGATAATTCTTGATTTTGATTGGTTATAATCTAAACGCAGCACCGGCAACAATGCAAAATTTGTGGGGACAAGTTCCTACCACGTTCCTATTCACATACGTTCAAGAATAGCTGTTTTATAACTGTTGAAATGAAGTGAACTTTGGGGGAAGTGATGTTATATTTTCTCATGAGAAGAGCTAAGTTCTCTCGATCTCAAGAATAGCAGCCCCAGAAACCGCCATTATTAGTGCTACCTAAAATAATTCACTATATACCTAACAACATGTAAAAAGTAAAGATATATTACCTTAATCATTAAATATTCTTTATCGCCCCAGTCAAAAATTCTTCAATATGTGCTCTTTCCAATACTTCAGCTTTTTTTGCATTGTATCCTGTCGATTCACTCTGCAAAGATGCAGTAAGCTTCTTATATTCCCCAATATCTATATTGTAGACCTTTATAGTAGTCTTCAACATCGAATACTTCGACCACATAGATGAAATTGCATATGTTTTCGTCAAATTTAAAAAATACTTTGTTGTCCAATAACTATATTTTTGTAGACCTTTTTATAGTAGCCTTCAACAGAAATTGAATGATTTCTTCAAATTTCAAATATACTTTCTCGTTTATTGTCATTACTTTCCGTTTTTCCTTCCAATGGTTAAATTCGGCATTTGAATAAATGGAAAATTGTTTCTTGAGCTTCTTCGAAAATAGCCACAGGAACACAATTATTTTCTTGCATTTTTGCCAAATGCAGATAGAACTGTCTATACCATAGCAACCAGTAGATATAACAAAACTTACCACGTTTCATTGAGTACTAAGAAGTATCAAGTCGTGCTAATATTTGTTTCTTTTAATTGTCTTTTATCCACATAAGCATATTGAACACTCGAACTACGTTCTTGCGTTTAAACATTCTTGCGTGGATAAAATGCTGCTTACTTAACAAACTTATACAATAAATATATATATTTTGTAACAAATCTGAAATATGCATGTAGAAAATCACATTAAAGTAATACCTGACCGAACTTAAAGTTGAATAAAATTAATAATTATTAGTGTAGATTTATAAAAAATATAAAGAATTGTTAATATGGATATCCTGGATATAAATTTAGTAATAATAAATAAAATATTACAATATATATAATCACAAAGTCCCCCTTGATACTGTAAGGTTTGGGGGTGTCCTTGTTCATCGCTTTTTGTCCATGTATGAATAAACTTCGTTCCTTCTTATTCTGTGTTAAGTCCTTTGCCTCCTTCCATGTTTTTTTCTTCTTTATAATTTTCTAATTTGACTGTCCCATGTCACTTTTGGCCTATCTCTCCTCTTCTTAGCTACTACTTTTGCCTCCCATATTTTTCTAGTTACTCTGTCCTGTTCCATTCTATTTAGATGTCCCCACCAGCTCAATTGTCTGTTTTCTATAAATTCTAATATTGATTCTAGTGTAACTCTTCTCTCAATAAATTGTTTCTGATTCTATCTCTTCTCGTCATTCCTTTGACTCTTCGCAGATACTTCATTTCTACCGCTTGTGTCTTGCTACTATTCAGGATCCAGGACTCACACCCATGTGTCAGTATCGGTCTGTAGATAGCTTTATATACCTTCATCTTTGTTGTCTTGGATAGTTCTCATTGCATAATACATTTTTAAGGTTTTTTCAATTCTTTCTTAAATTTCTAGATCTTGTTTGCCTCGTTCTTCAATTATTGCACCGAGTTACTTAAAATGGTTTACTTGATTTATTTTAGTGTCGTCTATTATTATGTCTAGATCAATTTTTTCGTTCGAGATACCCATCACCTTCGTTTTGCTTTTATTTATCTTCATTCCCGCATTTTTCACTGCTTCATTCCAGATATTTAGACTTTGTTGTAGGTCCTTTTCGCTACCTGCCATAATGGCTACATCATTCGCAAAAGCACATTCTTTTCTCTCCAGATTTCTATAACCCACGTAAACACTTTTACATTTTTGGTTGCATCTACGTATTATATCATCCATGAAAACGGTGAACAGTGCTGGACTCATGACTCGACCTTGTCTTAAACCTCCTGTTGTTCTAAACATGGTCGATCGCAAATTTTTACTGATTACATAATTTTAATTATTATTGTACAAACTACGTATTGCTCTTATCAGTTTTGCGTCAACACCTATATTTTCCAGACTTTCCCATGTTTTTCGTCTATGTACAGTGTCAAAAGTTTTTCGATGTCAATAAATGCCAAATATGCTCTTCTTCCTTGCTTGATTAGTTTTTCGTTATTTGTTTGGTCTTATGTACTTCTGCCATTTCGGAAACTGTTTTGTGATTCATCAATTGTTGGTTCAATATATTGTCTTAGTCGCTTTTCAAGTATTCTCTTGTATAGTTTCAGTCCTGTGCTAAGTAATGTGACGCCTAACAATTTCCTGTTCTATAAAAATCGTAAGAACGTTTCCAGAGCAAATTTTATAGAGCAATGTTTGTTCTAAGAACATTTTCAAAACTTTCTTACAACACTTATACCATAAAAATGGGCACTGTTCTATAGAACTTTTTAGTTCTTTAAGCTATTCTGTAAGGTCTGCAGGAAATACTTATAGAATTGTTGAATAAACGTTCTCATAGCTCTTAAAGAATTTTTATAACACAGTTACAAAGCAATCTCATAAAAATTCTATACTACTTCGTTATACAATTTTTTGTTGCATGGTGTTCTACTTAGAGAACTTTAAAATCGGTTAATTGTATCTTTTAAAAATAAAATGTTTCTGCATCGCACATATTAGAAATAATATGGATGAGCCAATAAGAACCAAGATAAAAGATGACCTAATCAGCCTGCATAAGAGTACTCGCATCATTACTAATTGCTTAGTTGGTTTGTCCATCAGGGAGAAGTACATTTTAATGCGGAAAAAGTTTTATCGTGAAATGTGTAGTACATAATGGTAATTTTTTGACGCGCCCTCAGTTAACCTTATATTTCCTAGGATGCTGGAAATTTAATAAAAAAAAATGTTCTCTAAATTGATGAATTTAATAACCAACTGTATATAAAATAGTCAGAAAGTAAGTATATCCATATTATTGGCCATTTCACCTATTTATATTGTATACATTTTTGTTTTCTTTATTCACAATATGGCGACAGAAAGAAAGGCTTTTTCTTGTACTTCCAATGGATTTTCACTAATATGACATTTTTGTGTCGATTGCAATGATTATAGAGCAAATATGCTTCGTAAGTAATTACTATAACAGATCTATGTCACTTAATATCCACAGTGTTGTCATATTTTATTGTGGTAATATCAATTATTTCAATATTATTTAATAAAGCTAATAAAATTATTTAACTTTAACATCTAGAAGTGTAAATGAATAAGGTTTGGAATGGTCTAAATTAAATATGTTATTAAATTTCTATAAGGAAATCAGTTTCTATTAGTAATCAAATAAATCTTATCTATCGTAATGAAATTTTCCTTCTGCAAGCAGATAATAATTTTTACAAGTCACGACTATGTTATACAAATTTCCCCATTAACTTTGATCAAAATATTTCGTACTTTTATAGGCAGGTCTCGTCAGATGGGGGTATGGGAAACCTACGTATGTATATAAATGGCAGTTCTATAGAGTTTTGTATGGAACAAAAAGGCTTTTGTTATTTATTTACTTTATAATGATTTTATAACAACTGTATTATTATTCTCTATAACTGCTTTAAAGAGCTTTTTCTCTTAAGTTCGATAGCGGCATCCATATTTGTAATTTGTTTTCCGCAGCAGAATTGTAACTTAACAACGTCTAACACAATAGTTCTATAATTAAACTATAAGTGACATTACAGAATAATTTTATGAGTGTCACAGGAGATGCTATAATTTTATAAAGCACTATTTTTGTATCGGTTTTACAGCAATTTGATTCTATAAGCACTGTTGCTGTAAAATTGTGTTATTGTACACACTTATAGGACTACATTAGCAGTTATCTTATAAATGTTCTATAAATTATGCTCTAAGAACGTTCTTGCAACACTTTTAAAAGACAATTCAGTTTCTGAAGGCAAAACAGTCTCATGTGCCACGGTAATGCAACAATTTAGTATTCTAGATACAACTATAAAATATTAACAGAATATAAAGCTCCTATTACTCTAAATTTATAGAACTACTTTGCTAGCTGGATGGTATTTTTCCTCCTTATAAATTTTATTAATTAGTTCTAGTAATTTATTTCTTCCACTGTGTCCCATGTATTTCAACATTTCTGTTGTTAATTTATCATGTCCCGGAGCTTTTCCATTTTTCAGCTGTTTCATTGCTTCGTTGAGTTCTACTTCGGTGATTTTTTGATATTCATTATATTCTAATACATTTCTGTCATCATTTGTCTCTTCTTCTCTTTCAGTTCCTCCACATTTCACCAACGACTGAAAATATTGTCTCCACCTCTCCATTACTTCATGTTCTTCTGTTAGTATTTCACCATCTTTGTTTTTTATTGCTATAGTTTGATGTGTCCTTTCTTTTCTTAATGTTTTTACAACATTATAGAATAGTTTTTGGTTTCCCATGCTAATATTTTCTATTGTGTCTCCGAAGTCCTCCCATGATTGTTGTTTCGCCTCTTTTACTTTATCTTTATATTCCAGGTGTAATGAAACTTAATGATAATCATTATGGTAACTCTCAAGCTATTGTTGATGGGTTTGCAGATTATTTTCGCAATGTTTATGTAACACCGGAGCTTAACCATGAAACTTTTAATGTGCCACATAGTTCTAGTGATATTATTAATATACCGGTAATAAATGATGTAGTTTTTTATAATGCCCTGAAGAAACTCAAGAATAAACAAACTTCTGGTACGGATTTTATATCTAGTTTCATTGTGAAGGACTGTGGACGTGCCTTAATAGATCCATTGCTATTTATATTTAATTTATCTTTGTCTACAGGAATATATCCAGATGTGTGGAAAGTAGCACGCATATGTCCGGTATTAAAAAAAGACGATCCATCGATGATATCTAACTATAGACCAGTCTCAATTTTATGCAATTTTTCATGTGTATGTGTATCAAACTTAGCCTGCATTTCTCAATACATTTGTGAGAATATTGATCAACAGGGACAGACTGATGTAATAGGTATATATGGATTTTAGCAAAGCTTTTGACCAGGTTGATCATAATATATTACTTACTAAGCTTGACAGTGTTGGCCTGTCAAATAACTTTGTTTGTTTTCTAAAATCATATTTAACTGAAAGACAACAGTTTGTAAAGTGTGATGGATTTTGTTCATCGAAATTTAGAGTTGCATCTGGCGTTCCACAGGGTTCGAATTTAGGACCCTTGTTGTTTCTTTTGTTTATCAACGATTTATGTGATACTATATCTTGCTTTAATATGATTTTTGCGGACGATTTAAAAATTTATACACATATTGAGAATGTGGAAGATTGTGTATATTTACAAACTCAGGCTAACAATGTTATCAAATGGTGTCAAACAAACCGTTTAACTTTAAACATCAACAAATGTTACGTAGTAGTATATATTTTTGTATGACTATACAATTAGTGATATTACAGTTTCAAGAACTGATTGTGCAAAGGATTTAGGCATCTTCTTCGATTCGAATTTTACATTTGTTGAGCATGTTAACAACATAGTTAGTAATGCAAATAAGGCTTTAGGTTTTATGTTAAGAAATTGTAAAATTTTTAAAAATGTCAACACTTTTAAAATGTTATATTATACATTAGTTAGAAATAAGCTTGTTATGGTTCAATTATTTGGTTTCCAATTTATCAGTGCCACATTGACAATATAGAATCAGTTTAGAGGCGTTTTTTGAAATATCTTTCTTTTAAAGACGATAACATCTATCCTGCCAGGGGAATTAATAATCAACTATTATTGCACAGATTTAACATGCCTTCTCTTCATGTACGGCGAATTTGGTCTGTTATTTCATTTTTATATAATTTGTTACACCATAATATAGATTGCAATAGTCTCCTCAGTAAGATAAATTTTTTTGTGCCGCGTGCTGGTTTAAGATACAATCAAACTTTTTATTGTGACAAGCCTAGAACTAATATTTTACTTAAAGCGCCTATATACAACGCATGTGCTAGTTTTAATAATATTTGTAACGACTGTGACATCAATTTTGCGTCATTGAACACAATGAAAAACATTGTTTACAACTACGAGTAATCTGGATATAATCATATTTGTTACTTTTTCTTGATTTTCATTTTTATGTATTTTTTTCTTTTTACAGCCTTGTGAGTTTGTTATGATTAGGTATAGTAAGTATAAGTTATATGAATTGTAATTTCTTTCTTTGTATGTTATGCATTTCCTGTAACTGGGTTTCTTACCTGTTGGAAATAAATGGCATTATTATTATTATTATTGTTCTTTGTAATTTGTACTTGTTATAATTTTCTGCTGTTCTATTTCCAAGATAGTTTTTCCATAACTTTTTCTTTGTATTTACTTGTTCCCTAATTTCTTCGTTCCACCATGAAGTATGTTTCTGTCGATTGTTAATCTTATTAATTCCGCATGTTACTTTGGCTGATGTAAGTATAATGTGCTTGAATGTATTCCAAGATTCTTCTACCGTTTCATTCTTTTGATCTTGTCTTTTTTTTTGCTAATTATTTGTTTAACCTTTTTTTTTGTATTCATTTGCTACATTTTCATCTTTCAGCTTGTAAGCTTTAATTACCTCCACTTTTTTGATTACTTTCTTTCTCGATGTGTCTATCATTTTTTACCATCCTGTCTTTTATCTTTACTACTAAAAGGTTGTGATCACTATTAATTTCTGCACTTCTTTTCACTTTCACGTCTTGTATAATTTTTCTGTTTTCCTTTGATACGGTACAATAAATAACTAATTTCAATATTTGTCCACAGATATAATCTCCAAAGGATAAGTGATTTCTTTGTATTAGAATATACAAGTTTTATTTCTCCTCTTAAAGATCTGTTCATAACAATAACTGCTGAAATTTTTTTAAAAATAAATTATAATTTGGAATTCCACATAAAAAATTGTCAATGGAAGCTTGGGTTTATAATAGAATAGTCATTATAATTACTTAAAAAGTTGAATTTTGTTCATGTGACATTAACATGAGGTAAACATATTTATTAATTCATTTTTTATGTATCCCGTAGGCCACAATTACAAGATTCGATAGTTTGTACAACAGAATAAAAATGATTAAAACTTAAATATATGAGCGTGATTAGCGTGAGGCAAACATACTTATTCATTCATTTTTTATGTATCCTGTAGGCCACAATTAACAAAATTCGATAGTTTGTACAACAGAATAAAAATCATTAAAACTTAAATACATTAAGTCAACAAAAATTAGTGAACAATTAAAATAAAACCTCTTGCTCGTTGAAATGATTTCATATATAGAAGAAGGCATAAGAATGTTACTATATGTTGTAGGAAGGTTAAATATGTTATTATTTCTTGTCATTATTCTCGGTATTCATATTTGAAAGCAACTTAAAATACCTAGGCAATCCAAAATATTATGAAGAATCTTATGCAAAAATACAACACAATTTTCCTTTAGAAAGCAACTGAAGGTCAGAACGTGATAATAATGAATCATTTCCAAAACCCACGATCGTCGTAGAAACGACGCTGATATTTCATAACATCTTTGAACTGCTTCTAAAGTAGCAATTTGAGTAGCATAGACTGGGTTCCAGGCAACATATGCATGTTTTAATTTAGGTCGTATAACAAATACATCTCGTAACTATTTCTAAATGTTTTGAAAACGATAGCATCTAGTGAAATATTAGTATAATATCTTTATATAGTAAGATCTATGTAATGTCGTATGATTTCGCATGTAACCAAATATAGGTGGACTCTTTTTTCTACAGAATAAGCTATTGCAAGGATACTAATGACTTATAACATTTCACAAAAAAGCAACTGTATAAGTTAAATAGTGTACACGTAAATCGGCTGCTATATCATTTCTAGATATAGCAATTAATAGGGGTTTGGCTGGTGCTCCTGCGGCACCCCATATATTTAATACTAGCGAAATGTAACACAAATTATTCGTCAATAACTAATTATGTATAAACAATCGAAAGACATGCCAATTTAAATGTCATCCTATTACAGGATAGCTACACATCTAAAAACATTTGATGATAATACAATTTCTGAGCAAAACAATATCCAATGGAAACAAGTCTGGCAAACGAGTGGGTCATTCAGTAGGTCCTTTCCTTCCTCCTATTTTGATGACTGATTAAGTTTTTGTCATGAGAACGATTGCCTTGTTCAATGTGTCAGTTAAAGTGATATTAATAATGTTTTCCAACAGATCCAATATATTTCTCTGCAAAAAATTGATGCTTTTTAAATGAGATGTGTTTAGTAATTGAAAAATCTTTTCTAAATAGTACAGGTCAGCATGGACTATCATA
Organism: Monochamus alternatus; assembly: GCA_037114965.1. Lineage (NCBI taxonomy): Eukaryota > Metazoa > Arthropoda > Insecta > Coleoptera > Cerambycidae > Monochamus > Monochamus alternatus. The sequence continues at coordinate 38,880,871 of CM073435.1, forward strand.
TATGTTATTTTGAAATATCAACTATTCAGAGCATCCATTAATTATATGCTGAAATTGTCTTCTAGAAGCAAAACCAGCAAAGCAAACAGTTTAAAGTCGTCTGTAAAGTATATCATCTAAGATATGAAGGAATACATAACGTTAGAAACGTATACTGGCAATCCAATTGCTCCAAGAGCAAGAAACCTGTTTTAACACTGACCATAAGTTGACAATCATCTAGGAAAAATTTGAAGCAATTTAGCAATTCACCACACATACTTTTGGCATTTGTCTTTTTGCTACTATTTCTAAATGCAGTGTTTATTTGTCATTTTGCTACTGCTTGTCAGTTTTCACACCGATCAATTGTAAATTTAATTTAATTTAATTGTATGTACTTACTTGTCACAGGCAATATTATTTGTTGTTATGTTCTTGTAATGGGCATAATACGACTTTGTCTTCTGCCCTTATTGAATTTTGAATAATAATATTTTTGTCGCAAGGATTTATTCAATTTGGACTTCGATATAATCAATATGACCAGACCGTTGTGGGTTCGATTCTCGCGGCTGGTAGACAGTATATCAGCTATATTCGTGGAAAGAATTGCAACCCTCTCTGCGGATATGGCAGAGTGGAAGAATGTTGGCTTAGGCCAGTGTGAGATTTTGATACCGGTCGACTGTTGTATTTATATTTATAAAACCTTATTATATATCAAAGAAAATATTTCTTCTTTAGTTAAAAATTCTCATTTTCATAACTATTCAACACGCAATAGTGATTTGTTGTGTATTCCGAAATATAATTCAAGTAAATACGAAATGTCTCCCAAGTACTTGGGATCCAAGCTATTCAATGTATTACCAAATAAATTTAAATCCCTTGACAATGCATCATTCAAAAAATCTATTATGGCTAGGCTACTCAGCAAATGTTATTATAGTATTGATGAATTTATCAATGACAATGACTTTTAAAGTATTTGTATGTATTTTGTCTTTTGTTTGTGACTTATCCTATGCATTTTATATGTCTTAAAGGATTAATAAATATTATTATTATTATTATTATTGACCACCTCTTAATTAATGAAGTTTTCCAGGTTTCCCTCATTTCTGCACTGAATGGTGGTTGGGGGCGTACCAACGTAAGTCCTTCCTGGGTGCAAATGCGGCCTGTTAAATAATAATATGCCGCCCCCTCTCCCGCTCAAGTCTCCAACTTCTGGGAAAATTCTCCTGATTAGAATGAGGGTTAGAGATATTATTATTATTTTTATAAAAAAATGTAATGTTCGTATTTTTAGTTTTTGCATTATAACGAAAACATACTTGGGTGGCAAGTTTTTGATGGTCCACCCTGTATACGTAGAATATATATATCTGTCTTTGGTTAATCGCTTATACCATGCTAAACTAATTATGTAGATAAGTATTTATTTAAAATGTAATTATGCTAAAAATTACATGTCTGTTTTATCTAATTTGAAGTAGGTATATTAAGTCTTAAATTGGTAGAAGAATTGTGATTCATGTCATTTTATCAAAATTTTAAATTGTTAAATAATGTGACGTCATAATTGGTATTTCTTTCCTAATTATAATTAAATAAATAAGACCTTATTAACAGAGCCTAAAAATTATTAGTGATAATGACCTCTATTGTCCATTGTCTTTATATAGTGTTCTTTAAAAACATTGTTGAAACATACGTTCTTAATAGCAAAAAATAAAATTTCACTAGTATCCATGTATTTTGCAAAGCATTTGTTACATATTTTTAAAATTATGTAAGTCTGCTTCTATTTGGATTGTATCCTGGTTATATAATAAATTAAAAATTACATGCAACGAGTGCTTTCTTTTAGCAGATTTGTATATCTACATGTTTTTTAAATCAAAATAAGTTAACTTAAAGAAACTTACCTTAGTACAAAAGTGCTTACTTTGAATGTTACATAACTCCTAAAGTATCAGTTCTCAGTGGTGTCCAAGAAACATGGGTAGAACAAAAAAAAAAAACTTTTACTCACCTTTAATTTATTTATTTATTTAAATACAAACCCAACAGACAAAAGCCCAGTTACAGGGTAGGTTACGCAAAAAAACACAGTGACTAAATTAGTTGAAAACAACATAAAATTTAAAAATATAAATAACAGTTTTACAATACAATACCAACTACAATCAACAAAGCACAACAAAAATGATTAATAATTAAACAAGAAAACAAGAAAAACCCTATCAATTATGGGAATACTGATTTAATTAGCAAAATTGTGCAACAAAATATGTCAACCTTGCTCTCAATTTTACAATAATTATGGATCATTTGGTAAAGTGGGGAAGCTATCAATAAGTTTGATCGGGGGGTAGGCATTTTAAAGATATTAGAGCATCGGGAAGAAAGTCTTGGTACCCTATATTTGATTTGATTATGAAGTGCAACGGTATCTAATTTATTGTTTACAAGTTTGTACAGAATCATAACTGAGTGCAGCTCCCTCCTAGATTGAAGGGTTGACAGAAAAAAACGCTCTAACAACAGTTCATGTGAAAAGTCAATAGGAGGATAAGTTCCATCAATTATAAATGAAGCGGATTTCAAAAATCTTCTTTGAACCTTTTCAATTGCAGATACATGTATATTATAAATAGGATTCCAAACTGCAGAGGCATATTCCAACCGAGATCTTACAAAAGTTATAAACACCAGACGCATTGTAGTAATGTTATGAAAACTTTTTGAGTTGCGTATTATAAACCCTAACATTTTATATGACAAAGAAGTAATCGTCTCAATATGTTTATTAAAACTAAGTTTGTGATCAAAAATAACACCAAAATCCTTAATCGTGCTAGGACGGTGCAAAATTGAATCTCCAATTTTATAATCATAGAAAACCGGCCTGAACTTTCTATGAAAGGATACAACATTGCATTTCTCTGGATTTAAATGCAGGCTATTATTTATACACCAAGAAATTATTGATTGCAAGGCTATTTGAAGGTACTGACAGTCCGCAATAGACTTGATTTCCATGATCAGTTTTACATCATCCGCATGCATAAGAATATTGACATGTATGTCCAAGCCAATGTCATTAATAAATAAATTAAAGAAAAGTGGCCCCAAAACTGAGCCCTGTGGAACACCTGGCTTCTGCAAAAACTCACCAGACCTATAACCTTGAATATTAACAAATTGATATCTATTCTGTAAATAAGATCGAAATAATAATATTAATCTATAGTCCAAAATTAGCTAATTTTTTCAGTAAGATATTATGGTCTAGTCGATCGAACGTTTTGGAGAAGTCAGTGTAAATTACGTCAACTAGGCCATCATTATATGATGATTGACAAGTTGACAAATTTTTAACTGCGTATTTAAATGCTAATTGTAAATAAATTATCGTTTACTTTACAATACCAATATAGGGTGATTCGCAACTCCAAAAATTTGGAAATAGATGCGTCATTAAAAATGGAGTTAATATCCTTTGCAAAATCCTTACAGTTTCCGAGAAAAAAAAATTGTTGTAGTATTTTCAACCTTTACATCACTGGACTGCTATGCTCTCTAGCGTCGGGGAAATGCAAACGATTCGAAATACTGATTGTAGTATTAACGTTTTTATGATAGTATTTACATTGGCTTTTTCAAGTGTCAAACATTGCTTACGTGTATAGCAACTCGGAGTTAATGGATATCGTCTTAATTCATGGTCAAGTAAGACAAAATGATTTAGCAGCTTCTCGTCTGTACACAGAACTATTTCCCGGTAGACATGTGCCAAATACAGTTACTTTTATCGCAGTTGTGCAATGCGGGCGTGACACGGGAAGTTTGCAACCAAATCGTGGAGGAAATGGAAGTCCAGGACGTCCACGCCGTATTGCAGCAGCCGAGGAATACATTCCAGAGATTGTTGAAGATAATACTCGAATAAGTACTAGGCAAATCGTTCAAGTACAAGGAATATCCTAGTCAACAGTGTGGCGTATCATACACGAGTTCAAAATGGATAAGAACCAGAAACATTTATGTTAGTTCGTAGAAATAGGGTGAGACGGACCCAAATGTGTTTATACGTCGGCGGACAAAATTTTGCACAGTTGTTGTAACCACAAATTAATTGATAATGGCAATACCGTCAAAAGCATTGAATATGCTGATATAAAATAGGTGCTATAAAATTTGATTTATTTCTTTCCTTGTCAAATTTTTTCAATTTGTGTCCCGTTCATTTTTTATTACTTTTTGCAGCTATGCTGCTCGCCATTTCCCGCATGATTTGTCTTGCGCAAGGTCAGGTTTTACAGTGGACCGTCTGGCCAGATCGAGAAGACAGGAGATTGAGACTGCTTGCAGTTATGGATCGGCACAGTACCTCCAGATCGACAGAATAGAACTCCAATGCCTTCCGTATATTGTCGCATTAATTGCTATAGTCTAATTTCATATCACCTGAAATTAATACTCCCTCTAACCAGTCGTCATCTTGTCTTAAATTGGAGTGATGCAACGTACGGGCAAATTGGGACTGTTTACTGACGAATCTAGATTTTGCTTGTGGGCCCACGACGGTCGTAGACGAGTCAGGCGTCGAAGAGGAGAAAGGCGGTTCTTGGAGTTTGCGGTGGAATGTTAAACAGCTCTTATCAGGGGATTGATGATGTGGGGTGGAATCAGGATACGTAGTCCTCTAGTATTTCTTCAAGGCCAATTGAATGCCCAAAGATACTTTCATGAAGTTCTGGAACCGTTTGCTATACCATACATTCGAGGGTTAAATAATGTCACGTTCCAACAAGATAATCTCATATTGCAGTGGTTACATTACAGTTCTTGGGAGAGGCCAACATCAATATTCTCCCATGGTCCGCACCTTCGCCTGACCTTTCGTCCATCGAACATGTCTGTAATATGATGGGTCAAAAGGAATGTTTCCAAACCCTCCAATGAACTTACAACAGTTGCATGATGCTCTACAAATTGCTTGGGATCATTTCATTAGAAGCATACCCAGGAGAACAACATAATGTATTCGTTTAAATGGAGGGGCAACCCATTACTGAATTTAGACTCTATAGGATGCGATTATTCCAGTGAAAATATTATCAATTGTTATTCTTCACACCATAAACACATGTAGAAAATTTGGTTAAAAAATATACACTTTTACTAGGTGATTTTTTATTGTCACATAATATATTAACAACTCATGGTCTACAGTAAAGTGAATAGGGGACATATGCTGTTTGTTCGTAGTATGATATATGTAGATTTATTTTCTGCAACGATGTGATTTTAAGCAAAATTGGATATACAGTATGCGCCAAAAGTATGGAATAAATTCAATAAAAACGAAACAATTATTTTTTGGGAAAAATCCTCGAACAGGTCGATTTTTAATTTAGAAAATACATATTTTAGCATAAAATGCGATTTTCAAATGTCATTTGTTTTCGAGTAATGACGTCATCGATTTTTTTTTAAATGGCAACACCATATTTTTTTCCTTGATTCTGAAAGATCGTTTAATTCTCTATCAGACGGTACTAAAATTTTGCTCTCTTACATAGGAAAGTTTTCGAGTAAATGATGATTGAATGTTAGAAAACTTTTTGTTTATCCATAAAAACGTAACAATTTTGAGGTATGTAAAATAAAATACAATTGATTAAATGTAATACTTAAATTAAATGTTTGAATTGCCATCCACCAACTTCATGACAATGCGCAAGTCTGTGAAGAAATTCTTCTTGCATATTATGAATGATTTCTGGGGTAACTCTGTGTATTTCGTCCCGAATGCGATTTTGAAGTTCTTCTAAATTACGTGGTTTATTAATGTACACTTTTGACTTCAAGTATCACCATAAAAAATAGTCAAGAGGTGTAAGATCTGGCGATCTTGCAGGCCATTCTATCGGTCCGCGTCTGCCGATCCACCTCCCAGGAAAACAGTTGTCCAAAAAATCTCATACAGGGCGCGCAAAGTGCGGAGGTGCACCGTCTTGCTGAAACCATATGGTATCGTCAGGAATGTCAGGGTCATTATCGTTAGGAAAAATTACTGCAAGGGCTGGAACAAGGTCATTTTCTAGAAACTCTAAATATCTTTGTCCTGTAAGCGTTCCTTCAAAGAAGAAAGGCCCTACTATTCTGTCGTCAACTATTCCAGCCCACACATTTAATTTCTGACAAAATGTGGCCTCATCTGAAAAAAGTATTTGCCGGTGTAAATTTCTATTTTCTTGACATAAATCCATTAGAATTTCGCAAAAGTGTAAGCGGCGATGGGGATCATCTTCATTGAGTTCCTGCACAAGTTGAATTTTGTAGGGATGATCTCAAGATACGTAGCACTGTGCTCTGACTAGTGTCATTGTTTAATGCAACCAGTCGTGAAGAATTATGAGGATTATCCACCATACTTATCAAAATGTTCTGTTTCTGCCAGTTGCCAGTTTCTTTAAATTTAGACTTTACTTCACTGACTGTTGATTGGCTGATAGGGCGATCTGGATATTTTTCATTAAATGAATCGCAAACTTCCTGCTGAGTTCTAGTCATATTCCCGCATCCGATAAGAATTAAAATTTCAATTCTTTCAGTAACAGTTAAATGTGCCACAATACTTTAAATTGAATAATAATTTCTATGTCGCTTACAATACTTATTAGAAAGTCGGTGTGACAATGACACTTTGCAAAGATTTTCACCTAAGTGATCCATAAAAGAACTATGGAATTCGAAAAACTAAACTTGATAACGTTTTTGCTTTATTTTAATTGATTTACGTTTTCTAACATTCAATCGTCATTTACTCGAAAACTTTCCTATGTAAGAGGGCAAAATTTTAGTACTGTCTGATAGAGAATTAAACGATCTTTCAGAATCAAGGAAAAAAATATGGTATTGCCATTTAAAAAAAAATCGATGACGTCATTACTCGAAAACAAATGACATTTGAAAATCGTATTTTACGCTAAAATATGTATTTTTAAAATTAAAAATCGACCTGTTCGAGGATTTTTCCCAAAAAATAATTGTTTCGTTTTTATTGAATTTATTCCATACTTTTGGCGCATACTGTATGTCGTTTCTGCTTATAACAATTCAAATATAGAAATTGTTTCTCATACTTAATAAATGAAACTGATGACGCTTTAATACACCAATGTAAAAGACAAAATAATAAATCGAATTATGTAATTTATAAAAAATAAAGTTTTAAAATAGCATACGTCACCTAATCATTATGCCGCTCTTCTTTTTTCCTAGTTTCAGATTCTTTTTTCAGTTCCAAACAAATGATTTGGATTTTTATCCTTTTTTGAACAGCTATTAATAATGATGAGTCCTTCAACTCGTATATTTTTCAATTATAACTTCTTCTTTATCTACCTCACACACATTTTTCGGGACAACACAGATAAATACCTAATCGATTGACGCAAATTAGAAAAATGTGATAGTTATTAATTACGAGACTAATTACTGATATGTAACGATAATATATTTTTAAAAGCACGATAATGAACGTCTATAATTTAAAGGCTAATTGTTGTCATAATGAACCAGAAATATTGATAAACAGTGCCTAGCCTTGATATATTTATTTTAAACAGCCCTAGTTTTTCACAACAATGGATGTACTAAGCTTAGTTGAAGTAATGCAATTGAATAGCTTACAAATCTAATTAAAAATTCTAATTTGGTGGACATATCTGACTATAAAATCTATTTCAGGTTGTTTTCTTCATCAGTTACTGATAACTTGGTGAACAGAGGTATTGATCAGGTTGTGAATAGTAGGGTAAGCAGTTGTTTTTATTTTAATTCACATTTTCTTAATTTGTTAATTAATTCGCAAATAGAGAATAAATACTTCTTCATGTAACTGATACCATGTGTATACTTCTTAAGTTTAGTTATAAGTATTCACTTTTTCTTGGATATCTTCTATTAGCCATCAGAAAGTATTGAAAGAGTGTTTTTACGTCAACATGACGGTTTTTTAAATTTGTTCAATAAAATATAATACGACGTATGCTAGTTTTTTTTATAATTTGGTTTCTAACAATTGGCTGTAGATTTTATAAAAGAGAAATCCATGTTTGTAAAAAAGGTCTAAGAATATTTAATATAAATTTATATGATGGTTTTGTAAGATATTAGGTCAGTTCAAGGAAGGAATATAGACTGGTTACAAATTGTCAGAAATATTCGATCAGTAAAGATATGAGTCTGGTTTCAGTAAATATTATGCAAGAAGTAATGTCTGTCCCCTGAAGAGTTGGCGATTGGTTTCAAACTGTTAGAAATATTCGAACAGTTAAGTTGCGATGCCTTTTTAGTATACAGTATGCGCCAAAAGTATGGAATAAATTCAATAAAAACGAAGCAATTATTTTTTAGGAAAAATCCTCGAACAGGTCGATTTTTAATTTAAAAAATACATCTTTTAGCGTAAAATGCGATTTTCAAATGTCATTTGTTTTCGAGTAATGACGTCATCGATTTTTTTTAATGGCGACACCATATTTTTTTCCTTGATTCTGAAAGATCGTTTAATTCTCTATCAGACAGTACTGAAATTTTGCCCTCTTACATAGGAAAGTTTTCGAGTAAATGACGATTGAATGTTAGAAAACGTAAATCAATTAAAATAAAGCAAAAACGTTATCAAGTTTAGTTTTTCGAATTCCATAGTTCTTTTATGGATCACGTAGGTGAAAATCTTTGCAAAGTGTCATTGTCACTTTCTAATAAGTATTGTAAGCGATATAGAAATTATTATTCAATTTAAAGTATTATGGCACATTTAACTATTACTCAAAGAATTGAAATTTTAATTCTAATCGGATGCGGGAATATGACTAGAACTCAGCAGGAAGTTTGCGATTTATTTAATGAAAAATATCCAGATCGCCCTATCAGCCAATCAACAGTCAGTAAGGTAGAGTCTAAATTTAGAGAAACTGGCAATGTTGTAAATATTCCAAAACCTGGACGTCCAAGCATTAATGAAAATCAGAAACAGAACATTTTGATAAGTATGGTGGATAATCCTCATAATTCTTTACGATTGGTTGCATTAAACAATGACACTAGTCAGAGCACAGTGCTACGTATTCTGAGGAAGGCAAAATATCATCCCTACAAAATTCAACTTGTGCAGAAACTCAATGAAGATGATCCCGATCGCCGCTTACACTTTTGCGAAATTCTAATGGATTTATGTCAAGGAAATAGAAATTTACACCGGCAAATACTTTTTTCAGATGAGGTCACATTTTGTCTGAATGGTACGGTAAACTGTCAAACTTGCAGATATTGGAGTCGGGAAAATCCTCATTGGATGGCAGAGGCACATACAAAACACCCTCAGAAATTAAATGTGTGGGCTGGAATAGTTGACGACAGAATAGTAGGGCCTTTCTTCTTTGAAGGAACCCTTACAGGACAAAGATATTTAGAGTTTCTAGAAAATGACCTTGTTCCAGCCCTTGCAGTAATTTTTCCTAACGATAATGACCCTGACATTCCTGACGATACCATATGGTTTCAGCAAGACGGTGCACCTCCGAACTATGCGCGCCCTGTACGAGATTTTTTCGACAACTGTTTTCCTGGGAGGTGGATCGACAGACGCGGACCGATAGAATGGCCTGCAAGATTGCCAGATCTTACACCTCTTGACTATTTTTTATGGGGATACTTGAAGTCAAAAGTGTACACTAATAAATCACGTAATTTAGAAGAACTTCAAAATCGCATTCGGGACGAAATACGCAGAGTTACCCCAGAAATCATTCATAATGTGCAAGAAGAATTTCTTCACAGACTTGCGCATTGTCAAGAAGTTGGTGGATGGAAATTCGAACATTTAATTTAAGTATAAAATTGAATCAATTGTAATTTATTTTACATACCTCAGAATTGTTACTTTTTTATGGATAAAATTTACGTTTTCTAACATTCAATCGTCATTTACTCGACAACTTTCCTATGTAAGAGGGCAAAATTTTAGTACTGTCTGATAGAGAATTAAACGATCTTTCAGAATCAAGGAAAAAAATATGGTGTTGCCATTTAAAAAAAATAGATGACGTCATTACTCGAAAACAAATGACATTTGAAAATCGCATTTTATGCTAAAATATGTATATTTTAAATTAAAAATCGACCTGTTCGAGAATTTTTCCCAAAAAATAATTGTTTCGTTTTTATTGAATTTATTCCATACTTTTGGCGCATACTGTATGTATACCTATTGAATTTGATGCGGTCAATCCAAATTTGAAATCTGTTCAGCTTTTTCACAACAGATTTTGCGAAAATATCTGAATACAGAAAAACGTATTAATGAGATTGCGAAACATGTTTTCTACATATATAAGATCAGGTGTTCTCATATACAGTGTGTCCACGGGTGGAGTTGACAAGAGAAGAAAGTCTTTTGTTTTTGGCTTTAACGAAAAATGCCACTCTTTATAAAAAGTTCTGCTTCTCGAAGAAGTTAGACTGTCATAGAAATGTTTTAGATCAGATATACAGGGTGCTCGTAAATTAAAAAACACGAAAATACTCAAGAGAGAAGTATCATTACTTATTATTTTACGCAAAATGTTTATAAAACAATACTGTTTATAACTTCAAATAGAGTCATAATACAAATTTTAAAATCAAAATTTAGTCTACATACTCCCACCTCGACATATTTTTCCGCTAACTTAATACATTTTTCGTACATTTTACGAATAGTTTGCGGCTCGTTAAATTCATGTATTCCTTAGCGTATGTGCTTTTTTAATATTTCCCTATCATGTGGCAAATCATTTTAATAAATCTTCTACCAAAGGAAAAAGTCAAGGGGTGTAAGGTTAGGATTGGGCCAAATCTTCCTCTCCACCTTCACCAAAATGATCTGTCGATCATTGTCTGAGCAAGGCTGCATACTGAGCAGAACAGCCGACTAGCCAAAACAGTTAATTGTGTACTTTGGACTCTAAAGTATTTAAAATTAGTAAAGCAAATGTTTCAAATGCTGAGAAATTTCTATCAGAAAGTAAAGAAAAGTAAAGGACAGAATTCAAGGCGACCTCATTATCTGAAAGATAAATAAGGACTGCTTATAGGCGAAAAGAAGGGAAAGTTAAACATTTGCACAGTATTTTAAAGAATTATTAAATGAAAGGGAAGAAGAGATCGAAGACACTACGGGAAGAGAGGAACAGGAAGATAATGAAATGGTAGATACACCAACTAGAGATGAGGTGAAAGAAAACATAAAGCAACTGGGAAATAATAAGAGTGCGGGAGAAAATAATATACCAGCAGAAATTCTGAAGCATGAAGGAGAAGAACTGATTGCAAGAATATGGCAACTGATAGATAAGATTTGGAGTGAAGAAAGACTACCAGCAGACTGGAACAAAGCGCTCATCATACCCATACACAAGGCAGGACCGAAGGAAGATTGTAATAATTACCGAGGCATATCAATTTTAGACGTGACATACAAAGTGTTAACGAGAATAGTAAAAGATCGACTGAACAAGTACCACAACGAACATGTGGGAGAGTACCAGGGGGGATTTAAAGCTGGCAGATCGACTGTAGATCAAATCTTTATTATGAAGCAGCTGCAGCAGGATACCTACGAGCATAATCTAAGTTTGCATATGTTATTCATAGATTATAAACAGGCATATGACACAATTAGAAGGAAAAGCCTGTATGAGACATTGATAAAATTGGGGATTCCAAGCAAATTGGTGGAAATGACTATTACGGTAACCAAGAATAAAGTAGCAATGGAAGGTGAGAAATCTGAGGAATTCATAGTAAAGAGGGGCCTGCGACAAGGTGACCCGTTGTTCACAGTTCTTTTCAACCTAGTCCAGGAAATGATACTGAGGGAAAGTGGTATAAGGACAAGAGGCTTGATTTTTGGTAATAGACACCAATGTTTGGCTTATGCCGATGATGTAGTTCTAATGGCGAGGTCCAAAAAAGAAATAGTGAATATATTTAGATTACTAGAAAAAAAAGCAAAAGAATATGGGTTATGTATTAACGAAAAGAAAACTAAATATATGGTAATGAACGATAGTAATGGAAATGGAACTACTAACTTGGCCATAAATTGTATAGGAAATAAAAAGTACATAATAGAAAAAGTACAACAAACGGAATATTTAGGAGTAACACTAACATGGAAAGGAGAAGAAGAAAAAGAGATAGAAAAACGATTAACAAAAGGAAGTAAGGCTGCAGGAGGGTTATCACGGATTTTAAAGGCAAAACATATACAAAGAGCTACAAAGATCAAACAGTAATAAGACCCACAGTTACCTACGCTTGTGAAACATGGACAATGAACAAAAAGGAAGAAATGAAACTTGAAATATGGGAGTGTAAAATTCTAAGGAAAATCTATGGAGGAGTAAAAGAGAATGGTGAATTTAGAAGACGGACAAATCAAGAATTAGAAGAGATATTCAAAGGACCAAATATTGTACAGGTTGTGAAAATGCAAAGAGCCAGATGGCTGAATCATATAGCCAGAATGTCTGAGGACAGATGGGTAAAAAAATATTAATAAGAGGAGAAGGAGGGAGAAGAAGAAGAGGACGACCTAGAAAGAAATGGTTAGAAGAAGTCAAAAAAGATTTAGGAGAGATGGGAGTTACCGACTGGGAAAAGGAGGCGAAAGATAGAGTAAAATGGAAAAGAAGAGTGAAAAAACTCGTAACCAAGGGCCACTAGGCCTGAAGTGCTGATAAAATGTGTAAAAACACCAAGGGTGTCGTTTGGGAGTGGGGGTCAAAAGGGGGCAAGTGCCCCCTTGCAAAAAAGCCTGTCTTATCAAAAAAATAAAATTAACTAATTTTCAGACTTATAGCTTAGTTACACAACATTCATGCGCTGTGCGTTCTGTTTTTTTTCTTCTAATACGTAATCGTAAATGCAGGCATAAGCCTCATAACCTCGAGCTGTTCTCAATGTAAGACATTGCGTTACTATTCAAATTGACTCTATTTAGAGCAGAAACAGAACTTTTGACATCATACCCTGCCAAGTATTTTATTTTTTATGTTATAGCACCTATAATATTGTGTTATGTGTTTGAAGAAATGATGCTAAAGAATTATATGGACCTATACAAGGTGTCCCATAATGATGTGCACTCCTTTGGAGGGTGTGTTCTTTGGGTCATTGTAGGAAGAGGTCTTTCTATAAATTTTTCAATTTGAGCCCTCCCTGACGAGATAAAGGCTTGGGATGGTATAAATAATATATGTATATATAAATTAAATAAATCTAAAGAAGAACGTGTTTATTTAGTAAAATGCTATGAAATAGGAAATGTATCTTATTAATTTGCAATTGAACTTTTCCTTCGGCAGTCTCAAAGGAACGATTGCGAAAATGAATTAAAAAAATCACTCAGCAAGAGTTTATTACAAAAAGTTTTTAAGGTTGTAAAATTTCATTTCAAACCAAGGCTGCTGCATACACTTGAACGTGGAGATGAAGAAAGACGTTTAGAATTTTGTTTATGGATAGGCGGAAATTACCTTGAAAACAGAAAATTTCACAGATTCATTTTTTTTGACCGACGAATCTACATTTTGCACAAAAGGGTACGTCTCTAGCCAAAACAGTCGTCACTGGGCTTTCGATAACCCTGACTATGTAATCAAGAGAAGAAGTCAACGCTACAAAAAAGTTAATGTATGGTTCGAATTTTTTTTTCGTATAGTTCGACCTTATTTTATAGAGCAAATTTAAACGAGTTTGTGAATTTGAACATTTTGAAAACATTTGTTTTACCATTTTTAAATATTATTATTGACAACAGGACGGCTGTCCTGCTTATTCTACAGTCTTGCTCAGACAATGGTTAGCAGATCATTTTGGTGAAAAGTGGATGGGAAGATTTGGCGCAATTCATTATCCTGCTAGAAGAACTGACCTTACACCTTTAGACGTTTTTCTTTGGGGTGCCCTAAAACAAAAGGTTTATTCAAATGATCTGCCACATGATAGAGAAGTATTAAAAGAGCACATACGGGAAGCAATAAATGAGTTGAATGAGCCATTCGTAAAGTGTACGAAAAGTTTATTAAGTTAGCGGAAAAATGTGTTCAGATGGGAGGTAGTTATGTAGAGTAAAAGTCAAAATTGAAATTTTGATTTTAAAATTTGTAATAGGACTGTATTTGAGGATTATAAACGGATTTGTTTTATAAACATTTTATGTAAAATAATAAATAATGGTATTTCTCTTTCGAGTTTTTCGTGTTTTTTTAAATTTTATTAGTACGCTGTTTATCTAATCTAAGACGTTTCTATGGCATTTCTTCGAGAAGCAAAACCTTTTATAAAGAGTGAAATTTTTCGATAAAGTCAAAAATAAAAGAATTTCTCCTTTCGTCAACTTCATCCGTGTACACACTGTATGTATTGTGGTGAGTCGTAATTAGTCTGTTCAACCACATCACCCACAAAAACACTTTTTTCCTCAGATGGTTCGTGAATTGCATTTCATGTCCCTCGCCAGAATGATCCACCTCCATAGGTTGATCTACAACTGCCATTTTTTCTGGTCTTAGAACTGAGGCATTATTTGCGTGTAAAATGTTAGCTTGCGTAATAGTGGTATAATCTATACTCTCCACGTCATAGTCTCCTCTTTATTTTGTTTGTGGTGAATTAGAATTTTCTAAATCTCAGGCTACTATCTGATAAATAAAACTCTGTTACAGAGATTGCTTTAGTTTAGAAATTACCAACCATGATGTGAACTGGGTGCCACATATAGTTTGTGACCCGTGTAATATGATGTTAAAAAAAAGTCACGAGCCGTTACTATTTTAAATTTAATATAATTCTTATTCAACGCTTTAATTTTTTGAATATGCAGGATACGAATTGCAGACAATTTCTTTAAGCAAAGTGGAAAACACTAAATTATAAAAAGTTAGAGGGTATTTAATTAAACATTTTCAAAATGTAATATGTTTGTTACCTATACTAATAAATTTAGTGGATTGATGCATATATTGTAATTTACTGTTATTATCAGTACAAAAGCAATTAAACAAAAAGTATACAAAATTATTACGTTTAGATATTGTTGTTGTTTGGTGCGTAATTTTGCCGTAAAGATAACTTGCATGCAAATGAATTTGCAGCAACAATGTATCATCAAAGTTACACCCTATACAGGGTGTTCACAAACTAATGCAGCATAGAGTAAGACTAGATTCCTGACGACAAAATACTGTGATGTAACTAAACTTGCCTTAGTTAAAAGTTGATGGATAAAAAGATAAATGTCAAAATTAAAATTTTAATTTTTTTCATTTATTTATATTTGTAATTTGTAAATAACTCTTTTAAAAATCTAAACATTTCCATATATTTTGGAGATCCGGTTTTTTTTTTGGAAAAAACTCAAATTTGTTTCTAATTTTGACGTCACTAGTAGAGGCACTTATTGCTCATCATGATTGTTTTAAATGGTAGATTCTTTTTATGGCTTAGTATATACATCTGACTATTAAAATAATCGATTCTCCTACCTTTTTTATGTGAAAGAGGTAGGTCTTGTTGAAGTCGTTAAAAGTAACCGTTTTCGAAATAATTCTATTACGATCCGCAAGGTTTGATGGAACTATTATCTTTAGATTTTCACAATAGTTTCATCAAAGCGTAAAGATTTTGTCAAACCAGATGTATTTTCAGCGGAAAAGGTAGTTTACCGAAAACCAAAAGGTTTTACTCGGTGCATTGAATTTTGTAAATAGTATTATTTCGAAAACTGTTACTCCTAACGACTTGAACAAGATCTACATTTTTCACAAAAAGAGATAAAAGAATCGATTGTTTCAACAGTCAGATGTGTACACTACATCGAAAAAATTTGATGTTTGTAAAAATTTTTTTTTCGTGGAAATAAATTGTTTGTATAGGGCCAAACAAATATGTATTTTCTGATATCAAATAATATATTTTTTCTACAAAACTGTTAAAAATGGGCTTTTTAATTGTCACTTTTGATGTTAAAAATGTAATTTTTTGACACACAACTAGTTATTACTATTAACATTTATAGTAAAATTAGAACAATTTGAAATTGTAATTCCCTGCGGAGTCATCATACTTAAGTTGGTTTTACTGTCAACATGTGTGACACATCTATTTTCTGTAGAAATACTACTGGTAGTACTGGTGGTCTTGATAGTAGTTGCAGCAGTAGGAAGTATTTGGCACGCCATTTCCTTCTTCTGTTCCACTGAATTTTCAGTGTAGCCTTCAGTTACCGTCGAAGATTTCTCTTGATGGTAGTAAGATTTGCACCAGAATCTGCTAACAATGTCGCCGATGAACGACGAAAACAGTGTCCGGTGTAGAGTTGAGGATTTGGTAGATTCAAGAACTCTGCAATGTCGGCAGGCATTTTACCAAACATGTTAATTCCGCCTGGATTCGTCACACATTTATTCTTCATATATTTAAGAAAAAGTCGTCTATGGTCAGCGTTGGGTGGCCGGAATGCCATATACTTTCTAAAAAAGTTTAAATAGAATTCACCAACAACACTGAAAGTCCGAGGCACTTTCGTTTTAGTATCTGGTATGGTTACAACAACCGAAGTGCCCAAATATTCGATATTGTCGATGGTCATCTGACACAATTCCTCCCGGCGACACGCCCCGCAGACACCCACTATTGTTGCGACTTTCATCATCAGATACTTTTCGTCTTCTGCTTCTGTGAGAAATTTGTCGATATGCGTCTTCGTCAAAACTTTTGACTTTTTGGCTTATATCTTGATCTTGCTTTATTTTTAACAAAGTTTTGATCATGGAATAATTTGACCACAGCGTTGACGATTTCCATATCTTGGCTTTTCCTCAAAATACGCCAGTAAAACACTTTTGTTACATTTCCCAGGGACCTTTTTAATGTTGCACCATTCCGAAAAATATCTATAAGCGATTTCGTACTGTTCCTTTGATTTCGCCGGCAATTATTCCAAAGTTGCTCGACTGGCGGTTTCTTCGATTTCAGCAGGGATAAATTCGTTACGCTCATTATCGAGATTATTCATTATACTTATAATATTACTAGAAAATGCTGTCAATATTTTTGCGTTTTTTCCGTAACTAACAACAGCACTGGTTGCTACGAAAATTTTGGTTCATAAACATTGCGATCTGTGTGGTATTTTTTGATTTCTTATTTTTATTGAGTTTAAAGTTCTTCCGATTGTTTTGTAGAAAAAATAGTGTATGATATACGTGTTAAAAGTGTTTTTATTTTGTTCACAACTTCACTCACAAAATAAAATCTTACTTTTAACGCGTATATCATAAATAGCTAAATAACAAAAATACAGTTATTTTGTGTAAAGAAAGCATTTGTTTCCAATAAAAAACATTATTTCATTTTTAATGATACACTTGTGGTGTTTATTTAATTATATTCTATGATAAAACATTATTTGTATATTTCAAAGAATTTTTTTCCAATTAAAAAACCTGTTTATTTAAGTCAACAGCTTATTGCTCAATAATTTCAGAACTGCGGGCTAATGTCCCGACCAGCATTGAATTACACTTGAAAAATTTATAGCAATTAGTCAACATATACCGGTTTCGAGCTTATTAGCTCTCATCAGTACGCCACAGGTGAGTGATGAGTTAACTGACGGTTGATGTCTCTAAAACCCGTCAATACAGCTGACATTTTCTGGAAAAGATTTAGCAGTAGTGAATAGTTCATTTCAGTATTTGTTGTCATCCTGTATATCACCTTTTGTTTTTTCCAAACATTGCAAAATTATATTTAATATTCACATACTGATATTAAAAATTGGCCAATTTCATCATTTTAAGAGCGATCCATTTTTAGAAGTTAATACAGTGAGAACACACGTGCTTTCAAAAATTATCAAATAATCCATTTCCTGCATATGCTAATATTTTTTGCGCACTGCTACCTCCAAGTACAATATTGCAAGGAATACAATCTCCTCATTTACTTCTGTCAAAAGGCTAAAAGTACGTTTAACTTTTTAATTAAATTGAAATAAATATTGTCACGGTCTACCAGAGAAAAAGCATGCATAATCGCAAAATTTATTTCAGCGGCATAAGAAATGCGCTATGTAAGTACCGTTAAAAATATTAAAATGTCTTTCTATTATTCAAAAGAATCTAACATGAAAATTTATTTTTTAATGTTTAATTAAATTAAATTAACAGCTATGTCTCTTGGATTTTTTATATATTTTTTAGGTATTAATAATATTGTGTGAAACTAACTACTCAGTGGACAAAAGCCCCAACCTGCGTTGAATTACACCCACAATATCTACCCATATATTCCTTATTATTAGCTTTTGTAACATTTTTTTACTGTTTTAGAAAGGTATTTTAAGCTAATATAAATCAAATCTCCTACAATTCCTATCAATGAAGTCATATGTATGTTCTCTGATACCAAACATCTAGGTATGCTAATGAACAATTCCACAGACAAAGCTCTATTTAATAATTATTTAAAGAAAATAATCTAATTTACTCACTCTATAAAAATCTAACTTCACTTTTTTGGCAGTGGGAACACGACAAATTCAACCACAATTTTAATTTTTATAGTCAGATATTTGATTCAACTTAAAGGAGACCACCTGAAGAAGCAATCCTAAAAATGCAGAAATAGGTCAGATCTCATCTATTGCGGTTGAATTTGTCGTGTTCCCACTGCCAAAAAAGTGAAGTTAGATTTTTATAGAGTGAGTAAATTAGATTATTTTCTTTAGATAATTATTAAATAGAGCTTTGTCTGTGGAATTGTTCATTAGCATACCTAGATGTTTGGTATCAGAGAACATGCATATGACTTCATTGATAGGAATTGTAAGAGATTTGATTTATATTAGCTTAAAATACCTTTCTAAAACAGTAAAAAAATGTCTCTTGGACTTATAACAAAATTTATATCAATTTTTGTTTTTGTGTCCCTAACCAGGACTTTGAAGCAACTTCCTTCATTTATATCTTCTTAGAGGTAATTCATTATTATCTATCTGTATACCCTCATCATTCATAATTTGGAAATCCTTATTACATATATATGTATACTCCACTTTTGTTTTTGGAGCGTGTATTTGACATATTGCAAAGTATGCGTTAAGAGTTCTCGGACCGTAATTACTTATGTTCTTGTAAATCATTATTTGAATACTTAGGGGGCAGATTCATTCCTGATAATGATTCAGTAACGTCCACGCGATTTTTATTATCATCGGGTAGCTCTCTTCTCCGTATGCCGCACAAATTTAACCGATACTCGATTACCAGTCCCTCTGTGACATTTTATTATATCAGGACGATTTAGGAGGTTTTTTTTATATTCACTTTGATTAGAAATTTTTCGATATCAAAAAGGATCGGATATAGGCCTAAATAATTTACTAATAATTGTTTGTTATTCGTCAGCTAAACCATACTTTATCAATTTATACTTTTTTCTAACACTGTTAGCAGTTCCAATTAATTTCCTCTTCACGTCTAATAAATGATGACATGAACATTTTTTTTTAAGAAGAAATTAAAAATTTTACAAAAAAACATTGTTTTAATGCCAATATAACCTCAAATATGAACTTCCAAGGTTGTATATGAAAATTTTTATTTTTGGTTTTATTAAGATTGAATGATTCCGTTCTAGTTTCTTGATATATTTTCCAACTCCTGTGTTATTAAACTAATAATTATCGAACACAATTTATTAAGAAGTAAAGTTCTGCATAAGTTTTATTGAGAAGTTGAATTGCATGTCGATAAGATATTTTATTTATACCGTGGCATTTATAAATAAATTCGTTGCCGTAAGGTCAACATTATGGAAGAATTTTGTCTACGAGATTTCAAGTTTTGTTGATGTGAAACTGTCATGTTTAATTATTAAATAAAAGTTTGAACAAACACAGGCATCTAAATATTTAAAACAGTAAAAAGTTCATATCTGAGGTTATATTGGATTTAAAAAGAGCGCCAAGCGACGAGGTTCTGTTACAAGTGAGTACGCGGCTTTAGATTTTTTCGGCTTATAGTTCTCCGATTTTCTTTTAAGCATGTAGCATAAAGTAGCATATTTTTTCCTCTACGTTTTTTTTACTGATAATTCTGTTTTTAACGTGGAATAATAAATCAAAAATAAAGCAGGTATGCGATCGTTACTTAGGGTACGTTTACATCTGACATTAATTGCTCGATATTTATATCGGATCAAAATTTTACCTAATGTAAACAGGGCAGAATTTCTGTCGGAGAGATATGCTTCAAGCGTCCGCGATATGTATCGACACATGTATACGATTAGATGTAAACACCTATTCAGAATCGCCTGAGAGAAATTACTGTAGCTGACTAATCGTCTACTTTTGTGGTAGTGTCGGCAGCAAATTATTAATATTGAATGATAAAAAATAATGGATAAAAGGCGATATTGATGAATAGATTAATATATATCACATTAAACCTTAACTATACGACTATTTTACAAATAAGCCTTTCAAACTAAGCTGGTTACATCTCCAAAAATTTTGTAAATTACCCTGGATCTTCCACACTGAGTTGGCATATTAATTGACTATAAGCAAGTCATTTTTTTTTCGTCTCAAAATCAACTCTCAAGTTCAAGTGAACGATTTTTCATTCTCTGTCGGACAGAAATCGCATTTAATCTAAACAGCGCGAACATTTCTTCAGAGTTATATGTATCAAGCGTCTACAATATGTATCGACACACCTATGCGATTAGATGTAAAAATATATTATGTTCATATTCGCACTCGTCTGACAGAAATTGCTCTAGTTGACTAGTCGTCTACTTTTGTGATAGTGTCGGCAGCAATTCAAAAAAAAGTCGGTAAAACGCGATATTGATGAACCGATTAATTTATACCACGAACCTGAACTCTGGGATGTTAAGAGAAAATCAAATAAAGATAAAGTGCAGTCCAAAGAAAAATTCTTAATTTAAGAATTTTTTAAGTATAAGAATGTTTGGAAAATAAACATGGAAGGAGTGGTTTATTTCACCCCTTACAACAAACCAGGAACATGGGAAATATTCCAGTAAAATATATTTTTTTAAGTAAATGTTCCTGACAAAATTCATTTGTATATATTCAACAGTTTGTGAGAAAATGTTTCTGGGGATAAAAAAAAACTATAAATCTGAAAATTAAATCTGATTTAGTACCGTTCAAATTCAATATTATGCTCAATTTAAACTATAGATATAGATATTTAAAACGAAAAAATATTTGTTGGATTATCTCGAAGAAAAAATTTGTACGGAGCTGTATACGAATGAAAACATCTTAAAATCCGTAATAGGATCAAAAGACGCGATTTTCGATGCCATTTAAAACAAATATTTGTTGAAATATCTCAAAGACAACCATTTTTACAGATTTATACACGAATAAAACTTTAAGATCGTGTAGAAGAAAACACTATGTATAGTTTTTATTCAAATTTCATATACTACATTTTGAAGGGCCCACCTAATTAACAACTTAAAAAATTTTAAATAAAAAAATTGCTAAACGTTTTTATTGAAATTTAAAGGTATAAAAAAATGATAGCAGACCTTGCATCTCCATCAAACCATGGTAGAATCAGAAGAAGCGGATTTTGAAGACATTTAAAACAAAAAAAATATATTTGTTAGATTATCTTGAAGAATAAAGTTTCTAAGGATTTGTACATAAATAAAACTAGAGATGTATATACAGGATGTATCACAACAAGTGTGCATTAGACGTATTTAGGAAACCGTAAATGATAGAAGCCTGAAATTTATTTTTTAGAGGATTTTGTTTTCCTTTCAACACTACATTATACGTCAACTCGCTTATTTTGAATGGAACAGGTATTTTTTATTTAATTTTCAGATTCTACATGTTATTCTAAGTCATTTCACTCACAAAATTATTATTTTTTAAGTCGTTACTTACCTGGGAGACTGAATAATTTAGTCATGATAAAATAAAAAACAAATTAAAGGAAACGAAATAATTCAAAAATTATTGAGCTTGGACATATGGTATATTTAATAAAAATATATAGATATAAAATTGCACGTAGAATCTGAAAATGAAACAAAAATACTATTTTTTGTTTAAAGTTAACGAATTGACGTCTACTTCCGGTACTACCGCCACGTTACTGTATATTTTATATTTCAAATTAGCAGTATTAAAAACTCCTAGAAACAAAAATTCAGATTTCTATCGTTTCCTAAATACGTCTAATGCACGCTTATTGTGAGATATCCTGTATATATCTATATTATCAGTGTTTTTAATTGGGTATAGGTAGATATACAGCTAATCTTTTTCTGTTACGCTAATAGTTTTTCTGAATTTGGTATCTTCCTTATTTATTTTACAAACAAGCTTTTCAAATTGAGTGGGTGTCATCCTCAAATAATTTGAGAATTGTTTCGGATTCTCGCCACTTAGTTCTGAGATTAACTAATTTATAGACACCTAATTCATCACGTTTCAAAATTCATTCCCAAAACTACACTGAACGTTTTTTTTTCTTAAGTATGTAATCACACGGGTAGCAATTTTTGGTTTCGATACTCATCGTGACACGACTGAACTTTGTCTTTCTACTATGAATTGATGTGTATGACACAAGTGTATTTACTTAATACATATGTATAAACGGTTCGTACACATATAGCGGCGAGAAGTGTCATACACCTCTCCATGATATAAATATATAGTAAGTTCTGTCTGTAATGTAAACAGTCACTAGCGATATATATCTGATGCTTGACGCATATATCGGGACACAAGTGTCAGATGTAAACGTACCCTTAGATTGTTCAAATAGGTATGTTAATAGAACTTTTTCTCCAGTCATGTGCATAATTTTATTTTCATGACACCATTTCTCATCTCTCAAATACTAATTCATACTGTACGAGACACTTCTGTGGGGCAAAGCCTACAATTTAAAATTGCTTCAAATGCACTTTCTTCTATATTTGCAGGCAAATCTTCGTCAGAAAAACTTATTTTTATAGAATTTACTTTGGTAATAACTAATTGTAAGTTAATAGCAATAGATGTTTGTTGATATCTCTCTAATGATGTCGGTCGGTTCATCGACCAGCCAACTATGCCGTGGGGTGTGACATTATGAGTCTAACCCAACAATGACATCGTAACTTATTGTCAGTATTGCAATAAAGAATAAAATAATCACCGATTTTACCGGTTCTTTTTTTACAATATAAGGAAAATATTTCGTGGAAATCTAATTAGTTTGCTTACTTGAAGTGTAACTAGTAGGTACTGATCTCAAAATAAAAAATGTGTGGATTAAGTTTTATTGACGCATACAATTGCATTTTTTTATAAAATGTGTACGATAAATATATACCGCTATGTGCTCCATTAAAAAATAAATGATAATAAAAAGTTAGGCCTATGTCTTGAAACAGCGATATTCAATTATTTTTTAATGCGATATTCAATTGTTTTTTATGCCTTAAAAAATATTTAAAAGTTCCTATAACTTTCATTCTTACATCTGGACACGCGTTCACTGTATATATTTTTGTCATCTAATAATAATTTTTAAACATTTTCTATCCTTGGTTCACAGAAAACTTTTTACCGAACATAACATTCTCGATCACTTGTTTTGGTTTTAGAACCACCCTGTACAAGACGTATGCGTGATAGAATAACATGTTATTCAATGGAAGAAAACTAATTATTTATTCAAAGAATATAACGTATTAAAAGAAATAAAAATCTGCTACTGTTTTTCTTTGCAGAATGATAAATATATTTCTATTTTTTTTTTGTGGGTTTTAATAACAGTTGTGGAATTATTATCGAATTGTTAAAAAAATAAAAGCAATTTCCAAAGACGATTTGCTTGAAGTTGATAAATTAGCCTGAAAAAAAAATTATTTTTAGATAATGTTTATTATGTTCCTATACATTAATATTTCAATTTATATGGTTTTATTTTACATATAATTAAACAATTGTCAGAATTAAAACCTCAGGAAATATTCCATTTTGTATTTTTAAATTAGCTAGAGTTTATTGTTAAAGATAGGTTTCAGCAATAAAATACCTTTTTATAAAAAATATTTCTATACTTTTTTTATTAGGAGTGAACGGATTATTTTAATGATTTAACCAATAAAATCCAAAGTGGCTTCGTTATTTACCTAGAACTTCATAAACATGGTTTTTCTACTTTGTAAAAGCGAAGTCAAATTTAAACGTGGATTTTATTTAAACGTTTGTGTGTGGGTTTATTCACATATTATTAAAAACTTACCTAAGCAATGCTCTTTCGGCTGCTAGGAAAAGTTTATTGATACATATTCTAAAACTTAGGAAAATTAATCTTAACACCTAAATAGCAGAGAGCTATAGAGTAATAAAAAAATCTGGTAAACTGCCTCGTGTAAGTCTACCATTAAAAATTACTTAGATTATAAAATATGCTTTTTGCAACTGTTTCACTTTACACTGAAATGGGACATTTAAAAGCAAACTATAAATGATTTTTTACATAATAGTACTCCATTTTATACATAGTGGAACGTAAGGTTATATATTTAATTAAAAATCAATTACTATTTGACATGTGTGTCCTAAAAATAGTTTAGATATATCCACTAATTTTAATCCATGAGGTTTGTTTTGGCTTCGAATTTGAATGATCATAGAACAGTTCTAAATAGTTATCCAGTTGCATTGTCGGCTGGAACGATTCGGTATCGGAACCAAAAAAAGTCTATGGACTATTTCTGCTGAAGTTCACAGTGCTGTTATAATTTTGAGATTTCCATTGTGAACGATGATAACATTTTACGAAATAAGTTCAAAGAAACAAAAAAGTAATCTGAAAATTAAAATTATACATAGCGTGCCTAAAATACAAGTATCAACGAGCCACTCTATGCGTTAGGTAAAACGAAAAAACGTTGGACGATTAAAAGAAATTTGGCAATATAAAAAAAAACTTCTATTGACGCAGTTAAAAAATTATTAATATTTTTTGTGTATCATCTGATCAACGTAATTTTCGATATTTGGTCGCGTTAAAAACAACAATTTTATGCAATTTAGTGCAATATATAATGCAAACATTTAGTATAGTATATAGTTTTATTACTCTCAGCTGCAGATTCTTAAATATTTTGATGAAAATATAATGAATTATTCATTTGTGCGTATGACGTAAGTCGTCTGAATTCTTGACGCGAGTATAGCATAAATCGTCGTTTTTTACCTTGAAAATCTAGGGTGGCTATCTGACACATGCATTTCAGTAACACCCTGTAAGTAGTGTCTCAAATTAGCTAGTCCAAAGTTTTTATATTCATATTTTTCTATACATATAGACAATTTTATTATAGTTTTATTTATATTTGTATAGTAATATACAGTGCGTCCCTAAAGTCACGTATAAATGAATTAATAGGTAAATAAAAGACATTATTGAAAATGCCCGAAACAGATCGATTTTTCATTTTAATTTACTTTTTTTCAAATAATTTAATATACAGGGTGACTTACGTTTGAGTAACAAGTAATTGATACAGGGTGGGTAACAAATTATTTACAAATACCAAAGTTATTTACAAATGAAAAAACGTACTAAAACATTGATTGAAATTACCGCACGTCATTTTTAACACTGTGTCTGTGTCTAGTGGAATGTACTCAATTTAGAAAACAAAATAGGTGTTACATAGAAATACCTGATCGATCGTAGGAAATTTTATTGTTCGCTAATAAAACCTAAATTAAATTTTCAAATTGTTGGACATTTACTGCCAAACAATAGGCCAGACTAGAAACAAATTCTTATTGTACATTTCCAATAACTTCAGGCGGGATGGCACAAACCTGTCCCTTGAGATAGTCAAGATTATTTGGTTTAGTGACGTATACTTTGCTTTTTACATATCCCCAAAGGAAAAAATCTAGCGGTGTTAAATGTGGAGGGCCATTTTTTAGATCTGCCAATCCACCGATGAGGAAACACGTCATCTAACTAGCGGCGAACAGCGATGACATAGCGCGGCGGTGCACCGTCTTGCCACAGTATAGGCAGACCAGTAAAAACACTCGGGCTGAAATAATAAGTAGCGCATAGCAGCTCGCGCATCCATTTCAAGCTGCAGAGACCTCTGTTTACATCCAACTTTGGGAGTCCGAACATCGGTTATACAGAGCCGTATTAAAGCAATATTTTCAGTCTGATCGAGGAACGAGTCGCTGCGCAGCAGTTAGATGTTTAAATATATCATCTATAAATAGTAATTTAAGTTTCTTTAAATTTGCTAAAGACATAAATAAGTAATAAGTAATCTATAATATACTGTACAAACCATAAATGATATTTTACTGCTATTGCCTTACCTATTAACTTATTTCTTAAGTATAACATTGGAATATAAATACTTCTCATGAAAGTGAAGTTTAAAATATATATATTTATATTATTCACAAATACAAATTTTTATTTTAGAGCAAGGTTCTGTGCAGAGGCTTCTAATAGAGAAGATTTATTAGAAAAACTGCTCAGGATTAGCAATAGTTCTTACAAACTATGTCAAATACATTTTTAAAATAATATGTTTTCTAACGATTCGCGCAATAGATTACGCAAAGAGGCCGTTCCAACATTTCCTGCACAAGACGGCTCATCTGCAAATTATGTAGATGATCATATTTCTTGTAGTCACTATAATGAGAGTAAGTCTCAAAACAAAATAATAAAAAATAATTTTTTTCCAAATTTACATTTTACTGCACTTTTATCTCCAATTTAACAATTTTCAAAGTTAAGTAAACATAATTTCTCTGTTCTGAAAAATACTTGTCTTCTGGTTTACGTAGATCATTTAAGACGAAAAAAAATCATAATAAATTATTTGTCCACTAAACTTCAAACGTCAAATTTTAAATTTAAAAAAATCACAAAAAAATTTAATTATCAATAATAACAAAAAAAGTAAGTAAATAAATAAATATGTTTTGTAGTGCAATAATATATATTTTAAACTCTTTTTTTTTAAAGAGTCCAAAGAAGTAAATCAAATTTTCACACTGTATGTTAGTAGCAGTAAATGATGTATAGTACATGTTGAATTACCCATTTATAACTGTATAATGAATTATTACATAATGTGGATAGATATAACGTAAACTTTCATGTGGAAAAACTACGCTTTCACGCTCAAATAAAAATTTCTTATTCCGGTCCTGATCACCGATTCTGTCAATTCTATTGGATGTGTGCTATCGCACTCACATTTCGAGGTCACCGCAGAAACTGAAAGCAGTTCAAAGTGCCGACAGTGGAGTGAAACTGCTGGTCTACCTATGCTGTGGTCTTGCTGTAACCAAATTGTGTCATCAGGGTCTTATTCATTGGGGAACAGTACAACCAAGGAACGAACTAAATCAAATTGAAGAAAATCTAAATATCTTGCGCCATCTAAATCTCTTTCAAATAAATGCGGCCCCAAAATTCGTTTATCAACAATTCCGGCCCAATCATTGACCTTCTGGGGACGCTGAGTGTGTGCTTACATCGTCCAGTGTGGATTGTAATCTGACCAGTACCGACAATTCTGTTTATTAACTCAGATAAAAAGACGCCTCGTCCGAGAAAATTATGCGTTAGACAAAATCCGGATCTCCCTAACATTCTTCCATACTCATTTTGCAAAACTCTGTCCGTCTGTCGAAATCGTCGTCGGACAATTATTGCACTAAGTGAACTTTGTAGGGATGGTACTTGCTTTTGTGAAAAAATCTACCATTATGCTTTTACTTACCTAAATCACCTGCTAAGAATCTCATAGTGGAATGCGGGTTTTCATGAAGAGTCAAAAGGGCTTGTAACTTCACATCTTCATTTAGTATTCTTGTTAGACCAGATCAGGGCAGATCTTTAACGAAAAAAGAATGTGGTGTTTCATTAAAAAAAATGTGATGACATAATTACTCGAAGGTAGGTCACCCTGTATATTAAATTATAATTTAAAATGAAGTAAATCAAAAATCTACCTGTTTCGGGAATTGTCAATAATGTCTTTTATTTACCTAATAATGAATTTGTGCGTGAATTTAGGGACGCAATGTATACAAAGATAACTGGAGTCTACTTGGTTAGAAAAGAAAGGTAACACAAACGAATTGTTCTGCTCTTCATACTTCAGTGGCTTACACATTATAACGTTTGTAATAACAGTTCATTAAAGAAATAATAGGTACTTTTTTTGCAAATTGTTGTAAATGTTAAGTACTCGTGGTTCCTATGAATGATATTTAAACAAAATGTCTGAAGAGATATTTGATATGATTCATTTTTAATTTCTGACAAACTTCTAGAGCAGAAAGTGTATAGTTAAGGCAAAAAGTCTTAATAAACTTGAGGTAGCAGATGCCTCCTTAATGAAATAGAGGGCAAGGCGTTCAAGTTTTCTTTTAAATTACACATTATTTTTGATAAAATCAAAACGCTTTTACATTTCGATTTCAAACTTGCCAATTATTTATAATTTTCCATAAGAAATAAATAAAACATATGTTATACAAAAATAATGTTTTTTTTATCCTAAATATGAATTAATTAATTTCTTTTATATACACTAATATATTACGCATAACGAAATGTTTTTGTTCTTTTGCAACTTTTAATTTGTTTACCAAACCATAGGACTGCTACGTACGTTAATTTATTGGTATTATTTTTATCTCCCCTTTCTCCAGTAGCTGCAAAATAAATATTATAGTTAGTATATGGGAGATAAATGTAGCAGTGACGTAGAAAATATTTAAAAAATGGGTAATGCTGTCCCCTCATCTACGCCACTGGTGTCCGTAAAAATAATGAGTACTAAATGGATAATTGGCCTTTAAGTATTAACTACGTATGGCAAATTTGAAACACGAATAAAAATGTTAAGGCATGTAGGAATTATTGCAGCATAATATGTTGGAGATCATTATTTTAAAGAAAATTTAACGCCTTGTATTTGTTTAAGGCGGCATCTGCGACTCTATCTTTATTGGGACTTTTTAATTTTTTTGAAAAAAAAAACCCGTCCCTGCAAAGTTACATACAAATGTTTTTCTTTTTTATCTTCCATGTATATCAAGTTAAAGAAACCAAACTTGGTGAACATTTTACAGTATGCGCCAAAAGTATGGAATAAATTCAATAAAAACGAAACAATTATTTTTTTTTGGGAAAAATCCTCGAACAGGTCGATTTTTAATTTAAAAAATACATATTTTAGCGTAAAATGCGATTTTCAAATGTCATTTGTTTCCGAGTAATGACGTCATCGATTTTTTTTTAAATGACAACACCATATTTTTTTCCTTGATTCTGAAAGATCGTTTAATTCTCTGTCAAACAGTACTAAAATTTTGCCCTCTTACATAGGAAAGTTTTCGAGTAAATGACGATTGAATGTTAGAAAACGTAAATTTTAAACATAAAAAAGTAACAATTCTGAGGTATGTAAAATAAAATACAATTGATTAAATTTTATACTTAAATTAAATGTTCGAATTGCCATCCACCAACTTCTTGAAAATGCGCAAGTCTGTGAAGAAATTCTTCTTGCACATTATGAATGATTTCTGGGGTAACTCTGCGTATTTCGTCCCGAATGCGATTTTGAAGTTCTTCTAAATTACGTGGTTTATTAATGTACACTTTTGACTTCAAATATCCCCATAAAAAACAGTCAAGAGGTGTAAGATCTGGCGATCTTGCAGGCCATTCTATCGGCCCGCGTCTGCCGATCCACCTCCCAGGAAAACAGTTGTCCAAAAAATCTCGTACAGGGCGCGCATAGTGCGGAGGTGCACCGTCTTGCTGAAACCATATGGTATCGTCAGGAATGTCAGGGTCATTATCGTTAGGAAAAATTACTGCAAGAGCTGGAACAAGGTCATTTTCTAGAAACTCTAAATATCTTTGTCCTGTAAGGGTTCCTTCAAAGAAGAAAGGTACTACTATTCTGTCGTCAACTATTCCAGCCCACACATTTAATTTATGAGGGTGTTGGGTATGTGCCTCTGCCATCCAATGAGGATTTTCCCGACTCCAATATCTGCAAGTTTGACGGTTTACTGTACCATTCAGACAAAATGTGGCCTCATCTGAAAAAAGTATTTGCCGGTGTAAATTTCTATTTTTTTGACATAAATCCATTAGAATTTCGCAAAAGTGTAAGCGGCGATCGGGATCATCTTCATTGAGTTCCTGTACAAGTTGAATTTTGTAGGGATGATATTTTTCCTTCCTCAAGATACGTAGCACTGTGCTCTGACTAGTGTCATTGTTTAATGCAACCAATCGTGAAGAATTATGAGGATTATCCACCATACTTATCAAAATGTTCTGTTTCTGATTTTCATTAATGCTTGGACGTCCAGGTTTTGGAATATTTACAACATTGCCAGTTTCTCTAAATTTAGACTCTACCTTACTGACTGTTGATTGGCTGATAGGACGATCTGGATATTTTTCATTAAATAAATCGCAAACTTCCTGCTGAGTTCTAGTCATATTCCCGCATCCGATAAGAATTAAAATTTCAATTCTTTGAGTAACAGTTAAATGTGCCATAATACTTTAAATTGAATAATAATTTCTATGTCGCTTACAATACTTATTAGAAAGTCGGTGTGACAATGACACTTTGCAAAGATTTTCACCTACGTGATCCATAAAAGAACTATGGAATGCGAAAAATTAAACTTGATAACTTTTTTGCTTTATTTTAATTGATTTATGTTTTCTAGCATTCAATCGTCATTTACTCGAAAACTTTCCTATGTAAGAGGGAAAAATTTTAGTACTGTCTGATAGAGAATTAAACGATCTTTCAGAATCAAGGAAAAAAATATAGCGTTGCCATTTAAAAAAAATCGATGACGTCATTACTCGAAAATAAAAGACATTTGAAAATTGCATTTTACGCTAAAATATGTATTTTTTAAATTAAAAATCGACCTGTTCGAGGATTTTTTCCAAAAAATAATTGTTTCGTTTTTATTGAATTTATTCCATACTTTTGGCGCATACTGTATGTTAATAAAATTACAATTTTTGAAGTTTTTCCAACCATGAAGTATTTTTTATTACAATTTTTTTACAATATTTTTTTTCCTTATAAGAAATATATCAAATAAGCTCATTCATTTACTAACTTTTTGATAACTTTAAGTTTTTTTCAAAAAGTTAATGCTTTATGTAAAAAGATGAGCTGGTTAACGCGAGTGTATTTTGCTGAAAGATCTAATGGCCATATTTTCGGTTTATCAATTAATATTTTCTACACAAAATCGTAAAACTTGTGAAAGAGTAAGAAACAGCAACAATAAATAACATTGACTTGTTTCTATGGATTCCATTGCAAAGAACAGACCGCGAAGGATCTCGGCAAAATACACTCGCAATACACTATTTTTGTCATAAATCCATCAACTTCTCGAAAAAGCTTGAAGAGATAAGAAAGTTAGTAAATGAATGGGGCTTATTAGACATATATTTTAAAAGCAAAGAAAATATCGAATTAAAAAAATTATAAGAAAAATGTCATAGGGGTTGATTATTTCAACCCCTTACAAACATACTTTAGGGTTGAAAAGGTATCGTTTTATTGACAGATCATGTTCACCAAGTTTGGTTTCTGTAGCTTGATGATTGACATGGAAAATAAAAAAGAAAGACTTTTTTTTTGGATAGGCGTAACTTCTTAGGGAAGGGTTTTTAAAAAAAAATGTATAGCAAAGACCCCTATTGATTTTCATCAGAGAAGCGCCCTTAAATTTTTTCGGTGTTATTTAGATATATCCTGTATATTTTATTGAAAGCTTAATATGAAATTTACGGCGCGTTATATTATAATATAAATTTTTCTTTTTTTATTCTTAACTTAAATGCAGAAAAAAAATTATACGACAAAATTTGGGCGGTGACATGAATTTAATATGAATTATTTAAAATATACTCCAGTGACGTATTTACTAGGTGGAAACGTAAATATTTTTAAGAACGCCATTGACATTTCTAAAATTCACTTTAGCTCTCTTATTATGCTTTGCATAAAACATTTTTATATAACTAACTCTAATTATTTTCATCGATAGACTATGCCGGTGAAATGTGGCCAAACTTCTAGTAAGCACCCTGTATATATATATATATATATTGTAAACAAAATTTTAACTTTGGCGCACTGTATCCTTTGATGTAACATAAGTTTGATTAAATCATATTATTTTTACTATCTGCTAGTGTTCTATGTACCACTACTTAAGTGACACTCTGTATAACAAAATAGATTATCATTACAAACGATTTCACGTTTCATCACTTTTAAGTTTTTTTTATAAAATGCAAAGAAATCTTAATCCATCTCGATTCTAGTACGTTTCGTTTTTCCATAGCTCATCATTAGTGACAGTTGCAAAAAGCTAATAGCAGCGACTTGAAAATGAACCAATTACGGACACGGTGAAAAGAATTTTTTTGTTAAAATAACTTAAGCTATTTTAAATAGCACTGCTATTATTATGTCGTTACTTAACAATACCTTTCGATTTTCTATCACAACGTGCAAATCCTCACACGAGCTCTGGTAAAACCAGATAATTGTTTCTTTTCTTGTGACGCCAGAAACATGCCGTCCCTACTTTCTCCGAAACACCCCACTCAAAAATACTCTCAAAGTACCCCCACCTCCTGATTGTCGTTTATCCCGCGGAATTTGAACGAAATGAGTTTAGTCTTGTTGAAGCTATTGACACATTTTTCTAAACAATCGCAGAATATGACTTCTAAGGACTCGAAAACCGTGGTAGTGGCCAATGGGGCGAGTGATGGAGGAAAAGTTAGTGTGGCTGGGAAATTACCCGCAGAAATAGGGACAGATTACAGCTTCAAGAGGGACATAGTCTGGAAGAATGCTTTAGGATTTCTGGTTTTACATCTTACTGCCCTGTATGGATTGTATCTGTGCCTATATGCTCATACTGCTACAATATTTTGGAGTAAGTCATGTTTTTAATAAAGTTTCTGTAGATTACATCTAATTATTTTGCCACCTACGAAAAGAATTATCAAAGTTTAATAGATAAATATTCAGGGTATAATTAATATTGGTTTCTACTTGAATAAAGGAATGGTACAAAGTAGAGTAACATTTATATTTTAAATTTTCGCTTGTGTTGAGATCTCAGAAACTTGTTCTTATTAATATGCTCGTACATTGACTTCAAATGTTTAGGGTTTCAAGATATTTAAAAAAAGAAAATATGTGTTTTAAAAAAAACCCACTTTACTAATTTTCACGCATGTCACCAAATTTCTTTTAAATGCGAAAACTTTATTTCTAATGTAAGTATCAGTAAAGTAGCTCATATAATTCACTTGTTGCATTT
The DNA here is from genome assembly GCA_037114965.1 of Monochamus alternatus. NCBI lineage: Eukaryota > Metazoa > Arthropoda > Insecta > Coleoptera > Cerambycidae > Monochamus > Monochamus alternatus. Next base: position 38,914,433 of record CM073435.1, read on the forward strand.
CAAAACTTAGGTATACAGGGTGTCCAGAGTACAAGTACCGATGCTAAAGGTGCTTCCATACTGACCGAAAGCAACAAAAAAAACTCTTAATGTCTAATACAAATAGTTTTTCTACAAATGCATTTCAAAAATAAAATACTACAATAAAATTAAAAACTGTATTATGAAATTACCAACTAAAGATAAATAAAAGTTCCTGTAACGTTGTTTTTTATATTAATATTAATGAAGTAAAACAATTGAAGTTTTCCAGAAAATCCTTAAAAAGTATACGTATTGTAACGTATGACAACATTGCAATCTATCTGCTATCTATAGTGCGTTTTGTTTTTCTGTACTTAGTGCTTGCTTGATATTTGTGAGCGTACATAAATAAAAATTGTGAGCGACGTTGCCTCATATTAAAGATATATTTGCTGTCATAATCCTGTTGCTGTTGATCAGAGATAACAATAATTGTTAGCTGAAATATGTTTTGTTTGGAACAATTTATCATACAGCACAATAAAGGCACTCATATTCCGCACACTCTGTATGTTGAAAAATTTCTGGAAACAAGTAACCTCTTGGTGCTCAAAATTTCTTTGACAAATAAACACTCAGTATATCATCTTTTCAGTTCCGGAGAAATTTTGAAAACGTTAGTACAGCACCAGGTTGTAATATAGAATTCTTACAGTAAACCAATAAAGCTGTTTCTGCAAATTACAGTGAAAGCTAAATTTATTACATTTAAAAAAAAAATACTACCACATAATCTTTTAATATTTTTATACCTATTTTAACTAGCGTGCATCTAAATTAAATCATTAAAAGTTTAATTAAATTTGTCAATGAAAAATATATTGAAAATGACAAAAGACGAGTCATGTTATTCTGCTTTAACGAGAAAGTCCACAATTTTTAAAATTTGAATGAAATATATCATTTTTATATGCACTTTAGTTTAAAATTATATTTTAAACAGTATGATGTCAAAATATTGACATCACACTCAATATTTCTTGGGTACAAATTAGTCTCATCAGTTGTTCCTAAACCATGGTAAAACGAGTTTAATTCATAGGTCAAGGTAATCAGTTCTTTTAAATTAAATAGTATACTCTAAATGTACCCTTAGTTTCCTTATTCATTCTGGAAACATATTCTAACATGTAACTATCTTGATTTTAAAGTGTTGAAATCTCAGTATATCTCTATATTTACGAATGAACATGAAAAATAAATGGAAATAAATATATACAGGGTTGTCACTTTTACAATGTCAAATAGGTAGCGATCCTAGGAACGCATTTGTATGCTTTTCATTTTTCTGAAAATGGCTTAAAAATAGAAAAGTTCATTTTCCTTTTCTTTTCATAACTTTTTTATTTTTGAAGAAATAATGTTATGAAATTTGGTACCCTTGTTTTGTATGTCATAAGTTTTCCAATAGAAGAAAAAAGCGATATCAAAGTCATAAGTAAATCAAAAGTTAGCTATGAAATTTTGGGAAGCTAGTAGGCGTAGAATTTTGTTTTCACTTTCCTTGGAAAGCTTATGGCGAACAATATAAGTATGAAATTTCATAACATTTGCTTTAAAAATAAAAAAGTTGTGAAAGGACGCAGTTTTTTAGTTTTCAGTGTTTCAGGAAATACACAAAATATCTCATATTTCTTTTCAAAAAATTGAAGAATATAAAAATGTGCAAGTGACCACCTTGTATCTCTTCAATTCTCATATACAGAGTGATTCATTTGAGAATTCGCACCATAAAAATCTGAATTTATTTTTTCTTACATAAATTAACAATTTATTTAACTGATATTAGAATATTTGTTTTCATACATTTACCGCTGCCAATGAGATATCCTCGTAAAGCGAATAAAAAATAACTATTCAAATAAATGAAAATAACTTAATGGAACGTGAAAAAAGATGACCGTCGTCAATTAGAATCTAAAAAAAAATTCTAAGTACTTAATTGATAAAAATTTTAAATTTCTAATATTCAAGTAGTCAAACCCATACATTTTTACGTTTAAAATAAGTATTCTGGATATGAGATTGTTTACTTTTGTTAAGTATGTGAAAATAACTTAAAATGTGGGGTTAGAATAGCAATTTAATGTGTGTCTTACAAAGGCTTTTTAAAAGTTATTATTTTCCTTGAAGAGAATTTAAATAGTTAAAGTACATAAACAAAACATCAAGAATTTTATTTTCGACATTACTTTCGTTATACGTGTTTTATTTTTCGAGATTTCTCTACACCACAAATTTAATAATTAAACCTTAAAGGAATCATTCGTGATTACAAACTTTTTTCTCATTGTAAACACCGCTAAGTGAATCAAGCTGTATACCTAAATTAAAATATTTTAGAAATAGCTACACTATGTGGAAAGGGTAACAGGAAACGTAAAAATAAACAATTTTCATTAAGCAACCTGCTGCTGTCCTATTTTCTAGAAAGTGTGTCGAAAACCTTTAGCTTGATCCTATACACCAAACATGTTACATAAATCAGCTGTTCGGTATGAAATAAATTTCAAGGTCATATAAGTCTAGCTCGTGTCTATCGTGACGTTATGATGCAATGTTGTGATACTCGGACAACAGGGTCGTCCGTGAAATGTTGTGTTCCTTTTTCTGTCCATTGTTTTTCCTGCCCCAGGTTGCTTGATACAGTTTGTTAAATTTCCTATAATATTTTCTGTTATTCAAACGCTCTTACAATTTTATCTGTAGTTTTCTAATATAATATTTCTCTTTATTTAGTGGTCTTTGTCGCGTTGGCATCTGGAGAAGGAGTTACAGTAGGAGCTCACAGACTCTATTCGCACAAATCTTTTAAGGCGACGTTTTCTTTGAGGCTGGCTTTAATTCTCCTGCAAACGATAGCGGGCCAGGTAAGTGGTTGAATTTTATTTTTGTTAAAATTTAGGTTACCTAGTGTAGTCGAATTCTACGCGTATGACGTAGGCAACGCTTAAATATCAGAATTCGGTTTCGCAGCGTCATTGTTATACAATCCAAATCCGTGTTCCTATCAGTTCAACCACGAGATCACAATCAACCCATATATTTGGTAATTTTTAAGTAATAGAGATTATATCTGTATTTTAAATTCATGAGAAGACCCTGGATAGAGAAAGAGACATGGCAAAGTCTGCTTGCTCTTCTCGGAAGAGGCTTTAAAATTAACAGAATGGGGAAATTGCATGATTTTGCTAAAGAATGTATTATTTTAATCGAAATGGCGACAAATTCGTGGAAAATAAGCTTCTAAACGGTATTTAAAAATTTAGTCTGGCCACGTCCCCTCAAAACGGTCGCCGCCACGGTCTAGACCAATGACGTCAGACGCCGTTCGCACGTGTACTTAAATGAAGCATTGTGGTTTAGTTCATATATGTATACGGTTTACATGCTTTTGCAAAACGCAGTACACGCGTTTAGTAGAGTTAATTGCATTATGCCATTATGCACGATTACAGCATACAGCGCCTAATGAAAAATATTTGACCATGCCAAAAATTGAAAACAAAAATATAGGGGGTAGGGTAAATGTGTAGGGCGATGAAAGGAGGCATTGCAACATTGTTTGTTTGTGAAGACCATTTTAATTAAGTTTTATTGGAAATACAATACCGGTTTAAGGTCACAGAAAAAATTAAAATGTAAAGTTGTAAAAAATTAATTAAACTTTTCTATTAAGCTATCAGCTACCTATAAAGGGCGTTTAGAAAGTCGATGGTAAAGCAAACTTACAATTTTTATCATTTATTGTTCTGTATTTGCCCCTATTATGATGTTGAATGTTACTTGAAGCACCTGTTTTATTATTAAAACATAACAAACAATATAAATCAAAATCAGTAGTAAATAGCAATAAAAATGTATTAAATTAATTTTAAAAAATTAATAAATATTAAATATCATTACTTTCTATGGTACTTACCGAACAGCATTGTCGCCGTAATTGTCACGAGCGGATCTATATTGTAAAAAAAGGAATAAGTTACGTTTAACAATACCGTAAGTTCGCCACATCACCACTAATAATTATCGTATTACCTACTCAGTATTTAATGCCACAAAAATGCAAGAAACAAACGCCTGTTTGCATCACTAGCACCGTAACCTGCATCTGCATCCACAGAAACAAACCGCGCTGGAAGGCGTGTAACGTAACACCAATGATATCGCGTTTTCCACCACGTGGTTTTGTTTACATTCTATGGCAATTTATTAATATTTTAATTATTATATGATTATTGTCGCAAGAGATATGTTCTGACCTTTAATATGTTTGAAATATTACCCTGTAAAACATTTCACACCAATATAAAATTCTTAGAATTTTCCCATTCGGGAAATATGGGATGTCATTAAAAATATATAAGAAGTAACAGTTCCCACTAGGTAAATAAATGTTTTGCGAGGACTTTAATAAATCATTAAGGTCACTGTGATTTTGAAACAGTGAGGTGGTTTACTACTTCATATACTGAAATTAGGGGAGAAATGCTTATTCGAAAAGGTAAAAATGGCAAACTTGACAAATTTTTTAATGATCTGAGGAAAATCGCACCGTAAAGCAAATATTTGTGTCAGTTCTGCTATTTTTAAATTCTATAGTGTTGTGTTTATAATGTATAAAAATTATAACACAACGTCTTGACAATGACTGGAATAAAAAAGTCTTACATCAAAAACTTTCTTTACGTACTTTTTATGTAAATTAACTACCACAATTCGCAAAAAGTGCCAAAATATGAACACCTATCCTGTTAATCCATGCAATACGAACACGACTGGCGTATTGCGTCTAGCATTCCTTAAAAAACATTAAAAGAGTACAACAAAAAATAACCCGAACATTTTAGGCAATCTTATTTAGGACGGTCGAGCTATTATTGTTTAAAAAAACATGTTAATATCTCATGATTTGGTCTTTTACCTAGACCAATATTCACTAAAGCATGAAAGGGTGAACATTAACCAATAGGTTATAAAGTTTTTTGGGCTAATGTATCAGGGTATTTAAAGTAAAAAGTATAAATCATTTGCAGGTTACGTTTAAAAATATGTGTACGTAAAGATGGAACTTCTTGAGATAATATGCTATTTCAAACTATTTCTGAAATATAACGCATAATAAATATAAATAAAACAAAAATGTGAAAGAAATATACATTAAAAATAGATATAAATATGTAATTAAAAAGCAATGGCTCCAAGATGACCATGTGAACATCAATAATTTTTGTTGGGTGTAAAATATGCATTGTAATAAATCGTTCCAATTTTTTGCAATTAAGAAGTAACAATATTAATTTTATCCTTTGATTCTTCTTGTTACAGCAGCTGTTGCAATTTGTATTCAGACTATGTTTTTATCCTGGTATTTTACTTGACTTTTTGGTCAGAAATAAATGATTTTCTTATCATTACTATGTGCATGTTAAAAATGTATCTATTCAACGTAAGAAAGAGGCTTGTATTAGTAAAACGTTGATTTACCCGATATTATAATACTAACAAAAATTCTAATTATGATACAGATTATACAGTTTTATTGGTTGATTCCTCTCAGTGGCACGAGTGGACTACATACAGAGTGTCTGGAATATGAGCACAGTAATTGTAAGGGCTGATCAAACAAATAACTCTTATGAGAGAAATATTCAAAACTAATAGTTTTCTATAAATATATTCCAAAAATTCATATAGAAACAAATAAAAATGCAATATAAATACAAAATTACTGTACAAATAAGCATTCTCTTACATAGTGGCCATAAATAATGTTTGCTAGTTTTCGCTTATCTTGAAAAAGATAACATGTCAGGTAGCGAAATTTTTAGAATTAGTAACTTCACTAGATAAAACGCACATTGACGTATTATGATATTTAATGAGTTTTTCATGTTCCTGTTTAAAAATATTCATTAATGTCCTGGTTTTCTATAGATATCAAAAGTGTAACACACTTAAATAGAGACATATACTTTGATGTGAATTTATAATTGTTATCACAGTATTACATAAATTTTGTATAATTATTTTAGTATTTAAATATATTTAAAAAATAATATGACATTAAAAAAGCATTAAAAACGTATCTAAATAAGTGCGTTAATAAGGCTTTCTTTTTCTCAGATGTGAGGTGAAAAATTCATGTAATCTGGTATAATCAACTTCTGCCATGGTAACTTTAATTCGTTTCAAAGTAGTCTCGGAATTGTGTGACCGAATACGAAAATTATAGTGTTTTATGAATTCAGAATCTCTACTAGTTATTTCAAGTCTTTTAAGAATGTACTTAATTCAATTCTTTGCATCTTTTGCAAAATTATAAAAAGGTCTAATGAATGAATTAATTAATTCATTATTATAAAATAGGATGTTTTCAAATTTGGAAAATCGCGATAAGTCATATATATTTCTGATTACAAATATAAGAAACAGCTACCTATATCTGAAAAAACTAACAAAAAGTTAACACAACAGTTTCACGTAAATATTTTATTTCATAAGAAGCTTTGGTATTTAGATTTGTCAATTTATGTCGCAATGATCAGTATAACAGGTGTCATACATGTACGTTTTTAGAAAAAACGAACTGTTATTAAGTCAGAAGTAAAACATTCAGGTAGGTCCATATTTAAGAAATAAAGTTGATAATGGACCCAAAGAATCAAAACCTTGAATACTGATTTCTATTCTGTATAATAGAAAAAGTGGCAATTTGAAAGTGCGATTAGTTTGGAACAATTTTTTTCAATTAATTTCAATAAAATTTCATTACATTATTTTCTGATGTTATTCTCAGAAGTTTTCGGAATTTTTTAAATGTCATTTACTTGACCATCAAAATACGAAGATTTGTCTCAAATAAAATGTTTGTATTGAACTTGTGAGACGAGTGTGAAACCCCTGTACATGCTATACCTACTTCAACAATGAAAGGCATAAATTTTGATCCTTGATTATTCTGACCATAAATATTCATTAAGTACATTTGTTCTTTACATTAAATCCAAAAATCTTCTAGTCGGTATCCAAGAAAGATTTATCAAGGACACGGAATCTCAGACATCCTTTGCATTCAGCCAGTACATACCACGCGTGCTTTTCCTCCAAGTTGCAACCTTCAAACGACAGTGCAATCTGATCTTACTCATACTCAGCATGTCATTTATTCTTTTCTGCTAAGGAGGTTCCAAGATGTTCTTCGTTTGAGTCTTCAGATACCTTATTTCTACGCTCATTTGCTTTTTAGTTTCCTTCAATTCTTTCATATTGTGGCAGTCATACTGGATTCTAACTGCTGATGGTATTTGCTAGTTTATTTGCCAGTAGACAATCTCAAACAAATTTTGAAAACACCTTGTCTGAGTCTAGGGTTGTTATTGCAGTCTGATTGTCTGATAATATATACACAGGCGAGTTTATGTGTATAGTCCGCCTCCCTAAGTATGTAGGAGTGTCTAAAAGGTACTTAGTGAAAATTTAAGTCTAGAAAACCATAGAAAAGGTTCTTTTGTCAGCTGAATCTCAATCCTATTACCTGCTCCAGCTCCACTTTCAATGCCTATTTTATAATCATCCAAAAAACAACCTCAGACTCCATCTTTCCGGTGGCTCGTATATCTCGTTTATCTTTATTTGAATCCCCAACAGCGGTTGGAAGATGAATTCTGAAATCATTGTGTAAGAAAAACATGTTTTTATGAATTTGAACACCCTGTAGTTTTGTAGTAGGCATTTGGAAACAAAGGTTTATTTGACTAATTATTTTCCTTTGGCGAGAAGTTTAGGTCAAAATACCTATAATTATAATTATATTCCGTCAGTAGTACTTATAGGAAGAAAGAACATTGGGTAGAACTCTCTCTTCTGTAGCTACTCTAATATATTAAATCTTTTGTATTAATTTTGATGAATAAATAGATACCTTTTTTATATTTTACTTAATTATTAATAACGATTAAGTGTACATTTCTCAAGTAGAAAAGGTGGGAAAAATGTTTTTCTATTCCGAAATGACATACACCGTGGCACAAAGAAGTTGAAGCGGTTTAAATGAATCCTAATGCGATTTTCAAATGTCATTTGTTTTCGAGTAATGACGTCATCGATTTTTTTTAAAAGGCAGCATCATATTTTTTTCCTTGATTCTGAAAGATCGTTTAATTCTCTATCAGACAGTACTAAAATTTTACTCTCTTACATAGGAAAGTTTTCGAGTAAATGATGATTGAATGTTAGAAAACGTACATTTTATATATAAAAAGTAACAATTCTGAGGTATGTAACATAAAATACAATTGATTAAATTTTATACTTAAATTAAATGTTCGAGTTCCCATCCATTAACTTCTTGACAATGCACAAGTCTGTGAAGAAATTCTTCTTGGACATTATGAATGATTTCTGGGGTAATAATAATAATAATAATAATAATAATAATATCTTTATTCCTTAAGACAAATATATACATTTGTATCGGAATTGTCAACAAAAAAGAAAAAAACATGTTAAAATATAATATAACACAAACATTTAAATTAATAAATTTAATTATTTACATTTAAAATAATCGTCAACAGTATAAAAACATTTTTCTAACAGATAAATATTAAGTTGTTTTTTAAAACATGATAGATTTGGAGAATCTTTTATAAAATTTGGCAACTTATTATACATATATAAACCCAAGTAAGGTGGCGACTTAAAAGTTACATTGTATTTAAAATGTTTAATATGATATTTGTTTTTTTGACGTGTATTTACATTATGTATATCACTATTTAAAACAAAATCCTTTCTTTTTGTGAAAACAAAAGTACATAGTTCATAAATAAGTATACAAGTTAATGTTAAAATATTAAATTTTTTAAAGAGCATCTTACATGAGGTGTTCTGAGAAGCTCCATAAATACATCTTAAGATCCTTTTTTGCGCCTTAAATACACTCAGTGACTGAGCTGAGCTACCCCAGAAGGATATCCCATATCGTAGCCTAGAAGACACTTGAGCATGGTATACCTGAACAAGTTGATCAATTGTCAGTACTATTTTTAGGTTACGAAACAAGTAACAAAGTGAATTCAATGTAGAAGTCAATTGAGTACAATGTAATGACCACGAAAGGCAATCATCGATCATGATACCCAAGAATTTGATATGATCACAAAATTGTAGTATATTGTCGTTTAATTTAATATTTAATTGAGAACAATTCTTTTGCCTATTATGAAATCTCAGGAGATGAGTTTTATCACAATTAAAGTAAAGATTATTTTCATTGTACCAGTCACTAATAATTTTAAAAACATTATTGCATTTCAATTCTAAAACATCATCATTTATGGCAGAAATTAACAAACTTGTATCGTCCGCATACATAACACAAAATTCATTTTTAATTACCATATCTAGCTCATTTACATACAACAAAAATAAAATAGGACCAATAACAGATCCCTGAGGAACTCCTACACTGACATTAACCTGTTTCGATTTGCAATTTCCTCTGTTTGTAATATTAACATATTGTTTACGGCAATTTAAAAATGAGGCAACCCAATTATAAGCTACACCGCGGATACCATATTTATCTAGTTTACATAATAATTTTTCATGGTTAACACAGTCGAATGCCCTGCTGAGATCACAAAAGATCCCAACAGGACACTCGCCAGCCTCCAAGTACTCAATTAGTTTATTATAGAAGAAATAAACAGCAGTTTGTGTAGACAAATTAGAACGAAATCCGTGCTGATTTTTGAAAATATATTACATTGATTTAGAAATTTTAGCAAGCGATCTAAATAGCTATATTCAAAAATTTTAGATAAACCACATGAAATAGTAACAGGCCGATAATTTTCAGCTAATTGAGGATCATGTTTTTTGTAAATGGGCACCACTTTACCCGTTTTCAATAATTTCGGAAAAGTTCCTGTTGAGAAAGATAGATTTACAAGAAATGTAATTGGTTCTATTATGAAATCAAGTATCTTTTTTAATAAATGCATTGGAATATCGTCAAGTCCCGATGAATGTTTATTTTTTAATTTGGTAACTCTGCGTATTTCGTTCCGAATGCGATTTCTTTTAAATTACGTGGTTTATTAATGTACACTTTTGACTTCAAGTATCTCCATAAAAAATAGTCAAGAGATGTAAGATCTGGCGAGCTTGCAGGCCATTCTATCGGTCCGCGTCTGCCGATCCACCTCCCAGGAAAACAGTTGTCCAAAAAATTTCGTACAGGGCGCGCATAGTCGGGAGGTGCACCGTCTTGCTGAAACCATATGGTATCGTCAGGAATGTCAGGGTCATTATCGTTAGGAAAAATTACTGCAAGGACTGGAACAAGGTCATTTTCTATAAACTCTAAATATCTTTGTCCTGTAAGGGTTCCTTCAAAGAAGAAAGGCCCTACTATTCTGTCGTCAACTATTCCAGCCCACACATTTAATTTCTGAGGGTGTTGGGTATGTGCTTCTGCCATCCAATGAGGATTTTGCCGACTCCAATATCTGCAAGTTTGACGGTATACTATACCATTCAGACAAAATGTGGCCTCATCTGAAAAAAGTATTTGCCGGTGTAAATTTCTATTTCCTTGACATAAATCCATTAGAATTTCGCAAAAGTGTAAACGGCGATCGGGATCATCTTCATTGAGTTCCTGGACAAGTTGAATTTTGTAGGGATGATATTTTTCCTTCTTCAAGATACGTAGCACTGTGCTCTGACTAGTGTCATTGTTTAATGCAACCAATCGTGAAGAATTATGAGGATTATCCACCATACTTATCAAAATGTTCTGTTTCTGATTTTCATTAATGCTTAGACGTCCAGGTTTTGGAATATTTACATTGCCAGTTTTTCTAAATTTAGGCTCTACCTTACTGACTGTTGTTTGGCTGATAGGGCGATCTGGATATTTTTCATTAAATAAATCGCAAACTTCCTGCTGAGTTCTAGTCATATTCCCGCATCCGATAAGAATTAAAATTTCAATTCTTTGAGTAACAGTTAAATGTGCCATAATACTTTAAAGTGAATAATAATTTCTATGTCGCTTACAATACTTATTAGAAAGTCGGTGTGACAATGACACTTTGCAAAGATTTTCACCTACGTGATCCATAAAAGAACTATGGAATTCGAAAAACTAAACTTGATAACGTTTTTGCTTTATTTTAATTGATTTACTTTTTCTAACATTCAATCGTCATTTACTCGAAAACTTTCCTATGTAAGAGGGCAAAATTTTAGTACTGTCTGATAGAGAATTAAACGATCTTTCAGAATCAAGGAAAAAAATATGGTGTTGCCATTTAAAAAAAAATCGATGACATCATTACTCGAAAACAAATGGCATTTGAAAATCGCATTTTACGCTGAAATATGTATTTTTAAAATTAAAAATCGACCTGTTCGAGGATTTTTCCCAAAAAATAGATGTTTCGTTTTTATTGTATTTATTCCATACTTTTGGCGCATACTGTATATTAAGTACCTATAACATATTAAATATATATTGTCATTTCTGAATGTATGGATGAGTGGACCTACCACAAGTCAAGTTCATTGACTAGGTAACAAAAAGAGCACTTTCTTCAAAACTACTGAACTAGAAGCACAGCGGTAAATCATTCTTACACTCAACTACATTGCAACACATTGGGCAATGTCAAAGACTTTCTTAAGTTACAAAAATAAATAACTAAAACAATAGCACATTACGTAACAATACAAATTTAGTTGTATAGAAGTTTATAGATGCACGGACAATGGTTGCAATTTCCGAGAATGAGCAAAAAGTAAACGAATGGGTGTTTTTTAAACGTTATTAGTGTAAGTACGAGTTATATTCAAACGCCAACACACCGTGAAGAAATGCTTTCTCTGTAGAACACAACACTGTCAGTAATTTGTACGAATTATTCTTAATAATCGTGTTCCGATACTTTCGTTTAGGTAGCTGTAAAAAAATTAGGTAATATTGGTATTACCAATTCTCATTAGAATATTCTGAACTCTGGGTTACCTACTGAGAGTTTGAGATATCAATTAAAATTAGATCTTAAGTAATGAGGCCACTGAACATTCACTCTGACGTATCGGTCAGTTCATTCGGTTAAGGTTTATTAACCCTGAATCAAATTTTATATGTATATTACTCAAGTATCGCGTTTCAAAGTTATTATTTTTTCAAACAGATGTGGATAAAAGCAACTACGCGTTTGAGTTACAAAACATCGTCCGTAATGCCACGAAACTGTTTAACTAACATTTTAGTAAGTTTACAAGAAAGCATAAATACAAAAGAGATGTCCGTTATCGCGATATATTTAATTTGGCCTACTTCAATAAGTATTTCCTGTATATTGATAGCGGGCAATACTGTTACACCTAATATAATTTAATTGAATTATTATACAGGGTGTCCGGAAAAGACGCGTACAACGGAAGACCACAGACCTGCATTCCTGGATTCAAAATAAGCCTATTTAGCTCAATTTACTTATTTCCAAAACTGCTTCGTTTAACTGCTAGAGAGCGCCAAAGTTCGCGAAAATTTTTTGTTTTTTCCGAATACTTCGAAAACAACTTGATCGATTTTAACCATTCTTGGGCTACGCAGTTATAAGTCTAACCGGCACTTTTTGACATTATTTAAAATCTTTTGAAGTCATTAGAAATATAAGAAAAATCATGTATCATGTAAATATAAGCACATATTTTTTTAACCCCCTGTACAATTACTCTCAGTTCTTTTTTATTAGTAGCTGACTTCATTTATTATTATTATTATTATTATTATTATTATTATTAAAAATTCAATAAGGGCAGAGGACAAAGTCCTATTATGCCCATTACAAGAAAAAAAAAACAACAAATAATATGCCTGTGACAAGTAAGTACATACAATTAATTTACATTTACAATTAATCGGTGTGAGAACTGACAAACAGTAAAAAAATGACCAATAAACACTTAAACTTACAAATAGTAGACAAATGCACAAATTTAATTGAGAAACCAATCTAGCCAAAAGCGATCATATAATTGTCAATCTTATTTTTAAAAGAATTAATTGATTGAGCATCTAATACATCAAGGGGCAAATTATTCCAAAAGTCAAAGTTCCTGTTACTAAGAAAATACTGTCTAGCCCGTGTCTTGAATGATTCCTTTTTTAATTTATATTGGTGTCCACGCAGGCGAGCATCTGTGTTGAGTGGAAAAATTGAAGCTAGGCCGCCAAAGTTGTACTTCAAAATGCGGAACGTTAGAATCAGGTCGCCTCTGAGACGTCGTTGCTGAAACGTTGTAAGATTGGCTAAGTCCAATCTCTCTTCATATGACGGCCTAACAGGGCCAAAACAAAGTCTGGTGGCACGGCGTTGAACTTTCAGTTCAGGGTACCATACTGGACCGGCGTATTCGAGAATCGGACGAACATACGATTTATACAGTCGGCAACACGTATCAAACGACAATTTGGAGAACGATTTTTGTAACAAAAACAGTCTAGCGCTGGCACGTTTGCACACTGCGGCGATATGATCACTCCACGTTAGATTAATGTTCACTGTGAGTCCGAGATCGTTATGTGATAATACGCTCCTGAGCGACTGACCGTTAATGGAGTACGGAAGGTTAGGATTGTTTTTGCCCAGGTGGAGAACAACACACTTATCAGTATTCAAGGGAAGCAGCCAATCGTTGCACCACACCGTCAGGGAGTCCAGATCTTTTTGAAGACTTAAATAATTGCTAGATGGATTAGCATATAATTTCGTATCGTCAGCGTAGAATGACAAAGAGCTCGACAGATGATATGGTATATCGCTTGCATATATAACAAATAACAGGGGACCAAGAACCGAGCCCTGAGGAACTCCACTGGTCACTGGCCAAATATCGGAAAAGGCTTGGCCGACTCTAACTTTGAAATGTCTATTGTCCAAAAAATCAGCTATCCATGAACAGAGTTTGCTCCGAAAAACCAAAGTGATCCAATTTGTGCAAAAGTCTGCGGCGGGGGACTCTGTCGAAAGTCCTAGAGAAGTCAAGATATATTATGTCCATTGGATCTTTCTCGTCAAGAGCTTTAGTCCAGGCGTTGGTACAATGCAGTAAGTTGGTTAAGGTTGAGCGACCATTGACAAAACCGTGCTGCTGCGCAGGAATAATATTCCTATCTAGCATGAACTGGCTCATTTGTTTAGCGATAATCGATTCCATTACCTTGCAGACAACCGGTAGCAAACTAATAGGACGATAATTATTCACATCAAGCTTATTTCCCTTCTTAAATATGGGCGTGACAGAGGCAAGTTTCCACATCGAAGGTACATAACCCTGCTCAAAACAGGCGTTCATTAATTTGGCTAATGGGTGAGATATCGATTCCGCACATTTCTTCAAGAGGAAAGGAGATAAACCGTCAAGGCCAGGTGAAGAGTTACTACGGAGGTCCAATAGACGAGCTTTTATTTCATCCGCCGAGAAGTGAATGTCATTAAGCGAGAGCTGAGTACGTGCCGTAATTGGTTGGGGAAGGTTATTGTGTAACGGTTCATTGGCAAAAGCTCTTGAGAAACACATAGCTAGATTTTCAGCAGTTTCGAAATTAGATGTACATAGGCGACCGTCGAACTTTTGAAGTAAAGGTATTGACACCTTAGAGGAGAGAGTAGACCGAATGTATTTGAAGAATTTTTTGCTATTGCCGCTACTTGCTATTGACTCTTCGTATATTTAGAAACTTTTTTTTATACATTCAGAATTTTGAATAGATGAGTAGTTTAGGCAGAAAAAATATTTTTCGTATGTCAACAATATCAGCATTCCTTCTGCAACAAATAACGAAGTACCTACCAGAAGTTGTCTCTGATATTTCAAGTATCAGTTGTGTGTCAAATCTAATCAGGTACTGAAATTAATCTCTCGGTTTATTCTTCTTGCTCAATTACTTAGTTACTTTAGATCTCACTTTATTTGTTGTTGCTATTGTTGTGTTTGTTTCTGTTCCTCATTTTTCAATATTTCATCATGGATACGTATACATATTCCGAACAAGTAGATATGCTTTTGGTTTATGAATTTTGTCAAGGTAACGGCCGCAAAAGTGTTAGGGTCTACATGGACAGATTTCTTCATCGACAAGTGCCAAATGATCAAACTTTTGCCAACATCGAAAGGCGACTTCGCGAATTTGGTTCCTTCCACCAAATGAATGCGGTTCAAGGGTGTCAACGTACTACGAAAATAGAAGAGAATCAAAAATTAGTGCAAGACGCATTGGACATGAAATACGGATACCAAAAACCATAGATGTTTTGAAGGAGCAGTTACTACATCCGTAGCACATTCAATAGGTACATTAATTACTACCCATTGATCCTGAAAAACGTTTAGCATTTTGTAATTTTATACAAGATCAAAGAGCCCATGATATCAACAGATGAGCATGTTTTACTAGGTCAGGAATTAGTAATAACCATAACAAACACGTTTATGCTGATGAAAATCCGCAAACGTGCTCTACCACTTAACCCTTGAATTACAATAATAGCTAATTTATTTGTCGCATCATTGAGCAGACAAATTTAAGGTATTTTTAAATCACAAATAAAGAATATAAATAAGCGAGTTTAATACAATCAATAATAGAAATAACAGGTTTCTGATTGAAAATGAAAATAATATATAAAATAATATTAATAATAACAATTATACAACTTAATAATTAGTAAATAGAGTGACAGGCTAGACGAGAAGGACAGTTAACAATATGACAAGTAATTTATTTATTAAAACCATATTTTGAAAATTTTATATACTGTTCTCAAACAATAATTTTTTTACACAGATTTTAAACTTGGCATCGTTGAATAAATGAATATGTTGAGGAATTTTGTTGTAAAATTTACTAATAATAAACTTATAACTCCTTTCATTCAATGATGTTTTATGATGTGGAGGAGTAAGTAAGCCTTTAAATTTTACATTTAGATTGTGTACATCAGTCCTAAATATAAGCTTATTATATAGATAAGGTGGAGTTTTGGTAGTTATAATTTTATGAAACATACATAGCGAGTGCAGCTTTCTACGGTTGTGCATTTTCAGCCAACACAATTCAGACAGTTTGTGCGTAACGTGATCATATTTCCTTATCCCATATATAAATCGAATACAAGAGTGTTGAACTCGTTGGATGCGCTTTACAAAACTTTGATCCAGACATGGTCCATATCTGTCTCTTCTAATTTCCTGGCGAGGTCAGGTGTGCCGCAAGGATCCAATCTTGGTCCATTATTTTTCTTAATTTTTATTAATGATTTACCAGAGCTTGTTTCTTCTCATTGTCTTCTCTATGCTGATGATTTTAAAATATACAGGCAGATCAAAGATACGAGTGACTGTCAAATTCTGCAAGCGGATTTGGATGTCGTTTATGACTGGACACAAAAGAATAAGTTAGATCTAAATTTTAGCAAATGTTACATCGTCTCTTATACGCTTGCTGTTAAACCAAAAGAATTTAATTACCTTATCAATGCTCAAATTATAAACAGGTGTATTCAGATAAAGGATTTAGGTGTCACTTTCCAGAATAATTTCAAATTTGATATACATATAAATAATATTTGTAAAGAAGCTAATAAAATGCTAGGTTTTGTAAGGCGTACTACTTATAATTTTAAAAATATAACTTCTATATCTTATTTATATAAAGTTTTTGTACGTTCTAAGCTAGAATATTGCTCTGTTTTATGGTGTCCATCAAAGCAAAATCAAATTAAGCAGATAGATACAATATAGAATAAGTTTGTCAAATATTTGTATTTTAAGAAATACAATGTCAATCCAGGTTTTGTGCATTATGAACCTCTCAGAAAGGAATTCGGTTTGTTGCAGTTGCAGTCACGGAGAACAATAAGCATGCTAACATTCATGTATAAAGTTTTAAGTTGTAAGTTAAACTCGAGTTATTTATTAGCTCAGCTTAATTTTTATGTGCCAGATCGCCGAGTTCGTCCTACTAGACATACTTTCTATGTAGCTCAGAGTCAGTCTTTAATAGGAGTTATAATGTCGACATATAATCAGTACCAGGGTCAGCTTGCTTTTGGCATTTTTGATGTCAGTCTGGGTAGTTTCAAAAATAAAGTTTTACAATTGTTCTAAAATCCTCCATATACCTGTAAGTCAAGTATTTATATTATATTATACATTCCAAATTCTATTATGTGCCTATAGTTTATAGTTTATTCAAATTTATAATTTTATGTTAAATATAGAAACATGTAATTAGGTTAACACCTGTATGTTTCTTTAAATAAATAAATATACTGAGTCACAATAACTGAATTGACTTAGAACAAGAATGTCACAAAGCATTTTTTTTGTATCATAATTTAAATAACCGCGATGTGGGTATAACAATCTTAAAGAGGCATAGGCTTTCTGAATGAATTTGGTTACTTGATCTATAAACCGTAATGTGTTATCAAGGACCAAACCAAGATTTTTTACACTGTCTAATATTTGCAAGCGTGACCCCATTAAGGTAATAACCTTAGATTTATTTCCAAATAAAATTGCAGCAGATTTATTTGGATTAATAACCAATGAATGCTGCAAAGACATTTCACATATATTATTTAAGTCAGTGACAATTTTATGATTAGCTTGATCATAGTTATTTGCTAAAAATGAAAAGTAAATCTGCGTGCAATGGCGAACAAATTTGACAAACTGGCTCGTATATATTGTGAATAATAAGGGGCCTAAGATTGATCCCTGTGGAACTTCGCAATGAAGTGCTCGAGATTGGGCAAAATTATTAGATATCCTAACAGTTTGCATACGATTCTCAATATATGACTGTAGTTATAAGGTAGCTTCATTACTTACTCCACACGACTTGAGTATGGCAATCAAAATCTCATGATTTATGGCGTCGAAGGCTTTGCTGAAGTCAAGTAATATCATAGCTATAACTTTACCATCATCAATTGCTTGTATAACATCATCTATAATATGCATCAAAGCTGTTGTACAATTAAAACCCGATCTGAAACCTGATTGGGTACCAGGCAAAATACTTATAGGTCTTAAGTCGGAATATGTTTTAGGATCACTAATTTTGGGTAACGGTATTATTATTGCATGTTTCCGTAATGTTGTAAATTTTTTTTCTATAAACATAGTGTTTATAATATGCACGATATATTTTACTACATAAGGGCAGCACAATTTAATCAAATTAATCCCGATACCGTCAGAACCACAAGCTGAATTCTTTAAATTTACTATAACACTAATTACTTCATCTACAGAAACCATTGAAAATTCAAAATGAGTATTAGATATGGTATTTTGTTCATAGTAATTAATTATATTTCTATTATCTACATTATTATTCTTAGGAATAGCATCTATAAAATAATTATTTAATTCATCCGGATCTTGTATTTATTAAATAAAATATAAATGAGAGTTTTGGAATTTTCATTATTTGTTGCAGAACGAATGCTGATATTGTTGAGATCTGAAAAATTTTTTTTCTGCCTAAACCACTAATCTATTCAAAATTCTGAAAGTATAAAAAACGTTTCTAAATAAAGTCAGCTACTAATAGAAAAAAACTGAGAGTAATTGTACAGGGGGTTAAACAAATATGTGCTTATATTTGCATACATGATTTTTCTTATATTTCCAATGACTCCAAAAGATTTTAAATAATGTCAAAAAGTGTCGGTTAGACTTATAACTGCGTATCTCAAAAATGGTTAAAATCTATCAAGTCGTTTTCTAGATATTCGGAATAAACAAAACGGCTAAACGAAGGAATTTTGGAAATAAGTAAATTGGGCTAAATCGGCTTATTTTGAACCCAGAAGTCTGTGGTCTTTCGTTGTACACGTCTTTTCCGGACACCTTGTATATTAACACCGTCGTATTGAAATAGTATTTTATCAAACCAAACAATTTTAAACATTTAATAACTATCTAAAGAATACCTACTTTTTTAAATATAAATTGTACATGAAAATAATCTTATAAATTTATTTTTTCTACTCCCTACATGGAAAATACTATTTTACTCCATCATTTCAGGAAGGAAAGTAATACTTTTCCTCCCTCGGTAAAAAAGAAATTTCACAGAAAACAAAACTAAATGTTTTTAAATCAATACATCGTACAATTCTGACATTCGGCTGTAAATCATGGGTTCTATCTAAAAGACAAAAAAGCAAAATACAAGCAATAGAAATGAAATACTTACGAAGAATAAAAGGTATAACAAAGGAAGGCAAAATAAGAAATGTTAAGGTTAGAGAGGATTTATTGAGAAAAATCCTAATTCAGGTTGTGTTTTTATTGCTTAAAAAAGAATCATCTGCTCCATGTTAAAAATCCGAAACAGTCATGTAGTATTTTATAAAATTTAACATATAACCCCGCTTGTTTATATACAGATTATGTGTTTATGTATATAGAAATAAGAAAAGCATTGATATTAATAAAGATATGCACAATATAACTCGAGATACGCTGGTGCATTTTCCTTGCTGCTTGGATCCAAAATGTTTTAATGGTTTACCAAATTATGTTAGGTATTATACCGCTGTATACATTTTTAAACGAAGGTTAAAGTTATATTTGCTTGATGCCTTTACAGTATGACAGAATTTTTAGATTATTAAACTATTTTTTGTCAGAATAGTATGACGAATTCTATACATGTACAATGTCTTAATGGACCTATTAATATAAAAATGGCCCCAACGTAAAAAAGTATCATGATTTACCTCTTGTATTTTGTTATTTGTCACAAATACTTCGTATTTAAAGTATACGAAGCAAGTCAACGCGTTTAGTATAATTTTCATGTCCTTATTTTAGAACTGCCTTTACATTTGGGTTCGAGATCACAGGCAACATCACAAATTCAGCGATACTGATGCAGACCCGCATAATGCCCACAGAGGGTTCTTCTTTTCCCACGTGGGATGGTTGATGAGCAGAAAACATCCGGCTGTCATCGAAAAGGGCAAGACCATAGACATGTCTGACTTGGAAGCAGACTGGTTGGTGATGTTCCAAAAAGAGTAAGTGTAATAAATCATAATATTATTTGAATATAGTCATTTCTTTCTTTAGGACAACTGAGATTTTGAACGCCTTCTATAAATAAATTATAGGATTAATATCCAGAAAGAGAATTTTTTTCACTTACATTTTTTTAGAGAAAATTCAGTCATACATGTTGTGTCCAAAATATGAATGCTTTTATTTTGCTGGATGATAAATTGTACCACTAAACATTACAATTTTTTTCTCTCTGACCAACGGTAACAGAATTATGACAGCAAACAGGTCTTGAATATATGATAACGCCGCTTACATACCATGTCAGGATTGTGGGGTATTTGTTTATAATAATTACAAATACACCTGAACATATTTACTGTGAATGGTTTTCTGTTCAGAACAGAATAAAATGTGATATAGTTATAAGTGTTCAAAATGACTTATGGTGCGAAAAGCGTTTACCATACAAACGTGTCGTAGGCAGAGAGTTTTGGTCAAATTCAACATACATTAACATGTCATGCAGCTGGTCATGATTACTATAAATTGTTCCATTTTTGTTTATGTACACTCACAAATATCAAGTAAGTACTACGTACAGAAAAACCAAAGGCACTAGCAACAATACTACTTTTACTAAAGTGCATTTAAATTAACAGCAGCAGGTGATAGATTACAAATTACGTTACAGGAGCTTTTACGTTATATATTTTTATTTTTCAAATGTATTTGTAGAAAAGTTTTAGACATTTTTTTCATAAGAGCTTTTTTTTGTTGCATTTGATCAGATTTACAAGCCCCTTCAGTATCGGTATTTATATCCCGGACAGCCTGTATAGTCTATCTGAAAAAAAAGAAAACGTGCAAGAAACAAGGAGGAAAATAACGTAGTTACTTATACAGTATGCGCCAAAAGTATGGAATAAATTCAATAAAAACGAAACAATTATTTTTTGGGAAAAATCCTCGAACAGGTCGATTTTTAATTTAAAAAATACATATCTCAGCGTAAAATACGATTTTCAAATGTCATTTGTTTTCGAGTAATGACGTCATCGATTTTTTTTTAAATGGCAACACCATATTTTTTTCCTTGATTCTGAAAGATCGTTTAATTCTCTATCAAACAGTACTAAAATTTTGCCCTTTTACATAGGAAAGCTTTCGAGTAAATGACGATTGAATGTTAGAAAACGTAAATTTTATCCATAAAAAAGTAACAATTCTGAGGTATGTAAAAGAAAATACAATTGATTAAATATTATACTTAAATTAAATGTTCGAATTTCCATCCACCAACTTCTTGACAATGCGCAAGTCTGTGAAGAAATTCTTCTTGCACATTATGAATGATTTCTGGGGTAACTCTGCGTATTTCCTCCCGAATGCGATTTTGAAGTTCTTCTAAATTACGTGGTTTATTAATGTACACTTTTGACTTCAAGTATCCCCATAAAAAATAGTCAAAAGGTGTAAGATCTGGCGATCTTGCAGGCCATTCTATCGGTCCGCGTCTGCCGATCCACCTCCCAGGAAAACAGTTGTCCAAAAAATCTCGTACAGGGCGCGCATAGTGCGGAGGTGCACCGTCTTGCTGAAACCATATGGTATCGTCAGGAATGTCAGGGTCATTATCGTTAGGAAAAATTACTGCAAGGGCTGGAACAAGGTCATTTTCTAGAAACTCTAAATATCTTTGTCCTGTAAGGGTTCCTTCAAAGAAGAAAGGCCCTACTATTCTGTCGTCAACTATTCCAGCCCACACATTTAATTTCTGAGGGTGTTGGGTATGTGCCTCTGCCATCCAATGAGGATTTTCCCGACTCCAATATCTGCAAGTTTGACGGTTTACTGTACCATTTAGACAAAATGTGGACTCATCTGAAAAAAGTATTTGCCGGTATAAATTTCTATTTCCTTGACATAAATCCATTAGAATTTCGCAAAAGTGTAAGCGGCGATCGGGATTATTATCTTCATTGAGTTCCTGCACAAGTTGAATTTTGTAGGGATGATATTTTTCCTTCCTCAATATACGTAGCACTGTGCTCTGACTAGTGTCATTGTTTAATGCAACCAATCGTGAAGAATTATGAGGATTATCCATCATACTTATCAAAATGTTCTGTTTCTGATTTTCATTAATGCTTGGACGTCCAGGTTTTGGAATATTTACAACATTGCCAGTTTCTCTAAATTTAGACTCTACCTTACTGACTGTTGATTGGCTGATAGGGCGATCTGGATATTTTTCATTAAATAAATCGCAAACTTCCTGCTGAGTTCTAGTCATATTCCCACATCCGATAAGAATTAAAATTTCAATTCTTTGAGTAACAGTTAAATGTGCCATAATACTTTAAATTGAATAATAATTTCTATGTCGCTTACAATACTTATTAGAAAGTCGGTGTGACAATGACACTTTGCAAAGATTTTCACCTACGTGATCCATAAAAGAACTATGGAATTCGAAAAACTAAACTTGATAACGTTTTTGCTTTATTTTAATTGATTTACATTTTCTAACATTCATTCGTCATTTTCTCGAAAACTTTCCTATGTAAGAGGACAAAATTTTAGTAGTATCTGATAGAGAATTTAATTCTCTATCAGATAGATAGATGAAGATTCTCTTCAGAATCAAGGAAAAAATATGGTGTTGCCATTTAAAAAAAAATCGATGACGTCATTACTCGAAAACAAATGACATTTGAAAATCGCATTTTATGCTAAAATATGTATTTTTTAAATTAAAAATCGATCTGTTCGAGGATTTTTCCCAAAAAATAATTGTTTCGTTTTTATTGAATTTATTTCATACTTTTGGCGCATACTGTAGTTATATTTAAATTTGTTTAATGGGAAACATCAATCAAAGTATAAAATAAAATAATAAATGTATTTATTCACATAATGATTACGTTTTGGTTTTTTTCTCTGCATAAAACCATCTTCGGATTTAAAATAAAGAAAAGAAACCGAAACGTAGTCATTATGTGAAAAAATACATTTATTACTTTATTTTATAATTTGGCTGATGTTTGCCATTAAACAAATTTAAATATTGTTAAACAGTCAATAATTTGGAATAATAGTTACTTGTAGTTGAAAAATAGAAATATATTAAAATTTCAATTTTGGACTAATAATTTTATATTTAAATATTGAAAACAAAACTATTTCTTAATTACAAACCACTTTTCAAAATTAATTTATTTTCCAAAATTAAAAATAAAACCACTTTGCCAATTCTAAATGTACCTACAGTAATGCGAATATTTCGAAAAGCAAAATTTTTTATATGAATGTTGACCTTTCTCCAAAAAAATGCAATTGAAAGTATTTCCTATCAGGGCAGTAATTTATGTACGCTTTTTTATAAAATTATGTTGTTTAATGTCAGCAGTTTTTCATTTATCTACGAAAAAATAAATTTCGTAATTTTTTTCTCACAGAAAAACCTGTATAATTATTGATTATAACTAATAAGGCAATTAAAATATGATTGTAGTTTTGACTTGTTAGCCTTCAATACATTAAAAATTAAACAATACCTAATGCAAATACATAATCGTAAATGAAACAAAAATATAAGATACAATTACATAATGTAACTAAATATAGATAGACTCATTATTAATAATAATTTTGTTTTCTATACAGTGCGTTCATAAAGTAACGCAATTCATTATTAGCGAAATAAACAATATTATTAAAAATTCCCGAAACAGGTCGATTTTTGATTTTAATTTACTATTTTTTCAAATAATAATTTAATATAGAGACTGACCTGTCTTCGAGTAATGACGTCATCACAAGTTGTTTTAAATGGAACATCCCAATTTTTTCTCCATTTCCGGATTTCCCTTGCTGAGTTCCAAAAATGTAATTTTTTTGAATTAAATTTCAATCAGTTGAGAGATACTTGCGTTAATACAAAAGAAGAAAACACAAATAAAAATATTTCAACTTTGACACCTTGTATCTTTTTCCACAGAAATATTTTACGAATATATATTTAGCTATATCTTCATATTTCGTCCCAATGATGTTACTCCTCTTCTATGCCCCCTTATTAATGGCCCACCCTGTATATTTTTATCGACACGTATTGAATGACTTCTTCACTTGAATTTACCAAAGCTGGAGGAGTATGATAAAAGTGTTATCTGGCGGTTAATATATTTTAAGCTTTGACTTTCATTGATACGCGAAAGTGAATATGAACTGGATAACTGCACTTCTGTATTTCTTTTTATTAAAAATCGTGATGAAATTACTATAATTACTTATCAGAATTCAAAATCTATCATTATAGTCGATTTTCGCCTTGCGCGGAAAAGTTTTATTCCTGGAATGTTTCATCTAGTTTTATTACATTTTAAAAATTAACATTTATTTCCTGCCTGCTTCCTCATGACTAACACATTCACTTAATAATAAAATAAACAGTAATCCTATCGAATGTCATTAAAGTTATGAATTTTAAGTACATACAAGCTTTTGAAATAACAATGACACTCTCTTAAAACAGTTTTTGAACTTCTCGAAGTTCTGAGTAGAAACTCATTAAATTTATATTGGTAAGTGAAACAACTAATTACTAATGTTAAAAGTTGAAAGCAGATTTCATTACAAATACGTCAGCAGTTCAAAAGAAATAGCAAAATTGAATTTAAAAAGTGTCAATATTATTGCAAACGATTGTACATAACATAATATGTATGAACCAATCATCTTCGATGGGAGGAGCTTTCAAAATTATATATCCAAATTCATGTCATTTTAGTACCTAATATTGCGCCATCTATTAGCAAATAGCCCAAGCGTAAACGTTCTTTTTGAGATCGTTTCCCATTACGCGAGAGTTGGTTTCCCATTCAGGTCAACAAGGTCTCCCATTAGATTGACTAGTCTTAGTGTATATAGTCAAGGCTCCTACCTCTAACATGCTCACATATTTTAAATACATTAACAAATATCTAAGATCAACACATAATAATTAATTAATTTAAATAATCCTCATTTCAGATTTTACAAACCTCTATACGCTGTTTTTGCGATAGCCTTGCCGGTAGCCATTCCTGTACATTTCTGGAACGAAACATACATAAACTCTTTCTTCATTAGTTACATGCTGAGATACATAATCGTCCTAAATATTACCTGGTTGGTTAACAGCGCGGCTCACTTGTATGGCACAAAACCGTTTGACAAGTAAGTATCAACTACCATACAGCACAACTTATTGAAAACGCTCGGTCTAGTCAACTTTTGTTTTGAGGGAGACATATTTTACGAATGTATAGTATGGTTCAAATTCTAATAGACAGTACAATCTCATAGTATAGGATCCCACTATAAAACGACCTTCACCGAGCTGGTTAATGGATGAAAAGTATTTTATATCCATTTAAATATGTCAATAAATACATTGCAAATGGGTTGTCTAAAAAATTTCAGTCCAGAATATGATTAACAATTAAAAATAATTTTTTCTTTAAACATTTCACTGGTTTGGTTAATAGACAAATTCCATACCAATCGAAAGTATGAAGCCCATAGAATATGCAAACGTTAGGTTGACTATTTTTTTCCCGTCACAACTTTTGGGTAGGCAGGTATAAACAGGTAAATCGATACTAGTAACTTGCACCGGTGTGGTTAATAAATTAAAGTTAAATTAAAATAAAGATTATTTCATTACCAACACGGTGGTATAGGGTTGTTTGCAAAAAATCAGTCCTGAATTCCGGTTGTCGAGTTTTAAAAAGTGAAATATTCCCCAGCGAACCATTCCATGCGATAGAAGAGTACACAGTATTTCAGCTGTGTGTAGTTCGTCCATACCGAAAACGAAGACGATGCGTTTATCCGTTTCTCCAAAAAATCGAATAAAGTCCGGGGGCGGAGGTACCTATTATTATTAATCTGCCCCTAGGAACCCCTAATGCCCTTCAATGACAATAAAACAACATTTTCGACCCTACTAATGAGATCGAAAACCTGTAAAAAATAAAATTTTCTAACAAGCCATTTGCCGCCCCGAATTGCGTTTAATTTTTTTTAAAGGAAACGATACATATAATCATAAAATTTTATTTGACTTTTTGATAGATAAGGTGGAGAAGAAGCCACAAAACAATTTCAATGATTTTAGATAAATTTCGTGTGTTCAAGAGCCGCCCTTGGAGGAGCAGCAGGAACGTCATAATATCATATCAAGTCACTACCAGAAA
The DNA here is from genome assembly GCA_037114965.1 of Monochamus alternatus. Classification (NCBI taxonomy): domain Eukaryota; kingdom Metazoa; phylum Arthropoda; class Insecta; order Coleoptera; family Cerambycidae; genus Monochamus; species Monochamus alternatus. The sequence continues at coordinate 38,940,805 of CM073435.1, forward strand.
ATAATAGTCTATACCGAAAATGAAGACAATCCGTTTATCCGTTTCTCCAAAAAATCTAATAAAGTCCGGGGCGGTGGTATTTTGCCGCCCAATTCGTAAACCGTTGTTTGTACAAAAAATTCTATAGAAGCATTTTTTCATATTTTCATAAAAAACTTTCGAATATGTATTTGAAATGAAACATAAAAGGTCGATTTTTCGAATTCGTGCTTCGAGACTCCACCCCACAGTTATGAATTCGGGAAACCTCCGATCCCGTCCCACAGCCGCCGTTTACCTAGCGTTGTATGTTAGGAGTAAAAAAAAATTTCCGCACATCTCACGTCCACAAATCGAATCCGATCGACCTCAAATTTTATGTACGTATACTTCGCGATAAGGCGGGGGCGCATCCGGTAATGTACCGAAAAATTTTTTAAAAAACGGGATACCGCCCCCGGAGCCGCCCCCCAAACCGATCGAACAGAAATTTTAAAGACACGTACTCTTTGAGACGCCGAATCGAAAAAATTAGTCCGTCTTCGCATTAGGGGTTCCTAGAGGCAGATTAATAATAATACCGCCGCCCCCTGACTTTATTCGATTTTTTGGAGAAACGGATCGTCTTCATTTTCGGTATGGACGAACTACACACAGCCGCAATGCTGTGTACTCTTCTATCGCATGGAATGGTTCGCTGAGGAATATTTCACTTTTTAAAACTCGACAACCGGAATTCAGGACTGATTTTTGCAGACAACCCTATCCCACCGTGTTGGTAATGAAATAATCTTTATTTTAATTTAACTTTAATTTATTAACCACACCGGTGCAAGTTACTAGTATCGATTTACCTGTTTATACGTGTCTACCCAAGAGTTGTGACGCTATACTGAACTTCCACAATAAATATTTCGTCTATTGGTAAATGTTTTCTATGCACCAAGACAAAGAATGTGGTTTATGTGCGACTGAGCTCTCCCACATTTTAATTTAAGTGGTCGTGATTTTTTAAATGAAAGATTCGGTAATAACGTGATTAGATGAGGCACTCGAGAACCAGGCCAACTTCGGCCATCCAGGTCACCTTATATGAACTCTTTTGATTTTTTTTGGGGGACATCTCACCAAAAAAAAAAACCCATAACGATTTTCGGTTCGTCTTTTTCGATCGTGTATGGAAACCCCTCGGAGAAGATGTTCCGGGTAAGGTTCCGGTGCACCAGGGGTTCGGGGGGTCGTTATCGACGCGAAATTCAGATTCAGCGCCCTAAAAAACCCCCATAACGATTTTCGGTTCGCCTTTTTTGATTGTGTCAGGAAAAGCCACGGAGATGACGTTCAGGCTCAGGTTCTGGTGCACTAGGTGTTCGGGGGGTCATTTCCGACGTTAAATTCGGATTCAACGCCCCACAAAACGCCCCTATTATGATTTTCGGGTGGTTTTTGGCACTTTTCTCAGGAAAATTCTTGGAGATGACGTCCGCTTCCAGGTTCCGGCGCACCAGGTGCCCGTGGGGTGTTCGCCGATGCCAGATTTGAATTCAGCGACCCAAAAAAAACCCCGGGCGCCGAGTTTCTCTTCTTTCCCGCGTGATTTGTGGGAGAGTCCCACGGAGATGACATTCATCGGCGGTCTTGAGCTCCAGGTGTTCGGGGGGTCAATTTGAACATCATATTCGTGATCAGCGACCTCGAAAACCCCCGAGTACCTGATTTGGGCCAGTTCAGACACTTATTTACCAAGTTTTGACATCTTCCAAGAGGCCTCTCAAATAATGCATTTTTTGAATGCATTTTTGGCTGCAGCAATTCAATTTCCGATTTGTCAGAAATTCCATGTCGCCACATTTATTACAAATAATTTTTGGAAGAGAATGCAGAAAACTGCATTCCGAGCCGTCCACCACAACTAGTTTTAGAACTTTTTTAGTTCATTGCCTGGACTATATGCTCTCTAAAATATAATGTAGCAAAGAAAAAGATGTTTATATTATAGAAAGGGCGAATATGATAAAACATTTGGTGGCCATTGTGGACCATGTATTTATCAAAGTCTTCTCTATGGCATATGCCATCAGGAATATTATATACCACACATCCATACACTACCATAGCTGTAGGAAATTGTCTTGCAGTAATAGCATTGAGTAATCATTGCCACAGATTTGTCTCCTATCTTGAGCCAAGAATACTTATTACCTACAGACATTAGATAATTGAAAATAAAAATAAGTTAAAGACAGAGATAAAGCAGTATGCAGATAATAATTATAACAAATTAAAACTATTTTTGAATGATGCATAAGTATGTGAAATAAGTAAACAATTTCTTACCTTCTTATTTGCCCGCTGACTGTTTATCTTCTCTGTTATTTTTCAAAATTGCAAATATCTAAAAACACACTACTTCTTTAAAGGAACATGTTCAACACTATCAATTTACTGACCATCCTGAAACAAGACTAATTATTTTCTAATGTGGCAATTATGTGTACTCACCAAAAAAAACTTTCAGGTTTATAATGCCTACGGAATCGACCTTAGTAGGTTTCGTTGCTCTCGGCGAAGGCTGGCACAACTACCACCACTCGTTTCCTTGGGACTACCGTGCAGCTGAACTAGGATCGAAGTATTGCCTTACAACCTACGTGATCGACTTCCTGTCTTACTTCGGACTCGCCTACGACCTAAAATCAGCCCCATTCACCATGATACAAAAAAGAATATTACGAACTGGTGACGGGACACACCATGTGTACGGTTTCAAGAAGATCAAGATGGGCGACGTCTCGGAAGTTATCAATGAAAGTAACGATGAACGAAAATATGAAGTAGAAGAGAATATTATTGGAAAAAGTAAGATCATGCTTCCGGAAGTCAGCCAAAGGGTAATAGCTGTACACGGGTAGGATAGAGATTGTTAGGATTTGCAGTGTGTGTTCAATGGATACTGTTCCTTATAATAAATGTTTTAATCGTATCTAAATGATGGCATAAGGTCATTAATTTTTGTATATATACAGATCGACATGAAATAATTAAAGTACCATGTCCTTATTTCTAAATTTTCAGAAAAATATTGCAGCAATTTTAAATAATAAGTGTTGGAAACAAAACTAAGAAATCTTTCAAACATCATCACATCACCTATACATCTTTATTTTTTTATAGCATGATGATGATATTGACAACACACTCTCTATGTTTTCTCTAATAATTAAACATTACTTTCGAAATTAGTATTTTTATAAAGTTTTTGTTTCAAGTATTGTCGTGTATTAAAATAATCAAATCAGGATTTCGAAGTGGTCAAAGTACGTAATAATTTTAAATGAGAGGGAGTTGATGGGAAATGTAACGATTACATTGACGTGCAGACAATTTAAAAGAATATTAAAGTGTGTAGGTGTTGATGGAATTATGTTTGAAAAATATTTTGGGTCTGTTTCATTATATTATTATACAAAAATAGTAGTATATAATTCAACAAGCATGTAATAATGGCTGACAATCATTATAATATAGTCATGGGCAAAATGTATAATATATAAGTATATTTATACTTTCTAAATGAGCTTTTCCACCCACAATTATTTAAGAATAATTTAAATATCAAAAACAAAGACGATTCATTTTATAGGCAGGAATTTGTGGACACACTGCATTTCTTAATCTATTTTTATTAAATAAAATTGTGATATATTTTTTTACTAACAACAGGTATCTGTGAAGTATTTTAACACACCATATTTTTATCTAATTTTCTAACAATGTCATAACAACCAAAGAAAGGGGTAATTTGAAATATCGACGGATATTTTATTTAGTATCTCATGAACTACTTAGATAGTGAAGTATTGGCCATTTACAGATAAGGGGGATGAGAATAATTTCAATGTCACAGCATTTTTTGTAAGAAATGGATAAAGCGAAGATAATTTGGTACACATTTAAATATGCATTTGTCAAATAATGAAAATGTAGTTACCGACGTGATATAACATTTTTTTGCAATATCAAATGTTTATTAAATTAAATTTCTCAATACCTAGTGTCCAGCAAAATACCAAAAATAATAATAAGTATCTACTAAAAAATTATATGTGGATACTCTTACGAATAGGTATATCGGAATTATATTTTAAGAAAAAAATAACTTACATAAAAAATATTAATTGTACAGGGTGTTCAGGAATACTTTTACATAACTTTAAATGCAGAGCTGTCAAAATAGCACATAACAATAACAATAAATATACTACTTCGATTTTTTCGGTCTCATTTACATAAAAATTTTTAGCACTTCTTTTAATAAAACAAATTGCCAAGAATATCTTATGAACACCCTAATAATAAAAAAAGGAAAACATGTGTCTCTAGTCTATCAAAAATCCTACATATTCCAAAAAAAATTTTAGTTTTTAAATAATAGTGTGATTTTGATAATTGGTGGTTACTTTTAAGCTATAGGTACATTTGGGATTTCTAAAATTATATTAAAAAAAATAGCTATTTAAATTATTAACAACGCATTTTCAAGCTTTCATTAATGAGAAAGATAAGGAAAAATAAGTCTAGTTTTCATTTGTTTTAGAATATTTCAGCAGCAATTTCGAATGTTATTTTATAAATCTTCATGGCAGAAAAGTGTGCAACACTTTTTTGTATGTTATCAATTTTATAGGAAATCCTAGGTGAACATCTTAAAAACGACCACCCTGTACTATGCATTGTCAGAAATATGAATAATATGATTTTAATTTATTTCCTCTAAGTTTAGTTTATGATTGAGTATTTATTGTTAATCTTATTAATATTCATTAGGGTCTAAGCTGTGAACATTTATATAAATTACTATTTTAATAAATTATTACAAATATGTTTGAAACTATTATTGCGCATATAACCTTGAAATGCGGAAATTCAAAATATAGCTTACTAAATAAAAATGAGGACATTTTCACTATAATTATATAATGAGAGAAAGAAAAGGTGTCCAATAAATAACACCTAATTATTTAAGAGGTCAGAAAAAGCATATATAGATTATATAAATGTATTATTCGACTTGATTTGACAGGCCGTGGTAACGGGAATATATCAAATCTAATATGTACTTATTTACATATTAACCTGATGTTTCAAATATTCAGCTAGAATGAATTCTTATTTCAGAGGAATAAATCATCATAAGATTTTTATCTGAAGTATTTTTACCTTAAAAGATTTAAAAATAAATCTTGTATTACGCTTATGAGTGATACGATATTTAATAATAATAATAATAAAAGGTTTATTGTAAAAAAAGTACAACAATTATTTTTTGGGAAAAATCCTCGAACAGGTCGATTTTTAATTTAAAAAATACATATTTTAGCGTAAAATGCGATTTTCAAATGTGTTGTTTTCGAGTAATGACGTCATCGATTTTTCTTTAAATGGCAACACCATATTTTTTTCCTTGATTCTGAAAAATCGTTTAATTCTCTATCAGACAGTACTAAAATTTTGCCCTCTTACATAGGAAAGTTTTCGAGTAAATGACGATTGAATGTTAGAAAACGTAAATTTTATCCATAAAAAAGTAACAATTCTGAGGTATGTAAAATAAAATACAATTGATTAAATTTTATACTTAAATTAAATGTTCGAATTGCCATCCACCAACTTCTTGACAATGCGCAAGTCTGTGAAGAAATTCTTCTTGCACAATATGAATGATTTCTGCGGTAACTCTGCGTATTTCGTCCCGAATGCGATTTTGAAGTTCTTCTAAATTACGTGGTTTATTAATGTACACTTTTGACTTCAAGTATCTCCATAAAAAATTGTCAAGAGGTGTAAGATCTGGCGATCTTGCAGGCCATTCTATCGGTCCGAGTCTGCCGATCCATCTCCCAGGAAAACAGTTGTCCAAAAAATCTAGTACAGGGCGCGCATAGTGCGGAGGTGCACCGTCTTGCTGAAACCATATGGTAGCGTCAGGAATATAAGGGTCATTATCGTTAGGAAAAATTACTGCAAGGGCTGGAACAAGGTCATTTTCTAGAAACTCTAAATATCTTTGTCCTGTAAAGGTTCCTTCAAAGAAGAAAGGCCCTACTATTATGTCGTCAACTATTCCAGCCCACACATTTAATTTCTGAGGGTGTTGAGTACGTGCCTCTGCCGTCCAATGAGGATTTTCCCGGCTCCAATATCTGCAAGTTTGACGGTTTACTGTACCATTCAGACAAAATGTGGCCTCATCTGAAAAAAGTATTTGCCGGTGTAAATTTCTATTTCCTTGACATAAATCCATTAGAATTTCGCAAAAGTGTAAGCGGCGATCGGGATCATCTTCATTGAGTTCCTGCACAAGTTGAATTTTGTAGGGATGATATTTTTCCTTCCTCAAGATACGTACTGTGCTTTGACTAGTGCCATTGTTTAATGCAACCAATCGTGAAGAATTATGAGGATTATCCACCATACTTATCAAAATGTTCTGTTTCTGATTTTCATTAATGCTTGGACGTCCAGGTTTTGGAATATTTACAACATTGCCAGTTTCTCTAAATTTAGACTCTACCTTACTGACTGTTGATTGGCTGATAGGACAATCTGGATATTTTTCATTAAATAAATCGCAAACTTCCTGCTGAGTTCTAGTCATATTCCCGCATCCGATAAGAATTAAAATTTCAATTCTTTGAGTAACAGTTAAATGTGCCATAATACTTTAAATTGAATAATAATTTCTATGTCGCTTACAATACTTATTAGAAATTCGGTGTGACAATGACACTTTGCAAAGATTTTCACCTACGTTATCCATAAAAGAACTATGGAATTCGAAAAACTAAACTTGATAACATTCAATCGTCATTTACTCGAAAACTTTGCTATGTAAGAGGGCAAAATTTTAGTACTGTCTGATAGAGAATTAAACGATCTTTCAGAATCAAGGAAAAAATATGGTGTTGCCATTAAAAAAAATCGATGACGTCATTACTCGAAAACAAATGACATTTGAAAATCGCATTTTACGCTAAAATATGTATTTTTTAAATTAAAAATCGACCTGTTCGAGGATTTTTCCCAAAAAATAATTGTTTCGTTTTTATTGAATTTATTCCATGCTTTTGGCGCATACTGTATAGATATGCAGGCCTATTGCTATTCACTACATTCAAAATGAAACCAACAATATGAATGAATCTTCTTTCAGACATGTTCAACAAATTATAATTGCGCAGATAAGGAGAAATATGACTATATTGTGGAACAGTAGTAAAATATCTGACGCAAGAGTTCTGAACTCTTTGTAAACGATGTTTGTCAGCTAGACTTATACATGGACCATAAACAACGTCTGCATAATGTAAGTGAGAAAGAACCATAGTTCCAATAAGCAAGATCTTGGTATGCGAATTTAAATCTTTTTTAAAGGAATGCAGCAGTTTTAGGCAAGAATATGCTTTCCGGCAAATATTTGTTACATGATTAGAAAAGCTTAAAGTGGAGTCAAAAAACACACCAAGATTCTTTACTACATTACAAAAAGGGATGTTATCGTTATTAATTTTAATACTTTTTTCATCTATATCTACATATCTTAATTGATAATATGTCCCAAAAAGAATATTCTGGCTTTTAATGGGATTTACTAACAGAGTATTTTGTTGAGTCCAATCATAAATGTGTTTTATGTCGTTATTTATAGCTTCTACTGTAATATATAATTCAGATGGCCGAAAACTATAAAGAAGCTGTATATCGTCAGCATACATGCTAAGTTTAGAATTAAAGCAAAGTTTAGACAAATCAGCAGTGAATATATTAAATAGAAGAGGTCCTAAAATAGAACCTTGGGGGACACCTGAGCACACTGCTCGACATTGAGACGTCAATATAGAGGAGGATGTATTTATCATAGTAAATTGTTCTCTACCCTGCAAATAATTACAAAACCAACAAAGAATATTTCCTGTAATACCATGCAACTTAGCAATTAGACAATTAATGTCAATAGAATCAAAGGCCTTAGTCATGTCCAATAAAGTAAGACAGGAAACTTGAGAGTTGTCAATGGCTCTCAAAATTTCATCAGTTGCATTAGCCAACAGTGTTGACGTACTAAGTCCTTTCTGAAATCCCGACTGGTTTGAAGGAATAATAGAATTTTCTACACAGTAACAGGAAAGTTGTTCATATAAAACACATTCAGCGATTTTTAATGGAACAGAAAGCATGCTAATGGGACGAAGATCTTTGTACTGTTCAGGTTTTTTTTTCAGAATTGGTCTAACAGAAGAAATTTTCCATTGAGGTGGCAACTGGCCTATTTCTAAAGATGAACTAATAATATGCGTTAACAGTGCTGACACCCATCTTAAAGTTAATTGAAGCATTTTACCAGAAATTTGATCAGGCTATTGTATGAGGTTTTTGTTTGAGAATTAAATTTTCTATTTTATCAGTATTTACAGGATGATAAGTAAACTGGAGACTCTCTTTAAAATTAAAATTAAAAAATGAGTTGTTAAACTCATTATTAGCATACAAATTAGGCGTAGAATCGATAAAATAATTGTTGATTTTGGTAGCATCACAGATATCTTCTGGAAGATCGAAATTTAACTTGTTTACAATAGCCCATGATTTTAATTTTGCCCATAATTCCTTAGAATTATTTTTGACATTGCTGACATTACGAGAATTTCTATCTTTGTAGAAATTGAAAGTCGTACCTATCTGTTTGCTTTATACAGAAATCACATGACGAAAACTCACTTCAGGTAAGTATTACTAGTATAACTATTTTATTATACTAAAAATTAATTTTTGGACTTTATGATAAATACTGCAATAAAGCATTTAATTCTTAATACACACAATGTCATAAGTGTTGGATCCCCTCAATATAAAATGATTCGATTAAACCTAGTGGCTTTTCTTAATGTGGTAAAAAATTACATGTATTTAGGGAACAAAAAAGACAATAAAAAAATTGCAGACCATGAACTTTTACTTTATTACCAATGTTTTTACAAACCTGGTCAGTTTGGTAGTGTATTCAGACAAGTGTTCCTTTAAATTTTTGTACATTATAATGCCAGGATGTTGACATATCTGCGTTGGGCATTCCTAGATCATCTGTTGTACGAATAGTACACAAATATGAAGAATTTGGTACAGTGGAAAACAGACCATGTAGTGGACGTTCTTGAGTATCTAATGAAAGGGAGGATCGGTATTTGGTGCAATATGCTCGTAAACACCGCACATCTTCAGCTTCAGCTCTCAGGGCTCACTTTTAACGTACGTTTCGCCGTATTATATCGACACTTACTATTCGAAGACGACCCCACAACGCAAATTTACGTGCTAGAAGACAATTACGGGTTGCCACTCTACTTTCTGCTGCTTTCTGCGAGAGCATAGGAGTTGGCTTTGAATAAAAGTATATGAATTGAATTTTAAAAATTTGTCTACCAAAAATGTGCAAAATGGGCCACAATACCTTGTGAGGCTATGGTGCAATTGATACTAAATATTAAATATACAGGGTATCTTAACAAAAACTTATATCAAAATTCGCCGACCCGTCGATTTTTGTTTTTTGGGGGAACTTTTTTGACAGTTAAGCCAACTCGATATGTTTATCCCCCTAATCCCTAACAACCCCATTTGAAAGCTCTTTTCATTGCGAATACAGTAATGCATCGTTTTTTGGAAATCGGTTGAGAAACTGACGATTTCTTGGTCACAAACCAAAAATAGGGATTTTTTGTTATTTTAAAAAGAAATAAGGTTTGATTTCGTATAAACTCTTTTGCTTCAGTTTGTTTATTTGTGACTTTTTTGTAAACTGATCGACACATCAATAAAAATAGGTAATGTAGTTTGTCAATTTTTCGCTTTTAGCCAATAATTCTGTCAAATCTCTACCGACTTCTAAAAAACGATACATCACTGTATTCACAATGAAAAGGGCTTTCAAATGATGTGTCACAAGTGCGGTACTTCCATTTGAAATTTTAAAGTTGATGTTGCTAGGGATTAGGGGGATGAACATATCGAGTTGGCTTGACTGTCAAGAAAGCTGCCCCCGAGAACAAAAATCGACGAGTCTCGGAGAATTATGCAATATTTTTCGGTTTTCTAATTATAGGGGGGCTCAAATTTTCCTTGGGATAACCTGTATATACGGCGCTATGTTATGAAGACTTTTGATCGGAAATATATAAGAAAAAATTCACTGAAAACATTCCACTTTTTGTACCCTGTATGTATAATTAAATACTCTTTTGCATACTGCAGATATCTGAGCTTATAATATCTTCAAATAAATATATTTTTGTAATCGTATTCAACACTGAATTTTAATTTTTAAATATAAGTAACTCAATCATACTTATAATTAATCTGAGAGTAATATTTATTAAAAAAATTTAAAAACTAAAGAAATTTTAAATTACCTAGAAAGTACTATTTATTTTTTTTAATAGAGTATTGTAGCATATATACAAAGCTTTTTAGACGTTGTAGTATTGATAACATCATAAAAAATAGTAAATATCACTTAAACACATAATTAAATTGTTTTATTACAATGTGTAGGTAATATCCTTGTAATATTAATATTATGTTGCTGCCATCTACCTGCAAGATTGTTAAATGCTATACAATAAACATATTTATATACGAATTTCTGCTGCTAGAGTATTATTTGCAGTGTAGTTGCTACTAGGTGGCAAACATGCACAATTGGTCGCATAAAAATATAGATAGTTGACATTATCGGTTTAATTCTTAAATCTGAAAAATAAAAAATACGTACTGGGTGTTCAGAAACTAGTGGTCGAAAATTATATTGCATACAGGGAATGTCAAAATAATGTCAGTCCTTCACATACAATTTTGTCCTACCTACCATCCTTACGAATATACAGGGTTTCTAAGTAACAAGATAAATATTTAATTTTAGTCATATAATTTCTAAGTTGTTATCTTGACAACCTCAAAATTTGGGTAATAGCATACTCATAGAAATACAAATTTCACTATTTAAATCGGAATTATACATGCTTCTTTTAATGAAGTATGATAATAATAATTTATTAATAATAAGGTTAGTATTTCCAGGCAAAAAATAAAAATGTGTTGTCATGTGTGCACCGGAGGTGTTTAGAAAATTTTAGAAAGTGTATAGAAACTCGAGATTGAAGACGTTCCTTAATATTCATTACTTTTTTTTGTCTGACAATTTTAACCATTGTTAATTATTATTATATACATTATTAAATATGTGTTTATCTTGAAAATAAAATACTAAAATGTCCAATAAAACAATGTAGTTTATTTGTAGCAAATTGAGAGGGAAATCTAACTACGATTGCGAAATGTCAAATTTGGCAACACTGTCAAATTTGTATAAATTCTAAAACTTAATGTTGACCCTACACAGATACCAGGTAAGCATGTCTAATTCCAGTATAAATAATGCAAGTTAAAAGGTCTTTGATCACATCTCGTATATCCACTTTTTTTTTTCTTGTTCTCTTTTGCGTACCACTGGATCTGGTCACTCTATTTCACTTCTTTTAAATAAACTAAAAAACAATCTTTGAAAAAGATTGTATCTTGAAAGAAAAAACATCACTAAAAATTATACGTATACAGGATGTTTCCGAAGTTTGTGTCTTCAAAGCGATAAGAGAATGTACAAAAACTCTCTTGCTCTTTTAGCAAAGATCTATATTTTACTTACAAAGACATTTTAATAATAATTCGGCATAAAAACTACATCTAAGACTATAAAAATTACCAGTATATTTTAAATTTATTTGAACCAAAACCTAATTCCAATCAACCAATTGCAAAATTGCTTCACTTAAATATTTCGAAACTCTTTGAATTTGACCTACTGAACACAATATTTATCTTTACTCTGCCGAATCAAGAGGTTAAACTTTTTTCGCTATTAAATTAAAATTGCATTTATGTTCAGGACGTTTTTTGTTTTCATATATTTTTAGGTATTAATAATATTGTGCGAAACTAACTACTCAGTGGACAAAAGCCCCAACCCGTAGAATATGATATTTGTCTCTGCATCAGTAAGTATGAATATACAGGGTGTCACATAATAAGCTGCCAAGCCTGAACAGGCCGATTCTATGATCAAAACCAAGTAAAAACGTTCATATGAACATGGGTCCGGAAATGCTTCCTAAGGGCACAGGGACCTATTGAAGAGGATGGAATGGGAATCATTTTTTTGCAATATCTCTCAATCGCGTTGTGATAAATGAATGAAATTTGGTATACACATCTAAATTTTGATGAGCAATTTGTTGGACTAATCCATTTATTTCCACAAGGTTCATTGGGTTGGATACGGGGGCCCCTTGGTATTTTGCGTGTGTAACTTTTTAATTTTTGACTTTTTAACAAATTGACAAATTCCGTTTTCCTGAACTGTTTTACGTTAAAAAGGTGCTCTTGTTTCAAATCGTTATCTTTAACGGTTTCTGAGAAAATCGCTAATGAATTAATCCCACTTTGGTCAATTTCATAGTAATTTAAACAAAATTATCAAGGTATTCTTATGTTAACGTATTGTCAACCCGATTGCCAATTTAATAGTTCTAAGCGAAAAAAATAGAAGAGTTTACGGGACAAGAGTTAGTTGATATTATATTTATTTATGGCTTTTGCGAAGATAACGATTTGAAACAAGAGTACCTTTTTAACGTAAAACAGTTCGGGAAAACGGAATTTGCTGTCCAATTTGTTAAAAAGTGAAAGATGAAAAAGTTACACACGCAAAATACCAAGGACCTCCTCGTACCCACCCCAATGGACCTTGTGGAAATAAATGGATTAGTTCATTAAATTGCTCATCAAAATTTAGCTGTGTATACCAAATTTCATTCATTTATCACAACGCCATTGTGATATTGCAAAAAAATTATTTCCATTACTCCCTCTTCAATGGGTCCCTGTGCCCTTATGAAGCATTTTCGAACCCATGTTCATATGAACTTTGTTACTTAGTTATGATCATAGAAACGGCCTGTTCAGGGTTGGCAGCTAATTATGAGACATCCTGTATTTGAGCAATTTGATGATGGATACGTATAAAAATGATATGAAAATATATCCTTGACCAACATAAAGGTATATCATTTCATTGTATTGAGAGAAATTTGAAGCGTTTATTTACGATGAATGCATTAAAACTGCAGTATGTATCATATACCAAAATATTTTTTTACGAACCTCAGTAAAAGTACAATCTGCAACGCGTACTATTAGTGTCTTAAATTTTAATTGAAAGGACTTGTCTTAAAAGTAAGGTACTTTTAGCACTGCTGAAGGTAATTGACGTGATTTACGTTAACGTTAGTACGCCAATACAAAACAATTAAGAAATTTTAAACCAAAGAAATATGTATTTACTAAATTAACTTTACTATTCCTTTGACTAACTCGAAAGTGGCTTTATATATCCTTATTTTATTTTCAAATCTTCAGCATCTCTTGGCTTTGGCAAGAATAAAATCAGGATGCATTATTATTTGTTCCCCATTGTGTTATGTGCCGGTCATTTTCAATCAGGTCACGGATCACACGAATATTCACCTAACTGATGCTTGTCCGGGGTTATCGAGCATGATTTTCGTTTTCCACTCGGTCACTTAAAAATTTATTATGCCAGCCATAAACTTGGCCTTTGTAAGAGGTTTGTCAACAAACTCTACAGTTAGTCATCACATAATTTCTAGGGGTTTTATGGCGAGCGTCCAGATAACAATTTCTGTTTATAATTCACCCTCTTATTTCGAAGCAACACAAACAGTAATGTTGTATCATATTCTACATATCAAATCACGTCACTCTGTATGTTTGAGTTAAAATTAGCATATACTCGTGCAAGATATTTTCTTCTTCCCCTGATCTACATTTGTTTTACCTTGAGTAACATATATAAAACTACAGTTAAGAAAACAAATAAATTTTGCATAACAAGTCGAAAGCAAGCTCCCATTACAATTCTTTTGTTGTGGTTCGTTAGCTTGGTTATATTCTCGTGATAGTATTTTAGTAAAATAAACTTAACAGTGAATTAAAAAATCAGAGAGTGGTTATGAGCAAACGAGTTAAAACGGTTTTGCCTCGGATCATATTACAAAACAGTAATAAACATATTACTAAGATATACAAATCGTAAAATGTTTGCGTTATATTTATTGTTTGCAATTCATTTGCAAAATATTAGTGGTTTGTACGAGGTTTAATGGTTTATTTTACTATCATGTGCTCATTTTAAATACATGTGTCTTGCAAACATTATATACTAATTAAAGAGAAAATAAATACATAACGTAATAGAGAAAAATCAAGCAAAACTGTGTTGGGTTAATAATAGGTTTGTTCCAAGAGTCAGTTTGAGATTGTTTCAACTTATCACAGATATGCAACAAATTATGTTGCTATTATACTTTCAGCGATATCAAAGCAATATTCGCCTGGTCAAACAATCCCTGACAGTTTGAAACCAATTTTTTGCGCTCTAGGAACAAAGCTAATGTAAATATCAATTCCAACCTAATGTTCAGCAGTTTTATATGCTGATACTAAATTTTGTACTTATAGAAGATTCTTAAATTTTAGGAAATATCAGTTAATATAACGTGCAAAGGCACTTCAATACCTAACCTCTAATCTAATGTGTTTCAGTGGTGTTACAGTGTGGTAGACAAAATATGTACAGTTCATTAATAAGAACTTTTTGTGGGATATTCAGTCTAACCTTTAATCTAATGTGTTTTAGTTGTGTTAAAGTGTGGTAGGCAAAACATGTACAGTTCATTAAAAAGGATATTGCGGGATATTCGTAAAAGAGTAAATATAAGACTATATTTGGTAACGTGTACATTTGCAGCTTATGCGAATTTAAATGTTATACACTTCATAGATATACTCGCGTCAAGAATTCAGACGTCTTACGCCACGGCTGACGTTACACATTTGTTTTTATTGTCAAAGTAATTTTCGATATTTGGTCGCGTTAAAAACAATCATATGTTGCAATTTAGTGCAATATACAATATGCGCCAAAAGTATGAAATAAATTCAATAAAAACGAAACAATTATTTTTTGGGAAAAATCCTCGAACAGGTCGATTTTTAATTTAAAAAATACATATTTTAGCGTAAAATGCGATTTTCAAATGTCACTTATTTTCGAGTAATGACATCATCGATTTTTTTTAATGGTAACACCATATTTTTTTACTTGATTCTGAAAGATCGTTTAATTCTCTATCAGACAGTACTAAAATTTTGCTCTCTTACATAGGAAAGTTTTCGAGTAAATGACGATTGAATCTTAGAAAACGTAAATTTTATCCAGAAAAAAGTAACAGTTCTGAGGTATGTAAAATAAACTACTTTTAGCGCATACTCTATAATACTAACTTTTAGTGTAGTATATAGTTTTACTATCAGTTGCAGTTTCTTAAATATTTTGATGAAAATATAATAAATTATTCATTTGATCGCATGACGTAAGTCGTCTGAATTCTTGTCGCGAGATAATAGCTGTTTTACACTGGCAATTTATTCATGAATTAATTCATGAATTTTTCCGTGAATTTCTTCATGAATTTCTTCACGACAATATTTCGTTTACACTATACTGAAATTCGGTGAATTTATTTGAAACTTTGTTCAAATTTTCTAGTATTACCAACACAAATAGTCAAATAGTAATAATAGTATGTTTTTTGGGGTTATGTTGTTATTAGTAAACTAATCCACAAATTATATGGTAGTAGTTTAATTATTTCTTTTTTTAACGAAATGTGTAATCATAATGGTAATATTATTAGAAGAAAACGGTTAACTGCTGCCGCCTTAACAATATTAAATAATTTACCTTTTCACATCTAACCGATTTTTGACTTGAAAATTTGCTCATTTTTTAAAGTAACAGGATAAATCAATTATAAGTAAACATAAAATGATTTACCATAACCTAACTTAACTAGTTGTCTGTCGATCGGCACAAAACAAAACAGATGAATAAAATGTGTTTTCACCAGTTGGTATGCCTGAAATTCACGTAAAATTGATGAGAAATTAGAACATGCTCTAATTCATGAATAAGTTCATGAAGAAATTGATGAACTTATTTGACATCAAAGTTTGTGCATTACACTTGTCAATTTACATCATGCAGCGACTTCGTGAATTAATTCATGAATAAAGTGCCAGTGTAAAACAAGTATAATAGAAACTGAAACCGTACGTTATTTAGATGCTTCTAAATCATACAATAACATTAATATCAAAAACATATTTATCGTTGTGATAGTAAAAATAGTAATAGATTAGAAAAAATATTTATTTTTACATAGATATCTACAAATATTTGGAAAAACCAGCAAGGAATGTTTCAGACATTTTCTAGTGCAAATGCAATACATTCATAGATGACGCAGAAGGTATTATATCTGCTCCTGAAAAGGCCTTCTTAACTATTTAGAAATAAAAATGTAGCTGATTATGTATTTCTTAACTCGCATAGTGTATTCATTATTAAATTCAAATAATGAAAACTACTGTATTTCTAATAATTTGTTACAGACATCCTGCATATTATATTGACTCACTGTGTATTTTCATATTTCCATAAACAGATTTTTTTAACCCAAGCAACATTTTTGCATGATATTAAAAGTAAAAAGTTTTCCCTCTTTTTAAATTCATTTGCATATATGGCTACAAAAATAATATTAATACATTTTTAAATTTCCTTCTGTTACACTACTCAGGTTAAACAAAATGACAATGTTTGAACTGATTGATGATCACTTTAGGTATATACATTTTTTTTACATGTGCATCAGTGGCGGCTGGTGAGATTTGATGTATACCATATCTCAATGCACAGACATGGGACCCAAACCAAACTTTAGGGTATATGTACAGTGACTATATAGAGAACTTTGGTAGAAGAAGAACGATTTTATAGTTTGCGAAATAAAGTTGAAAAAAAACGTGGGCCTCACCTCAAATTTTCAAAATGGCTTCTATAAATTTCGAGAAACATTCTTTTTCATAAACTAGATGTAATTTTACGGATAGGTTTCAAGTTTTATTAAAAAATAACTATATTTATAGTTTTTTAAACTTGTTTCGCAAACTGCAAAATCTCTATATAGCCACAGTACATACATAGCATAAGTAGACCAGTAGTTTCACTCCGTTGTCGGCACTTTGAACTGCTTTCAGTTTTCTGGGGTGACCTCGAAATGTGAGTGCGATAGCGCATCCGATAGAATTTACAGAATCGGTGATCAGGACCGGAATAAGAACTCTTTATTTGCGCGTAAAAGCGTAGTTATTCCACATGAAAGTTTACGTTATATCCACATTATGTAATATTTCATTATACAGTTATAAATGGGTAATTCAACATGTATTATATACTATTATTTACTGCTACTAACATACAGTGTGAAAATTCGATTTACTTCTTTGGACTTTAAAAAAAAGAGTTTAAAATATATATTATTGCACTGCAAAACATCTTTATTTATTTACTTACTTTTTTTGTTATTAGTGATAATTACTTTTTTTTGGGATTTTTTAAAATTTAAAATTGACGTTTGAAGTTTAGTGGACAAATAATTTATTATGATTTTTTTTTTGTCTTAAATGATCTACGTAAACCAGAAGACAAGAAGTACTTTTCACAACAGAAAAATTATGTTTACTTAACTTTGAAAATGGTTAAATTGGAGATAAAAGTGCAGTAAAATGTAAATTTAGAAAAACATTATTTTTTATTATTTTTAGTTTTGAGACTTACTCTCATTATTTATTTATTTATTTATTTATTTATTTAAAGAACAAGGCATCCCAACAGAATGGATTAACATTCCAAATACAGGGTTGCACAGATAATCAGCACAAATTTATGTGTAGAAAGGAAATAATATAAAAGAGAAAAAATCTTAAAACTAAATAAATCTTAACCTAAAAATAAAGTGCAAAATTATAAAAATGTATAAGTTGCTAAACGCTTAACAGAAGACAATGGCAAATGGAGTATATCAATGGTAGAAAATAATTAATTCTATACTTTTTGAAGTTGACATTAGGTGAATTACTTGCATAATTTGTGTTATAGGCATTGATATAAAACAAGGAGTTTGATTTAGCGTAATAATGCCTAGCATTAAATTGTAATTTTTCGAATATGACATTACAATCTACATTATTGTTCAGTAATTTATGTAAGAATATAACATAGCTTATATACCTTCGTGAACAAAATTTTATTATTATAGTAACTATATAATTTGAAGGAAACGTTGGAACGGCCTCTTTGCGTAATCTATTACGCGAATCGTTAGAAAACATATTATTTTAAAAATGTATTTGACATAGTTTGTACTAATCTTACTACTACTAATAGTATTACTAATCCTGAGCAGCTTTTCTAATAAATCTTCTCTATTAAAAGCCTCTGCACAGAACTTTGCTCTAAAATAAAAATTTGTATTTGTGAAAAATATAAATATGTATATTTTAAACCTCACTTTCATGAGAAGTATTTCTATTCTAATGTTATACTTAAGAAATAAGTTAATAGGTAAGGCAATAGCAGTAAAATATCATTTATGGTTTGTACAGTATATTATAGATTACTTATTACTTATTTATGTCTTTAGGAAATTTAAAGAAACTTTACTATTATAGATGATATATTTAAACCATATAACTGCTGCGCAGCGATTCGTTCCTCGATCAGACTCAAAATATTGCTTTAATACGGCTCTGTATAACCGAAGTTCGCACTTCTAGAGTTGGATGTAAACTGAGGTCTCTGCAGTTTGAAATGGATGCGCGAGCTGCTATGCGCGACATATTATTTCAGCCCGAGTGTTTCTACTGGTCTCCCTATACTGTGGTACATATATACTAAAGTTTGGTTTGGGTCCCATGTCTGGTTATTAAGATATACCTGAAATTTCACCAGCCGCCATTGTTTAAATGTTTTACACACTGATATTCAGCCATATACGTAAAATAATGTTGTTATTGAAGAAGTTTTTCTCTATGCATATTTTTCAAGTATAAATATAAAGGTAAGTATATAAAAAATATAAGAAAATTATTATTACTTCGTAAAATTACATACCTATATTTTTAAATTCCAACCTAAAAATTATGGACATTTATAATAGAATTTAACATGATAGTTGTAAAATCAATTAATATAGTATGGAATTTTATAAATATTTATTTCTGTAATATTACATTGTACTTCATTTATAAAATTATTATGTAATTTTACGGTGGTCACAAATTGCCAACGTAAAGTTACGTGAAATTACAAACAATTTTTTCAATGTATTTTCCAATAATTTTTCATTATTATTTACAATTTTAACACTCCTTGAATTTGTATATCTTTGTTAATTAAATCGACTTGTATCATTTTTTGCTAAAATACGTCTGTATAGATTCTAAACATGTAATAAGTATATCCATATTTGCAAGATAGGTATATCAACAACTTCTTTCTAGATCAGTGCACTGAAAATATTCGACTGTAACAAATCTTAATTTCATTTTTGATAATAATAATTCGGGTCACGTTTTTTTATATCGCATCGATGTATTTCCATCGTGATCATTTATTGTCATTTTTATTCATAAAAACAGTTTTGTCACACGAATGATTAGGAACATATCCTTGCGCCAGTGGAGTGGCATTATTATTCCATTACTACCCATTAACTCGCTAAATACCAGTCCTTTAATGTCGCAATACGAAATTATTGTTATTTTTGCATTCCACATGTCTACATAATAGAACTTGGTTTCGTGTTTAGATACTTGACACGATTCGGAAAGAAATTGTGTTCCTCGCATTTATATAAAAACCTGTTAATTATAGTGGATACTTTTTTCAAAGTTACAATGTTGCAAAACTTAAGGAACAACACTGAGCAGTTTTTCATCGTTTTAATCTCAAGATGATTTAATAAATAAATTCACTTTTTGTCTATACGAAACAATACTTTGGTTGAAATCGATTTAAGGTCGCCGTAAAACGATCACATTTGTGGTGTTTTTAGATACGGAAATGTCGAAAAATAAAACACGTAGAACAAAAGTAATATCTAAAATAAAATTTTGAAATTTTGTTTATCCAGTTTTACTATTTAAATTCTCCTCTAATAAAATAAAAACTTTTAAAAAGCGTTTGTAAGACACATTATTTTGCTCTTCTATTCCTGTACCTAAAAATGTGTTGGTTAGAACGTTTTCTGTTGTACATATTTGTTTTGCTTCGGTATAACTATAAATATTCACAGGTGGAGATAACAGTTCTTAAATGTCTAAAATTACTTTTAAGTATTTGTAGAAAACACTATTTCAGAAATAGGGCGCTCTTAAGTCTGGTAAATGTTTATTCCGGTATAGGTACCTCAGGGTTCTATTCTCGGACTATTATTATTTAATATATTTATAAATAACGTAATTGATGTATCGTGCTGTAAATTTACCCTTCATAAAACCTTGGATAAGCTGTAATAATAGTAATAACATTTTACATAAATCAATCATTATCTCTGTGTTGCCTTTTATCTGATACTAAATTTTCTTCACATATTGAAACTGCTGTTGGCTTAGCACTTGCTTTCTTTGTACTTGATAGGTTAAATGTTTTATGTTTTACTTATTTTCTACTTTCCCATTCCTACAATTTCCTTGTCCGTAGAATACAAAAAATTGCCTATAAGTTGCGTTAGAAAGACGAATTTCAGCATATTTTCGAAAAATATTTAAACAGTGGTACCATTTTCTTCTGTTATAATAAATTCTTGGACAATTTTTGTCTTCGTATTAAGTTAAGGAAATCTGGTTAAATCTTGATTTTCCTTAAATGAAATCATAGTTCTCAATGTGAGTAGTGAGTCCACAATGTAGATGGTTTCCGGAAAAATAAACCAAAAGCATTTTCTTAGACAACTCCTATACCTTGATAGTTTTGCACCAATCTTCAAACTTTCGGTACTCCAACTCATGCCGACCTTTGATTTTGTCGGAACTAAATTTGAGATCTCTCCGTTTGCCGTTGCATCTATATCATTTTCAAAAAAGCGCTTTTTATATTTATGTTTTGACAGTAACCTGCTGCAAGTCCTTTATTGAAGTGTTTGTTTATATCTCATAATTACATCACTGACAGATCGCTGCTGAACATGTAAACAGTTTTAAAGGTGTTCTATCACTCTTATTTAAGTTCTTAAATGACATAATTATTTCAAGAAATACGTCAAAAGTTTTTTTCCTCTGTTGTCTATGATTTTATAAGTATGATTAATAGTATATTAGTTATTTACAATGTAAGTGATGTAAAGATTCATATTACAATAGCTGGTAACGGAAAAAAGTACTTGCTATTAAGTTTACGGATCAAGCTTTGTTATAAACAAACCCATAAATATAAAAAGTGCTTTTCAAAATCAGCGATTTTGATGGAAGTTTACTCTCTGATAAAGAAGCAGCGACAAACAGAGCGATCTCACATCCAGTTCTGACAAAATCCAACCCAACTAACGCAAGATATTTTATAGCAGTGGTTAATAATGTTCTTCCAACTAATTTTTAGAGAGTTGAAGTTGCAAGATTTAGTCGCATAAACCTCTTATTGGCATCAACACAGCAGCTGATAGCGTGAAATAGGCACATTTTTATAAAATATAGTTGTTGTATAAAATTTATATAATTGTGTTTTAAGAGTTCTATATAAAAACAAGTTATGTTTTAGCAATGTGCTTACAGCATTGATACAACAAACTATACGATTCCAATAAAGCATGGCATGATAATATCTTATAAAAACCTTATACAATTATTCTGCTTTCTTTACAAGCCCATCACAACTATAAAGCTAATATTCGACTTTCTTTAAATTTTACGAGATATATCTATTATAAGTATCTTTAGATTAGGTATACGATGTTATACTTAAAAACTCAAATATATCTAATCCAAAGTTGAATTTCAGGTATGAATAAAATTTTACTGTGATAAACGAATAAAGTATGTAGAAAAGACATGCATGATACTAAAACATAAGTATACTATTTTCGTTCACAGAAAAAAAAAACTAAAAATTTAAATACATGCAGCTAAATAATATCCCCAATTCGAATTCTAATTTCCATATAATAAAAACTCTTATTTTTAATGAGCAACGGAAGTTATTTTCATGAAAAATTTCACGTAAAAGTTGTTGTTTGAATTTGTTTTAAGATGGACGTTGAAAAGAAATTCGAATTAAGTGAATAAACATGGCGCTAAAATAATAAAAGAGTTTGGTCACTTTAGAAGCATATAAAATACTTTAATGTTATGTAAAAGCGAATCATAAGAGCATTATGTTTGGTAGAAAATCGTTTGCTCGTGTTAAGAAGCAGTTTTGCTTTATTGTTGCGCAAAAATACTTTAATACAGCATTTATAAAACAAATGCTGTAATTATACAGCTAAACAGCTTTCTGAAACTAAAGTGCTGAATAAATGGCGTAAAACTTTCTTAAAGTAATTTAAATAACTTCTATAAAATACTTTTATTTTTGCTGTAAGAATCTTCTCAAATATTTATATTATGACCACTACAAAATTGATTTATAACACTTTATAGTCAGTCCTGTAGATTGCTACTATAGAAGCCATTATACAGTTTAAATAATTTCTATAAAACGTTTTTCTTGTTGGGATTACAATATTCTCACAGGTACTTTAAACAGCAAAATAGCGGCTGTTAACAAAAAAGTCTCAACTGGAACAATAATACCATGAAATTTCTGCCATGTAACCGCTACGTATCTTATATATAAATTTCTGGTCTTATAATTTTGAATTATAAGACTAATGTTATACTTGGGAAGGCACGGTATGAGTTGAAGTACCAAAAGTTTGAATTTAGGTTGGAACTTCTTTTCAAAAGTACGAGTTGAGAAAAAACTTGAGAAAATCTGCCTATATCTTAATTTCTCTTAATTGAAATCATAGTTCTAAACATAGTAGCGAGTCCATAATGTAGATGGTTTCTGGGAGCGTTGCTTTCGGGAAAAATGAGCCAAAAGAATTTTCTCAGACACCTCCATATCTTTGTAGCTTACACCAATCTTCAAACTTTTGATACTTTAACTTATACTGCGCCTTGGATTTTGTCGGAACTAGACTTGAAATCGCTCCGTTTGCCGCTACTTCTATATCAGAGGGTAAACTTCCATCAGGATCACTGATTTTGAAAAGCGCTTTTTATATTTATTTGACCGTAACCAAGCAAAAGGTAACTTAAGAAAACTTGTTTCTTGAACTTAATAGCAGGTACTTTTTTCTGTTCATAAAAAATACACCAGCTTCTTGTCGCATCATTTGACACTTTTTGTCGAATATATTCTTTTCCATGTTATTAAATGAAAGTAGATAAAACTTGCACAATATTCTTGTTGTAATTCATATTACTGCACTCGATGATTTATTAAACGAGGCGAAAGCATCTTGTGTGGAAATATTAATCTTTACAACATTTATATTGTAAATAATTATTATTAAACATCAATATCATGTTCCACCAGAGTACCTATTAATACATGTGTTTTTGTATGTTACATTTAAACGTGAAATTATTTACTCTAAATAAATAAATCTTGAATGAAGAACTGCATTCGTGAATATATTTACTGCGACAGGCATACCAAATAAATATTATTCGTGATTCAAAATATTTCTCTCTGGAAAATGGAAGACACGTACCTGGTATTAGTATACCTAACTTTCAAACTTATTGAAATTATACCTAATATGCTTAAACAGGCATACCAAACGTATTTTATTCTTCTGAATATTAATGTAAAATACGTATTTGGCATATCGAAATAATTATTCAAAATTCAAAAATCAGATATTCAGTGGCTCATATGTAGATATGTTTTAATTCAATTAAACAAAATTGGTTAAAATCTGCAAATAAATAGAAAAGTTATGGTAGTTTTAGATATAATAATTTTTTATCAAATTATACTATTGAACGAGCTGAAAAAGCCAATAATATATTCATTCACTTATTGTCTAGACTGTAGTCATTGTACAAAGTGATACTACCCTATTAGAAAAAATAATAGATATATATTTTAATACAGTAAGGTATACAACACGATTTAAAAATATCAGGTATGCATGTGACGTTTTTCAATTATTTGAATATAATATTGATGTATTATTTACATAATTTATAATAGTGTACTTTCAATAAGAAAAAAAACACAGCTCAATAAAGAAACTGCAAATTTTGGCATTAGGTAAGAAAAAAAGAAGAAGTAACGGCGAATAATAATAATTATTGAACTAAATAGAAAATTTAACATATGCGACACTTCTAGCTATAAGAATCTTCAAAAGAAGAAGAAGAAGCATGTTTTCTCTGAAAGATGTTACGAGCGTCCCTCCATTGAGGAATATTCTGATGTAGTTGTTGTTGAACGTGGACTATGGAATCCCTCCGAAACAGATGACGACCTCAACGTCTGTCGCGCAAAGGCCTTTCTCTTTTGAATAATCAACCCATCTATTTCAAACATGATTTCCTCCTGTTGGTGTTCACTAAATCTGCGTAATTTTTTTACCAAAAGTTGTGCGTACAAATCACACTCGCCCATTCCTTCATTAGAAAACTTACGTTTTACTTTTGAAGCTTCTTTTGGTAAGTGGCATGTTTCTTCCAAACATTCTTCCGCTTCATTTGTCGGCTTGGTATTTTTCGAAGAGAAAGAAATGAGTTGTGGCGAAATATTATCTGAAATAGTAATAACTTTGCATTATAATTATTTTTTAGCAAGGTATATCGTACCTGTCATTTCTTCGTTACTCTCATAGTTGAAGGTATCATCGTTACTCAAATCTTCAATCTTGAAACATGTGACTTCATCATACATGTCTGCTTCCTCGATTGATGGGGTCTGGAAATATTCTTAGAATGTAAAATAGTGTGAGAAACTTTGGGAAGAGATTAATAAAGGCAGGAAAAATATATTTTAGTGGAAATCATTTCAAGGATAAACTAACAAAGTTACGTTTATTCTACTACAGCTATTTGTTTCAGAGAAGCTCCTTTTCCTATCCTGTACTCTCAGCCCCCAAAGCCTGTTATTCGTATATAATGACGAACTTTGTATTTCTGAATTTATTTTAGGTTTCAAGATCAAGTGAACTATCTTACATTCAGAACTATGTAGGTTTGTGTTATAACAATACGTACATTTACAGTTATATTTTAAAAAAATAAGTATTTTGAAAGATTTTCTGTACCTAAAAATTTGTTGGATAGAACACATTCTGTCGTTATACAGGGTGTCCCAAAATAGAAGGCTATACCATTAACCACATATTCTTTGGAAAAAATAATGTGATTTTCCTTATGCCATTTTTTATTTGAGCGCCCCTGTTTCAATATACAGGGTGTTGAAGTTACATTTTAAAAAACTATTTTTGTTAATAATCCCATTGTTTTGTAAGATTCACACTTGAAATTTTGCACGTACTTTCATCTTTCCGGCATACTTTTTATGTAATTTTGGTGAAAATAATCGAAGGGTGAATGGAGGTAACTGAGGGACGCAGTACCCTTTATCCCCTCCAATTATTTATAAGTACGCCTATGCAGCTTTTTCTTGAAATATCAAACGTAGAATTTTCTTCTGATCATTTTACCTCTTTTGTATTTTTTTGTTTAAATGCTTCGTTTTGGAGAAAAACGGCAATTTGTAGTGCCCATAAATTTATCATTCACTATCATTTTCAACTGAAACTGAAATTTTGTGGATATACCTATTATTACAATACCTTGGCAACTTAGCAAATCGTAATACTTACTGAATGAAGGAATAATTGCTAATTAAAACAGAATGGATAATTTTAAATTTTATAAAATGAGGTATATTTATGAATTGAAAAAATAATATGGAATTAAATTCTGTAATACAGTTCTCTCATCAACCAAAAAATAATAGTCTTGTTTAGTAATAATGAACGATCAACATAATAACTTTTTATCTAAATAACATTAAATAAAATAATTAATTAATTATTACTAATTTAACAAACATTCTACTTGCCCACCGTCCTCATTAACACATGTACGTGCTTTTTAAGTAGCGAAAACCTTATCTTTTTAAAAGATATTCTCTTTTTGTTTTAATTAGCAAATATTCATTCAGTAAGTATTACGATTTACCAAGTTGCCAAGGCATTGTAATAACAGGTATATCCACAAAATTTCAGTTTCACTTGAAAATGGTAGTGAATGATAGATTTATGGGCACTACAAATTGCCGATTTTCTCAAAAACGAAGCATTTAAACAAAAAATTACAAAACAGGTAAAATGATCATAAGAAAATTCTACGTTTGATATTTCAAAGCTACATAGGCGTACTTATAAATAATTAGAGGGGATAAAGGGTACTGCATCCCTCAGTTACCTCCATTCACCCTTCGATTATTTTCACCAAAATTACATGAAAGGTATGCCGGAATAAGATAAAAGTACGTGCAAAATTTCAAGTGTGTATCTTATAAAACAATGTGATTATTAACAAAAATAGTTTTTTAAAATGTAACTTTAACACCCTGTATATTGAAACAGGGGCGCCCAAATAAAAAATGACATAAGGAAAGTCACATTATTTTTGTCCAAAGAATATGTGGTTAATGGTATGGCCTTCTATTTTGGGACACCTTGTATATTCATTTTACTTCTGAACCTTTGAATATTCGCAGGTGCTATGAGACAACATTCCTATTATTTGTTAAATTCTATATTATCCAGTTCTTAAATTTCGTCCTTAAGGTCGCCGTATTTTTCGCCGTAAACTGACTAAATTTGTGGTGTTGTCAGGTACAGAAATCTCGAAAATAAAACACGTAGAACAAAAGTAATATCAAAAACAAAATTCTTGATGTTTTGTTTATCCACTTTTTTTTATTTAAATTCCCCTCAAATAAAATAATAACTTTTAAAAAGCGTTTGTAAGAGACATATTACTTTACTATTCTAACCCAACATTTTAACAATTATTTTCACATACTTATAAATAAAAGTGAACAATCTTATATGCAGAACTATGTAAGTTTATGTTACAACAATATTTACATCTACAGTTAAATTTTAAAAAATGTGTATTTTGAAAGATTTCTGTACCTAAAAATGTGTAAGTTATATCGCTTTCTGTCGTTATACATTCGTTTTAATTCGGTACCTTGGAATATTCTCAGGTGGCGTGAGATAACATTCCTGTTATTTACTATACTCTATATTATTCAGTTCTTAAATATCTAAAATTATTTGTACTTGTAGAAAACACAATTTTAAGAATACGGCATCCTTAATAAAAATTTTATATTTTCACGGCTACTCCATTATCCTTGACGAGTGCCATTATTTATCTAAAAGAACGTCTTTATCTCAGAATCACTCTATACATTTTAATATATTTATTCTATGCATTATCTACAACCACATTACTTGTAGGAACTTTTAACTGATTTGGTAAAGTTAAGTGTTCTTCACTTAAGATAGAAATGGTGGCAAGATAGGCATTCGTAATTTTAAAAGGCAAAATATGCAACCCAACATACATCATGATATTTGTTTCCACAGCAGAATTATTTAGTTAACTTCATTATAAAATTACTTCCAAAATATTTAAAAAATAGTATAATCATAACTAAAAAACAGTAAAACATCAATTGACTAATTTGGAAACGTTTTCATAATGCATCAATATTTATACGAGTATTATTATATTTTTTATCATATAACAATAGCATATTATTAAAAGAGCATATAATGATGGCTGTAGTTCATCCATCCAAGTAGAATACTATACTTTGTCCACGACTATTAACAATATCTTAGAAAACTTATTACTGAAAAAATATACAATATTTTGACTTTCATAACTTGCATATGACATAACATACAATTAAAACCTGTCAAAACATCTTACTTTAGGTAACATTCCTCGTTCACTTGATAAATTGAAAGAAATAAATAAAACTTTAATTAATAAACTTCTACCATTATTCGGAAAAATGTTAAAAAATTGCTGTGATTGATATAGTGGGTAGAGTTTTTGGTTTTCACATAAGAGATTAATATTCAATTGCTGACTGCTGAATTTTTGATTGGTTAGTTAATTCTCGATATTGTCACACTGAAGAATTTAAATTTGACGACAAAAGTGTGATACCATTAATCACAAGCGAATAATTATTACTATTAATCACTCATATATTATGTTCGCCATTATGCTTGACAAAACAGACGAATAGTTTACACTTTTTTTACAATATAGTAGCGAACAAATACTATTATAGTAAGGGAATTATATTTCTTTGAAAAAAATATGCACAATAGATTAAGGTGATACAACGCATAATTGTAAGAAGTAGATTTCATTATTACTTATGTAGAAATGTGAAAATACAGGGTGTTTCCTAACTGGACAGCCAAAATGAAATGTCATATGTAAAATCGAATTTTAAACATAAAATAACGAGTAACTTTTTTCATATCGGGCTTCGTTTAGGAGATATTCAATTATAAAAATAATTGAGTAATTGATAAATGTGGATTCATTGTTAGAATTTGTTAAAGAAAAGTCTTAATTTTCCACAATCCTTTATTTAAATGTGATTATTTCTGACTACGAGTTATAAAAATATTTGATTAAAGTAAATAATAAAACAAACAACAAACATTATTACAAAGTTAAGAACTACAATAGATTTTCAAAAATGCCCCATTTACATTGACACATGTGTGGCAACGTAAAACAAGTGAATTATAAACTGCTTCAAAATTTACAGTATGTTGTATATTATGCAATGCATTTAAAATTTCACCTTGTAATGTTCAATAGTGTTGATAGGTTCTGCACAAACTAATTGTTTTAGGAGACTCCATAGGTAAAAGTCAAGGGGATTATTATTGAGCCACTCCACCACATTTCTTCCAGCATGTGGCGGTGCCCCGTTATGCTGATACCACATTCTGTTTTGCAGAGCAATAGGAATATCATCTAATAAATCCTGCAACTCATTTTATAAAAGTGCCATGTATGCGTCACCATTTAACCGATTAGGCAAAATTTGAATAGGTAGTAATTGTCCATTGAAAATACCACACCAGGTGTTTATAGAAAATCTTTGTTGGAAACCTCTAATTCTGTGAAAAGACCACGTATGCTCGTTATGAGTATTGTTACTTCCATTCCTCGTAAACATTGATTCATCTGTCCAAAGTGTTTCTCGAGGTGTTTCTCTAATAAAGTTAGGATGTTGTTCTTTCTGTTCAAGTAGCCAATGACAAAATGCTAACCGCTGTACCTCGTCGCCTGGATGCAAGTGATGGACTTTTTGATAGTGATATAGATATAACATTTCTCGATTAAGAGTTTTCCAAACAAACTTGTGCGGCAATTGTAAATGTGTGGAAATGCTTGTAGTACTGGTCGTTGGATCATCAAGTACTGTATCAATAATGGCAACTTCTTGTACAGCAGTGTGCTGTTGATGTGGACCTCCACTACGCCGTTCATTAATTCCAAACTCACAAAGCCTTCGAAAAGCATTCTAAAAAACTGAACGGTAAGGCCTATTAGATACCTTATACTATATATCTGACACGCAGCTCTAGTGTTACATCACAGTACCCATAAACGTAAATAATGTCAGCAAGTTCTTCGTTACTAAACTGCATCTTAAAAGAAACACTAATATAAAAGTCAAAAAAGTCACTCAACGTTATACAAAAATAATTACTTGAAGACAAGCTGTCAAATAATAAACAAACTTTTATTTATCATTTATTCATAGCTGCCTTGTTTTACATTTTTTAAATATCTCCTAAACGAAGCCCAATTTGAAAAAAAGTTACTCTTTATTTTATGTTTAATATTCGATTTTACATATGACATTTCATTTTGGCTGTCGAGTTAGGAAACACCCTGTATATCAGATTTTCCTAAATATCTTGTGAATTTTTATTAAATTGTATTTAAAATTATAGTTCTGTTCTATTAACTGGTAAATTGATAGTTAAATTGGCATATGCAGGTAGACTCTGTACACACCAATGGTGAGTCATAATATACTAATTATTGTGAAATTAATGAAAACCGGTATGTATGGAGATCTACTTCTTTGGTTTTTGTCCTACGTTCTACCTATTCAACAGGTAGAATCACAAAGCAAATCGTTAAATGGCTGCCATTCTGTTCCTTATGTACTAACTACCTCTGGTGTGCCACAAGGCTCGCCTTTAGGGCCATTTCGATTTGTACTCAGATGTAGTAGATGTAGGTTTTAATGCTTGCCAGTGATGCATGTAGAGATGTAGTTTAAATATTTGTTTAATAATAATATTCAGAATTCATATAACAAATACCAATATTACTCTAAATTCTAAATTTGTTTATAATTTGCATTAATATAGTTGTCTCAAAACGACAGCCATCATTGGAACTAGCTTATTCTACAAGACCTTGCTCTGTATGGAGTGTGTTCACAAATTTAGAGAGCATTTCTTAACGCTCTTAAGTAAAAAACATGAATGTAAGTAGTTTCAAATCTAAAACTCAATTGTAAAAGTGTGCCTAGAATGAATAATTAATGATAATTGTGAAAACTTTTTGATAATCTCTGGAATAATGTTTGAACTAAATACATTTAAAAAGGTGAATGCAATGCATCAACGCCATAGGTATAGGAGGTAACGCGTCATGTTGCAGTATACAGAAACAGTAGGTGCTAGTTTAAAATTAAATTTTATGCTTTGGTTTTTATTGAGAAAACGTGGTGTATTCTGCTATTTGATTTCAAGCCAATCCAATTATTTCTTCAAATTTTTAATTGTATTTTAGTGTTTCCTTTCTACATCAGTTTCAGCTGTGTGCAGAAATGGAAGAGGCCAATTTAAAGTCTATCTAAAAATTTTAAAGTTGAATAACCCAGTAATCCTGTAGACAAAGTTGTCAATTTTGCTTACGAAGTTTTTCGTTAATTTGGAAATGTGTTGATCGTTTATTTCATGTTTACCTCAGTAGTGCAATAATATAAAATATAAGTTTTATACAGGGTGTCCCTTCTGCCTCAGGATGATTCTCTGCAGTGTCGATAATTTTTGAAACCAAAAAAATAATAATAGTAGGATGAAACCCATTGGAAAAAGAAGATAATACAACAAAAATGAATAGAATAATAATTTACAGGCGATCTGAGGTCGGGAAGTGGAAGGGGGTGAGTTTTAAGGGTAAAAAACGGTTTATCTCGATTTCTGGCAAAACTACAAGTCCTATGGAAAAAAATCAAATAGTAAAATTGTAGGTAATAAAAAGATCTACAACTTTTGTATTTACACTTTTTACACATAACCTCAAAATTTATGTGAAAAATTCAAATAACTAAGTTTTTGGTTTTTTATTTTTATCTTTTACAAAAAAATTATTTTTCTCGAAATTTGGTGAAAACTTACCTTTTTATGTCCCACATACATTGTAATTTTTTTGATTTAAAATATACCCCCTATGCACCCTAATTTTCAATCGAAAATTCTCACGTCAAAATATCTGATTTTTTAAAAAAGTCGGTGGGCTTTTTATTCGTTGAAATCTCTACTAAATCTCTCTACTAATCTCTAAAAATATTGTAGATTGACTTATTTGGTTGTTAATTATAGTAGTATATTTCGACTTGCAATTTTTTTGTTTATCAATGAAATCTTACGTTTTTCGAGTAATTAAAGTATACATTTTAATAAATAGTTCAAAATTGTACATAATGATTACAAAAAAAATTTCGGATTCGAGTTTGTCGCATCGTTTCTTTGCATTTTCTGAGAACATTTACCATAGTAATGTATATTTTTTTTACACCATCAGAAAGTAGAGATTTCAACGAACAAAAAGCCTACATACTTTTTTAAAAAGCAAATATTTTGACGCGAGAATTTTCGATTGAAAATTAGGGTGCTTTTTCGATATTAAGTCAAAATAAGGTGAAAAAATAAATATTTTAAATAAAAATTGCAGTGTTTTTGGGACATAAAAAGAAAAGTTTTCACCAAATTTCGTGAAAAAAAATTTTTTGGAAAAGATAAAAATAAAAAACCAAAAACTTGGTTATTTGAATTTTTAACATAAATTTTGAGGTATTGTGAAAAAACTGTAAATACAAAAGTTGTAGATCTTTATATTACCTACAACTTTGCCATTTAACTTTTTTCCATAGGACTTGTAGGTTTGCCAGAAATCGAGATAAACCGTTTTTTACCCTTAAAAACTCACCAAATAAATATTTTAAATTAAAAAAATTGCAGTGTGTTTGGAACATAAAAAGGTAAGTTTTCACCAAATTTCGTGATTTTTTTTTTTTTTTTTGTAAAAGAATCAAAAAATTATTTTTTCTTTCATTTTTGTTGAACTTCCTTTTCCAATGGGTTTCATCCTACTATTATTTTTTTCACTTTTTACCATTTTCAAAGGCTTCAGCACTGGTCTATTACCTATGTTTAATAAATAAATATTTACTTCTGTTTCAGTTGCACGGCACAGGTAAATGGGACCAAGAAATTTCTCCATCTTCTCATAAGCGAACCAGTGCGGCTCAAACATTACGTCAGCGCCCGGATTCGCATTAATGCACTTTTTCTTTTTGTTTATTAACATCCTAAACGACGCCATCAGCGAGTCCCTTTTCTTCTTCAGCTCGTACACGCTGCAATTGAACTTCAGCGAATCGTAGATGGATTGCCATGCCAGCGCAACCGAGCCCCGATTCTTGTGTTCGTGATGGTTTGGGTTCCAAATGCACGGATGCATGCGATACGCGTCTAAGAACTGAAAGATCACCTCCTTGGACCACTTCATTTGTCACAGATTCTTTCGAGAGACACTATTAATAGAAGAACGACACTAGAACTCGCTATATATCTCAACGATGGCTGTTACGTTTTCAGCTTTACGTGAACAACGGTGTGTTTGGCATCACGACCTTGGGCTGGGTAAATATTTACGCTCGGCGAAAAGTCCCGAACACACGATCGCAAATGTTTAGTCAGTATCATTGAATAGCAAATATTCGCGCTCGAGACGGGAGTATGCGTCATTAGAAAGTTGCGTGTGGGATTGTGAGCATTGCGATCGATATAGAGCCGTTTACTATGTGTCGGGACGGCATGGGCGTCCGTAGAAATTTTGTTACGGGTCGCGCAATGTAAATAGGATTACATAGGCTAATAAAAACAGTACAGTGTTATGTAGAATTCAAGGGTGAGACTGTTTAAGGAAACAAGCATTTTTAGTCGCGTCAAATTAGCATGAAAAATGTGAAAATAGATAACTTTTTGCGGAGAAGTCCGATTGAGATGCGGTTTTATGCAAAATGTTCAGGGAATTTTTTATAACAAAAGGTACATCTAACCTCTGTACGCTCGCAAATTTTTAATTGTTTATTTAACAAATGACCTATTTTTGTTGAACATATGGCAAATGTCACACACGATTCGACGAAAATGTTTGAAAAATGTTCTCTCGGGGGTTTTCGAGGTCCCTCTTTATCACTTTGATGTTAGCTTTATTATTTATTGCTAAGTTGTTGTAACTGGGCTAATTAACAAATTAAAAACTCCACCCCCGAAATCACTAGAGAACCGGAATTTTTTCCAGGATTTCTGGCTTATTAAGGCAAACCATCGGCACAAGGTTTTTGCAAATATAATTGTTTATTGTTCGATTGTCTCTACTCCCGGAATCGTTAGAGAACCAGATTTTTTTGCAATAACTCTGGGATCATGGGGAGAACCATCGGCACAAGGTTGTTGCACGTCATTGTTTATTTTCTAATTGTTGCAACCTGGCTAATTAACAAATTAATAACTCTACTCCCGGAATCACTAGAGAATCGGATTTTTTCCGGGATTTCTGGCTTTTTAAGTCGAGCTATCGCACAAGAGTTTTGCAAATATAATTGTTCATTGTTCAATTGTTACAACCTGGCTAATTAACAAATGAATAATTCTCGTCTGACGAGGGTAAGAGACTTTGAACTTCTTCCCAACGATTCGTTGTAGACCCGGTCTATACTATCGCTTGGAGATTGTTGCCCAAATTTTTTGCTCAACCTGAAAAGCTCAGTGAATATAACGTGATAAGCACTCGAGGATCAAAATCTTTATTGCAAAAAAATCTGGTTCTCTAACGATTCCGAGAGTAGAGTTATTAATTTGTTAATTGGCGAGGTTGCAACAATCGAACAATAAACAATAATATTTGCAAAACTCTTGTGCCGATGGTTCGCCTTAAAAAGCCAGAAATCCCGGAAAAAAATCGGTTCTCTAGTGATTCCGGGAGTAGAATTATTAATTTGTTAATTAACCAGGTTGCAACAATTGGAAAATAAACAATGACGTGCAACAACCTTGGGCCGATGGTTCTCCCCATGATCCCAGAGTTATTGCAAAAAAATCTGGTACCCTTCCGGGAGTAGAGTTATTAATTTGTTAATTAGCGAGGTTGCAACAATCGAACAATAAACAATTATATTTGCAAAAATCTTGTGCCGATGGTTTGCCTTAATAAGCCAGAAATCCTGGAAAAAATTCCGGTTCTCTAGTGATTTCGGGGGTGGAGTTTCAAATTTGTTAATTAGCCCAGTTACAACAATTTAGCAATAAATAATAAAGCTAACACCAAAGTGATAAAGAGGGTCCTCGAAAACCCCCGAGAGAACATTTTCCAGACATTTTCGTAGAATCGTGTGTGACATTTGCCATATGTTCAACAAAAATGGGTCATTTGTTAAATAAAAAATTAAAAATTTGCGTACAGAGGTTAGATGTACCTTTTGTTATAAAAAATTCGCTGAACATCTTGCAGAAAACCGCATCTCAATCGGACCTCTCCGCAAAAAGTTACAAGTGAAATGCTAATTTGACGCGACTGGTGAGACTGTTTAAGGAAACAAGCATTTTCTTGAAAATTAAGCTCTTCCCATAAGATTATAAGGGTGTCACAATCACATACAGGGTGTTCAGTAAAGAATAAGCCATACCTTAAGATTAGCATTCTTGTTTTTGTGTCGATTTATACCAGTGAAAAAATGACGGAACATTATTCTAATCAGCACGTTTATACTACTCTCAAAAAGAAACTTTAAGACTCAATCCAACCAGTGCTCCCGAAGACACTTGATATTCGTTTAGGTGCATTTTAAAATTATTATAATTAAGAGATTTTAAAGACCCTCTTCAACTCGAAACCAATAATATTTAAGAGTTGTAGCACTTTCTGTTTCTTTTTCTAGTTTTCCATAAAACGTAGTCGAATGCTGAAAAGTATTCTTTCTGCAAGTTTTCTTGTTGCTACCCATTTTTCACACCTGCACAGGATAGAGCTAGTAATAATCTAATGTATTTTCTCTGGCATTAGAAAGTCATGTAGGAACAGGTCACTATTGGGTAAAGGGTCCTGAAACAGAAGAAATGTCTCAACTTACCCCGGTCCAGGAGTTGAAACCTTGGCCGCCTGTAGCTGGCGGCCGCATCGGGTCGGTAGTCCACCGCCGCCAGTTGATTGCTGTGGACTTCTGCGCGTGCGAAGGATGCCTCCGCTAGCGCTTTCATCGCTTCCAAGGCTGGTGTGAATCCCAGATCCCGGCGAATGTCGCTGTTGTTGCAAGACAGAGTCGACTCAGTTGTCTATCCCTATGCAGTAACGGATAGAGTTTCGCCCTCACCAACTTGCCTTTGCGAACCCCTAGAAATCTGGCTTCATCGGTCTACTAGATGTCCTCGTCGTTGAACGTCACGTGGCCTCTCGGTTGTGCTCTGTACCTACGAGAGAACATCATACCTTGGCTTTTCTCCGCGTTGATTGCCACTTCCAGCGGCTACACCAGTCCTCCAGTCTGCCTAGCGCTCTCTGGAGTCGTCTCGTCGCCATTTCCAGATTTAGAGATCTGGCCAAAATGGCGGTGTCATCGGCGAAGAGGCACACGGAAATGTCCTCCGTCCTGGATAGATCCGCCGTGAAGATATTGAAAAGGTGCGGAGACAGTACGGCTTCTTGGGGGACGCCGGCTTCCATAGGTCGATAGGTGGACAGGGCTCCGTCCACCTTCGCACGCAGCTCTCTGCCACTTAGGAAGGACGCCACCAGCTTGACTAGGCCGACAGGGTAGCCAAAGTCGAGCATCTTAACGATAAGCCTATCGTGCCAGACCCTGTCAAAGGCCTTGGCGACATTACGGAAGTGAAATGGCTTGGCTGGCGTTACCTCTAATATCCATTTTAACATAAAAGAAGCAATATTTAAAAAAATAATAAAATAAAAAAAAATTATAACCACTTTAATCCTAAACACTAGCGAGCTATTTACTAAGCATTATGTTAATTAAATCTAAATACGATTTTCTGTCAATGAAGATACCCTTAAAGTATATTCTAAAACTGCAATTATCGACTTCAGAAATTTAATGTTAAGTATGGCTGGTAAAAAATCTAGAAGTGTTATAAAAATTTAGGCCTATATCACAGGATGCCTGAAAACCCAGAACAAGTTCGGGAAATTCTAGATTAGAATTCTAGATATAGCGTTACCAGACATGAAAAATGCTTATAAAATTTTCCGTTCTATTTTACTAATGTTAATTACTGTCTTTGTATAATATTGTAGGTTTGATTGATGAACGAAAATAGTTGTTGCATTGCAATATTAATAGGGCTTCTTAGTATTTTTCCACAGGAACGAATACGGTGCTAAATCCTGCCCTGATGCCTGCATGTGGACCATTATTTCCTTAAACTCGATACAGTGTACCGACAGCCGAATATAAAGGTCTCCCTACACTCAATGAGTTTGCGCGTCGGCTAAATTTGTGGAACAATAAACGTGAGATGATCTACACACTACGATACTGACTGCATAAAACATTATTAGTAAGAATACAAACAGAAAAAATATGGATTGGATCAATATGAGTCAGAGAATGGTTACTGAAAAATTGAACACTATATTAAGTAGATATATTAATTTATTACAGGAACTAGAACTGGAACATGGAGAATAGTGTAATTATTATCCCCCATTGAGTGAGTAACTTTATGTCAAACTTTTACATCTAGTAACACCTTTATTTAAATAGAATAGTAATGTTATTTGGTCGCAACGCAAAATCTTTCGAATTCTGGGATTAGTTTGAAAATGACACCTATTTTATATCAGCAAGTTTAACGTTATTTTTGTTATTAGTTAATAAAATTAATTAGTGGTTTTAATTAGTAAAATAATTTGACATACCTGATCTTACAACTGTTAAAAATTTTGTTCACCGACGTGTAAAAATATTTTGGCCCGTCTTACCCAGTTTCTACGAACTAATACAAATGTTATTTAAGATATGGCGGTCATCGTACCGGTCCTCTTTGTTCAACCCGACATAAAATCGTTGAGAATAGGAGTGTATGGTAGCCTTAAGCAAGTGCGATGACCAAATATTCGCTTGCTTTGTCCCACGTTCATGTGATTATATATGATGTGTGTAGGATCGGACCGCCTTTAAATTGACACTGGGCTTTTTTGATAAAAAAAAAGAAAAACGTTTAATGTTTAGTGACTATCAGAAAAAATAGTTAAAATTTTGCAGTATAAACGAATCAGAATTTGAATATAAAAGAAAATTTTATTTTATACAGGGTGCTTCGAAATGATGTATAAATATCTGAAGGGGGTGTTCCTTAGATATTTTAAAGTAAAAAAATCAAATTCAAATAAAATTTTTCGGTTTTATAGAGCAATGCTTGTTCTAAGAACATTTTCAAAACGTTCTTACAACACTTACACCATAAAAAGGGGCATCGTTCTATAGAACTTTTTAGTTCTTTAAGCTATTCTGTAAGGTCTGCAGGAAATACTTATAGAATTGTTGAATAAACGTTCTCACAGTTCTTAAAGAATTTTTATAACACAGTTACAAAGCAATCTCATAAAAATTCTATACCACTTCGTTATACAATTTTTGTGTTGCATGGTGTTCTACTTAGAGAACTTTAAAATCGTTTAATTGTATCTTTCAAAAATAAAATGTTTTTGCATCGCACATATTAGAAATAATATGGATGAGCCAATAAGAACCAAGATAATCAAATAAATCTTATCTATCGTAATGAAATTTTCCTTCTGCAAGCAGATAATAATTTCTACAAGTCACGACTATGTTATACAAATTTCCCCATTATACTTTGATCAAAATATTTCGTACTTTTATAGGCAGGTCTCATCAGATGGGGGTATGGGAGACCTACGTATGTATATAAATGGCAGGTTTATAGCGTTTTTTATGAAGCAAAATGGTTTTTGTTACTTATTTACTCTATAATAATTTTATAACAACTGTATTATTATTTTCTATAACTGCTTTATTACTGCTGTTTTCGCAGCAGAATTGTAACTTAACAACACCTTATACTCAATAGTTCTATAATTAAACTATAAGTGACATTACAGAATAATTTTATAAGAGTGTTACAGGAGATATAATTCTATAAAGCACTATTTTGCTTCGGTTTTACAGCAATTTGATTCTATAAGCACTGTTGCTGTAAAATTGTGTTATTGTACACACTTATAGGACTACATTAGCAGTTATTTTATAAATGTTCTATAAACTATGCTCTAAGAACGTACTTGCAACAAATTTAAAAAACAATTTAATTTCTGAAGGCAAAATAGTCTCATGTGCCACAATAATGCAACAATTTAGTATTCTAGATACAACTATAAAATATTAACATAATATAAAGCTCCTATTACTCTAAATTTATAGAACTACTTTGCTGACTAGGCAGTACAATGACATTTTATGATATTAATCTTATTAGCACCCTGCATGTAGAAGTATTAAATGAACAATTGTGTAAACACGAAATTCTAGGAAACAACTACTCTGCGGGCTAATGTCCCGACCAGCATTGAATTACACCTGAAAAATCTATAGCAAAAAGCCAAGGTAACTCGTCTGCAGTCCACCATACACATACCGGTTTCCAGCTCGAGCTTCGGATTAAGACAGACTTAGAACAACTAGGATTATTTGTCAGATACCTCACCTATGGCATGCTGATGAGAGCTAATAAGCTCGAAACCGGTTTCTATGGACGCCGACAGAATTTTTTAAAACTTTCCCCATTTTACCATTTTCCTATTTCTTATACTACAAAATGTATACCCCATAGTATACGAAAGTATGCAAAATTTGTAGGAAAAGCTTCTGAAAAGTATTACAATTCAATATTCGTTTGACCAAATGCAACTCATTAAATGCTAATAATTTTCTTTGTAACATATCTGCAATACAAACTTGTTTAAATAAAAATACAATTAGTACACTTTCATGTTGATATGCAGAAAATGCACACGTCCATTATTTAAATACATAGTAGAAAATATAATGTATATTTTTAATATGAAATCAATGTTTTGTTTTAAAAATGCCTCAACTATTAGTTTTAAAGGTTAAAATGAAGCAAAATATATTCTAAATAATAGTATAATTTTTTTTTCATTTTTTAATAATGTTTTTTTATGTACATGTGTCGTTTCTGTGTACACCGATTAATTTACTCTTATTTGATTAATAGTAACTAATAAATAAATAACTAATTTAAATACAAGACGTTTCCGTTGTAGTTGGACCTTTCAAAAACTAATTAAACAACGATAACATATCCATATCTGATGGCACTTTGTGATTTGGATGTAAAATTGCCTCTCTTACATCCTCCTCCGCACGCACGTATGGGTCGATATATATATGATATGGAAATACAGGGAAGGCAGATCAACCCTTATATCTTTTATAACTCCTGCTGCCCCTATCAAAATACTCTCCGGAGTTTTGCCGCCGTGACGGTGGAACTTCCGGGTTACGAATTTCACTACAGAACTCCGGAGTTGAACTATATGGGGTTAATTTGTCTGTTTTTAAGTTAAAAGCAATTCTAGTTAGTCTGGTGACGATGTGAAGATTCCTCCAAACTGATTGATGATAATAAATTGCAAAATAGAGGGAGTCTCAATATTCTATACATATGGAACTTCTACAGATATTTCCAGTTAAAATAAAACATTTTATGTAAACTTAAATCCAACCCAAAGCTTTTTCATTTTGCCGCTGGGGAGTATTGTAACTGAAAATAGTTATTTATTGTATAAGCGTTTTAAGTAGCATTTTATCCACGCAAGAATGTTAAAATGCGAGAATGTAGTCAGAGTTATTTAAATTTAATAATAAAAAAATATTCGAGTGAATTCTTCTTAGTACTCAATGAAACACCAAGTTGATATTGCATCGAAAATCCAAGGAAAATATAGCTGTTCCTTACAGGAAGAAACATCCGTAATTTGTGCAAATTATTCACAAACTTCGACAGATGTTATACGTTCCGAAAATGGTGGCAACAATGCTACAAGGGTTGTTATTAACCGAAGGGAAGTGAAATGTGATAAAACAAGAAACGAAATGTCTATTACTATAAATGTTAATGTTAATATTAATAAGTAAATACGTTAAATTTGATTATAGGTTTATTATTTTTTAATTATTCTACCTACTCGGAAAATAAAGTTATTCTGTTGCACTAGTGAATAAAGTTGTCACTTTAAATGGTTCAAATGTGTGGATAAAAGTCCGATTATAAGGTGATTTTGGATCTTGAATTTGACATTCTGGCCGATTTAAATAAAATTTGATATACTAATACAGAGATTACCTTTCGTTCAAATATAATATCAGAAATGGTTTTTCTTTAGATCTCTTCTTTACACTTTTTTTTTGTATTCCTAACTGTTCTTTAATAACTGTTTTAACAATCATTACTAAGACATCTCCCAATGTACCACAAAAAACATTTATTTGTTGCTTTTGAAAATGAAATAAAGCTTAAAAGGTTCCGAAACTTGTAATCAAACGTTCTTTCTATCGTGAAGGTTTTATGTTATCCTAATAAATTCCGTTATCGGCGTCGCGACGCTTCGACGAAGTTCCGCCACTACTCCCAAGCTACAGGGGTATTTGACAAATATCGATTACAACTAGCATGGCTATTTAGTCAACATTCTCTCAAATTATTTGCTTACTTTAGTTTGTGTCTAATAAAATTTATAAAATTTAAAAATAAAAGAAGAATTGCAGTAAAAAGGTTATTATACAGGGTGTTCAGTGAAGAATGGACCATACTTCGAGGCTACCTTAAATCAACTTATCTTGGTACCATTTTGCTTCCTTAAGAAGTTAGAGTACCTGAGAAAGTACTTTTTTTATTTCATATTTTTACTATAATTTTCTTATTTGTAACTGTACTCAAATTTTGAAAAACGAGTTTTCTTTGAGATAAACACGAATCTC
Organism: Monochamus alternatus; assembly: GCA_037114965.1. NCBI lineage: Eukaryota > Metazoa > Arthropoda > Insecta > Coleoptera > Cerambycidae > Monochamus > Monochamus alternatus. The sequence continues at coordinate 38,982,335 of CM073435.1, forward strand.
TGCCACTATGTTATTTCTTCCAGATTTTTTTAAGAATAGAGGTTTTTGGGAACTGTTTTTGCTACTGCATTTTAGTTAAAGTGCTTATTTTTTTATTTTATTGTTTTTTAATGTTGGCTGTCTTTCATGTTACCAAATTTCTCTGTATTTTATTTCATACTGCTTTATAAGAACAACATTAACTGTAATAACTTTTTTAATTAATAATTTGTTAATATTTAATTGTTGTCTTCAAAGATAAACACAGTTTTCTCTAAAATACTATATTTTAGTGACATGCAACAAGTATACTTTTTCAAACTAATCGATAACTGTAAAATAACTAATAATTTTCCAAAAAATGCATTCATTCAAATCATAATTTAATATTATGAACTCATTACCTATGTTACGAGACTTTTGGATAATTAGATTTCGCCATAATTGATTATTTGATAAATCGAACAAACTGACGAATCGTTTTTTTTTTAAATTACATTAGATGCACACTTTTTAATTTGTATCATATTTTAGCCACGATCAAATCGATGAATTGAATATGGAAGAGACGCAACTATTCAGTGGCCACTACGCTCTCCCGATTTTAGTCCATTGGACTTCAGGCATTGTGGATTTATGAACGATGACGTTTATTTCAAATCAATTGAGAATATGATCAACTGCGGCTGAAAAATTTAGGCAAATACGACAGATTTTTTAAAATATCAGATATTCTTTATCTAAAAGAGCTCGTTTATGTATTTCGGAGACAAGTGGACATGTGGAGCAAATTATAATAAATGTTGAATTAGTGAATGAAAAATGTTAAAATTACAGTTTTAAATTAAATTTTAGTATAAATATTCTGTTTAATAACTAATTTGTTTCTTAAATTCCTGTTATTCATTAACAAACGAACACATTGATAAAAAACATTTTGTAATAATGGTACATATGTTAGAGTATATTAGAGCAAGTTAGAACATTGTTACTTTGTAATTTGAAATTTAAAAATATTGCGACTATCTCTAACGTACTCAAAAATCTAATATATATCGAAAATTACGAAATTTTACGAAAACATAAAGTAATAAAATATTCTAAATAAAATTTTACATTGTGATATTGTAGAAAATCGTAAATGTTCGTGTGTCAGAAAAAAATGAGGCGCGGGGGATAAAATAACTCCTTCCTCCCAGTTTTTACGTTTGCTTTTTAGGCATTGTTTATAATAATATCCTTGAGGATTTCGTTAATAACAAAATATCAAAGTGATATGTGAAAAACTGAAGAAATTATAGAGAAAAGCAATTTTAAAAGTTCAACTTTAACACCCTGTATGGAGGATGCATTATTGTATATAGGTAAGTAAGGTTAAATCGTCATACTTTACCGCCAAAAATACGCAGTTAACTGGCTTTTTACTCCCTATATGTATGTTAACATTTTTAATTAGTAGATAATTAATTAAATAGGCAGTTTTATCTGTTCAAGTTTTTTGATCCACTTCCTTAATTTTTCAAATGAGAAATTAATGTAACCACTGATGCACATCCATATTTTATTATCATATCATTAGCGTTTTAATCGATTTTATTTACGTTAGGCAATGGAAAACCTATCGCATATCTCTTACTTGTTCTACTATCCTGCTGAAAATTTTTCACGGGCGTCGTGACGCTCGCGGAACAGCCTGCGGGGATCCCCTCCACCGAGTTTCCTGATGCACGATTGCTTCGAGAATAAAATAACGATAAATTTACCTTTATCTAGTTTTAGTTTTAGAACAGGTTGCGAGAAAATAATACAGAGTGTTCTTTTTGGAAGACTCTACTCTCTTAGCTTAATCTTAATTGTGCCTTAGTTTGCAGTTTGGTAACATAGTTTTGCATTTTATGGTAGTTTCAGTTTTCGTATTAGACGTTTTATTCATAAGATTTATTTTCGTTCGTTTCTATATCTGTTTCGCTCATAATTCGTAGAAAATATTAAAATTATCAAAACACAAGAATTTTTTAAAACAGCGGTCCTCAAGCTTTTTTTGTCAACAAATTTTCTGACCGAATATACCTCAGACATTGACAAATACCATATAATTTTGTCAAATTTCCCAAGCTCTTTAATTGTCATAAAATTATCTCGTATATTATCATGTCTATATGTCCTGTATGGATATTATAGCTGAATATGGTTATTACAACATTAACTTAGTTAATTTGCAACGATAGGCTCGAAAAATGCCGATTTTCTTAACAACTGTAATGAATAAGTATACTATGTGACAAAAAAAAATCACCCTGTTAAAGTCAATATTTGAAAAGCAAACTCTATACATATACTTAGGATGTAGAATGGATGATAAAAGAATCAACAAAAAGGGTGACATTTTATCTTGTTTTGATATGGCTTGATAAAATGCCCAGAGTTAGAAGACGGCAGAATTATTACCAACTCAGTGATTTTTAAAGTGGTCGTATTATTGGCCCACATGAGGCGAGCAACAATTATTCGTTGTTGAAGACGCTGGTCAGTAAATGATAGGCAACATCACAGGAGAAGCTCTGGACGACCTAGAGGAACGACAGATCGAGAAGACGGAAGATTGAAACTGCTTGTCTTTAATCGGCACAGTATCTCCAGATCGATAGGAAAAATTTTTTTGGGAGAAATAGGCCACAGAATATCGCCGTATTCGTTCCTATGGTCTAATATTATATCGCTCGAAATTAATACTCTCTTTAACCTATTGCCATCGTGCCCTTATATTGAATGGTGCAATGCAAAGGAAAATTGCGATGGAGAATGGAATAGTGTCATACTTACTGACGAATCTAGATTTTGCCTGTGGGCTCATGATGGTCATAGACGAGTAAGGTATCGAAGAGGAGAAAGGTGGTTCGTGTGGGGTGGAATCAATATAGGTAGTAGAACTCCTCTAGTATTTCTCCAAGGTCAATGGAATGCCCAAACATACATTCATGAAGTTCTAGAACCGTTTGCTATACCATACATTCGATAGTTAAATAATGTCACGTTCCAATAAGATAACGCTCGCCCTCATATTGCAGCGGTGACATTACAGTTCTTGGAAGAGGCCAACATCAATATTCTCCCATAGCCCGTACGTTCGCCTGACCTTTCGCCCATCGAACATGTCTGGGATATGATGGCTTAAAGATTAGAAATGCTTTCAAACCCAATAAACTTACAACAGCTGCATGATGCCCTAAAGGTTGCTTGGGTGACGTTCCTCAGGACTTTATAGACCACGTCACCACATAATGTATTTGTTTAAATGGAGGGGAAACCCTTAACTGAAGTTGGACTCTATAGGATGCGATTTTTTCAATAAAAATGTTATAAATTGCTATTCTTAACACCAGAAACACATGTAGAAAATTTGGATAAAATATACATTTTTCCTAGGTGATGGTGTGATCATCTGCAGTACCTACTTAGAAACTTATATACTTCCTTCTTTGTAAAAATTCTAAACTTTTTGACCTTGTAATCCTCTGAACTTATTTTCAATAATGCTATTAGTTGAGAAAATCTGCTTATGTATTGTTGTTATTAACTAAAGTGGAGTGCACTTTTGGCTAGTTTATATGTATAAGTATATGTGCACTTTATTAATCAGATTTGGAATTTTGGATTGATGTACAACTTATTTTTAGACTTTAATTAGTGTCTTTCATATTTAACTAACTTGTCCCTGAGGATGGCTTAAGAGGTCGAAACTAGTAAGAAAATAAATAAAAAGTTATACTGACATTCAGAACTCTAATTTCACCCTTTTTACACATAAATTGCTTGAACTAGACCTTACATGTCTAATCAGTTATTTTACATCTTTATTATTTGCATATAAACCTGACAAGGTGAAATATGTTAATTAATGTACGTGTTATATGGTACATTTACATATAAGTCGGAATTGAAATATTTAAAGCACAATTATAATTTTTCTTAATATTTCTAAAACTGATCAATGAAGTTATATATCCTTGATGAGAGATTTAAAATATAAACACGTTGTAACTACAAGTTTAATGTGTCAATAAAATATTAATGCTTGATTCGGTAGGAAATTTAATATTTTATTAAAAATAGAAACATATACTATCCTTGTTATATACAGGGTGTTCAGTAAAGAATAGGCCATACTTTAGTCTTTGGTGTCTAGTCTTGAAAGAAGCTAACCTCCCTCGATAAAAATAATGTGAATCAAATCAGTTTATCTTAGTACAATTGCTTCCTTGAAGTTATAGGCCCCAGAAATTATTATTTTTTACTTATTTTTTTTACGATAATATTCTTATTTGTTAGGTACTCAAATTTTGGGAAAAAAGTTTTTTCTCTGAGGTAAATGCGAATATCTGATTCAGTTAAATTATTTTAAGGATAGAGATTTTTGGAAAATAATTAGTTATTTTGAAATAGAAAGAGATAACTGCGTTAACATATTTGTCTTATAAAATACAAGAATGAAAGAGATAATACACGTATAGTGGTACAGGCACTCAGAACGCCTTGTACATTTAACTCAAAAATCAATTAGATATTTGTGTATATCTCACCAAAAAAGTTTCTTTTCAAATTTGAGTACCATTACCCAAGCAATAAGAAAATTATCGTAAGAAATGAAATAAAGTAAATATATTCTTAGGCACGCAATTTCTTAAGGAAACAAAATTGTACTAAGGTAAGTTGGTTTAACCCATATTATTTTTTTCCAAGGAAGTTACATAAACAAAAATGCTATAATTTGTTTTGAAAATACACATATATAAACATTTATAGCGTTGTAATTTTTAGTTTATTAATGCTATTAGAAAAAAAGTGTTAACTATGCATTTATTATTTAAGGAAAATACGTACCAATTATGAGAACATTTGTGTATATTTGACGCCAAATATTTGGCAATGGGCTGGTAATTATTATTTACTTTTCCTAATTAATCTGTAAACAAACACCTACTACTTATAACTTTTAGTAAATATCAAAACATGAAAAAAAAAAGACAATTTATAACAGCCCCGCTTTATTTACATAAATCTATACGCGCAATTGGTAAACAACCAATCAAAATATTATTTTATTTCACACCAAAATAGATAAGTTTAATTTGAAAAATCATTTAAAGTTATTACGAATTATTATTATCATGATTTTAACATTTATTTATGAAATTGGAAATTTATTGAATAATGAAAAGGTGAAATAATAAATAATATATTGCTGTTTTCAATCAAATACATTTTTATCCTCATTTATAAAGCACTTTCACTAAAAAATGGGCCATACTTTAAGGCTAGCTTACTCTGACGATTTAAATGAATTTGGTACAATTTTGCTTCCTTAAGTTACAGGCCTGAGAAGGTATTTTCTTTATTTCATTTTTTTCAATAATATTCTTATTTGTTGGGTAATTGCACTTAAATTTTGGAAAAGAAGTTCTTTTGCGTGATAAATTTTCACCTCTTTTAAAATGAATCGAAGGCTGGTTCAAAATATTTATTCATGTTCACACAAAAAACTGCTTTACAATTAATAGTAATAGTACCTAACAGTAACAGTGATAGTAATGGTAATGGTAAGTAATAATAGTAAAAGTAACAGTAACTGCAACAATAACAGTAACAGTAACAGTAATAGTAACAGTAACAGTAATAGTAACAGTAATTGAAATTGAAATGATATATACAGTATGCGCCAAAAGTATGGAATAAATTCAATAAAAACGAAACAATTATTTTTTGGGAAAAATCATCGAACAGGTCGATTTTTAATTTAAAAAATACATATTTTAGCGTAAAATGCGATTTTCAAACGTCATCGATTTTTTTTTTAAAATGGCAACACCATATTTTTTTCCTTGATTCTGAAAGATCGTTTAATTCTCTATCAGACAGTACTAAAATTTTGCCCTCTTACATAGGAAAGTTTTCGAGTAAATGACGATTGAATGTTAGAAAATGTAAATTTTATCTATAAAAAAGTAACAATTCTGAGGTATGTAAAATAAAATACAATTGATTAAATTTTATACTTAAATTAAATGTTCGAATTGTCATCCACCAACTTCTTGACAATGCGCAAGTCTGTGAAAAAATTCTTCATGCACATTATGAATGATTTCTGGGGTAACTCTGCGTATTTCGTCCCGAATGCGATTTTGAAGTTCTTCTAAATTACGTGGTTTATTAATGTACACTTTTGATTTCAAGTATCCCCATAAAAAATAGTCAAGAGGTGTAAGATCTGGCGATCTTGCAGGCCATTCTATCGGTCCGCGTCTGCCGATCCACCTCCCAGGAAAACAGTTGTCCAAAAAATCTCATACAGGGCGCGCATAGCGCGGAGGTGCAGCGTCTTGCTGAAACCATATGGTATCGTCAGGAATGTCAGGGTAATTATCGATAGGAAAAATTACTGCAAGGGCTGGAACAAGGTCATTTTCTAGAAACTCTAAATATCTTTGTCCTGTAAGGGTTCCTTCAAAGAAGAAAGGCCCTACTATTCTGTTGTCAACTATTCCAGCTCACAGATTTAATTTCTGAGGGTGTTGGGTATGTGCCTCTGCCATTTAATGAGGATTTTCTCGACTCCAATATCTGCAAGTTTGACGGTTTACTGTACCATTCAGACAAAATGTGGCCTCATCTGAAAAAAGTATTTGCCGGTGTAAATTTCTATTTCCTTGACATAAATCCATTAGAATTTCGCAAGTGTAAGCGGCGATCGGGATCATCTTCATTGAGTTCCTGCACAAGTTGAATTTTGTAGGGATGATATTTTTCCTTCCTCAAGATACGTAGCACTGTACTCTGACTAGTGTCATTGTTTAATGCAACCAATCGTGAAGAATTATGAGGATTATCCACCATACTTATCAAAATGTTCTGTTTCTGATTTTCATTAATGCTTGGACGTCCAGGTTTTGGAATATTTACAACATTGCCAGTTTCTCTAAATTTAGACTCTACCTTACTGACTGTTGATTGGCTGATTGGCGATCTGGATGTTTTTCATTAAATAAATCGCAAACTTCCTGCTGAGTTCTAGTCATATTCCCGCATCCGATAAGGATTAAATTTTCAATTCTTTGAGTAACAGTTAAATGTGCCATAATACTTTAAATTGAATAATAATTTCTATGTCGCTTACAATACTTATTAGAAAATCGGTGTGACAATGACACTTTGCAAAAATTTTCACCTACGTGTTCCATAAAAGAACTATGGAATTCGAAAAACTAAACTTGATAACGTTTTTGCTTTATTTTAATTGATTTACGTTTTCTAACATTCAATCGTCATTTACTAGAAAACTTTCCTATGTAAGAGGGCAAAATTTTAGTACTGTCGGATAGAGAATTAAACGATCTTTCAGAATCAAGGAAAAAAATATGGTGTTGCCATTAAAAAAAACCGATGACGTCATTACTCGAAAACAAATGACATTTGAAAATCGCATTTTACGCTAAAATATGTATTTTTTAAATTAAAAATCGACCTGTTCGAGGATTTATCCCAAAAAAAAATTGTTTCGTTTGTATTGAATTTATTCCATACCTTTGGCGCATACTGTATAAAGAACTTACTTTGGTTGTGCCAAAATATATATATAGAACCTTTGACCTTTGTTATATCTTACATCTTTGTTAACATTTTCTTAATTTATGGTAACGAGAGTAACTCGTTTTCCATATTTCATGACGGTACAGATGGACTTCATTAAATGATTTTTGCAGAAGTTAAAACTATGTTTCCTTTATTCAGTAATCGTGTTGAAGAGTTTCATGTAAATCACCTGTACAATATCGTATTCCATGCGTTACTTCTTCCATCAATAAGTAAATTTGTATGTAGCAAGGGTCTCCGGAACACATTAGAAAGTCGTCATCTAGAATCACCTCTAATTCAGATTGGCACTTCCTTCATCCCATAAATCACATGAAGGTCCCCTATATCAGAGTAGCCGTTGATAAATCTCTAATTGAGTAGGACTAGAGCCTTGTCTATTTATATAGTCGCCTTGACCCTAAAAGGGGAGTATCAAAAATTGTAGAACAGAAAAAGTATGCTATATCTCGTTTGAATGACAAGAAACTAATGCTTATTCTCTATAAACTTAGTAAATCTTATGCATGTTTATTACCAAGAAATATATAAATGAAGATCACAAAACAGGAACAACTGTTTTATTGTCAATAGAAAGGATGTTGCCAAAATTTTGCAGTGGCCATGGTATGTCGCATTAAAATGCAAAATAATAGCTTTGGGTCATGTTTTACTGCAAAAAATGCAATAATTGGAAGGATGTCTATGTCTCAAATATAATACATATACGAAATTTGAAGGACAGCTACCGTTGTACGTCGCAATTTCAGCTGTTACTGAATATGGTACGACGTTTTACTACAACTACGACTAAAACAATCCATAAATTTCAATCCAAGAAGGCAAAATTAATATACAGGGTGTTCCAGAATGATGGTCAAATATTTTACCAGTGTGTTCCACAAGCCATTTCAGAGGAGGATCTTCATATAAAATTTTTCAATTTGGGTCCTCCCTGTTGAGATATTCGAGTCTCAAAATGGCGGAAAAAATAGTTTTTTTATGAAACAAATCAGTCTTGACAGTTTATGCAAATATTTCTAAACAAAGGTATTCCTATAACTTTTGCCAATCCTGCCGTATGCATATTCCATCAATTTATTCGCTAATATTTGTACGGAAGAGTTAGTTGTTTACAAATAATACAGAAACTGTCAAGACTGATTTGTTTCATAAGACAACAGAGAAAAATCATCATAGCAACCGTTTACTGCGGTTATCAGTAATTGGTGACAAGAATATGTTTAGAGTAAGGAAAATTATTTTTATTTTTTTCCGCGCAAACTGTTGCTTGTATGAAAAAATTACAAGAGGGAAAAGTAGTCAAATTAGGTATAGTATTAAAAAAAAAGTTTTATTGAGATCGGGTATTGCAGAGAAAAGTTCTGAAAGAAACAAATCTAGGGGTTGTTTATTCCCGCCTTCCAGACACATGAGCCAAGGAGCCACCACAAAATAGCTTTTGACTAGCTTGTGTACCAAAATTGAAATTTCTAAGTGAAACCGTTTTTAAGAAGAAATAAAAAAACTATTTTTTTCCTCCATTTTGAGACTCGAATATCTCAACAGAAAGGACCTAAATTGAAAAATTTCATATAAGATCTCCCTAAAATCGCTTGTGGAATATACTGGTTAAATATTTGACCATCATTCTGGAACACCCTGTATAATCACTACTTTTCTGCAAAAATAGATTAATATAAATAGTATCGTAATCATGTTACTAGAAGAGCCAATAGTTCTACAATACATTTTATAATTCAATAATGAAACAGGAAAAAGCAAAATTTTATGACCTCCTGGTTCTGAACGGAAATCAATCATTTTATTTAATTTCCATTTATTAAACAGTTTTGGACATAATTACCTGTATTATTATGTTTCCTTATTTATACAAAATTAACAGGTTCGCTGCCGGTGGAAGTTTCGATAGCATGTTGTCCATGCCAGTAGTTTTTTTTATATAAAATTTTAGATTTGATAGTTGGAAACTAATGTCTATATACTCATGTAATAGTGAATGTGCTGACTGGACTATAATTTTAATTTAAAAACAGCGACATAAAATTAGTATGATAATAATTTTCTTTTAAAACTTTGATGCATATAGTGAGAAAAAGTTATGACCAATTTTTATTCGCGCCTTTTAGCGTTTAGAGCAAAGTACAGATTTGTTTTTCAAAGCATTCATTGAAGACGTTCTAAAAATTTTAATAATTTTGAATTCAAAACTTGAGATCCTGTGTCTTTTGGACTAAGGTAAGTTGGCTAAATTGCATTATTTCTCATCAGAACCTGCTTATTCACCTCATCTGGATACCGAGTGTCGCAATTGTCTCCGTCGAACAACTATTTTATGATGATGTTGTTATGTTATGGTAACGGTTTGTTCGGGCTCTTTTTTGAGGTTGAGATAGTACCCGGTTTGCCAGTTTTCCAGCCTTATTCAAATAAAAGAAGACAAGGAAGGAATTCAAGCGGTGTAAACCTATCTCTTAAAGCCTTTTCCGAATGCCTGTATAAACTGCCCTACTTGCACGAAGTATTCACACAGTGTAAAAAATAAATGCATACAACCGAATGTTTTCAGGGTGGATGGAGGACTGTCTCCAACCAAAAATTTACACTAGAGACCCTTGTGCGTTTTTTGCAATAGAGATGGTTTCTTATTTACTTTGTTATTGGAATTTTTTCCCAAATTGTACATAATAATATTAATATATTAACTTTTTTGTAGCTTACATATTTGGCGCTTCACCGCCCATTATATGAACAAAAATATGATATTTATTTATTATGGTTCAGTAGATTCAAACAAAAGGCTTAGGAGCTGATTTTTTGAGGGTTCTTAGAGGTCTCCTGAGTGGATACCCAAAAAAGCCAGCCTACTCCTTCGGTGAGTTGCGCAATAAGGGTGGTTTCTTGGCGGTGGTATGGGTGGTGGTGTGGAAATGAGTTCAATTGACAATTCACATCACTGAAAATACAAAGTTACTTGGATATTACATCCCATTAGTTCAAACTGGCGTATCTCAAAATACCTATTTAATTTGAACATCCCTATTAAATAAGCTTAAATTTTTTTCAAACAAAAGACCCTCCGGAACAGCAGTAACGACTTTTATTAAGTACATGTATACAAAACCACCCCTATTGAGCAAAACAACGAAGGGGTTGGACTATGCTTTTTTGGATGGAGACTCAGAAGACAGTGCTTGAAAAAACCTGCAAAAACCAGCTGGTCAGCATTTTGTTGTATCTTTACTGAACCATAATAAGTATAGTAAATAAAAGTAAAATTGCAAAAAAAACACAAGGGTGTCGAGAGTATTTTTTTGGTTGGAAATAGCCTTTCATCCTCTGAAAAATCACCTTGTCCGCATTTATTTTTTTGAAATATATCTTTCCTGGGTTAATATTATAACTGATCATTTTACTAATTTAATTAAAAAAAGACAAGCAAAAATCATAAATCGTACGCAAAAACTACGTATGAGTATTCCAGAATGATGTTAAGAAAATGTAGGGATAGGTTTAAAATAAGAAAAAAAGTTTAGGTTTTCCTCAACAATATTCTTTGTTGACTTGGGAGGTTGCAAATAGATTTTAGTAGCTGAAGAATACCTGGAATAATCGGAAAAAGAAAACTTGTCCAACAAAATTCTTAGCATATCTTCAATTTCATCTTCTTCAAAAGAACTTTTAAATCAAACCCCCTTAAACAGTCAGTTGTAATAACAGTTAAGTTCAACCTTACATTTGCAAATGCTGTAAACTGTTCACTATAAGTATTAACAATAATAAAATAGATTTGTTTCTATCAGTTTCAAAGTACTCTTACATAATTAGTTTCACATATTGAAAAGTATTACTTTCCGCATTAGTTAGGAAATTAACTATTTTAGTCTTTCCCATTATCCCAAAATGTGTTAGTTTTATTCAATAATACTGATATCTACAAATCGTTCGTAGAATAGATAATGAATATTATAATAGATTATGTGCACTCTGTGTAAACTGAAATAGCGAATATAGGACAAGAGAAAGGAATTATGAAATATGAAACAGCTTTACAGAATTACCTTCTTCTCATAGGCTACGTAATGCATTAATGCATTATTATTATGAGTGTAATTGAGTCTAGACGATTTGTAAAACCAACACAACATTATTCATAATTCCTATTTTTACCAGGTGCCTGAACTAGAATTCAGGATACAACGTGATCATTGATCAATAATCACACTAGGTAAACCTTTATAATATGGTGTCGTAATACTGACAAGTATACTGCAAACCAATTATTTTTATTTGATTCAACCATAACTTCCTTAATTAAAAAAGTGACATTTCTCTAATTTAGATATTAAGTTCATGCGACGACAAGTGAAATGGTTAATATCGATTTCTAGTAATTTACTGATACCTTAATTGGATTTTTAATACACTTCAGTGATTCAAATCCAATCATGTGTGATATTTATTCGGTTTCAGTAGTCTGATAACTCGTAATTTAATAATGGTTTTATTGTATCGTCACAATATGAACTGCGAGAGATTCCTAGCCTGAAATATGCATGCATGCACTGTAATTTGAATCTACATACACTTTATTGTTTACATCAGGTAATGGTATAAAGAAATTTTATCTTAGTATTGGCCTATACAGAGAGTTTATATTATATTATTTGCCAAATCTTTAAGTATTCATGATACATGGCTCACAGTACTTTTTAAATTCGCAATGTGTAAACGTGATTATTTAAGAGAAGATTTATCTAATTTAGGTAGATTTAACTATGGGAATGGACTATTTTAATACAAATCACTAATTTGTTAGTGTTGCAATGAGAGGTGTAAAAATGTAAAGATAAACTCTAAAACATTAATAATAGCAATTTAGTTAGGTATTTCAAATAATGTACAGCTACTATGATGTTAAAAAACTAGTTTAATAAAATGGAATGTTTTGATTTCTAAAAAAAGAGTTTTATATAGGTAGGAGTTACCTACAACAAAACATTTGTTATACAGGGTGTCCCTTTAATATTGCGAAATAATTCAAGGGCATTTCTCTTGAACAAAAATAAGAAAAAGTTTATATGAACCTGTGTTTGGAAATGCTTCATTTTGGAAATACGGGGTGTTGGAATCTAAAAAAATATGTAGAATTTTTATTAATATCTGAAGAACCCTAAGTCCGATTTCGTTTAAATTTCGTATTTTAGTTTACATAACATCTTCTGACTTAATATGATTTATTTTATCTATTATTATGATTATCCTGTTTATATTAATAAGTAAAAATATTAGAAGCCACCACTTTTCCTTAGGTTTTATATTTTTTTACAATACAATTATTTAATAACTTTGTTCTAATGTCCTGACTAGGATCATCAGAATAAAAAAAAGAAACTATTTAGATTAGTTTGCAGGTTAAGTGTATACAATCCATAGAACGATGGTAAATGACATTCTTCTTTACCGATATAAGTAAAAAGAATTCTTACCACTAGAGTATATTTAATTAAAATTAATAGATAATACGATAGATGTCGTTACGGACTTTTTCTACATGTATTTTGCATATTATTGAATTATTAAGTCAAACTTATTATAAAGGACCACTTCTAAGTTTTTTTGAAATAATTTGAGATTTTGAGATAAAAAATAATAGGAATAGTTAAAAAATAAGTTTCTGAATTAATTTTAAATCAATAAACTTCGAGATAAATTGTAAAAAATTACATTACAAAACTTGGAACGGAAACGAAACTGAACGTAACAGAAATTTTGAATTTAAACATTTTGAAAACAAAAAGAATGAAACATTGTCAATAAAAAATTATTTCGAAACTTCAAAAAATTTTTGGAATTCAAACATTTTCGAAACGATAAATTTTGATTAAAAAAATTTCAAAAAATATAGAATTCAAAGTTAAAAAAAAATTCAAAATATAAAATTTGGGAGTTTCAAAATTTATAATTTTGAAAAAAGTTTTGAAATACAAATTTTTGAAAAAAATTTACATTTTAAAATTAAAAAAATTTTGAATTACAAAATTTTGTAAATAATTTTGAATTTTGGAATTATTTAATAAAATCAAAATTAAAAATTTTTAGAAATAAATAAAAATTTCACAATTAAAAAAAAAATCAAATAAATATTTTCGGAAAAAATTTTCAGTTCCAAAATTTGTAAATTACAAAATTTACGATTCAAAAATTTTGGAAAAATTTTGAAAAAAAATTGAATTTAAAAATACGTGCAATTTACTATTTTTTCATAATGACTAATTTTTATAAACAGCTACACTACTGAAATAATTGTAACATCCGACGCTTTTTTTACTATAATTAAATTATTTTATTAATAATTTAATTTCTAATTTAATCTTATTCCCAATTAATTAGTCGTAATTGATTGACGGAATTTTATATTGCTGTAATACAAACTCTTGATACTTCAAAATTATTTTCTACTTTTTAGTTCGGTTTGCTATTAAAGCGCGTATTTTTAGTTTTTTGAACTATAATTTTTCTAATTATGCTTTTAAAAATACAACATCTTTGCTTTGCTTCTTTTTCGAGCAAAAAATTAATAACCTTTTCTATTTACATTCCTGAAGGAAGTAGAAAACAAAAAGAGACAACAAAGTTGAATTTTTGATCGAATATAATGAGAAAAAGACATGAAACCTAAGGAACAGTAGTGGCGTCTCATATTTTTACATATTAATATCAACCCCCCCCCCCCAGAACGCCGGGGGTTCTTCAGATATTAATAAAATCCCTATAGATATATTTTTAAATTTCAATACCCTGCATTTCCAAAACGAAACATATCTAGATACAAGTTCTTTCTTATTTTTATTCAAGGAAACTGCCTCTAATTTTTTTCGCAATATTAATAGAAAATAGACTGTTATTTCTTCATCACGTCGAAAAATGGTATCAAAGAACAGGATGAGCTGTGTATGTGGAGAAAGAATTAAAAGCATTGTCCTAAGAGTAAGTATATATGATGCGCAACTGTTTTGATCTATATTTGTGGTTACAGCATCAGGTAATGGATTGTCATGTTGCCGTAAATTAGCCAAGGCGCATATTGAAACGCGTATGACGCGTGTGAAATGACGTCACCCGACCAGCATGACACGAATGCGCGACACGCGTAGCGATGTCTTTCGCATGTTGCAAGACAGTTCTTCTCACGACTTTCGAACTGCCACGTCGTTCTAATTTTTCTTGTTTATTATAAAAATTAATGATTTAAACAGAAAACTGGATTTATAAATGAAATAAGTCCCTGAGTTTGGAGATCGATATTAAATGAACAAATTTCAAACTTGGACCATATATAGCCTGTAGTTTCGTAATCGTATTTTTTAGTTATCAATGAAAATGTAGAAAAAATTACGGTTTTTTACCTACAAAATATACCATCTTTTAAGTGCAGTTCTTTTGCAATTTCACACCAAATCTTGTTATTTATCTTCGCTTTCTTGTAATTGTCATGTCTTGTATCATAAAGCTCTCTATGCCTTCTTACCACCTCTATCACTTTTGTTTTCATTGTAGAAAACACAGCTAACCTCAAAATTATCAACACGTGGAGCGTACGGCGCGAAAAACTGTGCCACTGCCACTGCGCGTCTTGCCGTGCAACGTTGTGGCACGAATTTGCGCTGTTCCATTACTTTTCTTAAGCTACAAAAGTACGTACTGTGCTGTGTCACTACACACGCGTCATATGCGTCTCAATATGCGCCTTGCCTTACAGTACACTACAGTTCGAAGAATTTTTAAGAATTCTATATTTTGTAGTCACATTTTCTAGGTACAAAATACAACAAATATACAAAAATAGGAAATACCTTGATTGTAGAATATATACTGGTAGGTACTTTCTTCTTGTAGTGAATTGATATTTTAATCACACATCCAATTTCAACTGGAAGTCAATTAAAGTTTAATTAACATTAAGTATATAACCTTTTTCAGCATATAAAAAAACTGGGATAGTTTTAAATTACTTGTTATGTAAGGTCACTGTTTTTTAATGTGCTAATGGTTATTGTAGTGTTATGCAGGTTAATGATCAGTTGATTCAAGATAGTGGTTCATTGACTATTACGAAATCGGTTTTGAATATATTTTTTTCAGTAGGTAAGTCTACTGATAACAATAGTAAAAATTCATGATTTTTTCAAATACGTGCAAAAGAAAGAATATATTGTTTTAATCGAAATGGCGTTTGTCCTAGACAATTTCGTGAAAAAAATAAGCCTAAAAACGATACTTAAAAGTTTAGTCTGGCCTCACAAAACGGTCACCGACACAGCGTAGAAAGTGCATCTCACCGGGCAAATGGAAGATGTTTTGTATTATACTATTACGTACGAATACAGCATACAGTGCCAAATCAAAAATATTTCACCGAGCCAAAAATGTGTAGGGCGATGAAGCGCGACGAAAGGAAGCATTGTGACATTGTTTGTTAGTGAAGACCATTTTAATGTAAATGTAATTAGCAATATAGGTAGGTTTAAGTTTATCGAAAATTAAAATGTCAAGTTGTAAAGAATCAATTAAACTTTTCTATTAACCTATGAAGATATACCTAGTAGGTAGGAGCAAATACCATGTTCTGCATTTGCTCCTATCATTTACGTGATGTAGAATGTTATTTATAAAATTTTGCTATCTGACTTCGCTACATTAAATTACCTGTTTTATTCTGAAAACATAATAAATAAAGGTAATAAATAAGGATTTATTATTAAATATTTAAGGAGAAATGAGATCAGCAGTAAATAGCAATAAAAATTTATTAAATTAATTGTAAAAAATTAATAAATGTTAAAAGCAAAAATAGAAGAAACAAACGCCTGTTTACATCACCAACACCGTAACCTACACCTTTATCCACGGAAACAAATCACGTTGTATGGCATGTAACCTCACACCAATAATATCACTTCTTCGGCCACGTGATTTTGTTTAGATTCTATGGCAATTTATTGATGTTTTATATAAATATTTTAATTATTATGTTATTATTGCTGCCAGACACATATCCTGACCTTTCAATATGTTTGAAAGATTACCATGTAATACATTTCAAACCAATATAAAATTCATGCAACTTCCCCATTCAGTTTAATCTTGACATTTCCATTTTTGAATTATTAAAAAAAATGCTTATACCTTTTCCTTTATCAATATTTCAATAATGATGATTATCTAATTAGTAATATTATGAATCCCATCTACGGTTAAGTGATGTACAATTACGTATTGATCACCCTGTATATGAAATATACTGCAACAAACAGTTTGTTAGACTAATGACGATCCCATTTACGGGTAAAATAAATAAACCTAAAACTAAACCCTGACAGACTCCAGATTTTTAATTCACCTCGACATACTTTAGTTTGCACTGTAGGAGGTGAAAATTATTAAAAAATGTAAACAGATTTTAATTATAACTAAATTATTAGAAGACTCGAAGACCTTAATTTTGTCGGTAACATATAGAAGGCTGTTGAAGGCCTTAGGAAAGTTTGTTGAGTGGCCTTACATTCATCAATATTTTTAGAACTATATTCTGTCAGGAAAATTGATTAGCGGTAGTAGACCTTCTTTATCAATATTTGTGCATACCTATTGTCCCTGACTTATTTTATTTAATACGAGAGAAAATAAAAATTTACCACCAGACAATATCTAATTATGGATTGTGTCTTTGTTGAATATTCTACGTTCATGTCATAAATTAAAGGGATGATTTCTCGAACCATTTTAGACACAAACTCCTTAATAAACCAGGGGTCTGGTTTCCAAATAAGAGGACGTTAAAGTTTTTGAAAAATGTCACATTTATGCTACGCCACTGTGTTTTCAGAAAAATGAACAGGCGTTTAATTTCTTGCCATATTTCTAATAAAAGGATATCTCGCATTTTCTTTCTAAAGTGTAGTGTTTCTGAAATATTGTTATGTTTTTCCAAGTCGTTACAATGATTTTAGGAGTTGATAGAATACGTGATTTTGAGTCGATTGAAACAAATATACCTAAGTATATACCAGGTGTTACAATATTTGTGATAATTAATTTTTTAATATGTTTTAATTTAACCGTTATTTTCTACAATTATTGAAGTGTAGAAAAAAAACCTTTTTATAACCAATATTTCTATTCTTTTTTATTAGGAATTAATGGATTATATAAATTATTTAACCAATAAAATCCATAGTGGTTTCGTTACTTACCTAGAACTTCATAAACATGGTTTTTCTATATACAGGGTGCCCCAAAATAGAAGGCCATACCATTAACCACATATTCTTTGGACTAAAATAATGTGACTTTCCTAATGCAATTTTTTATTTGGACATCCCTGTTTCAATATACAGGGTGTTCAAGTTGCATTTAAAAAAACTATTTTTGTTAATAATTCCATTGTTTTGTAAGATACACACTTTTGCACGTACTTTTATCTTATTCCGGCATATTTATCATGTCGTTGGTGAAAAAAATCGAGCGGCAAATGGAGGTAACTGAGGGATGCAGTACCTTTTATCCCCTCCAATTATTTCTAAGTACGCTTTAAATTTGACTTTTCGCTTTTACAATGTAGTAAAACCATGTGAATGAAGTTCTAGTTAAGTAACGAAGCCACTTTGGTTAAATAATTTAAATAATCCATCAATTCCTAATAAAAAAGGTATAAGGTACCAGTACCAAATAAGGCCATGTTAAGCATTGAACCCCTATATTTTTGTTAATATTTGATAAAAATATATAAAACTTAGAGTATATTAAATTCACTTTATTTAAAACGGTTATATACTTGTAAATTTAAAAAAGTCGAGTTAGATTATTTTTAATTCTAATTTTTTTTAAAAAGTGACAAATGGCCTTGTTAGGAACACTTGCTCCTAACAAAGCCAGTTGACAAATATTGCAAATAAACATTAATAATTATTATTAGACTGTTTTAATAACATATATTTCATTGAAAAATATATCTTTCTTCACTAAAAACAATAATACAAATTCTAAAATCAAATATAGAACTTACATATGACACTAACTTGACATTTGATGTGAAACTAAAACAAAATCGAAAAATAAATTTCAGCTTTGACATTCTGGGCAAACAAATTTCGCTTCTTCACACAACAATATAAACTTGTATTCACATCAAAAATCCCATCACACAGCCGGTAAACTGATGATTGCTAATGGCGCCACCCATCATATAATTTAGAAACTAGAAACTATGCAAATTTAGACATATTATGAAATCTGTAAAATTACTGTAAACTTTTTTTTGGTTAAATACATTGGTTTGTCAAAAAGTGACAGTGGCCTTATTAGGAGCTTGGCCTTATTTGGTACAAATACCTTAGAAATATTTGTTATAAAAAGATTTGTTTTTCTTCTACACTTCAATAATTGTAGAAACGTACGGTTAAAATAAAAATTATAATTAAATTTGTCTCAATCGACTCAAAATCAAGTATTCACCTATCACCTCCTAAAATTATTGTAACGACTTGTATAGATAGAAAAATATTACAAAACAGTGACAGTACAATTTAGTCATATCTTAATTATCAGGAAAAAAAAATGTTTGTAGAAGGTGCTGAAAATGTCCACTACAGACAGTAACAAATACAAGCTTTTGCCTTAACAACTATCGTACATTTTCACTGCCATTTGTTTGACTTATTAACATTCATATATGATTCGTTGTCTTAATCAGCTTTATTTTCTGTTGCTACATCATTATACTGATTGAACTTATTATTTGTATTACCCTATTGTATCAGTTTAAGTATCAAATTGCCTTTTTTTAGTTAAAACTAAGGACAAAACTAAAATTGTAAGTTAAATGCCGCAATCGTTTCAGAGTTATATAAAAAATGAAAAACAGAAAACATTTTAGAACTCTTGAATTCAGATTCATATTAACAGAATGCAAAAACTAAAATTTATTTTGTTGAAATGGTGCGTTAAAAAATAAATGATGTCAGGGATGTATTTTAGCATTGAAGGTCTACAGGTAGGTAATTTTTATTCTGTTTTGTGCATATAGTTCAGGCGGAAGCATGTTGGTGGAAGGTTGTTTACTAATTTTGTAAAAATATTGAAAATTTATTTTTTTCAGGAAGGAACACATAATTGTAAATACCAACCAGTATACAGGCTTTCATACAATTTCATTTAGAATTTATTGCATTTGAGCATAGGGTTTGGATTTTACGCCAGTGGCGGTGGGTCTTATTTACAGACGAAACCAGAATTGGGCTGGTTACTGATGACAGTCGACAAAGAGAGAACCAGATCGTCAACAGCGACTTCATTTTCCCCGTGAAGTTGCTCCGTATGAAGGGGGGTACTGTAATGTTTTGGGGTGGAATAATGTTCAACCGCCGCACTCCATTAACTCGCATACCACAGAATATGACCAATCAAATTATCTACCCCCTACATAATGAATTAGGTGAAAATTTTGTGCTCATGAACAACAACTCTCGACCACATCGCGCAAGAAGGGTTCAAGAGACACTCGAAGCAGGACATATCAATAGATCAGATTGGCTAGCCAACTCTCTTGACATGAATTCTATTGAAAACATGTGGCATTTCGTTGCTAGAGCCATTCATAATCATATTCCTCCACCTCAGACTGCACATGAGTTAGTCGTGGCCGCAAGAGATTGTCTCAATGCACAGCAACTTGCTTTGTTGCTTCTTTTTAATTTAATAAAATTTGCCAAAAATGTCACACATTTACTGATTTTTAATATTCTAAGTACTCAGTTTATATAAATGTGTTTGGTATTCCTGCCAAACAGATTTCTTTAACAAGAATGAGGAGATTCCAAGACTTTAGGACTGGAATTGAATAATGTTCTCTAATTTTTGGAGGAATGTACCTATATAATATTAATTTTTATTTGTTCATAATAGCCGTAAACGTATTAGAGTAACTTGATATGTAACTTTTGATTTTCAGTAATGTGTAATACGATAAGACACTCTATTTCCTGAAATATGAGCCTATTTAGTGTACATTTATATTGATGTAATATGAGTTGAGAATCAAATTTGCTAGACATAATCAAAATTATGTTTTCCTCCTTTTCCTTGATTATTCTGAAATGCAACACCGTATATTTTTTTGCATTAAATATTAATTCGGTCTCCTTTTCAATGACACACCCATTATCATCGCCTGCATGTAGATTGGATCTAAAATGTTTCGTTTATAAAGTACAGGATGGAGTTGAATTCTGACCTACTTTTACTTTTTGCTAATCACTCAACTTACAGTGTTGTAAATAAACCCAAAAATGCAATATTCACCGAACCAATATTAATATCAAATTGTATTTGAAATAACGAAACGTTGCAAATAATTATTGTAACGGCATACTAGCCTAAATAAAATTTCATAGATAAAAATGCTAATGGTAATACATCTTTAAAAATTAAACAATATTTACCCCACAATCACATTTTTAACCTGCCTGTGACAACTTTTCGTTATTGACTTTAATTTTATATAGTAAGAAAAAAAATTAAATACCTTAAAAATATCCTAAATCATAAAAAAATTATTTCAAGAATTCAGGTTTGAACATTCTGTACATAGAAAACTAAACATATTCGTCCACTTATTTATGTAAATTTTTCTTTATAAAATCTCCTTAGAAATCGCTTCTTAAAACATTTACATGTTATTTTGGATTTTATAAGCAATGTGGTTTAAAATAATTTATCTATAACTGCTTTATAAGAGCCTGATTACAGCATTTATTTGGCACTGTTTCAGCAATTTTTCTTTCTAAGCACTTGGGGTAGCTTCAATCACGGCAATCTCTCTTCCAAGAACTTTTGTGGCGATTTTTTTCTTGTTTTCAGGAGATGTATCAATATAGTCTTCACACACGGTGTTGGACTTCCAACTATCTTGCCGTTTTATATTTAGAACATCTGCTCCTCAATTAGAAGTGGAGTATATGATCGTTGAAAACAGTGCCCCGTATATTGTTGAGGCTGTGATAAACGGAGAATTTCAAATAGCAAACATTTTCTTGTTCTTACCTTTGTTAGCAAGAATTTTGTGTCATTGGCATCTTGTAAAAATGTTGAAACATCCTCTTTCGTTAATATTCTTAACTTTCTTGGTTTGTATCCCACCGATTGCTTTTTCAGAAAAGCAATTAAATTGTTGATTTTACTGATGTTAACGCAGCAAAGAATAGAACACCCAAAGACTAGATGATTTGTACTTCTTGAATAATTCTTCAGAAACTGCTAATAATACCTTTTGTTTTGCTTCATATTTTATATTCTTAGATGCACACCAAGTTAATCGTTTATAAAATTGTTCGTATTTGGTTCTCGATTTATTTGGTAAAAGTGAAGCTACTACAGTTCCAGCAGCTTTTTCAATTTTAAGAGGCAGGAGGAAGTTTTCTGTATCTGAATCACTCATTATTTTAATCAACACCACTATTTTCGCAAGAAAATGTAAACGCGAAAACTCAATTTTGTTTATAACAAGTTTGTAGTTGTAGATAAAATTTTTTTCAGTTCTAGATAAAATTTTATATAGTACACGTGAGATAACGGTATTTTTTATTACCAACCAAAGCACAAAAAGTTCTGACAATTTAAACGCATGTTGCGCCCTCTACAATTGACAGCAAGTTCGAGGCCTAATTTCAATGTCTCATGCCCCTCCAGTCCCCCTCAAGTCTCATGGATTGACTACAATTAATAATGAAGTTACTGAGGAAAAACTGAAATAAAGCTAAAATAAAATTAGTACACAAATTAGCTGTTTTCCGAAATTTCACTTTTGCAATTATTTTTCATCAAGCCTCGACGCCCACAGCATAGTGAGTAACCAGTGAAATATTAGGTATACAGTATGCGCCAAAAGTATGGAATAAATTCAATAAAAACGAAACAATTATTTTTTGGGAAAAATCCTCGAACAAGTCGATTTTTAATTTAAAAAATACATATTTTAGCGTAAAATGCGATTTTCAAATGTCATTTGTTTTCGAGTAATGATGTCATCAATTTTTTTTTTAAATGGCAACACCATATTTTTTTCCTTGATTCTGAAAGATCGTTTAATTCTCTATCAGACAGTACTAAAATTTTGCCCTCTTACATAGGAAAATTTTCGAGTAAATGACGATTGAATGTTAGAAAACGTAAATCAATTAAAATAAAGCAAAAACGTTATCAAGTTTAGTTTTTCGCACTATGCGCGCCCTGTACGAGATTTTTTGAACAACTATTTTCCTGGGAGGTGGATCGGCAGGAAAGTTTTCGAGTAAATGACGATTGAATGTTAGAAAACGTAAATTTTATCCATAAAAAACTAACAATTCTGAGGTATGTAAAATAAAATACAATTGATTAAATTTTATACCTAAATTAAATGTTCGAATTGCTATCCACCAACTTCTTGACAATGCACAAGTCAGTGAAGAAATTCTTCTTGCACATTATGAATGATTTCTGGGGTAACTCTGCGTATTTCGTCCCGAATGCGATTTTGAAGTTCTTCTATTTTACGTGGTTTATTAATGTACACTTTTGACTTCAAGTATCCCCATAAAAAATAGTCAAGAGGTGTAAGATCTGGCGATCTTGCAGGTTGTCCAAAAAATCTCGTAGAGGGCGCGCATAGTGCGGAGGTGCACCGTCTTGCTGAAACCATATGGTATCGTCAGGAATGTTAGGGTCATTATCGTTAGGAAAAATTACTGCAAGGGTTGGAACAAGGTCATTTTCTAGAAACTCTAAATATCTTTGTCCTGTAAGGGTTTCTTCAAAGAAGAAAGGCCCTACTATTCTGTCGTCAACTATTCCAGCCCACACATTTAATTTCTGAAGGTGTTGGGTATGTGCCTCTGCCATCCAATGAGGATTTTCCCGACTCCAATATCTGCAAGTTTGACGGTTTACTGTACCATTCAGACAAAATGTGGCCTCATCTGAAAAAGTATTTGCCGGTGTAAATTTCTATTTCCTTGACATAAATCCATTAGAATTTCGCAAAAGTGTAAGCGGCGTTGGGGTCATCTTCATTGAGTTCCTGCACAAGTTGAATTTTGTAGGGATGATATTTTTCCTTCCTCAAGGTACGTAGCACTATGCTCTGACTAGTGTCATTGTTTAATGCAAGCAATCGTGAAGAATTATGAGGATTATCCACCATACTTATCAAAATGTTCTGTTTCTGATTTTCATTAATGCTTGGACGTCCAGGTTTTGGAATAATTACAACATTGCAAGTTTCTCTAAATTTAGACTCTACCTTACTGACTGTTGATTGGCTGATAGGGCGATCTGGATATTTTTCATTAAATAAATCGCAAACTTCCTGCTGAGTTCTAGTCATATTCCCGCATCCGATAAGAATTAAAATTTCAATTCTTTGAGTAACAGTTAAATGTGCCATAATACTTTAAATTGAATAATAATTTCTATGTCGCTTACAATACTTATTAGAAAGTCGGTGTGACAATGACACTTTGCAAAGATTTGCACCTACGTGATCCATAAAAGAACTATGGATTTCGAAAAATTAAACTTGATAACGTTTTTACTTTATTTCAATTGATTTACGTTTTCTAACATTCAATCGTCATTTACTCGAAAACTTTCCTATGTAAGAGGGCACAATTTCAGTACTGTCTGATAGAGAATTAAACGATCTTTCAGAATCAAGGAAAAACATATGCTGTAACCATTTAAAAAAAAATCGGTGACGTCATTACTCAAAAACAAATGACATTTGAAAATCGCATTTTACGCTAAAATATGTATTTTTTAAATTAAAAATCGACTTGTTCGAGGATTTTTCCCAAAACATTATTGTTTTGTTTTTATTTAATTTATTCCATACTTTTGGCGCATACTGTATATAAACATAAATTATTTAGTGATGTAATACAAATTGTAGACATTGTGTTAGTTGATTTGCATTTCATTCAACAGGTTGTGTAAAAACTATATATTTTTGTACAATAATAATACAACTTTGTTCATACGTAATTCAATTTAGATAATGTTTGAAATTGTAAGAATTAATCACACAATATTAAGTTACAAAATGCACAATGATGCTACTCCAGATATGTATATAATAATTATTTACAGAAATTGTTCCTGTCAAGATTTTAATACCATTTTGGATTGTTGTTATACACAGTTGAAGTAAAATTTTACATACATTTTAGTTAAATGGGTAAATGTCTTTACACTGGTACACAAGTGAAACATTGTTTTTTTTTTGTGGAAGGTACTAGTTCAAGTTAATTGACGATTTGACCAAAACATTAACAGGTGCTTGTTACCCACAACACACTTCAAATACGGATCTTCATCTGTTACCGGATCAAGGTCTATCCGGAGATTCCACATTTTTTATTACTACATGGAGAATCTCAAACCACATATCAGGATCTGAACGGGCAAGAAAACTCAGATGGGTTACGTCAACCTTTTAAATTAATCAATCAAAGATGATGTAAGAAAAAAATACTATAAGTTGAACAAAAAAAAAGAAATATGCAACAAGCGAGATATGTACGACATATTCTTTGAAATTGGTCTCGGTTGTATGTCTAGCGCGGCGAACCGCCTTTTTTTATTATCCGGATAAAAACTTTAGTCGTTTCATGCCGATAACGATCATGATTGAGGTCAATAATGATTAGCAATATGATTGTTATTAATAATTATTATGTGAGTCTGGGAATATTGGTGGAACATGATCACGGGTACTTTTTAATTTCGTTGTTTTTATCATCAGCGGGTTTTCAAATTCACTCATGTGTATAAAGGATAATAAATTTTTCACTCTGAGTCAGCATAAGCATTTTTTCTAAATACCTAGCAAAGGGTTACTAAGAAGTAATTTATTTATTTATTTAGCATAGTGTTTCTAATAAATGTTAGAAATGTTGATATTATTGGAAATAAAGATTTTCATCACCCAGCATTGGAAATTTCTGTAAATATTCTTGACAAGCAGAGAAACTATAAAGCACAGAATAAGTTAGCTCATACATATAATTTTAGAATAGCAAAGTTTCCTCTATTATATCAAATGCTTTTTGAGGTTGATTGGGACTTCTTGTCGCAATCCCCAGATGTAGACGAAGCTTGTGATAGGTTCTACTCAAAAATATGGAGTATGTGTTAATAAATATTTTGTGTAATATTATCATAACTGAGCATAATTTCGACTTTTGATAGGTATACTTGTTCTGTGTAGAAAAAAATTCTCTACCTGTTTCTGATAGTTGCATGTAAAAATTTAAACGTATCGTATTATTGTGACAATGCTTGTGTCCAACGTAGGTCAGCGGATGCAGACAGCATTGAGCAAAAAAGTTTGCGCTATATTTCTCAAGGTGCTTATGAGTACCGCTCGATGCAGCTTAAATTCGTTTCCATAATTACTTGCAATTTTGATTATTAATATTTTTTGACATAAGCTTTCAAATTTTCATCAGTGCTGCGTGAAGGTTGAGTTTAATTTCTTGCATATTTCTCTTTGTCAAAAACTACCTAAAATGAGTGATGAATCTCTCAATGATGTTCTGACAGATATATTGGAAGCCGCTAATTTATCTAAGGAATGCGTTAATTCCTGCAAAGTCAAGAATTTGCTATGAAAAAGAGCTTGTTGCCTTCAACCAATGGCACATGGGGAAGTACACTTCCCCAGAGAAGAGTATTTTTGGTCTATTTACACGATATTGCAAAACGTAACTCTCCGTCAATGGTCGAGGTATTCGATGTTGATATTGGAAATTGGTTACAGGCCAAAAAAAATAAAGGTATTAGAAAAAAAAAGAAATAGAACAGTTTTGCTTAAATGTCTCAGACAAGATATTTGGAATTGCCTCTCGCGGCGCAGAATTAGCAAATATGGTTATCCACAATATAGAAGGCAAAGGGGCTTATTATTACCATACAAAACACGAAAACCAATGTTTCAAGAAAATTTGTGGTGAACAACAAGGAGGAAAAATTAAATATGTCGATATCTATCGAGGTTATGCTATTTTGTGTCCTAGGGATACCCCTCACGATCGGTTTTTCTTATTCTATAATGGGGGTAAATATACTAAGCAATGTGTGGGTGGCTGGTAACAGCTTCGGGAAAATGACATCTCTCATCGGTGGTTACTTAAGCTTCCCAAAGTTTGCAGTGTATACAGGACATTGTCTTCAGCGCTCTTCTGCCACATTATTAGTCAACTCCAGGTCCAATATTACAAACATAAAACGGCATGCTGGATGGAAGTCCACAGCGGTAGCTAAATCATACATTGAGGATTGTTTGGATAACAAAAATAAAATAATAATAATAATCCATAGCATTTTTAAAGCACCAAATCTCTCATCAGAACTTTAAGAAACCCTGCTGAAGCACGTAATACATTAACAGTAACAATATGTTCACTGACTAAAGAACAGTATCTGGCAGCTATTCTCTCATCCCTGAAGTTACAAACTTATCTTATAGCACATACTTTGTCAACAGTGAATTCCACGACTGAGTCAAGCCGCTATTCCTCAGCACTGAATTTACAAAATGCCACATATTGTACATTTATTTTCAATGTTTTTCATTAACATATTCTATTTGATTAAATAACTACTTAATAACTCCTTGTTAATGTCATAAATTGGTAATTCAAATAACCTGTTTAAAATCGTCATGAGGAAAAATATTGTACCTAACACGTGCGGGAAGTGTTCTTTCTGCACTCGATTGCCGACTGAACTCCACTTAACGTCGTTCAGTCAACGGCAATCAGCGTGTGGAAAAGTACTTCCCGCACTTGTTAGGTAACTAACTATTCTTTGCTACATTAAATGTAAAGAAAGAAGGAAAACACAGAAAATTATAATTATAAATACAGTATTGTTACTAGAAAAAAGTTTAACGCAAAATGGAATTGAATTATGAATTGATAACTATAATATCACAAATTATTAAATTTTGTTAGTAGAAGAAACCGGAAAATTTAAAATCCGGGGACTTCCAAAATGCAGTACTAGGATGTTGTTCTTTCTATATACCTTCTTCAGGATTCCAAAGTTAGATAAAAAACTGCAAATAATTAAAAAAATAGGGGATTCTAATTCGGGGAACTAATATTGTACAGTCACTCATATATCGTTGATATGATGGGAGAAGTCCTATTATTCCAGCGGTACACGCTGTATTGTAAAATCTAATTTAATATTAGTTGCTACAAGGTTGGTCTAGAACGACATATCGCTTCTTCAGGAGTAATGTTGAAACTGAAGAATTAGTCATCTAGTCAGCATGTATATATTTGATGTGTGTATTGGTCTATATACAATTTCCAATTACCAGGCAGTTCTAGCTTTCATCTTGTTTGCAATTACTTGATTCGTCTGAATCTCTGTTGCTTCTCTGCAAAGTATTGCAGTGGATTTCTCGAAAGAGTACGCATTATCTTCCTTGAGGTATTCTAATGTTAGGTTTTCTTAAGAAGCAGCCAATCTTGTCAGTGCATCTTGCATATCGTATAGATACATTGCCAGACCTTTTTATATTCTTGTTCAATATTTCTCTTCTTCTGAGATCTGAACGTAGATGACGTAGTTCTTTCTTTGTGTTGTGTTGACAATATCTTGTCTCTGGTCCTAGTGGTGATGATACTGCTTTGTGAGTTTGTGATCATGAGCAGATTTTCTATAACCACTATGCTCAAACTGTGACACCTAGCTTTCTGCTTCACTTAGACATCTATAAAGGAGATGTAACCGTTTCTTTCTAACTTCATTGTGAAGCAGATGTGTGTATGTTGCCAAAAGTTCACATAACAATATATTAATTGCGAAAATTACTACAATAGAGAAATATTTGAGGGAGCTACTAGAAAAAAACGTGTTTTTTGGAATAGGTGACACATTTGACACAGTTTAAAACATGAATTGATTTTGACAAAGGTACAATTTTATTTTTCCCCTCATTTCGTTATTTTAACAATCGTAGAAAAAAATTAATTAAATCTTGTGACAAAAGGATGAGATAAGAATTACTTTTTTGTATAACTATGGACGCAGATACCTAATTAAAATATTTATTTATTTTTTACGCTTTTTCAATGGGATCTAAGAAAGTTTGCTAAAGACCTAAAGTAATTTAAATTGCTCACTATATATAAACTAAGCAATGCATTGATTAAACTAAACAAGTAAAATAAACATTATTGCAATTAGTTTAAAACAATTACCAGTTTAGGAGATTTTTGGTTACGCATAGAGGATTCCACTAAAACAATTCCTAAGAGATTATTTGAGTTAGTAAATTTATTTTCTCAGGTGGTAAAATATTGAAATATATAAAGAAACTTTGATATGTAAAATAGTAGAATGCATCGATTATATTCAAATAAAATTTAAACTAGCTTTCTAATGTGTTAGATATCAAATATCAAGAACACTAACAGTCTTATATTGTAAAAATATTTTCAGTAATAAACGATATAACAAATACGCTACATAATAGAAAAATGTTAATACAATTTGAAAAAAACCCAACATCGGCTTGTGCCAATTTAGTGATCAAAATCTAACAAATTTAGTCAGATATCAATTTATAAACATGGTTGGAGTGAAGGTGTACGAAATTATATCTGAAATTGGCTACTGAGAGCGAATGTGATTTGCAGGTACTATGAAAGCAAAACCTGTGTCGTACTAATCGAACAAGGTTTGTGAATGATGATATTGTGGAAAACAGCTACTCTGGAAGTTCTATTGACAATAACACATAATCTGGCTACTACAGGAATTAATCCACAAAATATCGTAAGCGATTATTAGAGTTTTTATCCGACCGTACATTATCCCTACTTTCATCTTTTACGCAATGCACGTAATAAGATAATCGATGGCTTTGTGGTAATGACCACTTAGATACATACAATATGCCTAAATAATCGAATTATTGTACTGTCGACCACGTACATCGAAATTTAATAATCATAAAAATTAAGTCATGCCTACAAAATTAACAATGGTGTTTAATAAACATATTTTATTATTTGTCATCACAGTATAAACCACAAAAACGTTTAATAAATTAATTAATTCGATCGGCATAACTTGAATGACAAGACTACATTCCCTTCTCAGAGCTTTTAATACAATAACGAAACAAGTCACACCACAACGCCACTGTGCGAGATATTGCGACCAACCTCACTCATCCCCGCATTATTCACGCATTGACAACTTTTAGTGATTATAAATCCTGTTTCGCCCAGTGTGACACATGTCTCACTGTCATAGTTCCTGCAGAAATAGCAAGCTGCTTTCTGCAAGTTAGGCTGCATTGAAGGTCTAGACAATGGGTAACGACAAAGATTATTTCAGATATATAACAAGCTGTGTATTTCAATAACAATAATACAAAATTGAAAAATATTAGTGAGTGAGTTATCAAAATTATAACAATTGCTATTTTACCGATTGGAGTAAACATCCAGATCTGTCTTTCATATTATGATCTATCAGATATTTCAAAAGAATTTATCTTCTTGCGTTATTATTCTGAAAATCAGTAATTCGTTGTTCTAATAAACATTTGTTGGATTACGATGAATTACTTGCCTTTCTACTAAAAAAGGTTATACATCCCCTAACATCTATCCCATTACCTTCATATACAGAGTGTTCCATAATGATGTGTGTGTGTTCCTTGCGTCATTTTAGGGTTTTTTTCTATAAAATTATTCGATTTGAGCCTCCTTGACGAGATAAGGGCTTCTAAAAAATTTAAAAAATTTCGGTTTTTATTTTTTTTTTTCAAAAACGGTTAAACTTATAAATCTGAAAATCGGTGACTAGATTTAGTTAATTAAGTGACACCAACCTCTGTTGTTTTTTTAATTAGAACTTTTTTTCTAAACGTTTCTCGTTATGAAAAAATTTCAGTAAATAGAACACTCAATTTACAAAATTTTTCCCCTCTTAGTATTTTTATGCAAAGACACGCGTTCTCTTTAAAAAAAAAAAAATTCACATACGTACATATCTTCGGGTGTGGAATATGCAAGCAAAATAATTCATGAGATCCCACATTTTCAAGAGTGAACTTAGATATTTATAGAGTGTTTTCATTAAACCAGGTTAGTAAATTTAGCTAGATTATTGATTAGAACTTTGTCTGTGGAATTGTTTATTAGCATACAATGACAAATTACACACAAATTACACAAATTAGATGTTTGGTATCAGAGAGCATACATATGACTCCATTGATAGGAATTGTAGGAGATGTACAAAAGCTAATAATAAAGAATATATGGGTAGATATTGTGGGTGTAATTCAACGCTGGTTGGGGCTTTAGTCTACAGAGTAGTTAGTTTCACACAATATTGTTAATACCTAAAAATATAAAAGAAAACTTAATATAATTTCCAACAGAACTATGAACATGTTTATAGTTACGGTAACTAAGGATTTATTTGTGTATAATGTATTAGTATGAAATAAATAAATTTATTAATAGCACCTTTTTGTGTAGAATGAAATTTTATATAATATAGAAAAGCTTTATATGAAACAAGCCAAATTAAAAAGTTTGAAAATAAAATGTCACCGGAAATAAAATCTGTTGACTTTAAACAAAAATACATTCAAAATTTGATTTTTTGAAATAATCTTAGACGACCTGGCTCTAGTACATACGTTTATTAGGCAAGCCTCACTAATTTTTCAATGTTCTATCAGCCCTAGTAACATTACCATGTTTTTTAAAACACCCTGTACACGCGACATGGGTAGTTACAAGTTGTGTTGTTTTACGAAATTGCTACAAGTGTAGTTTATATTCACAATTGTAGAACTTATACGGTTTGTGTTGCGGACTCGAATCTAACGAATACAATAGAGCAAGCATTCCGTAGCCGTCTGTCGAATGCGGTAGAAACTAATTGCACTGGAATTTATGTTGATGCGTTACTTCGATAATTATTCAGGAGTTTATCATAATTAGCTGGTAAAATTTTAGCTGGTGCGATAATTTTGCGGAAAGCATTCCGCAATTTGTAGTAATTAATCGTTGCATGCGACCGCTGGCGCACCGGGTCTCCAACCTCCACAACAGATACTGTTCCACAGTACGTGGAAGACCGCGAGGCTGCATCAACGGGCACGCTATAAACACAGCCTCCGGGTCCGTTCCTTGCACACACCGATGTTAGTCGGGTCGCACTTGACGGTCTCAACAAACGACTTCCGATTTAAAGCCGGCAACAGTTTAAAAAACTTAATCAGTTGGTGGTTAAAGCGTGATTTAAAAACATGTCGCGATGCACATGATTGTTTATGGTATTGCCAGTGTATGAACATTTATTAGGACTTTGTGAAGTTCTGTGAGATTTTTTCCGTTCGAGGAAATCAGCGCTGAAGGTAGGAAGATTAAGTTTTTTCGAAATTACGAAATATTATTTTACTGTATGCGGGTGAAACTAAAGCACCAAATTACCTTACGCTCTAGATCAAGCCCATAATATAAAGAAAACAAATTTTAAGTTATAGTATTTCTTTGATTTTTGTTACCATCGTCTTATCCTTTAAACATTTTCTAATAATTATTTATATCCCGTAACACTAGGACCTAATATATCTTATAGGAAGTGGCATTAACGTATAAAAGACTTTTTTGGTTTTTTTAGTATTATAATTTTTTTATTTTTATTTTTTTATTATGTGGAATTTATTTAAATTCGACATGAACCTGGAAATGTTTCAGGATAGATTTTAAAATATATACAGTGTGCGCTAAAAGTATGGAATAAATTCAATAAAAACGAAACAATTATTTTTTGGGAAAAATCAGGTCGATTTTTAATTTAATAAATACATATTTTACCGTAAAATGCGATTTCCAAATGTCATTTGTTTTCGAGTAATGACGTCATCGATTTTTTTTAAATGGCAACACCATATTTTTTTCCTTGATTCTGAAAGATCGTTTAATTCTCTATCAGACAGTACTAAAATTTTACCCTCTTACATAGGAAAGTTTTCGAGTAAATGACGATTGAATGTTACAAAAACGTAAATTTTATCCATAAAAAAAGTAACAATTCTGAGGTATGTAAAATAAAATATAATTGATTAAATTTTATACTTAAATTAAATGTTCGAATTGCCATCCACCAACTTCTTGACAATGCGCAAGTCTGTGAAGAAATTCTTCTTGCACATTATGAATGATTTCTGGGGTAACTCTACGTATTTCGTCACGAATGCCATTTTGAAGTTCTTCTAAATTACGTGGTTTATTAATGTACACTTTTGACTTCAAGTATCCCCATAAAAAATAGTCAAGAGGTGTAAGATCTGGCGATCTTGCAGGCCATTCTATCGGTCTGCGTCTGCCGATCCACCTCCCAGGAAAACAGTTGTCCAAAAAAAAGTTGTCAGGGTCATTATCGTTAGGAAAAATTACTGCAACAGCTGGAACAAGGTCATTTTCTAGAAACTCTAAATATCTTTGTCCTGTAAGGGTTCCTTCAAAGAAGAAAGGCCCTACTATTCTGTCGTCAACTATTCCAGCACACACATTTAATTTCTGAGGGTGTTGCGTATGTGCCTCTGCCATCCAATGAGGATTTTCCCGATTCCAATATCTGCGGTTTACGGTTGACGGTTTACTGTATCATTCAGACAAAATGTGGCCTCATCTGAAAAAAGTATTTGCCGGTGTAAATTTCTATTTCCTTGACATAAATCCATTAGAATTTCGCAAAAGTGTACGCGGCGATGGGGATCATCTTCATTGAGTTTCTGCACAAGTTGAATTTTGTAAGGATGATATTTTTCCTTCTTCAAGATACGTAGCACTGTGCTCTGACTAGTGTCATTGTTTAATGCAACCAATCGTGAAGAATTATGAGGATTATCCACCATACTTATCAAAATGTTCTGTTTCTGATTTTCATTAATGCTTGGACGTCCAGGTTTTGGAATATTTACAACATTGCCAGTTTCTCTAAATTTAGACTCTACCTTACTGACTGTTCATTGGCTGATAGGGCGATCTGGATATTTTTCATTAAATAAATCGCAAACTTCCTTCTGAGTTCTAGTCATATTCCCGCATCCGATAAGAATTAAAATTTCAATTCTTTGAGTAACAGTTAAATGTGCCATAATACTTTAAATTGAATAATAATTTCTATGTCGCTTACAATACTTATTAGAAAGTCGGTGTGACAATGACGCTTTGCAAAGATTTTCACCTACGTGATCCATAAAAGAACTATGGAATTCGAAAAACTAAACTTGATAACGTTTTTGCTTTATTTTAATTGATTTACGTTTTCTAACATTCAATCGTCATTTACTCGAAAACTTTCCTATGTAAGAGGGCAAAATTTTAGTACTGTCTGATAGAGAATTAAACGATCTTTCAGAATCAAGGAAAAAAATATGGTGTTGCCATTTAAAAAAAAATCGATGACGTCATTACTCGAAAACAAATGACATTTGAAAATCCCATTTTACGGTAAAATATGTATTTTTTAAATTAAAAATCGACCTGTTCGAGGATTTTTCCCAAAAAATAATTGTTTCGTTTTTATTGAATTTATTCCATACTTTTGGCGCATACTGTATACATTATTTTGGTGTTCAGATTCAAAAGGTAAAAGAAAAATGTGAAATATATTATCTTATTGCAGAGTAAAACATATTGAATTATTTCTGCATTTGTAGGATTGCTTCTTCAGGTGGCATCCTTCATTTTAAATGTAATAAAAAAATATTTATATCAATTAGTTAACAAACATTAACATATAAATTAAAATTATTTGAATTTTAAATTTTGTAGCGACAGCGTCAACAGTATTGATAATCTCTCTAAAATTAATATAAATTTAACACATTCATCTATTTCACTTCAACAATATGAGTCGAAAAAGTAAACACTTAACGTTTCAAAAAATTTGCTTTTTCTTACTACTAAAATTTTCTTGTAACTAGTTCTTGTATCCTACAATAGTACTACTGCTAATAATAAATCTAAATATTTTAAAAGGGATGCGAATTGAAACAAAATTATTTGGTATTAGAATTTTTTAACATAAAATTGTATACTTACTTGAAAATCGTTTAATTTTTTCTATACATCAACATAATTAGTTGTTGGTTAATGTACAATTTAAAAATACCGCATTTCGTATGATTTTATTATGATATTGTCAGTATTCGAATATTTTATTAAGACTATAAAGTTCTGTACAGGGTGTCTTGAATATAAGTGCCGATACTAAAGGAATTTGTACATCTTACCAAAAGCAACAAAAATATAGAAAACGAATAGTTATATTTCAAAAATAAAAAAAAAACAATTGCTATAAAATGCAAAGCTGTGTTACGAAATTACAAACTAAGGTTAAGTAAAAGTTCATAAGCTCCGATAATGTCCTTGTTCTTTGTATCAGTATTAATGCAGTAAATAATTGAACCAGAAAATACTTAAACCTGTAACTTATGACAACAGTGAAATCTATCACCTGCTGCTGTTAACCTAAAACTATTATTATTAATCATAGTAGTATTGTGGCAAGTGCGTTTCGTTTTTCTCTACATAACTGCAATAACATGTTAATTTATGGAAAATCTGGACAAAACTCTTTGACTACGAGACGTTTGTACGGTAAATGCTTCCCGCAAGCAACATAAGTCATTTTGAACACTTATAATTCTTGCATATTTTATTTTTTGTTATGAAAACAACTCTAAGAAAACCATTCACCGTAAGTATGTTTAGATGTGACTAGTACAAACACCTGACAATCCTGACATGGTATGTGAATGACGTTGTGACATATTCGAGACTTGTTTACTGTCATAATTCTGTTACAGAAGAAATTGTCGAATATATTTTGTTTGATTTTTTATATAACAAAATAAAGGCGCTCACATTCCGGATACTCTGTATATTATTAGTACAATTATCTTTGGTTTACCTCATAATAGTATCCAAAACACTATAACTAATAGCATAGAAACTTTGTAACATTATTTTGATGCATTAAACTTCCAAAACAAAATTTGGATGATAATATTTTCTAGAGGATATAGTCACTAACTACTAGATACGGTACTTGTGTAGTACCAATATCAGGAAAGGATTTATTATATTTGGAAATGAGAGTTGCCTTAGTCTAGACTAAATGTAGAATTAAATTTGGAATAATTTTTTTGATGGATTTTTTCTAATGCAAAAATAATATTTCTTTGCAAATGAAATATCCCAGATATACGAGTATTTTAAATATGTTGCAAACAGAACTTCTAAAATAAATTCTTCGAAAACCAACAGAAATTACATTTCTGCTATATAAGAAAGATGTGTTAACACCAAAGTTACCTCATTTGCATATAGCCACAAAAATTAACTGTACAATAAGAGTTTGTAATAACTTTTGGAAAATGCTTATGAACTTCAGATATTTCAATAATACTAGATATTCCGTCAAGATATTTTTTATATGTATTTGATCCATATTATTTTCTAAATATTCAAGACGATACTGCTTAAAATCACAAAATTATTAAGAAATTTCAAATTAAAATTCCAACTTTAAATACAATGTATCTCGTAAACCTGCAACATTTGTATAAGACATGTTAGGCTCAATCGCCATATTTTGGTGTGTAGTATTTCTAGTTCAAAGATTGCCCATTCTTAATGAATCACCCTGTATATATAACCCCGCTCTCTTCCATTTATGTCATATTTTGTAAAACAGAAATTACGATAAATTGTATATTTGTTCTTTGTGAATATAATCACGTTAAAATTTTATTCTGCTCTGTTTGTTATGCTCTACTACATAATAATAATGGAAACTTATAACTAGTAGTTTTGGGAGAATGTTTTAAAAGTGCCAGTTAGAAATATTGAAACACCCTGTATAAATAAGGAAAGGGCTATGTAATTGTTTAAA
This sequence comes from Monochamus alternatus, assembly GCA_037114965.1. Classification (NCBI taxonomy): domain Eukaryota; kingdom Metazoa; phylum Arthropoda; class Insecta; order Coleoptera; family Cerambycidae; genus Monochamus; species Monochamus alternatus. Next base: position 39,019,010 of record CM073435.1, read on the forward strand.
TAATTAATACTTGTTATAAACAATGAATATAATAAGGCGATTAGTTGTTGATTGTGTTGCCATTATCAATAATAACATTTTTTTGCTCTGATAGTGACATATTCCAATGTAGATCAAGGATATATTACGTTCCACACAATGCCATTAGATTAACTTACTAATAAATTGTTAATAATACAAATATGAATTCTCCTCACAAGTAACGAATATAATTATTCATAGGAATATGACTACGTCTCACTTTCATTCAGAATATACGCTGAATATAACGTACACGTTTTGTAAGTTTCTGTCTATGATGTAAACGTAAATAGTACATAATTTTAGGAGTAATCTTTAAAAATAATATTATAGTAATAATGATAATACTAAATTTTTGAATAAATAAATTATTTGTTTAATAAATCAATTAGGAAAAATACTTTTACCAATATCTTTGATCATACAAATGGAACACCTAGTATTACTTCTTTGCATCTGTTTCTTAAAGTATAAAATTATATCTTTTAGCTTTTCTAAATAATTAGTCATAAGTAAAAGTCAATTGCCACGAGATTTATCCCGATTGGTCTTCTTCGAGATGCAACGGGATTAATGGCGTCATCGTATTAGAATTGGGTAGAGATTTCGAGACGCTCTCGATGCCTTAAACAGATTTGGAAAAGGGATTCAATTGTATTATTGCTATTGCTAAATATATTGTTAGTGTCTTATTTCTTCCGGGTTTGCAACAATTAATACTATATCTTTTAATCAATCAAAAGGTAAAACAAAATAGCTGTGACAACAAATGCGAAAACCAAAAAAGTGTAATAAATAAAAAAAATTAATAGTTGCCAAGAATTTATAAAGCAGTTACTTTCTCCATCATAACAACTACCATCTAAATTTGAATCGGTGTAAATAATATTTGTATATCTGGCATACCATTATTATGAGAAAACCGGAAATTAAATAAGAGATACGGGCGATGTTGATGGTAAATATAAATAAGTCGATACTTAAAATCGTATATTTTCAAATATATAACGATAGATAGCGTGAGAATTTTTACAGATAAATAATTGTCTTGAGCGAGGAATATGTTTATTTGGTATATAAATATTGCTGTTTCTGTTAACAATGTGTTTTTATAGATAACAACGTTGCCATAATGTTGTAAATTGATTTATTTTACTCGTCAAAATGAGCAAAATAACAAGGGCAACAGTACGCGGTGTAGCAAAACTACATCTAGCGGTCATTCGCTACTCCATACCGGACTGAAAAGCTACAGACATAAATCGGTTTCGAGCTTATCAGCTCTCATTAGTAATATCGCGTACTCATTGTCCTTTTTGTCTGATTAGACAGACTTAAAACGGCTAAGGTTATTCATCGGTTACCTCACCTACTGATGAGAACTAATAAGCTCAAAACCGGTATATGTCTGGTGGGCTGCTGACAAGTGACTTTAGCTGTTTGCTATAGATTTTTCAGGTGTAATTTAACGCTGGTGGGGGCATTAGCCTATATATTTTTTAGAATTCTGTTTGCAAAGGTAATGTTGTTTCTTAAAATAATTTCTAATGGCTCTACTACTAGATAATTTACAGTTACAAAAATGATGCTAATATTTTGGAATAACATCTTTATGATATATCGGAATTGAGTCATTTTCTGCTTTATGACGTTTGTAATCTATACGTGAGCCAATTTTCATTTCTAGAAATAATGTGTTTTATTGATATTGGTACGTGAGTATTTTTTTCTCTTAAACAATGTTATCAATTGAGTTTTATTTCTGTTTAAGTGTAAAGAAACAAAATAATATTATTAAAAAAGTTTCTTTAGCATTCTATAAACATGAATATTATACGAATACGAAATTTCAGTAATTTGTCGTAAATTTCATCATCGTTAAATTGTTTTATTTAGAACCATATAATATATATTTATCTATAATTGTTACATAATGACTGATTTGACACTGTTTGGTTTAATTTTCGCATAGAATGCATCCCTAAAATTACTGCATGTACTCTATAAATCTCTTAAATTATTTTAAATATTCTTTTTGTCGTGGTGAATATTGAGTATACTGTCAATGTTGGGTGCAGTGCTAATAATAATATCGTAGTACGTACTATATAACGACGTAATTATTTTTTTTAAACAAATCATACCTCTTTGTACAAAATTACGTACCATTAGATATAACTTTGTGGTTGCTTTTTGTAAAAAAATTACTATACTTATTTAAATAATATAATACAAACAGTTTTTCTATTTCAATTATATTCGTATTTCCAAGAATACGGAGAAAAAATTTAAGATCTAAACCGATAAGAAGTATCGAATGAGAATTTCGCTGTTGCCATCTTGATAATAGATTGAGTAATATTTATATTTACTTAACGATAAGCTTGAAGATACAACTTGTTAAAATCCTACATCAAGTTAATATTTAGGTCAAAGGCATAATTGAAAAACATATCTATCAATAATTCACTCAATATTTTGTGTTTTTGTAGCATTAGCTGGTAAGTTTCAACTTACCCTTTTTGTTCCCGGACTAGGTTCTATAAAGGCGGTGGTGATATCAGAAGACTATCATTGTCTAAGGAGATGTTCCGACTATAGCAGCCGGAAGCCGCAATTAACGTAAGTAGACCACGAGGCTCCCATAGTGCTTTCGACGTTAAGAGCCTAGTCCAAAAACAACAAGTGTAGGTCAAATAATCTAAATTAAGGTTAGGAAAGTGTACATTAATTACGTGACTGGCGGTTACCAATTACCTAGGTCATTGTAAAATATACTCGGTGAAGTATTACACCCAGAAGGAAGAATTTCTGGAACTTAATTTTTTTCAACGAAATTACTGTAATCAGAGTATGCCTTGATAACAGTATGCACATTTTATCTTTAATAGTTTTTTAAAATAATGGAATTTTATCTCTTATTTTCTTTGTGGAGAAAACTGTTTATGAGGGCTGGTCAGTACAGCCAATTTTAGTTATTCCGCATTCTTCTGATTGCGCCGAGGGTAACAAAATGTGTCGAGTTCGAAGACAACAAAATTATTGCCATATTGCGATTTTGACAGGGGCAGAATTGTTGCCTATCGAGATGCTGGTTTGTCCTATCGCGAAATTGGTGCCGTGTGAATTGTACTGCCATGACGGTATTGCGCGTGCATCGTGTGTGAACAGAAGAAGGTAGAGGAACACGAAGAAGACCAACTGGTCAACCGAGGCGTACCACAGAGTATCAAAATGGGCGTTTCAGGCAACTAGCTCTACGAAACCGTTTTGCTACTACACGCCAAATCGCTGATCAATTGTTTGGAGAAGAAGGAAGATACATACACTATATCGCCGCATTAGAGCCTTTGGAGTTTTTTCATACCGTCCGCGATTAGTGCTTCCCTTGACTACAGACCACCGTCATCAACGTTGGAACTGGTGCAGAGAATGTCAACATTAGGTGACAGAATGGCATAATGTGTTAAGTGACGAATGTCTAGGGATGCATGATGGCACTTTTGTTTATTCGAGGCAGTATGACAGATGCACGTTATGTTGATGATGTCCTACAAACCACTCTCCCTTATTTAAATAGCCGACGTTTTTTTCAACAGGACAACGTACGTCCCCATATTGCTCTTCGAACCATAGAAACCATCGTTAATGTTTTACCTTGGCCACCCCGTTTGCCTGATTTAAACCCCATTGAACATGTGAGCTATGATGAGGAGGAGACTGACCACTTTGAGCCATTCTCCACAGACTTTGATGCAGTTGATCCATGGAACTTGCATGGAACGAGGTGTCACAAGCAGCCATCCACGATCTAATTTTGTCGATACCTAGACGGCTACAGGAGTGTACTCAGCTACGGGGTCGCCAGACACATTATTAATTGTTTTTAGGTTACATTATACTAAAATTTCTTGCAAATGTTATCGTTTCACTGTTGATGTTAGTATACCATATTGCTAAAAAATTCAGTTCAAGAAATTCTTCCTTCTGGATGTACACTAATGTCACTTAGTGTATTATATTAAATATAGACGATCTAAGCATTTTCGCGAAATAAAATGATCAAAAATTCATTTTTTGCTTTATTAATAGGGTGAACATTAGTCTGGCGTCTATCCTATAACTTTTACTTTCTAGGAGTGCTATTATTACATATTTGTTACAAAAACTGTATCCTAGAAAACAAATTAAGAAAAGTGGTAAACCGTTAAGGCGTCTAAAATTCTAGACATTAAAATAACTAATCATACGTTTCATGGCGGATATAGGCATGCTTTTTAGATATGTAACAGCATTGTTTATAAACAACACTACCTACACGTTATGTAATTTCGAAATATGACAGCTATGAAAATGAACATTTTAATTGTGCAAATGGCAATCCACAGAACTGGAACAGTTGCTATCATTACTTGGAGATAACGGAAATTGTGTTAGAAAATACGGGGATTTACATTGCCTTAATTTTATGATATTTAAATTATTTAATATGTTTTTAGAAACAGGATGTAAATAATTTACACATAGATGTACTATTTACATCAGAATAATTTTTGCCATCTCTTAAGTTACTAACAAATCCTCAAGAGTATTATTGTAAATGACGCCTAAAAAACAAATGTAGAAACGGAGGGAAGGGGTTATTTTTTTTGCCTATGAACAATTCTTTTCGAGGGGTAAACCGCACTGGAATTTTGGTGTACACTCACTTGGAATTAGTGGAATTACCTCTGGAATTAGAAGAATTAGTACTGGAATTAGTGAAATCAGTCGTGGAATTAGAAGAATTAGTCGTGGAATTACTGGAATTGGTCTGGAATTAGTCCTGGAATTAGTGGAATTCGTGCACATACTGTTGTACAATGTTAATCCAAAAATCTAAAAACATTGTGCGCAATACGATGCAAGTAGCAATAGCGCATATTTCTAATGATTTGACTGGGGTGTAATGTATGCATTCTTTTGTTGTCTCGTGATTGTGCACCTGTTACTTGCAGCATTGAGGGAGCCTTGTAATTTTTTTATAAGATTTTTTATTTATGCAGGTAAGTCGGAATATTAGGGAATAACAAGGGAAATAATACTATTTGAAATACGTTTCATTGGATAGTATGTTCGGGAGGATTGTGAGATCAGATAGGTATTTGTGGCAATTATATGACAGTGTCTGTCTTTGTTAAATCGTTTAAAAGTCTTATTTCATGAGAACAATAATGTTAAGATTGAACAAAGAGTCACTCTTATTATTATTTATTATAACCAATTAATAGATAGTAATAAGTTGACCAATATTTTAAATAATTAAAAAAATATTTGGTTTTCTTCTCTTTACAAGGTGTAACAGTAGTAAGTATTCAAAACTTGTGAGCTTGTAAAACAAGTCGAAAAATTACTAAAACTTTAGTACAATTTTTAGCGGAGGCGGTTCCTAAGGGAGATACGCTTTTTTAAAGGGGTGACCTCGGAAACAGTTTTTAATGTGTAATATGAAAACGGTTCGATATTAATTATGAAATTTTGGTGAAATATTAACCCTGACGTGCTTAATAAGTTTGATAAAATATATTTCAAAACTAATTCCACTAATTTCCTGAATTCCCTGAATTAGTGGAATTAGTAGAGTAATTAGTGGCATTACTTGGAAATAGTTGGAATTAGTGCACAACATTTCGGACTGCGGTTTGCCCCTCGATTCTTTTTAACGTCATATAGAATTTTGTTTAAAATATTCGTAAAACTGTTTATTTTAGAGATAAATTCGATTTTTCGGTATGCATTGTTAGAGAAAAATGCTTATAAAAATGTTTCTTTTCTATTTAGTTGTACGACCTTGTATTTAAAGATACTAGATCATGTCTAAAGAAGAAAGTAATACATTGTACAAATTAAAACGATATGCGAGTTAATATATCCGTAAGCCATTTTTGATATTTCAAAAACTAATGTAAATACTTGCATCACAAAATAGTTAATATAATAAGTAATTGGATATTTGAAACTCCCTGGCTAAATCCTACAGTAGCCCAGCGATCTAAATGTTAAAACTATTAGACTTTCAAGGCTTTTAAAATTTTATTTTTGCGATATTAACTCCATTTTTCATGACGCATCTATTTCCAATTTTTTTAGTTCTCTGAATCACCCTGTATAAACAAGAGCGCATAGAGTTCAATCTAATACATTTTATTACAACATTTAATGTACTTATAGACGTAACAAACATTTGTAATTTGATATTATAAACAAATAGTAAAGTATATACAGTATGAGCCAAAAGTATGGAATAAATTCAATAAAAACGAAACAATTATTTTTTGGGAAAAATCCTCGAACAGGTCGATTTTTAATTTAAATAATACATATTTTATAGTAAAGTGCGATTTTCAAATGTCATTTGTTGTCGAGTAATGACGTCATCGATTTTTTTTAAATGCAACACCATATTTTTTTCCTTGATTCTGAAAGATCGTTTAATTCTCTATCAGACAGTACTAAAATTTTGCCCTCTTACATAGGAGAGTTTTCGAGTAAATGACGATTGAATGTTAGAAAACGTAAATTTTATCCATAAAAAAGTAACAATTCTGAGGTATGTAAAATAAAATACAATTGATTAAATTTTATACTTAAATTAAATGTTCGAATTGCCATCCACCAACTTCTTGACAATGCGCTAGTCTGTGAAGAAATTCTTCTTGCACATTATGAATGATTTCTGGGGTAACTCTGCGTATTTCGTCCCGAATGCGATTTTGAAGTTTTTCTAAATTACGTGGTTTATTAATGTATACTTTTGACTTCAAGTATCCCCATAAAAAATAGTCGAGAGGTGTAAGATCTGGCGATCTTGCAGGCCATTCTATCGGTCCGCGTCTGCCGATCCACCTTCCAGGAAAACAGTTGTCCAAAAAATCTCGTACAGGGCGCGCATAGTGCGGAGGTGCACCGTCTTGCTGAAACCATATGGTATCGTCAAGAATGTCAAGGTCATTGTCGTTAGGAAAAATTACTGCAAGGGCTGGAACAAGGTCATTTTCTAGAAACTCTAAATATCTTTGTCCTGTAAGGGTTCCTTCAAAGAAGAAAGGTCCTACTATTCTGTCGTCAACTATTCCAGCCCACACATTTAATTTATGAGGGTGTTGGGTATGTGCCTCTGCCATCCAATGAGGATTTTCCCGACTCCAATATCTGCAAGTTTGACGGTTTACTGTACCATTCAGACAAAATGTGGCCTCATCTGAAAAAAGTATTTGCCGGTGTAAATTTCTATTTCCTTGACATAAATCTATTAGAATTTCGCAAAAGTGTAAGCGGCGATCGGGATCATCTTCATTGAGTTCCTGCACAAGTTGAATTTTGTAGGGATGATATTTTTCCTTCCTCAAGATACGTAGCACTGTGCTCTGACTAGTGTCATTGTTTAATGCAACCAATCGTGAAGAATTATGAGGATTATCCACCATACTTATCAAAATGTTCTGTTTCTGATTTTCATTAATGCTTGGACGTCCAGGTTTTGGAATATTTACAACATTGCCAGTTTCTCTAAATTTAGACTCTACCTTACTGACTGTTGATTGGCTGATAGGGCGATCTGGATATTTTTCATTAAATAAATCGCAAACTTCCTGCTGAGTTCTAGTCATATTCCCACATCCGATAAGAATTAAAATTTCAATTCTTCGAGTAACAGTTAAATGTGCCATAATACTTTAAATTGAATAATAATTTCTATGTCGCTTACAATACTTATTAGAAAGTCGGTGTGACAATGACACTTTGCAAAGATTTTCACCTACGTGATCCATAAAAGAACTATGGAATTCGAAAAACTAAACTTGATAACGTTTTTGCTTTATTTTAATTGATTTACGTTTTCTAACATTCAATCGTCATTTACTCGAAAACTTTCCTATGTAAGAGGGCAAAATTTTAGTACTGTCTGATAGAGAATTAAACGATCTTTCAGAATCAAGGAAAAAATATGGTGTTGCCATTTAAAAAAAATCGATTACTCGAAAACAAATGACATTTGAAAATCGCATTTTACGCTAAAATATGTATTTTTTAAATTAAAAATCGACCTGTTCGAGGATTGTTCCCAAAAAATAATTGTTTCGTTTTTATTGAATTTATTCCATACTTTTGGCGCATACTGTATAATATAAATTTTTGTATAAATAAATAAGCATTGAAACGTTAAGGTATTTTATTGCACATTTCTAATATCTAATGAGAGTACTTATCTGTAGTAAGCAATAATGCTACATTCTTGATATTTACAAAATGTTTTAACAAATTTCTTCTATATCAAATTGTATTTTTTGTGACATCACGACTGAAACTCTTATATTTTATATTCTAATAGGCAGGAGTGAAATATAAAGGAAAATTGCACGATTACTTGATTTGAGCTTTCAATGATGTCATAAAATTGATGTGAATGATATCATTGATAAAGAAAACGTTTATCAAGACGTACAACTATTTTATCGCGATGAAGATGTAAATGAAGTCATCAGTTAATCTCCGCTTCCAACATGGTAAATTTTCAAAAAATATCTAATTTTACTTACAGCATACTACCGAAATGAGTTGTGTATAATATTACTTTTATATAGGTGACATAAGAGTTATTATATCTTTTGCAGCTAATGTTAAAATTGCTTTTCATCTACTAGAAATCGTAGATAAAGTAGTACTTTAACCGCAAAGCTAGATAAAATCGTACTGACTGCTACTGAACACAAGGGTAGGTAAAGAACTTTATTTTCTAAATACTTATAACCACTAATTTAAATCATTACCTGCCATTAGTGAATACAAATATTAATATTACAGTAATTAACATTCTCATAAATATGCATGAAATTGGAAGGAACAAATTCTTTTGTTACTTCGATCACGATACCGATATATTGGTGGCAATGGTTTCATTTTCCACGCTGTTAAGTATACATGATTCCTCAATGTATATCTATGCTACGCAAGAAGCAATCATCCCACCGTTCTACTATTAGTCTACGAGTATAAGTCTGCGTCAGAATTTGCAACCATCGTAACTGCAGAATGACGGAAGCATCCAGTCCGTCCAGTATATATTTCTGGATTTGGCAGCTTTAAAAGTTCAGCTATTTTCTGTGGAATTTTATAAACGGTGTTTACTCCCACAGGCTGAACAGTGCATCTTTTATGTCGATAGTTGATGAAGAATTAGTTATGGGGCACATTCTGAGGGCGGAAATGTATTTTCATATAATTTTCAAAATGCTATTCCAGATTTATTATTGATAATGCAGGACGACCTATGTTTCTTAATTTTGGTGTCGAGAAGAGAAACAAGAATTACAGATTGTCGATCGTCATTTTTTCCAACTGTCTAATCCGCGCAGTTCATCCGAACGTCACGTTCCATATAAATTTATTATAGCTACAATCTGTAAGCCAAACGAATAATATACGGGTTAACTATGACTAAGTACAACAATTTTAACCACGTGCTCAGGGAAGTCTAAAAGACAATAAAAAATTTATTTCGGAATTCTAGCTCGATGTTAAAAAAATGGGGCAAAACCCTCTTTTCCTACGGAAAGTCGGCGCCTATGTCATCAGCCATCGTCCAAGATGGCTACATATGTCAACTAGGCATATGTTCTGTGCAACTAGGTACCATGCGGTCGTTTCTCACAACGTTCCAACGTTGCCGAATGTAGAAACAACGAAAGTAAACATTTTTATTAATAATAATACCTAAGTACCTGATAGATAACAGTTAATCCGGTTAGCTACAGTATTTTGCATTCGTTTTTCGTTCCTTCGTTCCAAACTGCCAAAACTTCATTTTCACTCATTACAGGTCCGTCAGAATTACTCGCCACAAAATACACACTTCGCGTAGATGCAGTTAATAAAATTGCCCATTTATTTTAAGAAAATTGATTGAAAGAAATATTAACAGAAAACATCGAATACACCCGTGGCAGTTTTTAATTTATAAAATTTTGTCCGATAACGGTCACTCCACTGCATTGCTCTCAATTCTAGGAAATATCTTCACGTACGTTTAAAGAAAATTGTGGAAAACTACACATGTCCCAGTATATCGCAACCATCCATTATTTAATGAATAAAACTTTTAAAACTGAAACTGTCACTAAAAACGGAAAACTAAAATTACATTGTCAACGCCACCGTTCAGTCTTCGGTCCGCCTACACCGAGAACTTAATATTCTTCAGATAAATATTCTTATGGCAATCAATATAATCAATATTAGCTTCTTTTATGTACGATCGTGGGTTTCTTCATTCTAATATTGTTTTGACACTTCCTCCGTGACATGGGGTTACACGCACATAGCACTTGTCAGTCGATATAAACCTATACTGTGTTGTTGGTTGCATTGTTTCTAATACTCTACAAATGTCAAACAGCAGTAGTGGTCAGAAAAGTAATATTACAGAGCACTGTAAACGCCACGGGAAATTTAAAGTAATAATACGACAATATTATTATATGCAAACATGGTCGATTATTGTGTGGACAATTATTTTGTTAATAAAAATATTTTAGTTTAAACTGTAGTAAAGTAGGCATAAATATATGTTTTGTAAAATGTAGATCAGAAAGAATGTAAGAAGAAGAAGAAGAGGTGTGTCAGAGTTGAGTTGTTGTAAAGATAGAAAGTGAGAAATAAAGAAAGTAGTAAAACGTTACTGGGTATTTATTTAATTAACAAAGAAAATATTACCCTAACAATTGTTAATATTGTTACTATTATTAGTTTTCAGTATTTGCTTTTCGCACATTCAAATTGGTGTAATCGCGGAAATTACGGATATGGTACTAATTTATGGGAAGTGCGACCAAAGTGCATATCGTGCAGCAGCAGAATATCAAATACGTTTTCCAAATAGACAGAATATATCAAATCCTCGTACATTTGTACGAATTGTACAACGTCCACGAATGTTGTTTTACACGTGCTGGAGTTTTAAGTACGTATGTACCTACCTAACTTGAAAATAAAAAAGAACCAATTTCATACTTTTTAAAATTCCTTGAAACTTCTTTTTTACTTAGTGACATAAAAATAAAGCATTTTAAAACTACAATAGATATACTTACAGAAAAAAAGTATTTGTTTATTTATGAAATGGTCGAGGGTAAACAGGAGGTCCCCAGCAAGTACAACAATTTTTACAACGACAAGTTATAATGTAAACAAGTTAGAAAACAGAAAATAATTTAACTTTCTTGAAATCTCTAAATATCAGTTCTGGAAGTATCAGTAAGGTAGGTTTTACTCTCAGTGCTACCATATCGTGTTTCTCATTACATAATCTAATATTTTGTAAATAAGAATTTTTCTTTAAAAGCGCCGTAAATCCTTACACGTGGCAATGCGGTGCTCTGTCACTACCATTGACAACTTTGACTTTGACAGAATATACCTAACCTCGCAGCTGACAGGCGGCATAGTCGCCGAGAAATTAGGGGTTAATAAGGTTTTGAAAAACAATTTTTTTCGCTTTATGAATAAGTTTGGATTTTTTTTGAAGGGTGATTCCGTTAATTCTGAATATTCCCTATCCCCTCTTAAAATATTTGTACTAAGTCATAGTTAACCCTGTATATTTATTTGAGTTGGCAAGGGGGCATTTATCATTTGCAGCAATTTGAAGACATTTGATCACATATTCCCGGTTAACAGTTTTGAAGTTTTTTGGTTTGTAACTGCTAGTTGATTGTTTTATGAAAGCTATGAAGCAGCTCCTCAATTCATACTTACCTTGAAATATTGATATTTTCATCGACCATTTAAGCATTGAATAATACGACCATAAACTTGAACGCTGCATTTTCTTTGATTTTTTACGAAAATTATGTTCACAATACATTCTCACCTTGTTGTTATTTGCATTCTACCATTTCTTAATATTTTTATATTCCTTTTCATAGAGATTCTAGATTTTGATGGATGTTAATAACTTAAATATGACCTCTGATGCCCCAGGTCGAATATCTAATGGTAATAATTTCTCTTTTATCTCATTTCTGCCTTCAACAACCCCACAAAACAAAATCAAAGAAGAAATAAATGTTGACACCACAATGATATCCCAAAGGAATGACTTTGTTTAATAATCCAGTTCCTTAGAAACCAATGCTAACTATACAAAAATTTTCCTAATTTAAAATCGCTTCAAATAACTTCTAAATTTTTCTTCGAATCACCTGCATACGTGCATAAAGGTTAAAGGTACTACAACTTCAAACATATTTTTGCTCGGAGACTATAAGGATTTTACAAAAAAATTTTTTACGATATTGACTCAATTTTTCATAACGTATTTATTCCCAAATTTTTTTTGGATAAGTTGCAGATTACCATGTATAATAAAGAAATTTGAATTATCACAAAGCTGGATCTATTATTATTATAAATGTGAATGCCACGAGTAAAACTAGTTGAAAGCCACATTAATCATATCAATATCCAGAAAGACAAGGCTTGAAATTTAAATAAAGTGGATCTTGTGGATCCTGCTCATTCCTTAATTGTGCAGCTACCAAGGAATTATATAAAATAATCATAAAAACTGCCCTCATCAGAATACGGATGTGACAAATTAGTAAGGCCAGACACTCACTCTTTAATAAATAAAGTGCATACATTTCTGCATTACACAAGTTCCTGTGTATTAGGGACAGCAATTATTATGCAGAATTATGTTTCATAGAAAACATTAAAAATTAAAATTTAATTCGAGTTATTCTTTTTTAAATTTGAGCTAATAATGGAATAATTAGATATTACACCTTTTTCATGTGTACTTTAAAAAGCGCCAATTGCATCTGAATTTTGTCAATTTTGTTTCACAACTTGTAATTATGTAATTTAAATTTCATATTAATCATATATATAGAGCTTTCAGAATTATATCCATCGTCTTACTGTACCTACTTCTGTATAATTTCCCAAAATTCTGTAAATAGTGGAAAATTAAATTGAGAATCGGAAAACCGATAACTAAACACATGACAATATGTAGCAAACTTTTTCTTGTAGAGGATTTTATGCCAGGCAATTATAGCAAGTTTATGTTGTAAATTATTTAAGGATGTTTTTAAATCTGTTAAAATGGATATTTCATGGGGTGACTGACAACATGGGGCTTTTCGTGTTCTACCCCAGAAAAAAATATGTACCCTTCTTTTACAAGTCGCACATGATCCCCCCAAGTACTTCAAGATATCAGCAGCAGTTGTCCTGCTATTTCAAAAATGAAAACGGTTTGTCATATTTTAAACAGTGATAATTCTACTGACATTAAAAAACTGCTAAAGTAATTTTGTCAAATATTGCCAAAGTTTTTATCTACATACATACATTTACAAAAATGTAAAGAATCGCATTTATCTCCCAACAACAACATACAGTAGCGTAGCCACTGGAGGATTTTGGGTAAGAACCTTTCCATGGGTTGGGGTGGGTTGGTTGTTTACAAAAATGTAAAGAATCGCATTTATCTCCCAACAACAACATACAGTAGCGTAGCCACTGGAGGATTTTTGGTAAGAACCTTTCCATGGGTTGAGGTGGGTTGGTTGTTTACAAAAATGTAAAGAATCGCATTTATCTCCCAACAACAAAATACAGTAGCGTAGCCACTGGAGGATTTTGGGTAAGAACCTTTCCATGGGTTGGAGTGGGTTGGTTGTTTACAAAAATGTAAAGAATCGCATGTATCTCCCAACAAAAACATACAGTAGCTTAGCCACTGGAGGATTTTGGGTAAGACCCTTTCCATGGGTTGAGGTGGGTTGGTTGTTTACAAAAATGTAAAGAATCGCATTTATCTCCCAACAACAAAATACAGTAGCGTAGCCACAGGAGGATTTTGGATAAGAACCTTTCCATGGGTTGGATTGATTTGGTCATATAAATAATATAAATATATACAGGTTTTCTCACATAAGAGGGCTTCCATGTATCTAGCTTAATATGCGAAACACGTCAAAAAGCTTTAAATATTTTTTGTTGCATTTTTGGAGGCCTTTATGCCAACTTTATGAGTAATAACAAAAAAACCTGTAAAGTACCCAAACTTTAAAGCCGTCTAATTTTTTTATTTTAAGAGATTGGAAAACTTATTGGTAATAAATTTTGATTGCAAAATTGATACACGAAAAATTGCCTGTTTTTTCGTCTTTCATGCAATATACTACATGTACCTTTACCTTTTGTATTTATTACAGTTTTTTCAATTTTAGTTAAAAAAATGTACCTAAATATTTTCGTGTTGCTCAAGATATTGTAGAACCTGTTTTAAAGACGCCAACTGCAAAAAAAAATAATAAATAGAATGTACATTTTTATGTAAAATACAGATTTTCTTATAATATTATTATTTTATTGGTTTTCACATTAGAAGCAATTGGGTCTCTAAAATTATTTTAATACAGACAATGTAGCTTACGCTAAATGTTGCAAACTATGAAAATAAATGTATTGCCTCAGTAAAATCCCCATTTGACACACTGTTTGTTCTTGTTATAGTATTTATACTCGATAATCATAATTTATACATAACCGTTAGTTTTGAAAGTTGTTAAAGTTCATTGTGTTATAACTTGAGGAAGAGAATTACACATTAATTGAAATTCTCCATAGCGATTTTACGTTTGAGTTGAGATGTTCTTAATTTTCGAAACATTAATTTAATCGATTCAGTGATTTAGTTGAGTATTGAAATAAGCAGTGCTGAATTAGAAACAAATTGTATTTAAATTTAAACAGAAAAGGTAATCTTAAAACTAGAAAATACGAAAATATTAATAACATCAGCTAATACTAATATCTATAATTAATAAAGACAAGTAATAATGAATTAAGTGAGATGCTCAAATTGACCACCTCAATTTCTGATGCGTCAGACAGTACAACACAAACATATTATACTTTTCAATATTTGAAAACCCCATTGTTATTCAAAATTAAATATTTTTTTAAATAACAATAAACTGTAAGAATTTTCAAGCACCATCTGCATAACCTATCACAAGAATAATCAAATTGTCAAATGATGACAATACTGGGGTAAAAACATTTGTTTTCATAGCTTGCAACACAGCATGTCTGTGTTAGAACAATTTTAAAGACCCAATTGCTTCTTATGTGAAAACCAATAAAATAATATTATCAGTTGGCGTCTTTGAAACAGCAATACGCATTGCATTAAATACGAAAAAACAGGCAATTTTTTGTGGCCATAGCCTACTTCGATAATTTTTTTTTGTTCGCCTAGAGGGCGCAGCGAACCACATACGATATTTCAAAAATCTGTTTATATCAGGTGAAAGGTATCAATTTTGCATTCAAAATTTATTACCAATAAGTTTTCTCTATCTCTTAAAATAAAAAAGTTAGACAGCCTTAAAGTTTGGGTACTTTACAGGTTCTTTTGTTATTACTCATAGTGTTGGCCATGGATCTCAAATTTGTATTTACGAACATAAAGACCTCCAAAAATGCAACAAAAAATACTTAAAGATTTTTGACATGTCTCGCATATTAAGCGAGATACATAAGAGTGGCCCTCTTATGTGAGCCAGCCTGTATATACAGTATACGCCAAAAGTATGGAATAAATTCAATAAAAACGAAACAATTATTTATTGGGAAAAATCCTCGAACAGGTCGATTTTTAATTTAAAAAATTCATATTTTAGCGTAAAATGCGATTTTCAAATGCCATTTGTTTTCGAGTAATGACGTAATCGATTTTTTTTTAATGGCATCACCATATTTTTTTCCTTGATTCTGAAAGATCGTTTAATTCTCTATCAGGAAAGTTTTCGAGTAAATGACGATTGAATGTTAGAAAACGTAAATCAATTAAAATAAAGCAAAAACGTTATCAAGTTTAGTTTTTCGAATTCCATAGTTCTTTTATGGATCACGTAGGTGAAAATCTTTGCAAAGTGTCATTGTCACACCGACTTTCTAATAAGTATTGTAAGCGACATAGAAATTATTATTCAATTTAAAGTATTATGGCACATTTAACTGTTACTCAAAGAATTGAAATTTTAATTCTTATCGGATGCGGGAATATGACTAGAACTCAGCAGGAAGTTTGCGATTTATTTAATGAAAAATATCCAGATCGCCCTATCAGCCAATCAAAAGTCAGTAAGGTAGAGTCTAAATTTAGAGAAACTGGCAATGTTGTAAATATTCCAAAACCTGGACGTCCAAGCATTAATGCAAATCAGAAACAGAACATTTTGATAAGTATGGTGGATAATCCTCATAACTCTTCACGATTGGTTGCATTAAACAACGACACTAGTCAGAGCACAGTGCTACGTATATTGAGGAAGGAAAAATATCATCCCTACAAAATTCAACTTGTGTAGGAACTCAATGAAGATGATCCCGATCGCCGCTTACACTTTTGCGAAATTCTAATGGATTTATGTCAAGGAAATAGAAATTTACACCGGCAAATACTTTTTTCAGATGAGGCCACATTTTGTCTGAATGGTACAGTAAACCATCAAACTTGCAGATATTGGAGTCGGGAAAATCCTCATTGGATGGCAGAGGCACATACCCAACACCCTCAGAAATTAAATGTGTGGGCTGGAATAGTTGACGACAGAATAGTAGGGCCTTTCTTCTTTGAAGGAACCCTTACAGGACAAAGATATTTAGAGTTTCTAGAAAATGACCTTGTTCCAGCCCTTGCAGTAATTTTTCCTAACGATAATGACCCTTACATTCCTGACGATACCATATGGTTTCAGCAAGACGGTGCACCTCCGCACTATGCGCGCCCCGTACGAGATTTTTTGGACAACTGTTTTCCTGGGAGGTGGATCGGCAGACGCGGACCGATAGAATGGCCTACAAGATCGCCAGATCTTACACCTCTTGACTATTTTTTATGGGGATACTTGAAGTGAAAAGTGTACATTAATAAACCACGTAATTTAGAAGAACTTCAAAATCGCATTCGTGACGAAATACGCAGAGTTACCCCAGAAATCATTCATAATGTGCAAGAAGAATTTCTTCACAGACTTGCGCATTGTCAAGAAGTTGGTGGATGGCAATTCGAACATTTAATTTAAATATAAAATTTAATTAATTGTATTTTATTTTACATACCTCAGAATTGTTACTATTTATGGATAAAATTTACGTTTTCTAACATTCAATCGTTATTTACCCGAAAACTTTCCTATGTAAGAGGGCAAAATTTTAGTACTGTCTGATAGAGAATTAAACGATCTTTCAGGATCAAGGAAAAAAATATGGTGTTGCCATTTAAAAAAAATCGATGACGTCATTACTCGAAAACAAATGACATTTGAAAATCGCATTTGACGCTAAAATATGTATTTTTTAAATTAAAAATCGACCTATTCGAGGATTTTTCCCAAAAAATAATTGTTTCGTTTTTATTGAATTTATTCCATACTTTTGGCGCCTACAGCATAACAACCCAAAAACCATACTAGGTATAGTAAATATCAACACAAATCATGAAAGCCCTAAAACTACTGTTAGATAATTCAAGTATGAAAGTTATAGATAATATAAAGTTGTTATGATTACCAACAAATTAAGTGTTATCCAAAACCACTTTTTGTAAACAAAAAACCAACACTAGGTTATTGAAACTATTACAAGATTTGCGACCTTGCCAGCGAAAGCGTAGCCAATTGTTGGGAAAAACAGTTCCGAGATTAAACGGACGGATATTGTCCTGTGATAGGTTATATTTCGTGAACAATCTAATTTACACCGTGGTCGAAAACATTATAACTTCATGTATCATATAATAGTTCATCTTTTATTAACTTAACTCATACTGGAGAATTATTTATAATTGGTATAAATCAGTGACTCTGAAAATGGTCTATATTGACCTCTAAGGGTTGACTGCAAAGGGTCCGTGTCAGCGAAAACAAAAATTAGGGTTGCATTGTCGAAGTATCCGACGTTGAAATTTTACTTTAAAGTAAAGAAAGACATTAATATTGATAAATACCTCAAGTTAACGACATATCTGGAGAACTAGCAAATATGACGATCTACGATATACAGTATGCGCCAAAAGTATGGAATAAATTCAATAAAAACGAAACAATTATTTTTTGGGAAAAATCCTCGAATAGGTCGATTTTTAATTTAAAAAATACATATTTTAGCGTAAAATGCGATTTTCAAATGTCATTTGTTTTCGAGTAATGACGTCATCGATTTTTTTTTAAATGGCAACACCATATTTTTTTCCTTGATTCTGAAAGATCGTTTAATTCTCTATCAGACAGTATTAAAATTTTGCCCTCTTACAAAGAAAAGTTTTCGGGTAAATGACGATTGAATGTTAGAAAACGTAAATTTTATCCATAAAATAGTAACAATTCTGAGGTATGTAAAATAAAATACAATTGATTAAATTTTATACTTAAATTAAATGTTCGAATTGCCATCCACCAACTTCTTGACAATGCGCAAGTCTGTGAAGAAATTCTTCTTGCACATTATGAATGATTTCTGGGGTAACTCTACGTATTTCGTCACGAATACGATTTTGAAGTTCTTCTAAATTACGTGGTTTATTAATGTACACTTTTGACTTCAAGTATCCCCATAAAAAATAGTCAAGAGGTGTAAGATCTGACGATCTTGCAGGCCCAGGAAAACAGTTTTCCAAAAACTCTCGTACAGGGCGCGCATAGTGCGGAGGTGCACCGTCTTGCTGAAACCATATGGTATCGTCAGGAATGTCAGGGTCATCACCGTTAGCAAAAATTACTGCAAGGGCTGGAACAAGGTCATTTTCTAGAAACTCTAAATATCTTTGTCCTGTAAGGGTTCCTTCAAAGAAGAAAGGCCCTACTATTCTGTCGTCAACTATTCCATCCCAAACATTTAATTTCTCAGGGTGTTGGGTATGTGCCTCTGCCATCCAATGAGGATTTTCCCGACTCCAATATCTGCAAGTTTGACGGTTTACGGTACCATTCAGAAAAAAGTATTTGCCGGTGTAAATTTCTATTTCCTGGACATACATCCATTAGAATTTCGAAAAAGTGTAAGCGGCGAACGGGATCATCTTCATTGAGTTCCTGCACAAGTTGAATTTTTTAGGGATGATATTTTTCCTTCCTCAAGATACGAAGCACTGTGCTCTGACTAGTGTCATTGTTTAATGCAACCAATCGTGAAGAATTATGAGGATTATCCACCATACTTATCAAAATGTTCTGTTTCTGATTTTCATTAATGCTTGGACGTCCAGGTTTTGGAATATTTACAACATTGCCAGTTTCTCTAAATTTAGACTCTACCTTACTGACTGTGGATTGGCTGATAGGGCGATCTGGATATTTTTCATTAAATAAATTGCAAACTTCCTGCTGAGTTCTAGTCATATTCCCGCATCCGATAAGAATTAAAATTTCAATTCTTTGAGTAACAGTTAAATGTGCCATAATACTTTAAATTGAATAATAATTTCTATGTCGCTTACAATACTTATTAGAAAGTCAGTGTGACAATGACACTTTGCAAAGATTTTCACTTACGTGATTCATAAAAGAACTATGGAATTCCAAAAACTAAACTTGATAACGTTTTTGCTTTATTTTAATTGATTTACGTTTTCTAACATTCAATCGTCTTTTACTCGAAAACTTTCCTATGTAAGAGGGCAAAATTTTTGGTACTGTCTGATAGAGAATTAAACGATCTTTCAAAATCAAGGAAAAAAATATGGTGTTGCCATTTAAAAAAAATTGATGACGCCATTACTCGAAAACAAATGCCATTTGAAAATCGCATTTTACTCTAAAATATGTATTTTTTAAATTAAAAATCGACCTGTTCGAGGATTTTTCCCAAAAAATAATTGTTTCGTTTTTATTGAATTTATTTCATACTTTTGGCGCATACTATATAAGACAAAGACAAAATTATTACCTTACCAAACACGAAAACCAATGTTTGAAAAAAATTTATGGCGAGTAACGAAGAAACAAATAAATATATTGACATATATCAAAGTTATGCTATTTTGGATTTTAGAGATACCCCTCACCATCGGTTTTTCTTATTCTATAAAGGGAGTAAATGTACTAAGCAATGTGTGAGTATTAGCTTTGGGAAAATGCCATCTAACATCTCTGGTTACTTAGGCCATCCAAACACCGAAGCGTAGGCAACTCCTGGTCTAATATTACAAACATAAAGCGGCACGGTAGGTGGAAGTCCACAGCGGTAGCTAAATCATACGTCGAGAATTGTTTGGATAGCAAAAAGAAAATTGCCCATAGCATTCTCAAAACATCAAATCCCTCATCAGAACTTCAAGAAAACCGTGAAGCACGTAGTACGTCAACAGTAACAGTATGTTCCGCGACTAAAGAACGGCATCTAGCAGCTATCCGCTCATTACTGAAGTTACAAGCTAATTCTGTAGCACATACTTTGTCAGCAGTGAATTCCACGACTGAAGAACATCCTCAAGTCGTTGTTGCCTCAGCACTTAATTTATAAAATGCCACAAATTGTACATTTAATTTCAGTGTTTTTCATTGCCATATTCTATTAGTGTATATAACTACTTAATAATTACTTGTTGATGTTATAAAATGGTAATTAATAAACTATTTCGCCTGATTAGAATTGTCATGATCGTAGTGTCTTTCCGCACTCGATTGCTGACTTCAGGTCGTTCGGTCAACTGCAATCAGCATACGGAAACTATCACTTCCCGCACTTGTTAGGTAAATAACTATTACTAAACATTGACCATATTCTGCAAACTGAATTATTTTGGTCTACCTAGTTTCCAAGAATTAGAAAAGTATTCTATATAGGATGTTTTATAATTAAATGTCAAATTTGTTAATTTATATTTTGTTAAAATTAATAACATAGTTTTTAAATCAGAAATTGTTATTAGTTATCTAGTTTTTTTCTTATTATAAAAACTGTTAAAAGTACAACGAAAAACAGTTGAAGACGAATAAAAGTCAAGAGATCTATCTTTTTTATTACAAAACGAAGCACCATTAAGAAAATAATTCATGCTTTTAAGAAAATAATTGTGGTATCATTTTTTTATTCAAATTCGTTTATTTTCCGTAAAATATATGTCTCTATACTTAATTTACAATTTGGTAAGCCAAGTTTAAAAAATATATCTAATGCATCCTAGTTTCAAAGTTAATAAAAAACAATTTTCAAAAAAAAATCTTTAACAAACAAAGCCAAGACGGATCTATATTCTATGAACATTTTCTCTTAAAATCATGTGCAAATTAACCCTCTTAAATAATAATAATTTAATTATGAAACACCCTTATTTACTTCTATATAAAAGTAGGTACTAATAAAATATCCACACTATAGTTTAAGTATTACGTAAATTGTTATTTATAATTTCTTTGACATTAAAATTGACTAAAATAAAGCGTGGAATATAATGATGAGAATAAAGTTTTTTCTGAACATTCCGAAACGACCATTATGCAACGTCTTTATTTGATTCCTCTAATGTAGCAATATGATAACCACATTACCTATTGTTACGACAATGGTGGTTAAATAATAAATCTAAATCAAATATAAAATGGGCTATTTGGATTTCAAATGTATTATTAAGTAATTATGGTTAATACCTTAAGTACTGTTGGTTTTAAATGTCGAAAACTTTTACAAGAATGAATGAGGTTTGCGGTTTCAAGTTATTTGTGCTGTTAAAGTTGTTACAAAAAAGTAATGCCCAGCATCGCGATATATTAAATAAAAAATTGTAATGCGAGGTGCCGTTATATTTTCGGTCAGAAATTTTTTTAATAAAATACATTTATCACTTTTCCGATATCTTGGTGGTAGCAAAGTAGAGTCTCACGTTTTCGCGTGATCATCCTGTACATATAATATCGTCATATGTCAATATACAGGTTTTAATGGAAAATCGCTCACAAATATTAAAATAGCACCTAGTTATAGTTTTTATCTTATTATACTAGCTACTAAAGAGAAAAATCTTATAGTTTTACTCAATTCAGGAGTATTTTTGCTCTGTTAGAAAAGTTTAAAATTCGATGTGCCCAATTTTGCTTCATATCAAACAAATGAACATCGTAAAACTGTCGAAATATACAGGGTGTTAAAAAAAGAGTGTAACATATTTAAGGAGGTAATAGTATGAACCAAAATAAGCAGAAAAGTCTCAATAAACATAGGTCCGCAAAGTAACGGTTGCGCAGATATGGAATGTTTTATGTTTTTTAGTTCCTTTTTTTATTTTGAGAAAACGTTATATATTTTCTTATAATAGTTGGTTGATGTTTAGTGAAATAAACAATACGTATATGACAATTGTTCTTAGTGCACAAGTTTTCTTTCGCTATGGCTGGTTACCCTAACGCAGAATTAACAGACATGCATTACATGTATGGTCGTGCTAATGTGAACGCCACCAAAGGCCGACGTCTTTATGTTGATGCTTATCCAACTCGCCAGATTCCTTTACAACGTATGTTTGGAAGAATTCACCAAAGATTGCGTGATACCGGTTCCTTGAGCAAACAGTGCCATTTATCCGGAAGACCAAGGTCGGTATCCACTCCTAGAGCAGAAGAAGAAATTCTAGCACTAGTAGAGCAGAATCCAGGTACGAGTGTGCGGAGAATATCAGCAGCGGTAGGAATTAGTGGTCCTCTTGTTTGGAGAATCCTTCACGATATCCATACCATATCCATACCATGTGCAACGAGTACAGGCCTTAAATCCAATAAATGATCATCAAGCACGTTTGGTTTTTTGCCGCTGGTTTCTACGTCATGATGCTGAAGACCCTCGTTTTCTTGCAAACATTCTTTTTACTGATGAGGCCGGGTTCACAAGAAATGGAGTGTTTAATTTTCACAATACCCATATTTGGGCCGCCGAAAATCCTCATGCTCTAATAGAATCTGGACATTAGGCACGTTTTTCATTAAACATTTGGATGGATATTGTGGGTGACAGGTTTCTAGGTTCTGTTGTTTTACCAAACCGATCAACAGCCGCTGCTTACCTCAACTTTCTGCAGAACACACTGCATGAGTTTTTGGAAGACATTCCTTTGAATCAGAGGCAACAAATGTGGTTCCAGCATGATGGTGCACCAGCTCATTTTTCCATGGCCGTTAGAGAGCACTTACACCAAACTTTTCTACATAGATGGATAGGAAGGGCCGGACCTGTTTTATGGCCTCCAAGATCGCCTGATCTGAACCCTCTAGATTTCTTTGTTTGGGGATATTTGAAGACATTAGTGTATGGTACTCCTGTAAATAGCCTGGAAGAGCTGCAGCTACGGATTAATCAAAAGTGTTAAGAAATCCAAACCAAGGAGGGTGTTTTCGAAAGAGTTCGAATATCGTTGAGAGGAAGATATCATGCCTGCTTGAAAATGGACAGAGGGCACTTTGAACATCTTCTGCAACTTTGTTTTTTGTTTGTTAAAAGCTTGCTTTGTCGGTTTATTCCTAATAAAGTAAAATGTTTGAAAAACGAATAGTAGTCCATATCTCCGCAACCGTTACTTTGCGGACCCATATTTATTAAGACTTTTATGCTTATTTTGGTTCATACTATTACCTCCTGAAATATTTTACACTTTTTTTAACACCCTGTAGACCTTCTATAGTCTATATGTTTATAATTACAGATCTTGATAAAGCATAATTACACAGGATAACATACTTTTTCTTTCTGTACAAGTCACAACAGTGCCCATAACCCTCATAGTTGACGCTTTACATAAGCTGCAAATTTTATATTTTATACTTAGCAATGTATTAAAAGATTATGTCAAATTTGTCAAACATATCCCTAGGTATTTGGAACTTATAAATTTTAAACTGATTTTTCTTATCAGCTTTGGAAAGACTTGGAATCCTATGTTTATTTAACAAAATTACATTAACTTTAACCACAGAATACGCCCTCGGTAAACAATTAGGAAACAGCTTGTATAATGTGTTGCCCGATTTTCTAAAAAAATTTCCCCTGAAGTTTCAAAAAGGTACCTATCTTTATTCGAAATCACTTGAATCAATGGTATCCGAACAAATGGATAGGTAGAGATCATGATGCATCTGTAAATTTGCCTCCATGTTATCGAGACTTAAATTCATTAGATTATTTTTGTGAGGGCATGTGTAGTTTACAAAACACCTGAAGAACTTTAGCAACCTGAATTAAATAAACTTGAGGCTAAGATAAATATAATTAAAATTGTTGTATGCGTATAATTGGTAATACTTATTTATTTGTTTATTGCTTATTTGTTTAGCAACGCTAACATAAGTATGAGTACATAGATATGTGACTAAACTAAAATAAAATAATAATATAAAAAAAATATATAAAATTATATATCTAAGAAACACAATACACAAAAAAGTACACAATATAAGATACAATTGCACAATAGACACCACCTAAAAAATGCTATCCTAATTTACCCAATTTTTTTCCCTTTTTTTCACCGATTGATAATATATTTTTTTTAAAATTTGTATGTTACACGGTAAACTGTTATATGCAGCTATTCCAGCATCAAAGATACTTTTCTTGGTACACTTCAGGTTACACTGATTTATATTTATATTTATATAAATGAATTTCATGACGAAACTGCAAATTTACAGATATTTCGGGAACAAAATAATAATCATTTTATGAGGAGTTTTTATTATTTCCTACTAAAAGTATTCTTTCCTTTTATACTCCAGAAAGTCAGAATTATGTTAAATTAAAAAAATCATGCAATCGACAATTACAAATATTCAAATTAGTTACACAAGCCAATAACCCTGTTACGTATTTTATATATTTTCAACCAATTAACTTTCAATATGCCTAGGTTTTAACTTCGATCCATTAATAATTTTTATATACAGAACTCATATGTTGCAACACAAAAATGTCGACTGTTATTTCAATAAGTAAATATTTGTAAATAAGTTTCGATATTAACATAATTATAAACAAACAACAGTATTGCGTAGTTGAGTAATTATTGATTAAAATTTCAGTTCTTATGAGAAATACTTAGCACGGGCGGTGCGGGTTGCAGAGGCATCCTACTTGAGAAGGGTTCAACAAAACACAAAATTACCAAAAACAAGTTGACGTTGAATGAGTCTAGCACTTTAATAGCTTACTTTAGAAAGTTTGTACTCACACGTAGAATGCCGTCCTCATAGATAGGGATGGCCTACCAACGACTACTACACCTATAGCTGCAGTAAGAATTCAGACGACTTAGGTGATACGAACAAATGAATATTTCATTATATTTTCATTAAAATATTTAAAAAACTGCAACTGAGAATAACAAAATTATATTCAACACTAAATGTTTGCAATATATATTGCACTAAATCATAGAATATGATTGTAAATGATACTGCAGGAAACCACTACTCCGCGGACTAATGCCCCGACCGGCATTTAATCACTCCTGCAGTATCTGTCTGAACAGCCAAGAACCCTTGTCGGACACACCACCAGACATAGACCGGTTTCGGGCTTGTTAGCCCTTATGCCATAGGTGAGATGACCGACAGTTCAACTTCATATGTATGTTTACATATTAACTCACTTATATCTCACCTGCACTAAGTTAATATGTGAACATACATATGAAGGAACAGCCAGTTCAATTATCGGTCATCTCACCTATGGCATACTGATGAGGGCTAACAAACCCGAAACCGGTCTATGTCTGGTGGTGTGTCCGACAGGGGTTCTTGGCTGTTCACACAGATACTGCAGGAGTGATTCAATGCCGGTCGGGGCATTAGTCCGCAGAGTAGTTGATTCCTGCAGTATCATCTACAGATTTAACGGCTCGTCGCCCAGGGTGAGAGGTCTGCATTAAGTACTTGCTGCAATGTAGGTCGCTTCCTCTAAGTCGAGCCGCTTAGGCCGAGCAGGAAGTAAGCAGACCACTTATATCTCACAAATATGATTGTTTTTAACTCAACAAACTATCGAAAAATGTTAATAATAAAAACAATTGCGTAACGTCAACCATGACTAAGTAGTCTGAATTCATTCCGCAACTATACCTGATGCGCACTCCGCGGATATCACATTTTTAACACAAAATACACTGCACTATTTACATACACGGTATACACTACTGATTACTAGCACTGTCACTATAACGGTCACATGTTAACACTTAGCGTCGGATATTAGGCCTGTTCATAGAACAGTTGAAAACAATTTCCAACTTTTAGAGGCAGTGTGCATGCTTCTGACAGTTATACAACTGAATCTGGTGTAATACGAATAAAGCTATTATAGGGTGCATCATCCATAGAATCACGTCAATACCAGGTTCCATATGCGGCAAAACAGTGCAACACTATTGTAATCATATGGCCTTCATTTATCCATGTTTTGTCAGTTTTCCTATAACAATAATTAGCATAAGTCGAAGACTTATGCGGGAAAGGAGGTAGCGTATTAAGCAGGCCGCCTTTGCGCCCAGGAACGACTTACGTTAGTAGATCCTAACCACCATTCAGTGCAGGAATGAGAGAAACCTAGAAAACCTCTTTAATTAGAGTGGTAGTCAAGCGTCAACCGGTATCAATCTCTCCGTTGACCCATGCCAATCCTCTCCACGAATATAGCTTATATACGGTCTACCGGCTGCGGAGGTCGACTCGATTCAAGTACTGACGCCTTAAACCACGTGACTACTGACAGATCCTATATAATATAGAAGTATATAAAATCATTTAGATTTCGATCTTCTAATATTTGCCTTAAATAGTTTCTTCCGCCATATTGCTATTCCGTCTTTTTCCCTCAACATTCGAAAAAGCACCGTTCTAGACATTCTGTAATATAGCAACTTGATCTTTTTTATTGTCGGAAGCTCATTTTTAAAATACCACCATACATTTTTTGTATCATCAACCTCTATCTCTCTCCTCAAGTTGCCACTATTTCCCGTTTCGCAGTTATATGTTCTTCTTCACCACCCTTTGTTGCACTATATACACTACTCACGGACATTCTTTACAATAAACTACATATTTCAACCGCATCACTTACACACTTATATTTTGGTCTCGCGCCCTCCCTTCATATACGTCATCATTCGATACTGCTCACTTGTTAGATTAGTTCGCTACACCTTATCTTTCTGAATTAATTCTCAATCAATATTAATTCTTCTATAGTAGGTAGTCATATTGAACTTTCAAATATTAACTTTTTTTTTTGAGTACCATTTACAACTGCTGTGACATTTTGTAATATTGAGCAATTTGATGCAGAATTTATCTCATAATAGAGTTTGAGACAATTTGCATCAATTTGCATCAATTAACAGTAGAAGCAATGCCATTGATGAAGATAAGAAACAAAAGAGGTCCTTAGTAAGAGCCTCGTGGCACACCGGAAGTAGATTCATATATAAGTGAAAAACGTCCCTCTGTCCCATGTTATATAAATTGTTTACGATGACATATGAATTAAATACTGAAATTAAATTATTAGGAAATCCAAACAACTTTACTTACCTAATAAAAGATTTAGATCAATTTGATCAATCGCTTTGATATCCATCTGTTATCTTATTCAGATGAAAACAAAATCTTTACATAATACTGACAGTAATTAAATAAATTACTATCTGCTTGCAACCGTTGTGCAATTTATCTTTATTTGCTTCGTTAAACTTTAGTATAATATACCTCATCTAATAACATATAAATGTAGTTCTTGGTAAAAAGCGACGGACTGATGATATTTCGGAACATAGCTCCGGTTTGCAAATTACAAATGACATTTTCATTATGCATCCTGGTCGTCAAGACTCGTTATAATTTCACTAGGCTCGCGGTAACTTGCTGCATACAAATTAGACGGTATAATTGGCAATTTTGCCCACTTATTGTGTTTTAAATATCGCACCACGAAAGGGGCAAACTAGAATTACAGTCACAAAGTTTCATATAAAAATTGTAAATGTTTAAAATTTCTTTGACGTGGAACAAATATTTTCTCTAATTCTCTTTCCTTTTTTGTTTTTATAGAAATGTGAAATTAAAGTAAACCTTTCTCTTTCACTTAAATTTGAATATTTCCGTATCTTTTATTGATTGATATAATACCAAAACTGTTTTGTATTGTATAATACTGGGTGACGTTTAATTAAACATTTATTTATAATTAAATAATAACTAATGATATATAGTCTTCATTATTTCAAATACAATATAACAAGAACTGACATGTATTCTGAGCGAATGAAACTATTGTCCTTATTTTGGAAGGGCAGAGGTGTTCCTGAACATGATTTGAGATCACTGGTTTGTGCTATTCTGATCTTTGATTCTGGTATTAGTCATTACCGTGTCAGACAGCTTTTTCTGTTGTTATTCTATGGTATTTCCTTTCAGCAGATTCTTGATTTTTCAAAGGCCTATTGAATATCTTGTATTCTTCAAGTGACACTTGTGTTCCTTCAATTCCATGCACAAACTTTTCTATTCCATATGTATTATATATTAGATATATATAATATATATATATAATATATATAATTATATCATATATCATATATCATATATCATATATCATATATCATATATCATATATCATATATCATATATCATATATCATATATCATATATCATATATCATATATCATATATCATATATCATATATCATATATCATATATCATATATCATATATCATATATTATATATTATATACTATATATTATATATTATAATATCATATCATATATCAAATATTATTTATTCAAGTTTAGAAGTATTCTAAATTTTGTAAATAATTTTAAATTTTCTGTAAAATTCATAAAATCACGTCATTTTGTGCACCACTCTGTATGATCAGCACAACTGGTGTGAAGTAATTGTTCAACTTTTTAAATCTATAAAATTTGCATAACTAATTTCGCATTATATGCACTACTACCGATGAGGTAATAAACATTGTTGCTGTATTTTGAAATATTTTATAGATGTTGATGACCGGACATAACTAATTAATTAAGGAAAACAATTAAAATTTTATTTAAAAAATAATGTTACTTATAATAAACATTCAAAATTCTTATAAAATGACAAGAAAGAAAATAAGGAAACATTATTAATTTAATTTCAACAAATACTTCTAATGAATCTAACGATTTAGCAATTTTTATATATGTACTTCAAATTCTTTATGCATAAACACGATTATCCATATTTATATGAAATTAAAATAATATTTGGAGAGAAAACATTATAATATATTTGGCTTTATGATCAACATATGTGATTAATGAAGCAAATAGAGCACATAAATTTAAATCCTAAAGTTGATCAAACTTACTGGATTATGTTTGTAAGTAATTAATTTAGATAATTAGCAAATCCGTAATTATCTGAATTTATTAGAATACTTTGATTGTGTAAATGTACAATAAAATAAGCTACATAGAAAGCTGTGGAAAACATTTGTTGTGTATTCCATTCTATGTACTACACAGTGTATATACCTACTATAAAGTGATGTAGTTGCTATAGACGGCAGTTCCAATTTGGGAGGAAATTCATAATTATGAATAATAATTTTAGACTAATTTTGGATATAGAAATAGTTTTAAACAAAATGACCAATTTAGAATATCCGAGAAGAAAAAAGCCTGCCCCTCGTAGTCAAAGTTTTCATATTTCAGATTTTTTAGTCAGTAGCTCTCCTTGTGTTCTAATGTCTGTTTCACCTTTGGTTAAGTTGAACAAGTGGTCCAATACAACTGAAATATTAATTTATAATTTGCTCTTATACTATTTGATACAAAAGGTAATATTTTTTTGTGAATAAAAGTAACAGAGTTGAAGTACTGGAGATTTCATCAACAAGATGAAAGGAATTCATCTAGATCTAGATGATGGTCCAATGAGTTTTGATTAATGTTTAATCAATCAATGTTCAATCAAACATGTTTTGGAAGAATTTCACCGAAGGTTTATCTCAGATAGATGAATGAGAATCTAGGAGACTTGGCAAGAGTGCACCAAACGAACCTTCTTCTCCTTTAGGGACAGGGGAGAAGAAGCAGCTGAATTCATCTTTGTCCTCAGCGTTGACAAACATTTATGTGATAATCTTCGAGACACAGGCTTTGTAGTCATCAGTTTTAGAATGAAAGTTTTAGTTTATATATTTTGATGACAGTAGTGACTATTCATTATATGGCCTCGTGAATAACATACAAGGATCTTTAAACCACATTCAAAAATCAACATACCGTTCATTTATAATTAGAAATCTAGCGTGAAAGGTCATGATCATGTCAAGCAAACTGATGATTTCATCAACAATATTAAAGGAGTTCAGCTAGTTCTAGATGGTAGTACAGTGATTTGATAATGTTTAATCAATCAATGGTCAATTAAATAAGTTTTGGGAGAATTTCACCGAAGGTTTATCTCAGAGAGAAGAATTAGAATCTAGTAGACTTGGCAAGAGTGCACCAAACAAACCTTCTTTTTCTTTAGGAAGAAGAGAGAAGGAGCAGCTGAATTCATATTTGTCCACAACTTTGACAAACATTTATATGAAAATCTTCAAGACACAGTTTTTGGAGGCAGCAGTTTTAGAACCACAGTTTTATTTTAGCTGTTTTGATGACGGTGATTATTCATCATAAGGTCCCTTGAATATAACATTCAAGGATCTCTAAACCACATTCGAACATCAACTTCGCTATGGAATGGGATGCAACTGATTCCCTTCTGAGCTCATATATTTTTATGGAAAAAAATCAGATAGCATATTAGGTTACAGTGTCTTGAGAATACCTACTCACCCTCACTATCTGGTACAGAACTAATTGTGAACCAGAGAAAAACTATAATATCTACAGACATTGGACAAAGTGAAAGGTCAGCAATTGTGCAACATAGGGTGGATACGGAGCAATTATAGATCTGGACAGAACCGAGATTCTAATGAAGCAGAGGGGCAATAGAAATCCAGAAAAATTGAAATTACTCCTGCAGATACTAGAAGAGCGATATATTCCTCGAAATATCAGAAAACCAAAACAGAGGACGAAACAACCAGCCCCTGAAAGTTGCACAACTAAGGCATAAGTTTTAAGATTTGTCAAACTATTACTATTAATTTTAAAAATTGAATTTCCTTTTAAAACTTCACATTGCTTGGATTATTCATCACAGAACATGAACATTGCTACCCAAATTGTTTATTACAGTTTGACAATCTTGAAAAAGTTTAGCGTCATCTTTTTAAAGCTTGATTTTTTTGAATTGTTGAAGACGAGTTAATGAATGCCATGCTTATTTAACTTTTTTATTTAAAATACTTCACAATCAAATAATTCTTTTATTTTCTGGATTATAACTTTGTTGATTTATACTTTCTTTCGTTGCAAATGTAATATCTGTTCAAATTTCTTATTTACTGTCTTATAACAGTTTCGTTGTATATTAAGTTGTCGAATACATGATTAGTATTTTAAGCTTTTCGAAACACCCTGTATAGAATTATTTAATCATAAAATACTAGAAGGCAAGCCGTGAATGCCAAGCCAGAAACTAATATAATAATTATTAAAATTGAAAGTAATTTAAGAATTTAATCTTTTTATATAATAAAATTACAGGATACATCTATTTTGGTCAAATTTCTTCGAAGTTAATGTTATTTCACGCTATAGGATGGTTTAAAGATATTCGATCTTTGGACTATGGCTATAATAGACAAAATATTTTATGCAACACCTGCGGTAAGGCATAGTTCCCGCACTTAAGTGCTGGTATAGTCCACTTTCGATTCGTTATGTAAACATTCACACGCGTACGGTTGCATCGTCTCTGTTGTACAAATAACTGGTAAAACAATACATTATGTGAAATCTGTGTTTTCTATGCGATATTCTTCGTAGGAAATGCTAAATTATTAAATTTTAAATATGAAATAATTATGTGAAATTAAATATAGTGTTTCATTTTAAAGATTTCGCAATTTCAACCTTTTCAAGGTCAAATATCTCATATCTAGTTCGGTTTCAAAATGGGAAGTTATATCGTACACGAGATAAAATTTACATCTGTTTTATTATTACTTAATTTAATGTTACGTAGTCAATTAAAGTAAATCGGCACCTGATCGGTGAATATACAGAGTGATATAGAAATACTGGGAAAAAAATAGGTACGTAATCAACTAAATACATTTTTTACTCGTATTTTAATTGTTAACTGAGATATTTAACAATGGCTAATGAAATTTTTAGTTTGCTCGTCAATTCCACTTTTGCTTAATTCGCTAACTTCTGCTACTCGACTCGAGTGATTTGTAATTTTGTCACGTTTGACATCTGTACCAATGCGTTGTGCTGAGCATTTAGTCCATTTGGAAATTTTATTAGTTCCAATCGGTACATTTTTATACCAACCTTTAGTTTTTTTCTCTTCCAAAAGGGATTTGGTGTATGTTATAGAAGTGCCTCGTTATTCCATCAACTTTTTATGTAAGCGTACTGGGCAAATATCTTCCTCTAAAATATTAGGCGTAATCCATTTGCTGTCATATAATTTATTGCCACCGCCTTGTCTCGTTATGGAAAATAGAGGATTATACTCGATGCCTCCAGTTTTTTTCCCATTATTTTCAATTTCAGATACGAAATAAGTGGTTTTGCAGTAAGTTGCTTCTCCTCAGCGCTAAGCTAGTTCAAAAGCAAAAATGTGATATAATTTCTTTTGAAGTAATTGCGATTCATTTTCGCCAATGCAAATATTTCACATCTATTAAGAGCTGATGCACTGAATTTTCTTTTTTCGAGTTGTGCTTGTAGAATTTTGCGTTTAGCATTACGTGCAGCTCGTGATTAATTCATCACGAGCTGCACTGTACATCGGTGAAAGGGTTAAATACAATATTCTTTATAATATTTACTTTGTAGCATTTTAGCAAGCACACAGGTATTAACAATTTGATTAATTTTGTTATCCGTAGACTCACCGAATCCACTCATTGTTAGTGTTTAATAATTTAATAAGTTGTTGACAAAAATGTCAAACTATTTATTTTGGCAACGGACACCGCGATAATTGATTAAAAAATAAATAAGTGAAAAAAACATTAGTGCATTTGTCGTTGCAGGTAACTTTTGCCGCTGTCAAAGTGACAATTACACTGTGGCATGTGTTTTTTTTATATATGTAATAAAATTGTCTGTAATAATTAAAAAAATAATTTTAACAAGAAAATTATATTAGCCAATTAAGTAATTTATAAATATTTTAATTGAATAACGTTTGAAAATAAATAAAAACAAACATAAAAAATAATTAATAAGCCAATTAATCGACATGTTATTTAAAAAGCTGTTGAAAATTAATATTTAAAAATATTTACAAACTGTTAACATTTTTTTCCTCTGGTGAAGATTTTAAATATAATTATGAAAAAAATCGTCAAA
Organism: Monochamus alternatus; assembly: GCA_037114965.1. NCBI lineage: Eukaryota > Metazoa > Arthropoda > Insecta > Coleoptera > Cerambycidae > Monochamus > Monochamus alternatus. The sequence goes on from CM073435.1 coordinate 39,052,607, forward strand.
TTATAAAATAGGATATAGACGTACGTATTTTATATTTTAATTTTTGTAATATTGATATCTATTATTCGTAACACACATCGTATGATTATATAGCATATACTAGGTGACCCGGCAAACGTTGTTTTGCCATATGAATTATTTCTAGTGGATATATTGGTAGTTAAATAAAAAATAACTAATTTCTTGTAAGTGTGTGGAGATGTGGTATATGATTAAAAGAGGAATGGAGCACTGTGAACGATGACGGCCTATAATAATAACAAAACACGTTCATTTTTTAAATTATTTCGCGTACTTGCAATTTTATTTGTTTGGCGGCCCAAATTAGCCCCTTTACATCTTGTTGGCATTGTTCACTGCACAAAACAGAAAACAATAGCCATATAGTAAAATAATAGCCGTTGTTGGCGGGAGCTCGTGATACGTGTTGCGTACTTTTGAGGTTATGTAGATCATTTAATTTACTAATAGTGAGAACTCCATTTAAAATTAATAATTTTATTAATTATTGATAAAATAGGAAATAAATAATTATGGCCCAGCAAGTTAATAATAAATTTACTTGAGAATTACACTTAGAAGGTAAAATGATAATTGTAAACGTCACTACTAGGCTCGATGCATACACAATAATAATGACCGAAAACTGTGTACGGAGTGAGAGAAGGCTTATTGTGTGAGAGAGACAGGAGACCGACTTCGTTCTCATCTCTACTCCGTGTTGTTTACTGGGTGAGAAGTGACACCGGTAGACGCCTGGCGGGGATATCTGATCTAGTGATAATCGATCAGTTATCGACCAGAGTTAAAAATGATTAAATTACTAAAACGACTATTAAAAATAGGGGTTTCTCATAGAAGGGTGAAAATTAAGGGTTGTATGTATGTTTCAAAGCCACATCATAAAACAATAAAAAATTTTGTCCAAAAAATAAAAAAAAATGTTTGGGGTGGACCACCCTTATGACTTAGGGGTATGAAAAATAGATTACGACCGATTCTCAGACCTACCGAATAACATACAAAATTACATAAAAATCGGTCAAGCCGTTTCCGAGAAATAATAATAATAATAATATTTTTATTTCAGAAGACGGTACACAATGACCGTACTGAAATAGTCACAAAATACATTTAAACAAACAAGGAGTAATACTTATAAAAGTAATGAGTAAAGTACAGTCATATAGAATATAAAATAACAAACAAGAGAATGAACAATGAAAGGGAACAAAATACAATATGATCTACAATGCTAAATAAAAATAAAAATATCACACAAACAAATCATCAACAGAATAAAAACATTTATCAAGTAAATACTGCTTCAAACTATTCTTAAAGGATGCAACAGTGACAGAGCTCCTAATATGATGTGGAAGTTTGTTAAAAACTTTTAACCCATATATATTGGGAGATTTAAAAGTGGCGTTTATTCTACTATATGGTATATAAAAATCATCTCTGTACCTCGTATTCATATTATGAACATCTCTGTGTCTATAAAATTTATCAGTGTTATTAAAAACATACACTGCTAGTTCAAATAAAAATAACGAAGGCAAAGTCAAAATTTTAAATTTTTCAAATAAGGGTTTACAACTACAAACCTTTCTTACCCCCGCCATACAGCGTATAATACGTTTCTGAGCAATAAATACATCATGCCAACCAGTAGATAGACCCCACAAACACAATCCGTACCTAAGTCTACTCTCCATCTGAGCATAATATAGCGTAAGCAAATGCGAATCATGTAATACGTGACGGACGTTTCTAAACATGTAATAAAGTGAGTTCAATTTTGAAACAATATACTCGCAATGTTGTTTCCAAGAAACGTGTTTATCGATAAATAGGCCCAAAAATTTGACTTTATTGTCAGACAGTGATAACGGAGAGTCGTTGGTTTTCAATTTTAAATTTAAACACTCTTTTTGAGGATTATGAAACCTCAAATAAGAGGTCTTGTCGGCATTAAGGTATAACGAATTCCGATTGAACCATGTAGTTAAACTACTAAGTGCTTCATTACATTTGCTCTCGAGTGCACTATCGGTTTTTTCAGTAATTATGATTGATGTATCGTCTGCATACAACGTAAAATGTGTATTTGGAGATGCCGTATGCATATCATTAACATAGAGTAAGAAGAGCACAGGGCCCAGAATGGATCCCTGCGGTACTCCCAAACTGATGTTACTGAGTGTAGAATTAGAATGTATTTTACAATGATCGATAATACCACTGACGGTTGTAAACTGTTTCCTGTTGCATAAAAATGGCCTCAGCCAATCGAAACTTGTACCCCAAATTCCATAATTGTAGACCTTACATAATAATCTCTCATGATCGACGCAATCGAATGCCCTGCTGAGATCGCAAAATATCCCAACAGGACAGTCACCTGCCTCGATCATGTTAATAACTTCCATATAAAATGCATGCGTAGCTGTGACAGTTGATTTCCTCGAAATAAATCCATGCTGAATGTTAGAAATTATATTATTACTCGATAGAAATGGAATCATTCTGTTCAAAAAAGCATATTCAAATATCTTAGAGAATACACTTGGTATAGAGACAGGTCTATAATTTTCGATAGACATTGAATCATTTTTTTTATGTAGTGGTATCACTTTACCTATTTTTAAGTTATCAGGAAATTTACCTGCACAAAAGGACAAATTTACGAGATATACAAGAGGAGATATAATAAAGTTTAAATTATTCCTAACAAAAGACATAGGGATATCATCAAAGCCACATGAGTTCTTGTTTTTCAGTTTACTCTTTAAAAGCTCGTATAATTCATTTTCCGTATATGGACAAAGTTTAAGTATTTCAGAATTATTGATATCTAATAACGTAGAGTTCTGATCAACGTTATTCTTCACCATCATTGTTTATTTGAATATCACTATTGCTCTTATTTGTCTTATTTGTAAGCTGCCCTACAATATTCCATGCAGTTTTTATTAAATTGTCAGAGTTAGAAATTAAATCCCGATAATATAACTTCTTTTTTGATCTGATTAAGTTATTATGACTGGATTTAGCACGTCTATATGCCGGTCTTAGCTGAGGAAAATCGACAAGCAATGCATGCAAGTTTTTCAATTGTTTACTAGAATATGATGACTAACACTGTGACACGAGAATTTTATATATTAGATTATTAATTATGGTGCTAAAGATCCGCTAGATATAGCATAGAACATATTGACTATTTATACCATTTTTTAGAAGTCACCTTAATTTAAAAACTTTAATTAAACGTAATAGTAATTTCTTTATTTAACATAATAATGACGGTTTCAATAATGTATAAATAATTACATAAATTTAAACCCAAATTACGGTTCTCTAAACGTTATTTTCGCAATGAAAGAAATTTTGAAGAACAGACTAGTCATGAAATTGGAAATGATCTCAGTGTTACGTATTATATTAATTGCTATAAGACTATTGTTAGATAAGTTTGGCAGCATCTGTTAAAAATTAGACGTTTAATTTAGCGTACTAGAATAGTGGTTTTTTCACATTTGGCTCTGAACAGTTTTCGCTCATAATATTTTTATACATGGCGGTAATGCATTGACACGTTAGAATAATTTATTGAGCACACTATAGCGGTATAAAATGTCATGTAGATTTCTAGTTTTTGGGGTTCAGTTATTTTAATCTAGCATGAAAATAGATAATAGAAGTATCTGAATATTGAAACCGTAATACAGGGTGTTAAAAGAGTGTAAAATATTTCAGGAGGTAATTTTATGAACCATGAATAAGCAGAAAAGTCTTAATAAACATAGGTCCGCAAAGTAACGGTTGCGGAGATATGGACCACTATTCGTTTTCCAAACGTTTTATTTTATTAGGAATAAACCGGCAAAGGAAGCTTTTAACAAACAAAAAACAAAATCACAGAAGATGTTCAAAGTGCCCTCCGTCCATTTCCAAGCAGGCACGACATCTTCCTCTCAACGATATTCGAACTCTTTCGAAAACACCCTCCTTGGTTTGGATTTCTTGACACTTTTGATTAATCCGTAGCTGCAGCTCTTCCAGGCTATTTACAGGAGTACTATACACTAATGTCTTCAAATATTCCCAAACAAAGTAATCTAGAGGGTTCAGATCAGGCGATCTTGGAGGCCATAAAACAGGTCCGGCCCTTCCTCTTATTTGTGTGGCACGTTTTTCATTAAACATTTGGATGGATATTGTAGGTGACAGGTTTCTAGGTCCTGTTGTTTTACCAAACCGATTAGCAGGCGCTGCTTACCTCAACTTTCTGCAGAGCACACTGTATGAGTTTTTGGAAGACATTCCTTTGAATCAGACGCAACAAATGTGGTTCCAGCATAATGGTGCTCCAGCTCATTTTTCCATGGCCGTTAGAGAGCATTTACACCAAACTTTTCCACATACATGGGTAGGAAGGGCCGGACCTGTTTTATGGTCTCCAAGATCGCCTGAACCTTCTATATTTCTTTGTTTGGGGATATTTGAAGACATTAGTGTATGGTACTCTTGTAAATAGCTTGGAAGAGCTGCAGCTACGGATTAATCAAAAGTGTCAAGATATCCAAACCAAGGAGGGTGTTTTCGAAAGAGTTCGAATATTGTTGAGACGAAGATGTCGTGTCTGTTTGGAAATGGACGGAGAGCACTTTGAACATCTTCTGTAACTTTGTTTTTTGTTTGTTAAAAGCTTCCTTTGTCGGTTTATTCCTAATAAAATAAACTGTTTGAAAAACGAATAGTGGTTCATATCTCCGCAACCGTTACTTTACGGACCCATGTTTATTAAGACTTTTATTTCCTCCTGAAATATTTTACACTCTGTTTTTAACACCCTATATAATATTTAGTAATATTTCTCACTGATTTGTTATTTGAGGTTTTCGGAAATGATATGGCCATTTATGCTTAAAATTGAATATAGCTACATATGCTGTTTATGCGAAATTTAGGTATGGTGTGTATTCGCTCCAACCAAATGGATTATCAAATTGATGGGACAGTTGCTGCCCTGGTAAACTTATTGTAATGTGTTTCATTGAAATGAAAAATTAAACTAAGGAAAGAGAAATGCAGTTCTCGAGAATTATACATATAAAAAATACCATTACTCCTTTCCATTGATAAAATTTCTATCAAATCGAGAAAAATAGAACATGTGTACATAATTTGTAGAAGAATCTTATAAAGAATATTACAATGGGGAAATTGCAGGATTTTTCCAAATACGTGAAGAAAAAATAATGTATTATTTTAATCGAAATAACGTCTGTCCTAGATAATTTCGTGGAAAAGTAAGTCTAAAAGCCGTATATAAAAATAGATCTGTGATGTATAGACTTGTGACGTCAGATGCCGTTCGCAAGTCTATATCTAAATACAGCAGTGCGCTTTAGTTCATATTTTTATATGATTTTTATGCTTTTGGACAACGCAGTACATACGCTTAGAAGAGTTAATTTGCCATCTGTGATATTATTAGTGTATGTAAAAATGTGGAGTAGAGCGATGAAGTGCGACGAAAGAAAGCGTTGTAACATTGTTTATTTATGAAAACCAATTTAATTAGAAATACAATACAGGTTTAAGTTCATCGAAAATATTAAAATGTAAAGTTGTGAAGAATCAATTAAACTTTTCTATTAAGCTGCCAGGATGTATACAGAGCGTTTAGAAAATTAATGGTAAAGCAAACTTAATTGTTTTCTCATTTATTTGTATTGTAATAACATGTTCTGTATTTGCTCCTACGTGATGGAATGTTATTTGCGGTATTAATAAAATTTTGCTATCTGAGTTCACTACATTAAATACCTGTTTTATTCTGAAAACGTAATAACCAGATGTAATATATAAGGATATTTAAAACATGTTTAAGGAGAAATTAAACCAGTAGTAAATAGAAATAACAATTTATAAAATAAATTAAAAAAAATGTTAAGTATCATTATTCATTACTTTTACTTATTATTTTTCAAATTAAAACAAGCTTAATGTGAAATTAGATAGCATAATTTAATAAATACGTCAAGTAAAACCATCTATCTGGTACTTATCCAACATCATTGTCGCCGTAATTGTCATGAGCGGATCTCTATTGGAAACTAAGGAATAAGTACGTTCAACAATACCATAAATTAACTACATCACCACTAATAATTATGGCATTACCTACACAGTATTTATACTATGTATCTCACAAATGCCACAAAAACGCAATAATACAAGAAAACGCTTGTTTACGTCACCAACACCGCAACCTGCACCTGTATCCGCGCTGAACGGCGTGTAACGTCACACCTATGATATCGCGTTTTCAGTCACGTGGTATTGTTTACATTCTACGGCAATTTATTAATTTTAATATTTTAATTATTATGTGATTATTGCCGCCAGACTCATGTTCTGACCTTTCAATATATTTAAGAGACTACCCTTTAATACATTTCAACCATTATAAAATTCATGTAACTTCTACATTCAATACTTTTTGGCCAATTGCCACTAATTAAATGTTAACAATTTATTTTGTAACATATTTGAGACAGAAAAGTTTCCATTAAATCGATAAATATTAAACACATTCGAAAAAGTGAAAAATTTATAGAAGAAGTTTATCAAGAATATTTCAATATAATACTTCTTTAGCCAACTGCTATAGTGTATTAAGTGTTAAGAATTATTTTGTAACATTTCTTCTTAGACTAAGCAGAAAAGTCACATGTCCATTGTTTAAAACCATTGTAGATAACATAATTTTTATTTTCAAAATAAAATCATTGTTTCATTGTATAAGAAATCCCTCATTCTAACATGTTTTGATTAAAATGTGGCAAGATGTATGCTAAATAATATAGTAGAATATTTTTTGCATTTTCTCATAATTTGCTTTTGTGGGCATGTGACGTTTCTACATACATCGATTCGTTTACGAAAAATGTTATATACTCCAGATGTGATTAAAATAAACCATATCCACAACGTACCATATAAATCACTGTGGCAAAACATATTTTAATGTTGCTTGCAAATAAAAATGCTATTAAAGTTTTATGACTTGCTAATAATTTACTCAAACAGAAATAAATTGACAGTTAACAATTGTTTATCATTTGAACGTGGGATTGCTTTATGTCCAAGACAGATACTAATTTTTTATGATTTTTATATGGAGAAAAATATAAAGTAACACTGATAAAAAATGTTGTAACGTTGTTAGTGAAGTGTGAAAATATTATAGACCATATTCATTTATCAGTAAAATAACTAAATTATTATTAACGAATTTTATTTAATGTGAATAGTTTACCTCTTAATTTTTTTACAATGATATATTTATCATAAGCAAAACGTATATTTTGACTGCATTTATTAACTAAGAACATTATACAGTTCGTCCCTAAAGTCACGCACAAATTTATTAGATAAATAAAAGACATTATTGAAAATTCCCGAAACAGGTCGATTTTTATTTTAATTTACTTTTTTACAAATAATAATTTAATATGCAGTATGACCTACCTTCGAGTAATGACGTCATCACATTTTTTTCCAAGTTCCGAATTACCCTAACCGAGCTGTTTCGAAAAATGTATCCTAATTGTTACAGGGTGGGAACAATACCCAAATTATTTACAAATACCAACGTTATTTACAAATGAATAAACGTACTAAAAAATTGATTTAAATTACTACACGTCATTTGAAATTGTCTACTGGAATGTACTCAATTTAGAAAAACATTGGTGTTACATACAAAAACGTAGAGAAATGTTATTGTTCGCTAATAAAACCTTTGAACACAAAAACCTTAATTAAATTTTCAAACTGTTGACCATTTACTGCCAATGGGTCAGACGAGAAACAAATTTATATTGTACATTTCCAATAACTTCAGGTGGGATGGCACGAACTTCTTGTCAAATTTGTTCCTTGAGATCGGCAAGATTATTTGGCTTAGTGACGTATACTTTGCTTTTTACATATGGCGGGCCATTCCTTAGGTCCTCTTCTGCCAATCCAGTGATGAGGAAACACGTCATCGAAGTAGCGGCGAACAGCGATGGCATAGTGTGGCGGTGCACCGTCTTGCTGTAACCAAATTGTCATTGAGCAAATCTGGTTCTTCTTCATTAGGGAACAGTACAACCAAGGAAGGAAATAAATCAAATTGAAGAAAATCTAAATATCTTATACCATCTAAATCTCCTCCATCTAAAGAAATACGGCCCCAAAATTCGATTATCAACAATTCCGGCCCAAACGTTGACCTTCTGGGGACGCTGAGTGTGTGATTTCATCGTCCAATGTGGATTGTGATCCGACCAGTACCGACAATTTTGTTTATTAACGGCGCAACTCAGATAAAAAGATTCCTCGTCGGAGAAAATTATGCGTTTGACAAAATCTGGATCTGCCTGACATTCTTCCACCATCATTTCATAAAACTCTCGTCGAAATCGTCGTCGGACAATTCTTGCACTAAGTGAACTTTGTAGGGATGGTACTTACTTTTGTGAAGAAATTTATCCAATATGCTTTTATTCACGCCTAAATCACCTGCTAAGACTCTCATAGTGGAATATGGGTTTTCATGAAGGGTCAAAATGTCTTGTAACTGCACATCTTCATTTAGTATACTTGGTGGGCTAGATCTGGGCAGATCTTTAACGTGACCATGATTTCGAAACTTTGCTTCAGTTCGGCTTGCAGTGGAAAGATTTAATGGTGACGATTCTTATATGCTTCATTAAACAAAACACAAACTTTCTTATGAGTTCAAATTCACCATACCCGATCATCATGAGAATTTCATGTTTTTACAAAAAGAAAACAAGTAAATTAATTTAAAAATACTTAATACTTTCAGAAAGATCCAGTTAAAATGGAATTAGATCACCCTGTATATTAAATTATTATTCGAAAAAGAGTAAATCAAAATCGAACTGTTTCTGGAATTTTCAATAACGTCTTTCATTTACCTAATAATGAATTTATGCGCGACTTAAGCGTGACACACTGTATATTATTAAATATCTGCCAATGTAGTATACATTTCATATAATATACCGGCTAGTGATTAAAAATCAAAAATGATTTATGTTAATGGGTAGGTACGTGGTTTTTACTAATATGGAATAAATAATTTGTAATAAATATATGTTTCTGGCTACTGAAATATATTTACCAATTTTGAATCATTATATATTCCTTTAGAATATTCATTTCAAGTAAAGGTACAGGTGTTAAAATTTACCGCAACATTATATTGGTTTTTTTTTTGCTGCTATAGAAAACTATTACGACGCATAGTATTTATGATCTTATTGTGGCGTTCTTGGTCAATGTTTAGTTTGGTTTTATAGAATTTGGATTGTTATGATCAGTAATTTTCAGCAAATGTTGTTCTTGCACACCATTTTTGCCAATTTGTTAACAGCTGTTGATCTGTTCGAATGGTTTGTTATCCTTTTGTCCTTTATATTCAAGTAGACGATTTAGTCCATCTATTAATAGTATTTTTTCAATCAGGAACATTATCGTACCAATTATCGGGTTCCATTTTCCAGTGTCAATTAAGTTTTAAGAACAGCGGTGGTGAGGTAATATGTTCGCCTTGTTTTGATATTAGTTTATCAAAAAGACGCACAGGGCAGCTTTGACTTTCACTATTGGCAATCAACCATTTACTATTTGCACAGGTTTTTGAACCGCCTTGGCAAGATATATTCAATGCGATTTGTCGGAGAGCCATCGTTATTTTTCTCGACTTGAAAAAAATTAAAGAGACGGTTAACTGCCTCGCCTCCTCTCCACTTTAATTCTACGGCAGCAATATGGTAGAATTTACGAATAAGGCCTTCAGAATATTTTCAGCCAAGAAGAATATTATTCGGTTTACTTCTGACAGGCTTTACATGGATCTGTTTGCAGCTTCTTCTTGGTTGCATCGCAGGCATCCCTGGCAGGTTTAAATACTATGCTGTTAAACACGCCGATAATAATCTTATAGTCATTATAATAGTTATTTCTCCTGTAAAAGTTTGTACGAAACGTTCCACATAGCCTTTATTGTTGCTTCTTTGAATTTTGTCCCATCTTTCTTCCTCATTCTTCCAAAACGGTTTGAAATTTATTTGAAATGTGACGCTGTGAATCTTGGTGTCATAGTGAGTGACAACATCCCTGGATGTGTTATCAGTTAAAAGTTTAAATGATTGGGTGATTTGCGCTACATGACAAAAATAGCGAAATTTAAATGGCTGTTAGATCTGTCAAAATATTGGAAATTTTGCCTCGTTCATAAATCTCGAAAAAAGGTTCGATAATAATTTGATCATTATGGACATTTCTTGAAAACTAAAGCAGAACAGATTAACAGATTTTTGTTTCTATTATGTTTTGTTCTAGTTGTACTTAGCATTAAATCATTATTTTCAAATTTGTAAACACCCTGTATGATCAACCATATGTTTTGTAGAATATTGATGAAAATTATCTTAGATTTCTGTGAAATAAATATCCGTGTTGTGAAATGGGCAATTACTGTTAAATGTGATTTATAATTTAAATTGTTTGCTTTCCGTGAATGAATTTTACATGCGAATTAAGGTAAACCATATCCAACAACCCACCATATAAATCACATGTACAATGTAACCCGATGTTTACACTAAAGTTTATTTTAATGTACCGTGCAAATAATTGCTAATAAAATTTTTATGAGTTATCAATGAATAGCGCAAATAAAATAAGGTCAGCGAATGGTTTCACTAATTTTCAATCGGTCACTACGCAGAATTGTTCTATTTTTATGATATTTTGTTTACAATTAGTTAGAATGTTGGTGGATTGCAAACAGGAATAAAATTTAAGCTGAACAGGAATAGAAATTTTAGGGGTTATTACATAGGATCCGAATTTAACGCAAATGTGATATCGACGAATTTTAATCCAAATGACATTAAAAGTGTCTTTTTAATGACACTTGACAGGTTTAAAAGATGCATTTTTACTGCCTAGGTAGAAAAAGTTTGGTGATATGCAACGTTCTAGGTAATAATTTAAATCAAACTGGTAATTAAAATTGTCAATGACATTAGGTAAACACAAAACTGGTTTTATTACATTACAACTACAACAGGAAATTTTTACTTATTAGAAATATTTATGGTGAATTGTGAACAATTATTTAATACAATTGAACTCTCTCCACTTCCTTTTTCGAAAAATTATCCACACTGCTTGAAACTCCGGAAACGCCGGAAAATATTTTATTGCTAGCGTTCGACTTATTGACTGGCGAGTCTTCCGCGACCATAGAAGACTTCCATCCCCCATGTTGCTTCAACATTGTTATGTCTCCAGCAGAATGCACCAGAAACGCGGTCAAAGTTCTGAGAAAACAGTTCCCAGTATGCTCTTTCTCATGGGCTAGTTCCAGAGAAGTAGCAATTTCTTGTAGCATTTTACCGAACTTGTGAATGCCAATATTTGGTGCTTTACCGTTCGCATACTTATAGAAGAAACCCCGATTATTCAAATTCTAGGGTCTGGAGGTTGCATATTTTCTGTAAAATGTTTAAATATTCCGTTACTACAAAAGATCTTGATTTTTTTGGTTTTAGTATTTGGTAGCATAAATAGCAATTTGTCCATATCATTTATATCATCCGTTTTCATTTGCAAAAACTCATCACATCTACAAGCTCCAGTGACTGCAACAATAAGTACAACCTAAAATATAAATAGAAAAATAGTTCTTTAATTCATTTCATTTTTATTATATTCCTACCTTCGTACTCAAATACAATTCATCTGGGGGCCTCTGATAAAAATGTCTCGATTTTTTGTTTTTGAAAAACTAGAGATTTTCTTGCATGGAAATCATCTGCCGTTTCAAAAAAGCTCGTAACTTCAGATATTTTGCCAAATCAATGCTATTTATATTCAGGGTAGCTTTCATCATCGAATAATAATAATAATAATATCTCCACCCCTGACTCACGAGGATTAGCCCAGAAGTCGAGGACTTGTGCGGGCGAGGGGGCAGCATATTATTATTAAAAATTTGCGCCCTAACCACCATTCAGTGCAGGAATGAGGGTAATCTAGAAAATTCCATTAATTAGGCGGGTAGTCAAATGTCGGCCAGTATCAATCTCTCACATTGACCCAGGTTAACATTCTTCCACCTTACCATACCCGCAGAAAGGGTGTAAATCCTCTCCACAAATCTAGATGAAGTACGGTCTACCGGCTGCGAGGCTCGAACCCACACCGGTGTAGCCATATCTATTCAAGTACTGACGTTTTAAACCGGGGGACTACGGACCGACCGAATAGGTAGACCATGTTGAAGGCTTCATTTTCTTTGAAATATCGGAAAAATAGGGAATCAGCACATTTTCAGACATTTTTCTTCTGTCTATATTCAATGAATCTGAGTGAGTTCTTATACCTAGTTCATATGTGTGAAAATTAATATTTTTAACTCGAATTTTAATTACAGTAAATTTATAATTAACGTTGTAAGTATATCAGTTGTAAGCAATTACTATTTTTACTGCCATAAAGATAAATATGTTTAGTTTAGAGACACAAGTAAAGGCGTAGTTTTGATGTAAACATCTAACGTACCGTTCCAGTTTATATGATATTTATCAATATATAATATTAAAAGTGGCATAAGCTGCAAGTGCACACGTAACAAAGTATAATCTTATACTTACTGTTTTACGAATATCCCGCAAAAAGTCCTTATTAATGAACCGTATATGTTTGTCTACTGTGTTAACAACACAACTAATAATCTAAGATCCCACTATAAAACGACCTGAAAAGTATTTTATATCCAATTAAATATGTCAATAAATATATTGCAAATGGGTTGTCTAAAAAATTTCAGTCCAGAATATGATTAATTAACAATATTTTTTTCACTGGTTTGGTTAATAGACAAATTCCATACCAATCGAAAGTATGAAGCCCATAGAATATGCAAACGTTAGGTTGACTATTTTTTTCCCGTCATAACTCTTGGATAGGCAGGTAGAAACAGCTAAATCGATACTAGTAACTTTCACCAGTGTGGTTACTAAATTAAAGTTAAATTAAAATAAAGATTATTTTATTACGAACACGGTGGTATTAGGGTTATCTGCGAAAAATCAGTCCTGAATTCCGGTTGTCGAGTTTTAAAAAGTGAAATATTCCTCAGCGAACAATTCCATGCGATAGAAGAGTACACAGGACTGCAGCTGTGTGTAGTTCGTCCATACCGAAAAGGAAGACGATCCGTTTACCCGTTTCTCCAAAAAATCGAATAAAGTCCGGGGGCGGCGGTATTATTATTAATCTGCCCCTAGGAACCCGTAACGCGAAGACGGACTAATTTTTTTGATTCCGCGTCTCAAAGAGTACGTATCTTTAAAATTTCGATTCGATCGGTTGGGAGGCGGCTCCGGAGGCGGCATTCCGTTTTCTAAAATTTTTTCGGTACATTACCGGATGCGCCCCCGCCTTATCGCGAAGTATACGTACATAAAATTTAAGGTCGATCGGATTCGATTTGTGGCCGTGAGATGTGTGGAAAATTGTTTTTACTCCTTCGAGAAATCGACCTTATTTGTCCCATTTCGAATACATATGAAAATATGACAAAATACTTCTATAGAATTTTTTGTACAAACAACGGTTTACGAGTTGGGCGGCAGAACACCACCGCCCTCGGACTTTATTAGATTTTTTGGAGAAACGGATAAGCGGATTGTCTTCATTTTCGGTATAGACTATTATTTCCTGGTAGTGACTTGAAATGATATTATGACGTTCCTGCCGCCCTTCCGGGGGCGGCACTTGAAAACACGAAATTTGTCTAAAATCATTGAAATTTTTTGTGGTTTCTTCTCCACCTTACCTATCGAAAAGTCTAATAATTTTTTTTGATTGCATGTATAGTTTCCTTAAAAAAAATTAAACGTAATTCGAGGCGGCAAATGGATTAGTAGAAAATGTTATTATTTACGGATTTTCGATCTCGACATATTATTAGTAGGGTCGAAAATGTTGTTTTATTGTCATTGAAGGGCGATAGAGATTCCTAAGGGCAGATTAATAATAACACCGCCGCCCCCGGACTTTATTCGGTTTTTTGGAGAAACGGATAACGGGTCGTCTTCGTTTTCGGTATGGGCGAACTACACACAGCTGCAATGCTGTGTACTCTTCTATCGCATGGAATGGTTCGCTGGGGAATATTTCACTTTTTAAAACTCGACAACCTCAATTCAGGACTGATTTTTCGCAGACAACCCTATACCACCGTGTAGGTAATGAAATAATCTTTATTTAACTTTAATTTATTAACCACACCGGTGCAAGTTACTAGTATCGATTTACCTGTTTATACCTGCCTACCCAAGAGTTGTGACGGGAAAAAAATAGTCAACCTAACGTTTGCATATTCTATGGGCTTCATACTTTCGATTGGTATGGAATTTGTCTATTAACTAAACCAGTGAAATATTAAAAAAAAATAAATTTTTAATTATTAATTAATCATATTCTGGACTGAAATTTTTTAGACAACCCATTTGTAATATATTTATTGACATATTTAATTGGATATAAAATACTTTTCATCCATTAACCAGCTCGGTGAAGATCGTTTTATAGTGGGATCTTATACTATAAAACGTATTAGGTATCATATGAAAATTTCTGTAATATTTCATAATAAATTAAGTAAATAGTTTCATTGTAGTACGTTGTATTATAACATACTATTTCTGAAATTTCCTAATTTTATTACGTAAAAACACATACACTTGAATTTTTTTTAACATATAACGAAAATTAAAATTTTCAACTAAATATTATGTAAAAAGAGCATAATAAAACATGGATATTTTCACCCACTTTTATCAGTGTACTTGAACACTCTTAGACGCTCCTACCCTACTTTTACAAAGATAGCATTAGCCATGTCTATAAAGCTAAATATGATAGTAACACCTATACCTATAACTGTTTGGAACATTGCAAAAATAATTTCAATGTTATTTTTAATTTTTGAAACGGATTAATTTGAATACATGAATAATCCCTGTAATCCGAGCGCATTCACCATTTTGTATAACGTCGCGTTTTTTATAAAAATTCTTGATATTTTGAAGTATATAGTCTAGTTGCAGTTAAATCTAATATCCATTTGAAACAGTATTTAGTAAGAGTAATGAAATTTATTTACAATTTTGTATATATCTATATTATTTTTAATTACTGTAATTTCTAAAATTAGCTATTACTTAAAGTGAATAATAAAAACTTATGAAACATAAGAGGAGAGTAGAAATGTTTTTAAGGGATTTTTTTATGACGAAGTTGTTGAAATTCCAGGAGAAATAATTAATCAAATTTACTAGTAATCATAATTTTTCCTTATGTTGAACAATTGTAGCTTTTTCTCATTCTGATCCTAAATTTTCTGTAAACTATTGTGCTATTGACGTGGTAATGGTATTTTATCAAGGTTAAGAAGATTAAACTGCAATAAATCCTCATAATAATGATTTGCCCAGATACAATTGACTTAGAACGTTTTCATAGAAATTATAATATAAATTATCAGATATATTTTAGAACTGTTGCAAGAGCATATTTATTCTATTTTTTAATATTGGTAAACCTTTATTACAATATTCTGTTGTTTAATATTTTTATTTTGCCGAAATTAATCATTAGAGGGATTAGAGAGATGCTTGTTCCAGTTTCTTAAATGTATACAGGATGAGACAGTTTATACTAGCAGCACTCTAGGATTCGATAGAGAACATTTGTCGGGAAATGCTTCGTTTTTGAGATACAGGGTGTCAAAGTTTTATACTTAATAGAATTTTTTCCACACAGCTCCTATAGTTTTTGATATAATATATTCAAATTTTTATTTGTGATAGTCTACAAGTTCTGCCATGCTTAAAAGATTTGAAAACGTACAGAGTGATATTTTTTCGGGGGTTAGGCCCCATTTTATTGTCCAGAAATTTTTCGTGGTACGCTACTGACTGTTATTTGTAAAAATTTTGGATTCTACGTTAACTGTAAAAACTTTTTTGTGTTTTGCATGTTTATCGTAATTGTAACCGTTGTCGAGTAATATGAAAAAGTATCTGAACAGAAGTTTTATAAAAAAAATTGTATTCATATAAATATTCACAAAAAAAATATATTTTTTACAGAAACTTCATTAATATAAATTATTAAATGTTACATACTTACAACAAAACTTTTGCCACTATTTATTTATTTATTTTTGTAAGGTTTCAAACCGTTTTAATAACTAAATAAAAAAATAAGAACAAATAATATGCCGAGGCAACTTTACAAATAACCCTAAACAATTTTAATTTCAAATTAAATTTTCAAAATACGAACTATTTTGTTGAATACATAATCGCCTTTCAATAGACCTTCTTGCTATAACGAAGTGATGAACTCTTATGTCTTCACAGGCATGCTGTATACGTCTTCTAAGATCTTCAATATCGTGAACAGAAGTTGCATATACTTTTTCTTTAAGAAAGCCCCACAGAAAAAAATCCATTGGTTTTATATCTGGGGCCCGTGGGGGCCATACTATTGGACCTCTACGTCCAATCCACCTCTCTGGATAATTTGCGTCTAACCAAGCCCTTACATTCCTTCCAAAATGAACTGGGCAGCCATCTAATTGGAACCAAGCATGGTGCCTTAAATTTAGAGGATCATCTTTCCACATATAAGGATGCTTGGTTTCTAGCAATTCTAAGAAGTTTTGCGAATTGGTCCTCCACATAAACGATTTTCAAAAATTCCCACCCACACTAAATTCAATTTGGAATTTTCTTGACCTAATACCACGTGAATTGTGCTCTGGTCAAATTGGATAAGGTTCTCTATTGAATGCTGGAGTGCTGCTAGTATAAACTGACTCACCCTGTATTGTCATCTGTCAGGCAAAAATTAAACAAAAGTTCGTTGTAACAACAAGTATTTATCCGATAAATTGTTGTACCCAATAAGTGGGTACATCCACATTTTTACCGCACTAATGTGACAAACTTCACACACGTACAGTAATAATGTAGAAATATTGCGTAAATAATTATTAACCTTAAAACTGCCTTATGTTCACAAAAAAAAATGGTATACTTGTTATGAGCTCTATAAATTGAGAATTTTCAAGAATATCGTATTTTAACAATCAGTTTCACAACCCATTACAGCGCATATTTTCGTGGTATGCACCATGTTCAGTGACGTCACAATGTGACGAATAAACGAATAGCTTGTGACAGTGTTGAATTCTCGAAATTCTATTTAAGAACAACGCTACAGACGCTACAGCTTAGATGTTCTTCAAATGTAACCTGTCTATATCTTTTACTATTCTTGACTAATTTTAAAAATATTAGAACACATACTAATTATTTCTCGCAACATTGCATAAATACCTTCTCTTCATTGCATACTACTGTAGAGACGTAAATATTGAGCAATACATAATTGATAAATAAATATTTATCAAACAATAAGAATACCATTCACTTAATCTTGAAAGACAAATGTACTTATATTAATATGACTTTAAATTGCTATTGTGGAGTGGAACATTATTCGATTTTTAAATTAGCAGAGGCACTTCTCCTTTAAAAGGTTAATGAGCGAGTCAGTTAGAGCAAATGGGCATTTTTAAGTAAAATTGCCATAATTGATGCATATGTTGAGAGAAAGGCTACCTTTTATTAATTGCTTCAAGTATACGTGTAAGATGTTACTGATAATCTTAAAAACTGTTAATAAGGGAAAAATTGATGATACGTTGTCGATCTTTATATTTAGAACAAATTTTTGGTTAATTTTTATAGTCAGGCGTCAGAGATTCTGTTGACCGTAAAATTCCTAACGATTCCGAAATTCTTTAGATCGCTTTTTTTTTCACACTTAAGAAGAAAATCAAGAATGGGCATCAAAATTTGATGTGCAACATACTGTTTGAACCACTGAAGATGATGCGATCTGGGTAGCTCGCAGTCTCTATTATCTCTATTTTCATTAGTTTCCTCAGTGTCTCTATTTTCTTCTGGCTCTTCATTCTCCTCAACTGATAACTCAATTATTACACTCAAGTTCGATCTTCCCAAGTGGTAGAAATAATCGCACAACTCATCCTAAGCTTATGACATCCACAATTGCTCTTGCATTCACTTCGACAATTACAGGAAATTTTCTTGAGTAATGCTGATGGCGCTGTTTCTTTTACAGTGGCTACTTGCAGTAACATTGATAGTGCGTTTCCAACCCCATTCTGTTGGCTTCAAATGAATTTATTTCCAGCTCTGTATTAGGTGATAAACAACTGTAGGTACCCTGCCATGAGGCAACTCGAGTAGGAGGCAGGGAACCAAGATTAAACAAATCTCTGGTTACTGCTTTTTTGAAATTGTATTATGCATTAACCAGTGGTAGTGACAGGGCAGTATGCACATTTGCACATTAAGAATTGAATAGACCTTCTCCCTACAACATTGAATTAATCATATTATTTAATTCTATATTTTTTCCTAAAATTAATGTTTTGGGAAACATTTAAAAATAACGCAAAAACCTCCCTCTTATTTGTTTAAACAATATGTTGCATATAAAATTTTGGTGCCCTCACCTATGGCCTACTGATGAGAGCCAATAAGTTCAAAACCGGTATATGTTCGGTGGCGTTGCTGACGAATGACTTTAAATGTTGCTACAGACATTCAGGTGTAATTCAATTCTGATCGAAGGAAATAACTTGTTTCAAATTTATTATTATCAATGTACAATTATGTACAGATAGTATATACCTTCATATTGTTTTACTTTGTTTATTAAATAATTCGAGCACACCCCAATATGTGATGTTGGATTCCTAACTACATTTCTCTGTTTATTAATAATAATCTTAATAAATATCACCTTTTTATATGAATAACTAGGTGACCCGGCAAACGTTGTTTTGCCATATGAATTATTTCTAGTATATATTTTGGCAGTTAAATAAAAAATAAGTAACTTATTGTAAGTGTGTGGAGATGTGGTATATGACTAAAAGAGGAATAGAGCACTGTGAATTATGACGGCCTATAAGAATAACAAAACACGAAACATTCATTTTTGAAATTATTTCGCGTGCCTGCAATTTTACTTGTTTGACGGCCCAAATGAGCCCCTTTATGTCTTGTTGGCATTGTTCACTGTACAAAGAAATAGCCATATAGTAAAATAACAGCCGTTGTTGACGGAAGCTCGTAACACGTGTTGCGTACTTTTGAGGTTATGTAGATCACTTAATTAACTAATAATGAGTACTACACTTAAAATTAATAATTTTATTAATTATTGATAAAACAGTAAATAAATAATTATGGCCCAGCAAATTAATAATAAATTTACTTGAGAATTACACTTAGAAGGTAAAATGATAATTGTAAACGTCACTACTACGCTCGATTCATACACAATAATAATGATCGAAAACAGTGTAGGGAGTGAGAGAAGGCTAACTGTGTGAGAGAGACAGGAGACCGGCTTCGTTCTCATCCCTACTCTGTACTGTTTACTGGGTGAGAAGTGACACCAGTAGATGCTTGGCGGGGATAACTGATCTAGTGATAATCGATCAGTTATCGACCAGGGTTAAAAATGATTAAATTACTAAAATGGTTATTTAAAAATAGGGGTTTGTGATAGAAGGATAAAAATTAAGGGTTGTATGTATTTTTTTATGCCACATAAAAAAATAAAAATATAAAATTTTGTCCAAAAAATAAAAAAAAAATTGTTTGGGGTGGATCACCCTTATCACTTAGGAGTATGAAAAATAGATTCTCAGACCTACCGAATATACATATAAAATTTCATAAAAATCGGTCAAGCCGTATCCGAGGAGTATGGCGTCTAAAACTGTGACACGAGAATTTTATATATTAGATAACCGTTATTGTGTTTATAAATGTAAGAAATGTAAGAAATGTATTCAAGATAAATGGCAAAATATCATACAATATACAACATAGATAATCATTATATATAAATGTCATAAAATTGTAATTTATTTTTGAAATAGTCAAATAGTTCATGTCAAGCATATTATTTAAAAATTTAATAAAATGTTAATTACGTGGCACCCTTCAACTGTTTCTTCCAATTTCAAATAAATGATATTTTCATTAAGTCTCTACATTTTTAAAATTAATCTTTAGACGCATTTAATAATAATAAAGTGTTTATTAATAACAATTCAGTACCACTCCTATAATATACATGCATATTATTACAACAGTTCTTAATTTCAGAAGCAGGTATATCGTCGGAAGAGTTTGGGACTTGTTACATACACACTTGATTAATAAGTACTGGTATACAGGGTGTCCCATAATGATGTGCGCTTCTTTGGAGATTGTGTTCCTTGGGTCATTTTAGGGGGGGGTTCTTTCTATAAAATTTTTCGATTTGAGCCCTCCCTTAAGAGATAAGGGCTTCTAAAAAATTGAAAAAATTTCGGTTTTTATTTTTTTTCTCAAAAACGGTTAAACTTATAAATCTGAAAATTGGTGATTACATTTAGATAATTAATCTACATTGTTGAGTACGATTTTTATTTTTAGGAAATGTCTACAAGGATGGCAACCACCAACCTCCGTTGTTTTTTCAATTAGAACTTTTTATTCTAAACGTTTCTCGATATGAATTATTTTACTTGCATATTCCACACCTGAGGATATGTGCGTATGTGGATTTTATTTTTTTAAAAGAAAACGCGTGTCTGCATAAAAATACTAAGAGGGGGAAAATTTTGTAAATTGATTGTTCTATTTACTGTAATTTTTTCATATTCAGAAATGTTTAGAGTAAAAAGGTCTAATTAAAAAAAGCAACAGAGGTTGGTGGTACCCATCCTTGTAGACATTTGGTAAAAATAAAAATCATACTCAACAATGTCACTTAATTAACTAAATGTATTCACCGATTTTCAGATTTATAAGTTTACCGTTTTTGAGAAAAAAAATGAAAACCGAAATTTTTTCAATTTTTTAGAAGTCCTTATCTCGTAAGAGAGGGCTCAAATCGAAAAATTTTATAGAAAGTACACCCCCCCTCCCTCTAAAATGACCCATGAAACACACCCTCCAAAGTAGCGCACGTCATTATGGGGATAGCCTGTAGATATCACCTAGTTGACTTTCCCATTTTTCCATTTTCCTCAAAAATGGTGCATTATTAACAAATTTACTAACAGCTTCTTTCTTATGCAAAATAAAATTTACATAACGTTACGAGTCTTGAGTGGGAAAAATCCAACTTCCAAATCCACAAGAATCCAAAATCCAATTCACAGGAAAAACTAAAAACATCAACGTATTTGACATCACCAAAAACGTACCTGTGTCAAATTCAGATCAAATATGTTATATTTTAATAATATTATTTACAAAATTTGATTTTCTAGAATTATCTTACACATCCTGTACCTCAAAAGTGAATGGCTCTGGGTCATACGTTTATTAAATATTATTTTTCAATATTCTATCAGCCTTAGCAATATTGCCACATCTTTTTGAAACACTCTGTGTTTGGATAAAACTAACGACTTCATCAATTTGTTCGAAATCGTTGGAAATAAAAAATAAACTTTGATCCAAGCATGTGAGTCTAAAGAAAGGACGAAACATATTGTAACATTGTTTCATATATGGCTAACTAGCTTACAGGCGACTTTTGGAAGAGTTTACAAATTTTTCGTTAAATCTCAAAAGTTCAAAGGCACTTTTTGAATATTTGAAGTATGTGCGGATTACCGTTACTTTATAGTCGTATATGGGGAATCAAAAATACTATACGCGTAAACTCACGTAAAGCAAATTTAGTGTGGTTGATGATGCTCATAATTAATTATACCTTGTATGACTAATATGTCATTGACCTCGTTTCTTCATTTTTGGGTTACCTAGTTATAAGTATAATCATAACACATTTAGTTTTCTTCGAAATCTAAATGTTATACTTACGTTTTACTTGTTTACCCTGATCGGTGAGGGCAAATTTAGAATCATTTTATATTTGCAGATATATTTGAAGCAGTAGGTCTCTTGTTGTGAGTAATTCGTTGAAAAGTAGTGGGAGTAATAATTTATTTAGGAAAAGAACCTTAGTGACCTGTTTCAAGATATTTAAGCAATTCTACTGATTTATTTTATTTCATGGTGCTATTTAATGTGTTGTAATTTTCAGCAAGTCAATTGTACATGGATTAAGAACATACCAAAAAATGTACATGATACTCTTACAAATGCAATTTTAAAAAGGGCAGTTCAAAAATGATTTAAAAATACACTTCTATTTTATTTTGTAATTTTTCTTTTACTTTATTTTACTTTACACCATTCAACAGGCGAAAGCTCAATTACAGAATGGGAAACACATACAAAAAAGATATACAAAGAAAATATGCAGTAAAAATAACAAACAAATAATATGTAAGAAATAAGAAAGAGAAATACTAAACAGATGCAAAATACAAAAACCAAAACAAACTTAAATTAATTAATTAAACAAAATTATAATAATAGTTGTTATGTATTACTGTATTAGATAATGTGAAATAATACACACAACAATTTACTTCAACATTTAATAAGGAAGTCCCTTTTGAAAATCCTACAGCTTGGTTTTAACCTAGACTCCATAGTTTTTCTACGATTTCTTGTAGCTAATAGTCAGTGGCGGAACCACAAAAGTAAATAGTTGCTACACCATATAAAATATATAACATACCTCTCCCCTACAAAACTATTTACATTAATATTCTTAACTTATACATACATTTATACAAGGAATACATTTATTAATAATTACACAACTAATCTATCCGGAGGTTTTAGTTGACTCCGACGTCGTAATGTTCGTGATGTACCTGGTGAAGTCACTGTTTCGTTATCACTAATAATTTCAACGTCACTGTTTTCATTTTCGTTGGCGCTATTATCTAACATTACATCCTTAGTACTAATTAAACTAGATTGTGGAATAATTGAAACTGATTTTTGTTTTTCACAAGATTTATTTGGTTTAATTTGATTTTTGTGTCGTTTCCAGATCATTCCACATTCTGTTTCAACTAAATAGGTTCTTTGGCCAATAATTTTTTTTATTACACCTGCACACCATTTTGCATTATTTGCTCTATAATCGCGAATCCAAACATTATCACCCTGATGTAAATATATATCATTTTTTCTTTGGTAATATTTTTTTTGATAATTTTGCTTATTTTGAACAGTTTGTTTGACTGAAGGTATTAATAAGTCAAATTTAGTACGTAACTCTCGATTGAATAACAATTTAGCTGGTTTTTCTCCTGTTGTCGTTTGAGGAGTATTTCTATACTGAAATAAAAATTCATTTATGAAATAATTTACATTTAAATTTTTATTATCGCGTTTTGCTTTTAGTAGAGCTGTTTTCATAATTTTTACCGCGCTTTCCCCTAATCCATTAGTTGCTGGGTGATATGGTGCTCCCAACAGTTGTTTTATACCACGTGATGTTAAAAAAGATTTAAATTCGTCAGACGTAAAAGTTCTCGCATTGTCCGTACAAATTTCCAGTGGAAAACCAAATCTAGAGAAAAGCTCGTGAAATATTTCCATTGCATGTGAAGTTGTTAAATTTTTTACCTCAAAACATTCAATCCATTTTGTTGTCGCATCTTGAATTACTAAAAAGTTTTTATTAAAACAAGGGCCAAAATAATCAGCATGCAACCTTGTCCAAGGTTCTTTTGGCCAGTCCCACACTTGTAATGATATTTTTGGTGGGCTGTTCGAAAATACTGCACACGTTTTACACGAATTTGCAATATTTTCAATGTTTTTGTCCAACAGTGGCCACCAGATATAAGATCTTGCCAATGCTTTCATTTTTACAATACCCATATGTGTGCTATGTAATTCGTCTAAAATATATTTTTGAAATTTTTTTGGAATTATTATACGATAGCCCCACATAAGACAATCGGATTCTATTGTAATTTCATTCCTTCTGATAAAATAAGGTTTAAATTCATCAGCTGGACATTTTTTAGGCCAACCATGACGTACATAAAAAATAATCTTACTTAATATTATATCTCGAGTTATTTCACGTTTAATGTCTTTGAAATTTAGTGAGAAAGCGGAATCATTTATATAATTTAAATATGAACTATTAACATTTAAACGTAAGTTTAAAATTTTATTATTATCCCGTTCTTGATCTATTTTAATTGGTAATCTAGATAAAAAATCTGCTGTATTTTTGTCAGACCTTACATATTTAATTTCATAATTAAAAGCAGACAAAATATGAGCCCAACGCTGTAATCTGTTAGCTGCTAAAGTCGGTAATCCTTTTTTTTCTCCAAAAATCGATAATAAAGGTTTATGATCGGTATATAAATAAAATTTCTGACCATATAAATATTGAAAAAATTTTTTTAGCCCGAAAATAATACTAGCTGCCTCTTTTTCGATTTGGGAATACGCTAATTCTGCGGAATTCAACAATCGCGATGCGAAAGCAATCGGTTTTTCCGTATTATCCTCATATATGTGACTTAAAGTAGCTCCCAGTGCCGTACTCGAAGCATCAACAGTTAATTTAATTTGTTTTGTAGGGTCATAATGTGCTAAAACAGTTGAAGACAATAAAATTTGTTTTGCATTTTCAAAACTGTTGTTACAATCGATAGACCAATCCCATGTGGTATTTTTTTTTAATAAATTATACAGAGGTTTTAATATATGAGCCGCATTTGGAACAAATTTGCAATAGAAATTTACTGCTCCAAGAAAAGATTTTAGTTCAGTAATTGTTTTTGGTACTGCTATTTGTTGTATTGCTAGAACTCTATCATCTGAAGTATGTAAACCTTCGTTGTCAATAACATGCCCTAAATATTTAACTGATTTTTTAAAAAATTCACATTTTTCTTTCTTTATTTTTAATCCACAATCATGAAGACGTTTGAGTACAATTTCTAACCGATACAAATGCTCTTGATCATTTTTCCCTGTTATTAAAATATCGTCAAGAAAGCAAACTACACCTGGTATAACAAACAACTGCTCCATGATATTTTGAAATATCGAAGGTGCACTTTTTATGCCATAGGGTAAACGTGTATATGAAAAAAGCCCTTTATGTGTAGTAATAGTTACTAATTTTCTAGATTCTTCCGTCAACAAAACTTGCTGATAAGCTTCTGATAAATCAATTTTGGAAAATTTATCGCCACCTTGTAACTGTGAAAATAAATATTCAATTCTTGGCAGTGGATAATGTTGAACTAGTAAATGAGGATTTAAAGTCACTTTAAAATCACCACATAATCGTATGCCACCATTTTGTTTTAAAATCGGAACGATAGGCGTGGCCCACTCCGAAAATTCAGTTGGTATTAAAATTTTATTTTCAACTAACCTCTGAATTTCCAATTCAATTTTTGGTTTTAAAGCTAGTGGTACAGGTCGTGGTCTACAAAATTTTGGAACTGATCCTTCTGTTAATTTTAAAGCAACTTCAAACTTATTAAATGTACCAACCTTTTTTGTAAAAATATCCGCATATTTATTAATTAATATATCAATATTATTGGCTGCAGAATCTATTTTACATAATTTACTAGCAATTTTACAAATACCTAAATTAAGCATTGCTAAACCATTTCTACCAATAAGTGGCGGTCCTCCATTTTTTATGACATATGTTTTTAAAACATGAAATTTATCTTCAAACATAATATTTAAATATAAAAATCCTATTGGCTCAAATGTTTTAACACTAAAAATAGCATCCTGTTTCGAGCTTGCAAGACAACAATGAAATATATTAACCGATGACTTTAAGTTGTTATAAGTATTGCACATAAAATTCAATATTAGTTCTTGGCGTTGGCAAGTAAAAAGTACCAGCGTGTCTTGAAACTGACCTGGGAACATGAATATTAAGTCTATTTAATAAATCACCATAATCAGTTAGGTTATTTAATAATTTAAACAAAAATACTAAATAAGCAATGCTACGTCTTTCTCCAAAGATTTAACAAAAAATTTATGTAAAAGCTCATCCTGGGAAATGCCAGTTTGAGGATAAATTCCGTCAGTTCCAAAAGATTCGAATTTAAAAAAAAACGACGATGAACCCATTCTAAACTGTCAATATATGTTACATAATTTGGACACCAAACAACAGAGGCATAGGAATTTCGACCTAACTAAAGATGAATAAAGAAGTTCCAAAGTATCAGCAGATTTAAACGTGGACTTGTTCCTAATAATAAATCCAAGTGTTTCATACGCTTTAGAAGTAATATCCAATATGTGCTCATTAAACTTCTGCACTGGTCAATTGTTAAAACTGACCTTGCGCAAGGCAATGCATGCAATAGGCGAACGGTACGACGGTAAAAAATTTAAATAATTTCTCAAGGAAATAAATAAATAAAATTTTATAACACTCACTTTATATCTGAAAATTCAACTGCCTTTTGCCGCTATAGTTTGATTGATTACTAAAATTTATTTGTGGTTTTAATTAATAAAATAATTTGACATGTTACAACAGCTGTTCAAAATTTTGTCTACCGACGTGTAAACACATTTGGGCCCGTCTTACCCAGTTTCTTCGAACTATCACAAATGCTTCTGATTCTTCTCAGTTTTGAACTTGCAAAATGTAAAACGTAAATCACCCTGTATTTAGCTTGTTAGTTATATAGTAAGGTCACATCCAACTGTCAATAGAAATAGCGTATATACTCGCGTCAAGAATTCAGATGTCTTACGTCACAGCTGACGTTACACATTTGTTTTTATTGTCAACGTAATTTTCGATATTTGGTCGCGTTAAAAACAATCATTTTTTTCAATTTAGTGCAATATATAATGCAAACTTTTAGTGTAGTATATAGTTTTATTACTATCAGTTGCAGTTTCTTAAATATTTTGATGAAAATATAATGAATTATTCATTTGTTCGTATGACGTAAGTCGTCTGAATTCTTGTCGCGAGTATATTTCAAATAGGATCCTGAAAAGAATAATGCTTTTGTATACAACCTGTTTTGTGTTTGCTAATTTTGTCCCAAGTTACTTTCTAGAAATGCAGGGTGTTTCTGAACTAAATAATGTATCTAGAGGGTGAGCTATCGATAATGGACAATAGAGCAGATACGATGTCTTTGGGATAAAATAAGATGTATATATAATAATATAAAAATAAATAATATATAAAGTAAGTGTAATTTTTTAAAAGAAAGCCTGCCTTAATTTGATAAATACAGGGTGTTAATTTAAGATTATTGTAAGGATATACTACAACAAATCTATATTTGACTTGAGTTAATAGGTCACTATTTCATGTATTTGAATAATAAAAGTGCATTCTCCTAAAGTAGATGCTAATTCAGTGAAAAATTTTTTAAAATAGAAGTATTTTTAAGATTGTATGAATTACAACATTTATACAATCTTCAACGAATATAAAACGACAAGCTTTATAGTCATCATTGTTACTTCGACGCCAAGTTAACGTCTTGGTAGATAGGGTTTATTACGTAATTCAACACCTTATCGAAGATTTTATATTTTATAACCTGCATTTACTGCTGGATGATATCATGTCGCTGTTCGTAACTACCTATTTATTATCAGCTTCTGTGTTACGTTTTTATTATTGTAATAATTCTAACCAAGTTACATTGAGGCAATCATATTTACGTTGTTATGCCGCGTATACACAGAAAAAACCTAATCACCATTTAAGTATATTAATATACTTAAAATTTTAAACTTCACTCAAGTGTATATGTGTTAATTCAGTAATGAAGTGTATTTGATATAAACACAGAATGATTCAGAACTTATCCGAAAAACTGTGAGGATAAGTGCACCCTTAAATAAGAAGTCGATAGCACCAAAAAATGTTCAATAAAAGTCTAATAGATTTCGCGCAAAAAATGTTTACCGTCTGCGATCAATGTAAGATGCCTATTATGTAGGGTGAAAAAATCGCACAGCTTGGTAAAAAAATCGTACAGTTTTCCTAGCACCCGCCTAAGCAACAATTGTTAATACAAACAAACTTATTCAAAAAACAAAAAATCTTAAATCATATTTGTATGTGAGGGTAATATTATTAAGCGAAATTAGTTTTATTACATAAAAAATGTCGAGTGACAGTGAAATAGAAAATTTAACTCCACCCAATATTAATGAAATTGCAGAAGCTGCTAAAAACAACTTGTTACCGGTGAAATCTGAATATCGATATAATAGTACAGTATACTATAAGGGAGAGAAATGCGTTATTTTGGCAGAGGTGCAATTTGAACTACAGTGCACCAAGGACAAAATAGCATGTCTCCGATTTGAGCATTTATTTAGTAGTCGTTGTGTTAATATCATAACTACAAAATAAACATACAAATAGAATTGTCAAATTAAGGTGCTAGTTTGGTTTAGTTTAAAGTTTGTTTAGTGCATAATGAATAATTGTGAGTCGGAAGAGATTGTGGAGGCTACAAATATTGCAATACGCAAATTGCTGCCTACGAAGTCAAGATCTTTATACAATATAGCCTACAATCGGTTCAAAAAGTGGTGCGCCGAGAGAAATGTTCAAGTATACAACGAGAATGTTTTGTTGGCATATTTCAGTGAAAATTCAAAGAATTACAAGTTTTCCACATTATGGGCGCAATATTCTATGGTTAAGTCATGCTTGATAATTTACGACAACATAGATATAAGCAAATTCCCCAAGATGATCGCATTTTTGAAAAGAACCGGTGACGGATATCAAGCGAAAAAATCGAAAATATTGGCAAAGGGTGAAATCGACCGTTTTCTATCAAGTGCAGATGACAAAGAATTCTTAATTCGTATTTAAAATTACCTGATGCTGCATGTTATACTGGTCACTGCTTACGAAGATCTTCAGCGACATTACTGGCAGATGCTGGTGTGGATATCACGATAATAAAGCGTCATGCTGGTTGGAAATCAACGACAGTCGCTGAGGGTTATGTCGAGAACTCCATTGAAAATAAGACCAAAATTGCTAATCAGGTTTTAGTAGGTACCACTACTAGCTCAATCACAAAAACTGTAAATGTAAGCGAAAGTAATATTCTAATATTAATTTTGAAAATTGTACAAATGTAACATTTAATTTAAATGTCAATAAATAATTTCAATGTTATCTTTTTTTTGCATGAAAAACGTTCTCCATAATGTAAACTCCCTTGGGAGCATTATACTTCCTTGGGAATAATCGACTACTTCTGTTTTAATTTTGATGTCATAGAAACTGATTTCTACTCCCGACCGTGGAAAAATTTGCTTACCAAAGATTTATGGAATGGAGATTACAAATTGACGGTAAATTATTTTCTGAGAATGTAATGATGGCATATCGGAAGAACTTTAAACTCAATAAAAATATGAAATCAAAAAATACCACACAGATCGCAATGTTTATGAACCAAAATTTTCGTAGCAACCAGTGCTGTTGTTAGTTACGGTAAAAACACAAAAATATTGACAGCATTTTCTAGTAATATTATAAGTATAATGAATAATCTCGATAATGAGCGTAACGAATCCATCCCCGCTGAAATCGAAGAAGCCGCCAGTCGAGCAACATTGGAATTATTGCCGGCGAAATCAAAGGAACAGTACGAAATCGCTTATAGACGCATTTCGGAATGGTGCAACATTAAAAAGATCTCTGGGAAATGTAACGAAAGTGTTTTACTGGCATATTTTGAGGAAAAAGCCAAGATATGGAAATCGTCAACGCTGTGGTCAAATTATTCCATGATCAAAACTATGTTAAAAATAAAGTAAGATCAAGATATGAGCAAACATTATAAATTTATTGCTTTTTTAAAACGAAAGGGTGACAAATTTCTCACAGAAGCAGAAGACGAAAAGTATCTGATGATGAAAGTCGCAGCAATAGTCTTCGGGGCGTGTCGCCGGGAGGAATTGTGTCAGATGACCATCGACAATATCGAATATTTGGGCACTTCGGTTGTTGTGACCATACCAGATACTAAAACGAAAGTGCCTCGGACTTTCAGTGTTGTTGGTGAATTCTATTTAAACTTTTTTAGAAAGTATATGGCACTCCGGTCACCCAACGCTGACCATAGACGACTTTTTCTTAAATATATGCAGAATATATGTGTGAAGAGTCCAGTCGGAATTAACATGTTTGGTAAAATGCCTGCCGACATTGCAGAGTTCTTGAATCTACCAAATCCTCAACTCTACACCGGACACTGTTTTCGTCGTTCATCGGCGACATTGTTAGCAGATTCTGGTGCAAATCTTACTACCATCAAGAGACATGGAGATGGAAATCTTCGACGGTAGCTGTAGGCTACATTGAAAATTCACTGGAACAGAAGAAGGAAATTGCGTGCCAAATACTTCCTACTGCTGCAACTACTAGCAAGACCACCAGTACTACCAGTAGTATTTCTACAGAAAATAGATGTGTCACACATGTTGGCAGTAAAACCAACTTAAGTATGATGGTTCCGCAGGGAATTACAATTTAAAATTGTTCTAATTTTACTATAAATGTTAATAGTAATAACTAGTTAAAATGTTGGTTTGTACTTATTTAAAATAAAAAGTTGTTCATGTGTTTGTTAAAACGTTTTATTAATTTTCAAAACAAAATTTAAATAAACTTTGATTTACTTTTAACACTAGTGTTAAAAGTAACTTACTTTTAACACGCGTGTCAAAAAATGACATTTTTAACATAAAAAATGACAATTAAAAAGCCCACTTTTAACAGTTTTGTAGAAAAAATACTTTTATTTTTGCTGTAAAAATCTTTTCAAATATTTCTCTTGCGACCACTACAAAACTGATTTATAACGCTTCATAGTCGTGTAGATTGCTACTACAGACATTATACAATAAAATGACCTCCTGCAGTAAAAATACTGTATAAAGTGCAGACACAAAAACGTTCTGGTACTTTAAACAGCAAAATAACGGCTGTTAACAAAAAAGTCTCAAATGGAACAATAATAATTTATTAAATTGCTATCATGTCACCGCTACATATCTTTCATATAAATTTCTGGTCTTATAATTTTGAATTATAAGACTAGTGTGCTACTTAGGAATGAACGTCTAATTGGATCGTTCATATTGCCTAATCGGATAAGTTCTAGATCACCCTGTATTTACAAACTCTTGACATCCAAGTACTTAATTTAACAAATTTTTTTTCAATGGCATATTTTCTTAAACAATATTATTTTGTTACAATATGAATAAAATAATATTAAATGTAGAACAGTTTTCTTTAAATTATAGGTTTATGATATGCACGAATTAAAGTTATTGTCTAATTTGAATGATTTAAATAGTTATTTAATGAATCAGAATTTTTTTACGAGTAAATTTTTGTCATTATTAAAATAATTTCCTTTATCGAAATGCATAACATGACATATTACTTGATTGCTGATAAATAAAAACTCAAGTATGTATAAATATTCATAAATTGACTTTAATTTTGTCATTATTGAAATAATTTCCTTCATCGAAATGCATAACATGACATATTACTTGCTTACTGATAAATAAAAACTCAAGTATGTATAAATATTCATAAATTAACTTTTATTAGCAAGTCACTCATAAAAGCATGCTATATGCAAATAAAGTGTTGAAAGCTAAATTAAAAGCAAACCATGGGTAGATCGAGCAGGTCTCAATTAATGTCCATCTTAATGAGTTTAATTGTCGAGACGAAACTTGCTTCACACTTCACAGTGTTAACAATTTATTTATTTCGTTACATGTTGAGACAATGACGAGTATGATTCACTTTTATTTGCTTAAAGTTTAAAATATTTCTTTCTTAATTGTATCAAACAGATCATTGATGTTTCTTATTTACATTTAAATAAACTTTTAATTTGTCCCGAAATTCTTGCGGAATTAATGAATGTATATTTCGCTGTTAGTGCGCATCGTTGTTAGTCCAGACGATTAATAATCCTATTCCACAGAGTTCAAGAAGCAATATTAAATACCTAATAATTCCTTTGTTTGGACAAAGTTACTTTGATAATTAAAACTGGCAACATTTTATATAACGGTTTTGGAAATTCACAAAAATATTAATTTATTATTAAATTTTTATTTAAATTCATTTTGAGTCATTTTATTGATTTTGTTCATTTCGAAAAAAAAATATATGAAATTCATTGGAATGACAGTGGCTCCATCTGTCGAAAATTGGTCGTATCAAACCTTCCTGGGCTCATGCACAACAACTTTGCAAAGATCATCACATGATCAAATGCATACTTTAGGATATATATATATATATATATATAGAAGATGGTAATAACAATATATCTACCTCTCCTTTTAATCGCAAGGATTAGTCCAGAAGTCGAAGACTTGTGGGGAAGAAGAGGCAGTATATTATAATTCAGCAGGCCATATTTGTACTCAGGAACAACTTACCCTAAGCATTAACTGAATGAATGAAGAAAGCTTGGAAAATCGTATTAATTAAAGGGATTGTTAAACGCCGACATGTATCAATATGTGACGGTTACCCAAGTCTTCCAAAAATTAAATACTTGGCTTACTATTACCTGCCTTGAACATGCCTACAAAATGATTCTTGATTGCTAAGGTTAAGACGGAGATATAAGCCTGGGGCTGCCGGACCCTGTGTATGTATTGTTACTGTATGTGTAATATTTTTGTTGTTGCTGTTGTTATTATTTAGGTATATTGCTTTTATTTTCAGACATTCTATCAACAAATCTTTCTGGATATTGATTATTTAATAATGCAAATGAAATCATTAAAAAGTTATATTTGACAAGTTTTTGACAAATAAAACGACAATGATCGAATTTTCCACTGAAATTATTTCCCGAATTGCAGGAATTTTCTGTTGACCTGTTGTCACTGCATATGACAGTAGTCAAACATGTTGAAGTTCCAATTCTTTCACGTGATATGCCAGCAATTATTGCAGTTTTATTTTTTACGCTACCGACCAAATATCCTTCTGCTACCGTTGAACTTCACCATCCACCATGTCTCCTCAATGTAGTCATATTTGCTCCTGCATTGACCAAGGCAGTCGCGGAAGTCCTCTGCAGATAATGTCCCGTGAAAGCTTCAGGATCTGAAAACCCAAAAAACTAACAATTTTGCTTGGTATTTTTCCAAATGTATTTACACCTCACTCGACTCAATTCAGGTAACTCGTTTTTTTCCACAATTGTACATTTCTTACGAATATCCCTATCTTCAATATGATTGATCTTCATATTCAAAAGTTCTTGATCTCTGCAATCACAGAAATGTATTCATTCATTCATTCATTAATAAATTTGATAAACCTTTATTTACAAACTTGTTAGTTGATTAGGTCAGGAGGGTTATAGATTGGCATGGCTCTAACGTGACGTAACTTAGATAACTATTGGAATCGCTCGGGAATGGTATACCCATTGAAAATATCGAGGTGCGCCATCTTGAAAAGGTGTATTATTTGCATAAGCAACGAAAAAGTGAAAAAAAAATGCGAAAATTTCGTTTTTTCCCGAAAACAATCGGATATAACTCGGTAAGTATGCATTTTAGAGAAAAAATGTATACTTATAAATTTGTTTGCTATGAAATTTTTTATAAGATAGGGTTGGTCCGATATCCGTAGATTTGAAATGTTCGCTGCAAAATGCTTGAATGTGAAAAAAAATAGGTAAAGAACAAAGTAATTTTAAATTATTTATTTAACAATGAAAAAATAACTCAATCACGCCATACATTTAGAGAAAAGTACTTGACTTCAATACAAAACGAGAGCCGCAAGGCCGATTAAGATCGGACTTACAGTTTTTGCATAATGTAATTGTTAAGTAACCTACCTGAAAAAAAGACCTTTTTTTTAATTTTGTGCCAGCCTAAAAATTATGAATATCTTTTTGCGCCCGCGCTTTTACATCTTCTTGGACCCTTAAACTATCATATACAATTGCTATCTTAACCATTTTTCAATTTTTAATAACTTTTTGAGCGGTTTTAAAAAGTTTGAAAATTTTGGCTTTTAAATAAATAAACCTGTGAAGCGGGATTTGCGAGTGGGAAAAAATCGGAAAGTATAGAAAAATAGTACTCAAAAAGACGCTTCTTAAAAAAATTATCCAATTCGGTCCAATAGATGTTGAGATATTTATTAACTTCCAAAGTTGGGAAGGGTATGCAGCGCAACGGTTAGTAATGTAACAATAAATTATATACCAACTAGTTCCTGACAATATATTACGAGACATCAGTTGTAAATGTACAAAGGGCTGCACAAAATTATGGATTAAAATGATCCGATTATTGCGCAGGATACCACGGTCAAACTTGTAAAAATTGCGAAGAAAATGTATTAGATAGTAATATAGATGTAGAAGATAGGTAGCGAACTTGATATTGATGGCGACAATGATGTACAATTCCATGTAAATACATATTAACAGCTAACGAATGCGTTTCCGACAACGAGACAGCGACGACAAAATTCCGTGTAAAAAAAGTATGCCAATTAATGTAATAATTGAACTTGTATTATAAATAAATTTTGTAAATTATGTAAATTTAATGAAATTCTCAATATCTTACGATTGTTTATACCTTATCTCCTGTTATTTAATGTACTATAGGCATTAAATAACAATTAAATTAATTTATAACGCATTAATTCTTCAATTTAATACTAATTTACAATGAACAATATATGCCCAATAAGGATATTATGATTAGGACTTTAGCAACATTTATAATGCTTGATTAAGAAAATCGACCACCGATTGCTTATTTTTTAAAATTGATAAGTGTAACTATGAAAATTGAAATCTTCTCGTTTTTCTACGCAATTTAAAAAAAATTGTCAAAGCCGGTGTAGTAGAAGCCGAGATATACCATCCTAAAGCGAGCGCGCCGATTCCAAGTTTCGCAGCCTATCCCCACCCCTCCGAATTTCGGTTCCGAGCACGCACTACACAATGTTTGTGCACATTTTTGTGCGTGATGCACACGTGCAATTTAATTTTTGAAAGCAGATACGAAAACATCTCGGAAAAATCTATCGATTGGTATATAATTTATTGTTATATCATTAATCGTTACGTCGCATACCCTTCCCAACTTTGAAAGTTAATATCTCAACATCCACTGGACCGAATTGGATGAATTTTTTTTTAAAGAAGCGTCTTTCCGAGTACTATTTTTCTATAATTTCCGATTTGTTCCCACTCGCAAATCTCGCTTCACAGGCTTTTTAATTTAAAAGCCAAAATTTTCAAAGTTTTTAAAACCGCTCAAAAACTTATTAAAAATTGAAAAATGGTTAAGATAGCAATTGTATATGATAGTTTAAGGATCCAAGCACGTGTAAAAGCTCGGGCGCAAAAAATATTCATAACTTTTAGCCTGGCACAAAATTAAAAAAGGTCTTTTTTTCCAGGTAGGTTAATTAACAATTGCATTATGTAAAAACTGTCAGTCCGATCTTAATCGGCCTTGCGGCTCTCGTTTTGTATTGCAGTACTTTTACTCAAGTACTTTTCTCTAAATGTATGGCGTGATTGGGTTATTTTTTCATTGTTAAATAAATAATTTAAAGTTACCTTGTTTTATACCTACTTGTTTTGCACTTTCGAGCATTTTGAAGTGAACATTTCAAATCTACGGATATCGGACTATACTCTATCTTGTAGAAAATTTCATAACGAACAAATTTATACATTGCATTTTAGAGAAAAAATGTATACTTACCGAGTTATATGCGATTGTTTCCAGGAAAAAACGCGATTTTCGGATTTTTTTTCACTTTTTTGTTGTTTATGCAAATAGCACACCTTTTCAAGCTGGCGCACCTCGATATTTTCAATAGGTATTCCATTCCTGAGCGATTCCAATAGTTATCTAAGTTGCGTCACGTTAGAGCCATATATGAAAGATTTTGTAGTAATTCTCCTGGCCTAATATCCATGGTAATGATGCCTACTTAATTATTATCCAATGTTCA
The DNA here is from genome assembly GCA_037114965.1 of Monochamus alternatus. NCBI lineage: Eukaryota > Metazoa > Arthropoda > Insecta > Coleoptera > Cerambycidae > Monochamus > Monochamus alternatus. The sequence goes on from CM073435.1 coordinate 39,088,826, forward strand.
TTTAACTTTGAAAACTAACAATTTCATTAGTATAAAATAAAACAAAATTTGGTTTTCATATTTCATTAGTATGAAATGAAAATCTTTATATATTATTGGATGTTAGTAATCTCGGACAAATTAGCAATGCAATCTGTTGTCCTCGATAATTAAGATCCTCATAACTCCCTTGATGAAACAACTATTATATGTCAGTATCTTCATTACCTAATTTATTCAATTATGTTTATGTGGCCACCTAAGTTGTCTTTATTCAATAAGTTTATTTTGCTTCTATTTTTCTTGTATTAATGTCTTTATAAATCTCCGCCTCTTTAACCTGCTTAGTAGTTATAAATAAAGCTATTTAGATAATGATTAAAACAATCCGAACTTTTCAATACGAAAGAGAACTATATCTAAACGTTCTTTGCCTGAATATACAGTATTAACAATTATTTTTTTGGGAAAAATTCTCGAACAGGTCGATTTTTAATTTAAAAAATACATATTTTAGCGTAAAATGCGATTTTCAAATGTCATTTGTTTTCGAGTAATGACGTCATCGATTTTTTTTTAAATGGCAACACCATATTTTTTTCCTTGATTCTGAAAGATCGTTTAATTCTCTATCAGACAGTACTAAAATTTTGCCCTCTTACATAGGAAAGTTTTCGAGTAAATGACGATTGAATGTTAGAAAACGTAAATTTTATCCATAAAAAAGTAACAATTCTGAGGTATGTAAAATAAGATACAATTGATTAAATTTTATACTTAAATTAAATGTTCGAATTGCCATCCACCAACTTCTTGACAATGCGCAAGTCTGTGAAGAAATTCTTCTTGCACATTATGAATGATTTCTGGGGTAACTCTTCTAAATTACGTGGTTTATTAATGTACACTTTTGACTTCAAGTATTTCCATAAAAAATAGTCAAAAGGTGTAAGATCTGGCGATCTTGCAGGCCATTATATCGGTCCGCGTCTGCCGCTCCACCTCCCACGAAAACAGTTGTCCAAAAAATCTCGTACAGGGCGCGCATAGTGCGGAGGTGCACCGTCTTGCTGAAACCATATGGTATCGTCAGGAATGTCAGGGTCATTATCGTTAGGAAAAATTACTACAAGGGCTGGAACAAGGTCATTTTCTAGAAACTCTAAATAACTTTGTCCTGTAAGGGTTCCTTCAAAGAAGAAAGGCCCTACTATTCTGTCGTCAACTATTCCAGCCCACACATTTATGAGGGTGTTGGGTATGTGCCTCTGCCATCCAATGAGGATTTTTCCGACTCCAATATCTGCAAGTTTGACGGTTTACTGTATCTTTCAGACAAAATGTAGCCCCATCTGAAAAAAGTATTTGCCGGTGTAAATTTCTATTTCCTTGACATAAATCCATTAGAATTTCGCAAAAGTGTAAGCGGCGATCTGGATCATCTTCATTGAGTTCCTGCACAAGTTGAATTTTGTAGGGATGATATTTTTCCTTCGTCAAGATACGTAGCACTGTGCTCTGACTAGTGTCATTGTTTAACGCAACCAATCGTAAAGAATTATGAGGATTATCCACCATACTTATCAAAATGTTCTTTTTCTGATTTTCATTAATGCTTGGACGCCCAGGTTTTGGAATATTTACAACATTGCCAGTTTCTCTAAATTTAGACTCTACCTTACTGACTGTTGATTGGCTGATAGGGCGATCTGGATATTTTTCATTAAATAAATCGCAAACTTCCTGCTGAGTTCTAGTCATATTCCCGCATCCGATAAGAATTAAAATTTCAATTCTTTGAGTAACAGTTAAATGTGCCATAATACTTTAAATTGAATAATAATTTCTATGTCGTTACAATACTTATTAGAAAGTCGACAATGACACTTTGCAAAGATTTTCACCTACGTGATCCATAAAAGAATTATGGAATTCGAAAAACTAAACTTGATAACGTTTTTACTTTATTTTAATGGATTTACGTTTTCTAACATTTAATCGTCATTTACTCGAAAACTTTCCTATGTAAGAGGGCAAAATTTTAGTACTGTCTGATAGAGAATTAAACGATCTTTCAGAATCAAGGAAATAAATATGGTGTTGCCATTTAAAAAAAAATCGATGACGTCATTACCCGAAAACAAATAACATTTGAAAATCGCATTTTACGCTAAAATATGTATTTTTTAAATTAAAAATCGACCTGTTCGAGGATTTTTCCCAAAAAATAATTGTTTCGTTTTTATTGAATTTATTCCATACCTTTGGCGCATACTGTATGCAAAGTTATTCGATTATCACGATAGTTTTCAATACCTACATTAATCTAAGATGAAACATCGGAACAGGCATGGAACAGTGGCTGAAGTATTATATTACTGCTTATTTATTATCCTGTACTATGTAAGTTGATATTTATTTATTAAATAAAATGTGTTGCCGTCCCCCTAGATAGAAGGCTTTGTTTATTTAAGTAACAGTTCCACGCAGAAAAAAATAGACACTTGTCGCCTGCTATCTTGTATTTAAAAAATATCCTGCATTATATATTTCATGGGAAACATGTTAATTATTTATTATTTTATGTGACAAAGTTGAAGTTATGTAACACATGCGAATAGTTTTTTAAGAATTTGCAGGAAGAAGTTGTTTTTTTAAATACTATATCGTATGGAAGACATTCAGACATGTGTATTAAAATTTATTATCAATATAACATTTTAAAAAATATATGCTTGAACAAATATTTTAATAAGAATTAAAAATAAGTCACACGGAGTTCTGATTTAGTTATGGTATTATTAAAGCTCATCTAGTACCACATTTGTTTGTTTCTGAAATTATTATAATAGTAATGTCTTCAATAGATAGGTGTCTTAACACACACAACGTGAAAAGTCTTGGACTCCTCCTCATTCTCATTAAAGAAATCTTTTTGTCAGAAAAACTAAATACATTTATAAAAGTATATTGTTTTCTGGATATTTTCTTTTTGTGAAAAGAATATGCTCGATAAGCTGAGTACTTAGCAAATTAAAAACCAGCAAATGTGTGACATTTTTGACAAGTTCTCTACTTGACTAATAGTCGGTATGACCTCCACCACATTTCAGTAGCATATTGACACGTCTGTGCATTGAGATAATCAAGCGGTTAACGATCTCTTGTTCCATTCCTCTTCTGCCGCCACGACTAACTCATCTGCAGTCTGAGGTGGAGGAATACGATTCTGAATGGCTCTAGCAACGAAATCTCACATATTTTCAATAGGATTCATGTCAGAAAAGTTGACTGACCAATTTAATCTATTGATATGTCCTGCTTCGAGTGTCTCTTGAAACCTTCTTGCGCGATGGGGTCGAGCGTTGTCGTCCATGAACACCAAATTTTCACCTAATTCATTACGTAGGGGGTAGATAATGGGCGTAATAACTTGTTAGATGTAAATTTGACGTCACATTCTGTGGTATGCGAATTAATGGGGTGCGTCGGTTGAATATTATTCCACTCCAAAACATTATGGAGCAACTTGACGGGGAAAATGAAGTCGCTGCTGACAACCTGGTTCTCTCCAGACTCGACTTTGTCGATTGTCATCAGTAACCAGCCCAATTATGGTTTCGTCTGTAAATAAGACTCACTGCCACTGGCGTAAAAGCCAACCCCTACGCTCTCGTGCCCACTGGAGACGGGCAGCACGATGCTTTAGGAGGAGAGTGGGGACCCGTAATGGTCTTCTAGCACGTAGATTTGTATTGTCGAGTCGTCTTCGAAGAGTCTGTGTCGATATAACACGGCGAAATGTACCTTGAAAGTGGGCTGAAGCTGAAGATGTGCAGTGTCTACGGACATATTGCGCCAAATACGGATCCTCCCTTTCATTAAATATTCGAGGACATCCACTAAGTGGTATATTTTCCACTGTATCAAATTCTTCATATCTGTGTACTATTCATACAATAGATGATCTAGGAATGCCCAACGTGTTCGATATCTGATGATTATAATGTCCTGCATCATGTAAAGCAGTCATTCTTGCTCGAGTAAACGCAGAAATTTCACGTCATCGCATTATAATGTACAAAAATTCAAAGGAACACTTGGCTGAATACACTGCCAAACTGACCATTTGTAAAAACACTGGTAATAAAGAAAAGGTTTATGGTCTGCAATTTTTTATTGTCTTTTCTGTTTCCTACTTTTTACCACATTGAGAAAAACCAACCATTTTATATACACGGGGTCCAAGACTTTTGATGGTGCGTGTAGTTCCTGTGCTTGTGATTGAAGTAACTATATGTTAAAGAACAATAATTGCAAGGGGCCTGACTATCTTTTACTACTTTGATACTGATTTGATTTTAAAAAATGAAACATCTGATCTCTGGAAATTCTCTAGAATAAAAAATAATAGATATATCATGCATCTAATTGATTATTTCACTACAACGTTGGTTTTATACAAGGCGGCTCCACCATATCCAATCTGAATTTTATCATTCTGAACCATTTTCATTTTCTTTATGCTGTGGTACTGAGGTGTCCTGGAAGGTGCTATACTGGGCCATATTCTCTTTATAATTTTTGCTACTGCCTTAAACATCGTTGTTTATTGAATGCATTTATAAAACTGTTGCTAAATTAAAACTTCTTTATGTATGATTTTATGAAGATCTTAGTATTCATGATTGTATGCAAGTTACTTTAGTATAATATCTGGTAAAGCATAGTGGTAGCAGATTTTCTTTTTAATTAAACAGGGAGGTAAACCTAAAGTAAAGTCTCTGGCAATTGTTACCCCTGGTTTTTGAGGATCATAATACAATTCTGAATATTGAATGTTACTTTGAAATCTGGTAAATTAGTTTGTGAAAGTTGTTATGAAAAGGACATATTCAGTGCGTCATGTCCTTTTCAGTCGGAATAGGCTACTTATTCAGATGATAACAACGTATAAAGCTATGTAACTGATTCCCTTGTCATATAAATTACGTATCAAAGGGAAGAGAATATAATCTTTTCGAAATAGCTGATTCAATTGTATTTTAAAATTACAATTTTTACTGACTGTGTTAACAATATAATCGCATAATGTTATACGATTCAAAATTGAGCTTCTGGAATCATATAGAAGTATGTTTGCTAAATGCGTATAGAAAACTCTACGGTATTATTGAACTTCAACAATTTTGCTAAGTTCTTAGCGTTAAGCCTTGTCTTCATGAACGTGAAACTCACGCGAATTATTTAATGGTGAGAAAATAACTTTTAGTGAGTTTCGCCAACTATGACCTCTTCTGTTATTTTCATAATAAAACTGCCATTGACTGTCATGATAGATTATTAGCAGCTCAAATCGAACTTACTAAATGATGAAAATAGCAATAATATTACTGTTTTACGAAATTCGCTAAAAGTTTAAACTAATATGTATATTTTAAAAGGCTGCAATTTTTTCACCTATGTTTATGTAATTGGGGTCTATCCATCTAATTAGGTATCAAAATATTTTTTACGAATTCTAGTACGCAAATTCTAGAACCAAGGCATTGCATTGCATTATATAATTTTTCTTTGTCTTGATTACATAAAATGCTTGGTAACTTTGGTAATAATGTTGAATTGATCTACCTATATATAATAATTGGTATAGATCACTTTCCTTCTTGGTATATCTCCTGTATGGTTAAATTTATTTTTATAGTCACTTAAGTTCATTTATTTTGGTATAAATCACAATTTGTGCAAACTCTCTTGTAATATACTAATTTAAAAACTTGTTTTGTGATAGCTTGATGACCTTTTCTCAGACTTTTGCATTATTTTTCTATGTAAAATTCCAGTCTAAGAATGGTTTCTATTTATAGTTTTTAGACTTGTAACACGAGGCAACAACGGTTATTAATTAAAAACATATTTCATTCATTAAAACGTCCTTTTCCAGATATAGTTATCATTGAACAGGTAAATAATATCGACACTGTTTACTTATTTGTAATAATTATTGCAATTACATACACCGCAATTGACGTCAGTGGTAATATAGCAGTCTATTACAACTTAGACACATGGAGTAAACATTTCAGTAAATTAATAAAACCAAACCATGCTAAAACCTAAATTGCCTTCCAATTTAGTTTTCAATAATTTCGAATTTTTATATACAGGGCGTTTCGCAAAGAACCGACACAAAACAAGTGCATGTAGGGGGTCCCAAAATATTGTAATTTAACTAAACATGAGCGGAGTTACAGGCTTTCAAAGTGGGACCAAATATTTCGAAAAAATTTAATATCTCTGAATTACTTTAATTTAGAATAACCAAATTTGGTGTATGATTTAGGATTATTATTGGTTTTCTTTGAATATGAATTCAAATATCGGAATATTGATAAAGATGTAAACATTTGTAATTCCTACAAGTGAAACAAACTTCATCAGTGGACACAACTTACATGTGAAAATAAATATCCTGCACTTTAAATAAGGAATATATTCAATTATTTCTCAACGACTACTTGATCCTTCCACCGCTAATGTGATTTTTAGGTGGTATTTCTTTTGAGACTCTTTACGACAGTATTGCTTATAACTTTTAAACTAATTTAGTTTGTCTAATAAGTTTATTAGAAAAAAAGAAAGCTTTTTAAAAGGAAACAAATTGGGTATGTCTCTGGAAAAAATATAATTGATGGTGCCATGGTTAGTCGTTTCTGTCAAATTTCAAATATAATACATTTAACACCATGTAACCCAAATTTTATTTAATTTTGTTGTGTACTTACAGTAGGCCCATGGTTTGAGACATTCTGTACATTAAATAATAGTAATGGTATATAGTATATGTTAAGCTCCCAATCAATTATTTTTGTAATTTACTTTTAAAGATCTCAATACTGATGCGTCTCCAAAAAGTTTGGTCCTTCTAAACACAAGTAGGTTTTAACCTATAAAAATGATGTAACATCATAAAACAGAACATATTACGTTCAAAAAAAGTTCCAAATGTTAGTTATGGCATTTGAAATAATGTGTATCACTGTATCAGCTGTAAGCATTACTTCCATCACGATTCTCCAGTTTCCAGATTAAGTAAATAACTAGGCTGTCGCTTCAATTAATTCCAGCAAATGTATCGTTTTTAGTCAATAGACTCTTGACCTGAATTAACAATAACCTTAGAGGTTAAAAGTTCTGCAAGCAGTACTTGTTTCAAAGCCAAAGCCAAGGCTGCGCGTGGAAATGGAAAGTTGTTGATTCCGATTCCGCTAGTTCGTTATGTCGTTAACGACGTTAAACATTAATCATTAATACAGCACACCTCAGTCGTATAGGATAATTAACAAACTATAAACAGCGGACCTTGAACTCGTTTATTTTTATCCGAATGAATCAAAATAAACTCAAAAATATATATACGAATATTATTATTAAGTATTAATATTTTATTATTTTAGGATTAAAAATAGCCTTTGTTTTTATTTAGTTCAGGAAATTACAGGGTGTCCGGAAATAAATGGAATATAGAGTAAGAGTAAGTGTCAAAGTTAAAATTTTATTTTCGATATTTGTAAACAACTTTTTAAAAATTCAAAATATTTTGCATGCATTTTGGAGACCGGGGGCTTTCGGAAGCGAGAAATTCAAATTTATTTCTAATTTTGACTACTAATAAATTTTTCTTCTTGCCTTTGAATGGTGCTTTTTGCGGCTTAGTATATCTATCTGACTATTGAAACAGTCGAGATTCCTATCTTTTCTGTTTGAAAAAGGTATACATTATTTAAATAGTTATGAGTAATCGTTTTGGTTTCAGGTAAAGAGAACTTTCCTCTGAAAATACAAAAAAAATATTACTTGAAAAAGTTATTCAGAATGGTAAATTATGACGACATACTAAATTACAAGAAGATCGGCCTGCTTTGATAAAATTCTTGTACTTCGATGAAGCCATTATTGAAAATTCGGTTTTATCAAATCTTTTCTGTATTTTTAGCGGAAAAGGCTCTTTCCCTAAAATCAAAACAGTTTCTACTCGGTGCACTGAATATTTTAAATAAGATTATTTCAAAAACGATTACTCCTAACATCTTCAACAAGGTATACCTTTTTCTAATAAAAAGGTAGAAGAATCGATTGTTTGCGTAGTCAGATGGATACACTAAGCAACAAAAAAGTTCTGTCATTTAAAAGAAGCATGATGTACCATAAGTGGCGCCCTCTACTAGTGACAAAATTAGAAACAAATTTGAATTTCTTGCTCTAAAAATCCCCGATCTCTAAAATGTATGGGAATATTTAGATCCTTTAAAAAGTTGTTTACAAATATCGAAAATTAAATTTTAACTTTGACAACATCAACTTTTGACTTGGTAAGTGACATATATTTCCGAACACCCTGTATAGTGTGAGGTAATTTTAAGAGAACTCCATTGTTGAGCAGATATTCCAAGAAATCTTCCTAAATATTACTTTTCTCTGAACTATTATACAGTGTGTTTCAAAATGATGTAACAACATTCATAATGTTTTTCTAGTTGTAATTAAAAATAATCGCCGAAATAGGTCACTTAATTTACAGGGTGTCCCCGTTTTTTTCTTCTTAACTTTGGGAAAAGATAGAGTATGAAATAATAGGGGTCATTCCTATAAAATGTTTCTCTATGCCACTCCGTTTTCCTCCGTTCAAATTTAAAAAAATAAATCTTTTGCTTATTATCTACTGAACAAATAAAATATTTTTCGTTTGAGCTTGGTATGGAGTAATCATAGTCATGTTAATATTTTGAAGTAAATAACTTATTTGACTAAAGCCAGTGGTGCAGGTATGGGGTTTTATTAGGTAATCAGGGATTACAAAGATCTTACAAAAATTAGAGGATTAAGTCACAGAAATCATAAAATATATAGAACGCCGGAAGCCTTTACATTAGGCACTCAAAAATAGTCAAGCTATGGAGGAGCTTAGAAAGCAGCTAGGGAAAACTTAATATAGCTGTTGGTTATACTGCATTTTAGTCCCAGCATACAAATGAAACCAAAACGGAATGTTTGTAATTGAACCACATCATAAGTTTCTACGTACAATTTCCATATTTTAAAATTCCCGCCCATAAATATCACTTTGAGCATCATTTAAATTGAATTGTTTACAAACCGTTTCTTTTACTTACTTAATAAATGATTACTGCATTTTTAAAATTTCATAGGAAAACCCTGATTAGAAAAAGTTAAAATAAACAGAAGCTCAGTGAATTTTTTAAAAGCATTTTTTTAAAAAAATAGAAAAACATATTTTAATATTTGTACTAAAAAATACTTTTCATCACTGACGTAGAAATTTATGAAGTTCAAACGTGAAGAAGATCCCATAACTATGCCACTGGCTGTAGTTGAAAAAACATCTCTTCTCTTGGTTTTTTGTTTCATAGAAAATTTTGAAAATATAAAGGGATGAGTATTATTTATACCCGATTTTGAAATATATAAAGTGACTAATTTACAGCACGTAGATGAGTAAGAGGAGTAAGGGTTGCAGAGGACAAGATTCCATAGGCGTACCACTTGAGAAGGATGCAAAGAACATAGAGTATAAAATAATTCATCAATTTATTCCTAAAAATTGAACTTTACTCTGTTCAAAAGCAAGTGAAAATAAATACATTCATGAATATATTTGGCAACAAACACAATGTTACATTTTCCAATTTCTTTAGGAAGCGACCTCTCGCATTAATTGACGAATTGAATACATTGTAAATTTGAAAGAGCTGGTACAAGTTAATAGTACATCTTCTGGCAAAATGACAGAGAAGGTATATATCTCTAACATCGCTAGGGAGCAATTTACCATAATATATAAAAATATACAGAATGCTCCATAAAAAGGAATACTTTTGGATTGGTGACATCTTTTTATTTTATTTTGAGATGATAGCTAAAGATTTAGGATATATCGAGTATCTACTACTTACTTTTTCAATGCATTATCTAAACCTGCCAATGAAATTAGTGGCATTACTGCTGTATATGCTTTTGCAATAATAATGACACTCCTAGTAGAAATTTCATTAAATCTTTATCAGTGAGTGAAACAACTAAAGACTAATATTAAAAGTTGAAAGTAGATTTCATTACGAATACTTCAGCAGTTCAAAAGATCGCAAAATTAATTTTAAAAGGTGCTATTATTATTGCAAACGATTGTACCTATCATTAGAAATGACATAAAGAAATTATACATTCATGTGCAATGTTGACTAACCACAACATTGGTTTATCTGTGATACTGATGTGGAAACACTATTTAAAATTCAAATATTGTTTTAAAATTTTTCTTGTACCTAATATAGACAACCAGTTATACATATCCGGTGTTGTTGGTGTAGTAACTCATCATGGTATATTGCACAGATCCTTAGATTTTATTTGGATAATGCGAACAGATTTATGGCATCTTCCGACGGTATCTTATATATATATATATATATATATATATATATATATATATATATATATATATATATATATATATATATATATATATATATTGTCAAATATAAGGGGATTAGTTTGTTAGAGTCTGTTGTGTTATTCCAGGGTCGATGTCTTTTTGAAATTTTGCACGTTTCCATAATTTACCGTTCTGAACAACTTTTTCAAGTGACATTTTGCAGTATTTTCAGTAAAAAGGCACTTTACCTGAAATGACAGCAGTTTTCAATCGGTGCAATATTTCAAATAGGATTATTTTGAAAACTGTTCTTCAACAAGGTATACCTTTTTCAAATAAAATAGGTAGGAGAATTGATTGTTTCAATAGTCAGATGGATACACTAAGCAGCAAAAAAGTTCTGCCATTTAAAAGAAACATGATGTGCCATAAGTGGCCCCCTCTACTAGCGACGTCAAAATTAGAAACAAATTTAAATTTCTCGCTTGCAAAAACCCCTGATTCATAAATTTTATGTAAATATTTGGATTTCTTAAGTTATCTACAAATATCGAAAATACAATTTTAACTTTAACATCCTGTATCTTTTTTATTATGCGACTTGAGATATAGATAGATTAAATCGAATTATTTTCACCTAATAAATCTGTGGTCTCATTTTTGCTACTTCATTTAAAAACACCCTGTACATACAGTGTTCTCCGGATGAAGTTGACAAGAGGAGAAAGTATTTTGTTTTTGACTTTATCGAAAAATGTTACTCTTTATAGAAAGTTCTGCTTCTCGAAGAAATGAGACTGCCATAGAAACATCTTATATCAGATATACAGGGTAATCATATATTAAAAAAAACACGAAAATACTCTAGAGATAAATATGTTTCGAAAATGTGCAAATACACATGTTAATTTAAAATTTCCTCTATAAAATAAGGTCCAATTATACGATCAAAAAAAAAAATCCACGCCATACAACTCTTTTGTAGCGTTGACTTTTTACAATAGCGTTTAAAGTTCTTCTTTTTTTCAAGATAGCTGGTTTATTAAATGTCAATAATGTTGACAACTGTCAGTATTTTCATTTTATGTTAACTGAAGAAGAACGTGTTTATTTAGTTAAATGCTATGGAATAGAAAATGTATCTTATCAATTTGCAATTGAACTTTTCCGTGAAAAATTTCCCAATACGGCTGTGTCGAAGAATTGTGAAAATTAATTAAAAAATTCACTGAAACTGGTTCAGTAATTGACGCGAAGAAAAATAAAAAAGCATATGATAAAAATGACGCAACAACATTATTAGCAGTCGCGTTAGTTGCAGATGATCCTAAATTATCTTTGAGAAAGCGTGCACAGAGATTGAAAAGCAAAAGTTTATTACAAAAAGTTTTTAAAGATATTAAACTTCATGCTTTCAAGCCAAGGCTGCTGCATACAATTGAACCTGGAGATGAAGAAAGACGTTTAGAATTTTGTTTATGGGTAGGTGCAAATTACCTTGAAAACAGAATATTTCACAGATTATTTTTTTTTACCAACGAATCTACATTTTGTACAAATGGGTACGTCTCTAGCCAAAACAGTCGTCACTGGGCTTTCGATAACTCTGACTATGTAATTAAAAGAAGTCAACGCTACAAAAAAGTTAATTTATAGTGTAGAATTTTTTTGATCTATAGTTGGACCTTATTTTATAGAGGAAAATTTAAATCAACATGTGTATTTGCACATTTTGGAAACATTTGTTTTACCATTTTTAAATACATTGGAGCCAGAAGTACGCAACAACCTGTTTTGGCAACAGGCTGTCCTGCTGATTCTACAGCCTTGCTCAGGCAATGTTTATAGTAGATCATTTTGGTGAAAGGTGGATAAGAAGATTTGGTCCAATTCATTATCCTGCTAGATCACCTGACCTTACACCTTTAGACGTTTTTCTTTGGAGTGCCCTAAAACAAAAGGTTTATTCAAATGATCTGCCACATGATAGAGAAGTATTAGAAGAGCGCATACGGGAAGCAATAAATGAGTTGAATGAGCCGCAAACTATTCGTAAAGTGTACGAAAAATGTATCAAGTTAGCGGAAATATGCGTTGAAGTGGAAGGTAGTTATGTAGAGTAAAAGTCAAAATTGACATTTTGATTTAAAAATTTGTAATAGGTCTGTATTTGAGGTTATAAACAGATTTGTTTTAAAGAAATTTTATGTAAAATAATAAATAATGGTATTTCTCTTTTGAATTTTTCGTGTTTTTTTAATTTATAAGTACCCTGTATATCTGATCTAAGACGTTTCTATGGGAATCTCATTCTTTCGAGAATTAAGTCAAAAACAAAAGACTTTCTCTTGTCAACTCCATCCGCGGACACACTGTATAATCTAGCAACCGAAATTGTAATTTTAACAGTTTTTTGTTCAAAATGTTTACTGATAGAAGTAAATAATTAGCATATTATATAAAAGTTTTACTGTGAAATCATATTTTTGTTATTAATTCTATGAATGTCCACGGTTGATAAAAAATATAAGTAGATTAAAAAACTTCCTGTAAAAGTTCAGATACTTCAAGATAGCATTGTATTAATTAATCACGTTGTTTAAATTTGGTCCAGGAAACTACCATACCAAAACTTTTGTTCCTTTAGATGATAACGCGGAATAAAACCCAGGAATAGCATAACTCAGATAAGGTAATAATATTGATCATTCAGTTAATAAATATTATTATTACTATTATTATTATACTTTTATAATTAAGTTTACTTTTATTCATTGGGAATCTGATTAGGGGTTACTTTAAATTGTTCAATTTGAAATTATTTATTGTATTTATTTAAAATGCTACAACGTTTTAGCACGACTTTTTTACTTTTTTGAGTCCAATGATCTATCATCCTAATATTCCTGAATTCATGAAATAGATTTAAGAATAAAAAAATGTATACTGTGCAGTGTAACCCATTTCCAATAATTTTCATGGGTTTGGAAATTACTGGAGATAGGCAAAACGGCTTTTCGCAGCATTCTTCGTTTCTGAGTTAGAAACGGAAATTGAAACAATGTCCATTTTTTTAACCATCCTTGTGGTTGTGGGCTGGTTGAGTTTACCACAGTATTTTGTGTTTTTTTTTTGGAAACGCTTAATAGCACCTTTTTACTAAGTTTTACATAATATTACATAACCTGGAATTGAAAAAACTTACAGACAGACAGAATTTAATAGATGTCAATGGAAGTGCTATCAAGTAGCGTTTACTACTTCTCAGGAAACAGAAAAAAAAAGATCACCACTAAAATTGCACTGCATTCGAAAATCGAGGCCCAAGAGTGTGCCAAAATAGTCGCGTCAAATTAGCATTTCATTTGTAACCTTTTGAGGAGAGGTCCGATTGAGATGCGGTTTTCTGCAAAATGTTCAGGGAATTTTTTATAACAAAAGGTACATCTAACCTCTGTACACTCGCAAATTTTTAATTGTCTATTTAACAAATGACCCAGTTTTGTTGAACATATGGCAAAAGTCACACACGATTCAACGAAAATGATTTTCGAGGTCCCTCTTTATCACTTTGGTGTTAGCTTTATTATGTATTGCTAAATTGTTGTAACTGGGCTAATTAACAAATTAAAAACTCCACGCCCAAAATCACTAGATAACCGGAATTTTTTCCAGGATTTCTGGCTTAAGGCAAACCATCGGCACAAAATTTTTGCAAATATAATTGTTTATTGTTCGATTGTTGCAACCTCGCTAATTAACAAATTAATAACTACTCCCGGAATCGTTAGAGAACCAGATTTTTTTGCAATAACTCTGGGATCATGGGGAGAACCATCGGCACAAGGTTGTTGCACGTCATTGTTTATTTTCCAATTGTTGCAACCTGGCTAATTAACAAATTAATAACTCTACTCCCGGAATCACTAGAGAACCGGATTTTTTTCGGGATTTCTGGCTTTTTAAGGCGAACCATCGGCACAAGAGTTTTGCAAATATAATTATTTATTGTTCAATTGTTGCAACCTCGCCAATTAACAAATTAATAACTCTACTCCCGGAATCGTTAGAGAACCAGATTTTTTTGCAATAACGATCCTCGAGTGCTTATCACATTATATTCACTGAGTTTTTCAGGTTGAGCAAAAAATTTGGGCAACAATCTCCAAGCGATAGTATAGACCGGGTCTACAACGAATCGTTGGGAAGAAGTTCAAAGTCTCTTACGCTCGTCAGACGAGAATTATTCATTTGTTAATTAGCCAGGTTGTAACAATTGAATAATGAACAATTATATTTGCAAAACTCTTGTGCCGATGGTTCGCCTTAAAAAGCCTGAAATCCCGGAAAAAATCAGGTTCCCTAGTGATTCCGGGAGTAGAGTTATTAATTTGTTAATTAGCCAGGTTGCAACTATTGGAAAATAAACAATGAGGTGCAACAATCTTGTGCCGATGGTTCTCCCCATGTTCCCAGAGTTATTGCAAAAAAAATCTGGTTCTCTAACGATTCCGGGAGTAGAGTTATTAATTTGTTAATTAGCGAGGTTGCAACAATCGAACAATAAAGAATTATATTTGCAAAATTCTTGTGCCGATGGTTTGCCTTAATAAGCCAGAAACCCTGGAAAAAATTCCGGTTCTCTGGTGATTTTGGGGGTGGAGTTTTTAATTTGTTAATTAGCCCAGTTACAATTTAGCAATACATAATAAAACTAACACCAAAGTAATAAAGAGGGACCTCGAAAACCCCCGAGAGAACATTTTTCAGACATTTTCGTTGAATCGTGTGTGACATTTGCCATATGTTCAACAAAAATGGGTCATTTGTTAAATAAACAATTAAAAATTTGGGAGCGTACAGAGGTTAGATGTACCTTTTGTTATAAAAAATTCCCTGAACATTTTGCAAAAAACCGCATCTCAATCGGATTTCTCCGCAAAAAGTTGTATATTTTCACATTTTTCATGCTAATTTGACGCGACTGAAACAGTTACAATGAAACTGCATACGAGCGACTACACTTTTAAGTGATGCTACTTCTATTTTATATGCTCAACGGATATTTAACGATCCTAGAATTCGCAAAGATTTAGCATACATACATTTTAATTATTCACGGATACCGTCAGTTATTCGCCGTCTTGAAGCAACAGTGACAGCATCAGGATATTCAACAAATATCTGTATACAGTATAGTAGATCTTTTTTATGGCAAACAATTAGACTTTTCTCAACCCACCCTAAATGTGCCATCTATGAAAAATTATATATAATTTAAATATGCCCGGTATCGCTGTGGACGTTGAATACACGTTTTCGAAATAGAAATGGATAGCGCCACCAACCGTTAAAACAATGTCCCAGTTATCAAATTGTGGTTGGTTAAAAAAATAACTACCACTCGGACATTAACATTTAACTTAACAAATATTAAAAATTAATTCTAACAAGCATCTAACAGTTTCAGAAAAAAATAGCTATTTTGCCCTTTACACTGTTTTAAATAATAAAATTAAATATTTAATTACTAGTGGTTTTACATATGGCTTTAAGCCTCAAAAAAACAATAACATTATAATGACTAAAACGTAACGATGGTTGCAGATGTTCAATATGGCTCAAAGCCGCAAAAACAAAAAATTCTTATCTAAAGAAAATCTGTCTGTCGAATAAATTAAATAATCATAAGGAAAATTTGAGTGTTTCTACTGTGTCAATCTCACCAAACAGAAGCAACCTTGTCTCTATCCTTGAATGTTAGTTCTGCCTCGGCCACCATCAATTGCTTCCGTAGCCCTCGGAAGAAATTTTGACCTCCACTATCAGCTGCCTTATTGGCTTATTGGTTCCTCAGAGACACCCAAAGTCCAATTTGAACCAGTTTGACTAATGTATGCCCAGCATTAAAACTCCAAAAATCTCGTGGTTTTGGAGTTATCGAGTCGCGCTATAGATGTGCTTGACCCGCGTGCCAGCTGCAGAGCAAAAGCTTAGCGTATCCGTTCCCTTGAACAGGTGACCTATCGTGTCAACTTAAATGAAATCGTTATTACCAATCTTAAAATTTACATATTTATGTGATCCGTACTGAACTGATTGTAAATAAACAAATAGATAATTAACTTGACACGTGTGTGAAATAAATTATGATTACCTAAACTACCTAAATGAACCAATAAAATTTAATGTTAATAAATTATTTTTAACCTATATTTCTGATACTGATATAATCGCTGATAGAGACAAAATGCCTGCCGCTTAAGGTGATCTGTAACATGAAATATTTTTAAATATAATTCCCAAAACAATATCTATAATTTACAGTAATTATCATAAATAATATTTTACACTGCAGATTATTCGTTCCATGTAAAAATGAACGTTACAAGCTATATTATCATATCTTTTTAAAACACCCTATATAGAATATAGATGGAACATAAAAGAAAAACTATCGAATCTTTGTTATCAAAATAATTATTTCATAGTAATAATAATAATACTTTATTGCCCAGTACAAGACCAATAATAGAACATATATATATATATATATATATATATATGTATGTATGTATGTATAAAAATATAATAAATTTCATAGAATGATAAGAACAGAAGTGTTTGTTGTATCTTAGAGATGCCATATTAAGATGTTGCTAAAATAGAAAAAGGTAGGTATTAAAATATTGCTTCATAAAGTCTCATTAGAAGTGAATGTTGATAGCAAGCTTATACACTTTTTTACTGTATTAGAAAGATATTTTAAGCCAATATAAATCAAATCTCCTACAATTCCTATCAATGAAGTCATATCTGGCTCTCTGATACCAAACATCTAGGTATGCTAATGAACAATTCCACAGACAAAGTTCTATTCAATAATTATCTAAAGAAATTAATCTATCTAAATTTACTAACCTGGTTTAATGAAAACACCCTATAAATATCTAACTTCACTTTTGACAGTGGGAACTCGAAAATTCAACCACAATAGATGAGATCTGACCTATTTCTGCATATTTAGGATTGCTTCTTCAGGTGGCATCCTTTAATTATTATATAAATTAAAATTATTTAAAATTAAATATCGACAATGTCGATAGTAGAAGTGTTGCCTGTCAATGAATTTTAAATTAAATATGACAAATACCTACTTAAATAATGTCTTGGTGTAGAATGATGTGTTCAGATAATTTCATTGTGAGATGAAAGAATGTAGCAGATATGCGTATTGTTGAGGAAGAGATTGAAACATAAGGAACTGAAGTTTATGAAATTAATCTCAATGCAGATTAGATAACGAAAAAATGGAAAACAAGAAGGAGACTTGATCATCTATTTATTTAGTGATATGGAAATATTTGCTTTTTTTATCTGATGTTGAAACTGATATCTCTTAAAAATTGAATTGCAAATAAACCGTCTGCCTGTTTGTTTGAAAATACGTTACACTTTAAGAGACATATAAAAAATATTCAACTTGCAAACACGGAATTCCAGGAAACAACTACTCTGCGGATTAAAACCCCGACGAGTATTGAATTACACCTGGAAAACTTATAGAAAACAGCTAAAACCACTCGTTAGCATCGATCTGATTAACTCTCATCAGTATGCCACAGGTGAGGTAACCTACATCTTCTTCAAAGCTACATCTCACGGCGAATAGCCTAGATGTAGCTTTGCTTCTTCGCGTTAGAACAGCTAAGGTTATTCGTTGGTTACCTCACCCATGACATAATGATGATAATAAGCTCGAAATCGGTATATGTCTGGTGGGCTGTTAACGAATACTTTAGCTGTTTGCTATAGGTTTTACAGGTGTAATTCAATCCTGGTCTGGGCATTAGTCCGAAAAGTAGTTGTTTCCTGGAATTGCGTGTTTGTAACATATCGTTATCGCCGAATCGCGATAGAGGTCACTAGCTTTCAATGATTTCTACTGCGCTGTAGAACGGTTCGTGTCTGCGATTTGTTGGCCCGGTGGAGTAGCGAATGGCCACTAGATGAGCTTTGCTACTTCGCGTTAATATTCAACTTGTCTAAGATTAAGATCTGTTCATATTCATAAATAAAATAATAAAAGAAATTTACTGTGTACAACAGTTTATGTTATATATTGTGCATCGCAAACACAAATTGGAAAAGAACTGAAATACGCATGGATATGTGATCCGCCTATTGTAATTTATTATAAAGAAGGATTGTATTTAATTATAAGGAAGGGTTTTGGAAAACCTCGTTCATGACATTTATTGAAAAAATACAATGTTAATTAAAATATTCGGTTCCTATTATTACTTATGTACTTCAATTATTGTCAATATTTAAAAAATATATATCACCTCTCTTGTCAAACACTCAATTTCCATTAAATTATATGACCCAATGTCTCAAAAACTCTATTAACATTATAAAAAAATGTATATGATAAAGAATCTACCATTAAAGTTGATCATCATTTTACACTCGGTATAACGAAGTAGTCAATCTAACGATATTATTATGAAGATATTTTAACATCACAGGTTATTTTAGTGGTCATCAGTACCTATTATTATTATTATTTAATGCTGACATTTAATTGTTATGATCGTAAACAAAATACAGAAATAAATACACAGACTTGGCAGTGGCAGCGGCCTACTAAGAATTTATACACCATATTTCTTACATTATTTGAAAAACCTAATGAAAACAATGCTCTCATACATACATTTTCTGATAGTCCCCCATTTCCTTGAATATAATTCATGAGCTAGTGATGTGATTCAACAGAAAATTAGTAAATCTTTATCTTTTGTAGATTTATTCCTGTCGACCATTTTTTTAGGTTTGAATTCAGTTAAGCAAGCAGGACAATATAAAGATTAACACTTTTTCAATTTGATTATCTGGAGAAAATAATTGGTATATCATTAGTCTAGGTTATTTAAACTATTGAGCTTCTGATTTTTTTCAGGTTTATATTGTGTTATTTCTTTATATAACAATTATAGTAATTCACTTATACTTATTCAGCTTTAACATTAGTTATCCTCATTAATAAGGTGCTATGTTAGATATGATATCTGGTCAAGTTTTTTAAAAAGCTAATAAGCTTTTGAAAGGTTATTTCAGGTTTATATCATGTTATTTCTGTGTACAGGGTACCCGGAAACTCCGATCCACTCCAGAAAATTTAAGGGGTGATATTACTGAAAAAAAAAATGTATCAAGGTCATGTAACATTTTTTCACATAGTTAATATTAACGGAGCTACGTTTAGATGTTTTTTTTGCTAAAACTTTTTTAATACTTTAACGACTTTTTTCAAATCTGGCACACTTGTTTCTTTTATAGAGACGCAGTTTCAGGCAGAATATTTCTAAAATTGAAATGATCATAACATTTTTTTAATTTTATTAAGATTTTGATGGCATTACTTTAAAAAATAAAAGTTTATCTAAAAATTTAATGCTCAGGTTTGAAGTCGAGGAAACAAAACAACCGCGAGAAAATGGGCATTTAAATTTTTTGTACATACCTATGAATCTCATTTCTTTTACGATTAAGCCAAGTATAATATATATTGAATGATAGTTGTCATGTTACTTTGACGGTAATTTCAAACCTTATATGCTTCGTTCATACAAGATAAAAACAGAAATATAACCTTTTATGAGATGATATTTAAATAATTTATTCTAACTTTGGTAGAACAATTTCCGGACTGGTCGTCACGTCGTCAGTTCAGCTTCCTTGGCGTTTAACATATCGTTATCTTCCTCAGAAGTAAATTTGAAACTTTACTTTAACCTTATCATATGTCTCTAGAAACGTAATTTTATTTTGTATATTATATCTTGTGTTGTTTACACTGTTGAACAAATAGGTACATTTTATAAATAAATATGATTTTTACGATATTTTACAAATTCCTCTAGATATCTTAAAGTATATATTTTCGCCGTCTATACAGGGACCAATAGTGTGTGGACGGAAGATTGTGGTTATACTGATAGATATTTTTAAAATCTGATGTTGGTGGGGGGTGGCGGGTAGTAAGAGCTACAAACTCAAAATATTTTTACTGAAATTCCTAGACATATACAGGGTGATTCATATTAAAATTGCATTTTTTAAGTGGAACCCCCTATATATTATTATATAGTTGGATTACTCGGTCAATTCTAGTATGACTTCATGTACCATACTTGGTGCCTAAGACGTACCGTTTAGACGTTATTCCATATTTTGTCAAAAAGTTGATGTCTAGAAACAGCTGAATATCAGAGGTGGGCGGCAACATAGGAGACTGTGATTGGGGGAAATTATTGACCACCCTCCATACTACCAAGAGCTAGAAAGTCAATTATGAACTCTGTTCGTTATGGCTGATATCTTCGCTCTAATTTTGAAAACTTCAATCATGGATAACTTGATTTTTTTTTAAATAGAACCCTCATATTGTTTTCATGTCACCAGATAACACATTTCATTACCTTTCACCCGATATAAAGTTATCTTTGTTTATCTCTAATACTTTTGTTCTAATCCACAATTACTTTTTACTATGATGGATTTATGTACACCAATTAATTTAAACTAAATTGAAAAATAAATAAATAAATAAATAAATATGATGAGAATTTATACATACGAATTAATAATTAATTGTGACTTGCTTAATAATGACTTATGTTTATTTAGTTTAATTCAATTGGTCTCCATAATATCACTTTTAGTTTTTTTCGAGCACTCGGGAGTAAAGTTGTCCATGGAAAACAAACAGTAGGTTTCATTATAATTATTAATCAAATACCAACACAAATAAATGAACAAGAATTACAAAAAACTTCATAAAAACTACAGTACTTTAGTAAATAAACAGTAAATAACAACATAACTTCAAAGTAAATGTTCAAAGTGACGACCTTCTTATTGAATACGAATGTGAATTCTTCGGCGAAAAGAATCTTGAACTTTCATTAACATTTCTGAGGTGATAGTTGTAAGAACATTTCTAATTCTGATTTTCATATTTCAGCTGTCGTTGGTTGTTCAATATACACTTTTCCCTTGTAATGACATGTGTTATCTGATGACGTGAAAAAAATATGTAGGTTCCATTTAAAAAAATCAAGTTATTCATGATTGAAGTTTTCAAAATTAGAGCCACGGTATCAGCCTTAACAAACACAGTTCATAATTGACTTTCTAGCTCTTGGTAGTACGGAGGGTGGTCAATAATTTCCCCCAATCACAGCCTCCTATGTTGCCGTCCACCTCTGATATTCAACTGTTTCTAGACATCAACTTTTTGACAAAATATCGAATAACGCCCAAACGGTATGTTTTAGGCGCCAAGTATGG
Source organism: Monochamus alternatus (assembly GCA_037114965.1). Lineage (NCBI taxonomy): Eukaryota > Metazoa > Arthropoda > Insecta > Coleoptera > Cerambycidae > Monochamus > Monochamus alternatus. Next base: position 39,110,616 of record CM073435.1, read on the forward strand.
CACATAAAGCCACACTGGAATTGACCGAGGAATCCAAATATGCAATAATATACAGGGCGTCCATTTCAAAAATTTAATTTGAATCATTCTGTATATGTCTAGGAATTCCAGAAAAAATATTTTTAGTTTGTAGCTCTTACTTTCAAATGTCATTTGTTTTCGAGTAATGACGTCATCGAGTTTTTTTAAATGGCAACACATTTTGTTCCTTGATTCTGAAAGATCGTTTAATTCTCTATCAGACAGTACTACAATTTTGCCCTCTTACATAGGAAAGTTTTCGAGTAAATGACGATTGAATGTTAGAAAACGTAAATTTTATCCATAAAAAAGTAACAATTCTGAGGTATGTAATATAAAATACAATTGATTAAATTTTATACTTAAATTAAATGTTCGAATTGCCATCCACCAACTTCTTGACAATGCGCAAGTCTGTGAAGAAATTCTTCTTGCACATTATGAATAATTTCTGGGGTAACTCTGCGTATTTCGTCCCGAATGCGATTTTGAAGTTCTTCTAAATTACGTGGTTTATTAATGTACACTTTTGACTTCAAGTATCCCCATAAAAATAGTCAAGAGGTGTAAGATCTGGCTATCTTCCAGGCCATTATATCGGTCCGCCTCTGCCGATCCACCTCCCAGGAAAACAGTTGTCCAAAAAATCTCGTACCGGGCACGCATAGTGCGGAGGTGCACCGTCTTGCTGAAACCGTATGGTATCGTCAGGAATATCAGGGTCATTATCGTTAGGAAAAATTACTGCAAGGGCCGGGACAAGGTCATTTTCTAGAAACTCTAAATATCTTTGTCCTGTAAGCGTTCCTTCAAAGAAGAAAGACCCTACTATTCTGTCGTCAACTATTCCAGCCCACACATTTAATTTCTGAGGGTGTTGGGTATGTGTCTCTGTCATCCAATGAGGATTTTCCCGACTCCAATATCTGCAAGTTTGACGATTTACTGTACCATTCAGACAAAATTGGCCTCATCTGATAAAAGTATTTGCCGGTGTAAATTTCTATTTCCTTGACATAAATCCATTAGAATTTCGCAAAAGTGTAAGCGGCGATCGGGATCATCTTCATTGAGTTCCTGCACAAGTTGAATTTTGTAGGGATGATATTTTTTCTTCCTCAAAATACGTAGCACTGTGCTCTGACTAGTGTCATTGTTTAATGCAACCAATCGTGAAGAATTATGAGGATTATCCACCATACTTATCAAAATGTTCTGTTTCTGATTTTCATTAATGCTTGGACGTCCAGGTTTTGGAATATTTATAACATTGCCAGTTTCTCTAAATTTAGACTCTACCTTACTGACTGTTGATTGGCTGATAGGTCGATCTGGATATTTTTCATTAAATAAATCGCAAACTTCCTGCTGAGTTCTAGTCATATTCCCGCATTCGATAAGAATTAAAATTTCAATTCTTTGAGTAACAGTTAAATGTACCATAATACTTTAAATTGAATAATAATTTCTTCTTCGCTTACAATACTTATTAGAAAGTCGGTGTGACAATGACACTTTGCAAAGATTTTCACCTACGTGATCCATAAAAGAACTATGGAATTCGAAAAACTAAACTTGATAACGTTTTTGCTTTATTTTAATTGACTTACGTTTTCTAACATTCAATCGTCATTTACTCGAAAACTTTCCTATGTAAGAGGGCAAAATTTTAGTACTGTCTGATAGAGAATTAAACGATCTTTCAGAATCAAGGAAAAAAATATGGTGTTGCCATTTAAAAAAAAAAAATCGATGACGTCATTACTCGAAAACAAATGACATTTGAAAATCGCATTTTACGCTAAAATATATATTTTTTAAATTAAAAATCGACCTGTTCGAGGATTTTTCCTAAAAATTAATTGTTTCGTTTTTATTGAATTTATTCCATACTTTTGGCGCATACTGTATGTAAAATAAAGATTTCTTCTTTCTCTAACTTACAAGACATCATATTTTCTTCTACTTACTGTTACCTACGTGTGTTGTTTACGTCTACTGACTATTTAATGAATATTCAGACGTAGGTACATTAGTATTTCTACGAAGTGTCAGATTTATAACGGACCATATTTTTCTATTCAAAATCTTTAAATAAATTTGGCTTGGTTTTAAGAATATTTTTTAAGCTTCGCTTTTTTTTCTAGGAAAACTTACGAGAGGTCAACTTACTCATTGGACCAAGTATTGCAACGTGTAGTCAAGGAAATGCTAAACGATACAAAAGGTAAGTAAAATATCAATCGATCAACGCGGTACAAAACAACATTCAATTAATAAAAAAAACATATTGCATAATCTTAAAAAAAACTTTACAAATAATGTAGAAAATATTGAAAATATATTGCATATGTCTTCTCATGTGGTAAATTATTTTTGTTTAAATAATTATATCAATAAATAACGGAAGCCAATTAACTTGTTTTTTTTTTTAATGTGGTCTAGTGGAGTTATTTTTAAGAAATTTTTGTGGTGATCACAGACGTGGCAGAAAATTAAGCAGTTAATGATGACCTTGAAGGGATTTGCAAAAGTTGTTTGTAGATTGTTATTGACAAGACATATTTGAAGTTTATGTTCATAGAACCAACAAATAAATGAAACAGAACGCTCGTTTAATAATTATTAATACAATTTTATACAGTGTGTCTCTAATAATAGCTTTATTGAGTTTATTGGTTACTTAAAATTGTTTTTTCTTAAAATGTTCATTGTTTGATCATTATAATTACAATAAAAGAGCTTTGTTACAATTCTTAAAAACAGTTTTATTCGAACTTACAAATTTTAAAATATCTAGTAAAACTTAAGGTCAACTGGACTAAGTTCCGCTAAGTACACTATAATCGTATGACTTCCCTTACCCTTACATCTTCCATCTATGCCTGCTTTGTATCTCTTATCGCCTTATTCTATTTGAATGTAGTGGTTACTTTAACTTGAAATGCACATTCTTAGTTTTAAATTTACAAAGTTATTATCACTTATTATCAGAAAAAGATTGTATGCACTAGATTTTTTTCTAAGAAAATTAGTGCAATTGTATTGAAATCGAATCATTCTTACAAGGTTGTTTTGAAACTTTCAAGATACCTAAAGATGCCTCTTAAGCGGTGGAAACTCGGGATCAAACTAGATTATTTGGATAAAATTCAATTAGACGACAAAATGCATCCTTAATGAGTTATAGTTCCTTTAAAATTGAAATAAAAAAGTAAAGATACATATTTCTCCGAAATGCCTGAAGATGTTTTTTTTTTTAACTGACACATTTGCTATCCTTTAGTGATATATTTTGGAATCTAGGCAAGTAAGGCTCAAATAATCTATGTTGTATTGTGGTTTCATCTGTGTAAGTTTGGGTTAAAAGCAGTATGGAACCCGTATTAACTTTTTTGTTTAATATCAGTCTTATCAACAAATTTCAAGAGAAAATAAAAATTTTACAATTAAATTTTAAGTCCACGGATACTGTACAAGCCATTAACATCTGAAGTATATACAAAAAGAAGGTGAAACTCAAGAGCAGTTACCCCTATTAGTACATTACCCCTATAACACAGCCCCACAAGAAAAAAAAAGTTCATACACAAGAGAGTGACATATGTATTCCCATGTATTTTTCGACGCTGAATCCGATCCTGAGCTAATAATTGGGCCTACACGTCTGGAATGGGCCCCAGGGGCCGAAAATGGCCTGAAATGCGGTTCCCGGGATAAGGCGAAGTCGACGCTGAATTTTGGAGCTAAAGCCGGATTTGTGCTCGAAAAGTTTTTTGGCCAACTGAAATTCCGGGTTTGGGTCCGGGAAAATGACCCCTTGGGGCGAGAAAATCCTGTTTTGGACGTCCCGGTCTCGACTGGTATTTTCGTGTGTTTTTCAATTCTGGACCTGAGATTGGGTGTGAAAAGTTTTTGGTCAGCTGAAATTCCCAGTTTGGGTCCGGGAAAATGGCCCATTGGGGCCGGAAAATCATATTTCGTCCGTACCAGTCGCAAAAGTGGAATTTTCATGTATTTTTCAATTCTGGTCCTTAGAGTATGCTCAAAAAGTTTTTGGACAGCTGAAATTCCCAGTTTGGGTCCGGGAAAATGGCCCATTGGGGCCGGAAAATCATATTTCGGACGTACCAATCGCAACAGTGGGATTTTTATGTACTAATTCCTTTGGCTTAGACTGTGCTTGACAGATTTATGGCCATGTGAAATTCCCTGTTCGGGACCGGAAAAATGACCCTTAGGGGCCGGAAAATCGTGTTTTGTATGTCTCAGTTGAGACATTGGTATTTTCATGTACTTTTACATGAGTTCCGAAATTTAAAAGTACATGAAAATATCATCATTTCCCGTCCCAAGAGGTCATTTTCCCGGACCCAAACCCGGAATTTCAGTTGGCCATAAACTTTTCGAGCACAAATCCGGCTTTAGCTCCAAAATTCAGCGTTGACTTCGCCTTATCCCGGGAACCGCATTTCAGGCCATTTTCGGCCCTTCCAGACGTGTAGGCCCAATTCTGAGCTCAGGATCGAATTCAGCGTCGAAAAATAAATGGGAATACATATGTCACTCTCTTGTATATAAACATTTTTTTTTGTGGAGCTGTGTAATCAATGTTTAAGTGGTATTTATTCACTTCAAAACATGGTTATTTGTTATTATTAGACATGTGATAAATTTGAAAAAAATATCTACACTAATTTGTATATTTACTTGTTTAATTTCAACTTTAGGAGTTGGTATTTTAGAAACACCCCGTATAATCACATCTTCCCACTATTGAAAATTCTAGTTTACCAGATCCACAAGGATTATGGGAAAATAAATCAATTACCGCATATACTATGCGTTTCATAGTGTAGATATACCAAGTTTTGAAAGACCTCTGATCACATAAAATATATTTTATTAAGAAAAGTTGAAGAAGATTCATTTTTTGTGACAACATTTTTAAACTTATACTTGTCCGTCGTCGTCACTTGTAACGGATTAAATCTATTGGATATCTTATTACTTCTGGAGTATCCCAGGGCTCTAATCTGGGTCTTCTTCTATTTTATATTTTTATTAATGACATTACAGTTCACCTGTCTATATCTGAATCTATGCTGATGGCTTAATGATCTTTTCTTCGATTTCAAATGACGATGTTTGTGTAAATATTCAAGATGCTTGGCGGGATTGAAAAAACAATTTACATTAAAATACTTTTAAGTAAAAGTTAAGTTAAAACAAAGCTCATTCTATTTAGTTCTGTAATTGGTGATTCTCAAATAATATATAAGAAAAAAAAGCACATATGGTTTATCTGACATCTTTGTCTGATATCTTTCGGTTGTATCACCAATAAAAGTCTGTGAATATTTAATTTTAATGACATTTATATCATTTTTTAGTATTTTTCGTAGTGCACTTTTTTAGAGATCAACTAATAAACCACGTATTTAATATTTAAACAATTGCATACATTTGTAGGTAATTCTGTTATCAATTAGCACAGTAATTAGTAATGGTTATAGGGTTCGAAATGAATAAATTTAAATTTGTTTAATTGGATATTTTGTAAACATAAAGCTTACTTGCATCAGCGGCTATGGTTTAATTAAACTGCACCTAAATTAAACAATTTCACGGTTTATGATCACCCTTTCTCACCAACTCATATTTTAATGGGACAATAAAAACACGATTAGTTTAGAACTATTTTTTTAACAGCTGGTTTATGAATTTTGACTCAATGCTCGTGTCAAAGAAACAAACTGAATAATCTTCGTTGTAAGATCATACGCTCAAAATATTATTAAGGAATTTATCAAATATTTTGATAGAAAACGCATAATCAACAATATTGGCAGATACTTTATAAACTGAGCATCTCGCTTGGCTAATTTAATTGAAAAAGAAACCAAAATAGCGTTTTTTTGTTTGGATGGTTTATCAGCTATCCAATTTAGTCTTGGAGGAATAAAAACAATCATTCAGTAACACAAAAAACCAATTTTTTGGATTAGTGAACAAATTTTGACAGTTCTGTTGTCAGTTGTAACTATACAGTTTTGTATTTAATATTTTAAATACTTAATCTTTCATTAAATATTAGTAAGGTTTACTCTTAATGAAAAGTGGATATGCTACTCGTCTCTGGAGAAGCAAGCAGAAACTAATATTTGGCAAGGAGAATCTAAGCTGACTGATATCCAGAGAGAGAGAGAGTAACGCCAGATCATAAAGGGCCCCATACACGGGACGATTGATCTTTCGAATCCGTCGTTTCAGACCAATCGAAACGGCGAATCGATAGTGTAGGTCAAGATCGTTAATGATTTACTTGATCGAAGACGATATCAATCATGCAATCGTGAATATCGTAACGATGAATCGAAGTGTATGGCTGTATAGCGAACGATTCGATTTCGTTTTCCATTTTAGTATTATTGTAGGGCACGTATATAATTATTTGCGCACGTCTTTATCCTTCCGTTTCAAAACAAGTAACTGATCGATCGTAACGACCAATCCTTTCGTGTGTGAGTGGTGAGTTTTGAGCACTAAATCATCACGATATCCTTTCAGATTGATAGTAAAGACGGATCGTTCCGGTGGTGTATGAGGTACTTAAGACGTTTACACCATTGGAATGAATATGAAATAATGAAGATGCTGTTTCAAGCAAGAAAGTATAAAAACATAAAAAGCAATATAGCATGTGATGAGAATGTTGCTAATATTATTGGCTATATTGAGGAAAATCCACAAAATTCAATTCGATAAGCTTTGGCTGCTCTTCGTATTTCTAAATCGACGATCCAGAGAGTGTTAAAAAGTATTCGCTTTCATGATTACGAAATACAAAATGTGCAAATGCTAACAAATGACGACTGTCATCGAAGGTTAAATTTTATTACTCAAATGATGGTAACTGCTGAAGATGAAAACAACTTCTAAAATCATATCCTTTGGATCGATGAAAGTAAATTCTTAAGTAATGGTATACCAAATCGTCTAAACTCCCACTACTGGGTTGATGAAAATTCGCATAGATTAAATGAAGTTCAAAATCAAGGGTGTTTTGGAATAAATGTGCGATGTGGCATAGTTGGACGGCATTTAGGTCCTTATTGTTTTGAAGAAACTCTCACAGGTGAAAGGTTTCAACAGTTCTTAGATAGATAACTTGCAGGTTTGTTGGAGAATATTCCATTACAAATTAGAAAACATTTATGGTAGCAATTATATGGTGCAGATAATCATAGTTCTGTAATTCTAAGAAATTATTTGAACCCTCACTTTCCAAATTGGATAGCACCTAATGTTTCAGTGCGGTGGCCACCCAGATCATCAGACTTAATCCCTCCAGATTATTTTCTCTTCGACCAGTTGAAATAAAATATAAGAGCAGTGTGTGAGACATTGATAGGAGATGTAATACAAAAAGCCACATAACATAATCTTTTTAAAAGGTTTAATTATTGTTTGGATAACAATGGAACACAAATTCTCTGTAATTATTTGTAAGAATGTGTTTGTTCTTTATTTTTGTTACACTGTTACTGTTACTAAATATTATTTATAGTCAATTTATAATACAATAATTTATTTTTCATACATATTTCAGCCAATGTTGTGATGCACCGTCATAACACGTTCTTTTTCTGACGCTCGTGGGGGTCTATTGAAAGTGCTCCAACAGAAAAAAAATACAGGCGATATAAGCATAAGAAGTTTATTATAACTTTGTTGGTATACAGGGTATAATAAACAACCTAAATATAAAAAATATATTAGTAATTGTTTTACTAATGCAAAATTAAACATATTACTGTAATTTTCCTATCAATTACACATAAATCTGCTGTCACCTTAAAGCAATTTACACATGTGTAGAATATTAAGTTGTTACCTCGATTCATTCACTGTTTTATGTACAACGGATATCTTTCTCACATCAGAACAAATTATTTTTTATATATTCTTATATATTAAAATCCGTTGTTTTTTCTCGCTCCCTCCGGAGGGGTCGAAAAGTGGCGTTTTGCCGCCACAAAGGCTTTTGAGGCGAGCCGCGCAGCGGCGAGCACGAGGGCGCGAAGCCCGGTCGGGTCCTTCGGTTGTCCGGTAGGCGTATTTTGACGAGTTCTTTTTACTCTTTTCCGGGCGAATTTTGCGTTTTTCCGGAGGTCCGCGGACGCCGGTTTGCGATTTTCGCGAGGAAACGCGACAAAAGTGAGATGGATATAGCGCGGGCGGAGCTTATCGGCAGGGAATCGGAGAAACGTCAGTTGTTCAGTGCGAAATATATTTAGACGTCAAACTATTTCGGATTCGATATTTTCGTATTTTCCCGCATTCCTTTTCACAAAGCCATATCGAAACGTAAACTTTGAACCTTCTACAATGTGTCGCGTACCTCAGATCTGGGTGTAAAATTCGATTTTATAGCGAAAATAGTGAAAATATGCGTCCACGCACGTTTGTCCGGCGATCGGCCTTCAGAAACGTCAAACTTCGAGCCCGACGGTGCGATGCGGTGACATCTCCCAAGAAAACGTAAGAAATTTCGCTAAATGGGCCGATCGGAGGCCCGCAAAGGTCAGAAAAGGTAAATTTAAAGTCTCTAGATACTCTCTGTTATGCGAGCGCTGGGTTTTGAGTTCGTTTTTAGATGGCAATGTGCAAAAATAACAACTAAGACGAGAACGAAAAGTTAGGCGAATGGCCGACATCACAAAAATTTCAAAACGATTACATTCTCCAAAGTAAGTACCCCTTTATTTCCATAAAACCATATCGAAACGTAAACTTTGAACCTTCTACAATATCCCGCGTGCCTCAGATCTGGGTTGAAAATTCGATTTTATAGTGAAAATAGCGAAAATTCTCACGCCCTTCAGAAACGTCAAACGGCGACTGGGTGACAGTTCAGATTAAAACAGGAAATTTCGCTAAATGAGCCGATCGGAGCCCCCCGAAGGCCGAAAACGGTAAATTTGAAGTCTCTAGATACTCTCTGTTATGCGAGCGCTGGGTTTTGATGTCGTTTTTGTATCGAAATTTGCATAAATCCGCACCCAGACGGAGTAACAGTGACGTCAGCAATGTGGCGCTCTTCAAATTTTTCGAGGCGCTTCACGTATATACAGTGCGACTCAAAAAAGCTCGATGTACGGGGTGTTCCGATAAAAATTGACGAGAAAAAAATAAAAATTACAGGTTCGAGGAAATTTTCGGTTTTTTCGCTTCGGAGGGGTCGTCTGACGTGCGAAAGACCGTTTTATATACAAAGTGTTGGAAAAATGTCGAACGCTAAAAAAATGTCAAAATTAAGGGAACTGAAATTTTTTTTTTTACGAAATTTCAGTCAGGGGTCTCTTGCCGCACTACTTATCGAAAAAAATACGGGGTGTTTAAAAAAACCGAACCCTTATCTAAAAATCCTCAAAATTCGTGGATTTAAAAATTCTTTTTTTTTTCTGAAACTCTTCGTGATAGTCTGCAGAAAAACTATACTAATAAAAAATACAGGGGGTTTAAAAAAACCGAACCATTCTCTTGAAATCCTCAAATTTCGTGGAATTAAAAATTTTTTTTGTAAACACTTTTTGCAATAGGCTGTTGAAAAATATATATATACTAATGAAAATATCCAGTGTTTAAGAGAACCGAACCATTCTCTAAAAATCCTCACAATTCGTGGAATTAATATTTCTTTTTGTAGACACCTTTCACAATAGGCTGTAAAAAAACTGTAATAATGAAAAAATACAGGGTGTTTAACAAAACCAAACCATTCTCTAAAAATCCTCACAATTCATGGAATATTTTTTAATGAAACTTTTCACAATGGTAAGAAAACTTTACTAATTAAAAAACTACTGGGTGTTTACAAAAAACCGAACCATTCCCTAAAAATTCTCAAAATACATGGAATTAATATTTGATTGTTATGACACCTTTCACAATAGGCTGCAAAAAAACTACCCTTATTAAAAAAATGCAGGGTGTTTTACAAAACCGATCCATTTTCTAATAATCCTCAATATTCATGGAATTAAATTTTTTTTTATGAAACTTTTCGCAATAGTCTGCAAAAAGACTATACTAATGAACAAATACTGGGTGTTTAAAAAAACCGAACCATTCTCTAAATATCCTCAAAATTCGTGGAATTAATATTTCTTTTTTAGACACCTTTCACAATAGGCTGTAAAAAAAACTGTAATAATGAAAAAATACTGGGTGTTTAAAAATACCGAACCATTCTCTTGATATCCTCGAAATTCATGGAATTAAAAAAAATTTTTTACAAAAGTTTTCACAAAAGGCTGCAAAAAACTACCCTACTGAAAAAATACAGGATGTTTAAAACATACGAACCATTCCCTAAAAATCATCAAAATTTAAGGAATTAATATAGTTTTTTTGTAGACACCATTCACAATAGATTGTAAAAAAACTGTAATAATGAAATAATACAGGGTGTTTAAAAAAACCGAACCATTGTCTAATAATCCTCAAAATTCATGGAATTAATTTTTTTTATGAAACTTATCGCAATAGTCTGCAGAAAAATCATACTAATGAAAAAATACTGGGTGTTTAAAAAAACCGAACCATTCTCTTGAAATCCTCAAAATACATGGAATTAAACTTTTTTTTATAAAACTTATCGCAATAGTCTGCAGAAAAACTATACTAATTAAAAAATACTGAATGTTTAAAAAAATCGAATCATTCTAAAAATCCTTAAAAGCTGGAATTGAAAATTCTTTTTTGATTTGTGATGAAATTTTTTACAATAGTTTGTAAGAAAACTATAAAAAATACATACTTTGGTATTATTATGTGTATATAAACACATACTTATGAAAAAATACAGGGTGTAAAATAAAGAACCATTCTCTAGATCCACAAAATTTATGGAATTTAAATTTTTTTATGAAACTTTTCACGATTGTAAAAAAGTTATACTAATGAGCAAATACAGGGTGTTTAACAAAACCAAACCATTCTCTAAAAGTCCTCAAAATTCCTGGAATTGAAATTTTCTTTTTATGAAACTTTTTGCAATGTTCTGTAGGAAAAATATACTAATGACAAAATACTGGGTGTTTAAAAAAACCGAACCATTCTCTACTGCTGATCTGCATCTACGATAATTGATAAAAGATAGATAATTTGAGAAGTGTTAAATAATAGAACAGATCATACTGCTGATCTGCACCTACGACAATTGATAGTGATAAAAATACAAGAGTGCATAATATTATAAACAAAAATTTTAAGAAGTGTTAAATGAAAGAACAGATCATACTGCTGATCTGCGCCTACGATAATTGATAAAAAACAGAAAAGCATAGCTAATGTATTTAACAATTTTGAGAAATGTTAAATAAAAGAACAGATCATACTGCTGATCTGCACCTACGACAATTGATAGTCATAAAAATACAAGAGTGCATAATATTATAAACAAAAATTTTAAGAAGTGTTAAACGAAAGAACAGATCATACTGCTGATCTGCGCCTACGATAATTGATAAAAAACAGAAAAGCATAACTAATGTATTTAACAATTTTGAGAAATGTTAAATAAAAGAACAGATCATACTGCTGATCTGCACCTACGACAATTGATAGTGATAAAAATACAAGAGTGCATAATATTATAACAAAAAATTTTAAAATGTATTAAATTAAAGAACAGATCATACTGCTGATAATTGAAACTGTCATGGAAGTATAATACTCCTTTGATGAAACTTTTAACAATGGTCTATATGGAAACTATTTTAATGAGAACTATACAGGGTGTTTAAAAAAACCGAACCATTCTCAAATAATCTTCAAAATTCATGGATTTAAAAATTTCTTTTTCTGAAACTCTTCGCAATGGTCTGCAGAAAAACCATACTAATGAAAATATCCGGTGTCCACCATCCCAAGAAAGGTCAAGTCGGCGATAGCCGACTTGCCACCTTTCTAGTGCATATATAATATACGTAAATATAAGACGTGTTACCTTGGCTTCTAAGTACATTCATTTGTTACCTATTGGCATTAAAAATGGAAGTGGTGGCTGTCCTTAAGCTAAATATAATGACGGAATGAAAGAATTGTGATTTATGATTATGTAGAATTGCAGGAAATCTTTTAACCCAATTTAAGTCTTGACCTACTTCCTAGTGGTGACCTTTGGGTATCCAAAAATTAGTGTGCATAGTCAACTCGTCAAGGCTTACTGGATGAAATATCAAGAGCTTGTAAAGGACAATAACCTTTTATGCGAAGGTTTTTCAAGTCGGCAACATTAAACTGCAATGTCTACCAATTTTGCACATGTTCTTATATGTTCTATCTTTGTCGTTTTGATAAGAACTTTTCTCAGTGCATAGGCGAGGAAATAGTAACAGAATGTCGTTTTGATAGGAACTTTTCTCAATTCATAGGCGAGGAAATAGTAACAGAATGATATCTGTAATTATATGGAATTTTCTATTTCGGCTCTTGGAAGATATTAGTTTACATTTTGCAGTTAACAGAACAATATTTAAATTAAACACATTACAACTAGTTTGGTACCACTTTGACAATCTGTTCGGTTGACATGGGGTCTGTTTTTAAATTCAGTAATTTGTTGGGCTGGATTTCATATAACCAATCAGAAATTTTTCCACATAGATGGATAGGAAGGGCCGGACCTGTTTTCTAGCCTCCAAGATCGCCTGATCTGAACCCTCTAGATTTCTTTGTTTGGGGATATTTGAATACATTAGTGTATGGTTTGTAAGTAGCCTGGAAGAGATGCAGCTACGGATTAATCAAAAGTGTCAAGAAATCCGAACCAAGGAGGGTGTTTTCGAAAGAGTTCGAATATCGTTGAGACGAAGATGTCGTGTCTGCTTGGAAATGGACAGAGGGTACTTTGAACATCTTCTGTAACTTTATTTTTTGTTTGTTAAAAGCTTTCTTTGTCGGTTTATTCCGAATAAAATAAAATGTTTGAAAAACGAATAGTGGTCCATATCTCCGCAACCGTTACTTTGCGGACCCATGTTTATTAAGACTTTTCTGCTTATTTTGGATCATACTATTACCTCCTGAAATATTTTACACTCTTTCTTTTACACCCTGTATACTGCCAACGTTTTTCACTAACGAATTGGCAAATGTCCTACTAATTTTCTTTACTTATATTTACAATATCATTATACAGGCTGTATAAAAAATAATGTAATTAGAGGGAAATCGCAGTAGTGCAACGCGGGCGGGACACGGAAAATTTATAACCAAATCATGGAAGAGATGGTGGTCCAGGACGTCCATGGCGTATTGCAGCAGTTGAGGAACGCATTTTAGAGATTGTTGAATAGAATCCCCGAATAAGTACTCAACAAATACAAGGAATGTCCCAATCAACAGTGTGGTGTTTCATACACGAGGATCAATTATATCTGTATCATATACAGCGCGTCCAATTAATGCCAAGAGATTATCTCTTACGAATTAAATTTTGTCAATGGTTGTTGTAACAAAGTGCTCAAAATCCCAGATTTACAGCTGACGTGTTAGTAACAGATATTTTTTTTCAGTGTTGTCCGTTCATTTTATATGATACACAGCTCCCGTCCCGGTCGCCAACTGCATGGTTTGCCCTACAGTGGACCAGTTTCCAGTGAGATGTATTTTTAAATCATTTTGAACTGCCCTTTCTATTGTTTTATAATTGTATTTGTAAAACCCCCCTGTAGGTACATTCAAATTTTTTATTTTTGATAAGTTCTAAATCACCATGTATAAATATTTACAAGTCATTCTTATCCTTCCTTATGAAATGAGGTAGTTATTTGCTTACCAGATTACAACAATAAAAAAGCTATGCATCATATTGGGGACACAGAATGTTGGAACGTCCTTCGTTGTGACACAGGAGTAAATTATTGTATAACAAATTCATAGAAAGAACAAGCAGCCCATGAACCGTGCAGAATTCTGAATGGATTATACATTTGGAATTGTTTGGTATCGTGTTTGTTGAGTTCATGATTGCCGTGTGTATTAGAACTTGTTTGATCTGTCATAAATGTTTATGTAAAAAAAATATTAATCCTACACACCTCTATAATTAATTGTTAACTAATATTGCGCGTTGTAAATTATTTATCTTGAGACGACATTGGAATCTGAAAAACAAGGATGGGGAAGGAAAAGCATGAATACCGTCTTATTGCAGGTGAGTGTAAAATAATTATTAAATTACAACTAAAGATGTTTCTCTGAAGGTAACATTGAAAAGTCTAGTAAAAATATGCTATACTATACACATTGCAAAATTAATTTTGTTTGTTTGAGATATTTGTTGATATTACGAAATAGCTTATATCATTTAGTAAATCTAGTTGAGTAAATTTAGTAATTTAAAAAAAATAATATAATAGAAGAGAACGAAACCAAATTTCATATTAATTTAATTTTAGTAATAGGATTTCTATATATACAAACTTCTCAACTTATTTCCTTTAATGAAAATTATAATGCCCTTTGTAGAAAGACCTTTTAACGTCTATAAGTCGTCAAAAATCAGGACTTGTACCAAAAGAAGAGGTAATTTGTTAATTCTAAAGTTTTAATAAAGTAGTAAAAGTGATAAAGCTAATAAATAATAATTGTCAATACTTAATTTATTAAAACTGGGTGTTTGAATATCCACTTCACTGTAAACGAGGAAGATGTTCTCCTCAAGCAATGGTCAGTGTAACTGGAGTGTACCTGGGGGTTTTAAGTATTCTGCAACTCTTTGGGGGATTTTTCCAAAACTGTTGATGCCAACTGGCTGTATTGTGCACTTACCGTGATTATAGTAAATGAACAATCTATTGTTTTTCATATCCGTTGCACACTGATTCTACAGTAAATACACGTTTCTTTTTGGTTTTGGTATCATCAGTCAGTTTGTCAAATATATAAAACACGCTTCTATTCATATGTATGCTGATGACACCCAGCTGTATTATTCATTTAATGTTAAAGATTATGTCGCAGCTAGTGGTAAAATTAACAGTGATCTACATGACATTCATGACATATCTAAAAAGCATTCTTTGGTTCTAAATCCGACAAAGTCGGCTGCAATTTTATTTGGAAATAAAAATCTAAAACATACTATGAATATCGAATTGATGGGTAGAAATTTACCTATATCTGAAAGTGCTAAAAACCTTGGTATAATTTTAGATAGATCACTGAGATTTAAAGAACAAATAAGTAAATTTATTCAAAAATCATACATGGCATTGCGACTTTTATATCCTCACAGAGGTTATCTCAGTTACAATACTAAAAAAATCTTATGTGAAGCTCTAGTCTTAAGTCATTTTAATTATTGTGTCTCTGTCTATGGGCCTTGTTTGGATCAAAGTTGTAGCGATCGCATTCAGCGCGTTCAAAATTCGTGTATTCGCTTTATATATGGTATCAGGAAATACGAACATGTTTCATATAAACTTGTAGATCTGAACTGGCTCAATATGGCAAATCGAAGACGTCTTCAAACTACATGTATTTTTCACAAATTATTACAGATAAAAACCCCTCCTTATCTTTATGAGAAAATTTCATATAGGAGTGATGTACATACTCTGAACATTAGAACAAAAGGATTGCTAACTCCTCCTTCACATAGAACTACCTTTTTTGAAAGAAGCTTTAAATATAATATATACAAACTCTATAATAATGTGTCTCCTGCCGTTAAGTTATATAATATAGTTAAATTTAAAGGTTTTGCGAAACGTGAACTTCTAATGAAACAGAATTTGTGATTAATGGACGTTTGTGTGTCCAAGCAATAATTATATATCAACCTTTCATTGCTTGTTTAATTTGTGGCAATACTATAATGTATTTATATATTTAGTTTATATTGTATATTATTCCGTTCGGTTTAATGCATAATTTACATTTTTATTTAGCAAGGGTTAAGTGGTAGAGCACACTGAGTGTGAACTTCCCCTTGTGATTTCAAAATTCACATTCATATTACATATTTTCTACTTTTGTATTCTGTTATATATTTTTGTAATTTTGAAATAAAGGCATTTATTATTATTATTATTATTATCAATTTTTCCTGTGCCTTCTAAATCTTTTACAGTTAAACTAAATAATTCTGCACGCCAACATGCCCCATTTAAATCAAATATTAGTATCACTTCCATTAATAAAACTTATCGCCTGGAGCCTCTTTTAAAAATATAGTAAGGTTTTCGATAGTCAAAACTTTTTATTTCTCTGCTTTGTAAGTGTCATTTTGATGTTTTAAAAATGCAAGTAGCTTTTTATATTGTGACATATTCATACATTAGTTTATTTGTATATACTATTCAACAGTTTCATCAGTTATTAGTGCGTTTTTTGTTACTCTCCACTTACAAAATAATTCATATCCCTTCTCGTATTTTTCCTTCTCGTATTTAAACTGTCTTGAGAACAATTTTCTAAATTATTTTCAGCATCAAGACTCATTTTTATAATTAATATTTAACTTAGAATCAAATCGACTCACAACAATGAAACAACTGTTATTATATAAATAAGCAAAACCAGGTTACGGAAATCCTACTATTACTTTGTAATGCTTTGATATCTATCACTATTTGCTTATAATTATGTGCCTACTAAAACAAAATGCAAAAAAACAGTATAAACAACTCTCGTAAGAAAAAGTTTTCTAAACTTGTTTAATACACTATTACTTCTTTTTGTTTGGTTGGATTGATTAGTTAGTTACTATCTGAAGTTTTAAAGACTCACTAAATTTGTTTATTTTTAGATATTAACTTTTTCTTTGTATTAAGCTAAGAGCCAAGTTTATTTATTTTTAAAAAATACAGTATCTGTCTTCTCTTCATCAGATGTTTAATTAAAAAATAATATGGTCATAAAAATTACGTTTCATACTTGCAAAATTTTATCGCCCATGACGTGATTACGTTAATTATTGAAATGAATGAATTAGTATTTGAACTGCAAATTAGTGTCATGAAAAATTAATGCAATTCCATCTAGATCAGAAATAGAATTAAAAAATATTACCTCTATACAGATGAAGATATTATTTGCTTATACAGGATGAGCCAGTCATAATGTCATTAATTTTAACCACGTATTCGGAAGGCCTAGTAAAGGCAAAAAATCAAAAAAAAATTTACTCGGCCTTTAAAAAAATAAACAAATCATCCTATAAAATTCGGTAACACGACGCTTCTGGTACGCTACAAATTTTCTGATGACGCAGCCATATGACAATCGAGTGACGAAGGAAACATCGTTGCCACATCATGTTTACATACATAATATCGTCTAACACTTCAGCGTGTTATTCAAATTTTACCACTATTTGGTTGCACTTTCTGCATTTTCCGCATTTCTTTCCCCCAAATTTGGAGATCACACCGGTCACACCACACTGTTGGAGGAGGGATGGAGAGAATACAAGCAGTAGTTTGTTTATTTCGGTCTCGTGTATTTGTTGTAAATTCACAATGCCTAATTACAAATATCGAATATGCGGAAATGGTAGTTTTATACGGAGAATATTTACGAAATGCATGCCGCAGCTGCTGAATATCGGAGACGTTTCCCTAACAGAGTGCAAGTGCTTCTACGCCTTCGCGATACGGGTTCTGCGAAACCGCGTCGGAAACTTGTTGAGGAGCAGCCTACTATTTCTATAAGAACCATTTCAAGGCGATTTGACATATTCCAAAGCAAGATCTGCAGAATATTACGTGAAAACTCACTGAACCCGTATCATTTTCAGAAAGTTCAGGCTTTAGAACCTTCTGATTTCCTCAGCCGTCTTGAATTTTGCAATTGACTGACCCTAATTTTATTAATAATGTGCTATGGATGGATGAGTGCAACTTTACTCGAACTGGTATTTTAAACAGGTTAGTACCATACTACTTAAAAAATAATAAATTTGCAGGCTAGATGTACGTAACAACAAACTAAATAATTAATTGTACTTACGAGTAATACTAAAAATTCATATTCAATTGTAAAACGTAGTGAAAACGTAATATCAAAATTATTAAACTGTAATAATCTAACATTCGAAAATATTTATTTATTATCTAAATTTGTTTTTATTAATATTTAAGGAAAATGCATTCATGTATCTAGAAAAAAAAGTTAGCTTTACTCCCTGTCGTTAAATAATAGTACAAAAACTAGGTAACTGGGTTATTGATCTAATAATGCGGTAGGTCAAGATTCACTCTCTATAACTTTTATGAGCAACAGATTAGAGGCGTGACGTTTCGGTTGTGGACAGTATTTTTGCCGATAACACCGAGGTTTTTTATTACTTCGTATTTAAACACGAAACACTTTTCATCTTTTTATTATTAGATACGTTGGAGTTTTGTAATTTCAATGTTAAATATTTTTTAAACTGAAACCAAGCTAATTTCTTTGTAGTCACAACAGCCACATTTGGTTGGACAAAAATCCACACGCTAGTTGTCGGTTTAGCTTTCAGAGGCGATTTGCTGTCAACGTATGGTCAGGAGTGTACGGGGATCGCTTGATTTGACCGTATTTTCTATCGGAAAACCTGAAAGGACCGCGTTACTTGCAATTTTTAATAGAATTATTTGATTACTATTATTTGATTTCATTGGATATTAACATTTGAAATTATTATTGTCTGAACTGAGCAAGAAAAATATGAGATTCTAAAATAGTCAGTACTAGGAAAATATTTCAATTTGGCAACGTAGTATCAGGTCGACATCGAGTTGAACTGTGAGCTGTAAACGATCAAGGTTGTAAGCGGTCAGTGACAGTCTGAAAAGGGGGTGTACATAATGATTTGAAAATATTTATTTCCGGCGTAAATATGCATTTAATTTTTTTTTAATCGCGTATTCGTATTATACTCATTATTCTCTATCGCCTCTTAAAATTAATGACATTATGAGTGACTCACCCTGTATAGATTCAGATAATTTAAATTACCTGTATCAGTGTCTGATAAATAGGAAAATATAATAAATTGTATAATAAATATATAACATTTCAGAAAAAATAATTATGTCATAAAATACTGTTTTCTAAAAATATCATTTTTATAAGATACTAGAAGCTCTTTGAAAATAATATTATGAAAAAAATTAAAACCCATACAGGAAGTACAGTTTAGGAAATCAATTCTTAAACTGTACTACAGAATATTTTTTTTCTTTATTTCCAATGATCCAACTTCTAATCCATAGTCTATTGCGATTTTTTGCAAATAATTTTTTCGAAAATTACTTTATAGGTTTTTTATTAAAGATCTGGCAACGCGGCGTTTTTCAGCACTACTTAAAATCCCTGTGGCGCAAATTTCATCAATTTGTA
Source organism: Monochamus alternatus (assembly GCA_037114965.1). Classification (NCBI taxonomy): domain Eukaryota; kingdom Metazoa; phylum Arthropoda; class Insecta; order Coleoptera; family Cerambycidae; genus Monochamus; species Monochamus alternatus. The sequence goes on from CM073435.1 coordinate 39,130,038, forward strand.
TCGAATATTCATTTTTTTGTAGAGTTTTAAATTTTTAAAATTTATTAAATTTGTGCTTTCATTTAAAAATGTAGAAAATATTGGAAATGCCTAAAAATTGTTCCTTTGTAATATTGTTTCTCTATTTTCAAATCACCCTGTATACTCTCAGGTTGCCTCAGGTATTACTGGCATAAATGGAAGGGTTGATTGGATAGTGAAAATAAATTAGATTTACCCAAATATACCTATATCTAAAAATTCAACGTCTCCGAGATACAGGGTGTCAAAGATTTCGAAATTTTTATAACATTTTTTATTTATTTGGGAACCTTTCGTGATAAAACAGCAATAGTTCTAGGTTGTAATCAAATATATTTAGTTGAATTATTCAGTGTGTTTAAATATTCCCATTATAACCAGTGGCGTAGGAACCCTGTTGACCACTCTTCTTTTTTTTAAAATAAAATTGGTAGGCCACTTTTTTAATTATAGAAAACGTAAGATACTTTAAATGTTGATTATATCGGAGAAATAATTGATCTTAAAAATTTCTCTGCATTTCGTAGTTTATGCGCGATGAGACTTATTATGCTTCAGTAATACAGGGTGTCCCAAAATGAATGGACTATAGAGCAAAAGTAGATTCCTGACGACAAAATAATGCGATATAGCTAGACTTATTTTAGTCAAAAGTTGATGGTTAAGGAGATACAGGGTGTCAAAGTAAAAATTTTATTTTCGATATTTGTAAATAATTTCTTTAAAAATCCAAATACTCAAATACAATTCAAATTTGTTTCTAATTTTGGCGCTACTAGTAGAGGGTACCACTTATGGCATATTATGCTCCTTTTAAACCGCAGGACTTTATTGCGGCTTAATACGTACATCTATTAAAACAATTGTTTCTTCTACATTTTTATGTGAAAAAAGTATACCTTGTTCAAGTCATTATAAGTAACTGTGTTCGAAATAATCCTAGTTGAAATATTCAATGGACAGAGGAAAAATTGTTTTGGTTTCAGGTAAAGCGCCTTTTCCGCCGAAAATACAGCAAAATGTTCCTTGAAAAAGTTACTTTTACTAAAAGTTAGTTAACAAAAAAAAAGTGGTTTTTCAAGTTTCCTTCTTCAGCTTGTGATACATATTAGTAATGAATGGATTATTTAAATAATTTAGCCATTACAATCCAAAGTGGCTTCGTCACTAGAACCAAATTTAAAAGTGGATTTTATTTAAACCTTTGTGTGTAGGTTTATTCAGATATTATTAAAAACTTACGTAGGTCAGTTTGCTCATTCAGTTCTTAGGAAAAGTTTCTTGATAAACATTCTAAAAATAAGGGGAATTAATCTTAACACGTCCAAAACAGGACAGCCATTCAGTATGTAATAAAAATGGTTTAAGAAATGGAGATATTTGCTAACAAGAACGCAACATTTAGAAAATATTAAAGTTATTAACATACCGGAGGATTCAACAAGTTAAATATTTATTTCAATTGTGTAAATCTTAAAAGCTCATTTAAATTTATAGCGTAAAAAGGAAAAGGAATGTTTCTATTAAATAGTTTGGTATGCCATGAGAAAACAATTGTTCTTAGTTCCCATAGTAACCGTAAATGTAGATCAACTGTCAAATTATACGTTCGAATCTCAGTTAAAGTGTACTATTCTTAGACCTTTATTAAAAACCTTTGATAATGGACCGGTGTGAAAGCGGCACCCAAAGATAGCACCCGAAATTTCCGAAGATAGCCGAATGACCATGGACGTTCGTTGACTAAGGTATACAAATATGATAATGATATTGTGAGTTATCCAAGGCGTTATCTCATAGTAAGCAACATCCTGGGGACGATACATATTATCAGAGTTCTTCAAGGGATGCTTATCACTCAGAAAAAATATGATCAACTAGAAATCGGTCCCAGGGGGTAAAATAGGAGGTAAAATATGATAGCACCCGAAAAAAATATTTTCCAATATCTCGGAAAATACATGCCGTTGCAGCTTGCCACTCGGTATGTAGTTTCCTCAAGGGATACACATCTTGTGGAAATAATATGATCGACTAGAAATGGGTCCCAGGGGGTGAAATATGATAGCACCCGAAAAAAATAATTTCTAATATCTCGGAAAATACATGCCGTTGCAACTTGTCACTCGGTATGTAGTTTCCTCAAGGGATGCACATTATGCAAAAAAATATGATCAACTAGAAATGGGTCCCAGGGGGTGAAATATGATAGCACCCGAAAAAAATAATTTCTAATATCTCGGAAAATACATGCCGTTGCAACTTGTCACTCGGTATGTAGTTTCCTCAAGGGATGCACATTATGCAAAAAAATATGATCAACTAGAAATGGGTCCCAGGGGGTGAAATATGATAGCACCCGAAAAAAATAATTTCTAATATCTCGGAAAATGCATGCCGTTGCAACTTGCCACTCGGTATGTCGATCAAAGTGTTCTGTTTCTGATTTTCATTAATGCTTGGACGTCCACGTTTTGGAATATTTACAACATTGCCAGTTTCCCTAAATTTAGACTCTACCTTACTGACTGTTGATTGGCTGATAGGGCGATCTGAATATATTTCATTAAATAAATCGCAAACTTCCTGCTGAGTTCTAGTCATATTCCCGCATCCGATAAGAATTAAAATTTCAATTCTTTGAGTAACAGTTAAATGTGCCATAATACTTTAAATTGAATAATAATTTATATGTCGCTTACAATGCTTATTAGAAAGTCGGTGTGAAAATGACACTTTGCAAAGATTTTCACCTACGTGATCCATAAAAGAACTATGGAATTCGAAAAACTAAACTTGATAACGTTTTTGCTTTACTTTAATTGATTTACGTTTTCTAACATTCAATCGTCATTTACTCGAAAACTTTCCTATGTAAGAGGGCAAAATTTTAGTACTGTCTGATAGAGAATTAAACGATCTTTCAAAATCAAGGAAAAAAATATGGTGTTGCCATTTAAAAAAAATCGATGACGTCATTACTCGAAAACAAATGACATTTGAAAATCGCATTTTACGCTAAAATATGTATTTTTTAAATTAAAAATCGACCTGTTCGAGGATTTTTCCCAAAAAATTATTGTTTCGTTTTTATTGAATTTATTTCATACTTTTGACGCATACTGTATATGATTATAATGTAAAAAAACTGTTATAGAACTAATTTGAAATTTTAGGTAGGCACGAAATTCTATGTTTTACATTATATATGCAATTAAACTGCGACCTAGGTTAAGTGGCACTACTACTACGATCTACGTTACATCCTATTTGTTTGTAACGCAGTGGCTGACATGTGTTGTAATTTTTTGCAAGTACGGAAGCTGTTAATAATAAATAATGTAAACGACTCGAGTGATCCATTAGATTTGAAAGGATCAGAGGCGCAATAGTAAGAGCGATGGACGTGAAACAGATGTACCGTCTAATTGGCATTTCGTAGTGTACCATCGCAAAAAAAGTTGTTTTGGCGCCGATTTTTTCTGTCGACACTTTAAGTGATGTGGTTGACGATGACAGGGACTGGACAGTTTCAATTAAATTATGCAGATAAAAAATCCACAGTAGTTACAATGAGTTCTAATGTTTTTAACCAAATGCCAAACATATCCACAAATTCAAAACACTTTGAGTCGCGTATCAAGAAATAGCGTGGAAAGTATTGTCAATGGTGACTTATGTGCTGTTGAAAATATTGCAGGTGTAACAATAGGCGTTGCTGATAAACAATTAAATAATAATAATAATAATAATAATAATAATAATAATAATAATAATAATAATAATAATAATAATAATAATAATAATAATAATAATAATAATAATAATAATAATAATAATAATAATAATAATAGCATTTATTGAACAAACAGTAATCCATTTATAGAGCAATTGTACAAATCTTTAGTAACTAGTAACTACGTGGGTGAAAAATATATCTTATACAAACATAAAACAACAAAAACACAAGGCTATACTAGAATAATTATCTAAATAATAACTAATTTATAAGTAATTTAAGACAGAATTTATAAATTATGAATTTGCTGAATATAACCATATATAACTTAACTATACTATAAACTATAAATATAACTATATGTATATAACATAAATAATTGAAGACAGAATTTATAAATATACACTTTTCAGTTCCGAAATACTGCAACAAAAAATATCGCACATATCAGAAACTCTGTTAGCATTATTGCACATCATATTAATTGGTGCTTTTAATAGAATATTAGTATGAGCCCTTTCACACAAGAAAGTATTGTGATATCTAGAATTTACTCTAGGAACAAGAATGTTTAAATAGGATAGTAACACAGGACTATCAATTTTGCCATGTAAGAGTTTGTGCAAAAATAAAACAGAGGCCTGAAATTTTAAAAATGACTTTTGGACTCTTTCAATAATTAGAGAATAGTGGATATAGATAGGATTCCATATGAGGCTCGCATACTCTAATTTGCTTCTAACAAGACTAAAATATAAGCATTTTAAAGCTGATGTATCTTGAAAATTTTTACAATTTCTTATAATAAATCCAAGTGCACGAAATGCTGAATTGACAATTGTGTTAATGTGATAATTAAAAGTAAGTTGTGTGTCAAAATAGATCCCTAAATCTCTAAGAGTTTCACAAGGTTCCAGAACTGTACCATCATTACTATAGGGATACTGAATATTGCTGAATTAACGGCTAAAAGTTAGAATTTTACATTTTGATGCATTTAAGTACAATTTATTTTCTTCACACCAATTTTCCAAAATGCAAATTTGTCCTTGCAATACAAGGCAATCTTCAAGACTCGAAATAGATGAATATAGCTTTAAGTCGTCAGCAAACATTAACACACATCATTTATAAATATTAAGAAAAGCAGAGGACCCAGATTGGAACCCTGTGGGACTCCACTTGTAACTGAGTAAGTATAAGAACAAAAACCATTATAGTAAACAAATTGTTGGCGATTATGTAAATAAGATTTTAGAAGGATTATATAAGTGATGTTAAAACCCAAACTTGAAAGTTTGCCAATAAGTATACGGTGACTGATGTCAAAAGCCTTGGAGAAGTCTGTATACAGGGTGAATCTTAAATAAGTACAAATATTTTAACTGCTGGTGTAGTTCGTCATTTAAATCAGTCTAGTGAAAGCCATTTTTAAAAATTTCTAATATTTACGGAGATATTAATTTTTTAAAAAAATACCCACATTTTGAGGACCGCTGGCTGATTTTTCAGCCAACAACGTAATGAAACATATGATTTGTTGCGAGGTTGCCATATCTCCTCCAATATAAATATTACGTTTTCTTTAACGTAATAGTTCTATTTTAAAAATACTTGTTTTAAGCATAAGTACAGTAAAATTGGGTATGTAGTATGATACGCAGCAATATTAACATAAATTTTAACATCTGAACTAACCTTACTATACTTCAACGATTAAAAATGAATTTCCGCAAGTTCAATACTACCGTAAAATATTTAGGAAGATATTACGTGATATTACTATGTCCAATGTTCAAAAATTATACATAAACGTGCACACAAGCTTACCTGTTTGTTAAAAAATTAACTATTTAATCAGTAATCCACATTTCACAAGTTAAATGTCATTGTACACTGTTAGAAAGGGACACAAAACACAATTTCCTAAAGTTATTTTATGAAGAATAACGAAAAACTATGCACGCGTTTTTTATTTAAAATGGAAAAAATGTCAACTTTTAGCAAATTTTATTACTATTTTCATGCATTATGTGGGGTTAACAAGTTTGACTTGGGCTTCCGATAATCTGTCATGACAGTCAATGACAGTTTGATAATAAAAAATAATATAAAATGTTACACTTGACAAAATTCGCTAAAAGTTGAGATTTTTTCTTCCTTGAAGCAAAGACATTTGTGTAATACTGGCAACACTGTGAACCACACGTTCAGTCTGCAGCACTATGACTCATAAAAGTATGAATGGTCGGTCTAGGCCAGCGGTCCTCAACAAGTTTTCTACTGAAAAATTACGAAATTTATTTAAAATTTCACTTTTTTATTTCTGATTTTTTTGTAAAAAAACTATTAATTATGTGTTCTACACACAAAACTATACTGCTGGTTAAAATATTTGTACTTATTTAAGATTCACCCTGTATATCACATCTACCTGCCCATGCACATCTAAAGCATTACACAAAAACTGACTAAAAACTGCTAAGTTACTCGTAGTAGATCTGCAATTCATAAACCCATTTTTTTTACTGTTTTAGAAATGTATTTTAAGCAGGTTGGGGCTTTTGTCCACTGAGTAGTTAGTTTCACACAATATTATTAATACCTAAAAATATATAAAAATCATAAAATGTTGACAAATAGATATTTTGTTACTTGCAGCCATATAAATGCAGTTGTAAAGGACACTCTCCAAGACCTTTGCAATATTGTTTAAAATTTATATTGATCTATAATTGACAACTGAAGCACGATCTTGAGATTTATAAACTGGACAAATTTTCGCAATTTTCCAGACATCAGGAAAAACTGATGTCTTTAAGATCAAGTTAAAAATAGTTTGCGAAGCATATGTCAGCACCCTTAAGCAATCCTTCAAAAAAAAAAAGATGGAATTTTATCTGGTCCAGCAGTAAATTTATTTCTCAATTTTTTCCCGGCCTCCAAAATCTCAGCATCAGTTATTGGCTCACAATTAATTTGTATAATGTCATTGATACTACCTTCAAAGTTTAAATTTCCTCCATCAACATCAGGGGGAGAGTAAACACTTTTAAAAAATATACCAAAAGCATTCACTATTGAGAGAGGATTATCACACATTTCATTTTCATAAGTCATTTGACCAGGTATTCTAGATACATTATTTTTGTTATTTAAAAATGTCCAAAAATATTTCGGTTCATGCTTTAGCTGATTCTGAACGATTAGTAAATACAGTGTGTATGCATCTTTAATGTTGGCATCTTCGACAGTGACTCCGTAAAAGCCTTGCCATGACAGATTGAAGCACTAACAATGTTAGGTATTGCAGAAATTTGAAACAATAACACCTTATTGACTTGTTGTACCAGAATGTACTTTGAGTCAGTTGGGAGTAAATTTAAACATTTTTTTTGAGATATTTCTGATCCAGAGAAAGTTTTCGTCAGTCAAGGTAATGCTTTGTTTTCCAGATATGCATATGTTGAAATATAATGGGGAAGCCATTTAATATCACCTTTTACGTAGATCTAATACATCCTGCATAGTTTCTAGGGACAGTCAAAGATGTTACTTCATATGTTATTAACAAAGTCACATAATATTACTTTTTATCAATTCCATCACCCATTGAAAACCATACATATGCAAAAGTAACCCAGCAACCAGCACACTTATTGCTTACTATAAAGTAAGATAGTGTTTTTAATGTTTTAGAAGAGTACCAGGAATGCTACTTGTTATTATAAAAAATATTGTAAATAACCTAAGAAGGCTGATTTCTTTCGAAGAACGTTTATAGGCTTTTTTCCCATCCGTCACAAAACTATGACATTTTTTGACTGTCAGGTTAAGATTAATATACTAATATATTTATTCGTTATAATGTAACAGAATATTATGGTATGTGGTTTATAGTTTGATATAAAAAATAGAGTTCTTTAAATTATGAATTTAATCATGATTTAAATTTTAAATTTAAAAAAAATATCACAATTTAAATTAAAGAAATGATGTTGTTGATAAATTTATGACATGAAAAATAAATAATTGGTGTACCATTGTTAATTATAAAAAGAAATAAGAAACAAACATTTTAAATCTAATAGTGCAATCAAAAATTAAAATTCGGAATGTAACAGTCAAAGGTACTTTAGACTGATTCTATTGAGGTTGAAGAAGCAGTTGCTTAAAGAAATTGTTATACCCAGGGACGTGTTTTTTGATTTCTGGATCACCATCAGCTTGTGATAGCCGCAACTTTCTGTAAATTCTTCACAGAAACATGTTTGAAAGGCAGAGAACTCGCATTAAATCTATTAGTAATGGTAATAATTCACTAAGATAGAAAACACAAAATTAAAATAGTTTACAGAAATGACAATTTACATTAAAAATTTGTGCCTATCGTTTGCAAAACGTGTGTTTTTTTAAAATTAACTTATTACGGATCAGATAATATTATTCTCCTTGATTCAGTGGTGCAACGTACATTCCCACAAACCCCGTGGGGGCTGGGGGAGCCAAGCCTAAGCTCAAACAATCCACCGCCATAAAAGAGACTAACATAAAAATCAAATGCTAAAATTAATAAAGTACAAAAAAATTTATATAAAATCACGAAACTGTAATTTTGTATTGCGGCCATTGTTTGAAATAAATATGATAAACAAATGGCAACAATGTTTATTGTTTTGTCAGTTGGTGGCATCATCTCGTCGCAATTTTGTATATTTTTTTATAATATGGTATAAGCGTACCCTCATAACTACCTATTTACAAGAACGAACAAAATTAATGTTAGCGTTTTGCATATTACATTTTGTTATATTTTGGGGGGCATGTGATTTTGTGTTACGCCGCTGCCTTGGCCGCACAGAGGCAATTTCGTTTTATTTCGTACACCCAAAATTTAAACATTTCCGGGAGGGTTGTTTAGACCTGGAAATATGCATACAACTCTATATATTCTGAAAACGCAGACTATGAGCTTTCGATAGGTAATTATTTTGTTTTATTAAACAGCCGGTGAAGTTGTACACCAACAATATAAACATTAATGTTTAAATGCTGAAAATACAGCAAAATGTTACCTAAAAAAGTTATTCAATCGGTGCACTGAATATTTCAAATAAGATTATTTCGAAAACTGTTACTCCTAACGACTTCAATAAGGTATACCTTTTTTTAGATATATTTAAAAGCAAAAAAGTTCTGTCATTTAAAAGAAACATGATGTGGCATAAGTGGCGCCATTTACTAGTGACGTCACAATTAGAAACATATTTGAATTTATCCGCAAAAACCCCCGATTTACAAATTTTATATACAGTATGCGCCAAAAGTATGGAATAAATTTAATAAAAACGAAACAATTATTTTTTGGAAAAAATCCTCGAACAGGTCGATTTTTAATTTAAAAAATACATATTTTAGCGTAAAATGCGATATTCAAATGTCATTTGTTTTCGAGTAATGACGTCATCGATTTTTTTTTAAATGGCAACACCGTATTTCTTTCCTTCATTCTGAAAGATCGTTTAGTTCTTTATCAGACAGTACTAAAATTTTGCCCTCTCACATGTTAGAAAACGTAAATTTTATCCATAAAAAAAGTAACAATTCTGAGGTATGTAAAATAAAATACAATTGATTAAATTTTATACTTAAAGTAAATGTTCGAATTGCCATCCATCAACTTCTTGACAATGTGCAAACCTGTGAAGAAATTCTTCTTGCACATTATGAATGATTTCTGGGGTAACTGCGTATTTCGTCCCGAATGCGATTTTGAAGTTCTTCTAAATTACGTGGTTTATTAATGTACACTTTTGACTTCAAGTATCCCCATAAAAAATAGTCAAGAGGTGTAAGATCTGGCGATCTTGCAGGCCATTCTCTCCATCCACCTACCAGGAAAACAGTTGTCCAAAAAAACTCGTACAGGGCGCGCATAGTGCGGAGGTGCACCGTCTTGTTGAAACCATATGGTATCGTCAGGAATGTCAGGGTCATTATCGTTAGGAAAAATTACTGCAAGGGATGAAACAAGGTCATTTTCTCGAAACTCTAAATATCTTTGTCCTGTTCCTTCAAAGAAGAAAGGCCCTACTATTCTGTCGTCAACTATTCCAGCCCACACATTTAATTTCTGAGGGTGTTGGGTATGTGCCTCTGCCATCCAATGAGGATTTTCCCGACTCCAATATCTGCAAATTTGACGGTTTACTGTACCATTCAGACAAAATGTGGCCTCATCTGAAAAAAGTATTTGCCGGTGTAAATTTCTATTTTCTTGATATAAATCCATTAGAATTTCGCAAAAGTGTAAGCGGCGATCGGGATCATCTTCATTGAGTTCCTGCACAAGTTGAATTTTGTAGGGATGATATTTTTCCTTCCTTAAGATACGTAGCATTGTGCTCTGACTAGTGTCATTGTTTAATGCAACCAATCGTGAAGAATTATGAGGATTATCCACCATACTTATCAAAATGTTCTGTTTCTGATTTTCATTAATGCTTGGACGTCCAGGTTTTGAAATATTTGCAACATTGCCAGTTTCTCTAAATTTAGACTCTACCTTACTGACTGTTGATTGGCTGATAGGGCGATCTGGATATTTTTCATTAAATAAATCGCAAACTTCCTGCTGAGTTCTAGTCATATTCCCGCATCCGATAAGAATTAAAATTTCAATTCTTTGAGTAACAGATAAATGTGCCATAATACTTTAAATTGAATAATAATTTCTATGTCGCATACAATACTTATTAGAAAGTCGGTGTGACAATGACACTTTGCAAAGATTTTCACCTACGTGATCCATAAAAGAACTATGGAATTCGAAAAACTAAACTTGATAACGTTTTTGCTTTATTTTAATTGATTTACGTTTTCTAACATTCAATCGTCATTTACTCGAAAACTCTCTTATGTAAGAGGGTAAAATTTTAGTACTGTCTGATAGAGAATTAAACGATCTTTCAGAATCAAGGAAAAAAATATGGTGTTGCCATTTAAAAAAAATCGATGACGTCATTACTCGAAAACAAATGACATTTGAAAATCGCATTTTACGCTAAAACATATATTTTTTAAATTAAAAATCGACCTGTTCGAGGATTTTTCCCAAAAAATAATTGTTTCGTTTTTATTGAATTTATTCCATACTTTTGGCGCATACTGTAAATATTTGAATTTCTTAAGAAGTTATTTACAACTATCAAAAACAAAATTTTAACTTTAACACCCTTTAACACCCTGTATAATGATGAAATTCGTATCACGTCAACCATTCCATTAACCAACGCAAATAGTCAAGAAACAGTGACTTATCTCGAGAGCCACTTCGCGAATATATTTTTTAACGTAGAATCAGATTAAACTCCTCCACTTATCCGGGAAGTGACCTGAATCGATTTGTAAAAAACAATTACGCTGATAATTATTTTATTATTAGCGGTCGTCTCGTCTTGATTACGACGAAATTTTAATTTTCCTGCCAAACTCATTTCATTTGTTTTCGAATTATCTGATTCAGTGGTTCTTCATTCTAATTTAAATTTATGCAGAATTTTAAGCCAACGCGAAGGTCACTCCTTATGCATTAAAGAAGTTGATTTATTCGGTAATAACAGTAACTGTAATATGATACACTGTGTGGACTAAATATTGTACCACCTCCGTATAATTCTAAAATGTAGAATAAACTACCTACTTTATATGTGTAGCAGCATAACAATTAATACTATCAGTCATTCACTCTGCTGACAGGTTGTTGAAAATTTAGCGAGTGCTATACAGTTATGCTATTCCAATATACTTCTTCAACAATTCTTATTTCAAATTTAGCCAAAGTGTATATTTGTTGATATTCAGAAGGCATTTGATACCGTATCTCATACTTTGCTACTACGAAAACTGGACAATATTGGTATTAGACGATTATGTCAGACATTATTTAGGTCTTACCTTACAAGAAGAAAGCAATGTGTTCAAATAAATGGCGCTAAAAGTACTTTTAGAGACATAACATGTGGTGTACCGCAGGGTACAGTTTTAAGACCTCTCTTATTTAATATTTACATCAACGATTTATTTGAAGTAGAAACAAACGGTACCATACTTGCTTTTGCTGACAATACTGCCATTTACTATGAAGATCAGTCTTGGAGTGACCTGAAAGTTAAAGCCGAAAAAGATATGAAGAACATACTTGCTTGGTATTCTAATAATCTACTCACAATCAATGACTGTATACTTACCTTTATCTGCACTTAGTAGCACTCTACCAGATTTTAATAGCCTAGAAGCAAACATGAACTTCATTATTCAATCAGAGGAAAATGTCACCTACTAGATAAACATTTGAGATGGAATGCTCATATTGAGGTCCTGAAAAAGAAACTAAGATACGTACTATGCAAGATAAAGCAGATAAATGATTTCTTAATTATGAAACAATTAAAAATAATATATTATGCGTTAGTAGAAAGTCCTCTTAGTTATGGAATAATTGACTGGGCAGATATAAATGTGTTGCAAAGGAGAATTATGAAGTCTATGCTAAATAAAAATAGTACATACTCATCTGAAATGTTATATAAGGAAATGCAAATTTTTGATATTAGACAATTATATTATTTTAAAGTTGCAATAAAAACTCATACTGAAAAAAATAACTTACAGAATATTGAATACTACTATGACTCTAGATCTAAAAATAAATATGTAGTAGTTCCATTGATGTATACCGCAAAAGGACAACAAAGTTGTCAATACCTGGTCCCAAAAATCTATAACTCAGTTCCTGAAATACTAAAAGGAATTAAAAATATAAAAAAGTATAAATACCTACTTAAAAGGCATCTCCAAACGGACAGGATACCTATTCACCAGATATTAATATAAAAACATTCCTATGTAGTTGTAAATTTGAACTAGTTCAAATATAATAAAACCCTGCAATTCAAGTACAACTCATATTATATATATATATATATATATATATATATATATATATATATATATATATATATATATATATATATATATATATAATGAATGTTGTTGTTGGATTGTTATTATATTATTGTGTTATTAATATATTTTATAATTATGTTTGTATTCTAAATGAGAACATTTGAGTATTGTGTTTATTAGGAGGAGCAAACTAATTATAAATATAGTACATTATTGTGTATATATTTAAGATAATTTTATTATATGTATTAAGAAATCATTTATACTTGCCTGCCTTACTAAATTTGTACATTATATATTTTTATTAACTAATAAACGCTATTATTATTATATTATTATACAGGGTGTCTGGTCACGGGAGTGTATAGGGAAGGGATCAAAATAACTCTAGCTTGTCACAAAACAAATCCTAAAGTACCTTTTCAGCTCTAACTTTTGAACCAACATGTACAATTTAATGATATTATAATATTTTATGTAGGCCATATAAGCTCATAAAACTATACTACAGTAGGTGTTTTACAATGTCAGGGATGCCAGGAACGGACTTGCCACCACACTCCTTGGGCCAACATTTTGACAGGTGTCATTTTATAGAGGTGAAAACTGAATTTTTAAATACTTTGGTATTCCTCTTAAAAAAGGTACTCTACATTCGTTTCGATAAAATTATCCGTTTTCGAAAAATATAAGTTTTTGTAGAACGCGTCTAAATATTGACTTCCAAATTTGTTTTAATTATCTAGTTAACATAAGCTATTTTAACAAAATAACTAATCGAACAACACGATAACCAATAATTCGTATTAAAATGCTGATTAATGCTGGCATGCATCTAACTTATGGACAAGCAATTGCCAATTGTGTAGAGGAAAGAAGAATTTATTCACACATTTCTAAATTGCTTAAACGCAAGAATGTTAAAAATTCGAAAGCATTGAATCTTCTTGTTTACTTGAGCAGATTTTCGAAATCGGCTCTCTGTACCTCTACATATTTCCAAATCCAAAGGATCTTTTCTCGTCGTACTTGAAACAATATTCCAGGATTGTCTCGAATTTCGCTGAAATGGTGTGTTACTCTTTCTATCAGATCTTCCCTGGTGTGAACTGTCGTCGAAGCTTTGTTGCAAATTGCAAATACATGGCACCATTTAATTTGTCTTCAAAAAACAACGGTCCAATGAAATGATTCTCAATAATCCCTGCCCATATGTTATAGGAGAATAATAAAAGCAATCAAATGTTCAGCAACAGTCAACAACTCAATGAAATAAAAAAAATTCCCAGAAGGGTTAAAGTTAGAATGTATAAAGCAATTTTGAGGCCGTGACATCTGGATCATCAATAAGAAGTCAAAAGAAAACCTGTTAAAGTGGGAAAGGAGGAAAGAAGACGGAGGAAGGCTATGTAAGGAGAAATAATGAGGAAATATATGCACCAGGCACCAAAAATAGATCAAGTTGTAAAAGCCAGAAGAGTGCAGAAGATGCAGAAAAAATTGAATTGAGTAAGTACTATAAGAAGAACTGAGGAAGTGATGTAGAGAGGCAGCGGCAATAGATCTATGGGAGAAATATGTAATGGATTGGAAAAGAAAGGTGAGAAACAGAACGAAGTGGAAGAAAACAACGCATCTCTGGGCATAAAAGGCCTGTAAATAGCTTTATATTATATGTATAACTTTCAAGGATTTTTATTGTTGTTTGGTGCATGAATAACTTCAGAAGAAGAACAACGCTTCTTTAGGATATCACACAAAAATAATTCTAAATTAGTTCAGTTAAAATCGATCTTGTAGTTGCATTTTCATTGACTGCATTATATAGTATTTCTACTATGATAAATTTGGATATAAAAAATTAGCTCTGGACCAAAAATGCTCATTTAGGCTCAGATTTATCAATTTCCATAACTTATTTCTGATAATTGTTTATTGGACTTTTGATCCTGAATGACAGTCACAGAATACACATATCTAGACAGATCAATTTTCATTTATTTACAAGTAAATACGTAAATAGTGATTAGAGGCAGGATATCAGCACTTCATCACTTTCACATCAGATCGGTACTCTACAGAACCAGATGTGGAGGACGTAGAGTGACCCCTTGAAAAAACCTCATACTCGTGCCACATAGTATCTAATCTTTAATTCCATCGCTTTAAGTGCATTTACGTAATTAACAGCAAACCAATAATCAATCTAATAGAGGTGCTACCTGCTGTGTTTTTTAATGCTACCGAAATATTTTACTTGTTCTAAAATTAGAAGCTTATCCTAGAATGGGGAATTTTGACTTGTAATCAAAGACGTAGTACTTGCAGACAGCTAAGTCATGTGAAGTCAGCTACATATATATCATTTTTTTATTAAATTAAGTGCTTCATCATGCTCTCTTAATTAAAATTATAGATCTTTAGGTCTTACTTTATTAGTAACATAAATAAACAACAAAACTGTAAAGTATTTTTTTTGTCCATGTGTATATTACAACAATAGAAAGTAGTATGTGTTAAATATGTTCCTTAATTGACATATTATTAAGTTCTTATATTACGTAACCATCCCGCAATTGTCCTTTGAACTGATCTCTAGTGTAACATTTCCATTCTGTTAATTTTGCAAATAGAAATATAATTTGTATTGCATTAAACATTGCACATGTAATTGCTGGATTGCATGATGTAAAAAATCAAGCAGCAATTTCTTTGTTCCGACATTTGAACAATTACGCTCCATCAGAGGGAAGGATACGATTATACAGTGGCTCATTGCACTCCTCAGAATAGAAAAGGTATTTGATTTCAAGAAGATTTTGTATAATTTTATGAAGAAAACTTGTGACAATGTTGTATTCTTACTTGGACCAATAAAAAGGTCCTGAATGTCTCTAAAAGCGCGTTTTGCCTCCTGTTATAATATTAGTTATTTTAACAACCACTTTTATGACATTCGTTTGACGTAAGTACTGTAAATAGGTGCTCTTGGTGAATAATACAGTATATCACAGGACAGTTCCCATCATAGCTCTGGCTCCATTAGTGAGAAAACAGGAACAACAATTATCGAATCCTCCATAGCTCTTAGTAAACATGTGTCATCTCTCTTTATCAAAAAGGTATAACCATTTGATGTTACCAAAAAGGGACTCCATAGAAAAAAGTTTGAGAACCAATGCTCAGACTGATAGTTATTCTCCATGCGTTTTTAAGTTTCACATTCCGAGAATACTTGTAAAGTGCAATTATTAGATTGTTATTTTAGTTTTAACAAGTTCGTTTTATTTATAGATTTCCAAATTTGTATCAGGCGCCATCGATATCAGTAAAGTTGTAGATTTGCCGATACAATTAAAATAAATTGATAGAATAAAAGTCTTACATGCATAAATAAAATACAGGTATTTTTAAGTTATTTATTATTGTAGAATGCGGAGTATTTAAGAACAAATTGTGCGAGCAGTAAATTGTTTATATCGAAAACATTTGATTGGGAAAGAATAAAGAATTGTAAAATTTGAAAAAGTCTTGCTAGATCCTGCAATTTTGCAAGACGCCCGTATGATTCTTGCGTCTCTTGCATTTAAGTGAGAAACATGGAACCTTATTACAAATTTGGTAACAGTGGTGGTTATTTGTTTACTGTATTATAGAGGTGTTTTCAGCTAATATATATCAAATCTCCTACAATTGCTATCAATGAAGTCATATGTTTGCTTTCTGATACCAAACATCTTGGTACGCTAATGAACAATTCCACAGACAAAGCTCTATTCAATAATTATCTAAAAAATTCAATCTTGCTAAATTTACTTAATGAAAACATTCTATAAATATCTAAGTTCACTTTTGAAACTGTGGGATTGCTTCTTTGGGGGTCAAATATCCAACTATAAAAATTATTATGCCAATAAATTAAAATTATTTGAAATTAAATATCGACAATGTCATTGGTAGACGTTATAAAGTATAGAAACGTCCAGTTTTACATAATAAGTTAGGTATAAATAATGGAGGAAATGGTCGAAACAGAATCGGAGCTCAAGAAAATATGATTTTGAATAATTGTATATTATGCTGTATGTTCTTTAAATAAAGTATCTACCTACAATAGAACTGCAATATTTATTTTTTAAGCAAACGGTCACTTAAATATTATCCCTTTTAATACTTACAAGACTTCCTGCCGTAGCAATATTTCTTGTTTTTAAATCTTGTGTTGCAATTCGAACTGTTAAATATTATCTTGGTTTTGTTTTGGATCGTCTTGCAAGTACAAGACAAGATCAAGAAAAAGCAAGACAAGATTGTACTAAGAAGAATGTGGAAATATGATATTCATTAATGACTCTACTAAAAAATAGTAATAGAGGTTGATGTGAAAGTCTAGGATCTTATGGATGTTCGAAATAGTAAAGCAGTTTGGTAAAGCAATATTAACCATAGTTTGCATTATTGGAATTACACATTCTAATTACACTTTGAAACTTATTTGGTATCAGTTAACGCAATTTTTCAAATATTATTATTAAAAATCAGTTAGTTCTAGATTTATTAGAGAATATTTTTCATGTCTATTTAGAACTGACTGTGTTGAAGCATTTGCTTCTGTCGATCCACAATTTCTGATGTTGTTCGGTATGTTTTACTTTATTATTTATTCAGTTAATTTTTAAAGCAGATCACATGAAAAACTATCAACAAGATGTACTATGACTGAAATACCTTGTACCTACCTTTCATCAAGTGAACGACTGTAGTTCCATACATTAGTATGAGTTACAATTTAGTAGATTTAAATTATTAATTATTAATTAATTTCATCACCATAAGTACATGTGTTTCATTAGTATAATATCAATACATCTGTTTCATTTCTAATATTGTTATAATCGTTTTCTAATGGTGTTTATACATTGATACCGCCATTCCATTTAGAATATATCCAAACAGTTTTTTGACTATTCGATATCGTAACAATATCAGAACGCTTTTTTAAAGCAAATACAACACACCATAGTGGAAAATCCACCT
Source organism: Monochamus alternatus (assembly GCA_037114965.1). Lineage (NCBI taxonomy): Eukaryota > Metazoa > Arthropoda > Insecta > Coleoptera > Cerambycidae > Monochamus > Monochamus alternatus. The sequence continues at coordinate 39,147,802 of CM073435.1, forward strand.
CATATTATTCAAAAGCAAACCAAGAACGTGTTTTTTGTTCTGTTGTAATGACATATTCTAGTAGAAAATCCATTTTACCTGTATCATATAAGTACAAAAAATTACAACCCCTGAACCATTGCAGCACATTTGAAGTACAAAAAATTCACATGTTATTACGTAAACTGATTTTTAAGAGGCATATTCACTTAATTCTTAAGAGGTTAAGTAATCTATTCTCGATGCCGAGAATAGATTACTTAACCTCTTATTCTACTTAACCGTTTAACTGGAAATCATTACCTATATTTTCCATAAAATTATTTATTTATTAGAAGAAGTAGCATTAAACGTTTGGCGGGATATGTGGTTTGAACAGGAAGGTGCCCCACACTTTTACTGTGAACTGGGACAATGGGGAAATTGCATGATTTTTTCATGCGTGCAGAAGAATGTATTATTTTAATTGAAATGGCGTTTGTCCTATAGTCTGTTTGGAAATGAAAGAGAGTAATAAAACCCCGAGATAAGAACCGGCCATGGGCGTAGTAATATTTCGTTTCAGGTAATTATCGGGTAACACTAATGCTAACAGGTAATGGGTGTACATTAATATATTTTACTGGATACATCATAGGGCAGGAGCCAATGTATTGCGACAGATCAATCCAGTCTTAGAACTGAATATACAAAGACATGCTAGTGCAGTAGAGTAAAATTCGACTTGTTGTATTTTTTGGGTAAAACGTCGAGCTTATCAGATTACGTACCTGCTAAACGCGTGAAAAGATGTGCGCTGTCTCAGAATCAGAAGATTATTATATTAAATGTATTTAATGCATTGAAACACCAAAATCCTACCAACAGTGTTGACGACATCGTGGAAAAGTGTTCCAAAATGACAGGGATTGGAAAATCGACTATTTACAGACTTTTAAAGGAAACAAAAAATGAACAAGATACTGTAAATTCCCCAAAATCATCTACAGGGAGGTCAAAAGTCGTTATAGATGATTTCTTCAAAAATGCCATTCGCAGAAAAGTCCACTCATTTTATTTTAAAAAAGAAATACTAACGCTAAACAAAATGTTAAGTGAACTTTCAGAGGACAACGATTTGCCAAAAATCAGTAGTAGCAAATAATGGGCCGTCTTACGAGAGTTGAATTGCTGGGAAAAGCAGAACAGGAAGTCAGTTCTTATCGATAAAGATGAAATTATTTGTTGGCGAAGATCTTACTTAAGATCAATTAGAAAATTCCGTGACGAAGGGAGGAATATTTAATATCTAGACAAAACTTGGGTCAACGAGGGATATACTGTAACAAAAGTATGGAAAGATAAAAATGTAAACAGTTTTCGACAAGTATTTTTGGATGGACTCTCAACAGGGTTCAAGGCACCTTCAATTAAAGAGCGAAGATTAATAGTGACACATATAGGTAGTGCCAGTGGTTTTGTAGATGGCGGTTTACTTTTATTTGAATCTAAAAATACAGGTGACTATCACGAAGACATGAACGCAGATGTTTTCGAAGAATATTTTACACAGATGTTGGATCTTATTCCTCCGGGGTCTGTAATTGTCATGGATAATGCCAGTTACCATTCACGGCAGGCCGAGCGGACGCCTACGCTTGTAGAAAAGCCGATATAATTTAATGGTTATCCAGAATAAACATTTCTTTTGAAACAAATATGGTGAAAAAGGAACTTTTGACACTTGTCAATCTTAATAAAGAACAGAAAAAATATGTTATCGATGAAATGGCAACAAATCGCCAAATAACAGTACTACGGTTACCACCTTATCACTGTGAACTTAACCCAATCGAATTAGTATGAGCGCAGGTAAAAGGAGATGTAGCGCCAAATAATACGACGTTTAAATTAAGTGACGTAAAAATTTTGTTAAAAAATTCCTTCTAACGAGTAACTGCAGATAACTGGCAAAGATGTATACATCATGTACAAAAAGAAGAGGAGAAAATGTGGGAACTCGATAATTTAATTGACGTTACTGTAGAACCTATCGTTATCAATCTAGGAGACGAAGATAATTCATCAGAATATTCAGAGGATGAATTTTAATGTACCTATTTTTTTAATTTCTTTATTGTACATTTATACAACACTACATTTACTCACCATAATTTGAATTTTCAAAGTATATATATTTTTGTGTGGAATAAAAGTCCATTCATTAAATTTAAATAAATATTTTGATAATAATATTGAATAATTTTATTTGAATTACTAAAAACCCTATTAATCCGGTTATGATGCTTAAAGTAGCCTCTAGTTTTGAAATGCTGTTTTTATATTTTTTACTTATAAGAGAAATGGGCCGAGAAATTGAAGCGGCATAGACAAAGACGAATTAAATCGGGGATTAAATTTTAGCTACCTGCTACAATTTAGTACGGTTCGATCACACAAAGTTTTTCTAAAAGTACACCTTATCTATACCGATAATACATAATATAAAAATATTGAATATAAGCACCAGTACTACAATTATTTACGATTTGCATACATAATAAGCTGTTATTACTCTCTTTCATTTCTAAACACACTATAGACAATTTTGTCGAAAAATAAACTTAAAAACGGTATTTAAAATTTCTGTTCGGCCACACCCCCAGAAAACGGTGACATTTGTCATTTGTGAGTATTATTGTGGTATTGAATAAAGTTGCAAAATAAGCTAGTAAAATGAGCACAGCAAGTGTATCTCACCGGGCAAATGGAAGAAGTATTATTGCATTATGACATTATGTACGAATATAGCATACAGTGCATTTTTTAATGCTTAAGAAGAAATTAAATCAGTAGTAAATAGGAATAAAAAATTATTAAATTAATTAAAAAAATATATATAAATGTTAAATATCATTATTCATTCACTTTTATTTATTATTTTTCAAATTAAAACAAGTGGTTTAATGTGAAATCAGATCACATAATTTTATAAATACCTCAAGTAAAATCTTCTGTCTGGACGTAACCAACAGCATTGTCTCCGTAATTTTCACGAGCGGATCTATGTATATTGTAGACAAAGGAATAACTTTCGTTTAACGATACCGTAAGTTCACCACATCACCACTAATAATTATGGCATTACCTACGCAGTATTTACACTATATATGAACCAAAAATGCCAGAATGCAAAAAACAAACGTCTTTTTGTATCAACAACACTCTAATCTGTAGCTATAAACCCCGCTAAACGGCGTATGATGTATACCAATGATATCGCATTTTCGGCCATGTAGTTTGTTTGCATTCTATGGCAATTTATTAAGGTTAAGATTTTAATTATTATATGACTATTGCCGCCAGACATATGTTCTGACCATTCAATATATTTGTAAGACTACCCTGTAGTAACTTCCTCAATATTGTCATCTCAATTAAATCGATTTGGTGGAATGAACTGATTCTATGGCCGCAGAGAAGTTCAGATTTAAGTCCGTTGTATTTTTATTTAAAGGAATGAACTTTTATAGCGAGTTGCCAATGCTGGGGCAGAAAGTACTAAAATAATTTTACTATTATCAATGAGTTCAATTGTAAATCAAGCAGCATGTATGTTTCATAATAATCATTAAATTACTAATACAGATAAGTATTTTTTTTTCAAAAGGCCGTGACATATAAACAAATGTCATCAAGGCAATTCTTCGAAGATTAATTGTTTTCTAGGAAGATTACATTGTATTATATTATTTCCGTGTATATTCCCTACGAACCTATGCCGTGGGTGTTGAATGTTTAAAATACAGGGTGTCCCTAAAAGGTTGGGACAGCGTTTCGTCACATAAGGTATAGATGAAAATAAGTTGACTTAACTAAACTTGCTTTAGTCTAAAGTTGATAATGAGGGTGTCATTTTGTAGTTAAGAAAGGTTACCTTGAAGTCACTTGAAGGAACAGTTTCCGAGAAAAATACATTTAAATCTATTGTTTGCAGTGGTCTTAATACTAAAAAAAAAATAATAATAAGTAAACGCAAACATAAATAATTAAAGTAAATGCTTGAAATGGCCACCATTTTCTTGTATGCAGAGATTTATTCTTCGCACAAAGTTTATTTGTACTCTGCGTAGCATGTCTTCATTCGTAGCGATATCTTATGCAGCGGCACGAATTCATTCTCTTAGCTCATTTTCGTTATTTATAACGACAGAAATGACCTTGTTCTAAATTGTTCCCAACAAAAATGTAATCTAATAGGTCCTATTGTTCTACCAAATAATTTAATTACAGAGCTATTTGCACGTTGTTCAAGAAAAATTACCAGTGTTGCTTGAGGACAAATGGATAATTTTGAATTTTGTAGATAAATAAGTCATCGGCTTTAGATGTGTTTTTCTCGGAAACCGTTCCTCCAAGCGACTTCAATACAAGGTTTCTTAACTATAAAAGACTGGGTAAGAGATTTTTCTAGTCCAAAATAATATTCAGGATGGAACAAAAAAGTTGTAACGGTTTAAATGGTTCGAAATCGTCGCCGGTGGCGCCCTCTAGAATATATATCAAAATGGAAGACAAAATTGAATTTGCCATCCCAATAAGCCCCTGGATACAAAATTTCGTGAAATTAACGTGAAACAGTCGAAAGTTATTAAAGAAAACGCAATTTATTTTTTAACCTTTGACACCCTGTAGCTCCGTCATTATCAACTCTTGGACTAAGGCAAGTTTAGTTAAATCGACTTATTTTCAGCTATACTTTATACGGCGGAACGCTGTCCCAACCTTTCAGGGACACCCTGTATATCATTTGAATATTCCACTGAAATGACGTCTCCACTACCGACACATTAGTACGATTTATCATATATGGGTGTAACTATTAATAAATACATCACATTTTAAACGTATGCGATATTGCTCACGACTTTTTGCATAATACATAACTTACCTATCCCTACTTTGCTAAATTTTATAATTCTGCACATGTTTACAAACACTGTACCTGAATATTGTTGGATCTTTTTTTGGTTAATGAATATGTTAGTAAATTGTCTGAAGCTATTTATTTGTGGTATAATTTTAGTTTTTCTTTAGCTTTATTGGGTTTTTGCCACACTTCTGAATTATTTTTGAAACTAAGTTTGCCCAACCAAAAAATCTCTCACTGAAAAAAAGCAGATAAGTAAAAAATAACAAAAATCACACCACTATCGCGCACTTCCGTATTTTAGACGTTTCGAAAAACTCTCTGTTTTCGTTCTCAAAATAGTAGTAAAAGTATTAAACGTATGTCAAGTTTAACAGTTTAAAATTTGTTTATCTGCTTCCATAGAGATGGTAAATCTACTTACATCTACCTGATCCGCACTACGCTTATATCATACTTAAGCCTTGTCCTCATGGATGCGAAATTCACGGATTTTTTCACGAAATTTGCAACATCTGTTTTAATTACTTATGATGGGAAAATCTCAACTTTTGACAGATTTTGAAAAACAGTAAAGCAGCACAAATATTATTACTACTTTCATTATTATGTGGTGTTAATAAGTTTGTTTTGAGCCTCTGACGATCTACCATGACAGTTGCATGATGAAAATGATAGAAAATGTTATAGTTGACAAAATTCATTGCAAGTAGGGAATTTGCCACCATGAAATAAATCGCGCAAATATTCGTGAATTTCGCATTCATAAGGACAAAAGGCTTTAGCATACATTCCATTATATATACACACTATTCGCTATTGGTTACTAAAACTGCCACTATCAGTCACACATTAACAATTTAACATTATATCATATCGTACCGCCTTCCTTATGACCTTCATGAATCCATATTTTGTCAAAATTTAATATATTCTTCGATCTAGATTCCGAGTTTTTAATATTTAATTTAAATAGTTTCTTCATCATATCTCTGTTTCGTCTTTTTCTATTCATTTATACTGAAATTCACATACTACAATTCATATGGCATGCATAATTCGCAAAAGCACCCTTGTATTATATTCTAGGCAAATTTTCATCTTGTAATATATATCAACCCGATTTTTTTCATCAAAAACTCAGTTTTAAAATACTATTTCTTTCCGCGAGTTTTCACCATTTTCCATTTTGCAGTTGTATTTCTGTACCCTTCTTTATTGTACTATACTTATATTCTACTCTACGTATATTCTAAATGCAGCAACTACCACTAGATGTAACTTGCTATATTTCGCGTACTCACGGTTCCTTCTGTTAGGTTAAACATAAAACAGCCGGTGTTATTTATTAGTTATCTCACCTATGATGAGAGCGTACTGATGGGAGCTAATAAGCTCGAAATCGGTATATGTCTGGTGGGCCACTAATGAATAGCTGTTCGCTATAGGTTTTCACGTTTTCAAGCAGAATAACGGTCTACGTTCTCATCATTAATATTCATAACATTTTTAACACTAACCGCTATACAAGCCAATATATAATTTTCTTTTTAAGTGACTTCCTTCTTTCCCAATAAATCAAGATACTGAATTTGTAATTAAAATTATTATTTAATACAAGTAAATGTAAAGGTTAATAAAATACGGTTAAAACTAACTTCCGGACAAATCAAAAATTGAAAATTTATGTTTTTAATATGTTGTATACATGTATATGTGGTGGTTTTCTATATAGGGTGTTATTTAAAAAATATATATGATATATATTTTTTTGCGAATTTGAAGTTAGCAGAAATTTTACCCTGTAGTCCCAAAATTTCCCATGGATTAATAAATACGTTAATATGTGCAATTATGTAATGTATTTATTTAATATTTATCTGGTAGTTATCTATAATTTTCATATTTAGTTTGTTTTTGTTTGTAGTTTGTATTATTTTTCTCATTTTACAAATGCAGTACCTATCGCGCACGTGCTCTGTTCTGGCGAGGTATATGTGACATTTTGGAGCACTAGCGTCGGTGTAGGTTATTTATAGAAGCATTTTCTTCACCACAGACGTTTTAGAATGTTTTAATTTGTATGAAATAGGTAACTTTGTGATTGTTAAATGTCAATTAATGAGTGAAAATAAAAAGCATCTATGCATACCTATTATTTATCATACACCGATTATTTGCAATTTTTGTAGTTCGTAGTTTAATATAAATTTGTTCGCTAAATTGCCTCGATATGAACTGGTACACCCTGTATATTTATTTAATTAGCAATGGCCCTGAAACTTAACGCAAAATTAATCAGACAATTATAGGTACTATTTAAATGTTAATATAAAAAATGTAGTTACATATTAAATATTACTTTTACATTTCAATATACTATTTGATTAAACAATATATTAAAAAATGAGGAAGTCACAGGTACTGATATTTTATAATTAAACAATATAGTTCCCACACCACTTTGAAATAAATTAAAAAGCCAAAATTATATATTGTACTGAATCGCAGCATAAAATTCAAATGATTCTTACTAACACAGAATATAAACATGAAACATTGGAATACGTCATGTCTAGCCACTGAATTATTTTTGAGTAATTTAATACCCTTCCTACAAGAATAACATATTTTAAAAAATGTTTCTTAATTTGGTGCCACCAATATATCTTATTTGTTATCCTAACTATTGAAAGCGAGCAAATGTAACTCTAGTGATTTTAAAGATGAATCAATTAATCCTATTTCTTTTCTTTGTCTATTTGGAGACTTTTTTTGATCAAGTCAATAAAGAACTTTTCCTTAATATTATACATTTTATAAGTGATATCAATATGCATTTTTGATAGAGCTATAGCTACTAATCCCTTGGCCATTTTGCAAACAATTCTTAAGGTTATGTAAGATAAAATGCATGTAAATGCTGGTATATCGGTTTCTCAAATCGTTTTGATAAAGTACATCATCTAACACTATTAATATAGTTGCAGAATTTCGATATCCATTATGAATTGATTCATTAACTGAAGTGTAATATCACAAATAAAAGCCATTCCAGAGAATTAGCCCAGAAGTCGGAAGCTTGTGCGGGAGAGGTGGAGGTATATTATTATTAAGTAAGCCACATTTGCATCAAGGACTAGAGTTGGCTCTAACCATCATTCAGTTCAGAAATTAGGGAAATCAAGAAAATATCATTAATTAGAAGGATGATCAAACGCCGACCGGTATCAATCTCTCACATTGACCCAATGCATCGTTCTTCCACCCTACCATATGCACAAAAGGTGCCAATCCTCTCTACAAGTATAGTTAGCTATAAAAGAATCAACATATAAAATTGACACAATGGTTGTTGTAGTTGATGCCGAAGGAAATATTTTCTAGTGTTTGTAAAAAGTATTTTTCTTTGAAACCAGCTAATACTGAACATAACAGATATTTTATATTTTACAAAAACGGAAAATGTTCCACTCAAGTCGTTGGAAAAACACTTTGGTCAAATGCTACGTAACAGGACACTATTTTAGGCGATATTCTGCTATACTTTTAGTAGAATCTGACAAAGATATTATAAACATTAAGAGCCATAGTGGGCATAAATCCACGTTGGTTGCAAAATTTGCATCAAAAGATCACAAAATGTTTGCAGTAGTGCCATCGACAAGTCAAATAACCAACAAATGCTATATGAATGAAGCAAACTCATCAAAGTTCAACGAGAACAGTGAAATATAGCCTTCAATAAGTCAAAAAAAAAAAATAACAATGTTATCAATTTTAGAGAAGCGTTGCCAGGAGCTTGAGTTTAAGTTGATTTATAATCTAGCGGCCATAGACTTATTTGTACAATTTTTATGTAATCTTGTCATTGGATATTGAATTATTATTGGGTTGTCTGTACCTGTAATAGTTATTTATTGTATAAGTGTTTTAAGTAGCATTTTATCCATGCAAGAATGTTTAAACGAGTTCGAGCATTTAATATTATTAAGTGGATAAAAGGCAATTAAAACACGAATGCAATACAACGTTTTCTCCATAATCACATTACAATAAAAAAATATTGACTTGATATTTCTTAGTACTCAATGAAACGTGGTAGGTTTTGTTATACCTACTGGTTACTATAGTCCTCATAATTCTTCACGATTGGTTGCATTAAACAATGACACTAGTTAGAGCACAGTGCTACGTATCTTGAGGAATGAAAAATATCATCCCTACAAAATTCAACTTGTGCAGAAATTCAATAAAGATGATCCCGATCGCCGCTTACACTTTTGCAAAATTCTAATGGATTTATGTCAAGGAAATAGAAATTTACACCGGCAAATACTTTTTTCAGATGAGGCCACATTTTGTCTGAATGGTACAGTAAACCGTCAAACTTGCAGATATTGGAATCGGGAAAATCCTCATTGGATGGCAGAGGCACATACCCAACACCCTCAGAAATTAAATGTGTGGGCTGGAATAGTTGACGACAGAATAGTAGGGCCTTTCTTCTTTGAAGGAACCCTTACAGGACAAGGATATTTAGAGTTTCTAGAAAATGACCTTGTTCCAGCCCTTGGAGCAATTTTTCCTAACGATAATGACCCTGACATTCCTGACGATACCATATGATTTCAGCAAGACGGTGCACCTTCGCACTATGCGCGCCCTGTACGAGATTTTTTGGACAACTGTTTTCCTGGGAGGTGGATCGGCAGACGCGGACCGATAGAATGGCCTGCAAGATCGCCAGATCTTACACCTCTTAACTATTTTTTATGGGGATACTTGAAGTCAAAAGTGTACATTAATAAACCACGTAATTTAGAAAAACTTCAAAATCGCATTCGGGACGAAATACGCAGAGTTACCCCAGAAATCATTCATAATGTGCAAGAAGAATTTCTTCACAGGCTTGCGCATTGTCAAGAAGTTGGTGGATGGCAATTCGAACATTTAATTTAAGTATAAAATTTATTCAATTGTATTTTATTTTACATACCTCAGAATTGTTACTTTTTTATGGACAAAATTTACGTTTTCTAACATTCAATCGTCATTTACTCGAAAACTGTCCTATGTAAGAGGGCATAATTTTAGTACTGTCTGATAGAGAATTAAACGATCTTTCAGAATCAAGGAAAAAAATATGGTGTTGCCATTTAAAAAGAAAATCGATGACGTCATTACTCGAAAACAAATGACATTTGAAAATCGCATTTTACGCTAAAATATGTATTTTTTAAATTAAAAATCGACCTGTTCGAGGATTTTTCCCAAAAAATAATTGTTTCGTTTTTATTGAATTTACTCCATACTTTTGGCGCATACTGTATAGTGAACTTTGAATTATTTTATGTTGCACTAATAATGGGAGTTTCTGGTGTCTGTCGATGCTGCGAATTGGCAAATTTGAAAATTACTAACGTACAAGACGTTAACAGTTACCTACTTGTTTCAATACACACCAAGATGGATATTTCAAGAAAATTTACAATTATAGAAGAAGAGTTTTGCATGAATGCTGTTGGAATATGCAGAAAATATATTTCTCCGCGCCCAATTCACTTAATACAACACAGATTATTTTTAAGATACATACATAAAAAATGTAGTTGTCAGCCTGTGGGACTCAATAGTATACTGGCCATTGTATGAGGCGCACTTCAACAATTTTATTGGCCAATAAAGGTGCTGATCCTACAACCATTAAACAGCATGGTGGATGAAAGAGCTCCTCTGTAGCAGAAAGTTATGTTGAGGAGTCCATATCTAACAAACTTGAAATTGCAAGGAAAATCCAAAGAAAGTATAGCTGTTCGTTACAAGAAGAGACATCTGTAAAATGCAAATTCTTAACAATCTTCGGCAGGTGCTATGCATTTCGAAAATGAACAAAATACGAAATGTGTATTACTATAAATGTAAATGTTAATAAATTAAACTTGATTTATTATAGGTTACTTTATTCCACTGCTGGATAAAATATCACTTTAGACGGTTCATATGTGTGGATAAAAGTTCGATTGTAAGATAATTGTGGATAAACAAATAAATCAAGTTCTTTATATATTTTTAGGTATTAATAATATTGTGTGAAACCCTTTATAGTCAAGGGTGAATCTAACTACTCTGTGGACTTAAACCCCAACCAGCGTTGAATTACACCCACAATATCTACCCATATATTCTTTATTATTAGCTTTTGTAACATTTTACTGTATTAGAAAGGTATTTTAAATCAAATCTCCTACAATTCCTATCAATGAAGTCATATGTATGCTCTCTGATACCAAACATCTAGGTATGCTAATGAACAATTCCACAGACAAAGCTCTATTCAAAAATTATCTAATGAAATTAATCTAGCTAAATTTACTAACCTGGTTTAATGAAAACACTCTATAAATATCTAACTTCACTTTGAAACAGTTTTCGAGTTCCCACTGTATCAAAAGTGAAGTTAGATATTTATAGAGTGTTTCCATTAAAACCAGGTTAGTAAATTTAGCTAGATTAATTTCTTTAGATAATTATTGAGTAGAGCTTGGATGTTTGGTATCAGAGAGCATACATATGACTTCATTGATAGGAATTGTAGGAGATATGATTTATATTAGCTTAAAATATCTTTCTAATACAGTAAAAAGATCAAGTTCTGTCTTCCTCTGGGACTTTGCACGCACTGTGAACCACCATGTACATCTAAAAATTCAAGATAATCCCACGAGTTGCGGTTACGCGAAAGACGAAGCACTTTCCTGCGTAAAACAAGTGGAACGTCAATTAAAATAATTTTTAACGTACGTACTTGTATTGAAAACCAGTTATCTAATCAAATTGATTTTATATTTTCATTAAACAAGAGCTATTAATTTATTCAAATAGTCGCGAAGTCTCATCGAGTGTTTACAGTCCCATCGAATAATAACTTTTTTAACTGTCACTTTGCACATGGAAGCGATTAAATTGATTCGGAAACACCTTCGACTCGAGTCTATTTTTTACGCTGGCGTTTTGAACAATTCCTCTTATTGCAGATACAAACCAAAAAAATAATACGTTAACCTTGACGAAAGCGCAGAAGGTATAAATTCTCAGCCGAAGGAGAAGCCTTGCTCATATTTTGCCGATATGGGACGCTCGAGTCGCGAGATGACTTAATTTTCTGTACGGGAACCGCTAGATAACGCGATGACACGGTTACGTAGACACGTAGGTGGTAGGTAGATCTAAATTTCGTGTACACAAATTCGAGCGATAAAGATTAGTGTACTATCTGATTTTTTCATTCACGTCTCGCGACTCTACGTTAGCGCGCGGTGATCTGACGCGTTCATGGATTATTTTATAATTTCGGTGGGAACTCGTTCTGTTTTATTGTTTTCAGTGTGGCTGTGATAACAATTAGGTGATCAGAGATGGCTGAGGAACTATTGCTGCGTAAGTTACGCATTTTTTATCCGTTTAAGGCTAATGGAGGTCTGCAGGATTTTTATATACTGTTCATGTTTAATTTATTGGAATGGCTCGGTATCACAAAAGGAATCTCCGTTCTCTGTTTCTTTTACGTGAAGGTGGTGGGTTGGGGTAAAAATTAAACAATTTCTGAAACTTTTGGAGCTTTATTACCGAAAAAATGTAATAAATAAGAGTTATCACAGAGAATAGATGCAACATTGCATTTACTGTTCATTGGTAAAATTGTAGGTTGTTTACTAAAACAAATATTGAAAATTCTGTTTTATTTTTAATTTGTCGTTAGAAAAATGTGCAGCGCGTACAGGAAAATACGAAACACTCGTTTATCTGCTTGTGTTGAAAGAATTAGTTACTGATTGAGGTAAAAATGAATTCTTCCGGAAAAAATAACACAGAAGAATTTTCTTCTCTTTTTCTGTTAAACTATTTGCTATAAAGTCTTAATGCAAACATATTTTTTCAATGTAAATTGTAATAATGTCATGACCGGTTACTTTTGCTATGTTAACAGTAGCTACAGAAAAACTGTAAATCTCATTTATGTACTAGTAATATGAATGTTACAGTTCTATAAATAGTTTAGTAAGGGCATCTATTACAGTACTAGTGCTGCAATGAAAAAAAAACGTGTTAATTAACATTTTTCTGTAAAATAAAATGCCCCTTTTTCGAAAAATGATTTATTTATTATTAAAAATATTATTATAAAATCTAAGGTTTATTTGGTAAGTATTGGATCCATTTTGTTTACCATATACATAAATGGCCTCCTCAAACTTGAAAGTCAGGGGATTGTATCCTCATTTGCTGATGATACAGTGATACAGTATTCTTCTAACACATAGAACAGAGTAAAACAAATAGCTGAAACAGATTTAAAGAAAATGTAATGTTGGTTTAATGAAATGTCGTTGACCATAAATTTTCAAAAAACAAAATTTATTCCTTTTTCTTGTACCAAAGCTAAAATGCCACATTCTAGTAATCTTCAAATTAAAGCATACACGGACAATTTTACAATTCAAGAAGCAAACCATGTTAAATATCTTGGCATAGAAATTGATAGAAATTTGAAATGGAATGTTCATATACAATATTTAATTAAGAAACTTAGATATATAATATTCAAATTTAAAAAGTTAAAAAATATTTTGGATACTTACCAGTTAAAAATTTTCTATCTGTCTTTAGTAGAATCTCATATCAAGTATGGCATAACCGGGTGAGGAGGTGCCTATGATGTATATATATGGAAATTATATAAAAATTATTTTTAAAAATATTATTTAAAAAACCTAATACTTACCCAACTGGTCAATTTTATAATGAAAATGGTGTAATGGATATAAGGTAAATATATTGTTTTAAAATACTTGAGTCACAGCACAAAAGAAAATGGGAATTATTAACAGTTGGACATGAACACGAAACTAGGTTAAGAACAAGAAATGCAATTCAGACAAAAAAATCTAATAAAACCATAGGACAGAGATATTTTGCAATCCTAAAAATGCAGAAATAGGTCATCTCATCTATTGTGGTTGAATTTTTGAGTTCCCACAGTTTCAGAAGTGAACTTAGAAATTTGTAGAATGTTTTCATTAAGCCAGGTTAGTAAATTTCGCTAAATTAATTTTTTTAGATAATTATTGAATAGAGCTTTGTCTGCGGAATTGTTTATTAGCATATCTAGATGTTTGGTATCAGAGAGCATACATATGACTTCATTGAGAGGAATTGTAGGAGATTTGATTTATATTAGCTTAAAATACCTTTCTAATACAGTAAAAAATGTTACAAAAGCTAATAATAAAGAATATATGGGTAGATATCGTGGGTGTAATTCAACGCTGGTCGGGGCTTCAGTCCGCAGAGTAGTTAGTTTCACACAATATTATTAATACCTAAAAATATATAAAAAAATATTTTCTTTGTGTTATTAAATGAAAATTGATAAAATTTTATACAATATTCTTGTTGTAGATTCTTATTACTACACTCGATGTTTTATCAAACTCGGATGACACTTTGTTTGATAATTTTAACATTACTTGTAATATGAATCTTTACAACACTTATATTGTAAATAACAAACTATCCTCGTCTTTTGTAATGAAATAAGTAAGTATATGATTTGAAGTGCATTTAAACATATTATTTCAATTTTATTATAATAGTAGACAAATCTGTATGTATTTTTTCCACCGAATGAATTCGTCGGCAGATCGAGTTTCATTTTGCTCACTTTATGGTTTTCCTTCTATTCCCGAAGATATTTAAGGAAAAATACATGTTAGCTTTATTTGAACAGACTTTTTTAAACTAATTCCACTTTCTCATTTCCAATTTTTGTTGTGACGTAAAAATTGCGAATTAGATGAAATGCAAGATAGATGGATAATTAAAAATAGCTGTAAACCAAAACTATATACGTTAAACAGTTACCTCTTTTGTTGATGTTTTTGTTCGATAATCGCGCCTTCCTAGATTTGAATAAATCTAGGCGTCTAGGAAATCTAGACGTCTACTACAGGATTACAAAGTAAAGAAAGAGCTACACATTGTGTTTCAATTCGCTACTATATTTTAGAAAAACTCTATATAATACACAATTTTTTAAAAATCAAATAAACAAAATAACAGACATAGTCGCCATACATTGTGAAAAATAATTACTCCAAATAAGATCTTTCTATGATTTGATTTGCCATGAGATTATTTAGTTTATTTGTTATTTCCCTTATATGAATCAAAACAATGACGTAGCAGTTAGTAAATGCGATTGAAAATATTTACTAGTGAATAAAAACAACACTAATACGTATCTATACAGGGTGTCTCGTAAAGTATGTTACAAACATAAATATAACATCTTAAACGCACGATTTTGTAATTACAAGTAGTTTTTATGACGTAACTCTTTATTGGAAAACGAAAACATGAGAAATTTTAAGAAACTAGTCAGCTTTAGGAAACACATAAACAATGTGGATATGAAAAAATCTCGAGAGTAGAAGGGTATTTTTTTATCATCCTATATCCCTAGAAAACTAAATAATTTACATAAAAAGCGCAAGAGACATAACATTCTAAATTCATTATACTTTTGTAGATTTTTTTAATAGAAAATGGAATATATGGAGATGAGAAAACATCCTTCGATTTTATCATATCCATATTATTGATTACCTTTCTATAGCTCTAACTAGCCACTGGAGATTTTATTATGTTTTCTTTTCCAACAAAGAGTTACGTCGCAGAAATTACTTTTGTAAAACTCTATGTTTAAGAGGTTATGTTTATTAGAGTTTTTTGTAATTTTTTATGTACAATTGCCACCCAATGTTTGTAATGTACTTTACGGGGCACCCTGTATATATTTGAACTACTTTTGTTGTGTTTACAATTATGGTGAAACACTTATACATTGTAATAAAAAAAAAAAAAACATATAAAAATGTTTAAATGACACATAGAAATGTAGTAGAAATACACGATATCAAGAATGTGGCGTCAAAAATGTTTCTTTCTATTTAAACTTGAGTTAGTTAATATATTATTCAACATATTTGATTTTCCTTTATATCCTTAATTCTTTGTTAATTAATAATATAATCCATATTTCACACATTTCTTATTTACAAAATAAAAAAAGAAAAATTAAGCCAGTCATCCTACCTGAAAGTTTTGATTATTTGACCTAATTTTCGAAACGTTGACTTCTATAATTATATATTCCAATGTTTTCAGTGAATCACCGACTTCCTCGTAATAAGATATTTCTAGTCAGGCGAAAATAAGTTATAAAAAACAACTCCTTGACAGAAGTGGCTAAGGTGCCATTTATTTAGAATAAAATTAAATACTGAATTTGTTTTCTCAAATTAGCTATTTACAGAAAATTTGTACTAATTAAAAGTAGGTACATAATATTATTTGTTAATTTCTTTGTTTTTATGGCGGTATAATGAGTATAATTTTGCATATTAATGTATCAAATAAAATAGAACTATAATATAAACACAACATCTGCCCAAACTACTACACAAGCAAGTCACATTTTTTTATCACAGGAAAAATTTGCGTTTAAAGAACTGAATGTAAATTAAATGAATCGGATAATAAACAATTGTTTGGTATCCTCATAATTGCTTATTGAAAGTCATCGATAAGTAACGACGATAAGGTATTTAAAAATGTGAGAAGTTTCTAATCGTTTAATCATTCATTTGTTTACTATAATTTTCCTGAAATGCATGTGTCAATGATCCACCCTAGATTCTTTTGTTCAAAATACGATTTATGCTAATTTATATACAGGGTGTCCCAAAATTAATGGGACACAGAGCAAGAGTAGATTCCTGACATCAAAATAATGCGATTAAACCTTGGTCCATTTGCGACTAAAAAAAAAGTTACAGGGCGTTAAAGTTCAAATTTTGAATTCGTAATTCTTAAAATTCTTAGAAAGTTTTCAAAGGATTTTGAAAATTTGGGTTAGGTAGTTTTCTGGTACAAAAAAAACGAATCCGTACTTAATTTTGCTGTAGTGGTTGATAAAAACTGATTATAATAACTTTTTTATCAGTGTGTGTACGAAAGTTTTAATAGAAAAATATTGTTCACTTATCTATTTCTCACAAATAAAGTATACTTGTTTATAAAATAAAATAATATAATAGTTTGTAGTTACTTACGTAAAACTGTTATTGGATTGGTTATTTGAAAACAAATTGTACTATTGACAATTGATTGAGACACTGATTGACAAGTAACTTATGTTAAATAGTGTATTCCTTTAAGTTTTTGTTTACGATTAATAATATCGCGTTAAATATGCCTCGCCATAATTTATTTTCTAATGAAGAAATGCGAGATATGGTATGTATTTATCAAAAGAAAATTTTAATGGACGTCGTGCGTGTCGCAGGTATTTAGAAAGTTATCCAAATAGATTACAACCAAATCATAAAGTATTTAAAAATCTTTATGACCGCTTAGAAGATACTGGATCGTTTCATCCTAAAAGACGTCCAACAACTGTTACTTCAGAACAAGAGGAGGATATTTTGCTTCGTGTAACAGAAAATCCTGAAATAAGTTTACGACGATTGTCTACAGCTGTTTTGGTACCTAACGTATCTATTTATAGATTATTTTATAATGAAAAACTGTACTCGTATCGCTTTAACTCAGTGCAGAATTTACTAATTGCAGATTTTCCACATAGGGAACAATTTTGTCTTCGATTCTTAGACCGACCCAATGATGATCTACACTTTTTAAGCAAGGTGCTGTATACAGACGAAGCCATATTTATTTGTCGGGGCGTTTTCAACTTCAGAAATAAACATGTTTGGGATAATGAAAACCCGCATATATTAAGAGAACGTCATCTGCAACATGAATTTAAGAAAAGCATTTGGTGTGGTATTGTTGGAAATCATGTGTTTGACCCTGTTGAAGTGCCATATAATCTGAATGGCCGTTCTTACTTACATTTCTTAGAACATGATTTTGAGGAATTATTGATGATTTATCATTAAATGTGACACAATATGTTTTTTATGCAAGACGCTGGCCATACCCATTTTTCTGTACAGGTTCGAAACTATCTTAACATACAATTTCTCCAACGGTGGATAAGTCGCGGCAGCATGTTTTCGTGGTCCGCACGAAGTCCAGATTTAAACCCCATGGATTTCAGTATTTGGGGTATTTTGAAATCAAAAGTAAACAGTGACCCTATTAATACACGGGATGAGCTGTGGCAAGCAATTTTAAATGCTAGGAATTTATTAAGAAATGAAGAAACGCTATTTAATATTAGACAATCATTTATGTATGTAGTGTAATTTAATGTAGCCACCTGAATGTAATTAAATTATTATTAAAGATACTCTTTAGTTTTTTACGTAAGTAACTAGAAACTTTTATTTTATTTTATTGCATCCAACAGAAAAACAAGAAATAAATCGAAAACGGTTAAATTTATCGACATAAAACAAGTATACCTTATTTGTGAAAAATAGATAGGCACACAATATTTTTTTATTAAAACTTGCGTATACACACTGATAAAAAAGTTATAACCAGTTTTTGTCAACCAAGAGTACATTTCGTAGCGCCCTCCAGCGCCTACAGCAAAATTAAGTACGGATTCGTTTTTCTTGTCCCAGAGAACCCTCTAATCCAAATTTTCAAAAGAATCCTTTCAAAACTATCTAAGAATTTTAAGAATTTCGAAGCTTAGCTTAATCGCATTAATTGGATGTGAGGAATCTACTCTTGCTCTGTGTCCCATTAATTTAGGGACACCCTGTATATGCAAAACTGCACCGTTAGAGCGTTAGGGCGCGTGTTTTTGAAAACATAACAATAATCGGTATATCGGGAAACATTGAACGATCAAAATGAAATTTGGTATATGAAAATGTATTGGTAAAAGACTTTTCTTGATGCAATTATTATTAATTACCGATTTGTAGTAATGTCTTAAACTGAATACCTAGTAGTAGTAGTAGTAGTAAGTGTGGGCGGCCTCAGCCTGGCAAGTAGGCCACACATGGGCCCTTTTTGCCTACCCTGACATCCCATCACCCCTCCACTATTCTCCCTCGGCCTTCCTTGAACCTACCCGACGCCCTAATGAACGCCAGGATCCTGGTCCATGGTAGGCCCCTCATCTCTTCCCTTTGCAGCTCCTCGGTGCCAAAGATCCTATATCTTAGTCTTCCAAGAGCCGCACAATATCCTAGGAAATGGATAGGGGTATCCTCCCCCTCTCCGCATTCCGGACATAAGGGACTTTCCTCTATGCTTATCAAATTCAAATGCCTCCTGAGTCTGCAGTGGCCTGTCAGGACCCCCACCATTTGGTTCAGGGATCCTCGACTAAGGCTCAACAGCCACTTCGTCCTAGATTTATTAGGCTCATTGAAGAAGTCGTGGGCCTGTCTACATCCCCCGTTCCTTCTCCAATTCCCTCCTAGTGTTTGATAGGCCCATTTATTAAGGGCACTATTCATACTACCTCGCGTAACTCCCAAAAAGGGTTCGGGTCCCTGGCAAGGTGCCCCAGATCCGAGACGAGCTAGCAAGTCAGCCGTCTCATTACCGGGGATTCCCTTATGGCCAGAAACCCAGACCAACTCCACCTCCCGTTGTCTGGCCAGGGACTCCAGGGCATCGCCACACTCTTGAACAAGACTAGATCTCGTCACGGGAGAGCTAAGTGCCCTGAGTGCAGCCTGACTATCAGAGCAGATGAAGATTTTCTCCTCCACACAATTCCTTACTTCTTCCTTGCCTGCTACCATCAAAATAGCAAAAACCTCCGCCTGGAAAACCGTGGGGTGTGTGCCCAGCGAAAAGCTCTGCCGGATGTCCAGGTTTTCCAGATATATTCCTGCCCCAGAAAACTCATCCCCTACCCGAGATCCATCTGTATAGCATATCAGAGATCCCGGGGGAAACATGTTTTCTGCCCTCTCCCACTGCTCTCTCGAGGGGAAAACAGTGGTATACCTCCTTCCCAACCTTAGTTTATCCTTTGCTTCAATAACCCTCAGAGCAGATACTGGAATCTCATTCTCCGCCCTTAAGGCTATAGCAGCATGACCCTCCACACGACCTTCTGCCTTCCAACAGCCTGCATCCCTTGTTCTCAGGTAGGTTGCCATCGCCTCCTTTACAATCCATGTTGGGAGGGGTGGCAATCCCAACAAAACTTCCAGGGCGGCCGTTGGGGTTGTCCTCATCGCCCCTGTAATACTTAAGCAAGCCAGCCTTTGGATCCTTGACAACACCTTGGCCACAGTCACCCGGCCCACACTCGGCCACCAGACCAAGGCCCCATATTGTAGCCTCGGCCTGATCACCGCCGTGTACACCCAGTGAAGCACCCTTGGGTTGAGTCCCCAATTCTTGCCTACTACTTTCCTTAGTTGCCAAAAGGTTGCCATTGATTTCCGGGTAACCCGTTCAATCTGTGGCCCCCAAGACAACTTACTGTCCAAGGTTACACCCAAGTATTTTACCTCCTTACCTAGAGTAAGGGTTTTCCCATACATAGTTGGGGCCCTGAAATCTTCTATCTTCCTCCTTTTTGTGAAGAGAATCAACTCAGTCTTGCTTGCATTGACCGAGAGACCCGTCTCACTACACCATCTCTCTACAATCCTACAAGCCCCCTGCATTCTGTCACATACTACGCCCAGAAACCGGCCTACCACTAAAACCACGCCATCGTCGGCGTAGGTTTGAGTGTCCCTGTATCCCTCTTGAGTAAGGCGATTTAGGAGACCATCCATCACCAGGCACCATAGGTGGGGAGAAAGGCAGCTACCTTGCGGGCAGCCACCCCTCACTCCCAGGTCTCTATGGCAGTCTCCCATAGTTGCACTGACTCTTCTCTCCTCCAATGCGGATCTCACCCACCTGACCATAGCAGGCGGTGTGCCTCGGTCCTGAAGTGAGTCGCATATAGTTTTTGTTCTTGCCTTATCAAAGGCACCTTCAATGTCAAAGAACATGGCCAATGCGACCTCCTTGTACTGAAGGGCCTTCTCTACCTTATGTACAATACTATGTAGCGCTGTCTCCGTGGACCTGCCTCGCCTGTAGGCGTGCTGGTTCACATGGATCGGGTGTCTGATCAACACCCTATCCACGAGGTACCTGTCCACAATCCTTTCCATCGTTTTGAATAGGAAGGATGTGAGACTGATTGCTCTAAACGCCTTTGCCGTTGTGTAGTCTTCCTTCCCAGCTTTTGGGATAAAGACTACCTTGGCCGCCCTCCATGCCAGTGGAACATATCCCATCGCCAGACTGGCCCGAAAAACCCTCACCATGTTTGGTGAGAGAATATCCAGGCCCTTCTGTAACAGCGACGGAAAAACTCCATCTGGCCCTGCAGCCTTGTAGGGTTCGAACTCGTTCACTGCCCAGGTTACTGCCTCGCCGCTGAATATTTCCCCAGCAAGGGGCCAATCCAGAATACGTAGTAAAATAAACATTAATATAATAATATACAATAATTATTGTTTCGTTAAAACTTTTTTAAATAAATTATGCCTCTTCAAAAATTTTGGTAACTTGTAGCGTTTACCAAAAAATTATTTTTATTTATACGGGCCCTAACATTTATTGTAAAGTTAGAAGGGGCATCATCGTGCATGAACCACATTTCTCTTCTATAAGTTGGGGTACAAAAATGTTTGTAATGTTTGTCTGTCAACTTACAAACAATTTAACCCTGTTAAGTGGAAAATATACCCTTACTTTTAAAAAGGTAATGTGGTTTACTTAAAAAACTATTTAACATTTTACATTGTAACTTATTTGGACTGAAAAGATACCTCGCTTTTTCCTGAACTTTTAAAATAAGGATACTGGGCAAATACCTTCCTCTAAAATATTAGGCGTAGTCCATTCGCTGTCACATAATTTATTGCCACCATCTTGTCTCGTTTTCGAAAATAGAGTCGATACGTCCAATTTCTTTTCCATTATTTTCAATTTCAGATATGAAATAAGTAGTTTTGCGGTAAGCTGCTCCTCCTCCACGCCAAGCTAATTCAAACACCAAAATGTGATATAATTTCTTTTGAAGTCCTTTCGGCTCATTTTCGTCATATAATCTGGGCATTGCAAATTTTTCACAATTATTAAGAGCTGATGCACTGGATTTTCTCTTCTCGGGTTGAGCTTGTAGAATTTTACGTTTAGAATTAAACGTTAATGAATTAAACTGTACGTCGGTGAAAGGGTTAAATACAAAATTGAATTCTTTATAAAATAAAATAAAGTCTTGTGGACCACCTGTCGATTAAACCCAGTGGTTTTTCTTAATGTGGTAAAAAAGTACATGTACTTAGTCAAGAAAATTGCAGACTATGAACCTTTACTTTATTATCAATGTTTTTACAAATCTGGTCAGCCTTGCAGTGTATTCAACCAAGTGTTCCTTTGAATGTTTGTACATTATAATACCAGGACGTGAAATTTCTGCATTTACCCGAGCAAGAATGACTGCTTTACATGATGCAGGATATTCTAATAATAAGATATCGAATATGTTGGACATTCCTAGATTCCTGTTGTACGAATAGTACACACATATTAAGAATTTAATACAGTGGATAACAGACCACCTAGTGGACGTCCTCGAGTATACAGTATGCGCCAAAAATATGGCGCATACATCTTCACAGACTTGCGCATTGTCAAGAAGTTGGTGGATGGCAATTCGAACATTTAATTTAAGTATAAAATTTAATCAATTGTATTTTATTTTACATACCTCAGAATTGTTACTTTTTTATGGATAAAATTTACGTTTTCTAACATTCAATCGTCATTTACTCGAAAATTTTCCTATGTAAGAGGGCAAAATTTTAATACTGTCTGATAGAGAATTAAACGATCTTTCAGAATCAAGAAAAAAAATATGGTGTTGCCATTTAAAAAAAAATCGATGACGTCATTACTCGAAAACAAATGACATTTGAAAATCGCATTTTACGCTAAAATATGTATTTTTTAAATTAAAAATCGACCTGTTCGAGGATTTTTCCCAAAAAATAATTGTTTCGTTTTAATTAAATTTATTCCATACTTTTGGCGCATACTGTATAACGAAAGGAAGGATAAGTATTTGGTGCAATAGGTCCGTAGGCACTGCACATCTTCAGCTTTCAAGGTACGTTTCGCCGTGATATATCGACACCTACTATTCGAAGGCGACTCCACAGCGCAAATTTACGTGCTAGAAAACCATTACGGATCTCCACTCTACTTCCAAGGCATCGTGCTGCCCGTCTCCAGTGGGCGCGAGAGCATAGGGGTTGGCTTTTACACCAGTGGCGGTGGGCCTTATTTACAGACGAAACCAGAATTGGGCTGGTTACTGATGACAATCGACGAAGAGTCTGGAGAGAACCAGGTCGTCAACAGCGACTTAATTTTCCCCGTGAAGTTACTTCGTATGAAGGGAGTATCGTAATGTTTTGGGATGGAATAATGCTCAACCGCCGCACCTCATTAATTCGCACACCACAGAATATGACCAGTGGTGTTCCAAATTGTTTTAACTATAGCTAATTGAAATTTCATATTGGAAACAATTTAAGATTTTTATATTATTCAACAATTATGTCAGGATATTTTATTGCTAGCATATAAGCTGCGTTGGATCAGTTTATTGTTGTGTTGAAGTTATCTAAAAAATGGTATCTGTTGATCTATGTACGTCTCTTGAATTGTTATAAAAAAATCATAAAATGATTAAAGCGGCTTCTTATTTACGCAGTATAACTGTCTGGTAGTTTCATCACATCTTGATATAAAAATCATTTCGATCGAATTAAAGATACCATGTAAAATGCCTGTCTTTACACAACTACTTCAAATATTTGATATATTTCCATTGTATATTTACGCATGTGTTCAAATGTTCAATGATAATTTCAATATTTTGCAAAGATAATCGTGCTTTTGAAATGTATACTGAGTTCTAACAGCAATATACATATGCATATTGGGATATCTCTTTAACTAACTTAATTTTAAATTGCATATTTGTTTACCTATCAAGAGAAATAACAAAACTATAACAGATTATTATAAAGTTAAAAATTATGCCTATCTACGATTACGATCTAATCGACGTCATAACAATATAATAAGCTAATGTATATAAATCCACACTTAAAAAATAACTCATGTCTTGTAAAATTATTCAAAATTTTAATTGGTAATTTATGACACAATAAAAAAATATATCTCACATGACTTTGATGCAAGGGACCACTTAAAATATTCCTTCTTACATTTTAAATGGTATATAAATTTAAAAAAAAAATGAATAGTAATGACAAGAATTAGTGAACATCACGAAGTGACTGACGTCTGTTGATAGGTTTCCTAATTGCTGTAGGGGTGCATAATCGAAGTGTGAAATTTTGTGCGTTTTTTAATATCTTCTTATAATTTTTTTCTGCATGAATAGTACCAGAACAGTTTGAAAATAGTGTAATTTTGTCAAATTGCATAAGATAATGAATAAAGTGCATAATATAGTTTGTAATAAGTCGAGTGTGGGGGTGAAGAACAATCCAACAAATCGGTTTTGTATGTGTTGTGGACAATTTCTGTATTTTTTAATAATTTTGCAAACTTTATTGAGATTGTACGATATTTAGTTACCTACTTTTGATATTTCCCTGTATAATTTCCCGATAACCGATAGCAAAACACATGAAAGTATATAGCAAATATTTTCTTATAGAGGATTTTATACCAGGTAATTATAACAAGGTTAGGTTGTGAATTAATTAAGGATGTTTTAGATCAGTATTAATCTGCTAATTTTCTCCATTTAATAAAAGATTGATATTTCATGGGGCGGATGAACTAAAGCAGACGCTGTAAACGCAGGTTTTTGACAACTTGGTTACAAGTTACAAACATACAAGGAATTCACTACATACAGTATGCGCCAAAAGTATGGAATAAATTCAATAAAAACGAAACAATTATTTTTTGGGAAAAGTTCTCGAACAGGTCGATTTTTAATTTAAAAAATACATATTTTAGCGTAAAATGCGATTTTCAAATGTCATTTGTTTTCGAGTAATGACGTCATCGATTTTTTTTAAATGACAACACCATATTTTTTTCCTTGATTCTGAAAGATCGTTTAATTCTCTATCAGACAGTACTAAAATTTTGCCCTCTTACATAGGAAAGTTTTCGAGTAAATGACGATTGAATGTTAGAAAACGTAAACTTTATCCATAAAAAAGTAACAATTCTAAGGTATGTAAAATAAAATACAATTGATTAAATTTTATACTTAAATGTTCGAATTGCCATCCACCAACTTCTTGACAATGCGCAAGTCTGTGAAGAAATTCTTCTTGCACATTATGAATGATTTCTGGGGTAACTCTGTTTATTAATGTACAATTTTGACTGCAAGTATCCCCATAATAAATAGTCAAGAGGTGTAAGATCTGGCGATATTGCAGGCCATTCTATCGGTCCGCGTCTGCCGATCCACCTCCCAGGAAAACAGTTGCTTGCTGAAACCATATGGTATCGTCAGGAATGTCAGGGTCATTATCGTTAGGAAAAATTACTGCAAGGGCTGGAACAAGGTCATTTTCTAGAAACTCTAAATATCTTTGTCCTGTAAGGGTTTCTTCAAAGAAGAAAGGCCCTACTATTTTGTCGTCAACTATTCCAGCCCACACATTTAATTTCTGAGGGTGTTGGGTATGTGCCTCTACCATCCAATGAGGAATTTCCCGACTCCAATATCTGCAAGTTTGACGGTTTGCTGTACCATTCAGACAAAATGCGGCCTCATCTGAAAAAAGCATTTGCCGGTGTAAATTTCTATTTCCTTGACATAAATCTATTAGAATTTCGCAAAAGTGTAAGCGGCGATCGGGATCATCTTCATTGAGTTCCTGCACAAGTTGAATTTTGTAGGGATGATATTTTTCCTTCCTCAAGATACGTAGCACTGTGCTCTGACTAGTGTCATTGTTTAATGCAACCAATCGTGAAGAATTATGAGGATTATCCACCATACTTATCAAAATGTTCTGTTTCTGATTTTCATTAATGCTTGGACGTCCAGGTTTTGGAATATTTACATTGCCAGTTTCTCTAAATTTAGACTCTACCTTACTGACTTGATTGGCTGATAGGGCGATCTGGATATTTTTCATTAAATAAATCGCAAACTTTCTGCTGAGTTCTAGTCAGATTCCCGCATTCGATAAGAATTAAAATTTCAATTCTTTGAGTAACAGTTAAATGTGCCATCATATTTTAAATTGGATAATAATTTCTATGTCGCTTACAATACTTATTAGAAGTCGGTGTGACAATGACACTTTGCAAAGATTTTCACCTACGTGATCCATAAAAGGACTATGGAATTCGAAAAACTAAACTTGATAACGTTTTTGCTTTATTTTAATTGATTTACGTTTTCTAACATTCAATCGTCATTTACTCGAAAACTTTCCTATGTAAGAGGGCAAAATTTTAGTACTGTCTGATAGAGAATTAAACGATCTTTCAGAATGAAGGAAAAAATATGGTGTTGCCATTTAAAAAAAAATCGATGGCGTCATTACTCGAAAACAAATGACATTTGAAAATCGCATTTTACGCTAAAATATGTATTTTTTAAATTAAAAATCGACCTGTTCGAGGATTTTTCCCAAAAAATAATTGTTTCGTTTTTATTGACTTTATTCCATACTTTTGGCGTATACTGTATATGCACTCTAATAATTTGTCTTACATATTAAAGTTTGATAACTCCTAAAATACACTTTCATCTAAATGTACAAAGAATTACACCATACACAACATCAATGGCAATTAAAAGCTTTATAATCTTCAACGGCAATTGGAAACAAATTGTTGTTCACTCTTACATCCGACATCTTTAATTTTACAGTGCCATCTAGTGGCTCGGGAATTTAGCGAATAATGGAATTGTAGCTGAGGACTGATAATTCGGAAGCAAAAAAAATTATAAAGGTGAAATATGTTTATTATAAAAACTAAGAAGCAAACGAGTTAAGAGGATATATTTATTATTTGTAGCAGTACTTTGTTATCAGTTGTGGTACTATTCGAGTTAATTTTTACGTGATTATAAAAGTATGGCGTATAATTTCTCAAACGAAGATCTTATAGACATGCTACTGGAATTCGGGGAATCACATCAAAATTCAATGGATGCAGCAGAGAAACTGGCATTTGCGGCCGAGGTCTGGGCAAGATAGGGAAGCTATTAGACCTATACAAATTTTCAATTTCGAGAACGAGATTTCAAATACCGTCGAGGAGCAGCTTGGCATAAGCACTAGGACAAATGCAGCACCATTTGGGATATTACAATCCACAGTTGTGTTATGGCGCGACTAACTCTACCTATTTCACGGTAGCGGGTACAAGTTTTACTTCCAAGGGATCTTCTGCTTGGAGTGGTTGTTACATCAGCTGCATTCAAACCCAAATTTTACCATGAATGTTTTAGTTACGAATGAGGAAATTTCCTCACGTAATGATATTCACAATTTTCACAATACGCATTATGGGGCATTGCAGAATCCGCATGTCACTCGACGAACACACTTTCAACAACGATTTTCAGTAAATGTGAGGGCTGGAATTGTGAATGGAGTACTTATTGGTCCTTTCGTTCTAGAAAATCTGTGATGAAACAAAAAATATTTTTTAAACTCATCTTTATTAGTTCTCGTGCCTACTGTTTTCTTGACGAGTACCATCAGCAAGCGAGTTTGCTAGATGCACATTTTTTTCACCCATCACAGCTTCTTACACGAGCATACGTAAAGTGTTTTCTGTTTTATATCGTGCACGTTGTCAGGTGTCGTCTCAAAATGTAAATATGCACATCGCAATGCAACTGCAAATTGTGACAATATACCTGTACCAATAATGAATATTTTTACTAACCCGACTAGTTTCTATATTCATTTATATTCCGCAATCTGCTCGGTAACGAGAAAAGCAATGTGAGATGGGTATCAATATCGCAAACAAGATTTACTTTTTAAGTAATAATCCGCTGGAAGAGGCGCGTCTTTCAGGTAAGACTGCATTCTTGTGCACAACATGAAGATTTAAAAAATCTTTATGATGTTTCTTAACCAGAAGTCAAATATACAGGGGCGTATTCTGTGGCCAAAAATAAGGTTTTTTTTTTGTTATACAGTATGCTCCAAAAGTATGGAATAAATTCAATAAAAACGAAACAATTATTTTTTGGGAAAAATCCTCGAACAGGTCGATTTTTAATTTAAAAAATACATATTTTAGCGTAAAAGCGATTTTCAAATGTCATTTGTTTTCGAGTAATGACGTCATCGATTTTTTTTAAATGGCAACACCATATTTTTTTCCTTGATTCTGAAAGATCGTTTAATTCTCTATCAGACAGTTATAAAATTTTGCCCTCTTACATGGGAAAGTTTTCGAGTAAATGACGATTGAATGTTAGGAAACGTAAATTTTATCCATAAAAAAGTAACAATTCTGAGGTATGTAAAATAAAATACAATTGATTAAATTTTATACTTAAATAAAATGTTCGAATCCACCAACTTGTTGTCAATGCGCAAGTCTGTGAAGAAATTCTTCTTGTACATTATTAATGATTTCTAGGGTAACTCTGCGTATTTCGTCCCGAATGCGATTTTGAAGTTCTTCTAAATTACGTGGTTTATTAATGTACACTTTTGACTTCAAGTATCCCCATAAAAAATAGTCAAGAGGTGTAAGATCTGGCGATCTTGCAGGCCATTCTATCGGACCGCGTCTGCCGATCCACCTCCCAGGAAAACAGTTGTCCAAAAAATCTCGTACAGGGCGCGCATAGTGCGGAGGTGCACCGTCTTGCTGAAACCATATGGTATCGTCAGGAATGTCAGGGTCATTATCGTTAGGAAAAATTACTGCAAGGGCTGGAACAAGGTCATTTTCTAAAAACTCTAAATATCTTTGTCCTGTAAGGGTTCCTTCAAAGAAGAAAGGCCTTACTATTCTGTTGTCAACTATTCCAGCCCACACATTTAATTTCTGAGGGTGTTGGGTATGTGCCTCTGCCATCCAATGAGGATTTTCCCGACTCCAATATCGAAAACTTTCCTATGTAAGAGGGCAAAATTTTAGTACTGTCTGATAGAGAATTAAACTATCTTTCAGAATCAAGGAAAAAAATATGGTGTTGCCATTTAAAAAAAAAATTGATGACGTCATTACTCGAAAACAAATGACATTTGAAAATCGCATTTTACGCTAAAATATGTATTTTTTAAATTAAAAATCGATTTGTTCGAGGATTTTTCCCAAAAAATAATTGTTTCGTTTTTATTGAATTTATTCCATAATTTTGGCGCACACTATATAAATGTAGACTCTCAGGACAGAGATTGTCCACACCATGTCAAAAATATAAAAAAAACGTTTTTAAAGAAACGACGGAGGTGTGGGTATCATCGATCATTGTTTGCCGAAAAAATATATATCACTCTGTATAATATCGCAAATAAAATAGGTTATCATATGCGCCATTGTATTGTATTCACTTTTTGTTTCTTTACACTTTTGTGTATTCCAAACCGATTAACAACGAAATTGATTTATTTGATCAACTGCACTTTACAATACTCATTACATTACTTAAAATAGTAACAAAATAATTAATTATCAATGGAATTGCTTTACTATAATTTCTTATAACAAATGCTGGAAATGGTCACCTTCATCCAGAATACATGCTCGAACACGTGGAAAAATTCCAGCAGTAGCTCCTATCACATCACAACCAGCTATATGTTGACGTAAGTGCTCTTCAGATTCAATGTGAACCTTGTAAACTAATGTTTTGAGATGTACCCAAACAAAAAATCAATAGGGTTCATATCGGGTGGTCAAGGTTGACTTGGTTCTTGAGTACCTCAATCGCGTTATTAGACAATTTTTCATTTAAAAATTCACGAGTAGTCGAACTAAAATGTGGAGGAATGCCGTGCCTAAGCCACAGTCTCTGTCTTAGAGCATGAGGAACATCGTCAAGTAGTTCAGGTAAAACTTTTTTAAGAAAATGTCTGTAGGAGGCACCGGTTAAAGTTCTTGAATAAAAGTAAGACCCAACAAGAAAATTTCCAATAATACTCACCCATACATTAGAAAAAACTGACGTTAAAATCAAGATTCCATTATGGTATTAGGGTTTGCATCAGACCAAACGTGTTTATTCTGGAAATCCATTATAGCATGTCAGGAAAAATTTGCTTTGTCAGAAAACAATATGCTAGCGGTAAATCATATTTTGTTAATGTTGTAAGATTTGAACCCATTGTATGTGATACAGGTATAACTGTTGGTGCTTCAGAAAGGACCTAAGTAATTTATGATTCACATTAAAATTTGCAGCAAGCTTCCTAGTATTCGTATTTGGGTTTTTTTCAATTTCGTGTAGAATAGCTTATTTCAAGTCAGGCGTTCTAAGACTCAAAGGTCTTCCAGGAATCGGACCTTACTGAAATGAGCCTTACTCCGAAAGACGTTGAAAAATATTTCTGAACATCCTTGGACTTGGAGTTGGATGATTTGAAAATCTTTCAATATAAATACGCCTAGCCTTAGTACCATTTCCATCTGCAAGGCTATACCTGTAAACCATATTATCCAACCAAATAAGCTTAATTTGACAATACACATATATTAAATAAGATGACGACTTCTTCTTATTATTGTTTTGCATGATCTCCCTATGATATGTTTAAGTAATGTAATGAGTATGGTAAAAATGCACTTGATTAAATAAATCAATTTTGTTGTTAATCAGATTGGAATTCAAGAAAGTGTAATGAAACAAAAAGCGAAGATAATACAATATCACATTATGATGACCTATTTTATTTGTAATATATAGGGGGATATATTTTTTTGTGGCCAATAATGATGATACCCACACTAAATATGCACACCAAATTTGGTTAAGTTATCTCAAGTGGTTTAGAAATTAAAAACAGTTTTTTTTATTTTTGACACGCTGCATAATGGCTGTCCTAGGATTCCACATTTATATAATAAAAACCATTATTTTTGACTACAGAATACGCACTTGAATTTTTTACCTCTACTTAAGAAACACGCTGTATATCACAATGAGGAGCTGTACAGCTAGATGTTCTCCGAAGGTGATGAAGATGGAATGATAACCTGTTCGGGCGGTTCGAATTTAAATACCACATAATTAACGTAGAAATTAAATCAGTTATAAAAACGTACCTGTTTCAAGTACAGCGAAAAAATGAAGTTATACAGAGTGAGAAGATGTAATGACTAAATGGTACGCAAATTTGCAACATTAATTTCTTTGAATAGTAACCAACGCTTTCATAATTTTAGTAATCATTAGTAGAGGAATATGTACGTACAGTTGTTTTCGCTTTCATCTGTATAAAATTTTATGTCGATGCATAAAGAAATTTTAAAATGATTTTATTTTTCTAAAATTACAAATGTGTTTGAGGCAAGGTTGAACAAGTTAACGACAAGTAAAATGATAATTAAATAGCAAAAAGTATTAAATAACATACAATACCATTATTATAGTTATTTAATGAAAATAAAACGTAAATAAATGATACATAGAATACTGACCAGGTCCACCCCGTAAAGTGACCATCAAAGCAATCATTAATTTGCCTATATTGAATTATATTATGTGTAAGTATACGTACTAGTTCTCCTATGGTTTTAAATAATAAAAAAAAACTAATCAAACCTGTTGGCCAGAGTATACAAATTATGTTTATGGATATATTCTCTGATCAATTCCAGATAGAGAGTAGAATTTTTATGGAATTTTTAAAGCTGTTTTGTACTGTTAAGAAACAGTAAAGCATTAAATACTTTTTTTTATTAATAAAAATGATGATTCAGCAATAATTTTTGTAAAATTAGGTAAACGGTAGAATTTGTGGAAAATTAGAACCTAGTCTTTTTCATTTTGAATGACTTTCATAGAAAATTAAACGTATTAAAATACATGCATAACGCAAGAAACAATGTCCAATAAATTGTTATTCTACTTTTCCATATTATCGCAAATGATGTGATCCTTATCAACATATAATAAATTATCGTCTACGATCTTGCCAAAGGTTTTCACATAATTTCCATTGTAAATAATTGAATTTTATAAAAGTACGTGCAATTAAAATTTGTATTGCATGATTTTATTTAAAAGGAAGGCATTTTATTCATTTTTAACAGTGTATATGTCTAATTTGAAATTAATGAAATATTAATGAAAGTTCTAACTTACAACTCCTTGAAGTAGTACACAAGATACCTTCCTTAGCTTTCTTGCCTTTGTGTAAATTTTGATTTGATATTTTCATTTTGTGTTGAACTCATTCTTCTACATAAGATTTTGTCACTCATTGATGACTTGCAGCTATTATAGCCATTTACAAATATGGTTATATATGCCTGTCTAACATACTTCTACGAATTGGGCAACCCAAAATATACTAAGTTATTTTTATCACGGTCTTCCTGACTCCACACCTGAAAATACCATACTATGATACGTAAGGATTTGTTAGTCCTTCTAGAAATTTATCTCACCGACAAACTTGCTTCGCTTGCACAATCCAAAAATACGCCCCCTCTCAAAGTCTCGAAAATCTGCTTAAGTCTACGTTCTTTAGACATAATCAGCTGTAAGAAATATTTGCAACCAGTTTCACAACGCTTGCAACACAAATATGAGCAGAAATTTAAAAAAATACGTTATCAAGGTATGACCTATACAAACCAAACTCCAAAAAAAACTTAACAGTTAAACCGTTAAATCTAAGAATTGAATAATGTTTTACTTTCACCAAGAGAACTAAACATACAAATTATCAAAATGATGAAAATGGTAATATATATAGCAACTACACTTGTACCTTATAATATATAATCTTATTAATCATATTAATCTTTCCTAAACAGACCAAGTGCTGTTGATGAGGCATTGGTGGCACGTTTTTCTATAAATCTCAATAATATTTTTCGAGAGCCTCATTTCTCGTCAATAATAAAACTTGTTTATTGATTTTTCACTATCAACATAATATCTTCCACATCTACAACGCACGCAAAAATAATTTATTGCATGTACTGGTACTGCTAACAATTGCTGCAAACCCAAATTAGAAATCATCATCAGTCACTGCACTTTTAGGAATTATTGCATTAATATTACCCTCTTACTTAATGTTAGATTATTGTCTATGAAATTATTTCTTAGTATATGTAGATACCAAGGTAGTACAATGGTGACATATAGATATGTCAATAATTTACAATATTGGTCATTCAGTGTTTCACATTGTAAAGGTAATATTTTACAAGTATATTGGGTACCTATATATATTTTTTCGAACCATTATAAAACTATGACATTCTCTTACTGCCAGGAGTCTCTAAGGTTAAAATTTTCCTTACTGAGAAAAAAAATGATATCTTAGCAAGAAAATCATTCACTTTTAATTCTAGGAGCTAAAGTTAATCCTTAGATTAAGAGTGTTAATCAAGTTTTAATTTATAAAATTATATTCAACAATATTTACAATAAGTTTTGTTTATCCACATTGATATTAAGTACACAGTTTGGACAAGTATTAAAATTAAATAAACCACTGAAACTGCCACTACCCTCATCTTAAAGTAGTCCAACATATTTCGTGCAATCAAAAATGACAACGGTGATTGGTTTATCACTACCACTATCAACTTTCAGTTCTTTTCGCAATGTTTTCTTTATTCAAAAGTCAGTCTTCAATACAGCCTTCCGCCACAGTGCTCGATCTTCATCCTCCGCGACTTTTAAGTGAGGTCACCGCCGCCGTCAACTAAAAGGGTAGCAGACGTTCGTCATAATGCGTGTCCACTATACTCTTTTCAGTTGACCAGTTTCAAAAATTTTGCTACTTATTGCAAGACGGCACTGATTTTATGAGGGTGGACGTAAAGCAACAAATTTTCGATGAAAACAAATAATTGTCTCCCAGCACAGTAAAAGAACTTGGCCTCTTGGTTTTGGTATAGAGAATTTTTATAATTAAGGCAGATTTCACATCTTTAACATCATCAATTGTTAAATTGACTAATTCATCAAAACGGCATGCGCCTGCAACCCCCAATTTAGGACGACCTATCAAAAATGTTCTTCTTTCAATTTTAAAGCGCTTACCTTTATCATCAAATATAAATTATCAGGTGCACTATTCAAAGAGCAATCAACTTGCTCTTTTGTAAATGCTCACAATTTTTTCGGTACGGATCCCTCAGTTTGCCTCTTGAAAGCACATAACTTTGAATATTTGCTTATATCAATACCCTTCTTTATATCCAACGTTGACTGCAACATTGAATATTGTGACCAAAGCGTTGACGGCTTTATTTATTTGTTTAAGAAATACACCATCAATACATCTTCTGAATACAACTTAATGTTTTTTCTTTGCACAAATTAATAAAACATTGGTAAACACATTCATAAATTTCTCGAGATCTCTTTGAGAGAAGATTCAAAGAATCCTCTTTCGCGCACTCCAGTATCCATTTTTATAGACTTTTGAGCAAATTGAAGCACAAACCATCAAAAATGAACTCAAATGACAATGGCGATTAATGCTTGACAAAGTATCCATGACTACATCGATATATCCTACTTACCTACTTTGCTTCATTATCCAAATTTGGGTTGAATAATTTGAAAGCACAAATTAATAATTAAATGAGGGAAATGGGGAAAAATAGCATGTTTTATTCGGATTAAAAGTGCTTTTTTCGTCTCAAAATTTTCCATCCGTTTAACTATGCTACGCATCGCCTAGCAAATACAAAATTTGCTCGTCACAAAAGTGAGTTAAACCTAATATAACAATATTTTATTGGCTTAATATTTTATATAAATGTTTGCGTTTCATATCATTTCTCATCTCCATTTAAGTCTTGCTGAACGTACTTGACTACACTAGTTAAATTTGAAAACCTGCGAAACATAACCATTTACCTAGCTGATTGAGTTGGTCAAGGAAATATTGCTCCTTGAACGATTTTACCAGATCCAATTATTTCTATCTAAATAAACATATTTTCACTCCATTATATAGCAAGAGCTATAATGTAACACATTCTTTTGAAACACTTTATATGTTCTTCAAATTTGGATGATGGTGTTAAGGTATATCTGATACCAATCCAAAATTAACATACATTTTCAGAACTGATATATTCGGAATTTCGCGGAAACAGTAGTAGTGACTAATCATTATTACGAACGGAATGAATAGTAGAAATAAAAACGAGATCGAATCCTTCAATGAGATAACGACGAATAAACCTGTCATTTTTTAATGCTAATATTCATTTATTGGTGTAATATTAGTTTATTCGAAATCGTCCCGGTGACGGTCACTTACAAGCGAACGGTAACTTACGTTTTCAAATACGTCACATACAGAAAAAAATTCGGTATAAATACGTAATTTCTAAATTCAGTCGAACTGAATGAGTAAACAGATGAAGTTAATGTCTCCTTTATAGATAAACAATACCTGTTTTGGCAATTTAATGTGGCTTGTTGAATGAGTGAGATCATTCCAGGAGATAAAAATCAATAAATCTGTAAATTTGTTAAGGCTAACGGTGAAACACGTGATCAAGTTTTGTTAAAACCAGATATATCGCTGCGCAGAGTAAGACTATGTTGACGTGCTGTAACAAAACGCTGAAATATGTGCTGCCTAGAGGCTAATGCATTTGGGATGGAGACAAAACGAAAGATACACTGAAATAAAGGTATCACAACTCTATTAGTGGAGTAAAATCGGTTCTCAATTATGCCGTTTTTTTAATAAAGATATAACTAAATTAAATATTTACCATCTTGTAGAGGGACAATTTCGGCATCTGAAATGAACTTTTACAACTTTTTTCAGTAGGGTCTAACTTTATAAATTCAAATTGTCGGTGCTTCGGACGTTATTTGTCAATTATGTTTTACGAAACATATATCGCGTTTGTAAATCAACGATTCAAGTTATGTTCATATTTTTTTCACAACATATATAAAAAACTACAGCGCTTCTAATGGTACATACCAATTTTTAATAACTTAAAGCCTTTTCGAAAAAAATTGTTCCAAAGTCAATACCAGTAAATTTGTGCATTAAAAACTTTACTATGCGGAGAGCTACATTAATTATTGAAAATAGAACTATAGTTATATCGAGACAAATGTAGTCGATAGTATGAAAAAGTTTTTTAAAAAAGGTTTACTTCGCTACGTGTTACGGTTTTCAAGAAATTGAATTTTACATGCTCGTGTTTCGCTTGTAAGCTAAGTTTATACTTGCGGTGCAGTATACGTTTTCAGAATAGGACAATGCATTCATTCGGAAAGTCAGAAACATCTATATTTTCCATAATTTTTATGTCGAATAAGATTAAATTTTAGTTTTTTATGCTCGTATTTTTTTAATAAAGAAAACTTATCGTAGATCATAGAAAATACATAAGAGATATTAACATAAATGTATATTTATGTATGTCCAAAATGTAAAATATAAAGACTATGTATGGATTATTGAAGAGAAATATGAGAAATTAAAGTGTAAACAGGCCAATTAGATTAGATCAAATATTGAAAACATATACCTTTGTTTTGTTAACATTTGTGCGTTCCAAAATACATATGTGGCGTACAATGTTCTTAATTATAAAGATATAACACTGGCTTAAAATTGACGTATTCTTGAAACAATGTCTTCTACAGACATACAATTTTAAATATTTAATAATTGGATAATGTAGGTGTTAGCATATAATAGGAATGACACCTGGGTATTTTCAAAGACACCGAAGTAAAACAAACAAATAGCTGCAAAAAGCTGTCTAAAATTTTAGATGCATAGATCTACCAAAATACTTACTTATTTTAATTATGTCTGTAGATATAAATATTCTTATAATAAAAATTTACTTGATAATAAAAATTGTTCAATATTTATAATTAAGTGTATGAAAATAATGGTTAAATGTGGGGTTAGGATAGCTACAAAAGCGTGTCTTACAGACAGACGCTTTTCAAAATTATTATTTTATTTGAGTAAAATTTAAACAGTAACTGTGAATAAACACAACGTCAATAAGTTACCTTTGTTGTATATGTTATATTTCTTGAAATGAAAAAAAAGTATATTTTCACTTACATATTGAAAATATCTTTATCGTTGACACTTTGCTTGAAAAAAAGTTTCCAATCCATATCAGAATCATACTTTGTTTAAAATTTGACTGCCCAACAGCTTGCCCGTCACACATGTGCATAGACAAAATGTTCTGTTAAATAAAACCCCGCATTTTAGAAGAATGATTTATTTATTATTAAAAAAATATATTATAAAACCTAAGGTTTATTGTAATCAGTAATAATACACTTTTAAAATTAGAAATTTGTGTACCAGAAGTAGATGTGACGGAGCTGTTTGAATTTCCAATCTTAAATCCGTGTTTGACTCGACGATCTTCTTTGCTATATGTTTCTTATTTTCTAAAGAATTCTCAACATAGCATTCTGCCGTAGAAGAAGATTTCCAGCTCCCCAGATGCTTTAAATCCTGCACATTTGCACCACCATCAGTCAGAATGGTGGCTGATTGTATATTCTTTGGGATTCTTCAATCCAAGCTTTACTGCAATCATTTTTGAAATGCTTCTAAAAGTATTAATTCCGACAGGCTGGGAGGTACATTTTCCTTGTCTGTAGAATACAAAATATGGCATTAAGAGAATGCAGTTCATTTGTTTTCGTGCATTGAATCATAATTTTTATATAGAGGTCATTGTATGTCATGTGATCCAACATTAGCTTAGTTAATTCTTCGCATATTATTATAGAAATCTTCATGAGTAATTTCATCTGCAGTACTTAGAAGCTTATATACTTCCTTTACAAAAATTCTCGACTTTTTGGTCTTATAACCCTCTGAACTTCTTTTCAAAAATGCGGTTAGTTGAGAAAATCTGTTTTTTGATTTTTCTGAACTGAAATCATAATTCTCAATATTGAGTAGAGTCCATAGTGTAGATGGTTTCTGGG
This sequence comes from Monochamus alternatus, assembly GCA_037114965.1. Lineage (NCBI taxonomy): Eukaryota > Metazoa > Arthropoda > Insecta > Coleoptera > Cerambycidae > Monochamus > Monochamus alternatus. The sequence continues at coordinate 39,185,901 of CM073435.1, forward strand.
AGTTTTACTTTTCGGAAAAATAAGCCAAAGAGATTTTTTCAGACACATTCTTTAGTTTGTTAGCTAATCTTCTAACCTTTGGTACTCCAACTCATACGGCGCCTTGGATTTTGTGGGAACTAGACTTAATCGTTTTTATGTTTATGGGTTTATTTATGCGAAAGGTAACATCAGAAAACTTGATCCGTAAACGCACGTACTTTTTTCTGTTCATAGAAAATTCACCAGCTTCTTGCCGCGTCATTTGGCACAGTTTGCCAACATCTCTTGTTATAATATGAATCTTAACAACACTTATATTATCAATAAATATTATCACATTCAGCATAAGATTATCCATAGTAATGAGACTGAACGATGACATACAATTTTCATGAGTTAGAAATACTTTGTTATAAGATATGTTCTATCGTTATTTTGAGGACACTTAAATATCGCCTAATATGAACAATATAACTATTTGGAAATAGATTTAATTGGTCAATTATTATTAAATTATATTCGGCGTTCGCTACTTTATTACAATATATATATGTAATTCAAGTCTGTAAAACATGATTTATAGAGCCTATATAGGCTGTAATAAATAACAACTAAGTAACATTTCAATAAAAAACAATATTTATATAAAATTAGTTAATTAGTCGATTAAAAGATACGAAAGCAATTAAACTAATAACAGTTACACAGTATTAGATACTATAATAATTAAGGTATCAATGGATTTTTTAAAAATAATAACATCCTCAGGGCACCATTATTCTATAACAGCTGTTTGTATTTGTATTTTTTTTTGACTTGACAATGGCAACTCATAATTTAACATCTATTAATGTTCAGGCTGATGGTATTCAAAATAGAGTAACTATGAAATATTTAGTTGTCTTGTGTTGTGATATTATCAGAAGATAATTTATTTTAAATGAAATCAATCGTCAATATCTTTCCATTTTGGGAATAGCATACTTTGTTTCAAAATAGCTGGTCTGGCATTTGCTTGATGTAATGGTAACTACTGCAATTTCTGTTCATGCTAATATTTGATTATTTATAAAGTTTCAAGGCGTTATACAGTCTGCGCCAAAATTATGGAATAAATTCAATAAAAACGAAACAATTATTTTTTGGGAAAAATCCTCGAACAGGTCGATTTTTAATTTAAAAAATACATATTTTAGCGTAAAATGCGATTTTCAAATGTCATTTGTTTTCGAGTAATGACGTCATCGATTTTTTTTTAAGTGGCAACACCATATTTTTTTCCTTGATTCTGAAGGATCGTTTAATTCTCTATCAGACAGTACTAAAATTTTTCCCTCTTACATAGGAAAGTTTTCGAGTAAATGACGATTGCATGTTAGAAAACGTAAATCAATTAAAATAAAGCAAAAACGTTATCAAGTTTAGTTTTTCGAATTCCATAGTTCTTTTATGGATCACGTAGGTGAAAATCTTTGCAAAGTGTCATTGTCACACCGACTTTCTAATAAGTATTGTAAGCGACACAGAAATTATTATTCAATTTAAAGTATTATGGCACATTTAACTGTTACTCAAAGAATTGAAATTTTAATTCTTATCGGATGCGGGAATATGACTAGAACTCAGCAGGAAGTTTGCGATTTATTTAATGAAAAATATCCAGATCGCCCTATCAGCCAATCAACAGTCAGTAAGGTAGAGTCTAAATTTAGAGAAACTGGCAATGTTGTAAATATTCCAAAACCTGGACGTCCAAGCATTAATGAAAATCAGAAACAGAACATTTTGATAAGTATGGTGGATAATCCTCATAATTCTTCAGGATTGGTTGCATTAAACAATGACAGTAGTCAGAGCACAGTGCTACGTATCTTGAGGAAGGAAAAATATCATCCCTACAAAATTCAACTTGTGCAGGAACTCAATGAAGATGATCCCGATCGCCGTTTACACTTTTGCGAAATTCTAATGGATTTATGTCAAGGAAATAGAAATTTACACCGGCAAATACTTTTTTTAGATGAGGCCACATTTTGTCTGAATGGTACAGTAAACCGTCAAACTTGCAGATATTGGAGTCGGGAAAATCCTCATTGGATGGCAGAGGCACATACCCAACACCCTCAGAAATTAAATGTTTGGGCTGGAATAGTTGACGACAGAATAGTAGGGCCTTTCTTCTTTGAAGGAACCCTTACAGGACAAAGATATTTAGAGTTTCCAGAAAATGACCTTGTTCCAGCCTTTGCAGTAATTTTTCCTAACAATAATGACTCTGACATTCCTGACGATACCATATGGTTTCAGCAAGACGGTGCACCTCCGCACTATGCGCGCCCTGTACGAGATTTTTTGGACGACTGTTTTCCTGGGAGATGGATCGGCAGACGCGGACCGATAGTATGGCCTGCAAGATCGCCAGATCTTACACCTCTTGACTATTTTTTATGGGGATACTTGAAGTCAAAAGTGTACATTAATAAACCACGTAATTTAGAAGAACTTCAAAATCGCATTCGGAACGAAATACGCAGAGTTACCCTAGAAATCATTCATAATGTGCAAGAAGAATTTCTTCACAGACTTGCGTATTGTCAAGAAGTTGGTGGATGGCAATTCGAACATTTAATTTAAGTATAAAATTTAATCAATTGTATTTTATTTTACATACCTCAGAGTTGTTACTTTTTTATGGATAAAATTTACGTTTTCTAACATTCAATCGTCATTTACTCGAAAACTTTCCTATGTAATAGGGCAAAATTTTAGCACTGTCTGATAGAAAATTAAACGATCTTTCAGAGTCAAGGAAAAAACATGGTGCTGCCATTTAAAAACAAATCGATGACGTCATTACTCGAAAACAAATGACATTTGAAAATCGCATTTTACGCTAAAATATGTATTTTTTAAATTAAAAATCGACCTGTTCGAGGATTTTTCCTAAAAAATAATTATTTCGTTTTTATTGAATTTATTCCATACTTTTGGCGCATACTGTATAGAATTAGACTGACTGAAAGTTTACTGTCAAATATGGACGTTATGCGCCTTTGAAAAATTCGATATTAAATTCAGTTCAAATAATTTTGTACATTTCGCGAAACAAAAAATTATATTTTTGCAACATTTTTGTGCTCTGTTAAGCTTTTGTAAAGTATCTTTCAACTTCCTAAACGCCCATAAAAAAAGTCCAAACTAATCCAACGGATCAAGTGTTGATTCATATTTTTGCGATTAATACCACAAGTTCACATGGGAAAACCGGAAATGTTTACACAGTAGTAAATTTATAACTATATAATTATTTTTTACATATGTTGTTTACCCAAACTCATTCATTGCAAGAGATGTAAATTATATTCAAATAATAAAGTTGGAACATGGAACTATCGGTAAACATGTTGTTTTAGAATGGTAATCGTGTACCGTGTAAGACATTTAGCTTCATTGAAAACATTTATAATTTATACTGTGCGTAAACACAAAAAGGACAATGTTAAAAATAGCCAACGTTTGGCTTATCCGGGGAACGCATAAATCATAAAAAAATCAATTGATTATTGTTAATTAACATTAGAAATGGCCCAGAAATACGTCAGAGAGCTGGGAAATGTCGCTACTACCCCTAAACCTATATAAACTACCCTTAAATAGCTTTAAATGGATAATTATTAATTATTGTTATAAAATTCGTGTAAAATGAAAAAAATGCTTGAAAATGATTTAAACAGACAGTATGTCAATATAAAAAGTGATAAATGACTGTAAAAGTGTTCATTCAATGGCGAAATAGCGCCAATTGTTCTCACTTTGCAAGAGCATACTGAAAAAATGGCAATTTATCCTTGCGTCCATTTTTCAGGTCGCAATAGTATAAATGAACCTTAAAAGTGATTTAAGCATTTTTTTCATTCTAAACGAATTTTACAACAATAAATAATGATTATCTATTTTAAGCTATTTAAAGGCAGTTTATATAGAGTTAGGGGTGCAATTAATATTTCCCCACTTACTTAATGTACTCTAGTATCAGTTTTTGCATTTTTTTGCAGTAATCTATATTTTTTTTCTAGCAATAGGCGTTCCCTTGAGCATTTGAGCATTATCTATTTCTGATGTCGAAGTAAGCTCACCATTAGCTTTTGAAAGTCGTTTTTTTAATTTTTTTATGGGTGGAATGGACATTTTTACAGTTATTTATCACTTTTTATATTGACATACTGTCTGTTAAAATCATTTTCCAGGATTTTTTTTCATTTTACACGAATTTTATAACAATAATTTATGATTATCCATTTAAAGCTATTTAAGGGTAGTTTATATAGGTTTAGGGGTAGTAGCGACATTTCCCCAGCTATCTGACGTATTTCTGGGCCATTTCTAATGTTAATTAACAATAATCAATTGATTTTTTTATGATTTATGCGTTCCCCCGGATAAGCCAAATATCCGCTATTTTTAACATTGTCCGTTAGAGGTAGTTTTGTTGGCAAATTTTAGGGAAGGGGACGGCCGGGTTGTGTTCATATAATTTTCTTTTGATTGAAGCCTCCCCTGAAAAGTTACAGCCAAGCTTCTGGGTTTTTCAATTACTGGAAGTTCTGAATAGAAATTTTATTAGATCTCCATTGTTGAGTTGAACTAAGGAAGTTCAAAGCAAATTCCATTACAAATTTGTCAGCAGTTCGAAATAAATCGATAAATTCGTTTCAAAGAGTGCCATTATTATTACAACAGATTGTACCTGTCAAAATTCGTTTGTTTATGTTGAACTGTTATTGAGAAAAAAAGAGAAAATCAAATTAAGCCTCTCCCCTTTAACATAATGTAACTTTTCAAGGTAATTTAAAAAAAATGTATTAAGTACCTCCCTTAAAATTTGGCAAGAAAACTGCCTCTAAATTTTATGCATACTTTTATGCACCCTATATATTGACGATATAAGTTTAATTAAGTTAGCTTTACCTAAACATTTGTTAATAAGTATCAATGACAAACGTCTTTAATAAACATTATTTTAATACAAGAGCATAATAGCTAATAATAAAAAATGTATAATTAAAAATATTATTAGTTATATGTATTTTTCTATATTTTGAATTCTCTCTTATGAGGAAAATTTGTTTAAAAACAAAGTTATAATGTTAAAGTGTACAATTAAAACAGATTACTAATGCATATACATATATCTTATCTGATAACATTCTCTGAGATTATATTTGATTAAAACAGCGAGATATTGATTTCAGATTGAAATAGTTTATCATTATTGTTAAATATACATTTTCTGGTAAGTAATCTTTAAATATATCAAAAATATAATTATTTTATAATTACATATCTATAGATTAGTGAATTATACAAGTTTTTTCAGTACAGAGAAGTTTAGGGAAAATTAGTTACTCAAAACATGACACTAAATACGTCTTTTTCTTCTTCCCCTTCATGTATGTTAACTTATAAGATTTGTTCAAAGGTTACATAGTAATTATTATAGAATACCAATATATTTTAGGGATTTTTTAGTGGTGTAGTGACATATTTAATTGGTTCTTCAATCATTGGTTTTCGTGTATGGTAGTAATAATGAGCACATCTCCTTTGTCTTTTATATCGTGAACCGTCATTATTTGCAGCGAGAGACACCGGCAATTCCAAATATGGTGGCTACTTTGGTCATAAGATATATGCTGTCTGAAGCATTTAAGAAAACATTGTCTATTACCTTTCTTTCTGATATCTTTGATTTTTTGGCTTGTTACTAACATTTGATTTCTTCAAATATGCCATTAGCTTCAGGTATTTTCCAATATCAATGTGCTTCTTTACTTTGAGTATTACACTTCAATCATAGAGTTGAAGGAGACTTACGTTTTGCAATATGCAAAATACCTCTGAAAATAGGCCAAAAATACCTCTTCTTTAAAAGGTGAAGTATTCTTCTCCATGCACCATTGGCAAAAAGCTCTTTTTCGTAGTGAATTCTTGATCTTGCAGGAATTAATTGATTACTTGCACCATTAGCGGCCTCCAATATCTGTCGGAACATCATTACGAGACTCCTCACTTATTTTGGGTAGTTTACGAGGAAGAGTAATGAAAAATAAATCAGACACAACTTTCCAACAACTGATTGTAAATTTTTAAGCTTATGTCAAAAAATGTGAACAATCAAAACTGCACGTAGTTATGGAAACAACAGGAATTTTGCAAGCTGCATCAAGCGGTACTCATAAGCACATTGAGAAAAATCTAGCGCAAACTTTTTTGCTTAATGCTGCCTGAACTTTTTTATTAAGCGGTTTGCACTTTTTCATGGAGAAAATTTTGAATTTATACGGGTTATAGAAAGATGTGATATTATCGTAAATTGGGATTTTAATATATTTTAATTAACATACATGTATACAGTATGCGCCAAAAGTATGGAATAAATTCAATAAAAACGAAACAATTATTTTTTGGGAAAAATCCTCGAACAGGTCGATTTTTAATTTAAAAAATACATATTTTAGCGTAAAATGCGATTTTCAAATGTCATTTGTTTTCGAGTAAAGACGTCATCGATTTTTTTTTAAATGGCAACAACATATTTTTTCCTTGATTATGAAAGATCGTTTAATTCTCAGACAGTACTAAAATTTTGCCCTCTTACATAGGAAAATTTTCGAGTAAATGATGATTGAATGTTAGAAAACGTAAATTTTATCCATAAAAAAAGTAACAATTCTGAGGTATGTAAAATAAAATACAATTGATTAAATTTTATACTTAAATTAAATGTTCGAATTGCCATCCACCAACTTCTTGACAATGCGCAAGTCTGTGAAGAAATTCTTTTTCACATTATGAATGATTTCTGGGGTAACTCTGCGTATTTCGTCCCGAATGCGATTTTGAAGTTCTTCTAAATTACGTGGTTTATTAATGTATACTTTTGACTTCAAGCATCCCCATAAAAAATAGTCAAAAGGTGTAAGATCTGGCGATCTTGCAGGCCATTCTATCGGTCCGCGTCTGCCGATCCACCTCCCAGGAAAACAGTTGTCCAAAAAATCTCGTACAAGGAGCGCATAGTGCGGAGGTGCACCGTCTTGCTGAAACCATATGGTATCGTCAGGAATGTCAGGAATGGTATCGTTAGGAAAAATTACTGCAAGGGCTGGAACAAGGTCATTTTCTAGAAACTCTAAATATCTTTGTCCTGTAAGGGTTCCTTCAAAGAAGAAAGACCCTACTATTCTGTCGTCAACTATTTCAGCCCACACATTTAATTTCTGAGGGTGTTGGGTATGTGCCTCTGCCATCCAATGAGGAATTTCCCGACTCCAGTATCTGCAAGTTTGATGGTTGACTGTACCATTCAGACAAAATGTGGCTTCATCTGAAAAAAGTATTTGCCGGTGTAAATTTCTGTTTCCTTGACATAAATCCATTAGAATTTCGCAAAAGTGTAAGCGGCGATCGGGATCATCTTCATTGAGTTCCTGCACAAGTTGAATTTTGTAGGATTGATATTTTCCCTTCCTCAAGATACGTAGCACTGTGCTCTGACTAGTGTAATTGTTTAATGCAACCAATCGTGAAGAATTATGAGAATTATCCACCATACTTATCAAAATGTTCTGTTTCTGATTTTCATTAATGCTTGGACGTCCAGGTTTTGGAATATTTACAACATTGCCAGTTTGTCTAAATTTAGACTCTATCTTATTGACTGTTGATTGGCAGATAGGGCGGTTGGATATTTTTCATTAAATAAATCGCAAACTTCCTGCTGAGTTCTAGTCATATTCCCGCATCCGATAAGAATTAAAATTTCAATTCTTTGAGTAACAGTTAAATGTGCCATAATACTTTAAATTGAATAATAATTTCTATGTCGCTTACAATACTTATTAGAAAGTCGGTGTGACAATGACACTTTGCAAAGATTTTCACCTACGTGATCCATAAAAGAACTATGGAATTTGAAAAACTAAACTTGATAACGTTTTTGCTTTATTTTAATTGATTTACGTTTTCTAACATTCAATCGTCATTAACTTGAAAACTTTCCTATGTAAGAGGGCAAAACTTTAGTACTGTCTGCTAGAGAAAAAAGCGATCTTTCAGAATCAAGGAAAAAAATATGGTGTTGCCATTAAAAAAAAAATCGATGACGGCATTACTCGAAAACAAATGACATTTGAAAATCGCATTTTGCGCTAAAATATGTATTTTTTAAATTAAAAATCGACCTGTTGGAGGATTTTACCCAAAAAATAATTGTTTCGTTTTTATTGAATTTATTCCATACTTTTGGCGCATACTGTATATTCTACAATATCTTTGATAAAACTTATTTTTAAACTATTATTTATCTAAATATATAAATATTAATAATATCATTACTCATCAGATTTTTTACATAAATTATGTGCTAGTTGTTTACATAACACGATATTATTCAAATATGAAAATTCGCACATTCCCTGAAAAGACTTTTCAACTTTCAAAAGGAAATCTATAAATAAGCAGGTGATGCTTCTCATTGCACATTTTTTTTATCGTTCTTTTATGACCTGCTTTATTTTTATCAACGCGTGTGACACCATGTTGCCAACTCGATTTCCTCTATGACGTTTAAGATTAATATGATAATGGCAAACGAGAAACTAGGTGCCTACAAAATGTATACTACAGGATGTGATGGAAATTGTGAACTTTATATTCTATTTTAATATAAACTACTTGTATATATGTTACTTGAAACTATCTCAATCACTTAGAGACTGAAATGTTGAGGCAAAAACTGGTGAGGGTGCTTGTTCTATAGACTTTCAAAGTAGTTATCGATATAATGAACATGTTAGTAGCAATAACTTGAAATATCTAATTCTCCCTTGTTTAACTTGTGTCGTGATTTTCACAAAATCTATTCAAATCGTGATATTGCCTATAATTTAATGAACACCCTTTATATATATCTATGTCTCCCTTTTTAAAAAGTTTCTACACATCATTATTAAAATGATTCATTTAAGAGACAAAATGTTACTATTAAATTGTGTAGGTATGTACTATTGTAGTATTATTTTAAACTTCATTGCCACTTTCTTTTTTTATTTCCTGAAGCACAGTATTAGTATAGTGCCTACATAATCATAGATATAACTTCTACAAAAAACAAAGGCTATGATCATTTCTAATCGTTATAGGATAAAAAATATAGCATAAATTATGGAAAATAAAAAAATACAAATTGTAAAACAATTAAAGTATCTGGGAGTTGTATTGGATGAAAATTTGACTTTCAGCAACACTTTATAACAATTCAGAAGAAAATTTCTAAAAAGCTATTTTTATTCTCAAGAATAGCTTCCCAGATCTCAATTAAAGCAAGATTAACAGTTTATAACAGTATTATTCAACAGCATTTTGATTATTGTTCTACAATACTGTTTCTATTAGATAATAATGGTGAAGCTTCTCTTAAAAAACTTGTGCTATGAGATTAATTCTAAAGTGTAATAGATATACTCCACGCCTATACTCTACATGCAAGAGATGTTACAGTGGCAATCAGTAACTAATAGATTGACTTCCTCTGCAATGATATTCATTTCAATCAGTTTATTAGGTTCAATCATGAAGTTCATGAATACAGTACTGGAAGTGCAAACAATTTTCATGTAGACAGATCCAATACCAAAAGGGGTATCAACTCATTATTCATACGAGGTCTAAATGAATATAACTCATTACCAAATGAAATTAAAGCCTGTGATACGCTTATAGTGTTTAAGAGAAAGCTCTCAAAATATCATCTTAAAGGAAGCCACCTGAAGAAGCAATCCCAAAAATGCAGAAATAGGTCAGATCTCATCTATTGTGGTTGAATTTTCGAGTTCCCACATTTTCAAGAGTGAACTTAGATATTTATAGAGTGCTTTCATTAAACCGGGTTATTAAATTTAGCTAGATTATTTTTTTTAGATAATTATTGAGTAGAGCTTTGTCTGTGGAATTGTTCATTAGCATACCTAGATGTTTGGTATCGGAGGGCATACATATGACTTCATTGTTAGGAATTGTAGGAAATTATATATATATTAGCTTAAAATACCTTTCTAATACAGTAAAAAATATCTGTGATATAATTATTAATGTAGTTGCATTTTATTCTAGATTTATACCTAAATGAAATTTATTATTGTAGTGTAATTTTATTTATTTATTTGTTGTATTTTACCAATTTTATATTTTCTCGTTTTGTTAAGAATGTATTGTGAATATTAGGATTCTTTCCTATTCAATAAAAAATACATGCGAAGATTTTGTGTTTGTTGGCGGCAAGTTGATGTACTTGCGGTAAATTTCTAAATAATGGATATTTTCATCTTACCTGCTTATATATAGCATCAATACATGTAAATTTATCCAAAATTACCTTATGGCCTAAATATCTTTTTTTGGTCTGTAACCAACATTTTTCCGTTTGAGGTACCCAATTGTCAAAAATTTGAAAATATCAACCGAGTCATGAACAAAAACTGTACTTTTTAGCAATGAATACTCTGCCCACAAGCTTTCAGAAGCTTTTAATTTTTCGTTCCTTTAAAGTACGACACTATAACTTTCTCGGTAATATGTTGATTTTTTGACTCATACGATTTCTTGAAAATTTTGTATGTATTTTCATATCCCTCCCTTGATTTCTCAGGAACTAATGCAGAACATCCCACACTCGTTTCTTCTAACTCTGCATCTGAAGATGAGTCGCTCATTTTAAAAACACTTTGTTCTTTTAAATTCTCGTAAACGCAATAACGTGTCGTAAAATTATTGATAAATAACACCACATCTACCAATTCCAGAATTGTCAATTTCGTCAATTAAGAAAGCCGTGACAACAATAAACATCAATAGATTTCAAAAAAACCTGCTTCGCAAATTTATTCCAAATAGCTATTTATGATATACGTGTTAAAAGTAAGATTTCGTGAAGTTAAAGAACTCGCTACGCTCGTTTTTTAATCATCTTCACTCACAAAATAAAATCACTTTTAATACGTATATCTACACTATTTTTTCTACAAAACAATTGAAAGAACTTTAAACTCAATAAAAATAAGAAATCAAAAAATACCACACACATCGCAATGTTTATGAACCAAAATTTTCGTAGCAACCAGTGCTGTTGTTAGTTACGGGAAAAACGCAAAAATATTGACAGCATTTTCTAGTAATATTATAAGTATAATGAATAATCTCGATAATGAGCGTAACGAATCCATCCCTGCTGAAATCGAAGAAGCCGCCAGTCGAGCAACATTGGAATTATTGCCGGCGAAATCAAAGGAACAGTACGAAATCGCTTATAGACGCTTTTCGGAATGGTGTAACATTACAAAGGTCCCTGGGAAATATAAGGAAAGTGTTTTACTGGCATATTTTGAGGAAAAAGCCAAGATATGGAAATCGTCAACGCTGTGGTCAAATTATTCCATGATGATATGTTAAAAATAAAGCAAGATCAAGATATAAGCAAACATTATAAACTTATTGCTTTTTTAAAACGGAAGGGTGAAGGATATCAAGCAAAAAAGTCAAAAGTTTTGACGAAGACGCATATCGACAAATTTCTCACAGAAGCAGAAGACGAAAAGTATCTGATGATGAAAGTCGCAGCAATAGTGGGTGTCTTCGGGGCGTGTCGCCGGGAAGAATTGTGTCAGATGACCATCGACAATATCGAATATTTGGGCACTTCGGTTGTTGTGATCATACCAGATACTAAAACGAAAGTGCCTCGGACTTTCAGTGTTGTTGGTGAATTCTATTTAAACTTTTTTAGAAAGTATATGGCACTCCGGCCACCCAACGCTGATCATAGACGACTTTTTCTTAAATATATGAAGAATAAATGTGTGAAGAATCCAGTCGGAATTAACATGTTTGGTAAAATGCCTGCCGACATTGCAGAGTTCTTGAATCTACCAAATCCTCAACTCTACACCAGACACTGTTTTCGTCGTTCATCGGCGACATTGTTAGCAGCTTCTGGTGCAAATCTTACTACCATCAAGAGACATTGAGGATGGAAATCTTCGACGGTAGCTGAAGGCTACATTGAAAATTCACTGGAACAGAAGAAGGAAATTGCGTGCCAAATACTTCCTACTGCTGCAACTACTAGCAAGACCACCAGTACTACCAGTAGTATTTCTACAGAAAATAGATATGTCACACATGTTGACAGTAAAACCAACTTAAGTATGATGACTCCGCAGGGAATTACAATTTCAAATTGTTCTAATTTTATTATAAATGTTAATAGTAAAAACTAGTTAAAATGTTGGTTTGTACTTATTTAAAATAAAAAGTTGTTCATGTGTTTGTTAAAACGTTTTATTAATTTTCAAAACAAAATTTAAATAAACTTTGATTTACTTTTAACACTAGTGTTAAAAGTAACTTACTTTTAACACGCGTGTCAAAAAATGTCATTTTTAACATCAAAAATGACAATAAAAAGCCCACTTTTAACAGTTTTGTAGAAAAACGTAATTTTTGACATTACATAAAACATTAAATGCAAATATATAACTTAATTTTCATTTATAGCAATCGTGCAAAAAATAGTATAAGCATCACGAACGTTAAGGGTTATACCGTTCTCAGACAAAATTGTCTTCGAACTGTAAATTACCCTTACCGTTCTTAATACTTATATACTATTTAACACTTGTGAAAGCGTTACATTGCAAACTTTAATAATATTTTCTGTTCATATGAGTGTATATAACGTAGTTTTCATCATGGATAAACTTAACATTTTTATTGTTAAACCTATTATTTCTTTTGCTTTATACAAAACGCGTGTGTTTAGCGTTAGTTGTAGTAAAATATTAATGAGGATGTTTGTTGTACTAGATGAATTGGTGCAAATTAATATAATTCATAAATTATCGGCGCTGTTGTCATCACATATTCTAAATAGATTAAACGCTTAATTAGCTCATAGAAAAGGCCGCCTGCGACGCAGATAAAAGTTAAACGAAATAACTAATCCTTGATTAAACATGCTTTAATTTTTCGTAACGTGGTGACATATATACCTACTGGGTGTCAATTTGATAGCACCTTTCTCTGTAATAACGTCGTTGGTGAAATTTAATGCTATGTGAATTGTTTGAAAGTTTCAAAGTACCTGCACTTACACCAAAGTTGATACAGGCTAACTCAGGACGATTGACAGATTGACAGTTAGCAGTTTTCGTGGTTGTAGGTATTATTTTTTTAAATTTGACTCCCTATGTAATCGAGTATGACCTTTTCAGCTATAACATCGCAATGTATGACAATTGAAAGAAAGGTGCTTGAGAAATTATGAGGCATTTGTCAATGTCAGAGGGATATTCGGTCAGAAAATTTGTTGACAAAAAATTACATGAGTCGTAACACAACAAATTATTTATTATGAGTACAGCTTGTAAAGATACAGTATCGGTACTCAAACTTAATGCAACATTAGATTGGTTATTATTTACTCACTATAAATACTCTTGACTGGGTGGTTTTTGATGTTGGAATTTCGATGTGAACCTTATTTTCCAAGATATTAACATCAGTCAACTTATTATTTCTACAGTTCTTCACTTTGACATGCACCAATTATGAGTGCAGCCTTTATAGACAACATATCATCAGGTACATTCTTTAAAAGGGCCGTAATGTTATCACTGAAAAAAAAAACGTTTGACTTTTTGGATACATATTCTAGATTTTGTTGTTTTAAAAATACCAATAACTACGCAACATTGAGTAAATTGACCAAAGGGTTGACGGCTTTTTGATTTTGGCAATTTCACTAAAATATGTCAGTAGAATAGTTTTAGAAACAGCTTTCTGAACACCTATTTGCGAGCACCAACTTTTGAAAACGTAATAAACTTTATCGTTCTCTCAGTTGAGAAGAAGGGGTCAAGTTTCGTTTTAGGTAAATCAGATATGAAAAAAAAACAAATAACAAATAGCATTCAGAGGCCTCTCTGAACACAGAAACATTAAAATTTTCCCGCGGAAATGCGTCATTTCATAAAGGAAATTTTGAGGACTTTAGAAAAACGGAAATCAGTTACATAAAAAATATTTTTTGCTGTGAATTATAGACATTTTTCTTAACACAGAAACGCCAAAATTTTCCCACGGAATTGCGTCATTTTCATTACCTATATGGAATAAATGTTGAAAAGCGGAAAAATGTGACCAATTTTTATTTTTGAATTCTAAACGTATTTGTGAACACAAAAATTCAAATTTGGTAAACGAAAATATAACAGAGGAAGTGTAGTTGAAGGTCCCTGGATATTCGGAATGATTGCCGATAACTCAGAAGACTTAAGAATGGTAATTTGTCCCGAAAATGAAAGGGATGCAGGCACGTTAATTCTCCTTTTGGAACAACATGTAGAGATTATCCATTCGGATATGTGGAAAGCGTATGAGAGATTCACTAAATGGCATTAGACTGTTAACCATAATGTTATATTCGTTGCTGAAGACGATACTGATACCCAACGGATCGAGTCGTCGTAGTCGGCTGCAAAAAAATTCAAAAAGGTCAACATATTCCACCGGACGAATTTGCAGTACGACTCTGTGAGTACTTGTGGAGACGCCATTGCAAGAAAAACGGTCTAGATCCGATGGATGAACTCATTAATTATATAAAATTAGAATGTGGAGATTTTTCAAATAAATAGTTTCAACATAAAAATCATTGTCCGCCATAATATTGCCACAAAAGATACCTTAACTTCTAAATACATACAGAATTCTTACAAAGTCACATAATTTTTATTTAACATTTATATTTATATAACAAACATCTATGTGGATATAATTAATATACGCGAGTCGACCCGGCGCGCTCAATTTTTAAAAAAATCCACTTACTTTTTATAACTAGAATAACATTCGCTTATTCACAAAACTAAAAAAACATGAATACTAATACTAATTAACCGTCGATTATTCAGAAAACCCTAAAAAACATGAATATGTAAATGATTTTCCTCAATATTTTCCTCAAAAAAAATTTCCTCAAATAAAATTATATATCATTAAAGCGCAAATTAGTAGTCAAATCATATTATCTAATTATCATTTCTATAACAGATTTCCCTTATTCTAAAGTCGAAGGAAAATGGAAAATTTTACATTTTTACATCAAATCAAAGCCGCAATTTTATTAATTTTGTATTTCTAGAGCAGCATGTAATATAAATACATTTAAAAAAGAAATTTTTGAGGCAATTTTCAGTTAAAATATAATATAAGAAAAATTCGAGTTTTCCGGAAAACGAAACATTTCCGCGGAAAAAGAAAATTGGTTATATACTAGTAATCTTGTGTAGAACCTTCCTATACAACAATCTCTTGTGTAACTGATTTTCCTTGAACGAAAGTTGGGCCAGCAGAAGTGCAAATAATTTCTTCTGAATCGCTCATTGTCTTCGAAAATACTTTTTTGATGACAATCTGTCAAAAATGCAACTAATTTAAGTTTGTATGTTTAACATTTTTAGGAGTAAGTGTCAAAATGCCAACTTGATGTTTTTTATTTGTAATCTGGTTATCTGGGATCTTACTTTGTTAATTTCTCACCGAATTATTTTGTTACAAAAACCGTCACTTACATTTAATAGGTATGGTTTTATTTTATTCTTGTCTCGAGACAAGAATTAAACACTTATACACATATTGTTCGTAAATGTTATATTTATTTGTAAATTGTATGTACCTACTATAGTGTTGTTTTCTATATTTCTATGTGTAATTTTGACTATTCCTATACAATAACTGTAATATTGTCTTAGAGGAAAATAAATATTATTATTATTATTATTATTATTATTATTATTATTATTATTATTATTACTTTTCACTTCAGTATGTAATATATTACTTTTCCTATGTACTTGTATTATGCATAACGTAAGTTCACATTTGAAAATATATTTAATGTAAATCGTTAATCGTACTGATGATATTGATTATTATGTATATTAATCATTCTATTAAATTTAATTTCTTCAATTTGAAAAGTTCAATAAAATATTAGTAGGTACATGATCCATTCGCCTAGAGCTGTGTAAACTAAAGATTCCACTCAACATATAATATGATTTGCAATTGTAACACTCCATACAAGGAATGATAGCATTCGCATGTGCAAATAAATTAAATTAATGGAGGATATAATTCTATTTGATAAACCCTCGCACGATTAATTTAAGGTTAAAGACCGTGCATAATTTAGATTTATTGCACACAGTAGCAATAAATCTCATAGATGCTTTTGATTTTATTTATCAATGTGTTTGTTGTTATTCGCTTAGCCATGATTGAGATTGTTTTTTTCGACCATATACAAAAAAGAAGCTCTTGCGAAATTTGAGGCATATGCCTCATATGATATTCTGTCCTTTTGAATGAGGAATGCAGTAAATAAGACCTTTTGCTCATAAGTACAAAGTAAATGCTTTTTTACATAATCATTTGCTTCGGAAAAATGCGTAATTCCAAAATAGATCCAGGTTGTGAAACAAATTTACTTGTAGTTTGTGTAAAAGTATATTGTTATATTAGGATTAAAAGTTTCAATTTTGTGCCAAGCAATTGTGGGACAAAAGAGACACTTTAGAATAAAACATGCTATTTTTTTCTCTAACCGAAATCCCCCATTTCATTCTTAATTTGTGCTTTGAAATTATTCAAACCAAATTTGGATAATAAAGCAACGTAGGTAAGTGGGATATATCGATGGACACTTCGTCAAATATTAGTCGCTATATTGTTAATAAAGTTCATTTGTGATTGTTTGTGGTTCAATTTGCTGAAAAGTCTGTAAAAATGGAATCTAATGAAGATTTAGGTGCACCTAAAGAGATACTGGAGTATGCCAAAGAGGGTTCTTTAAATTTTCTCTCAAAGATATCTTGAGAATTGTATGAATGTGGTGTTTTATGGATTGGTGCAAAAAACATTCAGAAGCTGTATTGGCGGAGTATATTCCTCAAACTTAGCAAATAAAATGAAGTCATCAACGCTTTGGTCACAATATTCAATGTTGCGGTCAACGTTGTATACAGTGTGTCCCACTTAAGAATGAACGGTCTATAGCTTCCTTATGAGTCACTTTAGAAAAAATATTCTTAGACAAAAGTTGCTTCTATTTTTATTGTGCACTCCCATTTTTAACTCTACAGGGTGTTCGGTTTAGACTGAGCGTTGACCAACTTTAGTTTTTCATATGGAACACTCTGTATATTATTTTATTTTTAGATTCCTCGATAAATTTTAGGCTGACTATGTGCATATACCTTAGGTCTAGGACGCTTCGGTTCCGAGTTATTCAACTTTTTTAGAAAAATTTTCCGATTGCATTATTTTCTTTAAAATTAAATATCTTCTAAGCTATTGATAATACAAATTTACGGTTTTCACCATTCCATTTATCATAAAATTCTCTATCATTTGAGCTAAGGAAAGAAAATTATTCTTGCAAGACCCAGATTGTACGCCACATTATACTTCAAAATGTTCAAACTCGTATAAATCATTTTTTTCCAATGGAAGTATTAGTTTTTCTTCTTATCATTAAACGCAGATTTAAATTCCCTTTCGACTCATATAACATTGTTAGTACTTATCTCTATCAGTTTTGAGTAATTTTCATTTATTTGAATTTCTCCCAAAATCGGCAAATAAACGTTCATTAAGAAACAAAGTAGTCACTAACAACTAGATTTTGAGCACAATAGACTTTTTTTAGCCAGTTTTCTTTCGCATTTTACCAGACTTGGAACTGGTAGTGGCTTTACAAGCATGCTCAAAAGAACAATAAAATTAAACCACATGAACATAGGAATATAATAAAACGTGAAGTGAAGTCTGTTTTTTAACGATCTTTGCACATTTTCTAGCATCTGTGGGGTGATTTCTTCAAAGGCTCTAAATATGCGATGGCGCATGTCCTCTGCTGTAGTTGGTATCGTTCTATACACTTTACTTTTTATGAAACCCCACAAAAAAAAGTCACAAACTGTAAGGTCTGGAGACCTAGGAGGCCATCTAACGGTTCCTCCCCGGCCAATCCATCTCTCGGGAAATGTTTGATCCAAGAATTGTCGAACCCGAAGAGCATCGTCGAACCACATTAAGCAGCGGGTCGCTAATGGTATATCGTCCAGTAAATTATTTAAATCCCTTTCAAGGAATTCTAGATAAACTTGCCCCGTCAGGTGTTGGTTGAAGAAAAATGGTCCTATGATATGTGTACCCAGAACCCACACGTTTAGGGGTCATCTATGCTGGCTATTACCAGTTGTAAACTGGTGTGAATTTACTGGGTCATAACAATGACAATTATGACGGTACACGTACCCATTTTTGTGGAAGGTGGCCTCATCTGAAAACATAACTTTACCGAAGAAGTCCTCCTGCAGTAGAAGTCTTTCAGATCCCCAGTGACAAAAATTAATCCTCTTCTCAAAGTCTTCTTCAAATAATTCCTGATGCAAGTGGATAGAATAAGGGTGGTATTTATGTTTTTTTTTTAAATTCTATGCACCGAAGTCTTACTGATACCAGTAGTCCTACTAATTTCGCGTATACTACATTGTGGATTTTCTTGTAAGTTTAATAACACCAGATATTCATTTACTTCGTTAATTACTTTACCCACTCGGTTACGTTTTGTATATCTCACGGATCCAGTGTTTCCAAATCGATCGAGTAATGAACTAAAACCAGTCATTTTGGGATGGTTTCTATCACGGTATCGTTGCGCATAAACTCTGGACGCTAATAAAGTGTTTTTATTACATTCTCCAAGAACAAATATCATGTCTACCAATTCTTGTTGAGTTAACATATTGAAAATTACTTGGTTAGCAAACTTATTTCAAATAATTTATACGCAAGACAAACAATGACAGCTAGGTAAACTAAATGACGTTCAAAACCCCGCTATAGTGCCTACTTTGTTTTTTAATGAACGTTTATTTGCCGATTTTGGGAGAAATTCAAATAAATGAAAATTACTCAAAAACTGATAGATAAGTACTAACAATGTTATATCAGTCGAAAGAGAATTTAAATCTGGGTTTAATAATAATAAGAAAAACTAATAGCTCCATTTGGAAAAAATTAGTTATACGAGTTTGAACATTTTGAAGTTTAATGTGACGTACAATCTGGGTCTTGTAAGAATAATTTTCTTTCCTTAGCTCAAATAATAGAGAACTTTATGATAAATCGAATGGTGAAAACCGTGAATCTGTATTATCAATAGCTTAGAAGATATTTAATTTTAAAGACAATAATGCAATCGGAAAAATTTTCTAAAAAAGTTGAGTAATTCGGAAACGAAGCGTCCTAGACCTAAGGCATGGTATACAAATTCGGCCTAAAATTTAACTAGGAATCTAATAATGAAATAATATACAGGATGTTCCATTTAAAAAGCTAAAGTTGGTCAACGCTCAGGCTAAACCGAACACCCTGTAGAGTTAAAAATATTTTACAGGGATACACAATAAAAATAGAGGCAACTTTTGTCTAAGAATAGTTTTTCTAAAGTGACTCATAAGGAAGCTATGGACCGTTCATTCTTAAGTGGGACACACTGTATAAAGAAGGTTGATATAAGCAAATATTTAAAGTTACATGCTTTTCTCAAGAGATAAAATGAGGGATATGTTCCGAAAAAATCGTGAGTATTTAGAAAGGAGCAGTTGATTTCTTTTCGAAGGGTGTATCCAATAATTTATATTTGATGATGAAGGTACACGCTTTAAAAATAAAAGAATATTTTTTAAAAGCTTCTTTATAGGTCGTCCTAATATTGGGGGTAGCAGACGCATGCCATTCTGACGAATTAGTCAATTTAACAATTGATAATGTTGAAAATGTGAAATCCGCCTTAATTATAAAAATTCTCACGTTCTTTTACTGTGCTGGGAGACAATTATTTTTTTTTATCGAAAATATGTTGCTTTACATTCAGCTGGATTAATAGAACGTAGATTATTTCTCAGATTGTTAGTGGAAAGTGTCATCGAATGGTCGGTATTCATAAAATCAGTGCCGTCTCGCAAGAAGTGAAAAAATTTTTGAAGATAGACAACTGGAAAGAGTATAGTGGGCATAATTACGAAGAACGTCTGCTACCCTTGCCTTATTAAATAAGAGGTATCCTCTACTTTTCTTCTACATTTAAATAGGGAAGCAACTTTAATCATATTAAAATCCACTAGTTATTAGATACACTACACATACACTAGTTACTAGTGGTTAAATCCACTATTATTATAATATTACTTCTCAAGCTTTGGTATGTATTCCAAAACGTATGTTAAATGTGCAAATGAAATGTTTATAATACAATAAAAAATGTTAAATGCGGTAGTAAAATAATTATTTACTTTCACCAGTGGCGTAACATTTATTTTAATAAGGTCATTAATACTTGCTTTACTGATATTAAATTTTATTTAACAACTTTTGTTGTAAAAAGACATACTACATTTACCATCTTATCTATATAATGTCTGAAAATTTGTTTTATACCCCGTATAATTTCTTTCCTCCTAATATGCTGCTATTTTCGTACTTAATTTTGCAGGCATAATAAATTATTTATAACAGCCACAGCTGTTATCACACTTTAAGTTTTATATTTGGCAAGAGTAATAAGTATTTTATCAAACATAAACATCGAAAAAAATTGTAACGCATGCACTTGACAAATTACTATTCCATTTTATCACTGAATGATACATTAATCTTACTCAAATAAACTTAATTAATAGTATAAACGTCATTAAATGTAATCACTCTCATTATATGGTTTGGTTGTGGTAATATTATAATATTACAGAGACGAGACGGTTATGATTTAAATTTCGCGTCAGTTCGCTTATGTGTCGTGAGCATTTACTTGGATGTTTTGATTTGTGTAGTTAGAACAAACGATACGTATTTTTAAGCATCAATGTCAAGTAGTTCTGTAGAGTGAGTGTAAATGCATTTGGATATAAATTATGAAAAATAACTTGTGCTTACTTGCAATGGAGAAATTGAAAACAGAGTTTCATGGGGAAGGTAATAACTTTTCGAATTATTAAAAACAACTCCATCACAGCTGTAACAAATAATATTTTATTCACTTGTGAATTAATTTTTTTTAACACTACTATTTTTAGTTAAGAAACTTTTATATCAAGAGACACCAACAACATACATAATTGATCTTTATAATTAATATTATTATTGCAATTCTTTAAATCAGTGAAGTCCAGACTGATACCACTACCGACTAGAATGGATACTTGCTTCGAAACATTAGAAACAAAGTTCTCCTAGTTATTACTACCTCAGGACGCTCAAATGTATCAAATGCAGTCCCTTGACTTAATAGGATTTTTGTAAATTTCAATTTTATTTTTAATTGACTGGTCTATATAGCCTTCTGCAACAAAATCAAAGCGTCCTCCTCCATGTCTTTTTAATACTGACAAATCAGCACCTGCTTCAGTAAGTAAAGTCGCCGAAGATCTTAGAAAGTTGTGCTGTGTGTGTGTGTGTATATATATTCATGTGCATTTTCAATTCCCAGAAATTCTGCTATATTTTGAGGCATCTAAGAGTATGTATTCAAACTTACAGACTGCACTGTGCATTTTTGATTTTTATGTTAAGGTTAAAAAGAATCGTCAATGCGGTACAGTGAAATATTCTTTGTTTTTACGTCTTAGTATATTAAATAATAATTTATCAACCATACAGGAAATTAGCTAGGAGTTCCACGAGACTCGATACTTGGACCTCTCATCTTTCTAATTTTTATGAATGATATGATATTATATGCTGACGATGTCACTCTTGGGACATATGAAAATAGTCCAGAAAAATTGCAAGATTCTTTGTACCTTGTCAATTTACAGAATGGTGTAATAAAAACTCATTCATTGTAATTACAGGAAAGACTGTATGCATGCGATTTTTTTCGCATAAAAAGTTTAACGCTGTTCTTCAAGTTAAAGTGATTGGCACAATAATAGAGGGTTCTGATGAAGTTTTTGGGAACGTTTATTAACTGTGATACGAGCTGGTGCAGTCAAATTAACAATGCATGTAAAAAATAAACTACGGTTAATATATATTAATACAGTTAAGAACAATGTTCGATACTGCCCAACTTATTAACATATATTATTCCGTAATCTATTATCATTTGTCCTATAATGTTATGCAGTTGTAATGATAACAGGGCTTTATTAATATTACACAAAAGAATTATTCGATTAATTTTTCATATTCCCCAAATTTTGTAGACCATATTTTGCTCAAAATAACACACTGATTTTTCCTAGCATAGACATACAAATGTGTATCATATGTTGCCGAAAATACAGTATGCGCCAAAAGTATGGAATAAATTCAATAAAAACGAAACAATTATTTTTTGGGAAAAACCCTCGAACATGTCGATTTCTAATTTAAAAAATACATATTTTAGCGTAAAATGCGATTTTCAAATGTCATTTGTTTTCGAGTCATGACGTCATCGATTTTTTTTAATGGCAACACCACATTTTTTTCCTTGATTCTGAAAGATCGTTTAATTCTTTATCAGACAGTACTAAAATTTTGCCCTCTTACATAGGAAAGTTTTCGAGTAAATGACGATTGAATGTTAGAAAACGTAAATTTTGTCTATAAAAAAGTAACAATTCTGAGGTATGTAAAATAAAATACAATTGATTAAATTTTATACTTAAATTAAATGTTCGAATTGCCATCCACCAACTTCTTGACAATGCGCAAGTCTGTGAAGAAATTCTTCTTGCACATTATGAATGATTTCTGGGGTAACTCTGCGTATTTCGTCCCGAATGCGATTTTGAAGATCTTCTAAATTAGGTGGTTTATTAATGTACACTTTTGACTTCAAGTATCCCCATAAAAAATAATCAAGAAGTGTAAGGTCTGGCGATCTTGCAGGCCATTCTATTGGTCCGCGTCTGCCGATCCACCTCTCAGGAAAACAGTTGTCCAAAAAATCTCGTATAGGGCGCGCATAGTGCGGAGGTGCACCGTCTTGCTGAAACCATATGGTATCGTCAGGAATGTCAGGGTCATTATCGTTAGGAAAAATTACTGCAAGGGCTGGAACAAGGTCATTTTCTAGAAATTCTAAATATCTTTGTCCTATAAGGGTTCCTTCAAAGAAGAAGGCCCTACTATTCTGTCGTCAGCTATTCCAGCCCACACATTTAATTTCTGAGGGTGTTGGGTATGTGCCTTTGCCATCCAATGAGAATTTTCCCGACTCCAATATCTGCAAGTTTGACGGTTTACTGTACCATTCAGACAAAATGTGGCCTCATTTGAAAAAAGTATTTGCCGGTGTAAATTTCTATTTCCTTGACATAAATCCATAAGAATTTTGCAAAAATGTAAGCGGCGATCGGGATCATCTTCATTGAGTTCCTGCACAAGTTGAATTTTGCAGGGATGATATTTTTCCTTCCTCAAGATACGTAGCACTGTGCTCTGACTAGTGTCATTGTTTAATGCAACCAATCGTGAAGAATTATGAGGATTATCCACCTTACTTATCAAAATGTTCTGTTTCTGATTTTCATTAATGCTTGGACGTCCAGGTTTTGGAATATTTACAACATTGCCAGTTTCTCTAAATTTAGACTCTACCTTACTGACTGTTGATTGGCTGATAGGGCGATCTGGATATTTTTCATTAAATAAATCCCAAACTTCCTGCTGAGTTCTAGTCATATTCCCGCATCCGATAAGAATTAAAATTTCAATTCTTTGAGTAACAGTTAAATGTGCCATAAAACTTTAAATTGAATAATAATTTCTATGTCGCTTACAATACTTATTAGAAAGTCGGTGTGACAATGCTTTATTTTAATTGATTTACTTTTTCTAACATTCAATCGTCATTTACTCGAAAACTTTCCTATGTAAGAAGGCAAAATTTTAGTACTGTCTGATAGAGAATTAAACGATCTTTAAGAATCAAGGAAAAAGATATGGTGTTGCAATTTAAAAAAAAAATCTATGACGTCATTACTCGAAAACAAATGACATTTGAAAATCGCATTTTACGCTAAAATATGTATTTTTTAAATTAAAAATCGACCTGTTCGAGGATTTTTCCCAAAAAATAATTGTTTCGTTTTTATTGAATTTATCCCATACTTTTGGCGCATACTGTATAAGATCTTATGAACGTAAATCTTATACACATGTATATAAAATTCGATATGGTAATTTATTAAAACTTCCACATCATACAAGTTTGTATTAAATGTCGCCTTCTTATATGAATGCATTTCAAAACTGAACTTAAGGCACACCTTGTGTGTAAGTGCTCCTACAAAATGTCATATATGTATACCTAGTAAAAGTGATCCTTAACATTATTTTTTACACATGGGTGTTATATTTTACAATGTTTGTCTTAATGTATAATGTTTGTCTAATATCTGTTCGTACTTTATTAATGTTCTTTGTAACTGTTGTGTGATTGACTGTCCAATGTAATTTTTATTATTTTAATATTATTGACAATTCCAATTAATATCAATTTCTTATGTTCTATAATCTATGACAATTAGTCTATAATCTTTTTCTTTGGTTGCAGCTATGCCAGATGACAAGAAGAAGGCTCTCGAAGAGGAGGAGGACATCATCTCCAAAGCCATCGGAGAGTTCGGCAAATGGCAGCTGCTCGTGACCTTCCTGTTGTCCCTCTTCAACGTACCATGTACGTGGCACATCTTCGCGCCCACTTTCCATTCCGCCGAGAAAGACACTTGGTGCGAGCGACCGGATATCTTTAAGGACGTCGCGCCGTCTCTTTGGAAAAACTGCACGGGGCAGGCGTCGGACTTTTGCTTCATGTTGGACGTCGTCTCGGCGAACGTTACGGCAAGTAACCTATGCGCGCATTCGAGTGAGTTAAAGACGATACAGTGCAGCAGTTGGGAGTATGCCGGGCAAGGTGAGATTGAGCTTGAAATTGTTTTCCTTCTATTTTGAAGCTGTAATCAGCTTATTTAGGTAGTGAATGGAACGGTAACAACTTTTAAATAATTTTAGTCATTGCATATTTCTTAATATAGTGGAGTATTTTCTATTTTTGTACCCAAAATGTATTGAAAAATTTCTAACATCGTCTCGAGAAGCTATCGGGCTCTTGATAATTAATTTTATCTACTTTTATTTAGTTATATGCGTTTTATAGTTCAGCCCTAGTGTTGTAATATATGCCCTTACAGCACTAGTGTAATGAAGAAAAAAATCGGTCTTATTGAAATTTTCTGTTAAATAAAACCCCGGCTTTTAAAATAATGATTTATTTATTATAAAAAAGTGATTATAAAACTTAAAGTTTATTATAAACATTAATAATACACTTTTTATAATTAGAATTAAAATTAGATATATCAGAAATAGATGTGGCCGATTCTATGATCAAAACTAAGTTCATATGAACATGGGTCCGGAAATGCTTCCTAAGGGCACAGGGACCCATTGAAGAGGGAGGAATGGAAATCATTTTTTTGGAATATCTCTCAATCGCGATGTGATAAATTAATAAAATTTGGTATACACAGCTAAATTTTGATGAGCAATTTGATGGACTAATCCCTTTATTTTCACAAGGTCCATTGGGGCAGGTACGGCGGGCCCTTGGTATTTTGCGTGTGTAACTTTTTCATCTTTGACTTTCTAACAAATTCCGTTTTCCCGAACAGTTTTACGTTAAAAAGGTACTCTTGTTTCAAATTGTTATCCTCAACAGTTTCTGAGAAAATCGCTCTTGAATTAATCCCACTTTGGTCAATTTCATAGTAATTCAAACAAAAAATAATAATAATAATTTAATACGTAATCAGTAATACACATTATTGATGTAGAACAATTAAGATATGATGATTTGTTTATGGCTTTTGCGATGGTAATGCTGCGCGGCAGAACGCGAGTACGGCAGAAGGTTTCCAAACAGAAGGCTGACATCAAGGAGGACATTCCTCACTATATTCCGCAATTTAGCTGCAACCGTATTTTAAAAACTGTTTAAAAAAACCTCCACCTTCTCTGATACAAAGTCTTGCTATACGTGTAACACTTCTCGAAGCTATTAAGATGCTAAAACGGTTTTGACGAATTTCATTGGCTGCATCATTGATACGCTGCAGCAATTCCTCACGGGTATCGACTTCGGTGGCGTAGATATCCCCAGAAAAATAAGTCCAGCGGGATTAGGTCGGGAGAACGCGGCGGCCAAGCTACCGGTCCGTGACTCCCTATCCACCGTCCAGAGAAATTTTCGTTTAGGAAATTTAGAACATTGCGACCACTATGTGCGGGGGCTCCATCGTGTTGAAAAAACATGTTACGTCGTAAATTTAGAGGCAGATCATCGAAAATTTGGGGAAGATTAGAAGAATTATTGAAATTTTATTTTCCATTTCGGGTAAAAGTAGCTTCGTCACACCACAAAATTTTGGAAGCTTGCTCATTGTCCAGCGACAAAATTGCATACCTGGCGCAAAATCTTCTGGTATCAAGCCATGTACACGTCGATAGTGATAGGCATGTCTACATGTCGCTTGTCGCTTTAATATTCTTCCAACCAGAAATGTTAGTAGCACATCTAATCAATTCTGTTAAGGAAATCTTTAAGATATATAGTACCGTTGTCCGAGGAATATTTATTTACCTTGAAATGTTCCGTATGCTAGTCGTAGGATCTTGTTCAATAGCGTCAAGGACCTCCGGTTCCCTATTAATGCTGGGACGTCCTTAACCCGGTGCTTTTCGAAAAGTGGTGGTTGCAGTTAAGTTGCGGAATACCGTAGGGAATGTCCTCCTTGATGGCAGCCTTCGGTTTGGAAACCTTCTCCTGTACTCGCGTTCTGCCGCTGCAGCATTACCATCGCAAAAGCCATAAATAAATATCATATCAACTAATTCTTGTCCCGCAAACTCTTTCCCCTGTTCAGAGGTGGCAGCTAATTATGAGACACCCTGTAGATATAATTGTATTGAAGGTAATCCAACGTTAGCGTAGTTTCGTGTCAACAGGCCCAAAGAATGCCTTACTTATATACTTCTTCTTTTGTAAACATTCTGGACCAACGGTCAACCCTAGCTGTTCGTGTCGGCATAACCGACAGAATAGAACATAACCACGCGAGATGTAGCACGTATCATCTAATGGTCACTGGCTACTCAATGAGGGATGAACGATAACGTTTTTTTTTTGTTGCGGTGGGAATATTTGCACTCATATTCCAGACACCCTGTATAAACAAAATTCTCATGTCGTTGAAAAAAAACACACAGATCATGTCTTTTAGATGTCTTTCTCCATACTAGTCTGAAACATGTTTTCCGATTTAATTACTGCTACAATTTTTTCGAAGCAATCATAAAAACTATATCAAACTAGTTTCATGACGAGACTCGGTAGACAAAGTATCAATTGTGATCATGTCACATAGTTACAGTTATAAATATTTCGGGTGCGGCAGGTAGAAAAAAAACTAGTTTACTAAAATTTGTATAGAAATAAAAAAAATTAAACTGCATTCCTATTTGTACAGATAGTTAATTATTTGTAGGAGGTTTCTACGATACAAGACAGAAGTGTTCGTAAAAAATCTGTTTCTGTTTATGTCTTCCAAACAGATAAATTAATTTAAATTTGGTACAGGGTAAATTGGGAATGTAAATTTTTTTATTTCATGAGAAATGCAATATCAAAAACGGCGTCAAACTGTCTTCCATACAAGTCAGTGTATACTGTACATCTTAAAATGAATTGTATACTCTCTCAAATATCCTAGAACCCTAATTATATTGCAACATTCTCTTATACGTCGTTGTAGATTTACATGATCAGGATTAACTCTGCATTCATCAAAATTTTAAGATTGAGAAGTCCAATATATTTGTGTCAGTCTAGATGGCCACTGAACTGGTCTGGTGAAATATTATTAATTATTTTCAGTTACAAAAATTACGCCACATAGCCTGAATCATAACAAGACTTATAACTTTATTACTCCACAAATGCTCCATAATTTTAGAGAACATTTTGAGCAATGTCTCTACTCACTGCACAGAGATTGGTGGTGAACCTTTTTATCAACTAATAAAGTAATATTAGTGGTAAGTGAATTTGATGATCTGAACTTTGCATCTTTAATTTCTCCATAATAGATCAACCAAAATTAAAAAACTAGAGGGTGTTGAAAATATAATGCCCTTTAAAATGATATATCTCACAAAACCACTTTCTGTTTAAGGTTTTAAGGGTGAAGAAGTCGAGAATAACTACATCCATAAAATATTTCCGAGGATTTGGTAGTTTTTGCTTCAAAGTTAGTGTTGGATGAGACAAGAAATCTTGCCAAATTTTAAAAAGTCATGTCTTATTTTGTAAAACAAAATAAAAGTCTTGTGTAGGAGCGAACTTTTTCGTATTGATTTTTCTTAATATTTCAAATAGTTTTAGAGACTTTTTATTTTAAATGAATAGATTAATAATGAACAGCAAAACAAGATTATTATAGTTGTTTTAATAACTGAGCGAAATGTCCACCATTGACATGAATATATTATCTTATGCTCCTATTTAAATATCGTTTTATTTTAAATAAAGTACCTTCCTTGTTCCGAATTACATTAACACCACCATGAATCTTTTGAGGAAGGTCTTCACGGGATAAAAGTTCTTCTTTATGAACTAAATCGTTCAAATGGTCTGAAAGAAGAAATTTAAGGGCTTAAGGTCGTGGCTACGAGGTGGCCAAGGTAATTCGCTGCCCCAATCTATCCATCTATGTGGAAAATGTTTGTTCAAGAAGTTTTTAACCAGTAGGGGTAAATGCACCATCGTGCATGACCCACATGTCTTGCTTAACTGCTAATTGAACGTCTTTTAACAAGTCTGGCAAATTATCTTGCAGAAATCTCAAAGACGCGCCACCATTAAGGGCTGGCAATTCATACGGTGTAACTATAAAATTATCAACAATGCAACACCAAATATTTTTGGAAAATTCATGCTGGAAATGTGTTTGTTTCCCTAAATGAAGATGTCTTGTTCCGAAGTTTGGTTATTTCTCTAGTTCTCCAATAGTCCTAGTCTCGTAAAGGTGACCTCGCCCTTGAACAATATCTTGTTTAGAAATGTTAATTACTTTATTTTTGTAATAAACAAGCAAAAGTGTATTCTTGTAGGTAGATCGTTAAGCAACAAATTCTGGAGAGGGTAAAATGATATGAATAAAGTCCTCTTGAAGAAATTTTAGAATTGTTGTTTCATTCACCCCTGTTGTTGCACGTAAGCGTCTTGTGCTTATCTCAGGATTATCAACTATACTCACTAAGATTTCTTCTTCCTATTGGACATTCACCATTTTCGGATTACCAATCCTTAACACCATTACGAGTCCCCACTCTATTTCCAAGGCATCGCCCTGCCCGTCTCCAGTGGACGCGAGAGCGTAGGGGTTGGCTTTTACGCCAGTGGCGGTGGGTCTTGACAAAACCAGAATTGGGCTGGTTACTGATGACAATCGACAAAGAGTCTGGAGAGAACCAGGTCGTCAACAGCGAGTTCATTTTCCCCGTGAAGTTGCTCCGTATGAAGGGGGTACCGTAATGTTTTGGGGTGGAATAATGTTCAACCGCAGCACCCCATTAATTCGCATACCACAAAATATGATGATTTTACATCGAACAAGTGATTATGTCCAGTATCTACTCCCTGCGTAATGAATTAGGTGAAAATTTTGTGTTTATGGACGACATCACTCGACCACATCGTGCAAGAAGGGTTCAAGAGACACTCGAAGCAGGACATATCAATAGATTAGATTAGCCAGCGAACTTAGCTGACATGAATCCTATTGAAAACATGTGGGATTTCGTTGCTAGAGTACTCACCACCTCAGACTGCAGATGAGTTAGTCGTGGCGGCAGAAGAGGAATGAAACAATATTCCGCAAGAGATCGTTAACCGCTTGATTATCTCAATGCACAAACGTGTCAATATGCTATTGGAACGTGGTGGAGGTCATACCGACTATGTCAAGTATAGAACTTGTTTTGTTACTTCTTTTTGATTTAATAAATTTTGTCAAACATGTCACACTTTTGCTGGTTTTTAATTTTCTAAGTACTCAGTTTATCGAACATATTCTTTTCATAAAAAAGATTAAGAAAACAATATACTTTTATAAATGTAATGATTGTTTTTTCTGACAAAAATATTTCTTTAACAAGAATTAGGGGGAGTACAAGATTTCTGTCTTGAAAAGCATAGTACATACATTTCTATATGCGTGGAGTTGTACGAAAATAGATTTTTGCAAATATTGCTCACATGATTCAGTCAGGATCAGGTATTCAATACGGTTATGTGGGTAATACAAAAAATATTTTTGTGGCATTTTTTTATTAACTATACCTACAGCATGTAGGCATAGTTTGTTTGCGTCACCTGTTTACACATTTTGCTCTCTATGTTGATAGATCGTATCTCGTTACTTTGTCGTAAAAATTTGCACTCTATTAAAATTATAAATAGTTAATGAAGCGCTAATTTTCACGCAAACGAAAGATCGTACGACAGTTGCATGTTAATTATTAATGACAACTAAATGCTTGCCACGAATGTTTGTAAAGTGTTTTGGCTATACATTAGACATGCATGATCAAATAACTAAATCGATGGCATCTTTAAACATTTTTTATTTATAGAAAAAAAGTTAATTCGAAATTTACTCTTCGAAAATAATAATACGTGCGTAAAGCAGTTTTAAATAGCATATTTACTTTCGCAGTAATCTAAAAATAGAATAATTTTATAATATCCTGATATCTTTTAATATATTTTATTTATTTTTATACATTTTGTGGTCATTCCTAGCAGTATTTTGAAAATGGAAGTGGAAGTGGAGTCGAGACGTTATCACTATCGTGGTTTTTATTTTCCAAAAGCGGAAATGCGGGGGCATTATCCATTATAATATATTCTTCTACAAATACCTGTGGTTTTTCTGGAACGTACAATATGTAGGTCAAGTTTGTGATAATTTTGGTTCTTTTAATATTTTATGTAACAGGATGATGCAGAAGTTCGTAGCATTTTTAGTTCCCAAAGCAACAGGATATTGTAAATCAATTGTTAGGCATATACCAAAGTTGAGTATACTATTAACTAAATAGTCTTCTATTTAAAATTTGTGTGCAAATGGTAAAGTTGCATGTCTAGCGGCAATACAATACATTAATAAATTACTATGGAATATAAGCAGAACAGAAGTACCCGAAAACGCGATATCATTGGTGTGACGTTACACGACGTTCAGCGCGGATTTCCCGGATTCACATTTGTTGTGATTGTTTTTTCTTAAAACCTGTAAAAAAATAGTCACCGATATACAACCGCTTGCTGACCTTAACAAGACACCCCAACCAGCAAAAGAGTTTTGTAATTTTCTTACTTAGTTGAAACTTGGCACACCCTAAAGCTATTTAGAGACTACATTTTGCGGGTATTAATAGTTATTTATGCAACAAGTACAAAAAGTAAGTGTTTATTGCACGCGATGTGAAATTGTTCAACGAGGCCGTCAGGCCGAGTAGGACAATACGTTGAGTGCGCAAAGGACTTTTTCTACAAAACTGTTAAAAGTGGGCTTTTTAATTGTCATTTTTGATGTTAAAAATGTTATTTTTGAGACGCGTGTTAAAAGTAAGTTACTTTTAACACTAGTGTTAAAAGTAAATCAAAGTTTATTTAAATTTTGTTTTGAAAATTAATAAAACGTTTTAACAAACACATGAACAACTTTTTATTTTAAATAAGTACAAACCAACATTTTAACTAGTTATTACTATTAACATTTATAGTAAAATTAGAACAATTTGAAATTGTAATTCCCTGCGGAGTCATCATACTTAAGTTGGTTTTACTGTCAACATGTGTGACACATCCATTTTCTGTAGAAATACCACTGGTAGTACTGTTGGTCTTGCTAGTAGTTGCAGCAGTAGGAAGTATTTGGCACGCAATTTCCTTCTTCTGTTCCAGTCAATTTTCAATGTAGCCTTCAGCTACCGTCGAAGATTTCCATCCGTCATGTCTCTTGATGGTAGTAAGATTTGCACCAGAATCTGCTAACAATGTCGCCAATGAACGACGAAAACAGTGTCCGGTGTAGAGTTGAGGATTTGGTAGATTCAAGAACTCTGCAATGTCGGCAGGCATTTTACCAAACATGTTAATTCCGACTGGATTCTTCACACATTTATTCCTCATATATTTAAGAAAAAGTCGTCTATGGTCAGCCTTGGGTGGCCGGAGTGCCATATACTTTCTAAAAAAGTTTAAATAGAATTCACCAACAACACTGAAAGTTCGAGGCACTTTCGTTTTAGTATCTGGTATGGTCACAACAACCGAAGTGCCCAAATATTCGATATTGTCGATGGTCATCTGACACAATTCCTCCCGGCGACACGCCCCGAAGACACCCACTATTGCTGCGACTTTCATCATCAGATACTTTTCGTCTTCTGCTTCTGTGAGAAATTTGTCGATATGCGTCTTCGTCAAAACTTTTGACTTTTTTGCTTGATATCCTTCACCCTTCCGTTTTAAAAAAGCAATAAGTTTATAATGTTTGCTTATATCTTGATTTCCATATCTTGGCTTTTTCCTCAAAATATGTCAGTAAAACACTTTCGTTACATTTCCCAGGGATCTTTTTAATGTTGCACCATTCCGAAAAGCGTCTATAAGCGATTTCGTACTGTTCCTTTAATTTCGCCGGCAATAATTCCAATGTTGCTCTCCGATTTCAGCAGGGATGGATTCGTTACGCTGATTATCGAGATTATTTATTATACTTATAATATTACTAGAAAATGCTGTCAATATTTTTGCGTTTTTTCCGTAACTAACAACAGCATTGGTTGCTACGAAAATTTTGGTTCATAAACATTGCGATACGTGTGGTATTTTTTGATTTCTTATTTTTATTGAGTTTAAAGTTCTTCCGATTGTTTTGTAGAAACAATAGTGTATGCTATACGTGTTAAAAGTAAGATTTTATTTTGTGAGTGAAGATGATTAAAAAACGAGCGTAGCGAGTTTTTTAACTTCACCTTTTTTAACTTCACGATATCATAAATAGCTATTTTCTACTAGTTGCATACAATATTTTTTCTACGTTTATGCAAAAACCAAAAAATGTTTTATTTGGATGACACAAGTCTAGGAAAATATGACGTCGATTTGAACGTTTATGTTTGTCATGATGACAAAACGCTGTATTAGAATGACAGATGAACATTTTATTGCACTAGTGCAATAAAGTACCACTTTTTCCACTAAACATAGTTTAATAAAGTTTTGTTTTTTGCATGAACGTTGAAAAATTATTTTTAATTTATTTTCATGACCTACTTCGCAATAATTTTACGTTGAGTTCTGACCAATTTTAACTAACTTAAATTGCGTGCATAAGAATGAAATTACGAAATTTTCTCGAAAACGGTTCGGCGTATCGAAAACTACCAAGAGACATATTTTGTGTAATTTTAATTTGTTCAATCGACAGAGCTTCCGAATTTTGAAAAAATCGTTGTAGTGCCATTTTTGTCTTAAAAAACTGTGAAGGTTAGCCATATCTGCGCTCATGGCTAAATAAAAAATAATTTAATATCTGCAAAGTGTAGTCTCTAAATACCTATTAAAGTATGCCAAGTTTCAACTAAGTAGCTACTCAGAAAATAGATCCAAAAGTTTGATTTTTTTTTCAAAGTTTAACACCTTGTATCTGGAAACAAAACCGTTGCGGACTCATGTTTATATAAACTTTTTGTCTTAAAATCAATTATAGATTAACCCCTTAAAGTTTGTGCACATACTTAATTAACACCTTGTATAACTATTTTATAAACATTTATGCGATTTAAGCTTATAATAGTGTATTAAACAACAAGGTCTGAAAACGACTCTTTGCACACGAGCGAGACATATTGGTGTCGAGCGAGTGAGCAAAGAGGTTTTCAAACGAGTTTTTTACGATATTTTTTATACGACTGCCAACAGACACCACAAAAATCAAATTTTAATTTAAATCGTTTTTATTACTAAAATTGCCAACCCATTAACAAAATAAGTAAATACAACTTTTAATTTAACTCGTTTTTATTAAGAAAATTGCTAACGCATTAACAAAAAAAACTAATATTTAATATTTATGGTAACATTTGAACATTCCTTCAAGGTTACGCTGGGAAAAGCAGTATTACTGTGCACCTTGTTTTCGGTAACAGAGAATATTTTTGGTGACGTGTTTTTAATGCAGTTTTTCAGCGTGCGGTCGTTATTTTCTTGTTGTATTCCAGTAGACGATCGTTGTTCTGGTTCTGTGGCAGCAGAAGACACTGAAGACTCTGTCTTTTTCGAAACTTCCATTTTATTTCTAAAACAGTCATCAACGTAGCCTTCGGCAACTGTACTGGATTTCCACCCTCCATGGCGTTTGAGGGCAAGCAGATTTGAGCCAGAATTGGCTAAAATTGTGGCCGACATAATTTGGACGGCAACATCAAATAAAAATCACAATCTGGAGAGGCGTGTGCAAAATACCGTTTTCAGAGCGTGTTTTCCGTGTGCAAAACCCCCTTTTGCAAGGCAGTCGTATAAAAAAATTTTTAGATAATAAAACTAAAGCTAAAAAACTTGTAATAATTTTTTAGTAACGTTCCGTAATATTTCTAAGAGCGTTATAAAAAAAAGATACTTGGAGACAATTTTATTTCTAAGAACAAATAGCTGTATTTATACACTGAAATATATCTAGTTATTATGTAATCATATTATCAGTTGTAAAACAAAAATAGTAATATAACAATTACCACAGAAAAACGTTTATTTTCACTCAAAATTACATTGACAAACCATTCTATAAAACAAATTTGAAACAGCATAATGGCAGTATCTTGTTTTTTTTTTTAATTTATTGGTGTTACATATACAAAGTATTTACACAAATCAAATAGCAAAATAAAAATTGCTTAACAGAAATATAGTCGTAAATATGTTAAAATACAATAACTAAAATATACGTATAACAACACAGATAAGGTAATAAGAACAATTAGAATAGCAAAACAATTAAATAAAAATGTATCTAAAAAAATTAAAAAAGAGAATATAAATTACAAATTAATATTAAAACACAGATATATTAAAACACAGATATAGATATTAAAACACAGATATAAAAGGCCTTTATAAAGTTTATATTGCTGACAAATTACTAGATATTCATCATTGCTATAAAACGCTTTACTCAAAAGAAACTGCTTAACTTTATATTTAAACGAATTAATATTCAAAGCTTTGATGTGCTCTGGTAATGCATTGTAATATTTAATATCCCAATAGTTAGTGCCATTTCTCGTTTTAGTCAATCGAAGGTAAGTGGCTTGTAAAATATTTCTACCCCTTGTTTGATAAGAATGGGTCTCACTGCTTGTGGTATAAGCATCGACATCCCTTCTCACATGTAGTAAACACTGTAAAATATATATACACGGAACGGTTAATATTTTTAATTCAATAAATTTACTTTTACAGTCATCTCTGAAACCGAGACCGGATATTATTCTTATTGCCTTTCTCTGTAGAGAGAATACGTTAGCAGCAGTGCTTGCCAGATCAGAATAGCGTAAGATATTACCGAATGGATAAGGCTATGGTAAACTGTAATTAAAATAGGTATTGATACCTTCTGAGCCAGACTGCGCAACAGGAATAAATTTTTGGTTTTGTTTGTCATAGCGAACTGTAGATGTCTAGTTTTTCCTGTTGTTTTAGCTTTCATAGTCACTGTATAAGAATAAACATGTCAGGTTTAAGGCAGTAAAAACAAACTGTGGCGCATTTATAAGAAAGTTAAAGAAATGTTATCAAAACAAAAAGAAAACTACTTTTATCTCACCCGCTTCATTGAAATTTTGGAAATATGAAAAATCCACGATTTTAAATGCCGTTGTATATTTTACCATTACGATACAGCCCTGTTATGATATAGTATGTTATGCAACGATCATGTAATGATGCATAAACCATACGAAACTCGCCTTCGGCTCGTTTCGTATCCCGGTTACTGCTCGTGTATTAATAACCATTACATGAGAGTTGCATACGCTATTTTTTCTACACCCGATAAATAATCAAAAACCATAAATTTTATATTTTTATTGAACACAATAGGTAACTGTAATTATTCGTATGAACTGCATTTTCTGCTTTCTCCGATATGTGTGGAGGAGTCGATGGTATTTCTTCTATATCGCTGATATCAGACATTTTGATAAATTATCGAAGTTTAGTTAGGTATCTACGAAAATTTAATACGTACGTTTTGACATCTAAAATAATTACATAGGAACCTAGGATAAACGTCAAATGCACAGCATGCTTGATTGAAAAATTATGGATTTCTATTGATTAAAAATCTGTATCGTAATGAAAAATCTGTATCGTAATGGGTATCATTATCAAACGGATTATGGGCATATAAGTGCATTGTTATAATACAGGTGTAGAAAAAATTCTTTATAAAATCATAATTTCCAGTGTTTTATAAAAATCACTTATTTAGCTTACTTGTCTTTTTACAACCAAATTATTTGATAAGCGGCAACCATTTTGTCCCAAAAATGAAAAATCTGAACTTTAAAAAGTATCTCAAATTTAGCCGGTTTCCTAATATTGAATAGTCAAAACAAAGACAATTATAAAAAGTTATGATGATTTTAATGCGTTTTGCGCTGAAACGTTTTTGTAATTGTTATAAAATACTAAATTGCTAGTTGGGGGGTCGTTACTATCCGTGCATTTCCTGTGTAAACAAAATGCACAATAAATTTTGGAGGCCAAAGAATACAGAAAGATAACACTATAAACTGCGTAGTTTTGTGGTGATATAATAACAAGACAAATCTCGCTGTATCGTAAATTTCTGTACCTTCAGCTAGTCCGAGAGAGATGCTCACATCTATTAACTCCCATACCCAACTCCCTTTACCTCAAATGGAATCGACCATTTAAATTGAATTCGTAAATAGTTGGTCTGAACTTATAATTAAGTACGTAACTAGTTCTGAGTTGAAAATTAGTAATGTTGAATTAGGGATTCGTGTATAGATTGGGTATGTCAGAACTTGATATTCACCCTTACTCCAATGGAAACTGAAACACAAACGAGGTTGGAATATTTTGCATTATTCCCTATTCTGTTACGTTGTGGAATATTTTCTATTTTGTTGGCCAAAATGTATGAAAAACTTTCAACGTATTTGAAAAGAGTCACTGGATTCTCAGCAATATATTTAACAAGTTGCTATGGCACTGCTCGGTGCTGTTTGTTTCTTTGCGATGATAAAGTTAGGATTATGACAAAATAAGATGAAAGGTTCCTATAATTTTCTCTCCTACAGAAAATGAACCGTTCATATTTATTTAAATATTGTTTATTCTCGGGAAATAAATATTTTTTGGTATAATACTTTTTCGTCAAAAATAAATTGGTTTATTTGGTAAGAAAATTTGTTTTACGAACATTTGTTTAAATTAAACAAATAGGTATTTCATTTCAGATCTTATGAAAATTTAATTTTTAAAAAATATTTACGTACTGATGAGAGCTAATAAGCTCGAGACCGCTATATGTTGACTATTTGCTATATATTTTTCAGGTGTAATTCAATGCTGGTCGGGACATTAGGCCGCAGTTGTTTCCTGAAATCCTGAGCAATAAGTTGTTGGCTTGAATAAGCAGATGGTCAGTTGGAAAAAATCTTTGAAATATAAAAATAATGTTTAATAGAATATAATTAAATCAAAACCAGAAGTGTATCATTGAAAGTGAAATAATGTTTTTTAATTTAAACAAATGCTTTTTACACAAAATAAATGTATTATTGCTTTTGCAAGAAAATGATTTGTTATGAGGAAATAAATATTTGTTTGGTCTTATACACACAAATAATTTATTTTCATGAAACAAATTTTTTTTTCGGTGATAATTGCACCTACAAATGTATGATTAGAAATGATCAGATGCTCAAAATGTTAATATTTACGCATATTTACTACATTTAAAATGGCAATGTTTTTATTTATTAACAGATACATGAGTTTGTTTCAATTTTGTATTTTGTGATATAGAACATATTCCATAATTCCACTTAGTATATCTTCCAGTCTCATGATTTCCTTTCTTACTTCCAGGACAGACAATTATATCCGAGTTTGATCTGGTCTGTGATAGGAAAAGTTTGAACAGCCTCGGTGAAATGCTGTTTCTAGCTGGTGTTGCCATTGGCGGACTGGTTTGTGGAATTATATCCGATAAATATGGAAGAAAGAGGACCCTGATGGCGTCTGTATTAATCCAAAGTTTGCTTGGTAAGTAATTTTAGTAACTTATTTCTTTTGTAGCATAAGTGATTAGTCTCTGCTCGTAATTTTTCCGTTATAGAAAAATTGTAGACAGTGGAAATAATCAGATAAGTTGTCTTTGCATAGAGGAAAAAACTATAAACTACAAAATGTATACAGGGTGAACTATAAGTAATGGTACATGGAATAATAATTGATTCCTTGTATAAAAATAATGTGTATTTAGCTGAATTGCACCAAAAATTGATACCTACTATTAAAAACTATACAGGTGTGAAAATTAATTTTTTTCAGATTTTTCGCATAATTATTGAACACACAATTTGGTACAGGAGAGTTTCTTGGAAATTCAAATTTGCTAACAGATTACTAGTAATTGGTAGAGACGCCACTTGCGTTACTTTGTATGACTCATGATAACTTTTTTTGTACTTCCATATATACATTTCAAATGATTCATCTTACTTTCTCTCTCTTATACCTTCTGAATGATGATACGAGCAACCGTTTCCAAGATGGATAAATTTGGATTACAGTGTCTTTAAATTAATTGTGCATTAGAGGCATTCACAAAAGATTGACTCTTTCTAACTGTCTTGTTTTATAGTTAAAATAAATGTTCCAAGATTATAGATTATAGGGTTAAATGAACTTTTTTTTTTAAAAAAAGAAAGAAATACAGCAAAGAACTGAAAACGTAGAATCAGTGCGAAACGAAATTTTTCAAGATCATGCATTTAATAAACGTGTTGTCAAATGGACGGAAAACAGTGAAGGCCACTTCGAATATTTGTTGTCCAAGACAGATCAGGCAGATTTTTATACGAGAAATCTACTCTTACTGTATGTACCATTACTTATGATCCATCCTATTTACAAAGGTCATACAATGCCAGACATTTGTAAGAATAAAACATATGAATATGACTATAATCATATTAAACACGGAACTATCTACGAAGATACCGGTTTTTCTTAAGACATATTCACAAAGAAATATTCATATTTATTTTGGTCCCAGACTAGTTAGTTAATGTGTTCCCTTAAAGCGTTGAGTGAATAAGTATACAAGAGCCGCAAGGCCAATGGCCCAAAACGAATTCATGCAGGTTCCCCACCACATTCTACCCCTGGTACCGCACCGTCCACAAACTATAGCGCTGATCTGAAGCGCCGCCTAGGCCGATCTATTTCATTTATTTGAACTAACTGGAATCTGTCCGGCTGCGGCATTGCGTGACTCACTCAACAGCTGCGGCTTGATTCGGAGCCGAATTCAATTTGTTTTCTTTCTTTTTAAGATCAGGTAGAATTTGAATGAAGCAGATTTTACATGTGTATGCTTAATATACAGAGTGTCTCAGGTTTAAATAGCAGGACTTCAGGAATTTTTATAAGATCTCATTTTGAGACGAAAAGTTCCAATATATATATATGGGTCCTAAAACGCTTCGTTTGTGAGAAACAGGATGCTCAATGTTATATTTGTTTGGTTTACTTATTTTTTAACTAAATAACCGCTAACAAAATAAATCGTCATGTTGCGGCAAAAGACCTATTGGAGAACAAATAATTTGACACCGAAAATCATCGCATATTGATTGCTGTGGTGGAGATAGAGGGGTATCTATTAACATTTTTATATAAAAAAGTATAACTGAATTGAAATTTTGCAAATGTTTTCGAAAAATATGAAAGAACATGCAATTTTACCCAGAAAAGTCCCTCTTGTCTGAAGTCTGTAGGACGTGAAGTTTTGAAGAAAAAACGAAAATGCAGTTTAGAAGTCAAATAATAATTTTTAACATTGTGTTACAACTAAATTAAATAGTTAAAAAATTAGGTTAAAATTGTTTTTAATTAATTAAATAGGAATAAATAAAAAAATAAATAACGAAAATCATATTAAATCAAGGTAAATATTCGAAATGTTTACTCATTCTAAAAGATAAGAATTTTCAATTTTTGGGACTTTGAGGCTCTATATAAGAACATGCAACGACATAAATTAATGAAATTTTGGGTATTTGGGTATAAAAAATATCTCCTGAAATAGAGTAATTTTGGAAAAATATTCAGACACGTCGAGTTTTAAATTAAATTTGCCACTTTTTGAAATAATTAAAAATTGTGTACAGTGGCGTATCATTGAGCAGGAAAAAAATTGTGTTTTCTGGAATATAAAAAAGCTTTTTTTTCTGAATATGGCGCCATAAAAATTTTGGTAAGTAACGTAAAAAAAT
The DNA here is from genome assembly GCA_037114965.1 of Monochamus alternatus. Lineage (NCBI taxonomy): Eukaryota > Metazoa > Arthropoda > Insecta > Coleoptera > Cerambycidae > Monochamus > Monochamus alternatus. The sequence continues at coordinate 39,226,722 of CM073435.1, forward strand.
CGAGATAATTGGAGATTCTCGATATCGTATCATAATTATTATTGTATGACAAATTATCAAATTTTGATACAGAAACTATTTTAATGCCTACTACTCGGAAATGAGGACTTTAAAATCAAAATGTAGCTATTAGCCTACAGAAAAATTATAGATAATAATTCAGTGTTTTGATATCTTGAAATGTCAATTGAATTTATCTCGAAATTTTTCTTAAATAGCATAATAAAAATTTTATGATACCATATTAAAAAAAAGCTCTTTCATATTCGAGGAAAAAAATTGGAGTTGCGATTAAAAAAAATCCTGCTCAATGATACCTACCTGTCCTTAATACTTCATCATTTCAAAAAGTGGCAAATTTAATTAAAAAATCGACGTGAGCATTTTTCCAAAATTATATTATTTCAGGAGATATTTTATGTATTCCAAACTTTTTATCGACACTGTATATGTGGAAGAAAGTTAAAACTTGAAAACCACAGATTAATGAGACAAATTTCACCTTTTTCAATAAACTGTATGGGAATTGCATTTTTAGTTAACAATTTTCTCTTATTGTTTATTATAATATAGTTCTGAGAAAAATGCACCTCACAAATTAATTTATATTTTAATTCATTAACGTCCATTAGAGCAATACATAAATTACCGCAATTTTTTTGCCACTCCTGGGCACGTTTACCGTCAGTAACTGGAAATTTAAAAAAACTTATTCCTTTGTTTCGTCTTTTATTATTTAAACAGTTTTTATAAACACAGTTGTGATTAGCTGTTGTCATGATTGCAAAAAACACTACTACAGTAGAAACTAAAACTACAGATCACACAAAACTGTTTGCTAATAACAGACGAGCGGTCGATGTCACTCCCTCAGCTGTTGGCAGCAGACTGAGAAATCTCGGGCCCAATTCTCCAGCAGCGCCATCCAAATCTCGAGCCCAGCATAGCAGTCGTTTATTTGTACAGGGATGCGCCTCTATATAAACTTATTCACTCAACGCTTAAAGCGTTGAGTGAATATAAACTTATTCACTCAACGCTTAAAGGATTTGTAAGTAAATAACAAAGAGGTTCTGATGTCAGCTATAAAGTAAATTATTTTTGATGTATAAATAGATATTATTTATTTAGTCCAGTTAAAAATAGTAACCTAATATAAGCAAATTAAAAGAAAAACAGTTAAAAATACATGGTGTCAATTTAATAGCTCAAGATTTCGCTTGTCTTTTGAATAACACTCTTGAAAAAATTAATAAATGAAGCAATAGATCCTGTTATAATAGCTATTTATGATATACGTGTTAAAAGTAAGATTTTTAACTTCACGAACAAAATAAAATCACTTTTAACACGTATATTATACAATATTTTTTCTACAAAACAATCGGAAGAACTTTAAACTCAATAAAAATAAGAAATCAAAAAATACCACACAGATCGCAATGTTTATGAACCAAAATTTTCGTAGCAACCAGTGCTTTTGATTTACTTTTAACACGCGTGTTAAAAGTAACCTACTTTTAACACGCGTGTCAAATAATGACATTTTTAACATTAAAAATGACAATTCAAAACCCCACTTTTAACGGTTTTTAATGTGTATATACAGGGTGTCCGGAAAATATGCGCACAAACTTCGGGAGCCTAATCTACTGATAAAAATAGCCGTATAAGCTTATGTAACACATTTTCGAATTCTCAATAATAACGAAGTTATGGCCTGTCAAAAAAATTTTTTTTTAATTTTTATTTCTGACAACTTTTTTTGTAGTAAACCGATTTTCTTCAAATTCGGTACAGTTGTTATACGCATTAAAGTGGACCGTAAACATGAAAAAGAATTCAAAATAAAAAACCACAACACCTTTAAACCTCCAATCCATGTAAGAATTCTGGTCAAATTTTTTTTATTTATAATTATTTTCTAATTTTGATATGCCAAAATAAAATCCCATTAAATATCCTATAAAAAGGTACTCTTGTTTCAATTCACTAAAAGTAACCGTTTTCGAGAAAAATGCCATTGAAGTTTTCATGAGATCACGTAGGACTACAAAAAAATACAAAGCATGCTTTGGAATCGAAAACAGGATTTATTTAATACGTAACTAATAAAAAAATATTTACAAAAGACTTTCAAAGTGGTTCCCTGCTACTTCTATACATAAATTAATTCTTCGTAAAAATGACTGGCGGGTTCGAAAAAATATTCCGCGCTTCTGTTTAATAATATTACAACTTTCGATTATTTTTTCTCTTAATTCCACAATGTTGTTTATTGGTCCGTTATAAACAAGCGTCTTGAGGTACCCCCAGAAAAAGAAATCCATGGGATTAAGATCTGGTGATCAGGAATAAAAATTAAAAAATTTTTTTTTGACAGGCCATAACTTCGTTATTATTGAGAATTCGAAAAAGTTGTACATAACCTTATATGACTATTTTTATATCTAGATTAGGCTCCCGAAGTTTGTGCGCATATTTTCCGGACACCCTGTATAATTATTATTTATTCACTCAAATTAAAATAGTAATACAATACACAAATTGAACAAATAATCTAAAATAGTGTTAATTTGAAAACTCATGCTTGGTTTTCGAATAGCATTGCTGAGAAAATGAATCATTTAAACGAACGACTATTTTCGTTACATATAAAGCTGGCATTACTTACTAAAACAATTTCCGCATTTTTTTTTTTAAATCATTGAACTTAATTTTCAATGACGATTATTGTCGATATAGATTAGCAGCAATTAAGCATGATAGATGCATTTTTCAAGTGGATTTTTCTTTAAATAACATTATGAAATATCCAAATATAATGCACATAAATGATTATTACATTTTATAAATAAATAAAAGTCTTAAACAAATAAATTTTAAGTCGACAGTGTTAAAAGTGCTGCCAGTTTAGTAATATTATTTAAATTATTATTTACGATAATTGTAAACACTAATAAATAATGAATAATATTAAAAATCTGGCTAATAATACAAATTAGAATAGTAACTTGTTTAGTTTGTAAAATATTATAATTTCATTATTATTAGCATGTCTAACCTCAAAAACCTTTTAACAATGACAATATTTATACAGAGTTCAACACCTAAAACTCTCTAGGCCTCTATTTCCGTTATTCTTTAATATATCATAAGTACATGGCATGAAAACAAAACACTATCGGGGCATATTTAAATTTAAAAAATACAGTGTTATATGGAAACTGTTAATTTGATTTTAAAAATGGATATAAACAACATGAAACAGAACCTATTTTTTTAATGAACTTATGATTTAAGAAGTCTTCTCATGGCGTATTTGATGGCATAACAATTTTTTACACAGAGCATTTTATAAACATATTTTTTTAAAATTAAATGGTTGGCTTACAACATAAACTCACCTACAAAATGATACCTTGATCGCAAAGATATCTTAAAGAATAATGGAGATGCAATATTTAAGTGGTGGAAAGGTTATAATTTTAGGTTTGGCCCTCTTGACACTAAATAAGTAGGCGAGATACTACAAACAAACTTTATTATGTGTTATAAATGCTTAGTACAATAAGACTGAAGAACGTGGAGCACGCACTAGTTTTATATTATTTGTGTGCTTCCGTTGCATTTTCTTAGATAAGATTATAAAAATATATATAACATATATTACATAATAAATATTTAAAATAAGCAAAAATAAAATAAAGGCACTATTATAGAGTTCATATAATTTGATAACTGTTTATTTCTATGATTTATATTTATTATTTATTTTACTGTGCATAATAGAATACAGAAGTACTGCATAATGATTTGGTACTTGTCTTTGTATTTTGATTATAAAATTATAAAAAACTATATGCTTTATGTTGTTGTTTTCTTAACTAAAGTATCTAGCTCAATATTCTTTTTATTTACTAGCTTATTTTGCTGTAATATGGTAATAATCAAGTATTATATAGATTGATATACTAAGCGATAAACAAACGTAAACTCTCTCAACCATAAACCTGCAACTCAACAATCCGCCCTTTCTCAAAGTCACTAAGTTGAGAAATCTACTCAAATCTACGTACTATACACTAAAAAATAATTACACGTTTTAACACAAAAGAACACAATACTGTGTTAATCAAAGTCCACACGGAATTGTGTATATTTTTACACATTTCTCTGCATGTAGCAGTGTATTAAAGGTTTAACACAACCCACTGTGTTAATATAACAAATGTCAAGTGTAACTTTTACACATTTCAGTCTTATTTGTATCATTAAAGGTGTAGGCTTTACACATTAATATGTTAATTTTATTGTGTAATAGGCATTGATATGGAAGACTCACCTACCTTTTTAGTTTGTCAATTATGTTCCTGTTTGCTTTCGAAATAATTTTTAATAAATATAACTTTTGAAATACCTTTATTTTGACGTTTTCTAAAGGTTTTGCCAGTCGTCGAGAATGCATTGAATTTAGCCTGGAATGTTCTGGAAAAGACACAATTAAGTGGTCTGCGTGTTAAGTTAACACAAAGTGCTGTACTTTTAATACATCATTGGTAAATGTTACACAAATTCAGTATATTTTATTATAATACTAGTAATTTTAACATATTTTGTTTAAAATCTTTAAAAAAGCCATAGAGTGTAAAACTATTAACACGGAAATTTTACACATCCTAAATTACATACTGGAAAATCACTTACACAGCAACTTTTTCTACAGTGTAGGTACAACCAGCTGTAAAAAAGTGTGGTTTGCAACAAGCTTCACAATATTTGTGATACAAATGTGAGTGGAAATGTTTTAAACAGAATGCTACGATATCAAAATAGGACATAGGACAAATAGGACAAAACAACACATAAACCTGAAAATTTTTTATTCATTATTTTCGCCGAAAGAAGTGAACATGCAAAAATATATCAAAATAAAGTTATATTTAATGAGTGGTTGTCTTTGTTTGTCATGTAGTATATTATTAAAGTGGCACATTATAATTGAGACCTTAAATAAATTTAAAAACTGTTTATGACACATTATTATTCAAAAAAAAGCAAGAAGAAGCAACAATATTTGTACTACAGGAAATAATAATTCTTTATTAACATATCAAAATGCTTGCTGATTGCAACAACATGAATAACATGAAATATTTTGTTTTAGGCACAGCTATCGCTTTCTCACCCTGGTTTCTGGTGTATTCCATCCTGCGAGCATGTCTGGGCTTTATATCGGTTTCAGTCGTATTCAGCGGCTTCGTGTTGTCAATAGAACTTGTCGGGGGACACTGGAGAACAGTGGCAGGAATTTCTTATCTGTTCCCTGTTTCCCTCAGTTACATGTCAATTGCGGGAATCGCCTGGCTGTTAAGGGAATGGAGACAATTGCAGTTGGCTATATCGTTACCCGGATTCCTCTTCCTAGGATTGTGGTATGTATACTTGTATACTCTTTATAAATTCTGGTTTGTGCATATTACCCACTGAGCGTAAAGCTTTCTGGACATTTAGAATTTAAATACATACAAAGATAAGTCCAAAAGAGCAAGGAGGTAGGTAAGATGAACTTCCTATAGGATATAAAAACATTTTAGGATATATTCCAACAAATCATATTTCCAAAATACCATTTTTCAAAGAAATGTAAGCGAAGAGATCTGTTAGCTTCAAAATATTTATTACCAGTGGTGAATCCAATTTGTTTAAACAACAGATATAGATTCGGTGCTTAGTACTAGAACCAAAAAACTTGTTTGAATTTACCAAATGGGTTTATTATCATTAGAAATAAGTAACGAAAATATGAATCTTATAAGCAGTGAATAAAAGACCAAGAACTAGTAAATTTACTACTGATTATAACAACTTGACAACAAGAAAGAAAATATGTTTCGTTGTTCAATAAGTGGTACTCGCCTACTTTACTACTTTGAAGGCAAATAATTTGTGTCTCGCACAAAGTGTGAAAGTGATGTCGTGATTAATATTAACGAAGTATTTTCTTATCAAAGAAACAATAACATTATTTTTTCTTATGATGGTTTATAAGAGCTACACGATTTTTCTATTATTATAAGTGAAACACGATTCTTGATCAATTACTCAAGAACCATTGGCGATTTAGACCAAATTTGCTTCACAATATAGTTATTATGATTTATAGCAAAATTTGAACAGAATCTTTCCATTGACATAGGCATTAGAAAAACATTTTACAGACTTGAAATAATAACTATAGTCTGTTTGGAAATGAAAGAGAGTAATATAATCCCGAGATAAGAACCGGCCATGGGCGTGGTAATATTTCGTTTCAGGTAATTATCGGGTAACACTAATATTATGACAGATCAATCCAGTCTTAAAGGTGAATATACGAAGACGTGCTAGTACAGTAGAGTAAAATTCGACTCGTGTTCAGTGATTATTGTGCCAGTAGATATAATATTGTTTGGGTAAAATGTCGAGCTTATCAGATTACGTACCTGCTAAACGCGTGAAAAGATGTGCAATGTCTCAGAATGAGAAGATTATTATATTAAATGTATTTAATGCATTGAAACACCAAAATCCTACCAACAATGTTGACGACATCGTGGAAAAGTGTTCCAAAATGACAGAGATAAGAAAATCGACTATCTACAGACTTTTAAAGGAAACAAAAAATGAGCAAGATACTGTAAATATAATTCGCAGAAAAGTCCACTCATTTTATTTTACAAAAGAAATACCAATGCTAAACAAAATTTTAAGTTAACTTTCAGAGGACAACGATTTGCCAAAAATCAGTATAAGCAAATTATGGGCCGTCTTGCAAGAGTTGATTTTTTGCTGGGAAAAGCAGAACAGGAAGTCAGTTCTTATCGATAAAAATGAAATTATTTGTTGGCGAAGATCCTACTTAAGGTCAATTAGAAAATTCCGTGACGAAGGGAGGAATATTTATTACCTAGACGAAACTTGGGTCAACGAGGGATATACTGTAACAAAAGTATGGCAAGATAAAAATGTAAAAAGTTTTCGACAAGCATTTTTGGATGGACTTTCAACAAGGCACCTTCAGGTAAAGGGCGAAGATTAACAGTGACACATATAGGTAATGCCAGTGGTTTTGTAGATGGCGGTTTACTTTTATTTGAATCTAAAAATACAGGTGACTATCACGAAGACATGAACGCAGATGTTTTCGAAGAGTATTTTACGCAGATGTTGGATCTTATTTCTCCGGGGTCTGTAATTGTCATGGATAATGCCAGTTACCATTCACTGCAGACCGAGCCGGCACCTACGACTGCTTGGAGGAAAGTCGATATAATTCAATGGTTATCCGGAAAAAACATTTCTTTTGAAACAAATATGGTGAAAAAGGAACTTTTGACACTTGTCAATCTTAATAAATATCAGAAAATATGTCGATGAAATGGCAACAAATCGCCAAATAACGGTACTATGGTTACCACCTTATCACTGTGAACTTAACCCAATCGAATTAGTCTGGGCGCAGGCAAAAGGAGATGTAGCGCGAAATAATACGACGTTTAAATTAAGTGACGTGAAAATTTTGTTAAAAAATTCCTTGGAGCGAGTAACTGCAGATAGCTGGCAAAAATGTATACATCATGTATAAAAAGAAGAGCAGAAAATGTGGGAACTCCATAATTTAATTGACGTTACTGTGGAACCTATCGTTATCAATCTAAGAGACAAAGATAATTCATCAGAATATTCAGAGGATGAATTTTAATATACCTACTTTTTTATTTTCTTTATTGTACATTTATACAACACTACATTTACTCACCATAATTTGAATTTTCAAAATACATATATTTTTGTGTGGAATAAAAGTCTATTCATTAAATTTAAATATTTTGATAATATTGAATAATTTTATTTGAATTACTAAAAACCCTCTTAACCCGGTTATGATGCTTAAAGTAGCCTCATGTTTTGAAATGCTGTTTTTATATTGTTTACTTATAAGAGAAATGGACCGAAAAACTGAAGCGGCATAGACAAAGACGGACTGTCCGGTCCGATCACACAAAGTTTTTTTTAAAGTACACCTCATCTATACTGATAATACATAATATAAAAATATTGAATATAAGCACCAGTACTACATTTATTTACGATTTGCATACATAATAACCTTTTATTACTCTCTTTCATTTCTAAACAGACTATAACAAAAAGAATATTACAAAAATTTTCCAGCATATAGTTTCATATAAGTTTCATAATTTTTCTCTTAAAGTTTTTAATTTAATTAAACACTTTTTTCCTCCTGTTAAATTTTAAAAAACTTAAAGGTTTTCAAGAAAAAATGCGTTAATTACAACAAGATTTTAATAGTGTTGATTAGAGGAAATCAAAAGGTAGGCAATAGTTGGCTTTGTCTCTAAAATTTGACAGTAAATAATAAAACTATTTTATTTCTGCCACTGTTTGTTAAAAATGGCTAGAAATTTCCTTTCAGTGAACAAATTGATACGTTACTTGTGCTGGGTTTCTGTGAAGGAAACAGTTGAAGAAGTGTGGAAGAATATTGTAGGAAATTTCCAAATCGAACGATTCCCCGTAGAGGAACATTTTCCACAAATCTTCTCGGGATTTAATTGGCGAGCAATAAACAAAATCCTTTAATGTTCCCCAAAGAAAATAATCACATTTGTTGAAGTCTGGCGATCATGGTGGCCAATTTTAAGGACAATTATTTCTTCATCCTCCTTTATTTGAAAACTTAAAATTCATAGGTGCCTCATCATGCATAAACCAAAACTCTGCTCCAAGTTGCAACAGTATACAGTATGCGCCAAAAGTATGGAATAAATTCAATAAAAACGAAACAATTATTTTTTGGGAAAAACAGGTCGATTTTTAATTTAAAAAATACATATTTTAGCGTAAAATGCGATTTTCCAATGTCATTTGATTTCAAGTAATGACGTCATCGATTTTTTTTTAAATGGCAACACCATATTTTTTTCCTTGATTATGAAAGATCGTTTAATTCTCTATCAGACAGTACTAAAATTTTGCCCTCTTACATCGGAAAGTTTTCGAGTAAATGACGATTGAATGTTAGAAAACGTAAATTTTATCCATAAAAAAGTAACAGTTCTGAGGTATGTAAAATAAACTACAATTAAATAAATTTTATACTTAAATTAAACGTTCGAATTGCCATCCACCAACTTCTTGACAATGCGCAAGTCTGTGAAGAAATTATTCTTGCACATTATGAATGATTTCTGGGGTAACTCTGCGTATGTACACTTTTGACTTCAAGTATCCCCATAAAAATAGTCAAGAGGTGTAAGATCTGGCAATCTTGCAGGCCATTCTATCGGTCCGCGTCTGCCGATCCACCTCCCATTGTGCGGAGGTGCACCGTCTTGCTGAAACCATATGGTATCGTCAGGAATGTCAGGGTCATTATCGTTAGGAAAAATTACTGGAAGGGCTGGAAAAAGGTCATTTTCTAGAAACTCTAAATATCTTTGTCCTGTAAGGGTTCCTTTTGACTTTAAGTATCCCCATAAAAAATAGTCAAGAGGTGTAAGATCTGGCGATCTTGCAGGCTATTCTATCGGTCCGCGTCTGCCGATCCACCTCCCAGGAAAACAGTTGTCCAAAAAATCTCGTACAGGGCGCGCATAATGCGGAGGTGCACCATCTTGCTGAAACCATATGGTATCGTCAGGAATGCCAGGGTCATTATCGTTAAGAAAAATTACTGCAAGGGCTGGAACAAGGTCATTTTCTAGAAACTCTAAATATCTTTGTCCTGTAAGGGTTCCTTCAAAGAAGAAAGGCCCTACTATTCTGTCGTCAACTATTCCAGCCCACACATTTAATTTCTGAGGGTGTTGGGTATGTGCCTCTGCCATCCAATGAGGATTTTCCCGACTCCAATATCTGCAAGTTTGACGGTTTACTGTACCATTCAGACAAAATGTGGTCTCATCTGAAGAAAGTATTTGCCGGTGTAAATTTCTATTTCCTTGACATAAATCCATTAGAATTTTGCAAAAGTGTAAGCGGCGATCGGGATCATCTTCATTGAGTTCCTGCACAAGTTGAATTTTGTAGGGATGATATTTTTCCTTCCTCAAGATACGGAGCGCTGTGCTCTGACTAGTGTCATTGTTTAATGCAACCAATCGTGAAGAATTATGAGGATTATCCACCATACTTATCAAAGTGTTCTGTTTCTGATTTTCATTGATGCTTGGACGTCCAGGTTTTGGAATATTTACAACATTGCCAGTTTCTCTAAATTTAGACTCTACCTTACTGACTGTTGATTGTGTGATAGGGCGATCTGGATATTTTTCATTAATTAAAACGCAAACTTCCTGCTGAGTTCTAGTCATATTCCCGCATCCGATAAGGATTAAAATTTCAATTCTTTGAGTAACAGTTAAATGTGCCATAATACTTTAAATTGAATAATAATTTCTATGTCGCTTACAATACTTATTAGAAAGTCGGTGTGACAATGACACTTTGCAAAGATTTTCACCTACGTGATCCATAAAAGAACTATGTAATTCGAAAAACTAAACTTGATAACGTTTTTGCTTTAATTGATTTACGTTTTCTAACATTCAATCGTCATTAACTCGAAAACTTTCCTATGTAAGAGGGCAAAATTTTAGTACTGTCTGATACAGAATTAAATGATCTTTCAGAATCAAGGAAAAAAATATGGTGTTGCCATTTAAAAAAAAATCGATGATGTCATTACTCGAAAACAAATGACATTTGAAAATCGCATTTTACGCTAAAATATGTATTTTTCAAATTAAAAATCGACCTGTTCGAGGATTTTTCCCAAAAAATAATTGATTCGTTTTTATTGAATTTATTCCATACTTTTGGCGCATACTGTATCTTAGATTAAATCAGAGAGATTATTTTGCAGAAATAATATATAATATATCAATGAAAAGCATTTTTTTTGTAAAAATTAATATCGTGATGCAAAATAAACTCGCAAAGGGCCACTCGTCGATCCAAATCTTGAGGCATTAGCTCTTGTATTTTTTTAATGTGATAGTTCACATGTGAGTAAAAGTTCTTGATGATTGAGATAAACATTTGGTACGTGTTTGTGATTCATCTTCAACTGATTGCAAAATATTTTCTTCATCTTGTACCCTTATTACGCTAAGGCGTTCTCGGATATTATTGAAAAAATTTCCTGTCTCTCGAGCTTTGAATTAGCAATACCGTAAAAAACTTGTTTTGTTTGTTTACTTTGGCACAAACATTTGTTCTCAAACTTGCATGCACTTGTAGTGCTAGAACATATTTAAAATTAAACAGAAATAGTTCGAGAATGTACTAAATTGTAATGCCAAATTATAGCCATTGAGTTGGATGTAAAAGTAAAATGCTGTTTACTGAAAACTGTATCTAAATATGATTGAAGTTTTCTTAGAAATTAAAGTAATTTGTTTTGTATGGGAAATGTTTTATTTGTTTGTTGTTTATGTTACAAATCAAATACTTGGTAATTTTTGTTTTATTATATACATAAGAAATATGTTATCATTCGAATTTTCCTCAGTTTTATCATTTATAAATAAAATTATTATTATCTATGTAATCTACGTTTAGTACCTGTGTTATATTTCCTAGAAAGAAAAAATAAATCAACATAGAAGACTAACTGTCAGTCTGTTAAGCAAAAAAGTTTCCAATCCAAAATGAGTGAAATTTTTACGATAATTTCGTCACTTTTGAGATATTTCACTAAAATTTAATACGAACGAGTTTTTGGAGTATCTGAATTGAATATGACTACAGAAGTTACTAAGAACACCTTAAAAAGTCTTCAATAGTTTTGATTAGAGATATACTTTTATAACAAATTCTAGATGAGTTCATTATATTTTGGTATACATTTCTTGATAAATTTACAAAACTTTACAACATTTCTCATAAGATTTCTTTACCCTTCAAAAATATGTAAAAGTATATTTCATGTTGTATGTTTTCGTTATATTTATAAACAATTTAAATTATATTAAATCAAGTATTACCACTGGTTAAAACTGGTAACTATCATATTATCATGTTAAAAAGAAACCGTTTATTATCCAAAGCTAAATAAAAACTTGTTTACATATAGCGACTTTTCATACTATTTTTATAAACTTAACTAATTGTCTTCCTTTTGACCAGTTTGACCATTACGGGTAACACGACCTTACTTTTAAAAAGATAAGTCCTAAAAATAAATCTTTATTGATATTAAAGTGGAACAAACATACTTCATACTTTTCTCTGATGGTATTCAGTATTTGTATTCATCACGTTTAGTTATGAATTCACAATTCACTACTCGAAAATAGCATTTATGAATTGTTGGAAGTATTTTACGATTTCAGAGACTCACTCTACTTACAAATTTCATGTATATCAACTTACTACTTATTCATGTTTTTTATTCCCGAAGAAATATGCTTTAAATCATTTTTCCTAACCTGTTGTAAATATTTTTAACAAACAGTATTCTTATTATTGCATTGTGGTTGTTTTTGCATTATATTGAAATGGTAAATATTAGGTTTTTAATTTCACTTCTTGTCATATCTAGCTTAAACTTTTAAAATCTTAAAACACACAAGAAACAATACGTAGGTTACAAAATCTTACGTTACAAGTAAACAAATATGTTAAGCAAGATAAAAAAGTTGGGATTTATTTCATATATCAACCTACTCTTTGACTACGGGCACGGACGGACTAAACAGAGCTCAAACATCGAACAGAAAATATGCTTTACCTTAGAGCCTTTTTGCATGAGACTCCACTGACTTTTATCGTTCTCTAGTCCTTTTAAATGTATTTAGATTTAAATTTTAATCTACACATTGTAAATATTCAGCATTGTATTGATACAATATGAATATCTGAATATAAGTATTCAAGATTAAGTACTCTCTGAATTTTGTATTTAGCATTCAAATAATACTTTTTAACAGAGTACTAAGTCTTCATGAAATGAATGCTATTCCTATATTTATACCCAGGTCTTGATTGAAATTCAGAAAATAGTCGTCGTCTACTAGTAGTAGTCACATATTCTTGAAGTATTATTATTACTTTATCAAAAATACATCCTTCTAAAACCGTACTCTTGAAATATGTTTTCACGGATGTCTGAGAACTGACATAAAGTATATTTACGTTAATAATCCATCTATTCCTCTTTCTAGGTGGGTTATACCAGAATCTCCAAGATGGCTTTTGGCGCTTGGTCGCTCTCAAGAAGTGATGGTAATTTTGGAAAAAGCGGCCAAAGCAAACGGTAGAGACCTTCCTCCGAACATCGACAAGCAGTTATTACCGCAATCCTCTGAGGAACCAACAGAGAACGTGAACGTCTTGGACTTGTTCAAAACTGCACAGATGAGGAAGAAAACCATGTGCTTGTTCCTCATCTGGTTTAGTGTCTACTTAGTCTATTACGGACTGGTGCTCAATCTCGCAAACATTGGAGGCAATTTGTATGTCAATTCTGTAAGTACTATTTGTTTAAAAATGCAAGAACGGTATGATGATGATATATATTAATTTTGTTTAGTTTTAATCATGTTGCCAAACTTTTAGCTTAGAACACATTACATGGTATGTTAAAACAGTATATACTGTATAGAACGGATAAGCTCATAACTAAAGAACTGGAATAAAATTGAATAACCAATAACTGCTGTAAATGTTCAGATATTAGGCTTGTGGTGTTTGTCGCTAATAATCCATTTCGGTTTCGAAAACATGTGTTCAACGTCCACAAAGAATACTGGGCATATTTAAAGTATATATAATTTATCTACTTCCTTACTATCAAAAAGATCTGTACAGCATAAATCCCCAATAGTTCTGCAAAATGGTATCAATTTTTTATTCACTAAGTCCTTATAACTGAGAAATAAGCCGTCGCAAATAAAAAACATTATTTACTGTGTTATTTATTGAATATCCTGATGCTGTCGAAGTTGCTGCTTCAAGACGGGAAATAATTGAGAGTATCTCTGAGTAATTAAAATGTATATATATGCTAAATCTTCGCGAATTGTAAATTGTTAAATATCCGTTGATCATATAAAATAGTAGTAGTAACATCACTTGAGTGTTGAGTGTTTTATGCCACCAAAATGAACGTATAATAATATGACGTTGCTACTACTACTACTACTACTACTACTACGTATTCCAACGTACGGTTCTATTACAACTGTTTTGTTTTACGAATATTAACCTGCTGTAAGTCTAAACATGTCTAAAGCTTCATTCACATAAGATTAGTGCGGTTGCATTGGTACTGCAGAAAAGTTATTAAAAAGGGCGCCGTATTCTTGAAATAGTGTTTTTTACAAAATACAAATAATTTTAGACATTTAATAACTGAATAATCTAGGGTTTAGCAAATAATAGGAATGTTAACTCATCCCACCTGCAAATATTCAAAGATGCTGAAGTAAAACGGCGAGAAATACGGGTGACTTTTGTAACGTTCAGATAAACTTAACAGTAACGCCTTTGTACTGCAGTTGTATGGCAGAAGCTAAAAGCATTTTAGCTTTTACCAATCCTTTTCCAACAAACATACAAGGACCAATCAGAAAACTACTTTTTTGATAGTAAACAGAAGATTAACACTTTTGCAGGTTACGTTTTTAAATTAGATTTGATGACTTGCTGAAATTAGTGGGGTCTCATTTAACTCACAGTATACTAGTATACTGTGATTTAACCAAACATTCAAATAGACCATCTATTCCTGCAGATTGTAGGCTTATATTTTATCTAGGGTAGGCTTTTAATTACTATTCGGCAAATGATAAAAACCAACAATTTCCGTAGATAGGGACGTAGTTGACAAAACATGAACATAACCTCTCTGAAGGTCAAGAATCTTGAGTTTTTGCAAGTTGCCAACTTACAGCGGAACAATTCCCCAACTTCTTAAGTCTACAGTAATTTTATGTAAACAGAATAATAATATTTAACACCATACAATTACAATACAACAGTACAACTGCAGTGCCATTGCACTAACGTTTATCTGAACGTTACTTAAATAAAAACAGCACTCCTAGGCCTGGATTCTCGAATGCAGTGAAATAAATTTGAGTGGAAATTCATTCCACTTAACATACATATACCGTATAGGTCGTAGAAGACTTGTACTTTCCAAGTTGAAGAAAATAGCATGCACACCATAGAAGAAATTCCTTCTGCGGGTACTCTTTCAATAACAAACAAACAAATTGTTTCAAATTATCATGGCGCATTGTTAAAAAGACCCTAACATAGAAAAAAATCAAGGATTATAACCCCAGGATTATCCACGAAGGATACTATTTTGACAGTGGTTTTTATAGAGGTAAACATTTCATGAAAACTTCATTAGCAATAATTTTATGTAATCATGTTAAACAAACTCATTTTATGTCTGAAATAGTAAGATTTATAGAGTAATGCAGTTTTACAGTTTCTATCGTGTCTAAGAGTGGTTATGCGAAAATAAGCATAAATGTCTTAATAAACATGGGTCCGCAAAGTAACGGTTGCGGAGATATGGACCACTATTCGTTTTTCAAACATTTTATATTATTAGGAATAAACCGTCAAAGGAAGCTTTTAACAAACAAAAAACAAAGTTACAGAAGATGTTCAAAGTGCCCTACGTCCATCTTCGCGTCAACAATATTCGAACTCTTTCGAAAACGCCCTCCTTGGTTTGGATTTCGTGACACTTTTGATTAATCCGTAGCTGCAGCTCATTCAGGCTATTTACAGGAGTACCATACATTAATGTCTTCAAATATCCCCAAACAAAGAAATCTAGAGGGTTCAGATCAGGCGATCTAGGGGGCCATAAAACAGGTCCGGCCCTTCCTACCCATCTATGTGGAAAAGTTTGGTGTAAATGCTCTTTAACGGCCATGGAAAAATGAGCTGGAGCACCATCATGCTGGAACCACATTTGTTGCCTCTGATTCAAAGGAATGTCTTCCAAAAACTCATACAGTGTGTTCTGCAGAAAGTTAAGGTGAGCAGCGCCTGTTAATCGGTTTAGTAAAACAACAGCAGCTAGAAATGTGTCACCTACAATACCTATCCAAATGTTTAATGGAAAACGTGCCTGATGTCCAGATTCTATTAGAGCATGAGGATTTTCGTCGGCCCAAATATGCGCATTGTGAAAATTAAACACTACATTTCTTGTGAACCCGGCCTCATCAGTAAAAAGAATATTTGCAAGGAAACGAGGGTCTTCAGCATCATGACGTAGAAACCAGGGGCAAAAAACCAAACGTGCTTGATGATCATTTATTGGATTTAAGGCCTGCGCATGGTATGGATAAAGCAGTTGCTCGTGAAGGACTCTCCAAACAAGACCACTAATTCCTGACTCGGCTGATATTCTCCGCACACTCGTACCTGGATTCTGCTCTACCAGTACTAGAATTTCTTCTTCTGCTCTAGGAGTGGATACCGACCTTGGTCTTCCGGATAAATGGCACTGGCAAAGACGTCGCGCTTCGGTGGCGTTTCCATTAGCACGACCATACATGAAATGCATGTCTGTTAATTCTGCGTTAGAGTAACCAGCCATAGCGAAAGAAAACTTGTGCATTGAGAACAACTGTCAAATACGTACTCTTTATTTCACTAAACATCAACCAACTATTATAAGAAAATACACAACATTTTTGCAAAATAAAAAAGGGGCTAAAAAACATAAAACATTCCATATCTCCACAACCGTTACTTTGCAGACTTTGTTTATTGAGACTTTTCTGCTTATTTTGGTTCATACTATTACCTCCTTAAATATTTTACACTCTTTTTTAACACTCTGTATAGTTACTTAGTAATTTTGTGACTGGAGTTACTCAAGGTGTAACAACCTGAAAAACTATAATAATCTGAGTAATACATTTCAAACTGATCGAGAAATAAAGTAAAACACAATTTTAAGGCGTGATGATAATATGATGATAAATTATTGATATGAGATTAATATTGTAAGGTCTGAGTTCTACATATTTTTGCTTCTTGATCATGAGTTTTCCTTAGTTATCTTACATGGTTAGATTTGATGGTGCGACGTTCTGGGAGTCAATCAAATTGAATATCAATTTTCATTTATTAGTAATGAAAATCGATTAATTAAATGAAAGATTAACTGAAAACGCAGTGCATAAAATAAGAACGTATGTAGCATGTTACGAAACTATTAAATAACAATACTGCGAAATATTTATATTTGAAATATAAATGTTGTAAATAAAATAACACCAAGTATTTTCTATTTAAATATTTTTCTCAGGCATTTCGTTGAACAAGTTAATAAACAATAATATACAAACGGTTTATGGAGTGTATAATTGTTATATTGTTGGAGATTTCCTTGGCTCATCTGTTAGTAAGAGTAAATAAAACAGGAAAAAATACAAACATAGATATCTTACAGTTCCCTAAAATTGTGACACAAGATAAGAGGAAATTTAGTCTAAAACAAATACGTATGTTTTTGTGTTATGAATAGCAAAATAAAACCAATGATAAATATGTTTTTCTAATAAGGTAATATACTAGGAAACTGTTAAATATGTTAATGTCTTTGTAAAAATGTCTAAATATAAAGTTCTAGACGACACAAAAACATTCATTAAATCATAAAAGAATGGAGTAGGTAAATATAGGATATAGAAGATATACTATAAATAACAATCTTACTGAACATTATGAAATTTGTTGTGCAGGAAATAAAGACAGTAATGTAAATACGGGCAAAATATTTACAATAGGATCATTTACCAATAGTCTATTATAAATACATGTAATTGTTAAGATAGTATTGTTTCATAGCATTACATTGTTAAATTTCCTACTTTATTGTAAAGGTAGTAATCCATGTAAATTTTTCTGTAATTTCTATCAATGAAGTCTTTGACAACAAATATCTACGCATGCGGAAATATAACTCTAAGCAAGGTTGAATTCAATAATTATGTAAATTAGTAATAATCTATTTATAAAATATTTATATTACTAATAAGCAGATACCTGGTATGTTGAAATTGCTAAATGACTTTCAAAATTAAAATTCATTTTTGGACATACGAGGTTTGATCAAATAGTAACAAAAGTTTTGTAGTATCTCGAGTTGTATTAGTCCGATTCGCCCGATATCTTACTGTGTTGCCAAAACATGTCTGAAAACTATCTATACATTATTAGCCAAATTGGATGTTTAGTCTGTTGTCACAAAGGTTATATGTGTTTTAATTATAAAACGAAATCATTGTTATAGCAGTTAGGTTTTTCAAATAATGTAGGTAGGTACTTAAGAACTAAAAAATATATATTTATTATGTTACAAAATTAATAATAAAATTAAATATTTTGGTTTCTAAAAAAATAATTTTATGTAAGTAGGTATGTACCTATACTTATATTATACCTGTACATATAACAAAACAATTGTTTTGTTATATGCTTTAATTAAATTTTAGTTATGTTACTAATTATACAGGGTGTGTAAACAAATATTCAAATTTATTCTTTCTGAATTTAAGTATTGAAAATTTTATATAAAGGTCAAAGTACCTCAAAAAAGTATTATATTTCAATATTCACAGAAAACTACAAGAGACAATGCAGTGCAGCTTATGTTTCAATTTAAATGTCTTCTAACAAAAAGAAAATCACAATTACACACAATAACTATAAAAATAATTAAAATTTGTTTAGTTTATAAATATTATTTAAATTGTAAGACCATAAATTGAGCAATCTACAGGGTGTCCCATAATGATGTGCGCTCCTTTGCAGGGTGTGTTCCTTGGGTCATTTTAGAGGAGGTTCTTCCTATAAAATTTTTCGATTTGAGCCCTCCCTTACGAGATAAGGGCTTCTAAAAAAATTGGAAAAATTTCGATTTTCATTTTTTTCCTCAAAAACGGTTAAACTTACAAATCTGAAACTCGGTGACTACATTTAGTTAATTAAGTTACATTGTTGAGCATGATTTTTATTTTTACGAAATGTCTAAAAGGATGGCAACCACCAACCTCTGTTGTTGTTTTTTAATTAGAACTTTTTATTCTGAACGTTTCTCAATATGAAAAAATTACAGTAAATAGAACAAACAATTTACAACATTTTCCCCCTCTTAGTATTTTTATGCAGACACGCGTTTTCTTTTAAAAAAATAAAACCCACATACATACATATTCTCGGGTGTGGAATATGCAAGCAAAATAATTCATATGAAATGTAGTAAGAATTTAAACTTAACTAAACTAAAAATTAAGAAAACACATTGATTTTATTATAAATCTTATTATACAACACATATTTATTCTTGTGTTTTAATTCCAAGATATGTCGCGCTATTTCCGGAGTTTTTCTTTACTTTCGTAATCACAGCTGCCAAAAATGTCATACATTTCTAAATACTATAATTGATATCTTAATTTCAGGTGCTCCAAGGAGCTGTGGAGATCCCAGCGGTAGCCATCAGCATATTTATTCTACTGAAAGGTGGTAGAAGGTGGCCTTTATCCTTGACCATGATCATTTCAGGAGTGGCTTGCGCCTGCACATTACCTTTATACCTGTTCAACAACTTGCAGTGGGTTACCACTTCCTTGGCGATGTTGAGCAAGTTCTGCATCAGTTCCTCGAATGCCGTTATGCCTGTTTTTACGGCGGAACTCTACCCTACAACCATTAGGAATATTGGAGTTGGAGCTGCCAATGTATCGGCTGGCATAGCGTTGATGCTGGTTCCCTATTTGTGGGATTTGGTAAGTAAATATAGTTAGTATGCTGTTTACACTGCTTTTAACGGTGTTAACACAAGTTCTCCGAGACGGGCCACAGATAAATATTCAAGTTGCAACTGTATTATAAACATTGCTTGGAGTCATCGAGACAATGAGAAACGTAAAAGGAAGGATTTATGTTTACTCCAACAACCAGGAATTATTGAATTCAAACAAATCATATATGATCACATCTAGGCTGATGTCACATTATTTGGATGTTTGGATATGTTATATGGACATCAAGACAGTAAGATAAGTTACCAGATTAAGACAGCCTTGTACGATTTCGAGTTTTCCTGCAGTATGCCAGTTATAAAAGCAAGACATTGTTATTAATCTAAGCTAAATTTATAAAAACTTACTTTCCGATCTGGAAAGCTACATTACACAAGTGTAATATAAAGAATATAAAGACTTACCGGTTTCCAACTTTCATGGCTTGGAGGAAGATCTCGCACCAACGTGAAAACTAACTCCTCTGATTAATTCCACCCACGACATTTTTATATTTCGCCTTACTACGTATTAAACGTATTAACGAAAATTAAAGGTTTGTTCCAACAGCCTTTGAGAACTGGTTCAGAAATGTTTGACCAACTCCGTCTGACGTCGTATTCGCCGAAAGTACATTAACAACTGAATTGACTGAATAGTTCTGGATGGGTTGGAATCGATTCTTGCTGTTGTTGGAACAAACTCAATATCACATCGCATTTGCCAGTTGGCTTCAATAAATAATCCTTTACTTAATAAATACATATTTATAAATTCCTAAAAGGGTTATTAAAAAAGAGGCGATGGCTATTGTATTGCGTGAGTATCCTGAAAGTACTGGAACAGAGAAGTCTAACAAGGAAGCAGTATCTATTCGGAAGAAGAAAACTGATGCTAGGGAAATGCGAAGAAGTACCCGTAGAACCTAAAGAAGGTTAAAGTTAAATGAAGATCTTTAACATTATTGATGTGCATAATAGACCTACGGATGGTTGTAGTAATGTACCTATTATATGTAACCTAAATTCACAAGTTACTTATAAACAGCTGAAAGAAACAAGCAGCTTTTTGATACTGACTAGTTGCAAGTTGAAAGCGTCTACTCTTTACTATTAAATATAAGAATAAATTACCTTCATATAATAGTTCATTGTTTGAGTTTCTATAGAATCTGGATGGAACTTGTAAATGTATCTCTTGAGAGTATTTTTTATAGATGTTTACTATGCGAATTTGCTGTATAAGACTTCAGTATAAGTGCATGATGATTTGGTATATAGCTATTTTAGGACAAAGAAAACGGTAGTTGTAATAACCAAATAAGTAACGACAAAAAAATTTCACTTACGGGTAGCCAATTAGTTCTCCCTTATTTTTTATTTCGCTTCTATAAAGCGGAATATATATAGTTTTTAGTCAAATCTGCTACTAAATTTCAAGTCCGTTGAAAATAATGATTATCTCTGTTTATTTATATTATTTTTATTCTCAATAATTTACAACAAATATATGCACATAAATAATTAGTACTGAGGCTTTCTTAAAAAATTATAATAAGTAACAATTTGGATTGCTTTATACCTCAAAATTAGAAAGAACAAAAATTTGACTATTAAAATTCTAAAGTAACACTGATTTCATAAATATGTTAATTAGTAGTAGAAAAACAAAAATATTTTGAAATTTAAATTAGGTAGTTGTTTGTGAATGACCGCGAATTAGTATTTTCTCCGTAAACCATACTATTTCAGAATCTACATTAATATGGTAATAGCTTAATAGGTATCCTGCTTTATTTTTAATATTCAGTTAACACTAAAACTACATTCAAAATCGAATATTTTTCACTTCCATAATAATTTGATAGATTAGGTTATAGTCATGAACTGCATAATATTACAATAAAGTTGTTGGGTAAAAAAATTATACTGTTTCTGAATTTCGTACTGCATTCTTCGCTTTCTTTATGATCTGATATATTCTCAAGGCTGACGGGTTCAGCTGAGGCATGTTTGGATCGTCGAACCTGTTGCATAAATTGGCGCAGGTTTGGAAGGAATTTAGTGAATGAAACAAGGTGGTGTTGGACAATTCAAATAGTGTATTATTATGGAATTTAGTCATTGTAGCTGTTTCCTTAATGTTTTAGATTTATGCAGATAACATCGGAATAAAGTTTATTTAAATATCTTAATTAATTTCCACTTTTATGTTGTTACTGTTTATCCTGTTATCATTTGTTCAAGCGAAATCGACTTTGATCGAAACCATTTTTTCCAAAGAAATATGTCTCCTTAATTTTATCCACAATTTTTATGAGTTTGCTGTATTGTCTCTTGGATCAGTCATAGATTTGTTTAAAATATATGCACGTGGCCACTAGATGTAACTAAGTGCTACATCACGTGTACTTAATTGTCGGTTGCTCACCTATGGCATACTGATGAGCTCAAAACCGGTATATGTCTGGTGGTACTGCTGACGAATAACTTTAACTATAAGTTTTTTTTTGGTGCAGATCCATCTGTTATGTTTAAGGATCCATATTTATAGGAAATTTTGACATTTCTTCAATTTGGCACCTTATTTTAGACAACTTGTAGTTATATTAATTTATATGAATACCAAATTTATTCAGCTGATAAAATATGCAGCTATGTGTATTAAGGTATGTCGATCTAATTGTGTTTATTAAATTTAACAAATGGAACAAGTTTTTAAATAACTTCAACAGATAAATCATATGGCAAACGCCCATTTCCTTAATCCAATAAGGGAAATGAGGTTATTTGCAGATTGTGGGTTGAATTTCAACAGCTCCTAATATCATCTATGATCTGACAGATTTTTTTTATTAATTTGAAATAGTGTAGATTCTAGACCCAAACAACTGAACAAGGCCTTCGCCAGAAAATATGAAAGTGCTAATATTTCTTGGAATCTTATGTTTACCGAAAATAATAGATGCACATATTACTCAGAAATTTACATCAATATAGTAGAATTACAAGCGTGAATATATTTTTTAATTGTATAGGGCTATAGAACCAGAAGCCAGCGCAGACCAGTCTTTCTGAAACTTTTACTACCGACGCGCACAATGAGACACACAAGCTAAGTGTTGTGAGCTATATATTATTTTACATCATAGCAATGTATACACGATGAGTCAGAAAAAATGGGTCAACATTAAGCTGGAGATACTAGACGTCAAAATATTATTTTGAGTTCATCATGCCTTATACGAATGTCGCTGGTTTAAGAAGTACAGGATGTTCAAGGTTTGAATGTTATTCTGAAATTTCTCAATAATTGAGAAAGTTTTGAGAGCATGATTCTGAGAATTGGTAGTGTGGGGTTTTTTGGTGTGATAATTACAAATTTTAAGCTTATTTTGACGTTGCTCCTAGAGGGCGCTACTCTCACCGTATTATTTAGGTAAATTAAAACATAGTCTTCATCTGTTAAGCTGTGTTTAAAAAAAATTAAAAGTACGTTCAATTCGACATACAAAATGTACTTTTGGTGATTTTCTTTCAGGGGTTGATATTGCTATTTCTTTTCTTATTAGGATTGTGTGAAATTTTCATATTAATAAATATTAGCATATTTATGAATAAAATTTAAATCTTGAACACCCTCTATAAGGCATGATGAGCTCAAATATAATATTTTGGTGTCTAGTATCCCCAGTTTAGTGTTGACCCATTTTTTCTGACTCACCCTGTATAAAAAGAGTCAAGGAAAAGTAATTTATAACGGACCATAATACTATTTTGCCTCAAAATACTGGCGGATGTAAAATCTTGAGAATAAACCAAATTATTTTTTGAAAATAGGTTTTGAAAAAACATTTTAATGCGTTCCTAATGTGGTTTTAACTTTTAAGGTTATTTAAGTTTTTTTTAAGGGAATTGATCATATTGTATTATTATTATTTTTCATTTTAGACATATATTTAAATAGATTGTTTAAAATTTCATTTTTTGCTAATATTTTTCGATAATTAGCATTAAAAATGTTATATTCCAACTACGACACTACTTCATTAATGCATTTAATGGAATGTACTAAAGATGTTTTAACTAAGAAGATTTAAAAGTAACCCGACGTAGATAACCAATAATAATAAAAAGTTGCATTATAAATACTTAAATTCATAGATTGAAGTCTGAATTCAAATATTGAAATTCGAATTCAGAGTGCAAAGTCTGAAATCTGATTTTAAACTCTGAATTCAGACTTTAATTCTTCCATTCAGACTTTAAGCTCTGAATTCAGATTTTAAACTGTAATGGCCATTTCCACCGCATTGCCTTTTAAGTGTAGCTAATTAAGGGCGCTTAAAATTGTAGGCCTAGTTTAAAATAGTAATGTTTCCACCGCACATTTATTAAGTTTCATTTGTAAAGTCTACCTAAAAAGCCAATATTCATAATTTTTCGGTTTTTTGCACAAGTTGTTAGCTTCATGACTATTTCTTAACCTCAAAAGTGTGACACTTCAGTCAGTTTACTCTCACTGTTCACTGTTCTGACTTTATGTTGTTCTGCTAAGTTCTGTTTTCGAATTGGTAGGATTTATAATGGAAATAATTCCCAAAGAATAAACCACGATTGGAAAATTTTAGCCATGAAGAAAAAGCTCGAGAAAAAGTATTACTAATTAATATAATAGCAAATTATAAAAGTACGGTGGAGAATAAAAAACCGATAATGTCTGTACAAGAAAAATGAGAGCCGGTGAATTTAACTCACTGTCGCCAAATAATATTCACAGAACAGCAGAATCATTGAAAAAGTTTTTTGAAAACAAAAAAAAAGGAAGTCCGTTTTATTGGCGATACACGCGATACAATTATTACTAAAGATTAAAAATAAATGTTTTATCAGTGATTCTTTTTAAGAGCTTACATATTACTTGGAAATTCAAGATCTTCTTCGATTAAGGTCAAAATGTGCAGCTGTTTGTTTATACAGCCGGTATCTTCTAAAAAAAGTTATCCATCTTTATGGAAGTGATCACTTCTCTCGTACACTTTTCGAGGAAACCCATACTCTATTATTTTAATATATCTAAATCATTATTAAATATATCATTTTCAACATAGTTCATTATTTTTTGTTTATTTTTCAGTGGAAATATAATAAAACCAAATTATTAAATTAGGTTATGTAGAACCTTTAAGTATAGTTAAAAGAGATAAGCCTAGAATTTCGAGGGCTTATATTTAAGAAGGTTTAAGACATTTTATGTCATTAATGCATAGATTAATATCCGAATTCAAAGTTTAAAGTCTGAATACAGAAATTAAAGTCTGAATTCAGAGTTGAAGTTCCGAATGCACAGTTTAAAGCTTGAATTCAGAGATTAAAGTCTGAATTTAAATCATTGTAGACGTTGCCCTTCTACAGCTTTGTTCAAAATATATTTTAATATCTATTATCTTTAAATTTGAAGCGTGAAATGAAAATGATGTTTTTTTTTTTCAGTCTTCAATCCATACGAGTGTCCCCATGTCGATGCTGGCCATTTTCGGCATACTTGGAGGTCTATCAGTGCTGTTCCTGCCAGAAACCGGAGGTGTTCCTCTTATAGAAACGATTAAGGAAGTGAAGAACGTTGAAAGGATAAACGAGGCAGAAGTTAGTGAGACTAAGAGGATAAACAACAACTGTTGTACATAAACACTTCACGTTTCAGGATTTTGTAATTATTTAAACTTAAATGTGGCTTCTAGTTCCTTACTTTGTTTAAAAAGTGATTAAAATACTCGATTATGATAGACTATGGTAGTGATTCTACATGGGAGTCTTGAAAACGAAAAGAGAAAGACATTAACATAGTAAATCATGTTAAAACATATCTATTTCAGCAATAACTTAGCAGTGACAATCACGGCCTTTAAAACCCTGAAATAAAATTAATAACCCTTCTTCCATTCTTGAATATGTATAATTTCATCTGCATTTGAGGCAGACAACAGGTATATACTTTTGACTGGTGTCCAAAACCTACATTTGTCAACTTTTTACATCACCACTGTCATTGACTTTTATAATTGTCTTCCTCTAGATGATCTAAATAAGGAACTGCAATAAAGTAGACAGATGGCACTTCAATGTGTTATATAGGATGTTATTTGGATTAAATTTAATGGCAGAATCTAAATACAAATTTAAAAAATATAAGACATATTTCGATATGCAAGGTTTTCAGAATTAATGAAAAACATATAAATGGTTTTTATTTCAAATTACAA
This sequence comes from Monochamus alternatus, assembly GCA_037114965.1. NCBI lineage: Eukaryota > Metazoa > Arthropoda > Insecta > Coleoptera > Cerambycidae > Monochamus > Monochamus alternatus. The sequence continues at coordinate 39,252,840 of CM073435.1, forward strand.
AAAACATTCGTGGAAATTTCGACACTTCGACTGTTGTATATCACCCAAGTGGATTTCAGCCATTATATTCAAGTAGAATACTATACTTTGTCCATGACTATTACCAATGTTTTTGCAAACTTTTTACTGAACAAGTTATATAATATTTTGGCATTCATAACATGAATGTGATAGATGCTATGTACAATTCAAAACTGTAAAAACATCTTAGTTTCAGGTTTGGCATTTATCGTTCAATTGATAAATTTAAAAAAGCAAATAAAACTTTAATTAGTAAACTTCTACCATTATTCGGAAAAATGTGAAGTGTGATAATCATGAATATTGAATAATGATTAATCACTTGTATAGTGCATTTTGTACATCATTATATTTGAAAAAAAAATAGACGAGAAATATATATGTTGGCAAAATATTTTATTTCGGTCATGGCTAAGATTACTTGAATTATAATTTTATTTTCATTTTGGATTTATCAAATCAGGAAATGAAGAAAGATATTTAAAACAACATAATATTGAAGGAATTTTATCCTTTAAAAAACATGAAAGAATTGTATAGCTTGTACTATTTTTGATGTGTCGAAAAAAGTATTCTACTCTATTCTAGCCAATTTTGAAAATTATTTATATTACAGTTTCCCGTAGAATGTTTTGTTGTTTATTGATTGCGAAAATGATATGTAAGCTAGACGTATTATTTTATTGCAGTGACTTATTTTTTTACAACTGGCAATACGTACTTAAGATAACAGTTTAGATCTAGGTTATTTAAGAATTAAGTTCTAGTTATATAAGATAGTACAGCGTTGGATAAGATCATTGACACATTTATTTTCGCATTTTGTAAGCATTTAAACTAGCACCTACATAAAAAAAGAAAGACTGTAAATATTAGTTTAAGTAAACAATGTTTTAAATAGATTATAGATGTTTATGTTATTTAATATACTAAAATATTGTCGTAATTTATCTGTGTGATATACTTATAATAAATGGGACGTTTTTACGATAACAACCGCAATTTAATAGCCTATAATGATGTTAATGTTGTTGTAATGTTCTCATCTGGAGGCGCCAGTTCATTATTATTAATTATTCTGTTACATTTATCAGATTTGGCGCAACAAAATTACGAAATAGATGACAGTAACACAAGCTTAAAGTTAATAACAGTATTACATGTTTATTTTAATGCAAAATTTTGCATTATGAAACAAAAGCAATATCAGATACAAAATTATTTCCTGAAAAATGTGCTTTTTTAATTCACATGATTCATAAGATTTAGAAAATTGTTCCATGTTTTCATTTTCAATTATCTAAACGTAGGATCATGATTCTATAATTTCTGTCATGTTACATTTTTTTAAATTTATGTGAATATATTCTAGTTACCTTTCTAAGCCAAATATCTTAGAAACTGTATTTTTGTATATCTAACTTTTACAAATTTAATGTAGATTACTAATTAAGTGTAACTTAATTTTTTTAGTGTAACACAATAATAACAGTGATTCTTATTAAGAAAAAAACAACGATCTTTTATTTCCCCCTTTACACAGTAGATCTGGCAACCCTATTAAAAATATATTCTGTGCTGCAACATTTAGCATAAATTAAATAGGTAGATAGTTCTTTATTTTCCAACAGAAAAGTACACCCAAAATAGGAAAAAGAAAAATGCTAACACATAAGTATTTTAATTGGTTCTAAAAAACTAATTAATACAAAATCGACAATCAACAGACAAAACAATGCCAAGTGTTTGTAATAGGAATCTGTGTCATTTAACATTTCCGTTGCCAATATTTCATAAATGAAGAAATTTATTTTAGTTCTGGAAACTACGGTTGTTAGGTCCCTCGTATAGCTTGAAATTGCAGTTAGAATTGTCAGTTCAAATCTTTCTACATAGATGGCGTGGCGATACTATAATCTGTTTAGAAATGAAAGAGAATAATAAAAGCTTATTATGTATGCAAATCGTAAATAAATGTAGTACTGGTGCTTATATTCATTATTTTTATGTTATATATTACCGGTATAGATGAGATGTACTTAAAAAAAAAACTTTGTGTGATCGAATCGTACTAAATTGTAGCAAGTAGCTAAAATTTAATCTCTGACAATCTGTCTTTGTCTATGACGCTTCAATTTCTCGGTCCATTTCTCTTATAAGTAAATAATATAAAAACAGCATTTCAAAACATGAGGCAACTTTAAGCATCATAACCGGGTTAAGAGGGTTTTTAGTAATTCAAATAAAATTATTTAATATTATTATCAAAATATTTAAATTTAATGAATATACTTTTATTCCACACAAAAATTTATGTATTTTTTGAAAATTCAAATTATGGTGAGTAAATGTAGTGTTGTATAAATGTACAATAAAGGAAATAAAAAAGTAGGTATATTAAAATTCATCTTCTGAATATTCTGATGAATTGTCTTCGTCTCCTAAATTGATAACGATAGGTTCCATAGTAACGTCAATTAAATTATCGAGTTCCCACATTTTCTCCTCTTATTTTTGTACATGATGTATACATCTTTGCCGGTTATCTGCAGTTACTCGTTTCAAGGAATTTTTTAACAAAATTTTCACGTCACTTAATTTAAACGTCGTATTATTTCGCGCTACATCTCCTTTTACCTACGCCCAGACTAATTCGATTGGGTAACTTCACAGTGATAAGGTGGTAACCGTCGTACCGTTATTTGGCGATTTGTTGTCATATATATATTTTTTCTGATCTTTATTAAGATTGACAAGTGTCAAAAGTTCCTTTTTCACCATATTTGTTTCAAAAGAAATGTTTTTTCCGGATAACCATTGAATTATATCGGCTTTCCTCCAAGCAGTCGTAGGCGTCCGCTCGGTCTGCCGTGAATGGTAACTGGCATTATCCAAGACAATTACAGACCCCGAAGGAATAAGATCCAACATCTGTGGAACATACTCTTCGAAAACATCTGCGTTCATGTCTTCGTGATAGTCGCCTGTATTTTTAGATTCAAATAAAAGTAAACCGCCATCTACAAAATCACTGGCACTACCTATATGTGTCACTATTAATGCTTGCTATTAAAATGCTTGTCGAAAACTTTTAACATTTTTATCTTGCCATACTTTTGTTACAGTATATCTCTCGTTGACCCAAGTTTCGTCTAGATAATAAATATTCCTCCCTTCGTCATGGAATTTTCTAATGAATCTTAAGTAGAATCTTCGCCAACAAATAATTTCAAATTTATCGATAAGAACTGACTTCCTGTTCTGCTTTTACTAGTAAAAATTCAACTCTCGTAAGACGGCCCATAATTTGCTTCCACTGATTTTTGGCAAATCGTTGTCCTCTGAAAGTTCACTTAAAATTTTGTTTTTAAAATAAAATGAGTGTACTTATATGCAAATGACATTTCTGAAGAAATCATCTATAACGACTTTTGACCTCCCTGTAGAAGATTTTGGAGGATTTACAGTATCTTGTTCATTTTTTGTTTCCTTTAAAAGTCTGTAGATAGTCGATTTTCCAATCCCTGTCATTTTGGAACACTTTTTCACGATTTCGTCAACACTGTTGGTAGAAGTTTGGTATTTCAATGCATTAAATACATTTAATATAATAATTCTCTAACTCTGAGACAGCGCACAGCTTTTCACGCGTTTAGCAGGTACGTAATCTGATAAGCTAGACATTTTACCCAAACAATATTATATCCACTGGCACAATAGTCACTAAACACAAGTCGAATTTTACTCTACTGCACTAGCACGTCTTCGTATATTCAGCTCTAAGACTGGATTGATCTGTCACAATACACTGACTCCTGCCCTATGATGTATCCAGTAAAATATACTAATGTAAATCCATTACCTGTTAGCATTAGTGTTACCCGATAATTATCTGAAACGAAATATTACCACGCCCATAGCCGGTTTATTATCTCGGGGTTTTATTACTTTCTTTCATTTCCAGACTATAAAAAAATTATTCCGTCTGAAAAATTGTTAAATTTTGAGTAATTTGTGTAATATAAAGTTTTCCCCAATATTTACTTGTTTTCGAGGCATGTTGACTTCAATATATAATGTATGATGTAAAAGAGGAATCTATTATTTTATTTAAATCACACCAGGACAAAACATTTTTTCAAAATATTATTCTAATGGCTTTATTCACACTACATACTAACTAACAAACAATAAATTATAACAAAAATAAATGATGCTAGGTTATCGGTTGCTAAATTTGGGTTAGAAATTTTAAAAAATTTAGCTGTCGTACGGAATTTTTGAAATTGTATGTTTTCCAACCACCTGATTTATACACTGCCAGGCTTATACTGATAAAGGAAGTGTTCATCTTGAGCCTTTTTTGATCGGAGTTGCATTATAACGATTAAAAAATGTTACCCAATTGTCTGTTAGTACAAATCTTCTTTGTACATTATTTTTTGTAGTAAGAATCTGGATAACATGACGTAATTTTTAAGGTCCATTTACACACATCTCCTTCCCTTGAGATTATATAGCTCGTCAGTTCGGTACTACCACTTTTTTCATTAAATATATTTCATCAGGAGCTTGTAACAAAAATTTTGATATATTATTCTAAATACCTTTTCGAGGTCGATATCCGTCATTTTTCCTTTTTATGAAAGCCTTCAAGTGGCGAAATTTCGAGATATCCTGGTTCTTATTTAATGAAAGAGTCAATTTAAACATTGAGTATTTTGATCATGATGTAGCAGGGGACAATGTCCAATAATACAACTTCCATTATTGTGGACACATATTTCGTTGTACACGTTGATTCTAACGGTCTTTAGATTTGTCCGTTAACAAACTTCTGCACGCAATAACTGTTGCTTCTTCAATGGAATTCATTTTTAACTAAATTCTAGCCAAATATTAAACTTAAAAGACGTTTATATTTATCAACTTTGTATTGAAGAATAATTATTTGATAACTGTCTACGGGCCTATGATCGAACACATCCAGTTAGCATTAACAGGCCTGTTAACGGTAACTGGTAGGTTAATCAGAAATTCGTATGATTGACACACCTGTCAAGTTTATTTTTCCCAGTTACTTAACTTGAGAATGATCACGTGACCCAGTTATGAAACTGCTTGAAATAACCTGCCGTTAAATGTAAGTGGAGCTTTTTATTGGTCAGAAATTTTAATTTTATTTCTGGCAATTGACGTATGACATTTGGCATATTAATATAATGTATAATTTTATTATTATTTGTCTATAGCACAATTCAGTATCAATTTATTGCCAAATCATAGTTTTACATAATTAGTAATGCACGGTATTAATAGTTTGACAGTAAATACAACCTAAAAAAAACTAAAGTTTGTTCTAAGTGGGATTACAATTTTATACAATTAAGATTGCTATTCTGAGTATAATAATAATAATAATAATATAGTGATACCTAAATGAATATTAACAAACAAGAAGAAGTATGTATATATTATTACCTAATATTATTAATAATTAATTTATGAATACGAGAAAGCCACAATGACAAAAGTTAGGTACCTAGTTTTTAATTATTGGTAATAATTTAGATTCTATAAAGAGTAGGTGTAAATAATACATTTTATCTTTTTTAAATATTATATTTATTGGATAGTTATGTGTTTTTGACAATAATTTCTAATGGATTACTATTAACACTGATATGCTGCATCCTATACTATCCTCCTATAATTATAATATATTGCAACATGGACTCCACGAAGACATAGTAAATTGTAATTAGCACAGTAGCACAGATCGCATGCCTAAAGGTACATTTTTGATTACCCACGTAAACTGTGTATAAATATTGAATATGTGCATCCAGGTTTTACCACTCTGCATGAATCTAAAATAATTTAAATAATTGTATCAATAAGTTAATATGAAATATTTCACTTACCTACCACCACTGTTGGGGGATTTGTTTGCGGTCCATACACTAAAGAATTTATATGTACTTCAAAAATTTGCCAAAGTACCTACTTATATTAACATGCGTTGGGTTTACTTTGCTTCCCAACAATATTTTCTTACAGTTAATGAAATTTAGCATTTCTTCATATTGGCATTGGTTCATGTGCTCTAAACTTCGTGCCACTTGGACCCTTGACTATAGGCTTGTACCCACTGTTAAATACCTATGATTTAAATTTTGGCATATGAGTGATGACAGATGACGTACGTTAAAAAATTAACTGCCATGACAGGGTTATCTGGCCATAATAACAGGCACAGATAACTGGTTGTTCGATCATAGCGATCTTTCCATTTCGGTTAAGAGCTCAGTTATGCCCACCCAGTTATCGTATCTTAACTATCATCGGTTACGCTAACCTGAATGTTCAATCATATGCCTGATAATAATGATGATGAATGATACCAAAGTAATGTTAACAACACACCTGATACTACTACTTTTAGGGCAATAAACCGCCTTATACCCATTATATTACAATCTACAGAGGACTTTCAGCATCTTTAAATTTTGTGTTTGTGGCAGTTTGTAATGTAAATAACTATCTCAATGCTTTATCTACAATTGCTTTATAAGAAACTCATTACAGCATTTATTTGGCACTGTTTTAATTGAATAATGAAGGTCACTACTAGTGGAGTAATGTGACGATACCCCACTAGTGAAATATTTAAAAAAGTAGATCACTGCTTAATCGTTATTTTTATTAAGAACCAACAGGTTTATCAATTTGACAATTAATAGATAATTTAACTTAAATTAAATTGAATCACTTGTTATAAATAATAACAATACAACTTTGGCAATTCGTAAGAATAATGCCAGATGAACGCAGCTGGTCTGTATTTGTATTAACAATGTTTACATTTTCTTTGCAAGCCCTTGAAGTAGCTTCAGTGACGGCAACCTCTCCTCCAAGAAAGTTTGTGGCAATTTTTTTCCTGTTTTCAAGAGACATATCAATATAGCCTTCACACACGGTGTTGGACTTCCAACCGTCATGCCATTTTATAGTTAGAAGGCCTCCTCATGTGTTGGCTAGCAGTGAAGTTTTCTCTTGCTTCATATTTTATATTCTTAGATGCACACCAATCAGTGAATCGTTTATAAAATTGTTCGTATTTCGTTCTTGATTTATCTGGTAAAAGTGAAGCTACTGCGGCTGCAGCAACTTTTTCAATTACAGGAGGCGAGTTTTCTGTTACTGAATCACTCGTTATTTCAATCAACACCTCTATTTTCACAAGAGAATGTAAAAACGAAAACTCGTTTTTTTTATAACAAGTTTGAAAGGAAGTTTGACAAGTTACCATAACAATGCCTTTGTTTCTTAATTTTGAATCAAAACAAACAAACTGGATCTGATTTTGGATTTTTATCCTCTTTTAAGGTAGTTGTAGATAAAATTGTAGTTCTAGATAAAATTGTATACAGGGTGTCTTATAATTAGCTGCCAACCCTGAACAGGCCAATTCTATGATCAAAACTAAGTAAAAAAGTTCATATGAACATGAGTCCGGAAATGCTTCCTAAGGGCACTGGAACCCATTGAAGAGAGAGGAATGAAAATAAATTTTTTGCAATATCTCTCAATCGCGTTGGCTTGGGTGCTTGGTATTTTGCGTGTGTAACTTTTCATTTTTGACTTTTTAACAAATTGGACAGCAAATTCCGTTTTCCCGAACTGTTTTACGTTAAAAAGGTACTCTTGTTTCAAATCGTTATCTTTAACGGTTTCTGAGAAAATCGTTCTTGAATTAATCCCACTTTGGTCAATTTCATAGTAATTTAAACAAAATTATCAAGGTATTCTTATGTCACAGTATTGTCAACCCGATTGCCAATTTAATAGTTCTAAACGAAAAAAATGGAAGAGTTTACGGGACAAGACTTAGTTGATATGATATTTATTTATGGCTTTGGCGATGGTAATGCTGCAGTGGCAGAACACGAGTACGGGAGAAGATTTCCAAACCGAAGGCTGCCATCAAGGAGGATATTCCTTACGGTATTCCGCAACTTAGCTGCAACAGCCACTTTTCGAAAGGCACCGGTTCAAGAACGTCCCAGGATTAATAGGGAACCGGAGGTCCTTGACGCTATTGAACAAGATCCTACGGTTAGCATACGGAACATTTCAAGGCAAATAAATGTTCCTCGGCCAACGGTACTACATATCTTTCCAAGATTTCCTTAACAGAATTGATTAGATGTGCTACTAACATTTCAGGTTGGAAGAATATTAAAGCGGCAAGGTCTACATGCCTATCATTATCGACGTGTACATGGCTTGATACCAGAAGATTTTGCGCCACGTATGCAATTTTGTCGCTGGATTTTGTCGCTGGACAACGAGCAAGCTTCCAAAATTTTGTGGTGTGACGAAGCTACTTTTACCCGAAATGGAAAATTAAATTTTCATAATTCTGATTATTGGGAAGAAGAGAACCCATATGTTATTCGGAGAACAAACTTCCAGCAACGGTTTTCCATCGCTGGACGGTGGATAGGGAGGCATGGACCGGTAGCTTGGCCGCCGCGTTCTCCCGACCTAACCCCGCTGAAATTCTTTTTCTGGGGATATCTAAATCAAAAAGATTACGCCACCGAAGTCGATACCCGTGAGGAATTGCTGCAGCGTATCAATGATGCAGCCAATGAAATTCGTCAAAACCGTTTTAGCATCTTAATAGCTTCGAGAAGCGTTACAGGTAGGGCAAGACTTTGTATCAGAGAAGGTGGAGGGTTTTTTGAACAGTTTTTAAAATAGCTTGTTGTCTGTTATCAAAATTAAGTTTCCATCTAATGATCCCTTCGAAAAGTGACGGTTGCAGCTAAATTATGGAATACAGTAAGGAATGTCCTCCTTGATGTCAGCCTTCCGCTTGGAAACCTTCTGCCGTACTCGCGTTCTGCCATGCAGCATTACCATCGCAAAAGTCATAAACAAATCATCATATCATAATTGTTCTACATCAATAATGTGTATTACTGATTACGTATTAAATTATTATTATTATTTTTTGTTTAAATTACTATGAAATTGACCAAAGTGGGATTAATTCAAGAGCGATTTTCTCAGAAACCGTTGAAGATAGCAATTGGAAACAAGAGTATCTTTTCAACGTAAAACAGTTCGGGAAAACGGAATTTGTTCCCGTACCGCGAGTTCTGCCGAGTTCTGCCGCTGCAGTATTACCACTGCACAAGCCATAAATAAATATCATATCAACTAACTCTTGTCCCGTAAACTCTTCTATTTTTTTCGCTTATAACTATTAAATTGGCAATCGGGTTGACAATACTTTGACATAAAAATACCTTGATAATTTTGTTTAAATTACTATGAAATTGACCAAAGTGGGATTAATTCAAGAGCGATTTTTTCAGAAGACGTTAAAGATAACGATTTGAAATAGGAGTACCATTTCAACGTAAAACAGTTCGGGAAAACGGAATTTGCTGTCCAATTTGTTAAAAAGTCAAAGATGAAAAAGTTACACACGCAAAATACCAAGGGCCCCGCCGTACCCACCGAAATGGACCTTGTGGAAATAAATGGATTAGTCCATCAAATTGCTCATCAAAATTTAGCTGTGTATACCAAATTTCATTCATTTATCACAACGCGATTGAGAGATATTGCAAAAAAATGATTTCCATTCCTCCCTCTTCAATGGGTCCCTGTGCCCTTAGGAAGCATTTCCGGATCCATGTTCATATGAACCTTTTTACTTAGTTTTGATCATAGAATCGGCCTGTTCAGAGTTGGCGGCTAATTATGAAACGCCTGTATAGTACACGTGGGATAATGCATTCTTATGACACTCGTCTAATTATAATGCCTATATCCCACTTGTACTATAAATAACTATTATCACCTCTAACAATATTGCCATGCTTTTTTTAAACATCCTGTATATCATTAAAGTAAGAACAAGTAATTATAAATTACTTACACGTTCGAATGCTATATCGGAAAAAGTTTAAACCTTTGTAAACAAAAGCACGTATTATCTGGAAATAATTAAACAGCAAAAAACAAATGTCGTGGATATCGATCGGAAGGTAGGCGCCTGAACGGCGTAGGAGCTTTGGTGATACCAACCCCCGAATCATAGGGTAGTATGGAACAAGAGACCACTGCTTCCAGAGGAAATCGATAGCAACGCTCGCCTGTGAACTCGAACCTCGGTGAAAATGTAAAAAGTGCGCTGATATCCACCGGAAGACAGCCTAACAAGAAAAGGTAATTATTTCAAGATGTTTGCTATTTCACATATTACTTCGGGGGCTAATTATTCTCTTACTTAACACGGAACGGTATAAAGTAGAAGACATAACCACAAAAAAAAAATCGTGGGAGGTTCTATATTTAGTCGTACATTTTCTTTTTGAATTTGCAGATGTTGGAGGGAGCAGTGGCAAGAATACTGAACCAGTTGCTGGGAAAATATGTGGTTGACCTTGACACGGAAAACTTAAATGTCGGGATATTTTCTGGTCACGTGCAACTGACAGATTTGAAGCTGAAGCCGGAGGCACTGGTAAGAGAAAAAATAAAACATACAGTTCTACCATTTTATAAATATATATACAGGGCATTGCGCATAAGAACCAACACAGGGTAGATACAGGGTAGTCTCAAAATATCGCACTTTAACCAAACATACACGAAGTTGCAAACAGGCGGAGTTACAACAAATAGCAGAAGAATAAAAAACAGTGTTTTAAATTAAATCCTGCGCGGAATATCATTTTTTTTAAATTCGACCAGAGGAAAAAAGTTTCGTATAATTTTAGAGGTTACTCGTCCTCAATGAACACCTTGTAGTGTTTCAATTTACTTGACTCATAGTCAAAGAAGACTAATAACAAACCTAAATCATGTACCAAATTTGATTATTCCAAGTTAAGACGAAGGATGTGGACGTTATTCTCTTCAGCTCAGAGAAACAATTATAGATCAAATCATAGCATCGACCGCGTGAAAGCCTCAGAACCACTACGATGAATCAGTTCTACATTTACTAAACATCAGTAAACAGTGATTTTATTATGGATGAACAATTGTGGGGAAACCAGCCCAACCTCTTTTCTGACAATATTTTGGTTATTTCATAAAATAATTACTGAAATTCCATTGATTCCGTTTGCTTTTCCGTACATAAAATGTATGTTGGCCAATTCTTCAAAGGAATAATTCACCATATTTACTTATTTTGTACAAAATTGCGTTATAAACTAGCTTATACACTTCAAAAACAAGTTACTCCAAACTTATCTTTTTTTGATTAAGTCTGACATGGCACCTAGATTATTGTTTTTTAATTAGCATTTCAAAGTTGGCTTATTGAATGATAAATAAATTAATTTTTCCACGGTCGGGAGTAGAAATCAGTTTCTATGACATCAAAATTAAAACAGAAGTAGTCGATTATTTCCAAGGGAGTTTACATTATGGAAAACATTTTTCATGCAAAAAAAAAAATAATATTGAAATTATTTATTGACATTTAAATTAAATGTTACATTTGTACAATTTTCAAAATTAATATTAGAAGGAATATTACTTTCGCTTACATTTACAGTTTTTGTGATTGCGCTAGTAGTGGTACCTACTAAAACCTGATTAGCAATTTTGGTCTTATTTTCAACGGAGTTCTCGACATAACCCTCAGCGACTGTCGTTGATTTCCAACCAGCATGACGCTTTATTGTCGTGACATCCACACTAGCATCTGCCAGTAATGTCGCTGAAGATCTTCGTAAGCACTGACCAGTATAACATGCAGCATCAGGTAATTTTAAATACGAAGCTACACTCGGAATTTTTCCCATGGTATTCTTGCCAACTGGCTCCGAACTATATTTTCCTGCTTTGTAGTACAAAAAAAGGCGCTTATGCTTGACGTGGGGAGGACGAAGGGACAGGTATTTTCGAAACAATTCAAGCATATTTCCCACATAGGTAACCAGAAAGGTTCGTGGAATCTTTGTCTTAGTGCTTGAAATTTTTACAATCAAGGAAGAGCCTACATCCTCAATACCATCTGCAGTTAAATTGACTAGTTCATCAGTTCGACAAGCTCCGGCAATCTCCAGAATTAATTCAACCTATAAAAAATCAAAATACTTAATAATTGAAATACCTAACAACAAAAGTAATCTTACCTCAATCATTAAGAATTCTTTGTCATCTGCACTTGATAGAAAACGTTCGGTTTCACCCTTTGCCAATATTTTCGATTTTTTCACTTGATATCCGTCACCGGTTCTTTTCAAAAATGCGATCAGCTTGGGGAATTTGCTTATATCTATGTTGTCGTAAATTATCATGCATGACTTAACCATAGAATATTGCGCCCATAATATGGAAGACTTGTAATTCTTTGCATTTTCACTGAAGTATGCCAATAAAACATTCTCGCTGTATACTTGAACATTTTTCTCGGCGCACCACTTTTTGAACCGATTGTAGGCTATATCGTATAAAGATCTTGACATCATAGCCAGCAAATTGCTTATTGCAATATTTGCAGCCTCCACAATCTCTTCCGACTCACAATTATTCATTGTGCACTAAACAAACTTTAAACTAAACCAAACTAGCACCTTAATTTGATAATTCTTTTTGTTTGTTTATTTTGTAGTTATGACAATAACTCAACGACTACTAAATAAATGCTCAAATCCGAATACAATAATTCTGGCGCCACTTACTTCATAATGACAAAATATGTGTTTTTAAGTTAATGAGACAGTGGAAAAAATAGTATATACCATTCGGGAGAGATGCTATTTTGTCCTCGGTGCATTGTAGCCCTCGGGCTTCAAATTGCACCTCTGCCAAAATAACGCATTTCTCTCCCTTATAGTATAATGTACTATTTTATCTCGAAAACCGTGCGTTAGGAGGAAAAGTCCAAGAGAGACTTTTTAAGTAGAATTTACTTGACTTTCAAAAAGCTATACCAGTATTTAACGGCACGAACGCCACTGATGCTAATATATTACACGAGAATTGTATACAAGTAGCCTTTCACTGTACACAGTTGTGTACAAAGTCTCATCTCAATATCTCGATCGGTTTTCGCGAAATGAAGACTGTAGGATTTAAGACAAAAAAAAAATTTAAACCACCTGGATCTCGAAAATGAGGAATTTCCGGACCCATGTTTATATATTTTTTTTCTTATTTTTAAACATAAAATCTGCTTCTAAATTTTCTTAACATAATTCTATAACGCCCTGTATATTCGTATAAGTAGCTATTATTGTCTTTCATATACATCTTATAAATATAGTTAATAATTATTGGAAAACTGCTCTGAAGGTGGCTTTAGACGCACTCTCTTACTACAAATCTTATGCTAGATATGGCCATCATGCGATACACATTTTGAGAACCACTTTTACCAGAATAGATGCCCCTACAAAAATTCGACAATTTTATAAAAATATATATATATATTTCTCCGATGTTTTTACTGTATTAACGATTATATTTCCTATTTTGTGTAGTTTTTTTATGTATTCATCCATAGTTACAATGAAAATATAACATAGAAACTATATGAATACTAAATAAATTTATTGTGAAAGACGGAAGCTGATAGTAACGGTACAGCATATTTTTAAGCATAAGTTAATTGGATTTATCATGAATTTCTCTTTGGACGCTTATATATTTATTTACAATAGCATTTCCAGGAAGGTATTATTTAACTTTTAATACCTAAATATTTCCAGTCGATAATCAAGTTGTCTATAAAGCACGTCAGTTCTCATGTTGGTACATAAATAATCTAGTGCTGAATAATGGTGTATCTACTATTCTATCAAATTTTTTGCAATTTTTAAGTATTATCTACTTTCTCATGAATTTTGTAAGTTATAGTATGACAGTTTGCATTAATTTCTATTTTTTAAGATAAGAACTGCATAAGCTCCTCGTGTAAATTTAATAAATTTTCTAAAGCCCAGTACTCTTACTCACATAACCAATCAGTTGTAAAAGAATTTCATCAGCCATGATGAGCTTACTCAGCATATTTCTATCGCCCTTGAATCTATCCAAAAATTGATCAGAAAATTTAAAATTCAAAATGTTGCAAGCAAAGTGAAATATAATGGTTTTTAGTTGGACGTGTTAGAGTGCTGAACTTCTGTTCTTCTGTTCTTTTCTTTTTCTTTTTAAAGATGTTATTAATCTTGAATATTTGCTAATGTCGGTGTTATGATGTAAAAGTACCGTTGCCTTTAACATGGTATAATGCGACCACAAAGAGGACGGCTTACAGATTCACCATTTTTCCAAAAAAATTTGCTAGGACCACATTTTCAGAGTAACGCTTCACGTTTTTAAAGCCATTTAACAAAATTGTCATAATTTTCTTTGTAATTTTTTCTTTTATTTTCAAGGCAACAGGCTTCCTTTGGCTTCCTCCGCTGCCTTAAAAATTTCCATATGCGTCCTCAGAATGTCTTGTGTAGTACTATCACTATTGAAATCCATATTTTAACAATTATATATGAAGAAATCTATCACTTTGCTAGAGGTTTTCGCGTATTAAATATGGCGTACATGAAATCGCGTTTGTTGATGTTATTGCTAGGCATTCATCACAACTGTTAACTCGGCTTCAACACCATTCTGATCAACCTGACTTTCACCACGTTCCAAGTATATTAACACGTCTGTGTATTGAGATAATCAAGCGGTTAACGATCTCTTGCGGAATATTGTTCCATTCCTCTTCTGTCGCCACGACTAACTCATCTGCAGTCTGAAGTGGAGGAATATGATTATGAATGGCTCTAGCAACCAAATCCCACATATTTTCAATATGATTCATGTCAGGAGAGTTGGCTGGCCAATCTAATCTATTGATATGTCCTGCTTCGGGTGTCTCTTGGACCCTTATTGCGCTATGTGGTCGAGCATAAAATTTTCACCTAATTCATTACGTAGGAGATAGGTAATGGGCTTAATAACTTGTTCGATATAAATTTGACTGGCGAATTAATGGGGTGCGGCGGTTGAATATTATTCCACCCCAAAACATTACGATACCCCCTTCATACGGAGCAACTTCACGAGGAAAATGATGTCGTTGTTGACGACCTGGTTCTCTCCAGCCCAATTCTGGTTTCATCTGTAAATAAGACCCACCGCCACTGGCGTAAAAGCCAACCCATATGCTCTCGCGCCCATTGGAGACGGGCAGTACGATGCCTTGAAAGTAGAGTGGAAACCCGTAATGGTCTTCTAGCACGTAAATTTGGGTTGTGGGGTCGTCGTCGAATAGTAAGTGTCGATATAACACTGCGAAACGTACCTTGAAAGTGAGCCCTGACAGCTGAAGCTGAAAATGTGCAGTGTCTACGGGCATATTGCACCAAATACCTTCCTTTCATTAGATACTCGAGGACGTCCACAACATGGTCTGTTTTCCACTGTATCAAATTCTTCATATCTGTGTACTATTCGTACAACAGATGATCTAAGAATGTCCAATATGTTCGATATCTGATGATTAGAATGTTCTGCATCATGTAAAGCAGTCATTCTTGCTCGGGGAAACGCAGAAATTTTACGTCCTGACATTATAATGTACAAAAATTCAAAGAAACACTTGGCCGAATACACTGCCAAACTGACCAGATTTGTAAAAACATTGATAATAAAGTTAAGGTTCATGGTCTGCAATATTTTATTGTCTTTTTTGTTCCCTAAGTACATGTACTTTTTTACCACATCAAGAAAAACCACAAGGGTTAATCGAATCATCTTATAATACAGAAGGTCCAAGACTTTTAACGTTGTGTGTATATAATATAAAACAGTGAGCGTTACTTGAACTAATACATTTTAGTTGTCTTACAACTTTACTGTACGTTGTCTTACATGGTATCTTGCCCTGCATCTTACCTTATCTTACCTTGCCTTTCTTTGCCTTATATTACCTTATGTACTACTTAGTCAACTATGTTACAGAAAAACAAACAACATTCTAATAATTGAGGTAAGAACCATCGATACCATTATATGATAACACGGTTCACGTGATTTCATTCATTAGGGTAAGCTCTGGCTAATTGGTTCGTCCAAAGCCATTCATTTTATCTCACACACACACATTCATTAGGGTAACAATAAATAAATAAATCAGGAAATAATAATCTAGATTAATTCCTATACCTTGCTGGATTGATCACAAGAACTAATTAATACAATATCAGTTAACAACTAATATTTAACTTTTTTGATATATATTGAACATAAAATTATTCCTACATAGCCTTAACTTACAGCGATTATTTGTCTGCATATAAAGATCTCGTAAACTATCAAACCAACCTGATTTATATTTGGTATATAGACCTTTGTTAAAAATGACGAGTCACGTATGGCTAAAGGCTATGTCCTATTTTAAACAACATTAACTCAAAACAGATTTACCCGCTAACATGGATTTCAATTTAACATTACAACGTAGAACATTATGTTGAACTAGGTAGTTTGATTTGCTGGTTTCCGTGGCAGCTGCCAATGGCTGAGCAATTTCCACATCATCGGTTCAGGGTTACTGATGTGAGTGTTTGTCGTAAAACAATGGGCTGTTTGCACAGAAGACGTATACGTTGATTCTATTCTACAGCAATGCAAATTGCAGTTTTGTTAAAGGTTACTTTAAGACTTTAACTTTTATTAGATTAGTAGGTGCGGTATAAAATGAGACAGGACGGAGAAATTGTTCTTTCAATAACTTTTACTGTCTTACCACTGCTAATAATGAGGAGGGCAGTGGTGTATTTCATTGTACGTCTATTAATAGATAGCAGACAATAAAGAAAATAAAATGAATTTTTAAAAATGTATGGTATGACGAAAACGGTATTTCACAGAGAAAAATAGGTCTGATTTTTAATAAAACACACATAAAAGGGTCATGTATGACGAAAACAGTATGTCATAGAGAAAAATATTGTATTATTCTTAATAAAACACCTATCGTTTTCTAATCTATTTATTTATGTTTTCACTTTTTGGCAGTGAAACTTATATATAAAGCTACTTATATGTCATTTAGACCCAGAGCTGTGTTGTTTTCCTTCACATCCAGTCCGTTACATTTTTCTCTGTTAGATCTATTACAACTGTCTCTCTCTATCATTTTTCTTCTTATCATTACGTTAATTTCCTACTGTTTTTTTCACTATCCTTTTATTCTCACATTCGTTCTAGATGGCTCAATAACTGTACGCTTCTGGATGTCACAACTTCATCTATTTTTAGTACCTGTTGCCATATATTTCCTCATTATTTCTCCCCACATAGCCATCATCCGTTTTCTTTCGTCCAATGATTTTTAAGATGATCCTTGCCAACGCTAGCCTCAACAGGTTTTCTCTTGATTTCTTATTGAGGGTCGTCCAGGCTATTATGTTCATGTAGAAGAATAACGCAGACTTACATTTTAAAATAACTTAAATATTACTTTATAAATATTATACGTACGTTGCAATATTATTATGCTTATATATATATATATATATATATATATATATATATATATATATATATATATATATATATAAGCGGGCTTGACTGGACGTTCTATATTTCTACAATTGTAAGGATTTAACTGGATAAAAATATAAATTTATTAATAAAGGTTTACTTTTCAATAACACTTGGCAACGCTGTACGTATAACTACTAATTTCCTGAAGAAGAGCTTAGCTGGACTAAACTAGAACGTAAAATATGTGGTGATAAGATGACATATATATATATATATATATATATATATATATATATATATATATATATATCTTCTGAACATTCACTTCAGATTTTTGTTTTTGTATTTTCTAATGCCATTTTCAACAGCCCAATCAGTTTAGAATAGAATTTACCGCCATAGTCATAATAACTCAAAACTAAAATATTCTGCTAGTTTCGTTTTTGTTTCTTACTACGTAAGATACATTGTACCAACACTGTGTATTTTTTTTCAGTACGAATTGAAATTACCAATCGAAATAAAGGCAGGCACCATAGGAAAAGTCCGGCTTCAGATACCATGGACCTCACTCTGGAGCCAGCCCATAGTGGTTAATATCGAAGACCTGCACATCGTCGTCGGTCCTGTAGTCACCAACGAACCCTTTGACGCAGAAAAAAACAAACGACTCACAAGAGCCGCAAAAAGGAAGACGCTTGCTGATTTAGACACTGAGAGCCAAATCTTGGGTGGTCCATCCACTTTCTCCGAGCATTTGGTCTCTAATATCCTGAATTACTTACAAGTGAATGTAATCAATGTCCACGTTAGGTACGAGGATTTGGACAGTTGGAAGACCCCTTTGGCGGCTGGGCTGTGCATTGGTAGCATTACAGCAGAAACTACAAACAGGTAAAAATGGAATTTCAAGAAATAGCTACTTTCTAGAGCAATGATCTGACCGGCATTTAATTTGAAAAATAGACCTTACTTACGTAAGGATTATATTTTAAAGTAATTGTTGAAGTCTGCATTGAAATTCTGTATAAAGTGCATCTGGTGCAATTATTGTAAACAACGTATTGGAAAAAGTGACGTTATATTGTGTCTCAAGTAAAGGTCAAAATTTCAAGGGTGTATTCTAAGGCCAAAAATAAAGGGTTGTTTGTTATGTAAATGAGGACTCTTAGGACAGCCTTGTCCAGCTACAGCGTCTTTTAATTTTTAAACTGTTTGAGATAATTTAACAAAATTTAGTGTGCATGTTCAGTGTGACAGTAGGTATAAAACAAAAAATTACCAGCTTTAGAAACTTTCCAGTGGTGGAGGTGTCAGTAACATCGGTCATTATTTACCAAAAAAAAATATCATCCTGTATATTTAATATTACAAATAGAGTTGGTCATCATATTCGTCATTGTATTATCTTCATTTTTTGTTTCTTTACACTTTTTTGTATTCCAAACTGATAAACAACAACATTGATTTATTTGATCAAGAGCATTTTTAATACTCGCATTTTTTGAAAATTGCCATAAAAGTATTTCATAAAATGAAGCCTGCATTAAAATTGTTTTAAATATTCCAATATTAAATATTTAATTATGAGACTTGGCATAAAACCGTTTAACGGGATGCGGAATCCAGTGTCGTAGTTAGATTTGAAGTAAAAAAATCGCTTAACAGTTTTTGTAAAATTTCACCGTGAAAAAGTAGGCCTTGTGCCAGAATAGAGTTTTATTGCTCCATCGTTTGGAAAAAACCCGAAATAAATCGGATAATAATTACCATTTTTACAGGCTTGTTTCCATTTGAAATAGATCACGCTGTATATTTTTGTTGGCAAATTATGATCTATGATACCCACACCTCCGCCATTGGAAAGTTTCTAAATCTGGTAAATTTTTGTCATGCCAACTGTCACATTAAATATGTACACTGAATTTGGTTAAATTATCTCAAGCGGTTTAGAAATTAAAAACTGTTCTATTCGTTAATCTTTGACACGCTGTAGCTGGACAATGGCTGTCCTAATACCCCACATCTATATAACAAAAAACCCTTATTTTTGACCACAGAATACGCTCCTGGATTTTTTATATCTATTTAAGAAACACCCTGTCTAATAATTATTATTTCATGTCACTTCTTCGAATACGTTGTTTACAATAAATTCACCTGGTGCACTTCAGGGTTCGGTATTGGGATTATTATTATTCCATATATTTGGTACAAAGTCAACGGAATGTAACCAGAAAAAGTAAATACTCAAAATCTCTGCCATGATATAAAGTGAGATAAAAATAGTCTTAAGTCACGAGATGTTGTAAGTTTATACTAGTCAAGGAAGCATTTCATTAGAAAATTTGAAATCCCAAGTCACATGACTTCAGACAGTCTTCTTATTAGAACAACTTTAATGCTAAGCAGTCCTGTTTGACTTTATGCACTCTCTAATAATTCTATAGAGGATAAATAGCAAAACGTATATCATATACAAATAGCAGAACTTAAAAAATACCAAACTAGTTTCTCCTTAAAATATTTACATCTTTTTAATCAATAAGTCATTCTGTTTAATAACACATAAGCTACAATTTTTCGAGACGGCCCTATATCTTTCGGAAGAAATTACAAGTGAAATGTAAGCGTTGGAAATCGAAGAAATCTATTTTCAATATCCTTTTAAATATCTATTGCCACGATATCACAATTTATATCCATCTGCAAATTAATAGTACGGGATAAAAAAAACAAATTCCTATACATTCCAATTTCTAGGAAATATGTGCATGTCTCAGGGAAGTATGAACTGATACCATAAATACTTCTACTTTTATTTATAGATCTTTATATGACGTTAATATGAAATATCCTGAAGAATGTGGATATCCTATTGATTATGGTTCAGGGTTAAAATTAGTATCTACCTACAGATACAAAATATCCAATATGCGCCAAAAGTATGGAATAAATTCAATAAAAACGAAACAATTATTTTTTGGAAAAAATCCTCGAACAGGTCGATTTTTAATTTAAAAAATATATATTTTAGCGTAAAATGCGATTTTCAAATGTCATTTGTTTTCGAGTAATGACGTCATCGATTTTTTTTTAAATGGCAACACCATATTTTTTTCCTTGATTCTGAAAGATCGTTTAATTCTCTATCAGACAGTACAAAAATTTTGCCCTCTTACATAGGAAAGTTTTCGAATAAATGACGATTGAATGTTAGAAAACGTAAATTTATCCATAAAAAAGTAACAATTCTGAGGTATGTAAAATAAAATACAATTGATTAAATTTTATACTTAAATTAAATGTTCGAATTGCCATCCACCAACTTCTTGACAATGCGCAAGTCTGTGAAGAAATTCTTCTTGCACATTATGAATGATTTCTGGGGTAACTCTGCGTATTTCGTCCCGAATGCGATTTTGAAGTTCTTCTAAATTACGTGGTTTATTAATGTAAACTTTTGACTTCAAGTATCCCCATAAAAAATAGTCAAGAGGTGTAAGACCTGGCGATCTTGCAGGCCATTCTATCGGTCCGCGTCTGCCGATCCACCTCCCAGGAAAACAGTTGTCCAAAAAATCTCGTACAGGGCGCGCATAGTGCGGAGGTGCATCTTCTTGCTGAAACCATATGGTATCGTCAGGAATGTCAGGGTCATTATCGTTAGGAAAATTTACTGCAAGGGCTGTAACAAGGTCATTTTCTAGAAACTCTAAATATCTTTGTCCTGTAAGGGTTCCTTTAAAGAAGAAAGGCCCTACTATTCTATCGTCAACTATTCCAGCCCACACATTTAATTTCTGAGGGTGTTGGGTAGGTGCCTCTGCCATCCAATGAGGATTTTCCCGACTCCAATATCTGCAAGTTTGACGGTTTACTGTACCATTCAGACGAAATGTAGCTTCATCTGAAAAAAGTATTTGCCGGCGTAAATTTCTATTTCCTTTACATAAATCCATTAGAATTTCGCAAAAGTGTAAGCGACGATCGGGATCATCTTCATTGAGTTCCTGCACCAGTTGAATTTTGTAGAGATGATATTTTTCTTTCCTCAAGATACGTAGCACTGTGCTCTGACTAGTGTCATTGTTTAATGCAACCAATCGTTAAGAATTATGAGGATTATCCACCATAGTTATCAAAATGTTCTGTTTCTGATTTTCATTAATGCTTGGACGTCCAGGTTTTGGAATATTTACAACATTGCCAGTTTCTCTAAATTTAGACTCTACCTTACTGACTGTTGATTGGCTGATAGGGCGATCTGGATATTTTTCATGAAATAAATCGCAAACTTCCTGCTGAGTTCTAGTCATATTCCCGCATCCGATAAGAATTAAAATTTCAATCCTTTGAGTAACAGTTAAATGTGCCATAATACTTTAAATTGAATAATAATTTCTATGTAGCTTAAAATACTTATTAGAAAGTCGGTGTGACAATGACACTTTGCAAAGATTTTCACCTACGTGATCCATAAAAGAACTATGGAATTCGAAAGACTGAACTTGTAAGTATGTAAATATGTATTTTTTAAATTAAAAATCGACCTGTTCGAGGACCTTTCCCAAAAAATAATTCTTTCGTTTTTATTGAATTTATTCCATACTTTTGGCGCATACTGTATACGCATGAAATAAAATAAATTTGGGGTTTGCAAGAGAGGAGTGACTTATTAAAAAAAAAACGGAAATCAGTCAGTGTGTAATTTTGTAACACAGTTCTGTATTTTATTGCAGTTGTTTTTTAAGTATTCTGTAGAAAAACTATTTGTCTGACATTTTTTTCATAAGAGTTTTTTGCTAATTTTTCTTAGATATACAAACCACTTTAATATCGACACTTATATTCCGTACACACTGTATAAAATGCGAAATGGTTTTGAAGCTGTGTTATTGATAGCTATAATGAATCATCAAACACCAAAAAATAGAACATTATAGAATTATAGGTTTTGACTTTTCAATAATAATTAAGATATCTAAGTTCACTTCTGAAACTGTGGGAACTCGAAAATTCAACCACAATAGATGAGATCTGACCTATTTCTGCATTTTTAGGATTGCTTCTTCAGGTAGTCTCCTTTAAGTTGAATCAAATATCGACTATAGAAATTATTATACCAATAAATTAAAATTATTTGAAATTAAATATCAGCAAAGTCAAAAGTGACGTAAACCTGTCAATCAATACCTACTTATTTATTGAAAAAAATGGTTACCCTTTAGGTAATCGTATATATATATTTAGATATGAACAATATTGTGTGAAAATAACTACTCTGCGGACTAAAGCCCCGACCAGCGTTGAATTACACCCACAATATCCACCCATATATTCTTTATTATTAGCGTTTGTAACATTTTTTTTACTGCATTGGAAAGGCATTTTAAGTTAATATAAATTAAATCTCCTACAATTTTTGTCAATGAAGTCATATGTATACTTTCTGATGCCAAACATCTAGGTATGCCAATGAACAATTCCAGACAAAGCTAAATTTACTAACCCGTTTTAATGAAAACATTCTATAAAGAATATATGGGTAGATATTGTGGGTGTAATTCAATGCTGGTCGGGGCTTTAGCCGCAGAGTAGCTAGTTTCACACAATATTGTTAATACCTAAAAATATATAAAAAAAACGATTACATAAAGGGTACACATTTCTTTTATTAAATACCTAAGTAGGTATTTGATTGACAGGTTAACGTCATGTTTCATATTGCCGATATTTAATTTCAAATAATTTTAATTTATTGGTATAATAATTTTAGTTAAATATTTGACTTTTGATTTTAATTAAGATCTTATTCATATAACCATTTGCAAAAAGTAATCCGAATAAAATGTGACTAAAAACAGAATTGTGTCATTGATAGTTTCTCAGGTGATCATTTTGCGTTCAACAATGTGTTCAAGTAATACTTACTTCTAAGATTGCTTTCTTGTAGAATTTTATGTAGAATCCATCTTCTTTTTGAACATTTACTCCAAGTATAAATCCAAAATCCAGACTAGGGAACTAGTAATAATAATTTTATGGAAAGATGTTCAACTTTCCTACTGGATATTACCTAAAATTTGAGAATCTTATTTTAATTTTTCAGTAAATGGAAACCTACCAGATACGACAGTCATTCCGACATCTGCCACTATCTGCTGAAAATTGAGGCATTCTCTATTTACTGGAACTCTAACGCAACCGTTAAAAATTGGGATTTACCGGCTCAGTATTACCAGTGGAGGAATGCAATGGCGTCAAGTCTTCAGAATTATTCCCTAAATGGAGAAGAATTTGACTTTGGTACGATTTGAACGGAGGATTGTTTTCAGTTTGTAGTAGTCGGCATTTAAGATTATTTTATTTCATACTAATACATTATAAACAAATAAACCCTTAGTTACCGTAACTATAAACAAGTTCATAACTTCCTTTGGAGTTATACTAAGTAGTTATAAATCCTTAACTCCCTCTAATGTGTTTATAAAAGTAAAAAGACAATTGTCCAATTTTCTACTGATATTATTTCCAGAATTGCAAGAATTTTCCGTTGAATTGTTGTCACTGCCTATGACTGTAATCAAACATGAAGTTGATATTCCACTTCTTTCATGTGACATGCCAGTCAACATTCTTGCAGTTTTATCAATTCCATGCTGTCGACCAATAACCCTTCTGCTATCGTTGAACTTCGCCATCCCCCCTATTCAATATGATTTATCTTCATATTCAAAAGTTCTTGCAATACAAGTAGTAAATATTCTTCATTGGAAGCATCCTTCAAAAATTTAACAATGTCATCACGAGTAAACAATTTAGTCTTCTTTGGCTGATAGCCTTTACTTTTTCGTTTGAGAAACGCTTCTAATTCATGAAACTTTATCCCATCTGTATTATTATAAATTGTCATCATTGATTTTAACATTGACCACTTAGTCCTCAGGGAAGTAGGACTGTACGATTCAGCCTGCTGCTAAATAATATACAAAAAAACGTCGATGTTAAGTATCCGGTTGACGAAGAGACGGATCCTGAATATCATATATTGTTATGTTACATAACTCTTCTCACAAGCTCCACATACACCAAAAATCAGTACCACCTAATTATAAAAATAATTCTCTTCATAATAGTGTCAATTTCCTCTCTGGTCACTATTATTGACTTCTTTTATTTGTAACTTTCACTTTTTCCTTTTAAGAATGTGAATATTTGCTAATGCAGTGTAATTAACTCTTTTTTTTCAGTATTGAATCCGATGACTTCTAAAATTAAAATGGTAATTAACAAATCTGTTACTGGACAAACTACGAAACTAAACACAGACGTCGTGGTACAAGACTGTAACGTCCAAATTTCCAAAGAACAGTACGACTCGATGCTAGCAGTTGCCAATGCCATGGAACGGATGTTGATCAGCTGGCAGTTCCTAGAAATAAGGCCTAAAGATAAGATTCTCGAGAATCAAAAAATTTGGTGGAGATACGCTTCTTACGCTCTTCTGGAGCAAAGGGTTAAACCTTACACCTGGAGCCGAATAAGACGAGTCAGGCAGCATTATAAAGACTACATGGAAACATACAAGCAAATTATTTTAAATCCTAACGACACTGAACTGAAACTTGATCTGCAGAAATACGAGGATAATTTGTCTATAATCAATGTTGTTATCGCTAGGCAACAGGCAAGGTTAATGGTAAGTTTAATTATTGATAGACTAAGCATATGCAAGAAAGAGGCACTTGATTTATTAAAAAACGTAAAAATTATGATTTGCAAAATAATAAATATTTCTGTTTTATAACAAAACATAAAATAATATAAATAATGCATGGAAATATATGGCGGATGTTTTATTAGTGTCTGAGATATTTATTAGTCCTGTTCACGGAACAGATGGAAATATCAGACAAACGCGCAATGTATTTTTAATGACTACATAAAATTGAAAATGCATTGTTTTAGTTGGAATGCGCATACACCTGACTATTGCAAGCTTGATTCTGGTGTTGTGAGAACAAAACTATTGTATATATGTATAATAATAATAATAATAATAATAGGACTTTATTTGCATCAATCGAAATACAATAATAATGTATATAACATGAACGTCCAAGTCCAAGTAGCAACTAAGATATATATATGTCCATTAAAACCAAAGTATGGTTGTGCATGGACATGCCTGTGTAATATCGGTAACGTACGCAATATACACATTAAAATTAAACTACATTTATGCATACAATGTTATACATACGCTAAATATACAAACATATACATACATTTTAACATAATATGACACAAAAAACGAAAATGTGACACATGAATGTCCACATAATGCAAACACGCGGAATGCTGGGGGATGGGAAGGATCTCACTTAAAAGAATTCTATTAGGTTTCTGGTCTCTGCCCTACCTAAAGTAAGTATATATTTTTTAAATATATTTTTTATCAAATTTACTGAGTTCAGTTTATTTAAATAAGTTTTGTACATATCAGGTAAATGGTTATAAATTTTACGTGACAAGTGGGTATAGCTGCGTAAACTAATATTTTTTTGTAAAAATTCGACTTTTACATGATTATTTGATTATATATATTGTATGTATAGTAAAAACAAAATTTTGGTCAATTATAGTGCGAGAGGTGAATTAGATATATTCTGGGGTCTATTTAACCCCATGGCTCTAAGTTCAAGGTCAATCCAAGGTCAAAGCAATTGCTAGATATGCAAGTGGAATAGACTGTCGTACATTACGTTTTTTTTTGGATCGTGTAATCTGAATACACGATTCATTTAACCCTATCGGGTTAGTTTCAAAGTTATTTTAAAGTTAAATCGAAAGATAGATACGCAAGTGAATCAAACAATCGTAAATTTATGTTTTTGGGGTCGGTTTAAGATTATGTCAACGTCATATAGAAGGACATATGTGCAAGTGGATCTGAATCGGGAATTCATTTAACTGTATCAGGTTAGCTTCAATATCATTCTAAGGTCAAATCGAAACATACATCTTATGTTTATAGTTTTGGTGTCGTTAGATGCCATGTAGTCAATATGGAAATCCTTGAAATATAATTTCAGATTAATCAAGAAACCCAGTTTCCTTTAGTTTTCCACCATTTGTGCTACTTTTACCCTGTAATCAAGACTTTTATGGTTCCCCATAAAATTCTTGATAACTAATTTGAAACTCAGATATGATGCTTTTCTCATTTTGATTATAAAAATGTCGTCTTTCATCATTTTACGATTCTGAGATCCATTGAAAACTCCTTCTTGCAGTTTTATATGCAACTTTTCGTAATATAGATAGCATCCATTTTTGTTATTAAGAGCTTTCACCCATTATTTCATAACTCCTAACATGGTGTGAAGTGTTGGAATGAGGACTTCGGGAGAACCAGCCAATGTTTCTCTATTGATGTTCTTAGTATTGAGTTCAAATTAAGTTTTTGTTCATTCTTTTACTACATAGTGTTATTTTATATATCAGCTATCCCATTTAGATAAGAAGTACGGATATTTTGTGAATCCTGATGGACGTATCATTAAAATAATCAAAACTTTCAATAATTCCCCACAAATTTGTCTTCCATGTTTGTAGCTATTTTTTTCAAGAATTGCCTTCATGCTCATATACTCCTTCGTCCTCTTTCATTAGTGTTATGAAAAAGGACGACTTATAGGCTTCTCTTCGAAAAATCAATGCACAAAGACTTCACTGATTCAGTGAAGATAAACAAAAGGTTTGATTCTACTCGCATTTTTAGCAATATTTTTCGACGATGCAAAAACTCTGAGACACCAAAAATATAAATGTGTGATGATTTTGTCAATTTAGGTACATATCGATCTTTCAATTTAACCTTGTAATGACCTTGAAATTAACCTGATAGGGTTAAATGAATCCCGTATTCAAATTCAGCGACTCCAAAAATGTGAATGTACGATATATTGCATATATACATTTCGCTTTCGCTATACCTTGGAATGACCTTGAACCTAGGGCGATGGGGTTAAATGGGGTTAATATTTTGACTAAATTCTGTGCATATTTCTTGCGTATTTAGAATGTCCCAAAATTAGCCTGCCAAAAATTAACTGGATTCTACGATGAAAAAATAAGAAAAAAAGTTGTATAATCATAAGTCCGTAGACGCCCCCTAACGGAGAAATGACCCCTTAAATGGGGATCTCAAAATTTGATTTTTCCCAAAGATTTCCAAAAGGGATCAAGACAGAGTAATTTGAAACTGAGAATCACAATTAGATCGCGAATCTAATGTTCTGAAAATAATTCCTCACAATTGGTCATAGGCGTGCCAAACGGGGGGGTCAGTGGTAAATTTAGCTCTAGTTCTTGTATCTCAAGATTTTCGTCGTCAGATTAAAAAATTTAAAATTTTGGTCTATTTTACATGAAAAAGGTACTCCTATTTCAATCCGATAAACTGCTATGTTTTCGAGTAATCTTAATTTAAAAATTTTGTGACACCAAAGTTTAAGATGGAAACTATAAATAAGCAAAATATCCCTAGTAGGCTCTGAGAAAATACTATCGACTTGTTTAACACATATTAAAGGTGTTATTCAAGCCTTTTAATATAATATAATAAAATACTTTTAAAATGCATATCAATAATGTAATATTTATAAATTTCTGAATTTTAATATAGCCTATTAATACTTTTTTCTAATTTCAAAAACTTATGTAATATGTTGTGACGTACCTACGTCGTGATTGCAAGACGACACAGTGTCACTATGACGCCTGAGCGGTGGCGGCGGAAACCTCGGGCGCCAGTTTCTGTTTACAGTGCAGAAACACCATTACTCGGGCGGCTACAGTGAAGACACGGTATGTCCAGAGGGTCGTGAGGGAGGAGTTAGACTTTCGGTGTCCAGTAAATCAAGGCACACTTGACAAATATTTACATTTATTGAGTGCAAACCTAAGGGTACAATTCTAATTTTTATCTTAACTACAAATATCACGGGGCAAATAATTCGGTACAAAAATACGAGGTAAACAGATACGGTACAGACTGTAACAATGGCGGTAGTTACCTCGTCAAGCCCTCGTTTAGCTTGGCGGACATGCGCAGTAAGCGTATGCGCAATTTACCTATTATCCTTAGTTGACGGTGTTGGACTGGACTCCTGGCGGTGCTGGACTGGACTGCTGCTGGTGCTGGCTGGACAGGCAGGACTCCCCTCGTGGACGGCTAGCCAGGAACTGAATGGTCTCCTGGTCAAGTGGAAGCTGGTACCCAGTTGGCGTCTGCGCAGTAGTCTTCGGACTGGACTCTGAAATTTCTTACCAAAAGCAGCTACGGCGAGTGGTCTCGGACAACTTCTCAGCTACTGGGGTGGTAGACAGGCAGGACTGCTCTCGTGGACGGCTGGCCAGGAACTGAAGTGCCTCCTCGGAGTTTGAAAGCCCTCAGTGCTGGTCACGGGTTGGCGGCTGCGCAGCAGTCCTCAGACGAGACTTGTAAAAATCTCACCCAACAGCTACGGCTAGTGGTCCTGGCAGAATTTTTCTAAGTTCCTTAGAAAAATCACGAACAGCTCCTCTGGTGTGGAAGTGGGGGACGGGCAGGACTGCTCTCGACGACGGCGGGTCAGGAACTGAATCACTTCCTCGGTATTAGAACGGCTTCAATGCTGATCACGGATCGGCGGTTGCGCAGTGGTCCTTAGACGAGACTTGTAAAAATCTCACCAACAGCTATGACTAGTGGTATTGGCAGAATTTTTCTTCACGAACAGCTCCTCTGGTGTGAAAGTGGTGGACGGGCAGGACTGCTCTCGACAAAGGCGGGCCAGGAACTGAATCGCTTCCTCGGTGTTAAGAAGTCTTCGGTGCTGTAGACAAATCGGCGGCGGCGCTCTGCTCTCCCTTTTGAACTTGTAAATTTCTTACCTTAGCTCGGAGTGTTCACAAAATTATTCAGTTGATTCAGCGACAGTTCTGGAAAAAAATGTTATAGAAAGAGGTAACATATAATTTCGGTCTAGAATTATCCCCTGAATTTGTTGCTCATCATATCCGGACACCCTGCATAATGTTTGCATAATTTCAGTGTAGCTCTATTATTGTCAGTTGCAGTTTCTTAAATATTTTGATGAAAATATAATAAATTATGCATTTGTTCGCATGACGTAAGTCGTCTGAATTCTTGCCGCGAGTATACTTCCACGCATATTTGGGTGTCATCGTTACTGTTATAATAATTTTTATTTCTGACCGGGATATTAGCTTATATCGTCATAGTTACGCTATCAATAAAGAGTCATAACTCCCTTGGGACATTATAGATTCTATAATTCCCCCTACCTTTCACAAGTAAAAATGTGTATATATTTATGAAATGAACACTGAACCATATTTTATTTATTTGCGTCATTACAAATAATAAATGTACAATTTTGAAATGTTCCCTGAAAATTACTACCGCCACTGGAAACAATTTCTTCTTTTGTATGGGTGGAGCTTCTGTTCACTACAGTCGAGGTACTTGCCTCTTCTAATGGCAAAGTAGACCACATACGCGGCGTTTTATTTCTCAATTCGATGCTATCCTCCAGATAGTCACCTCAGCGCCACCATGGAACATTTCCAACCTCCGTGTCTTTTTAAGTTAGTCATAGTTGCTCCTGCATTAGCTAGAGCAGTAGCAGAAGTGCGACGAAGGCAATCCTAAATACATTGCGATTTTACTGGGAATTTTACCAAACATGTTTTTTTCCAATTGGCTGAGATGTACATTTATTTTATTTTGTTGGAAGCGCAAAAAAATCGTTCAATACCTTAAGGACGCAAAGACATATAAAGTCTTAATAAAGGCAAAGCAGAGAATTCTTTTTCATCCACAATTGTAAATTTCTTCGATACACCAGTTTTACTTTCCGGTACGTTCACTACCATAACGGAATCCCGGTCCTCTATATCCGATATCTTCATATTCAAAAGTTCCTGACTTCTGCATCCCCCAAAATAACCCATAATCAAAACAATCTATAGAAAAAAAAAGAAATCAATACCCACAAAAAGGAAAATAAGAAAAAAATTATCTTATGCAATAAATTAATTTCATTAGGAGCGTTCTTTAGAAATCTGATAACATCATTAGGAGATAAAACAGCGGACTTTTTCGGCTAATAACTCTTACACTTCCGTTTACGAAAGAGCCTCTAGTTCATTGAACTTGGCGATATCTCGTTTCTCATGTATATTCACCTTCGATTTTAGCATTGACCATTTAGTCCATAAAGAATTCAGACTATACGTTTCTGACTGCAACGAATAAACACAATTACTACCAAATCTACCGAAAAACATAGAATATTCCTTACCAATTCTTGAAAATATGCCAGTAATACAGTTTCAGTGGCATCTTTTGGCATAACATTATTCCGTGTCAGCCACTCCAGATATACCTTGTATTCTTTTTGGTATACGGCTTCACTTTTCGATGGAATTAATGATTATCTTGCATTTTCAGCTTTTTTCAAAATCTGCTCCATTATATTCAGGGTAGAAAACACATTTTTAACGCAAACACAGCTTGATAACAAAGTTATGTTTATAAACAAGTAACAATTCTGTTTATAAACACGTAACATAGCAACAACCTAGCAACAACAAAACTCTTATAATCAATGGTACCTGATTCAAATATACTGGGTAATAAATTGGTACATTTTTTCCGTTTTAAAAATAAACAATATTTTATTGAAATCGGTCAGAAATAAAATTATCTATGTACCATGGGAATTAATAAGCCTTAATAACCTCAGGCAATTGCTGTCCCTCGGGCCGGACGCCCTCCGGACGCAAACTTTGCCATCGGTAATTAAGGCCCTTATAATTCCCTTGATACATAAATAACTATAATTAACTGCTCCAAATTTATATCGAGTATTTGGAGCTGTACCATTTAAAAAAATCTATAGTCAAAATATATATTTGTGATTTAAGGACGGTTCTGTACGTATTGTGGGACACTGAACACTTTGGTGTAGTTGCGTTTAGTTTTAAAACCGCCATTACCGTTATAGTATTGGGAAATTATTCCATAATTTTCTGCCTTTCTTTATTATTATTATGTGGTATGCTACATAATAATATACGTTTTTTAGGTGCAAGCACGAAGTATTACTGAAAAAAGTTTCTGGTCGATGTTACCTTCTCCTGAACGGATCCTGTTGTGTGAAAAGATTGGATACTTTGAGAATGAGCAGGACAATCCAAAGACGACAATAGGTAGGTAAATCAATTCTGCATCACTTAATTCCTCCAGTTACTAGTTTTTATTCAAATTTTACGCATAAATCATAAAAACATCAATTGATTATTGTTAATTAACATTAGAAATGACCCAGAAATACGTCAGATAGCTGAGGAAATGTCGCTACTACCCCTAAACCTATATAAACTACCCTTAAATAGCTTTAAATGGATAATCATTAATTATTGTTATAAAATTCGTGTAAAATGGAAAAAATGGTTGAGAATATAAAAAGTGATAGATGACTGTAAAAGTGCCCATTCAATGGCGAAGTAGCACCAATTATTCTCACTTTGCGAGCGCGTACTGAAAAAATGGCAATTTATCCTTGCGCCCATTTTCAGGTCGCAATAGTATAAATGAACCTTAAAAGTGATTTAAGCATTTTTTCATTCTAAACGAATTTTACAACAATAAATAATGATTATCTATTTAAAGGCAGCTTATATAGATTCAGGGGTGCAATTAATATTTCCCCACTTACTTAATGTACTCATGAAAAATTATTATGTAAACTAGATAAATATGGTATCCGTGGTGCAGCTTATAATTGGGTTGCCTCATTTTTAAATTGCCGTAAACAATATGTTAATATTACAAACAGAGGAAATTGCAAATCGAAACAGGTTAATGTCAGTGTAGGAGTTCCTCAGGGATCTGTTATTGGTCCTATTTTATTTTTGTTGTATGTAAATGAGCTAGATATGGTAATTAAAAATGAATTTTGTGTTATGTATGCGGACGATACAAGTTTGTTAATTTCTGCCATAAATGATGATGTTTTAGAATTGAAATGCAATAATGTTTTTAAAATTATTAGTGACTGGTACAATAAAAATAATCTTTACTTTAATTGTGATAAAACTCATCTCCTGAGATTTCATAATAGGCAAAAGAATTGTTCTCAATTAAATATTAAATTAAACGACAATATACTACAATTTTGTGATCATATCAAATTCTTGGGTATCATGATCGATGATTGCCTTTCGTGGTCATTACATTGTACTCAATTGACTTCTACATTGAATTCACTTTGTTACTTGTTTCGTAACCTAAAAATAGTACTGACAATTGATCAACTTGTTCAGGTATACCATGCTCAAGTGTCTTCTAGGCTACGATCTGGGATATCCTTCTGGGGTAGCTCAGCTCAGTCACTGAGTGTATTTAAGGCGCAAAAAAGGACCTTAAGATGTATTTATGGAGCTTCTCAGAACACTTCATGTAAGATGCTCTTTAAAAAATTTAATATTTTAACATTAACTTGTATACTTATTTATGAACTATATACTTTTGTTTTTACAAAAAGAAAGGATTTTGTTTTCAATAGTGATATACATAATGTAAATACACGTCAAAAAAAACAAATATCATATTAAACATTTTAAATATAATGTAACTTTTAAGTCGCCACCTTACTTGGGTTTATATATGTATAATAAGTTGCCAAATTTTATAAAAGATTCTCCAAATCTATCATGTTTTAAAAAACAACTTAATATTTATCTGTTAGAAAAATGTTTTTATACTGTTGACGATTATTTTAAATGTAAATAATTAAATTTATTAATTTAAATGTTTGTGTTATATTATATTTTAACATGTTTTTTCTTTTTTGTTGACAATTCCGATACAAATGTATATATTTGTCTTAAGGAATAAAGATATTATTTTTATTATTATTATAGTACCAGTTTGTGCATTTTTTTACAGTAATCTATAATTTTTTTCTAGCAATAGACGTTCCCTTGAACATCTAAGCATTATATATTTTTGATGTCGAAGTTAGCTCACCATTAGCTTTTGAAAGTCGTTTTTTTAATTTTTAGGGGTGAAATGGGCATTTTTACAGTTATTTATCACATTTTATATTGACATACTGTCTGTTCAAATCATTTTCAAGCATATTTTTCATTTTACACGAATTTTATAACAATAATTAATGATTATCCATTTAAAGCTATTTAAGGGTAGTTTATATAGGTTTAGGGGTAGTAGCGACATTTCCCCAGCTATCTGACGTATTTCTGGGCCATTTCTAATGTTAATTAACAATAATCAATTGATTTTTTTATGATTTATGCATTCCACCGGATAAGCCAAAAATCGGCTATTTTTAACATTGTCCTTTGTGTCAATGAGAAATCGATACAATTTTCCTGTTCGGTAACGAATTTATCCAAAAAAAGTTTTATAACAATCATCATAACAATAAAATGTATTCATTTCAGAGCACAATTACAGTTTTCGTCTGGGAAATCTCAGCGTAACACTTACAAACAATACCAGAGAAATAATAGTATTAACTTTAACCCAAACGATTTGCTCAGTTAAGCCCAACTATCAAGAGAATATATTCAAGTCTTCATTGAAGATAGAAGGGATATGCATCGAGGGAGCAAGCAACGAGGACCACTTAATACCGCTAATTTCGTCCGAGCACTTAAGTGATAGCCCCGCCTATTTTTTTAAAGCAGAATTGGAGAAAATGCCCAAAAACTCTACGTGTGCTTATAAACTAAACGTGGCTATGGACTCCGTAGAATGCGTATATAATAAAGTAAGTTACTAGTTACTAAAAGTATTTCAGCTCTATTTAAAAGAGTTTAAAGAATAATTTGTAAAGATACATACATATATATAGCTGCCATATGTAAGTTATTGGTTCCTTCGGGAGCGTTAATAACAGTTGTTTTTGTTGCACTGAAGAAAGCACGCGACGAATGTCGAATCTATTATCTCTTGGCTCTAGTCGCCAGCTGAAGATTATATATAACGTGCTACTTGCGTAAGCATAATTTTATCTTAGCGAGTTTTCTAAGTAATCTACTGTAGCTACATAACGTTATAAAATGGAATGTGAATAACAATAAAATATATACAGAGTGTTTGGATAACATGTATAGTATGCAACGTAGTACCTTCTTCATAACTGCAATTTTGTACTCTCCTTAAAGGGTTTATAGTTCATTAAGCTTAATTTGATCAAGTTCGATATCTGTTTATTTTTTCATTCTGAGGTAAACATTATTTGTACCATTGTGCCTTGGTTTAGATATTCGTAATTTTGGTGATCTACTTCATTATTCCCGGGATGTTCAGAAAAATGGTTACACAGGGTGTCTCATAATTAGCTGTCAACCCTGAACAAGCCGATTCTATGATCAAAACTAAGTAAAAGAGTTTATATGAACATGGGTCCGAAAATGCTTTCTAAAGGCACAGGGACCCATTGAAGAGGGAGGAATGGAAATCATTTTTTTGCAATATCTCTCAATCGCGTTGTGATAAATGAATGAAATTTGGTATACACAGATAAATTTTGATGAGCAATTTGATGGACTAATCCATTTATTTTAAACAAAATTATCAAGGTATTCTTATGTCAAAGTATTGTCAACCCAATTGCCAATTTAATAGTTCTAAGTGATAAAAATGGAAGATTTTATGGGACAAGAGTTAGGTGATATGATATTTATTTATGGCTTTTGCGATGGTAATGCTGCAGCGGCAGAACGCGAGTACGGGAGAAGGTTTCCAAACCGAAGGCTGCCATCAAGGAGGACATTCCCTAGGGTATTCCGCAACTTAGCTGCAACCGCCACTTTTTGAAAGGCACCGGGTCAAGGACGTCCCAGGATTAATAGGGAACCGGAGGTCCTTGACGCTATTGAACAAGATCCTACAACTAGCATACGGAATATTTCAAGGCAAATAAATGTTCCTCGGCCAAGGGTACTACATATCTTAAAGATTTCCTTGACAGAATTGATTAGATGTGCTACTAACATTTCAGGTTGGAAGAATATTAAAGCGACAAGGTCTACATGTCTATCACTATCGACGTGTACATGGCTTGATACCAGAAGATTTTGCGCCACGTATGCAATTTTGTCGCTGGATTTTGTCGCTGGACAACGAGCAAGCTTCCAAAATTTTGTGGTGTGACGAAGCTTCTTTTACCCGAAATGGAAAATTAAATTTTCATAATTCTCATTATTGGGAAAAAAATACCCACATGTTGTTCGGAGAACAAACTTCCAGGAGCGGTTTTCCATAAGTATGGGCGGGAATAATTCACGACACTCTGATTGGACCTATTGAAATTCCACAACGTCTCAATTCAAATGTTTATTTAAACTTACTTCAAGAAAATCTTCTCTAAAACTGCCTCTAAATTTACGACGTAACATGTTTTTTCAACACGATGGAGCCCCGGCACATAGTGGTCGCAATGTTCTAAATTTCCTAAACGAAAATTTCGCTGGACAGTGGATAGGGAGGCAGGAACCGGTAGCTTGGCCACCGCGTTCTCCCGACCTAACCCCGCTGGACTTCTTTTTCTGGGGATATTTAAATCAAATAGTTTACGCCACCGAAGTCGATACCCGTGAGGAATTGCTGCAGCGTATCAATGATGCAGCCAATGAAATTCGTCAAAACCGTTTTACCATTTTAATAACTTCGAGAAGTGTTACACGTAGGGCAAGACTTTGTATCAGAGAAGGTGGAGGATTTTTTGAACAGTTTTTAAAATAGCTTGTTGTCTGTCATCAAAATTAAGTTTCCATCTTATGATTCCTTCGAAAAGTGACGGTTGCAGCTAAATTGCGGAATACAGTGAGGAATGTTCTCCTTGCTGTCAGCCTTCTGTTTGGAAACCTACTGCCGTACCCGCGTTCTACCGCGCAGCATTACCATCGCAAAAGCCATAAACAAATCATCATATCATAATTGTTCTACATCAATAATGTATATTGTTGATTACGTATTAAATTATTATTATTATTATTATTATTATTATTATTATTATTATTATTATTATTATTATTATTATTATTATTATGTTTTGTTTAAATTACTATGAAATTGACCAAAGTGGGATTAATTCAAGAGCGATTTTCTCAGAAACCGTTAAAGGTAACGATTTGAAACAAGAGTACCTTTTCAACGTAACACACGTTCGGGAAAACGGAATGTGCTATCCAATTTATTAAAAAGTCAAAGATGAAAGAGTTACACACGCAAAATACCAAGGTCCCCCCCCTACCCACCCCAATGGACCTTGTGAAAATAAATGGATTGATCTATCAAATTGCTCATCAAAATTTAGCTGTGTATACCAAATTTCAATCATTTATCACAACGCGATTGATAGATATTGCAAAAAAATTATTTCCATTCCTCCCTCTTCGATGGGTTCCTGTGCCCTTAGCAAGCATTTCCAGACCCATGTTCATATGAACTTTTTTAGTTAGTTTTGATCATAGATTCGGCCTGTTCAGGGTTGGCAGCTAATTATGAAACACCCTGTAACAACTTGAAACATGTTGAAATAATTTCGACGCTGTTGTTTTTAACTTGCAACAAATTGCTAAGAGATTCAGATTTGGTTTTGATTTGCAGAAGTAGATTCAACAACTGAGACAAACGTTATAACAACAATTTTAGAACGGATTCTATTATTAGTTGAACAATTTCCAGACTGATTTCGATATCGTCCATTTACGCTTTTTAACCTTTAGAGAAACATGGCTCTTCACCATAAATAACTCTCAGGTTGAAGTATGTATATTTAAGGTGTGTACTAGTCGATGACGCTTTGGTGTATGATTTAAAGTTATTGACATGTTGACTTTTACGTATGAATAATTGAAACTACAAAAAAAAAAACAATGAATAACCCATCCGGAAAATATAAGAAGGCTGCATGCAAATTTCTCTCCTGACTATCACCACCACCGCCCAATGATATTATAAGTCAGTCCACTCTCCACTTCGCGCCTAAAGTTTTTCTCCTACCTCTTGTGTAACAACCCCATATCGATTGTGATTTATCAGTTCCACAATTAGCGATGTGGAAACTAGCTCTGAAATCGTTCAACCCATAGATAATTCAGTCAATGACACCTGTCAAACATGCAGATAAAACTGAAATATTGTTCTTTTTCAGCCATCTATAGAAGAGTTGGAAACTTATCTCACAATTGAAGATAATCCAACGGAAAACTTGTTAAACTATCTAAAAGATGTGCCTGTAAAAATATGTACATTGCTGAAGAAGAAATTAACAGAGAAATGGGATATTAATTTAAACATAAAAGTTCCATATTTTGTTATTCCAGAAGTGAGCTCATACTTAAAGTAAGTACTTTTATCCACAATCACCTTATAATCGGTCTTTTATCCACACATATGAACCGTATAAAGTGATACTTTATTGCGTTAGTGAAATAATGAATGTTTTATCACATTTAACATCCTTTCCATTAATAACAACCCTTGTAGCATTATTCCGTTATTTTTTTAACGCGTAACATTTGCCGAAGTTTATGAAGAATTTGCATAAGTTACAGACGTCTCTTCTTGTAAGGAGCAGCTATATTTTCTTTGGGTTTTCCTTGAAATATAAAGTTTGTTAGATAGGGACTCTTCAATATAACTTTATGGTACAGAGGAGCTCTTCCATCCACCATGCCGTTTAATGGGTGTAAGATCAGCACCTTTATTGACCAATAAAGTTGTTGAAATGCGCTTCATACGCGCCGGTACATGCATCTGCATTTGTGATATTCAGGACTATTGAGGGTACCTTCGCTAATGTGTTGATTCCAACAGGCTGAAGAGTACATTTTTTATTGATGTATTGATTGAAAAGAATATGTCTTGTGTTAAGCGAATTGAGCGCATAGAAACATATTTTCGGCATATTTCAACAGCAAAATCCTTCTTCTATAAATGTAATTTTTTTTTAAATGCTCGCCTTGGTGTCAGGTATTGGAAAAATCAGGTAACTGCTTACGTCCTGTACGTTAAAAATTTTCAAATTTTTCAAGTCGCAGTATCAAATTAAATATTCTTTATCGGAGCTCCAGTAAAAAATTCTTCGATATATATCTTTGCAATGTTGCAGCTTTTTTTGTTTTGTATCCTCTCAATTCACTCTTCAAATAAGCAGTGAGCTTGTTATATTTTCCAATATTTATATTTTTGTAGACCTTAAAACACTTACAATACAATAAATAATTACTATTTCATTGAACTAAATTAAAACTAAAACTTATTTTTCAAAAATTTAATTTTCTAGTAGGCCAGTCAATTTAGGTAGATTTAGGCAAGTATTTCAGAAAATTGAGATACCCAACTGTAAGCTTGTATAAACTTGTATCTTGACATCCTAAACCTGTTCTCAAAATTCACATATGATTCGATGGCCGCAACTTTAAAAATCGTCAAAGGTCAAAAAAATCAATTTTTTTGCATATTTTTTGCAAATATCTCGTTTCCTATAGGTTTTACGCTATTTATATTTATTATCAATATTGTAGAGAATTAAATTCTCTACAATTGTCGTTGTTCAAACATTTTTTAATACGTTGAATCGTTTTCGAGATAGAGGGCAGAGAGCGCGCGGTTAGAATATGATTTGAAATCAACTGGTAGTCCCGATCGAAATCGTAGGTTTATAAATTGTTACTAAATCTATAATTATAAATAATTTTCATTTTTTATTAACAATTACATTATATTTAAATATTTTTCTGCTTAATTATTTATTTTCAATTAAGTATCAACACTTACCTGCCCGTGTAGTTAAAAATTTGTAGAGGGAAAAATTAAAATTATATTATAATTTAATTCTTATTTATAGTAATTATTCTTTAATAAATAAAAAATAATAGAAAAAAAATAAAATTTTAAATAATGTTTTCATTAAAAAATGTCATTGGACATTTGTGATAGTCAAAATTAAAAAAAAAAGAAAAAATAATTATAAGAACAATAAGTTCTAATTTCCATTGTCTTCTTCTTCATCGTCTTCCCGCAGTTGTAGAAATCCAAGGTCGTTATCGTCTTCATTATCGTCTTCAACGAGATTTGTCTCTAGTTCTTCCATGATTTCTGGATCAAAGGTCATATCTTCATTGACATTGGTCTCATATGGTACAGCATTGAGACAAGCTTGCCCATTACACTGGCCACAAGCTAAAGAGGACTGCAACCCCGCTTTCCTGCAACCACATCGTGAACCACAACCACTCTTGCAGTCACAGAATATTGTGTTGACATGATTGTGACAGGAATAAATTACGAGTATTATTGAATTCATAGATAGGTTCATTAATGAAAAAAATATTTAAATATAATGTAATTGTTAATAAAAAATGAAAATTATTCATAATTATATATTTAGCAATAATTTATAAACCTATATGAGATGATTTCGATCGGGACTACCAGTTGATTTCAAATGATATTCTAACTCTGCCTTCTATCTCGAAAGCGATTCAACGTATAAAAAATGTTTGAAATAAAAGTTGTAGAGAATTTAATTCTCTACAATATTGATAATAAATACAAATAGCGTAAAACACATAGGAAACGAGATATTTGCAAAAAATGTGCAAAAAATTGATTTTTTACCTTTGACCCCCGATTTTTAAAGTTGCGGCCATCGGATCATATGTGAATTTTGAGAACAGTTTTAGGATGTCAAAATACAAGTTTATACGAGTCTATAGCTGGGTATTTTCGTAGGTCAACTCCTTAAATGACTGGACTATAGGCCCTCAAAAATTTAAGAATGTTTATATCTCTCTGAAAACAGTTTTCCATAGATTGTTAAAATATACCTTAGAATAGTATTGCTAATATTATGTATCATCCTACTTTTATATTCAATTATCAGATATATTTCTATTAATTTGCAATTTTAATAATTTTAGGGCAGAATACTTGTTAGTAGTTGACTTGGGTCGTTACTCCATCAGTACCGAACTATGTCAACAAACTTATATAGCTGACAACGCTACCCAAATGGAACTGGAAGAACAGCTCTACTCCAAACTGTTCATAAACTGTACTGATGTTCAAATCTTATTCTGTGATACTAGCGATAACTGGAAGGATGCCAGAAAAGAAAAAGACACTGAAATGCACATTATACCTAAAACTTCATTTTCTTCTATTTACGCTCTTTCCGTTGCCAACCTGAAGACAATACCAAGGTAACAATTTACCATATTTTGTTCCTTTATTTCCTGAGCAGTAGGTACAAAACATTATTTCATTAAGTTGTTCTTTGTGTTAAATTTTAATGTGATTGTAATGCTTTCATATGGCTCCAAAGATAAAAATGTAAAAGATAAAGAGTGTGACTGTTATTATAAGGAACATGTAGAACCTGATATTGATGAATTTTCTTTTAGTTTGGTTACTGAGAGTCAAGTATTTTTTGTCCTTAATTCTATTAAATTTTAAAGTGACAGGTGTTGATGGAATCGGTATTGGTTTACTTTTGCATTTATTTCCTTATATTTTGCCATTACTAACTCATATTACTATTTATTGCATTGAGCATAGTGTTTCCCCTGCTATATGGAAACTCTCTAAAGTAGTTCCGTTGCCCAAGACAAATAATGTAACAGATATGTCAAATCTTAGGCCCATTAGCATTTTACCAACAATGTACAAAATTTTTGAATCAATTTTAAACCAACAGACATATTCATAATATACTGCCGTTCAATTCAGTCAGGTTTTAGAAAAGGCTATAGCACAACAAGTACCTTATTAGATGTGCGATCAATTGATAACAATGAGTTAACTATTTTAGTTCTCCTGGATTATAGCAAGGCATTTGACCGCATTAATCATTCATTACTTTTGGCAGTCTTACACTATTTTGTTTTTTGTTTGAAATCTATCGAGTTAATGAAGCAATATATTACTGGCAGGTATCAACAAGTTTTTGTTATGGATAAAACCTCATATTTGTTGCCAGTAGGACATGGTGTTACACAAGGTTCAATTGTCGGCCCACTTTTTTATAAATATATTATACAGTATGCGCCAAAAGTATGGAATAAATTCAATAAAAACGAAACAATTATTTTTTGGGAAAAATCCTCGAACAGTTCGATTTTTAATTTAAAAAATACATATTTTAGCGTAAAATGCGATTTTCAAATGTCATTTGTTTTCGAGTAATGATGTCATCGATTTTTTTTTATATGACAACACCATATTTTTTTCGTTGATTCTGAAGGATCGTTTAATTCTCTATCAGACAGTACTAAAATTTTGGCCTCTTACATAGGAAAGTTTTCGAGTAAATGACGATTGAATGTTAGAAAACGTAAATTTTATCCGTAAAAAAGTAACAATTCTGAGGTATGTAAAATAAAATACAATTGATTAAAATTTATACTTAAATTAAATGTTCGAATTGCCATCCACCAACTTCTTGACAATGCGCAAGTATGTGAAGAAATTCTTCTTGCACATTATGAATGATTTCTGGGGTAACTCTGCGTATTTCGTCCCGAATGCGATTTTGAAGTTCTTCTAAATTACGTGGTTTATTAATGTACACTTTTGACTTCAAGTATCCCCATAAAAAATAGTCAAGAGGTGTAAGATCTGGCCATCTTGCAGGCCATTCTATCGGTCCGCGTCTGCCGATCCACCTCCCAGGAAAACAGTTGTCCAAAAAATCTCGTACAGGGCGCGCATAGTGCGGAGGTGCACCGTCTTGCTGAAACCATATGGTATAGTCAG
This sequence comes from Monochamus alternatus, assembly GCA_037114965.1. NCBI lineage: Eukaryota > Metazoa > Arthropoda > Insecta > Coleoptera > Cerambycidae > Monochamus > Monochamus alternatus. Next base: position 39,295,264 of record CM073435.1, read on the forward strand.
GAATGTCAGGGTCATTATCGTTAGGAAAAATTACTGCAAGGGCTGGAACAAGGTCATTTTCTAGAAACTCTAAATATCTTTGTTCTGTAAGGGTTCCTTCAAAGAAGAAAGGCCCTACTATTATGTCGTCAACTATTCCAACCCACACATTTAATTTCTGAGGGTGTTGGGTATGTGCCTCTGCCATCCAATGAGGATTTTCCAGACTCCAATATCTGCAAGTTTGACGGTTTACTGTACCATTCAGATAAAATGTGGTCTCATCTGAAAAAAGTATTTGCCGGTGTAAATTTCTATTTCCTTGACATAAATCCATTAGAATTTCGCAAAAGTGTAAGCGGCGATCGGGATAATCTTCATTGAGTTCCTGCACAAGTTGAATTTTGTAGGGATGATATTGTTCTTTCCTCAAGATACGTAGTACTGTGCTCTGACTAGTGTCATTGTTTAATGCAACCAATCGTGAAGAATTATGAGGATTATCCACCATACTTATCAAAATGTTCTGTTTCTGATTTTCATTAATGCTTGGACGTCCAGGTTTTGGAATATTTGCAACATTGTCATTTTCTCTAAATTTAGACTCTACCTTACTGACTGTTGATTGGCTGATAGGGCGATGTGGATATTTTTCATTAAATAAATACCAAACTTCCTGCTGAGTTCTAGTCATATTCCCGTATCCGATAAGAATTAAAATTTCAATTCTTTGAGTAACAGTTAAATGTGCCATAATACTTTAAATTGAATAATAATTTCTACGTCGTTTACAATACTTTTTAGAAAGTCGGTGTGACAATGACACTTTGCAAAGATTTTCACCTACGTGATCCATAAAAGAACTATGGCATTCGAAAAACTAAACTTGATAACGTTTTTCCTTTATTTTAATTGATTTACGTTTTCTAACATTCAATCGTCATTTACTCGAAAACTTTCCTATGTAAGAGGGCAAAATTTTAGTACTGTCTGATAGAGAATTAAACGATCTTTCAGAATCAAGGAAAAAAATATGTTGTTGCCATTTAAAAAAAAATCGATGACGTCATTACTCGAAAACAAATGACATTTGAAAATCGCATTTTACGCTAAAATATGTATTTTTTAAATTAAAACTCGACCTGTTCGAGGATTTTTCCCAAAAAATAATTGTTTCGTTTTTATAGAATTTATTCCATACTTTTGGCACATACTGTGTACTAGCGAGTTAAATAAACATGTAAATCACATTTTTACGCCGACGACACTCATTCCTTTTAAGAAGTTGATATTGAATATGCTTGTAGTTCCGGATTTTCTTATCGTATAGGCTCCATTTATAATGTTATTCCCAATAAACTCAAACAACAGCTACCTAATACCAAATTTAAAAAACATATTAAAACACTGCTATTTGATAATAATATTTAAATTACTATACTCTTTCTCATACTGATTGACATACTTTATGTTATGTTGTATTCTAATTAATTAGTTACTGTTGAACCACTCTAATAATTTATTCAGTCTCCGTTCTTAGGTTGAGTGGAAAAGCAGAGGTTTCCACTTGTAGAAAACCGCTGAACTCTGCCCATTATAATAATACCTTCTATATATTATAAACATTCATTTGTATAAATCGATATTATTATAATAAAAACATTATTATTATTATTAATATCCGATCTCCATGGAGGACGATATGATCTATTTCTTCCAATCAAATGTCTCAAATCCACTGTCTAAACATTGAACAGAACCTAGAAAACTTATGCAGGAGTTCCATCGCGTAAATACCGCATTTTCTGTTAAATATACATTATAAAGCTGGGTATGAATGCAAGAGAAGTATTTAATCCATGCATACTGAATACTCTGCTAAAAAATATATTAATGAGTACTTAAATCCTGAATACAACATTCAAAGAGTAGATACTGAATAACTGTATTCAAGCATTCATGTTATACACTGCTAAATATTTACGTGTAGATTAATATTTAAATCTAATTGCATTTAAAAATAAAACTATAGAAATAGACAATATAGGTATTTAATTGTATTTAATTTTAAAATGCTAATGTTTTTGTTCAGATATTTTGTGGTAAAATGCTATGAGCATAATGCTAAATGCAAAAGTGGGTTAGCACTGATATCATATGGGCAATATATCCGATTTCAGACAATAGAATTCTTTCTTCACATATTGATTTAGAATAACAGTTCTTCTTTTTCACATCTCTTAAATGTTCAATATAGAAAATTAACTATTTTAGGTACAAATTTAATATAAACTTTCATACTCTAAAGTTAAATATATCAGAGAGAAAAATCGGACTGTTGTTGAAGTTTTTTAATATCGACCAAATACGAATAAATATAATACACGGCGATATGAATCCGAAGTTCTATTTGAGAGATAGGATAAAGGGAAAATTGACTTCTAAATTTCTGCGCAAAATGCAAGACCGCATTACTATCGCTGACAGCTATTCCAAGTACAAGCGATACAAACTGGAGAATGGAAAGATACGCAGGATGACAAAAGAGTAAGTAACAATCTATTCTTTTTTGCTTTATGATTGGCAATAATAGTCAAAAGATATGTCAGCCAATTAGTTATACAGGGTGAGTTATTAGCCTTTTTGCAAATGATAAATAAATTAAATTTAATGAAAAAATGTTAATGTAAACTAAGCCAAGTGTCCCAGTACCTGAAAGGGTTTTTGCAGCGTGTAATGTATTAAACTTTTCATTCTCCCCTCGATTTTATATAAAACACAAAGATATTGAAAATCCTCTGTAGACTGTAATAAAATGGGTATAAGATGGTTTATTGCCTTAAAAATAGTAGTATCACAGCCTGCTGTTAACATTACTTTGGTAACATTCATACCAACAAAAAATATTATTTTGACAGTTATCAAATAATAGGGCAATCCAACGAACTGTCAAATCACTTTAAAAATGGCGGCTGTAGGACAAACAACTCGACATATGACAAGCAGAAATTTGTGCTTTTGTGTAGAAACTTTTAGTTATTGGTCTGTGTGTAGAACTGTGTGTTTTGCTCATTATATTTTATACCTATTTCGGAATACCACGTACAATTCAGACTATCATAATGGTTTTGTTTTGTTGCGTTATGAATTGTTGAAGTAGAGGACAGTGAGAAGATCAAGTTAGATTTTTAGGATTCCTGCTGCATTGAATTATAGACAGAACTGATCTCAATGAACTCTCATATAAAACGGCAAAAGTGGCTTAGTGCAATAAAACAGCAAGACTTAACTCAAGAAAAAATTAAATTCAGTGTACAAGTTTTAAATATATTATTTATAAATAGGTACCTAAGTTCTTTTTTGTCTCCAACTAGTACCATAATTACACCTCCGCCAGCCCTAGCAATTCAGGGTCCTGGAGAATACTATACATATAATATTAATAAAAAAATATATTGATAACAATATTGGCAGTTATATATAATTAATTAGTAAACTATTACAGAGGTACGTAATTTGATTTTAACAATTATTTATGCATAAATACATGGCAGAATTTATTTTCAGTTAAAGAATAATTCTGGGGGGGCTTGAAATTCTTAATAATGCCACTGTTTCCAATTCACAAATATTTGACAAAAATTATAAGTAATAAATAAAAGTCCATTTGATAGAAAAAATCTAAAATATATTTAATAAAAAATATTAAAAATAAGTTATATATACAATTTTAAAAAAATTGGGTACATAGATAAATAGTACAAAATGTTTAATAATAAATTGGTTTTTTGATATTTTAAATAATTGCCGCATTGCAATAATAATTTAAAGTTTGTTACAGCACAATAAAAAACATTAGCAGTAGGGAAAATCAAAATTTAATGCACCAAGTTCATTTTTGATTAAGTCAACTATTTCTTGCCTCGGCCCATTTGAAAGAAAAAAATTGTAGATATACCGAAGCGCAGTGAATATTGAGAATAATAATAATTTTACGAATATTCAGCAACTAGAACGTTTTACCTAAAATATAAACCTCTTATTATAATGAAAATATATGAGAAATAAGCTGATATTATACTTTCTTCTGAGATATGAAAGAGTTGCTGATCTGGCAGGAACTAGGGGGCCCCACTAATCGCAGGGCCCTGCCCAGTGCCAAATGGAAAATAGGGGCCTGCATAGATAGGTATATGTTACTTTTACATATAAATATTGCAGATATTTAAAACTTCAGAAAACATTAGCACAACACTACATTTTCGTTTATATCTACCCATCTTGGTCTCTGACAACGTTGTAGTGGTAATTTGATAACCCAAATGCAATGTAGGAATCCAATCAATATAAGTTATCTGTTAAAGCAGCCGGTTTACCTGAAATATATGCTTTTAAATTGTTGTATATAACTTTTTATTAACTAACCCGATACAAAATGTTTTGAACAAACGACACTGTATTTAATTTTTTCTTGAGTTAGGTCTTGCCGTTATATTGCTCAAAGCCACTTTTGCCGTTTTATATAAGAGAGTTGATTGAAATCAGTTCTATGTCTATAATTCAATGCAGCAGGAATCCTAAAAAATCTAACTTGATCTTCTCGCTGTCCTCTACTTCAATAATTCATAACACAACAAAACAAAACCATTATGATAGTCTGAATTATCCTTGCTATTCCGAAATAGGTATAAAATATAATGAGCCAAACACACAGTTCTACACAAAATCACAAATTTCTGCTTGTCATATGTCGAGTTGTTTGTCCTACAGCCGCCATTTTTAAAGTGATTTGACAGTTCGTTGGATTGCCCTATTATTCTTCAATATAAAGTGAGTAAAGTTGAATTATAATAGTATATTACACTATTAGATTGGTAAGTGGGGTATAACTGTTAGCCTGTTAGACTTAACAACCGTATAATGTATAACGTTTTTTGCACAGTCGCATTTATCAAATAAAATAATAAAACAACTTATTTTGATTGCTGAAATGGCGTGGACTATCTAGCGTGTTTTGAATTTATTTTGTTGGAAACCAAAAAAAAATAGTTTGAAGTTTGAATAATTTTGTGTTTTGTTATCAAAACTGTGCTTATAATGGCTGATAAAGATGATTCAGATGTAGATTCGGACATTGAAGAATCGTATTGTCACGGATTTTCCAGTCCGAATTTTACTATTTCCAGAAAAACACAATCCGTTAATTAATTACTTCTTTATTAACTATACTCAGTACACTACTGAACACTAATTAAAACTCAGCTAAACACTTATTTAATTAATCGCTATCTAAATCACTTTTATATCTCCAACTAAACACTTCAATTTAACACTGTAATACAAAGCTTATACAAGACTAACTTAATCGGCCGTTTATTTTTCTTTTATAGACCCAACGAATATTCCAGGTATATTCTAGCATCTCTAGATCTATTTTCTAGCATCTCTCGAACGCTTCTCGTCGTTTCTCTAATTTTCTAGTCCCGTCTCGATCCACGGCTTTTTGTTTGTTTAACAGAAGCGTGTAGGGGCAATCTTAGCAATTCGCGGTACCAAAGTCGTTGATTTAGGTGTGAGTGGGGCAAATTCCGTGACACTGCCCCCTCCTTAGGACCGATCGTCCCGATCGGATACACCCCTATACGGGGACAGACGCTCCAGATGGACGACCTTCATCTTACTCCTGGGAGTCCTCTGTATCCGGTAGACGACGTCATTGATTCTTTTAATCACGGTATAGGGGCCCTCCCAACGGTTCTGTAGTTTAGGCGATTTTCCTTTCTTCCGCGTGGGGTTGTACAGCCACACCAGGTCACCTTGTTGGAATCCGACTGTATTGGCCCGGACGTCGTATCGAGTCTTCATGCGATCGCTCTCTAGTCGCATTCGAGATCTGACTTGATCGTGTACGGCTGCTAGTCTTCGTTCTAGCTCATGGGTATAAGTGTCTGGCTCTGTGGGCTGTTCCGCAGGACGACCAAATACCAAATCTGCGGGAAGGCGAAGCTCTCTTCCAAAGATGATCCTTGCGGGAGTCTTCCCAGTAGTTTCATGGACAGCTGAGCGGTAAGCTAACAGGAAGAGTGGAATGAGCTTGTCCCAGTCTGTTTGGTTCTCGTTCACAAACATCCTCAGATTGGTTTCTAGTGTGGCGTTGAAGCGTTCTACCATACCATCTGACTGGGGATGCAGTGGGGTGGTCCTGGTTTTCCGGATTCCCATAAGCTCGCAGACCTTTCGGAACACGCCTGATTCGAAATTTCTGCCCTGATCTGAATGTAGTTCCATAGGCACACCAAATCTGCAGAACAGGTTGTTGACTAGAGCTTCTGCTACGGTCGTGGTCTCTTGATTGGGAAGGGGGTATACTTCCGGCCATTTGCTGAAGTAGTCCATGGCTACTAGCAGATATCGGTTTCCACTTTGGGTTTTCGGAAAGGAGCCAGCGATATCAATGGCAATCCTCTCAAACGGCGCTCCTACGATGTACTGGCGCATTTTGCCTCTGGAACGGGTCTTCGGTCCCTTGCTGGCTGCACATGTGTCACATTTTCGGCACCAATCTTCTACATCCGTCCTACAACTCAACCAGTAGAAACGCTCCCTAATCTTCTGTAGAGTCCTATTGATACCGAAATGTCCACCCCCAGTACCTCCATGTACTTCCTGCAGCACTTCCTTGACCCGGGACCTCGGGAGTAGTACTTGTTTCTTGACCTCCGTTCCGTCATTGTTCTCCCATGCTCTTTTTAGGACACCGTCTTCCAACACCAGGGAATTCCATTGAGCCCAATAGCTCTTTAATGCTGGGCTTTTACTACTGACTTCTGCCCAAGAGGGTCGGTTGTTGGCTTCTTTCCAGTCTATTAAAGGCTTGATGTCACAGTCAGCTTGCTGGTCTTCCCGAATCGCCGCTGAACTCCAACGGTCTTCAGGTTGGGCTGCTACTACCTTGCAAGAAACTGATAAGATGTTCTCTTTCCTTTCAAGACTACTGCAGTGTTTGCAGTTGACAGGACAGGGTCTCCTCGAAAGGGCATCTGCATTTCCATGTTTCCTGCCGGCTCGATGTTCAACAACAAAGTGATATTCTTGCAGCCGTTCCAGCCATCTTGCCATCTGTCCTTCAGGGTTTTTAAACTGTAGCAGCCATTTAAGGGAAGCGTGATCCGTTCTTAGGAGAAATTCTTGGCCATACAGATATTTATGAAAGTGTTCTAGGCTCTTGACGATGGCAAGTAATTCTTTCCGAGTCACACAATAGTTCTTTTCGGCTTTTGATAGGACTTTGCTGAAGTAGCCCACTACTCGCTCTTGCCCATCTTGTACTTGAGAAAGAACTCCGCCAATTCCAATGTTGCTTGCGTCAGTGTCTACTATAAATGGTTGTCCAGGTATTGGGTATGTCAAAATCGGGGTAGTGCAGAGAGCCTCTTTCAGCGTCTCAAAGGCTTGCTGGCATCTCGGAGTCCATTCGAACGGGATGCTGTCTTCTGTCAATTTATGAAGAGGCTTGGCAATGTCTGAGAATCCTTGGACGAATCGTCGATAGTATGTGCATAGGCCGAGAAAACTTCGAACTTGATGTTTGTCTTTAGGAACCGGCCAGTTCTTTATGCACTCTGTCTTCTCCGGGTCTGTTTTCACACCATTTGGAGTAATAATGTGGCCTAGGTATCTAACCTCCTTTTGGAACAGACTGCACTTCTTCGGGTTCAACTTCAGGTTCGCTGCTTTCAACTTCTTGAACACTTCGGACACGTTCTTCAGGTGCTCCTGGAAAGAGCGTCCCAGCACCACCACGTCGTCCAAGTAAATCAAGCAGGTCTCCCAATGCAGGCCATGAAGTACAGTTTCCATCAGTCGCTCAAAAGTGGCAGGGGCATTACATAGACCAAATGGCATTACATTAAACTGCCACAATCCATTTCCGGTAGTGAACGCTGTCTTTTCCTTGTCTTCTGGGCTGACCTCGACTTGCCAATATCCACTCTTTAAATCTAAAGTGGAAAACCATTGCGCACCAGCCAAGGTGTCCAGAGTATCGTCAATTCTTGGTAGTGGGTAACTGTCTTTCTTGGTGACGTCATTTAATTTTCTGTAGTCCACACAAAATCGGGTGGAGCCGTCTTTCTTCTTGACCAAGACTACAGGAGAAGCCCAAGGACTCTGAGATGGCTCTATGGTGCCTTGGCTTTGCATTTCAATTAACATCTTGTTAACTTCTTCTCGCTTCGCTAGTGGAAGTCCTCGTGGTGGCTGCTTTATAGGAGACGATGAACCAGTATCGATTCGATGCTTCACTACATTGGTTCTCCCAAAGTCGCCTGGTTTAAGTGCAAACACATCTTCATTTTCACTTAGCAGCTCTTCGAGTTGTTCCACCTCCACCTCTGTTAATCTTTCCTTGGCCCTATTCACGATGTCCCTTAAACATTCTGGTAGACTGGTCTTATTTGGTTTCTTCTCCGTTTCGTTGATTTCCTTGAGTGCTCTCACGATGGTAACAGGTTCACAGACTCCTACTTCAGTTCCCTTTGTAATTTTCTGTGGAAACGTTTTCAGGTTAACTACCCGTACCATTGTGGTTTTCTCAGGTTTAATCAGGGTACGTCCGGTGACTATAGATTTATTGAACAAATCCGGATTACTGGGTTCCACCACTCCTACACTGCAAGACATTTCCCCATCCATTACAGTGGCAACCAATGTTTCGGTCTGAGCAGGTAGTACCACATCTTCTTTAACAACGAGTCTCCGTACAGCGTTATTCTCAGTGGTGGTCGTTAGCATTACTTCCTCACCCATTATCCGTAACGTACCAGCATTCAAATCTAAATTCACCCCCTTTGCTCGTAGTAAGTCTAGTCCGAGTATGACATTATCCGATATATCTGCTACCAGGGCTCTATGTTTGAATTTGACGTCTCCTAATTCTACTTCAAGCTCGCATTCCCCCTTGACTGGCAGTTGTTGTCCATTGGCTGTTGTAAGGACATAACGTTTGGCAGGGTTCTTAATACGCCAAGCATGAATAATATCTGGCCGAACAATAGTTCTTGCCGCTCCAGTATCGATTATCATAGGGAAAGTACGACCAAAAATACTGCCTTCTACTAGCAAGGAGTCAGAGTCCTGGAGACGTGACAACGTAATTTCTTCTCGTGGGGCATGGTAGCAGGACGCAGCCGGCTTTTGCCCCGTCAAGCCGGCTGAACCTAGTTTTCCTGCGCAGCCTGGGAGTCGCGCTTTTGCTGATCTGCGACTGGGGCCCTACACTGTCTTTTTTTAGATGTCCTGTCTGTCCACAGTTCCAGCATTTGAGAAGGCGATCCCTTCGACTATCAGGTTGTTCCTCCTTTGTCCTAGTAGATGGACTGAATTTATCAATAATCTCCTTTAGCGTTTTTATTATGTCTCCATTTGCCATACTATCGCTGTTATCACTGATGGCCCGAACTTTAACATGCCTACCAGATGCCATTTTTGCTGCCTCGAATTCCAGTGCATGCGAAAGAGCGTCGTTCAACGTTTTAGGTCTGGCGAGTCGTAATGCCTGCTGGGTTTCGCAATCTCTTAGGCCATCGGTAAAAACTTGGATGGACAGCTGGTCTAAGAATTCGGATGGGGCTGTTGGATAAGCCAATCGAACCAGTCGGGTAACATCGGTCTCAAAATGCTGTAAATTCTCTCCGTTCTGTTGGTGACGATTTTTCAATTGTGCCTGGTAAACTTGCTGCAGGTGCTTATCCCCATATCTCATTTCCATATGCAGTTTTAGAATGTCGTAGTTATTCTGCTGCCCCGCAGGTACTCCTTGTAAGACGTCAAGAGCTTCCCCTCGTAGAGCAACTATTAGAGCAGTAGCCTTTTCACAATCAGACCACTCGTTTGCCGCAGCTGCTGCTTCAAACTGACGCAGATAGACATTCCAGGAGACCTTGCCGTCGAATTCGGGGGGTTTCGTTTTCTGAGTTCGGATAACAGGTCCTTCTGATTTGATTACGCCTTCCTTTGTTATCTTGTCTAATTTATGTCTAAGTTCTTCTCTAACCTGGTTTATTTCTTCGTCTGTTTCCTTTTTGTGTGCCAACAGTTTCTCTTCTACATGTGTTTCTACTTTATGAGACTGCTCCTCTAGTTTTTCTTCTAGTGTATTCTCCAACTTTTCTAACTTTGTCTGCATTTCCTTCGTCTGGTCCCTCATTTCCTGTTGTATTGTCTGTATCTGATCTTTCATTTTATACCCTTGCTCTTCTAATTTCTTTTCTAATTTCTCCTGCATCGTTTGAGACTGATCTTCTATTTTATGCCCTTGTTCTTCAAATTTTTCTTGCATCGCCTGTCCCTGTTCGTCTAATTTCTTTTGCATCGTCTTCGCTTGGTCTTCCATTTTATGTCCTTGTTCTTCTAATTTCTCTTGCATCATCCGTCCCTGTTCCTGCATCGTTTGCATCATTTCTAACAGCTTTGCTAGTTGTGCATCCATGTTGACTTGACTTCTAGTTACAGGCATTCACTCTATTTTGAAAGTTCTAGAATGTCCACGAATGTATTTCTAGATATCACTGTTGCCTTCCTTACAATGAAATGAGTGCAGTGATATGCCACAATTGGGTATTTGTCTCACTTCGGTATAAAGTTCTAGAATGTTCGAGATTGTTCTTCGCAAATAACACCGTTCACTTCCTTAAGTCACGACGAGTGCGGTGATATGTCACACTTGGGTCTTTGTCTCACTTCCGTATAAAGTTCTAGAATGTTCGAGAATGTACTTCGCAAATAGCACCGTTCACTTCCTTAAGTTACGACGAGTGCGGTGATATGTCACACTTGGGTCTTTGTCTCACTCGCGTACAAAGTTCTAGAATGTTCGAGAATGTCCTTCGCAAATAGCACCGTTCACTTCCTTAAGTTACGACGAGTGCGGTGATATGTCACACTTGGGTCTTTGTCTCACTCGCGTACAAAGTTCTAGAATGTTCGAGAATGTCCTTCGCAAATAGCACCGTTCAGTTCCTTAAGTCACGACGAGTGCGGTGATATGTCACACTTGGGTCTTTGTGTCACTCACGTACAAAGTTCTAGAATGTTCGAGAATGTCCTTCGCAAATAGCACCGTTCACTTCCTTAAGTTACGACGAGTGCGGTGATATGTCACACTTGGGTCTTTGTCTCACTCGCGTACAAAGTTCTAGAATGTTCGAGAATGTCCTTCGCAAATAGCACCGTTCACTTCCTTAAGTCACGACGAGTGCGGTGATATGTCACACTTGGGTCTTTGTGTCACTCACGTACAAAGTTCTAGAATGTTCGAGAATGTCCTTCGCAAATAGCACCGTTCACTTCCTTAAGTTACGACGAGTGCGGTGATATGTCACACTTGGGTCTTTGTCTCACTCGCGTACAAAGTTCTAGAATGTTCGAGAATGTCCTTCGCAAATAGCACCGTTCACTTCCTTAAGTCACGACGAGTGCGGTGATATGTCACACTTGGGTCTTTGTCTCACTCGCGTACAAAGTTCTAGAAAGTTCTTCCAACTTCCACTTAAACCCACTTACGCACAGGGTTCCAGAAAGTTCTTCAAACTTCCAGCTAAATCCCACTTTGTGGACAGGGTTCCAGAAAGCTCTTTAAAACTTCCAGTTAAATCCACTTCCGACACCAAATTGTCACGGATTTTCCAGTCCGAATTTTACTATTTCCAGGAAAACACAATCCGTTAATTAATTACTTCTTTATTAACTATACTCAGTACACTACTGAACACTAATTAAAACTCAGCTAAACACTTATTTAATTAATCGCTATCTAAATCACTTTTATATCTCCAACTAAACACTTCAATTTAACACTGTAATACAAAGCTTATACAAGACTAACTTAATCGGCCGTTTATTTTTCTTTTATAGACCCAACGAATATTCCAGGTATATTCTAGCATCTCTAGATCTATTTTCTAGCATCTCTCGAACGCTTCTCGTCGTTTCTCTAATTTTCTAGTCCCGTCTCGATCCACGGCTTTTTGTTTGTTTAACAGAAGCGTGTAGGGGCGATCGGGGCAATCTTAGCAATTCGCGGTACCAAAGTCGTTGATTTAGGTGTGAGTGGGGCAAATTCCGTGACAGTATCAAATAGGTTGTGGGTCATTAATTCCCACAAAATCAAAGGTGAGGTATGAAAAAGTTTATGATGCCTTCAGGAAATGGTTGAGTGAGAAGAAAGCGGAGATATCTGAAAAAACTTTGCTGGCTTATTTTGTTCAGAGAAATTTACGATTGAAGTCTACGGGAAGCTTATGAGCAGAGTACTATATGCTTAAAAGTACGATCAACTTAAATAATGGTGTCGATACATCGCAATTTAAGAAGTTAGTAGTATTTCTAAAGAAGAAAAATATTGGACATCATGCGAAAAAATCAAAGGTATTTACCAAAGAAGAGATGAACAAATTTCTGCTCCCCAGATGAAACCTATATTATGATGAAAGCAGTGATAATAATAGGAACCGCTGGTGCTCTTAGACGTGATGAACTTACGAAGACGACAGTTCAGGTTCAGTTGTCATTGTTATTGTGCCTGGTTCCAAAACACATATTAGTCGAATTTTCACAATCATTACAAGGCCAATGAAAAAGTCCCTTTTTGACGATTTTGCGAAAATACACATGCTTAAGACCTAAGGAGACTAACTCTCGTCGATTTTTTTACTCAGTTCGTCAGGGATAATATGTAAATCAACTTGTGGGTATAAATACATTTGGACAAATACCACAAAAAATTGCCGAATATTTACATGCATGCATACATGGACATGCTTTTAGAAGGACGTCGGCTACTTTGTTAGCAACTACTGGAGTTGATGTTATGGCACTCAAACGTCATGGGGGCTGGAGGTTTTAGTGATAGCATTAATGTGTTATTTGACTAACAGAAAATGTAATTTTAGGTCTTCTGGTGTCGCTGAAGGATATGTCTTTAACAAAGAAAATAGCGTTTGCTGATAAGATTTTACATACCAACAGCGGCAGTGACAATGAATTTTACTCCATTCCAGTGTTTAAAGACAGAACTACTGAAGTTTATTCTAATCCTAACATATCTAACTCAATAAGTAATACAGACAATTGAATTACTGTAAAAGCAATAGATAAAAACGAGGGAAAACTATTACGTTTAAGAATTGTACAAATTATACCTTTAATTTTTACAATAAATGAGCCCAGTATTTGTTGGTGAAAAGAATTATTGATTTTTACTTACCGCACTAATGCTGTTATGAACTCAAACAACACTATAATTTTTTTGATTTCTATGGAAACAAGCCACAGTATTGTATATTCAACTTACAGAATGTGTCAACAATGACAGTAAGTGCATATTTCAGAACGATTGTGCGAAAACATCTTTTAAGTTTAATATTTGACAAGAACTTAGTTAAAAATGTATTCCATAGCAATTATTACATGCAGAAGTTTGTTACCGGACAAATTTAAAGACCGTTACAATCAAGCCTTTGCAAATTTTATCAAATGGTTATACAACGAAAGATGTGCTCACAATAGCAGAAAAAGTATTATTGGTATTTTTCTTAGAAAAATCAAGAACATTGTCCTCTGCTATATTATGGTCAGAATACTCAATATTAAAATTGACTATTTCATTAAATAAGAACCAGGATATTTCGAAATTTGGCCGCTTGAAATCATACATAAAAAGAAAAAATGACGGATATCAACCTCTTAAATTTCAGGTATTTACAAAGGATGCTATCTCAAAGATTTTGTTAGAAGCTCCTGTTGATTTAAAAAAAAGTGGTAGCAATTTTTGAAGTAGCTGGGGCATGCCGAACTAACGAGCTATGTAATCTAACAGTGAAGGGAAATTGTGTCATGTTAGTGCAGATTCTTACTATAAAAAATAATGTGCAAAGAAGATTTGCAGTAACAGACAATTGGGTAACATTTGTTACTCATTAGATGCAACTCCGACCAAAAAAGGCTCAAGATGGACCTTTATATCAAAAATTCCGTACGATAGCTAAATTTTTTAAAATTTCATACCCAAATTAGTACACACTCGTTTCGAAGAACGTCTTCTACATTACTAGCAAATGGTCCAGGTGTGGACATTTTAGATGTCAAAAATCACAGGGGGTGAAATTCGTCAGAGGTAGCGGACGGATATAAAGCATATTCATTGATCTTAAAATAGAAGTTGGTAATAAAATAATGTCCGAAAAATCGATATCTATTCAGCAAAGCAAACATTCAGAAACATAATTTAATGATGATGTTGCGCAAATCGACAAACAAGACAACATTTCCAATGGCGTTGTTTTAGAATAGGATTTAAATCAACATTTATCGTTAAATCTTCCAGGGACATACAAAAATTGTAATTTTACATTTAATTTCCACTCTAAATAAACATTTAACATTAATAGTTTGACGTTTTTATTTTTTCGTCGCCCAGGGCACCCTAACATGTTTTACTTTCACATACATCTTTAAAATAAAAAATTATACTTACGTAGGGAGGAGAATGAGAAAATAGTTTGTTTATGTTACCACAGATAACATACTTAACAGTTAACACTTTCTTTCACGATTTTTAAAAGGTATTTGCGCAATTTTTAGTGTTGGCATCATGTTTTGCTTTTTCTTGATCTTGATCTTGATCTTTCTTCTAGCAAGGCAAGACCAAGACAACTTGAATTGCAATAGAAGCTACGACAAGAAATCTTGCAAATATAAGAAAGGGTAATATTTAAGTGAATGTTAGTTGAAAAACTAAATATTGCATTTCTATTGTACCACCACTGTTACCAAATTCGTAATAAGGTTCAATATTTCTCAATTGTATGGAAGAGTCTTTCAAGAATAATACAAGACAAGAAATTTACTGTCACAAGACAATACAAGACATGATCTTGCAAAATCGAGCAAGAACAAAACTTTAAATAAACTATTATCTTGTTTTGCAAGACATTTCCAAATTATGCAAGATTTCTGGTATCGCTCAACACTAGCAATTTTGCTAAGTAATGAGTCCATTTTGTAATACAGGGTGTTAAAAAAAGAGTGTAAAATATTTCAGGAGGTAATAGTATGAACCAAAATAAACAGAAAAGTCTTAATAAACATGGGTCTCCAAAGTAACGGTTGCGGAGATATGGACCACTATTCGTTTTTCAAACATTTTATTTTATTAGGAATAAACTGACAAAGGAAGCTTTTAAGAAACAAAAAACAAAGTTACAGAAGATGTTCAAAGTGCCCTCCGTGCCTTCCTACCCATCTATGTAGAAAAGTTTGGTGTAAATGCTCTCTAACGGCCATGGAAAAATGAGCTGGAGCACCATCATGCTGGAATCACATTTGTTGCCTCTGATTCAAAGGAATGTCTTCCAAAAACTCATACAGTGTGTTCTGCAGAAAGTTGAGGTAAGCAGCGCCTGTTAATCGGTTTGGTAAAACAACAGGACCTAGAAACCTGTCACCTACAATACCCATCCAAATGTTTAATGAAAAACGTGCCTGATTTCCAGATTCTATTAGAGTATGAGGATTTTCGTCGGCCGAAATATGCGTATTGTGAAAATTAAACACTCCGTTCCTTGTGAACCCGGCCTCAGCAGTAAAAAGAATGTTTGCAAGAAAACGAGGGTCTTCAGCATCATGACGTAGAAACCAGCGCCAAAAAACAAACGTGTTTGATGATCATTTATTGGATTTAAGACCTGTACTCGTTGCTCATGGTATGGATAAAGCAGTTGCTCGTGAAGGATTCTCCAAAGAAGAGGACCACTAATTCCTACCTCGGCTGATATTCTCCGCACACTTGTATCTGGATTCTGCTCTAACAGTGCTAAAATTTCTTCTTCTGCTCTAGGAGTGGATACCGACCTTGGTCTTCGGGATAAATGGCACTGTTTGCTCAAGGAACCGGTATGACGCAATATTTGGTGAATTCTTCCAAACATGCGTTGTGAAGGAATCTGGCGATTGGGTAAGCGTCAACATAAAGACGTCGCGCTTCGGTGGCGTTCCCATTAGCACGACCATACATGAATTGCATGTCTGTTAATTCTGCGTTAGAGTAACCAGCCATAGCGAAAGAAAACTTGTGCACTGAGAACATCTGTCAAATACGTACTGTTTATTTCACTAAACATCAACCAACTATTATAAGAAAATACACAACGTTTTTGCAAAATAAAAAAGGGGCTAAAAACATAAAACATTCCATATCTCTGCAACCGTTACTTTGCGGACCCATGTTTATTGAGACTTTTCAGCTTATTTTGGTTCATACTATTACCTCATTAAATATTTTACACTCTTTTTTCAACACCCGTATGTTGACATTGTTCTTGTGAATGGACAATGGATGAAAAACTAATACTGTCGTTTTCTCTAGTAAAAGTGTGAGGAGAAACCATAATGAGGACATGAATGAAGCTTGGGCTAGGTGTGTGGATCTACCTGGACTGGAAGATAATATATCGCCCAATAATAATATTAATGTTTTATTTGGATTCGTCATTAACGAGGTATGAAATGAACTGTTAGTTACTATGAACTGGCTAATTTCATAAAATTTTCAGTTCTCCATTGTGTTCTCACGTTCAAGTGACAGCGCAGACAGACAATACTTAATGATACGCCTTGGCATCTTCACGATGGACATAGCTCTTATGACCTATGGTCCCGCCTATCAAGTGTCTATTAACAGCATCTTGCTTACGGATAAGCTACATACGACACCTAGTGGTCAATACTTGGACCTTATCTTTAGCCCTCTACCTAACAATCAAGATGTTGTTACGGTATTATACAGAAAAGTAAGTAAAACGAAACGAAATTAAGGATTTGATATGCTTAATATCAAAACGCAATTATTTAATGATTTTCAGAGCTTCAGATACGTTTATTGGTTGTTGTAAATACAGTATGCGCCAAAAGTATGGAATAAATTCAATAAAAACGAAACAATTATTTTTTGGGAAAAATCCTCGAACAGGTCGATTTTTAATTTAAAAAACACATATTTTAGCGTAAAATGCGATTTTCAAATGTCATTTGTTTTCGAGTAATGACGTCATCGATTTTTATTTAATGGCAACACCATATTTTTTTCCTTGATTCTGAAAGATAGTTTAATTTTCTATCAGACAGTACTAAAATTTTGCCCTCTTACATAGGAAAGTTTTCTAGTAAATGACGATTGAATGTTAGAAAACGTAAATCAATTAAAATAAAGCAAAAACGTTATCAAGTTTAGTTTTTCGAATTCCATAGTTCTTTTATGGATTACGTAGGTGAAAATCTTTGCAAAGTGTCATTGTCACACCGACTTTCTAAAAAGTATTAGATTTACTCGAAAACTTTCCTATGTAAGAGGGCAAAATTTTAGGACTGTCTGATAGAGAATTAAACGATCTTTCAGAATCAAGGAAAAAAATATGGTGTTGCCATTTAAAAAAAAATCGATGACGTCTTTACTCGAAAACAAATGATATTTGAAAATCGCATTTTACGCTAAAATATGTATTTTTTAAATTAAAAATCGACCTGTTCAAGGATTTTTCCCCAAAAATAATGGTTTCGTTTTTATTGAATTTATTCCATAGTTTTGGCGCATACTGTATAATGCCATAGTCCAAGTAGAGAGATTTAGGAATTATAACACGTATCGATGGCAATCAGTTTTAAGCAAAAAAAGTAGTAATATTAATAGACAAATAGTTTTTGTATAAATATGATAATTACCACTATTTATTTACCACTGGCGTATAAAGAATTTTCAATTGTTACAAAATTCATGTCGGTATCTACCAATTTTATTTGCAATCCACTAATGCCTCTCATTTAAAATAAATAAAGATTCAAAATGAAAGAAAAAAATATCATCATCTTCATCTCTAAGAATATAGTACAGAGTGAGAATTATTTTTTTTAAATCACTACTAGTTTTACATAACTGCGATTTGGTTAGAAAACTATTACTATCAAAATACATCAACAAAGTACTTACATAATTAATCTTTATAATTTATATTAATATTGCAATTCTTTAAATCAGTGAAGTTGAGACTGGTAGCACTGCCGACTGGTATGGATACTTGCTCCGAAACGTTAGAAGCAATGTTTCTAACGATTACATTTTCAGTAGAAGACACTGGTACTTTATATTCAGATATTTGATTAATTCTGTTAGCTGTTACCACCTCAGATCCCCCATGTGTATGCAGTCCTTTCGCCCAATACATTATTTTGAAATTTCAATTTTATTCAATTGAGACTGTTCTATATAGCCTTCCGCAAAAGAATTAGAGCGCCATCCATCATGTCTTTTCAATACTGATATAGAGCGCGGAAAAATATTCCTACTATATAGGGGGAAAAGAATTGTGAATTCAATATAGTTGAAAAGACTTTATTTTGTATAATTAACATCAATTCTACAAAATAAAAAACAACTAAAAACAATAGGAATATCTATTATAAAAATAAGAAATCATAGAGGAACATCTGTACTAGAACTTTTGTATCTGAAATGAATTATAACATGTTCTTCTAAATTGGACATTGTAAAACTCTGTCTTCTGTCACTTAATAAATGTTTATATAAAGAGAAACTCCTCTCTACGTCTGTGGATGTTACAGGATAATATTGGAATAAAGGTGCTACGTCCTTGTATACTTCAGTAATATCGCCACTATCCAAAATTTGAACTATATCTTTTAGTTGTGATAAATCGGGATTTTTTTGTAGGACAGTTCTAAATTTTTGTGCAATTCCAAATCCTTATGTATGTTGCAAATTTTCTATTGAGGATTCTACATCTTCCAATATTTGTAGAGATCTACTGAGGGGCAAATTAGCGGTTTCAAGGTTGTTTATGGCGTCGTGTAAAACTGTAAAATTTTGTTTTAAAAACAGAAGATTTTCTTTGAGAGTAGGATTTTTTAGAACATCTTGGGCACTTCTAATATGAATTGAGTTATCGGGATCAAATTCTTGAATTACTTCTGAAAGTATATCTATATATGATGTATAATAAAATGCCGCTTCTAGCCAAGTGTTCCATCTGGTTATAACAGGCTCTGGAGGTAATGGTACTTGTGAATATTTTTTATGTAAAGATAATACTCTTGTTGGAGCTTTAAGAAACACATTTTTTTTACAGAAGATATCAATTAGTTTACTTCGGAAAAGAGCTTTCGTACTTCTTCTGTGACTCTATTAAGTCCATGGGCTACGCAAGTAATGTGATATAAATTGGGATAGACTTCTTTTAGACAATGGCCTGCTTTTACCATGTATGATGCCGTATCTGTTAGAAATACTAGAAATTTATTTTTGTTACTTTCATACTGTTCCCTCCAAAGAAATTTAAGAGAATTGTTCACAACATTTACAATATGGGCGTGATCTGTCAAGTTCTTTTGTGCACAATAAATAAGCCTGCGTACTTTCTCCATTTAAAATTCCCACAACAAAATTCACTATATAACGTCCACAAACATCCGTTGTTTCATCCACCGTCACCCATATATAATTGTTGTCAACCGCTTCCCGTATCTCCTTTACTACATTTTCATATACCATATCAAGGTAATTTTTTCTTAAGGATGATTCTGATGGAATTTCTTGATGAGTCCATTCTGCTAAAAACCGCCAAAGATTATAATCTTCTAATTTCCTTAATAGTATGTTGCTTGATACAAATGCCTTAGTCAATTCATACTTCCACTTATCTAAACTTGATGTTCCACTTCGAGCTACAGCAAGTTTGGTTTGAATATGTTTCTTAATATCATTTTTGCAGTTAGGGCGAAATTCTCTTTTACAGAACACGCACTTTACAAAGTCGTCACGAATTATAATAAAACTGTTAGGTTCACTTTCAATCCACGATTGCAATAAACTTTTTCGAGTGCTCCTCTCTTTGGGCATTTTGGCATCGGTACGTAGGTACTTCTCCGCATTTCAAACTATAAAACTGGGTTTCAGCTCAATCGGCAATTTGCTTATATATTACTCCAAACCGAATCCTCTAGAAACCTCGGAAAAATTCTGAATAATTCTAGATAAATGGAGATTTTGGTTTAATCGATATTTAATTCACCGATCGAATCACCGGTTAACAACAGTACATCTTTGTTTAACTCATAAAAAATGATAAGGAGAACGACAAACCGGTGGATCCACCGACGGTATTCGTCATCGGTAACGCCTACTGTGTGAGACGGAAGAGGGGCATGGCACAGGGTTGGTTCGCGGCGCGTGCCGTTATCCCCACCCCCACAGCCGTCTGTACCTCCGTGAGCAGTGGAGACTGAAGAGTGGAAGGTACCTACAATAAATTAAATACGCAGCCAGTGTCAGGCTGGCCGGGCGCTGCCGGCTGCCGCAATGATGCAGCGAGTCTAGCATTACGCACTAGCCAGTCGACCTTCAACCTTCGTTTGATGCGTGTAAACTGTAATAACTTTAAGTTTATTTTGACCCTCGTTGTGACTAATAAATAGTGACTGTAAAACGCGATTGTGATTTTAAATTATCTGTCTGCGTCTAACAAACCCGTTTAAAAAATAGGTAACAATACTAATCACAATTTACTTTATTGCGCGTGAATAAACATTACTAAATTCAAAAGTTCATTGGTATACTCATAGTAACATATTGTAACAAAAATGTACTGAAAATATATTACAACAGTCAAATCTGTCTGGTCACCCCTAAGTGCGGTCCTGTTAGCAGGAATACTTTCCGCGCTCTACGATAAATCAACATCTGCTTGTGCAACAACACTGTGTATTTTTGATGTCTATACGTTATAAGTCGTCGATGTGGTACATTTCTTCGTCTCAGTTGCATATATTTTCAAAATACGTCAATTGCATGAATAACACTACTTCCATTGACAACAGTAAATGTTCTTTGTTTATAAGTCTTACTATCTGGAACTGTGGCAACCAATACACTCCCTCTGTCTTCAATATCATCGAGAGATATAGCTACAAGTTCCCCAATTCCAGAAACTTTAGGAACTTCCATAATTAAGACTACCTTTAGCAGTAAATAATTGATTTCAGGGGTCGCATCTAAGACTTTTTCGTAAAATCACGTTACATTTTGATTTGTAACCCATTGGCTTATCCTTAAACCTTATCCTTAAATGTCTTTACCTGATGAAATCTACAGAAAGTAAAACTATATACCGAAACCATGAAAATATATTTCTCGTTCTTTTTCTATATAGATAAAATGTGAACCTACCTGTGCTTATGTCCACATTTTTTTAACATCCATCTTCTTAAGCTGTGAATAATAAGACCATAATGGGCCAAACTTTCGTTCAAGGGAAATCAGTTACAAAAGAAATTGTTCTATAGGAAGGTTCTACACAAGATTACTAGTATATAACAAATTTTCTTTTTCCGGGGAAATGTTTCGTTTTCCGGAAAACTCGAATTTTTCTTATATTATATTTTAACTGATAATTGCCTCAAAAATTTCTTTTTTAAATGTCTATATTACATACTGCTCTAGAAATACAAAATTAATAAAATTGCGACTTTGATTTGATGTAAAAATTTACTGAAAATTTCCATTTTCCTTCGACTTTAGAATAAGGGAAATCTGTTATAGAATTGATAATTAGATAATTTGATTTGACTACTAATTTGCGCTTTAATGATACATGATTTTATTTACGGAAATTTTTTTTAAGGAAAATCATTTACATATTCATGTTTTTTAGGGTTTTGTGAATAATCGACGGTTAATTAGTATTAGTATTACTGTTTTTTGAGCTTTGTGAATAAAGAATGTTATTCAAGTTATAAAAAGTAAGAGCATTTCTTTTAAATTGAGCGCGCCCGGTCGACGTCGATCAGACACGCTCCCTTCGCTTGCGTATATTAATTATATCCACATAGATGTTTGTTATATAAATATAAATGTTAAATAAAAATCATGTAACTTTGTAAGAATTATGTTTGTATTTAAAAGTTAAGGTATCTTTTATACAATTAATGAGTTCATCCATCGGATCTAGACTATTTTTCTTACAATGGCGTCTCCACAAGTACTCACAGAGTCGGTCTGCAAATTCGTCCGATGCAATACGTTGACCTTTTAAAAAAAATTTTGCAGCCGTCTACGACGACTCGATCCGTTGGGTATGAGTACCGTCTTCAGCAACGAATTTAACACTATGATTAACAGTCTAATGCCATATTCAGTGAATCTCTCATACGCTTTCCACATATCCGAATGGATAATAGACCCTTTCTCTACATGTTGTTCCAAGAGGAGAATTAACGTGCCTGCATCTGTTTTATTTTCGGGACAAATTACCATTCTTAGGTCTTCTGAGTTATCGGGAATCATTCCGAATACCCAGGGAGCTTCAGCTACACTTCCTCTTATATTTTCGTTTACCAAATTTTGATTTTTGTGTTCAGAAATATGTTTAGGATTCAAAACTAAAAATTGGTCATATTTTTCCGATTTTATACATTTTTTCCATACAGGTAATGAAAATGATGCATTTCCTCGGGAAAGAAAAATGTTTATAATTCACAGCAAAAAATATTTTTTATGCAACTGATTTCTCTTTTTCTAAAGTTCACAAAATTTCCTTTATAATGGAAATGACGCATTTCCGCGAGAAAATTTTAATGTTTCTGTGCTCAGAGAGGACTCTGAATGCTATTTGTTATTTTTTTTTCATAGCAGATTTCCCTTAAACGAAACTTGACCCCCATTCATAGTTTCATAGTTTTTGATTTTTCAGGTATATTCATGGTCATTATTATTTTGTCATTTACACCCCTTGCTTGCTTTTTGTTGCCATTCGCAGAAACTAATGTACTCTTTCTCATAAAGTAACTTGGACTTCTTCAGAAATACTTTTCATAAAGCCGCTTGTGCTTCTAATAATGCATCGTTAAGTGATAATATTGAATCTTGTTCCATTACTTCCAGACACTTTTACTTTCAAACAACTAAAGACAAAAATATTGAATGTTGACATAAATCACACCTGAACTAATAAACAATTAGTTATATTGTATCCAAGCAATATCTAAAACAATCTCACAGATCACTCAGTTAGCTAATTTGTTTTAAATTAGTTCGTGAGTATAAAATTATGTTAAATATCAGTAATCTATCGCAGTTGGATAAAATATTGTATACGCTACGTGAGTTACATTAATTTTTTTACTAGAAGAAATTAGCAACTTTATTTTCGTAAATAATAGTTATTTATGATCTTGAGTGTTAAAAGTGCATTTTTAAGGCACGCATGTAAAAGTCATCAGTGCCTTAAAAAACTTTTAACACAAATATCATACAATATTTTTTCTACAAACAAATATTCTTTCTAAAAACAAATAATTAACCCGGGTAGAAATAAGTTAAGTTTTAAAGAGCATCGTAGTAATTTTCGAAGTGGGTACTTGCCAATGATATATAGTAACCATGGTGCCAGTTTGAAAGCTTTGGATTTGGCCAATCTTGAGGAGAAATCGAAGGTTTGGAAATCTTCATCTCTATGGTCTAATTATTCTATAATTAAAGCGATGTTACAAATAAGCGACGTAGATATCAGCAAGGATTTTAAGCTCATTGCGTTTCTGAAGCGTCAAGAAGAAGGTTATCAACCCAAAAAATCAAAGATCTTGACCAGAGACCAAATTGAACAGTTTTTGAAGTGCGCACCGGATGACGAATATTTTATGATGAAAGTAGCTATTATTTTGGAAATATATGCTGTAGAGAGGAACTTTGCTAGTTGACTCTCGACAACTTGGAAATTATGGGCACTTCCAGTTCAATATTGGTTAAGATATCAGATACCAAAACAAAGGTTCCACGAAATTTTACTATCGTTGAAAAATTTTATTTGGATTTTTACCGGAGATACCCGACTCTTCGTCAGGCAAATGTGGGACATTGGACGTTTTTCCTAAAGGGTGTGAAAGGCAAGTGTACGAAAAATCCTGCGGGAATAAATACGTTTGGAAAATTTCCTGCTGATATTGCTAAATTTCTTCCAAATTCTAACTTCTATACTGCGCATTGTTTTTGGCGTTTGTCAGCACGCTTACTAGCGGATAGTGAAGCAAATTTAACAACAATTAAGCGGCATGGGGGATGGAAATCTTCAAGAGTCGCTGAGGGACACATCGAAGATTCGTTGGAAACTAAAAATTCGATTGCCCGAAAACTGCTTTCAATGCCATCAAATTTACTGTCACAATTTGACATTTACTTTAAGGCACTAGTGTTAAAAATTGCATTTTTAACATGTTTGTAGAAAATAGCTATTTATGATATACGTGTTAAAAGTAAGATTTTATTGTGTGAGTGAAGATGATTAAAAAACGAACGTAGCGAGTTTTTTAACTTCACGAACAAAATGAAATCACTTTTAACACGTATATCATACACTATTTTCTCTGCAAAACAATCGGAAGAACTTTAAACTCAATAAAAATAAGAAATAAAAAAATACCACACAGATCGCAATGTTTATGAATCAAAATTTTCGTAGCAACCCGTGCTGTTGTTAGTTACGGAAAAAACTCAAAAATATTGACAGCATTTTCTAGTGATATTATAAGTATAATGAATAATCTCGATAATGAGCGTAACGAATACATCCCTGCTAAAATCGAAGAAGCCGCCAGTCGAGCAACATTGGAATTATTGCCGGCGAAATCAAAGGAACAGTACGAAATCGCTTATAGATGCTTTTCGGAATGGTGCAACATTAAAAAGGTCCCTGGGAAATGTAACGAAAGTGTTTTACTGGCATATTTTGAGGAAAAAGCCAAGATATGGAAATCGTCAACGCTGTGATCAAATTATTCTATGATCAAAACTATGTTAAAAATAAAGCAAGATCAAGATATAAGCAAACATTATAAACTTATTGCTTTTTTTAAAACGGAAGGGTGAAGGATATCAAGCAAAAAAGTCAAAAGTTTTGACGAAGACGCATATCGACAAATTTCTCACAGAAGCAGAAGACGAAAAGTATCTGATGATGAAAGTCGCAGCAATAATGAGTGTCTTCGGGGCGTGTCGCCGGGAGCAATTGTGTCAGATGACCATCGACAATATCGAATATTTGGGCAATTCGGTTGTTGTGCCTCGGACTTTCAGTGTTGTTGGTGAATTCTATTTAAACTTTTTTAGAAAGTATATGGCACTCCGGCCACCCAATGCTGACCATAGACGACTTTTTCTTAAATATATGAAGAACAAATGTGTGAAGAGTTCAGTCGGAATTAACATGTTTGGTAAAATGCCTGCCGACATTGCAGAGTTCTTGAATCTACCAAATCCTCAACTCTACACCGGACACTGTTTTCGTCGTTCATCGGCGACATTGTTAGCAGATTCTGGTGCAAATCTTACTACCATCAGGACACATGGAGGATGGAAATCTTCGACGGTAGCTGAAGGCTACATTGAAAATTCACTGGAATAGAAGAAGGAAATTGCGTGCCAAATACTTCCTACTGCTGCAACTACTAGCAAGACCACCAGTACGACCAGTAGTATTTCTACAGAAAATAGATGTGTCACACATGTTGACAGTAAAACCAACTTAAGTATGATGACTCCGCAGGGAATTACAATTTCAAATTGTTCTAATTTTACTATAAATGTTAATAGTAATAACTAGTTAAAATGTTGGTTTGTACTTATTTAAAATAAAAAATTGTTCATGTGTTTGTTAAAACGTTTTATTAATTTTCAAAATAAAATTTAAATAAACTTTGATTTACTTTTAACAATAGTGTTAAAAGTACTAGTGTTAAAAGTAACTTACTTTTAACACGCGTGTCAAAAAATTGACATTTTTAACATCAAAAATGACAATTAAAAAGCCCACTTTTAACAGTTTTGTAGAAAAAAGTATTTAATATGTCACACAGTTATTACTGATAACAATTATCAGTGTCCTTTTATTTTCTAGGTAAGTGCAAGTTGTCCCGACTTTTGGTCACAC
This sequence comes from Monochamus alternatus, assembly GCA_037114965.1. Classification (NCBI taxonomy): domain Eukaryota; kingdom Metazoa; phylum Arthropoda; class Insecta; order Coleoptera; family Cerambycidae; genus Monochamus; species Monochamus alternatus. The sequence goes on from CM073435.1 coordinate 39,321,288, forward strand.
TTCCATGGAGTCGAGACATCGCTGGTGGCTAATTTTGGAACGATATATGTTTTACTACATCAAGAAGCCATACACACTATACTTAAATATTCCAAATACCTGAGTAATAAGTAAATAGTAATTATGATAATAGCTTTCTACTGTAATAATAACCACACACACATTTAATTTTTTTGAATCAATGTAGATGTTCCAAATTTATAGTTGAGTATTTCTAGTTGTTCCTGTAAAGCAGGATGTCTATACCATTTCAGTATTTAGATCTCATCAGTTTAATATTTTATAATGGAATAAATACTTAGCAAGACATTTGTAAAATATCACAGTAATAAATGTCATAATAACGTTAAGACTGTTGAACATCAATATCGTGGGCTTAGTGTAAAAACTCAATAGGTCAAAATAGATTAGTTCCAGCAAGACATGGTTAAAGTTTTTTAACCCTTTGCTAGTAATATCCGACTCCCAGGCGGCTGACTAAATTTACCTTCATGCCGAATTTACCCGAATTATTTTACGAACTTGTCCAGTCAGGAATGTTCTAGTCTAGGCGTAGTGTATCAGCAGCAAGCATAGCGAGTGGTCGTGTCAACGAATATCTAATATTGCACGTCTGTGAGGCGGGTGTTACTAGCAATAGTGTATTTATACCCGTCTGTCAGTCGGCTGTTACTGAAAACCGTATATATTTTGATTCCATCTCAAAATTATATGTTACTAAGTACGCTCATTGAAAATATAAAAACAGGTATAATATACATAAGCACATAATAACTTCATAAAATTAACTAGTTCACATTATAGGTCGCAAAAATGGCGGGGCCTTTCTCGAATAGAACGCGTAAAATTATGTCTCTTGTGCCTCCACCGTATGAAGATAACGCTAGTGACGCAGAATATTTTTCTGATGAGTCTGTCATAGAAGAAGCTGACCATGTAGAATTTAATCAAAATTCTGATTTTTCCGATATTGATGATGACAACTTACTGAATGATGAAACAGCGCAGTATGAAATACATAATATAGACCACAGTGTGAACGAAGAAGAAAATCAGTCAGAAACTCAACAAATCGGTCAAAATGAACAGCCACAGGTGACGAGAGAAAGTGAAGAATGTCTTGAAGTTGAAAGTGTAGGGGAGAGTGATACAGATGACGACAATTTGCCTTTACATTATTATGGAAAGGATCGATGTTTCAAGTGGAATAGTTTCGAACCTACACATGTTAGAAAAACTTTAAGTCACAACCTCATTAGAAACAAAATACCTGCTTTGCAAGGAAGAGCAAAGAATCTAGCAAGAAACTGTACATCGGAAGATGTATGGAGGTTGCTATTTGATGAAGTAATTATATCCGAAATAGTCATACATACCAATCATAAATTACAAGCTATGCGACTGAAGCTGAAAGAAAATCAATCACCAAATTATAAAGACACGGATTATGTGGAAGTAGAGGACCTCATAGGTCTGCTAATGTTATGTTCTATATTCAAGTCCGGAAAAGAGGATTTATCTTCGCTTTTTTCAACTGGTCCTGCTGGAGGTCCAATATTTAGAGGAATAATGTCTCTGAAGCGTTGTCAAACACTCTTATTGGCTCTACGCTTTGATGATGCTAGTACTAGGCAAGTCAGAAAAGAAAACAATTCTGCTGCTGCCATATCATTTATTTTTGATACATTTATTTCTAATTGCCAAAATAACTATGCTATCGGTACTGATGCTTCTATAGATGAGATGTTATTGGCGTTTAGGGGCAGATGTCCTTTCAGGATGTATATGCCTAATAAGCCCGCTAAATATGGCATAAAAATAATGTGTCTCACCGATGCTAAAAATTCATACCTTTGTAACGCATACATATATAGTGGAAGAGACAGCGATGAAAAACAATTTGGTAAACCCACCCAAGCTGTTCTCCGACTAGTAAAACCTATTGTCAATTCAAATAGGAATATCACTGCAGACAACTGGTTTTCTTCACTGGAAGTTCTGAAAGAGCTGAAAAAAAGAGGTCTTACTTATGTTGGGACTCTAAAAAAGAACAAGCGTGAGATACCACCACAATTTTTGATCCACAAGAAAAGGGCTGTCGGTTCCACAATGTATGCATTTACAAATGATTTCACATTGTTGTCATGCATTCCTAAAAGATCTAAAGTAGTTTTGCTAGTATCATCTATGCACCACTCCAAATCTACAGATATAATAAATAATAAGCCAGAGATAATTAGTTTTTACAATTCCACAAAATCCGGTGTGGATACTCTTGATCAGAAGATTGCAAATTATTCTCCAAACCGAAGAACAAGAAGATGGCCTCTAGCTATCTTTTATAATATGATAGCAGTAAGTTGTGCAAACTCACGGGTTATTTATAATAGTGTTCATGGAAAGCAAAATGAAGACAACTACAATTATATATACAATTTAGCTATGAGTCTAATTCGAACACATATCGAGAAGAGACTGAACATTCCCAATCTTCCTTCAGATTTGAAAAATATAATTTTACACATAATAAACCCCCAAAACCAAACCCAAACAGAACATGATGGCGGGCATTCCGGCATTCGTACCGACAAATTAGAAAAACGAAGGACATGTAAATATTGTCCTCCTAAAAAGAAGAGAATGACTGCCTATAAATGCCTAGTATGCAGTACTCCAACGTGTTTGGAATGCTCAAAAAAAGTGTGCAATGCATGCTGCAAAGATTTGTAAAACAACTTACATTTTTTGTATTTTTGTATTGGTTAAAATCATATTCATATTGTCAACCATATTATACTGGATCGTTATAATAGATTAGTGCTCATATAGCAACTTAGCTTTATTTATTATATCAAAACTTTATTTTTTAAATAAAAAAACACTTTTACTGTATTATTGCAAACTTAGAGTTATTATAAATATTAACATTTACAAAAAGGAAGCATTTTCCGACTAAGAGACGGATATTACCTATAATGTTGAAAATAACATGTTACTGTCTAAGGGTTAATATACAACTTCGACATAGAGACAAAAATTCAAATTATTTTTATGCCATTTTTTATTACAATTGATAAGTCACATATCTGAGACAATAATTAAATAGAATAGAAGCTATAAATTATTGCATTATTCAGAATAAACATAATTTTATAGAAAAATGTGAGTTTTGGCACTAAGCCCACGATACAATGTAGGAAACCAGAAGATAACAAAAAATTTAAAATGTGTGCTCTTTATCTAGTTCATTCAATTCAGAACATAGCAAATTTATTTTATCGAACATTTAAAAATATATATTTGATTTTGTAGGATAAGAAGTCAAATTTCCCCATTTTTGAAAACGCATTTGTTAAACATAGTAAATAAAGTAAAGGACATTCTCCACAAGAAAAGTGATGCCCCTGTACCGCCTGGTTCTGTGAAATTTTCACATTCCGCAAGACTAGCCGATATAAATGTGACCGTTTGCGATTCTGACTTTGATATAGTAAACATTCAACTTTCTGGATTGGAAATGGACTTTTTGTTCAGAGCTAATGAAAGATTTGTTTTTAGGGCATTTCTTAGTAATATAAATGTAGATCATTTGTCTGATGTTACATTATACAACAAGGTAAGGAACATATTTTTGTATAATTGTACTTGTAATATCTCTAAAGTCAACATTTAAAGAGATAAACTAAAAATACTCAAATGCTTAACTTTTTTAAATCAAATATCACAACGTGTACGCAAATAGGACAGAAACATACGAGGATCGTTTAATACAAGAAAATATTCAACAAAAAAAGGAGGATTTTGAAACTCAAAATTTATTCAATAATTACTAACTATAATAATTTTTCTACCGGGCAAAGTTCCAAAATAATTCATTATGGCAAAAATTACAATTTGGGCTTATTGTTATTATATAAGTTGCTAGAAATAAACATATTTCAGGTTATGTACACAGATGAAGATAAGGTTTTCGACATCAAATATGTCAGGAATGCCACACATCTAAGCTACAATAATGACATATCGCCGAATATGGACGAAACGTTCGTTGACGGTAGTTTCAAGTTTCATCTAGGACGAATTCACTGCACCTTTTTATATAAGCTAGTAGTGCAGCTTCAGGTAAGTAATTTTATTCGAATTAAAGTAGTAAAATATAAACATCGCACAAAATTTCAAATCAGTTAGGACAGTGACCTAGGTAACTGGTCGCTGCTAGTAACATAATTAAAGTGCAGGTCGCTAGCCTTAGCTGGAATTCTTTGCATTATCCTTGTTGTTCTCGGGCTAGGCTCTGTGGATATTCCGAGAGTCCCGGGGGTACTGTTAGCAAGTCTGCCCCACAGAGTATAGCCCAAGAACAATAAGGGCGGGTCATTCAGTCAACGTTACGTACATGTGCACTTTAATTCTAATACTGGCAACGACGAAAGTTACCTAGGTCACGACATAACAATTTGAAATCACTATACATTAAATACCTTTCTTCATTTTAAATATTGTCTTTAAGTTATCAAATTACTATAAGAAAAAAAGAAAAATTGTCATTGACTAATTTTAAATAAAAAATTACTGATTATTAGACAATTTGACTGAAATTATACAGTATGATACTTTGAATGAGGGTTATATTGATAAGAAGGTTATTTACGGCCTTTAGAAATACATATCACAAGTTTGTTTTCTAGAAATAATAGTTGCAGGTATTATGAGAAACGCACATTGTTACCATTAAAAAACTGTCTCCTGTACCTCAAGGATAAAAAGACCTAAAATAACTGTTTATAATAAAAATCATTTTTAGCGTTTTATAGTAAATCTAGAAGCTTTGCCCGTATTAGAAAAACTGATATCGAAACTTCACCAAAAATTATCGTCTGCAACTGAAACGCTAAAGAACAACACGAAAATCACTTTGGCAATAAACGTATCTGGACCAGTTTTCTTGATACCCCAAAAATCTTCTTCTCCAAATGTAATGGTAATAGATACAGGTATATTTAAAGGATGGTTTATACAGGGTGGGCCAATAGTGTGTGGACGGAATATTGTGGTTACACTGATATATATTTTTAAAATCTGCTGATGTTGAGGAGTGGGGGGTAATAAGAGCTACAAACTAAAAACATTTTTTCTGGAATTCCTAGACATATACAGGGTGATTCATATTAAAGTTACATTTTTTTAAACGGAACCCCCTGTATATTATTGCATATTTGGATTCCTCGGTTAATCCTAGTGTGACTTCATGTACCATAGTTGGTGCCTAAAACGTACCGTTTGAACGTTATTCGTTGTTTTCTCAAAAAGTTGGTGTCTAGGAACAGTTGAATATCAGAGGTGGACGGCAACATAGGAGGCTGTGATTGGGGGAAATTATTGACCACCCTCCGTACTACCAAGAGCTAGAAAGTCAATTATGAACTGTGTTTGTTAAGGCTGATACCGTCGCTCTAATTTTGAAAACTTCAATCATAAATAACTTGATTTTTTTTAAATGGAACCTACATATTTTTTTCACGTCATTAGATAACACATTTCATTACCTTCCACCCGATATAAAGTTATCTGTATTTATCTCTAATACTTTTCTTACACAATTACTTTTTACTATGATGGATTTATGCAAACGAATTAATTTAAACTAAATTGAAAAATAAATAAATAAATATGATGGCAGTATTTATTCATACGAATTAATAATTAAAGTGCAAAAAGGAAAAAGTATATTGAATAACCAACGACAAATATGAAAATATGAGCGACGATATCAGCCATAACAAACAGAGTTCATAATTCACTTTCTAGCTAGTGGTGGTATGGAGGGTGGTCAATAATTTCCCCCAATCACAGCCTCCTATGTTGCCGTCCACCTCTGATAGCTGTTTCTAGACATCAACTTTTTGACAAAATATCGAGTAACGTCCAAACGGTACGTTTTAGGCACCAAGTATGGTATATGAAGTCTTACTAGATATGACCAAGGAAGCCAAATCTGCAATAATATACAGAGGGTTCCATTTAAAAAAATACAACTTTAATATGAATCACCCTGTATATGTCTAGGAATTCCAGAAAAAATAATTTTAGTTTGTAGCTCTTACTACCCCCCACCCTCCACCAACAGCAGATTTTAAAAATATATATCAGTATAACCCCAATCTTCCGTCCACACACTATTGGCCCACCCTGTATGTAAAGAGTCTCAGGGTAGAATTATTACAGGTGAACTTCGCGTGGAAAATTTCTTCAAGGACTACACCAATGAGATAACTGAGAATATTTTAGTGAAACTGAATGGAGTAACTGTTACAAGAGGTGTGATAACACTGACGGCAACTTTAGAAATGCAGGTAAAAATATATCAACGAAATAGCATGCCAATTTAAATCAGTGATAGTCATTAGATTCTCAGTCTTTTTATATTCACAAGAAATTGTAACTTTACTAATATACCAACAAATTTACTATTTTCAGGAAACCCTGATAGAACCAATAAGCTTAAACATGGATATCAAAAGATACACTAACGCCAAAACTTCTCAAAACTCCTGGGACATTGACAGCATTATAGACAGCATCCAAATCACTTTGGGACAGAGAGATTTGACAACGATTATGTCCATATATACCGACAACATAGGCGAAGGAAAGATTTTAGATCTATTTCCTAATCAAATAAAATCGCCTACAGATTTAGTAGAAGCTGACGAAACTGTCAGAACATTAGAAGCATTTTTTTGCGAACCAAAGCAAAAAAATGTCGTCGCCAAGTGTACGATAGAAGAAGTGCAGCTGATGCTGTTCTTCGATTCCTTAGAACTCTTAAGTTCACCCATTAGGGATTTAAATCACGGCTTGTGCAAACTGGAAATTTTGGAAATAGATACTTCATTTGTTGTCTACAATGATAAGAGTTTGGATGGGAAACTGTCCATCGATACAATATCCATAGAGGAAATTGGACCAGATGCAAATGCGTTTGACAAAGTGTAAGTTAAGAGTTAAGATGTCCAGAAACTAACGTTGTTTACTAGTCATAAGTAGGTGGTAATTGATATATAGTAGTAACTGTTTGGTCCAAATTATTCTTTTATTCTATTAGGTTTTGGCCACATTACCCTAAATTCAATTTTCTCCACGTTTTGTCTAATAGGAATAACATAATCTGAAAATACAGGGTGACTTTAAATAAAGTAGTAAAATGAGACCACATATTCCTTAGGTGAAAATAAACCGATTTAACCTGACATACCTATATCCCAAGTCGCTTAATAAAACAGATACAGGGTGTCAAAGTTAAAATTTTACTTTCGATATTTGTAGATAACTTCTTAAAAAATCCAAATATTTACTTAAAATTTGTAAACCAGAGGTTTGTGCGGGTGAGAAATTCAAATTTGTTTCTAATTTTGACGTCACTAGTAGAGGGCGCCACCTATGGCACATCATGTTTTTTTTAAATGACAGAACTTTTTTGCAGCTTAGTGTATCCATCTGACTATAGAAATAATTGATTCTCCTACCTGTTTTATTTGAAAAAGGTATACCTTGTTAAAGTCGTTAGGAGTAACCATTTTTGAAATAATCCTATTTGAAATGCTCAGTGCACCGAGTAAAAACTATTTTGGTTTGAGGTAAAGTGCCTTTTCTGCTGATGATACAGCAAAATATTACTTGAAAATTCTTCAGAATGGTAAATTATGAAGACGTGAAAAATTTCAAGAAGATCGGCGAGGTTTGATGAAACCATTTTTCAACAAAGCAGACCGATCTTTTTGAAATTTTGCACATCTCCATAATTTAGCGTTCTGAACAACTTTTTCAAGTAACATTTTGCTATATTTTCAGTAAAAAAGTCAATTTACCTGAAACGATAACAGTTTCCAATCGGTGCACTGAATAATTTAAATAGGATTATTTCGAAAACTGTTGCTCCTAACGACTTCAACAAGGTATACCATTTTCAGATATAACAGGTAGGAGAATCGATTGTTTCAATAGTCAGATGGATACACTAAGCTGCAAAAAAGTTCTACAGTTTAAAAGAAACATGATGTGCCATAGGTGGCGCCCTCTATTCGTGACGTCAAAATTAGAAACAAATTTGAATTTCTCACCCGCAAAAACCCCTGGTTTACAAATTTTAAGTAAATATTTGAATTTTTTAAGAAGTTATCTACAAATATCGAAAATAAAATTTTAACTTTGACACCCTGTATCTTTTTTATTACGCGACTTAGAATATAGGTATGTTAGGTTTAATCGGTTTATTTTCACCTAAGGAATATGTGGTCTCATTTTTGCTGCTTTATTTAAAATCACCCTGTATATGTACAATTTTCTTTGCAGCATACTACAATCTCCTGTCGATGACAACAAAAACAACAACTGCAACATAACAGTGAACAAACCTCCAATAGTAGATGTCACATTCCACCAAAATAAAACCGGCGACAAATCTGCTGACGTAATAATAGGCAGACTAAGTCTTAGCCTTTCCATCCCATTTTGCGAGAAACTAGCTTTGTTCATAATAGAGTGCCTTCCTAAAGAAAATCTAGAAGTCGGTATCATCAATCCAGGCTACGAAGCCGAGGTGTGCCACAACCTTACCCAAAAATTATTCTCCACTAGCATAACTCTGTCCGTGCGTATTAATAGACCAGAGTTAATGTTCCTTGTGGAAACCACTTCCAATAAAAAAAGATACTTCATTACCAAAAGCGAAATCCTTATAGATTATTCCATGCACGCAAACCGACTGAATTTAGTGATGTCACTCTCTGGTCTGCATAGTCTCTTCTACGATCTTGGAGAATATTCCGAGCAACCATACATTATACTGAAGCAATGTGACGTTGAACTTTGTAAAAGTGCTTCGGAAGAGTCTGGAGAAAAAATAACCATGGCTATATCAGCGATTTATATAAAATTATGCAGTGAGGTTGTGCATTCCATCAACGACATTCTAAATGACATAGTCGAGCATTTCAAAGTACCTGAAGCGGAGAATTTGAAAAAGGAACAACGAAAGAATTCGAAATCTTTAGAGATGGAAGATCTCTGGGAACCGAAGAAGTTAAATGAATATATAGAAGTATGTGAAAGCCTGGAAGATGCCAAAACAGACAATACTATTGCAATTCATGAGATACTTCTTATTCCCAAATTCGACGTTGTGGTCATTTTCGAGTTGGAACAAACACAGGTGCTTCTAATGAAATCAACAATAGAACTGACGTTATACGACTGGTCATCGCTTCTGAACTGCACATGTGAACTTACCTTCCAAGCGAATTACTTCAACGAAAACGTACAGAGCTGGGAGCCTCTCATAGAACCCATAGTGATAGACGAAAAGGAATACAAACCCTGGGAAGTTATAATAAAAATATTCCAAGATAAATCGTTACCAATGTTGGATACAGCCGAGCATAAGACTAAAGTTGAGGCTAATAAGAGAAAGAAAGTTAGCAGGTCTGTTACCACAACGGAGGATGAGGATTCAGGGGAAGATATGATGTATTTAGAGCCCATTAATTCTATCAATAACGGCAACAACAGGAGGGTAAAAACTAGTCTCTCCACGTTCTTAGATGATTCAGATTCGGAAAACGAGGACGGAACTATGGAAAAACTAGCAGCTGCTATTTCAGATTTATTCACAGGTAAGAAAATGTATTTATTTCTTTATCCAACAGCCATTATTCGCATGCATACATACACATAAAGGGAAGAATAACACAAGCGACTTATATCATAACAAAACTCAACCGCCAAAAATCTAGAGACTGACTCATGTTATAAACCCGCTCACAATTTATAGCATTCGGCACACAAAAAGATATATGCAGCCCGTATATTGTTCCTATAAAATCATGTACTGCATATATCCGAGAGCATATCCGATTACACAGCTTCTTATGCAACAAATACGCCTGCGCCAGATCGAAAAAGTTAGCGCCTTCTATTGGTTGTGGCGAATTGATGACGGGCGAGTAAAATTTCGGGTATATCTTTCCGCTAATTTAATAATTAATGTAATTAATTTATTATTAAGAATGGGGAATAATTCAAGCCCTACAGCGATTCTCAAAATCGTAAACGCCCTAATTTAATAAGTGTGGAGTGTCGGATGACGATATGTATGAAGGGTTTAGAGCGCGAGGTCAAAATATGAGTGTAAGTGATGTTAAAATATGTAGTTCATTAACAAGAATGTACCTGAGTAGCATATATGTATAGTGCAAAATAGAGTGGTAAACAAGTACAGCTGAGAAACGGAAAATAGTGGAAACTCACGGAAGGAAGATCGTATTTTAAAAATGAGTTTTCGTCTCCCAGATCGTAGTTGTGGAATACTTTCTGAGTGATGGTTCCCTGCCAATTCTTGTTCTGCATAGCGGTTGTAGAATTTCAATGTTCCCCTTGTTTGGACGAAAATTTATGTGACAGACGCAATAATCATTGATCGATGGATGTTAATTAAGTAACATCGTATAAAAGATCATTTCATGGATTGAATAATGCATAGGTAATAAATAATGAAAGGTTGGAATCTGGATTGAAGAATATATTAAATTTTGACGAAATATGAATACATGAAGGTCATACGGAAGAAGGTACGATATGATATAATAAGTGTTAATGTATCATCGTTAGAGTGACAGTGCTAGTAACTAGTAGTGAATAGTGTATATATAGTGCTATGTATTCTAAAGCCTTTTATCCTTATGGATACGAAATTCGCGATTTATTTAATACTGGGAAAATCTATAACGAATTTAGTCAACTATAACATTTTCTATTATTTTCATCATGAAACTATCATCGTAGATTGTCAGAAGCTCAAGACAAACTATTGTTTTGCAAAAATCCGTGAATTTCGTGTCCATGAAAACAAGGCTTAAATGTGATATCCGCAAAATGCGCATCAGGTAGGTGTAACCCAACAAACAATTAAAGTTAAAATTACGTTAACTTGACCTCTGAATTGGTCAAAAACTTTTCATGACCAATTCCGTATAAGGAAAGTTTACCTATATTCGTTGGCCTTTTTCCTTATGTGGGGAAAAAAACTAAAGTAATATGGAAGTTAATAATTGGTCGACAAGAATTTTATTCCAATAAGATAATTGGACCTAAAAGAAATACGGACCAATTTTATGTTAAAATTTCAAAATATAAAAGACATTATTACCAAAATATACCCTAATTATGCCCTTTATATGACATACTTTTGCCAGAGAGAGACAACGTTATTTGTTTGATTTTATGCATTGTAATAGCGAACAGGGATAGGAAGAAAACGAAAGACTATAAGTCAGGCTACTAAACTACAAGTACAGTAGGAGTTAGTATATTTATAGATATTTAGATTTTAATATAATAAAGTCTGTATTTTTGGTTTCCATTCATCAAATTGTACAACCCAGGAAATTTTTTCGTATAATGTCATGACCAAACTTTCATAAAAATAAAGCGCCTTATAAATATACATTTTTACTATTGCTTTTTAATAATATTTCTATACTGAAAAATAACCTAAAATAAAAACTGAATGTATTTCGTAATAAAATGTGTTTAATAATCTTTCGTAATAAATGTATTAACTAATATTATATGTATTAACATAATTTTAATAAGTAATCAATTAGAAATAATGAACAAAACATTCAGTGTTTATTACAACATGGCCGCTCAAATAAAATCAACTTTGAAGTCAATTTGTCTGTAAGTTTTAACCTATAGGGCAGATTGCCTATGCCAATGTTGACGTCACAGGAAAATATTAACTTTGTGGTTGAGATTTCCTCCAAATGAAGATATTTTATGGTAATTTATTACCAATGAAATTATTACCAGGTACCTACATATAAAATTCGACTCTTGGATTTATTTGTGATTGAAAATTCAAATTAAAGCCAATAATATTATATATGCGTAATAACAAAAAGAAAATAAATATTTTCGAACGGAATTCAATTCGAAGTTCAATTCACGTGCACTACTGAATTCATCTGACACGATAACAGTCATAAGAATACTTATATATGAAGTGTTTATTGATATATTATCATTAGATTGATTTATATAATATGCAGTGTTGGCTTAAATTCGTTTTTTACAATTCTGTAATATTGTGTAGCGCTTGGTTTTCACTGCAGATCGCCAACAAAACAATTTCTACGCGCTATTACATGAAGATCTGTCGGAATACATATAACAAGAAGCTTGTTTCCTAAAAAAACCTTTATAAGACACTTACGTCGAAGTATTATTAACAAGTAAATTTGTACCATAATATAGAACAATATTTATATTAGATTAATTGAAATGGTTAAATATTCTTTAGAAATTATCAACAAAGTTGAAAATAGGTTGATATTGTAATAAAAATGGAACTGAATTGAAGGATTTAATAGGGCAAAATAACTAGTTATTACCTTATTTTTAACTACTAGTTGAAGATAAAATAAGTTATACAATTTCGTAATAAATATGTAAATATTTACCAATTGTAATAATTTAAAAAATCCTTGGATATTGAAGACAGATTTCAAGGCGAAATTAAGTAAATTATAACTTCGTCTTACACGTTATTGGAATGTTAGCATTTGAAAACATAAAATAGGTAAACAATATGTAATTTCGAACTGTATAAATTGACATATATTTCATTTTACTTAGAAGTCATTATATTACTCTTAATTAATACATTTTTGACTAAAATGTTGGTATTATAAGATTTTGTAACATTGAAGACTATTTTTATGGAGGAAAGTAGTAAATCTTGATCAATTTAGAATTATTTTTCTTGTGTAGTAGTCTCTTAGGCTTAAATGTTAGTTGGGAAGTGGGTGGTGGTGGGCTAGCGCGATCCAAAAGGACGGCATTCTAATTTGTGGAGAGGATGGCACATGGGGGACATTTAAAGTAAAATGTTAATGTGCTTTGAACTTTTCTCAAGTGGTACGCTTAGGTATCTAATCATGCAACCCTCACATTCCATACTCATCTCTGTACTGTGAATTAGTCACACTCTATTATTTTCGATCTTGGGTCGAGCATCAGAAGAGTTTTTGGGTTTGTGACATTATGTTGAATGTACATGTCTTGCCTAATATCCAATGGAACATCGTCCAGTAGATCTGTCAAATTATTATCGAAAAATTCTATATATCTAGCTCCAGTTTAAAAAAAAGTAAGATGACCATCTAGCACAACTGGATCAAGTAATTGATTATTAATCATACCACATCACACGTTAATGCTGAACCGATGCTGAAAGTTACTTTCCCTCGTGGCTTGCGGATTTTCATCTGACCAACGATGTTCATTGTGGCAGTTATTTACTCCATCACGAGTGAATTGAATCTCATCAGTGAACAAAATGTATTTGTAAAGTGTATGGTGATATGAAAAGGTTTTTTTTATTTTATTTTTTTACTGTTTTAGAAAGGTATTTTAAGCTAATATAAATCAAATCTCCTACAATTCCTATCAATGAAGTCATATGTATGTTCTCTGATACCAAACATCTAGGTATGCTAATAAACAATTCCACAGACAAAGCTCTATTCTGTGGAATTGTTCATTAGCATACCTAGATGTTTGGTATCAGAGAACATACATATGACTTCATTGATAGGAATTGTAGGAGATTTGATTTATATTAGCTTAAAATACCTTCCTAAAACAGTAAAAAAATGTTACAAAAGCTAATAATAAGGAATATATGGGTAGATATTGTGGGTGTAATTCAACGCAGGTTGGGGCTTTTGTCCACTGAGTAGTTAGTTTCACACAATATTATTAATACCTAAAAATATATAAAAATGAAAAGGTTTTAAACCATTTTTGTGAATGACTTCCCATGCCATAGTTTGATTAATTTAGAGACGGGTTGCAATGCACCTTGTATTTACACCCGGACGGAATATTTACCATATTTAGAATTTCTACTTCCACTGCTAGACCAGGACCAGCTTGCCTCTCAGCTGTAACTCTCACACTGGGAAAAGTTCCAGTTTGACGTGCATTGTTGAAGACTGCCTGGAATACATTTCTATCTGGCACTAGTCTGTTCGGGAAGCGACGTCGATATTCAACAACTGCACGATTAGCGCCACCGTTGCAATACCCATAAATAAAAATAATATCTGCATATTCTCGATGGCTAAATGTGACAAGCATTACGAAATTATGTGTGTACAATACCGACTAAACTAACGCACATGCGACAGTTATAAAACAAGGGTGTAAATCATAAACGTCAAAATAAATGTGATAATTAGTAATGACTAATATGAGTTTGATTTAGAATGGATAACCTACTCAAAATAAAATATCAAATAATAACAACTTTCGCAAAAATAGCAATAAAAATATATTCATTGCTATCTCTGTAACCGTTGATATCAATATATTCGACCATATGTTTTTTGTTTACACACTCCTTTCAAATATTGGAGGTTCCCTCCATTCACCCTATATAACATAACACACTTGTACCATAAATAACTAATATTTACAACCCATATTGTTATAATTTTATGTACACATTTGAGATGTCATCCCTATTCCATAGCTTTTGAAAATATTCTTCACTTGTGTTTACTTACTCTTTTGACTTCTTATATGCCTTGTAAAACAATGAATGACTATCAAGGACAAAGTTGGATTTATTTTTATGTATTTCCTCAGGTGACTGGAATGAAAACGAAGACAGCGATTGCGAACATTCCAGCGACGGTGATGACGAATGCGAGGAAAGCGACAAGGCCAAAGAAGAACACGATATGATATTCAATAAATCGTTTTACATTCTGTTCGATGCAAAGGAAACCTTTAATGTCACAGTAACCCCGAACGTTTTGAAAGTAATCAACGAATTACTGACTCAGTACTCGAACAAGATCATTTCTGTCAGAAGTAATAAAAAGCTGATCAGTCTTACTAACGACATCGGGCCACAGACCAGAGTGGAACTCTTTGAAAAGCAAAACGGGAGTCCGGAAGATAATAGACTAATATGTATAAAGAAATATGAAAATGAAGACTCTGCTCCTAGCAGTCCAAGTAAGGGGATCTACTTCGTGCCTGATTATCTGGATAATTATGATGATAGAGACAGGTAAATATATATTTACCATAACTGATCAATGCATGTTAAATGTCATTTCAAATCAATTTATAGGTATTGTTACAACAAAATATTTCATAGATATATGAGAAAAACTCTTTATAGTGCTCTTAAACTGCTATACAATTTAAAACGACGGGAAGCATTGCAACATTGTTTGTTTGTGAAGACCATTTTAAGTTAATTGGTTTGAAAAATTATAATGTAAAACTGTAAAAAAATCAATAAAATTTTTCTATTAAGCTACCAGAATGTATACAGGGCGTTTAGAAAATTAATAGTGAAACAAACTGACATTTTTTTTCATTTATTGTATTCAGTGCTTCATTCCGATTCCTAATAACATATTCTGCATTTGCTCCTAGCATTTATAACATATAGAATGTTATTTGAGGCATTTATAAAATTTTGCTATCTGACATTACTATGTTAAATTATGTTTTATTCGGAAAACATAATAAACATAATAAATAAGTAATAAATAAGGATAAGGAAAAAAACAAGAAGAAATCAATCAGTAGTCAATAGCAACACAATTTTTTTAAATTAATTACAAAAAAAATAAATGTTAAATATCAATTATTCATTAATTCTATTTATTATTTTTAAAATTATATTATAACAAGTAGTTTAATATAAAATCAAATGGCATAATTTTATAAATACCTCAAGTAAAACCTAAGCATTGTCGCCGTCATTTTCACAAGTAGATCTATATTATAAACAAAGGAATACGTTACATTTAACAGTAGCGTAAGTTCGCCACATCACCACTAATAATTATGGCATTACCTACACAGTATTTACATTCTCATCTAAGACCCAAAAAAATGCTATAAAAACGTAAAAACACAAGAAACAACCGCCTGTTTTCATCACCAACACCGTAACCTACTCAGAAGCAAACCGCGCTGAATGGCGTGTAACGTCATACCAATGATATCACGTTTTCGGTCACGTGTTTTTTTTACATTCTATGGAAATGTATTAATGTTAATTTTTAATTATTACGTGATTATTGCCACCAGGCAGATGTTCTGATCTTTCAATATGTTTGAAAGATTACCCTATAGCACATTTCAAACCAACATAAAATTGATACAAATTCCCCGTTTTGAATTAGCCAAAGCCAAAATTTTCAAAATTGAAATCGAAGTAGTCACTGAAATATTCTAACAGGCCGTCACCGTAAGAACATATCATATTGAACATTAACACCGTTCAATCATTTTGCAGTTGCACTGATGAAGGAAAAGAAGATTTCGAGGTCACATACGATTTCGAGACGTTGTCAAGCTTACAATTTCCAGCAGAAACAACTTCACAACTCTACGAGAAAATAAACAAGAACTTCATGAAAATATTTGTCCCAAATTTTGTCCCCATACAGACAAACTGCTCCAAGCGAAATTGGGAAAAACTGATTAGACTGCAGTCTGTTACTCCAGCACAAATGTACTATTTAGCTGCGAAGCACAACATTGGGAAATTAGGAAGGACAGTAGTTGTTAGCTCTCCATTGAAGGTAAATAATGTAAATTGAAATTATACATGGACAGCGATACCTTGTTCGTCAATACTGATACTAATTATAGGCCAATTTGCTAGCAATCAAGTATTCCTAAGATTTTAGATTCACTGGTTGCCGATTCATTATCGCGGGATTTTAAGAATCTCATAATTGATCAGGAGCATGGTTTCTGCAGAAGTAGGTCTATGGTGACTGCCCTGTTATCTTATCAGAATTTGATATTGGATGATTTCGAAAGGGGGTGTCAATTATTACATTCTATTTATGCGGGCCTCTTGAAGGCGTTCGATGGGGTCAATCATGATTTACTGATTGCTAAGGCTGATGGTCTATAGGTTTAATGGTTTACTTTTACATTAGGTTCGCAGTTTATTGACGAGTATGGATGTTTACTATGGTGTACTTCAGGATAATCATTGTGGTCCTCTGTTCTTTAATATATTCATTAATGATATTGCATTCAAGAGTTTTCCAGTTAATGTTATTTGCAGACGACCTTAAATTTTTTAAAGTTATTATTGATTTAAATGATTGTATGAAACTTCAAACAATGTTATTGATTGGTATTTTGATAATGATATTGATTTGAATATTAGTAGAAGTTTTTATATCAACTTTCATAGACGTCATGAGACTACAAATCTTACCTATTAGATTAATTCAACAAATCTTACTTAGGTAACTGAAATACGAGATCTCGGTGTATTATTCGATTTTGATATACTTTTTCGCAGCACATAATCAATGTTTCTTTGAAATCACGTAAATTACTTGGCTATGTCCAGTAAATTACTAACAATCTTACAATATCCTCGTTTAAAATTCTTTATTGTGCTCTTGTTCGTTCTGTTATTGACTATGCTTCTATTGTGTGGAATCCATAATATCATGTTTATATCAACATGCTTCAGTGAATCCAGCATACATTTTTGAGATGCTGTTCGTATAAGATGGGCGTTCAGACCGTTGATTATGATTACCATTAACAAGAATGGTAACGGTCTTCAGATGGATTTCTTTGGTTTGTATTTTACTAATTTCAGAAAGCAAGTTGTGAATTACTTTCTCAATGATGCATAAAGGCTTTGGATTGTCTGAGTCATGTGCTATGTTTATGTTTGGATACATTTATTGTTTTTTTATTGTTTACTGTTCTTTTATATATATTTTTGATGTTCCTTTGCAACTTTTTGTAATCTGTACTATACTGGGAGGTCTCCCGTTGAAATAAATAAATAAGTTATCAATATTACGATTTTCAGATACGAAATGAGACCTGTTTTGCATTAAGTGTTTTGTATCAACCATCTATTCTTCAACAACTAAATTTAGAACCCATGGGAGAAATCACAAACCCATTTGAAACAACCATGAGGATTGCCGTCTTAGAAGCACATGAGGAGTACAACGTGCCTTTATACATAGCATATCACTGCAAGCTTTTCATCCAACCAGCTTATGCGGAGTAAGTACCTATAAGCAAAATTTTAATGATGTTTTTTTCAATTTAAAAGAGAACAAGTAGTCTTTAAATAACCTCTAGGGAATATCTAATCGACAAAATAACACACAAAAGGATATTAAATGTATTGTTCGGTAAAGAAGATCATTTTTCATGGTTCAACATTGGTATTTAGGAAACCCTAAAATAGGTATAAGGATGGCTCAAATTAGAAAAAATGCGCCTTTTATCTGCTACCGTTGCTGAAGTGTGAAAAAAATTGAAAATAGTGATTTTAGAAAATGCCATCTAGCGTTATTATTTGACAACAAAAAGCGATGCAATTGATTGAGTACAGAGAGATAACAATATAGGAGAAATACATTTTCATCGAAAGAAAATTTCTACATCAGTCAGTTTCGGTTATGTAATATTCAACTGTTTTTTTTTATTTGACAGTAACGGAATAATAACCCATAAAATTAAATAAATTCATTAATTTAAATAAAAAATTTTGTTGTTATTGACATAAAACAAGAAACAACAAACATTTTGACAGATTCGACATTTTTTGCTGTAGCTGCGGTAAGAATTCAGACGACTTACGTTAAACGAACAAATGATAATTATATTTCCATTTGTAATCTTTTTAGTTCTTGGATTATTGAGAAAATTATCTCTCGTCTTCGATGCGGGACAATTTTCAAATCATTCGTGTACTCGAGCTCACACCTAAAAAATTCAATCACTATGATAATGTTCCATCCATTTTAGTTTAATAAAGTTACAAAAAATTCTTTACACAATCTATTTTAAAGCTTTAAGAAAATTATAATTTTCTTAAAATATTCGTGACCAAACAAAAAAAATCCAGGAATAATTTACGCTCGTGTGGTATTCGGAGGCGGCATATTATTATTAAGCAGGCCGCATTTGCGCCCAGGAACGACTTACGTCGTGCACTATTCAGTGCAGGAATGAGGGAAACCTGGAAAACCTCATTAATTAGGGGGGTAGTCAAATATCAACCGGTATCTCACATTGACCCAAGCTAACATTCTTCCACCCTACCATACCCACAGAGAGGGTGCCAATCCTTTCCACGAATATAGCTTATATACGGTCTACCGGCAGTTGGGCGCGAACCCACACCGATGTAGTCACCTCGATTCAAGTACTGACGCCTTAACCCGCGCGACCACTGCCGATCCAAAATAAAGGCATCTTATTGGATTTAAAGTAGAGGTGTGAAATTTTCATCAAAATATTTAAGAAACTGCAACTGAGAATAATAAAACTATATACAAAACTAATATGCAATGTACCAGTCACCAACAATAGAGGATTTTGTAAAAGCCAGAAGAGTGCAGTGGCTAGGGCATCTAGAACGTATGGAAAATGAAAGGGCAGTTAAGAAAATAGTAGGGAGTAAACCTAACTACAAGAAAAAAAGAGGTAGACCGAGGAAGCGATGGAGAGAGGCAGTGGCAATAGATCTAAAGGAGAAAAATGTAACGGATTGGAAAAGAAAGGCGAAGGACAGAATGGAATGGAGGAGAATAACACAGCTCTGGTCCTAAAAGGCCTGTAAACAGCTTGATATATATATATATATATATATATATATATATATATATATATATATATATATATATACTACGCTAAATCTTAGCACTATATATATACTAAATTATAAAAAATGTTGTTATTAACGCGACAAACTATCGAAAATTATGTTGACTATAAAAACAAATGCATAAAGTCAGTTTTCAGTTGTCGTCAGGTCAGTTGTAAGTTGCCTAAATTCTTGCCGCAACTATACCTTTGTTCTTATTGTTGGGAACCTTACTTTTCAGAAGTATTTAGATATTTTAAAGATGGAAATAATGAAGCACTGATAATATTTTATTGCACTATAGGTATAAGAACTTTAGAAACGTTTCAGCATGATGGCACAGAGCTTCATAATTATACAATAGTGTCCCAATATTTAAATCAACTCTTTCCAAATAACTGAAGACTAGCTCATGGGCCTCTTGCTTGATTTCCAAGTCTCAACCCATTTAATATTTTTCTGTTTGAAATTGTTTCCATCGTCTAGTTTTTAAATCCAGCTGACAGGAACAGGTATATAAATCTTAATATAAAGTTTACAAGATTATTTCAGAGGCTACAATGTTGTTTTAGTTTAACAATATGTTCATTTTTAACCATTTTGTTCGCTGTTGTCTCTGTGAGTCTTCTGTATTATGGATCACCATTGTAAATATTGCCAAGTACTTACCTTATTTTAGAAGAATAAAACCTAATTTTACAATGTCATTTGCATCATTGCTTTAAAGTCTTTAAAATGTACAATTTTTTCAGAGGCCACTATGCTTCTGACTCGGGAATCTGGTGGAAAGACTTAGCCACCGAGCTGGAGACTGCGTATGACCTCCACTGCAAACCAAAATCCGACTCCAACGTGGAAATATTTTCCCTAAGAGTAATGCTGAAGAGAAACTTGAACGTGAGCAACACTCAGGCGCACACTATTCCAAATTATGTAGTCCATCTCCTTCCTCCACTGATAATCCACAACTTCCTCCCCTACTCAGTCGAAGTACTGAATGTTACTCTCAAACAGGTCATAAAAGTGGAATCTGGAGAACAGAATAGTGTTTACTCATTAGACTTCTCAAAAGATCAGAAACTTCTGATAAGGGTCAAGCATAACTCCGTGACATGGTCGGGAAATTTGAACTTGACCAAACACCTAGATGAGAAAATCGTTGTACTAAATTCTGAAAATAAGGAAGACACCAAGAATATGCCTATTAATGTGAAAAGCGATAGAGAGGGCAGCTGTAATCTGTTCTTCTATACTCCGTACTGGATTGTTAATAAGACTGGATTACCTTTACAAATAAAGGTAATGTATAAATGTTTCCTGTATGTCCAAGATAGAACACCTTTGTTTTCAGGCACCTGCTTCAAATTTACTCTATGATAGCGTAAATGAAGAAATTTTGCTCTTTACCTACAAAAGGCACGGCAAACAGACTCTTAACATTCGCGTTTACGAATCCAATTGGTCAAATGATTTTGGCTTGGAATGTGCAGGCACAACAGGTCTGGTAGTTTGCAAAGATAATGAAAGGAAAAAGAAATACCTATTTTTCTTGCATACTCAGCTGTCCAACATGTGTCCAAGACTCACTAAAATTGTTACACTCCTGCCTAGTTTTTTGGTAACCAACAACACCGACAAACCCTTAAGGTAAAGTAAAACCATCGAACAATAATAACTACGTATTATTAGACAAAAGAGATACAAAAAGACACAGTGGCGGCTGGTGAGATATCAGGTATGCCATATCTCAATAGCCAGACATGGAACCCAAACCAAACTTTAGGGTATATGTACCGTGGCCATATAGAGAACTTTGGTAGAAGAAGAACGATTTTACAGTTTGTGAAAAAAAGTTTAAAAAAACGTGGGCCTCACCTCAACATCGTTTCTTTAAGTTTCGAGAAACATTTTTTTTCCATAAACTAGATGTAATTTTACGGATAGGTTTCCAGTTTTATTAAAATATAACTATGTAGAATTTATAGCATTTTGAAATTTTTATAATGTATCACATACACAATATTAATTTTTAAATTGCTGGAACTTTAACAAAAATTATTTTTTTTTAATAAAATCTGAAACCTATCGGTAGAATTATGTCTAGTTTATGAACAAAAAATGTTTCTCGAAATTTGAACAAGCCAATTTGGAAATCTTCGGTGAGGGCCACGTTTTTTTTTAATTTTTTTCGCAAACTGCAAAATCGTTCTCCGTCTACTGAAGTTCTCTATAGAACATACAGTATGCGCCAAAAGTATGGAATAAATTCAATAAAAACGAAACAATTATTTTTTGGGAAAAATCCTCGAACAGGTCGATTTTTAATTTCAAAAATACATATTTTAGCGTAAATTCGATTTTCAAATGTCATTTATTTTCGAGTAATGACGTTATCGATTTTTTTTTAATGACAACACCATATTTTTTTCCTTGATTCTGAAAGATCGTTTAATTCTCTATCAGACAGTACTAAAATTTTGCCCTTTTACATAGGATAGTTTTCGAGTAAATGACGATTGAATGTCAATTAAAATAAAGCAAATCGTTATCAAGTTTAGTTTTTCGAATTCCATAATTCTTTTATGGATCACGTAGGTGAAAATCTTTGCAAAGTGTCATTGTCACACCGACTTTCTAATAAGTATTGTAAGCGACATAGAAATTATTATTCAATTTAAAGTATTATGGCACATTTAACTGTTACTCAAAGAATTGAAATTTTAATTCTTATCGGATGCGGGAATATGACTAGAACTCAGCAGGAAGTTTGCGATTTATTTAATGAAAAATATCCAGATCGTCCTATCAGCCAATCAACAGTCAGTAAGGTAGAGTCTAAATTTAGAGAAACTGGCAATGTTGTAAATATTCCAAAACCTGGACGCCCAAGCATTAATTAACATCAGAAACAGAACATTTTGATAAGTATGGTGGATAATCCTCATTATTCTTCACGATTGGTTGCATTAAACAATGACACTAGTCAGAGCACAGTGCTACGTATCATGAGGAAGGAAAAATATCATCCCTACAAAATTCAACTTGTGCAGGAACTCAATGAAGATGATCCCGATCGCCACTTACATTTTTTCGAAATTCTAATGGATTTATGTCAAGGAAATAGAAATTTACACCGGCAAATACTTTTTTCAGATGAGGCCACATTTTGTCTGAATGGTACAGTAAACCGTCAAACTTGCAGATATTGGAGTCGGGAAAATCCTCATTGGATGGCAGAGGCACATACCCAACACCCTCAGAAATTATATGTGTGGGCTGGAATAGTTGACGACAGAATAGTAGGGCCTTTCTTCTTTGAAGGAACCCTTACAGGACAAAGATATTTAGAGTTTCTAGAAAATGACCTTGTTCCAGCCCTTGCAGTAATTTGTCCTAACGATAATGACCCTGACATTCCTGACGATACCATATGGTTTCAGCAAGACGGTGCACCTCCGCACTATGCGCGCCCTGTACGAGATTTTTTGGACAACTGTTTTCCTGGGAGGTGGATCGGCAGACGCGGACCGATAGAATGGCCTGCAAGATCGCCAGATCTTACACCTCTTGACTATTTTTTATGGGGATACTTGAAGTCAAAAGTGTACATTAATAAACCACGTAATTTAGAAGAACTTCAAAATCGCATTCGGGACGAAATACGCAGAGTTACCCCAGAAATCATTCATAATGTGCAAGAAGAATTTCTTCACAGACTTGCGCATTGTCAAGAAGTTGGTGGATGGCAATTCGAACATTTAATTTAAGTATAAAATTTAATCAATTGTATTTTATTTTACATACCTCAGAATTGTTACTTTTTTATGGATAAAATTTACGTTTTCTAACATTCAATCGTCATTTACTCGAAAACTTTCCTATGTAAGAGGGCAAAATTTTAGTACTGTCTGATAGAGAATTAAATGATCTTTCAGAATCAAGGAAAAAATATGGTGTTGCCATTTAAAAAAAAATCGATGACGTCATTACTCGAAAACAAATGACATATGTATTTTTTAAATTAAAAATCGACCTGTTCGAGGATTTTTCCCAAAAAATAATTGTTTCATTTTTATTGAATTTATTCCATACTTTTGGCGCAGACTGTATATACTAAAGTTTGGTCTGGGTCCCATGTCTAGTTATTAATATATGATATACCTGAAATTTCACCAGCCGCCACTGAAGCGACAAAGAAAATTATGCTTAGTTTACAAATTATTGATATAAGACAATTACACATATACAGAGTGATTCAGTCATTCATTTTAAGCACCTATTCGGAAAGTTTAATAAAGGCAGAAAATCTAAAACAAGTTTTTTCTCGACCTCTCAAAAAATAAACAAGTGAACCCATAACAATCAATAAAACGGCGCCTCTGTTAAGCCGGCTTCAGAGAACAATGTAGTGTTGGCAACATATCCACCACCAGTTCAATTTTTATGAAATAAATATTTTATATATAAGTTGGTTTTATTATTGCTGGTTATGTTATGGACAACTATTGCTCCGTTGGATAGTTGAAGTTGGAAATTTTGAATTTCACCCGATTTCTACTGCGAAAAGAGGAGAATACGATTTATTTCATTGACTGAAAATCACGTGACTTAGTATTGCTGGCAACACTACGTTGTTCTCTGAAGCCAGATTTACTCTTTTTGTGATGACGCGTTCGAGTGTTGAAGCGAAACGCAGTTGCCACGTCCTGAGGACCATGTCATACATAATTCAGTACTAAAGTTGTATATATTTTTCTAATAACAAGATTGTTGCATTTTTAAGGTATTCATTACGCCTTTTATAAAATTCTGACATAAAATTCACTAATCTGCGAAAAATATCAGGATTTTGAGAATTTTCAAATTCATCATGCCCTGGTAGTGCAAGTTCAAAATCTCCGCAAAATATTAGTTTTACCATTTTTATGTGTTTTTATTTTCTCACTTAAGTACATCAGAATCAGATTCCTCATTTTTGTCTTCATCCAGACTTTCACGTCGTGATCAATATCGAATAACACACACGGAAAATATGTCTCTATGGGACATTATCACTGTTCCTGGCAGAAACTATTGGGAAATTTATTTTCATCCAATTAGACTTGCATTTTTATTTAGGTAAATAGTAAATGTTTAGTAAAGCTCCAACTTGAGAAAAATAGACTGTAGCGGGGAGCGCCTTATTAAAAAGTATTAACCGAAAAAAATATAATTTGAAAATTAAGTACCAATGAGAAAATATAATATGCGACTCACCGTGATCCTCCTGGTTCCCTATTTAGAGAGATGCCTTCTCGAAGTATGAAGAGATGAAATGGAGATTGATTTCTTGCACTAAATTTGCACTAAAGTCTAAAATTAATTATCTAAAAGTTCATTGAGTTATTATTTGCACTTTGGAAATTTGCGAATATATATTGTATATATGTAGCGATATATATCGAATGCGGCGAACTATTCACACCTAATTGTGCGAATCGGATCTGTTGTTCTTGGGTGAGTAGGTCGCAAAAAACAATCTCATTGGCTACAAAAAGTAGGAAAACAAAAAACCCGCGAATTTCAGCATTTTAATAAGGCGAAAATTGTAGTTCAGGAAAAAATATTAAATAATATGACTATGAAAATGACTAATACTTTAACTATATGAAAACGGAACAGTAAATTTAATTAATAATATTTATACTGGCCACAAAAACAACAAATACGAAATGTACCTTCTTACGCGAACATGGTAACTAATGGGAGAAGGGAAAGGATTGGGATTGGACTGAAGTAATGAAAAGAGAGGGGAGAGGTCATGCTGCTTGTTGAGATGTAGTTAGACGGCTGGTTTCCGCGGCAGAGAAAAACGGACTCGAACGAGTTAACCGTATTCCGCCGTCAACGTAATTTGAACTGCCAACTTTTTAGCTGTGATGACTTTGCCGATTGCAGCTGATTCGATGTCGGCGCATGATTACTGAGATTGAAAATTTATTGTGGAACTGTAATGACTAATCTGTTAAATAGTAAATACTCATGATTTCTTATTCATTACACCGGGTGTTTATATAAACGTGAATTTAATTGTTTCGGTTATTATTTGGCGGTTCTGCAACTCTGCAGCGCTTGTCACTGAGTAAGCATTCAGAACAATGTTACTGACCTAAATACGGCAGGTTACGATTTGGATTGCCGGATTGTTTATCAATGAATAGGCCTCAGACTATTTTTTGTTAATAGCAAGAGAGTTTTTTGAATTACCATCAGCTTCTCTTAATAATTTACCTAGTGAGTATTGTTTTTTTTTTCACTATTTATGTAATGAAATTACTATTATTTTTTTTCTAAATATACATGTATTGTTATTAGGTTTATGGAACATAACGAAAAGACTGACCTGTGGGTAGACATTGCACCTTACCAAACCATGATATTTTGGCCTGAAACGTCATCAATGCAAATGTATGTAAAATACCGAGACAGTAAATTGATCTCTCAAGCATTTTTCATATCAAGTCATCATAGAACAGTACTACGAATGGATAAAGGGGTAAAATGTTCTTTCCGCATCTGCAAATGTATAAGATTGCCTATTTTAGGGTGCGATCACAGTAGAAGTTACGGGTGGAATCAAGGAATCATTTAGAATTTCTTTTAATGAATACAGAGCCGGTGATGCACCGGTATTGGTAAAAAATTATTGCGCTGATTTGTTTTTGAAAATCCAGCAACAGGATCTAAGTCCAGTGACGTTGCTCAGTCCATATAATTCTTTGTTGTATACGTGGGACGATCCCTCAAGACCAAGGCAGTTGGTGTGGAATGTTTATAACAATAAGGGCACTGGTTTCTCTGTTGACATCACTAAGGATGGGTAGGTTTAATTAAATTTTATTTGACATTATAACTGTTAAGGCTCACTTAACGTTGCATGGAGCATTTTACGATACAATAAAGCGCAATGCAGTGAAGGTCTATGCAGCGTAAGTGAGAATCGCCCTATGTACTTATTATACAGAATTTTTCACGATATCCGCCTTGGTATGTACAAGGCGATCTGTCTTAAGTGCCATCCCATTTTTTTTTTAAAGTTCATTGTTAAAAGTTCCAGAAAATTTCTAAATCCTAAATTGTGAAAACAGTTAGTATCTGGAAATTAAAAGAGCCGATATTCTATTGTTTTGGAACAAACCATTTTAAATATTTGATGGCACTTGTGGTGGATCACTCAGTACATTGAAAACTATTACAGGTACCTACATATTTTAAATATTTTTTTTTGTTAAAAATGATTCAGAAAGTTATACCAAACAAATAAAAGGTTTTAGATTCAATTGCTTTTCAAAAATACATTATTTTTGTAGCTCTGTGAAAGAACCAAATAATAAAGAATGAGAAAATACTGATATCATAATGAACAAATTAGTAGAATTGATTTGCTACACGTTTACTGAGGATATTATGATTATTCTTCAGACACTATCACATATTTTGAGCCATCGGGTACCTATTATGTGTATGAGCATATGTGCAACAAGTAGTTAGTACTGCATATTCCCATTTTTTTCCAAAAGTTGGTTTTGCAATATATAGACCAAGACATATATGGTATATGATCACCGAAATATTGTAACCCAAGTTTCCTTTTTTGATACAAAAACTAAAAAAAAAAAACGCTCGAATCCCTCTCTTTGGTTTTGAGAGGAACATATTTTTTTGATGTATTCAATCACCAAATTTCTACCCCTAAGCGGTAGTGACATTTGCCCTTACAATCTTAAATGGTATTTTGTCTTGAAATGACCCGACAGAAATAAGTTCAACAGTGACAAATCTGGCGAGCATGCGGGCCATTTAGTAGGTCCTTTCCTTCCAATCTATTTTTGAAATTTTGCAAATACGGAATTCCATTAAGCAGCTACTCTGCGGACTAATGCTCCGATCAGCATTGAATTACACCTGAAAAATTATAGCAAACACTAACTAAAGTCACTTGTCAGCAGCTCACCAGGCATATACTGATTTCGAGCTTATTAGCTCTCATCAGTTGCCATAGGTGAGATAACCGACGAATAACTTTAGCTGTTTAAGTCTATTTAATTCGACAAAAGGTACCGTGAGTACGCGGTGTAACAATGAATGGCCACTAGATTTAGCTTGTCTAGACCGAATATCTTTTAAATATTTCGTTTAAAAATTGTCTCAGATGCATGGAATTATGTGGAGGAACTTTTTGATGGCAGACCTGATCTCAAAACTCTTGAACACGCCTACAGTCCCTATTGTTTGTAAATTGGCTGCTACGATCGCAACCGCTCCTCAGACAATGATGGCTACTTGCAGCTAGTTACATTCCATGCTTTCAATCATTAAGCTGCTTTACACCATTGCCATCTTCCGTAGTAATGCTACAAAAGCTTCCTCGCGAGTGTGAGGGTTTAGGCTTTTGTCTTCCTACTTATAGCTCCGCCATCGCTGCTTACATCTAAACATGCGCAGTTAAATAGTGGGTGGAGCTTTGCGTTTCATCTAACTGTTGATTCACGTATCCCCACCATTACAACTTGGCAACCGAATTGCGTTGCTATTTTTCATCGACGACGTAGTCTGTATAGTCTCCTGCCTATGATGTTGTTGTTCCCCACTTTCTTGCCATGGTGAGGATGTCGTTCTGTATTCCTAATTATTGATCTGCTCGCTACTGAAGGCTTTTGATTTCTTTTGTTTATAACCAACGTTCTTCCTTCTAAGCTATCTTCGGGCTATGTTTACATTATTCTTTCTATACTAACATGGTACTTTTCAGCACATGCTCCACAGACTAGAGAATTTAACAATTTTTCATTTTTGTGCCAAACAAGCCAAAATTACGTCCTCTGAATTAGTTTTACATGTCTTTATATGCATCCATTTCGTGAACGAATTATAAACATTATCGTCTCTACACTGATTTTTCACATAATAATTAACCGTAGCAGCAGCTGCTCTATTGGAAATTTTGTCACACATTTTGAAATTCACGTTCACTGCCGCTTTCCATTATTTATTGTAATAATTGCCACTAAAATTCAGATAAACATTTAAAAAGCAATATGTCAACTATGCTAGTGTTAAATTGATAAGTCGTTTCATACAATAATATCGATGTAATCTTCACGACCTAGTTCGGGAAATACGTACTTCTCAGACTAGGCCGGAAACGTGTTACTTTCTCAAACAAAAAGCCTTCGGGAAGAGGGTACTTTCCGGTCGGCTGCCGAAATTTTTTTTATCACAGCCTGTCATTACAAGATTTGCAGTAGCGCCGCATACATGGGTATAGCCTTATTATACAGGGTGTTAAAAAGAGTGTAAAATATTTAAGGAGGTAATAGTATGAACCAAAATAAGCAGAAAAGTCTCAATAAACATGGGTCCGCAAAGTAACGGTTATGGAGATATGGAATGTTTTATGTTTTTTAGCTCCTTGTTTATTTTGCAAAAACGTTGTGTATTTTCTTATAATAGTTAGTGAAATAAACAGTATGTATTTGACAGTTGTTCTCAGTGCACAAGTTTTCTTTCGCTATGGCTGGTTACTCTAACGCAGAATTAACATACGTGCATTTCATGTATGGTAGTGCTAATGAAAACGCCACCGAAGCGCGACGTCTTTATGTTGACGCTTATCCAAATCGCTAGATTCCTTCACATCGCATGTTTGGAAGAATTCACCAAAGATTGCGTGATACCGGTTTCTTAAGCAAACAGTGCCATTTATCCGGAAGACCAAGGTCGGTATCCACTCCTAGAGCACAAGAAGAAATTCTAGCACTGGTAGAGCAGAATCCAGGTACGAGTGTGCGAAGAATATAAGCCGAGGTAGGAATTAGTGGTCGTCTTGTTTGGAGAATGCTTCACGAGCAACTGCTTTATCCATACCATGTGCAACGAGTACAGGCCTTAAATCCAATAAATGATCATCAAGCACGTTTGGTTTTTTGCCGCTGGTTTCTACGTCATGATACCGAAAACCCTCGTTTTCTTGCAAACATTCGTTTTACTGATGAGGCCGAGTTCACAAGGAATGGAGTGTTTAATTTTCACGATATGCATATTTGGGCGGACGAAAATCCTCATGCTCTAATAGAATCTGGACATCAGGCACGTTTTTCATTAAACATTTGGATGGGTATTGTAGGTGACAGGTTTCTAGGTCCTGTTGTTTTACCAAACCGACGCCCTGCTGCTTACCTCAACTTTCTGCAGAACATACTGTATGAATTTTTGGAAGACATTCCTTTGAATCAGAGGCAACAAATGTGGTTCCAGCATGATGGTGCTCCAGCTCATTTCATGGCCGTTAGAGAGCATTTACACCAAACTTTTCCACATATATAGGGATATTTGAAGACATTAGTGTATGGTACTTCTGTAAATAGTCTGGAAGAGCTGCAGCTACGGATTAATCAAAAGTGTCAAGAAATCCAAACCAAGGAGAGTTCAAATATCGTTGAGACGAAGATGTTGTGCCTGCTTGGAAATAGACGGAGGACACTTTGAACATCTTCTGTAACTTTGATTTTTGTTTGTTAAATGCTTCCTTTGTCGGTTTATTCCTAATAAAATAAAATGTTTGAAAAACGAATAGTGGTCCATATCTTCGCAACCGTTACTTTGCGGACCCATGTTTATTGAGACTTTTCTGCTTATTTTGGTTCATACTATTACCTCCTGAAATATTTTATACTCTTTTTTTAACACCCTGTATACTCCACAAACGATCTACAGTGCTTTCGAAAAGTAACGAATAAATTCAGTATTTTTGAAATTGAGAAGTTTTCGAAAAAATCCTCTAGCACGTCGATTTTGTTTTAAAAAAGGCAGTTTTTGACATACGACCCATATTTGTGACGTCATTGTTGTTTGAGATATGACGTCATCGACAATTTTTTTATATAACAACCCCCAATTTTGACCATGTCATTTGAAAGAGCGTGTCATTCTACATACATACATCATGAAAAATTATGGTGTTACATAACAAAAATTTCAAGAAAATAATTTTTGAAGATTTTAAAATTTAATTTTCATATTACTGAAAATGATAATGATTATGTAAAAAATCCTCTAAATTAAATGTTCAAATTGTGCACCATTGGCTGCCTGATAGTAGCCAAGACGATTAATAAATTCTTTTTGGATATTATCAATAACTTCAGGAGGTATACGATGTATCGCGTAATGAATTCTTGCTTTTAAATCTTCTAAATTAATGTGAAAATTATATTTTAAATTCTTCAAACATTATTTTCTTGAAATTTTTGTTATGTAACACCATTATTTTTCATGATGTATGTATGTAGAATGACACGCTCTTTCAAATGGCATGATCAAAATTGGGGATTGCTATTTAAAGAAATTGTCCATGACGTCATATCTCGAACAACGATGACGTCACAAATATTAATCGTATATCAAAGAGTGCCTTTTTTAAAAACAAAATCGACGTGCCAGGGGATTTTTTAGAAATCTTCTCAACTTCAAAAATAACGAATTTATTCGTTACTTTTCGACAGCACTGTATAATGTTATAGGCATATTTTGAGTAATGCCTACTACTCTACTACAGCATGCACCACTCTATTTAAGATAGACATTTATTAGAGATATTTAGGACAAGGAAGGAATATAGCCATTAAGTTTTTTTGCATCAAAACAAATAAAACCTGTTTTTATATATTTTTAGGTATTAATAATATTGTGTGAAACTAACTACTCAGTGGACAAAAGCCCCAACCTGCGTTGAATTACACCCACAATATCTACCCATATATTTCTTATTATTAGCTTTTGTAACATTTTTTTACTATTTTAGAAAGGTATTTTAAGCTAATATAAGTAAATCAAATCTCCTACAATTCCTATCAATGAAGTCATATGTACCTAGGTATGCTAGATGTTTGGTATCAGAGAACATACATATGACTTCATTGATAGGAATTGTAGGAGATTTGATTTATATTAGCTTAAAATACCTTTCTAAAACAGTAAAAAAATAAAACCTGGTTGAGAAGTTTTCAGTAGTCTACATTGGGTAGTGCGAGACATTGATTTACAACTAAAATAATATTTATTCTGCAGATATGGCGAGAAAAAGATAAGGATCCACAGTGTAACTCCAACAACGAGTATAGTGGAATCTTCCAGCAGTGATGATTCTGATAGTTCCGACAGTCTTCTGCCCAATTTGAACAAGAAGGTCCACAAAGACAAAATTGTAATCTACTGGCTGTGTTACAGAGATGGCTTGCAGCGAACTCTACTACTCACACAAGAGCTTAGAATTTATAACAATGTTCTGAAGAATACATTCCAGGAACGATGCCATATCGAATGCCTTGTAGCATTATCGGGTGTAGGATTATCCATATTCACTTCAGAAAACGATACTAAAGAACATGTTTACATGTCTTTGAGTGATACTCCAGCTATATGGGAAGTCAACGTCGGCCAAAAATGGAAGACGCTTACCTTGGAACTAGCTTCTTGGATAGAGGACAAGTATCGATTGCATTACAAAAAGTGCCAGCTGAAGGAATACGTTCACATAGACTTTGAGAAAATGTTTATGTTAAAACCTTTCTTTGCAGAACTTCGACGCACGTATCATCCTGCGGTCTATGTCCATTTTAGAAAATCTTTGAACCACCAGTATTACAATATAAGAGTACAATCGCTTCAAATAGACAACAAACATACCAACAATATAGTCCTTCATCCTGTATCGTCACAGAATATAAAGGAAGTCACACCTTTTGCTGAGATTGTACTGTCTAAAATATGCTCCAAAGATGCCGATATCTACAGATATATCAAATTCAGACTGGGAAATCTGTATCTGAACATAGAAAATGATTTATTTGTTAAGTTGTGTCAACTGGTGGCGAGGAATAAGAAATTCTGTCAGACTCCGGCCGCTTCTTTCGTCACTGATATTACGTCCATTCATAAATCCGTCACAGCAAAAACGAATGTAAGCATGAGACATTCAAAAATACATTTCTTTGATGGTATACATACACAGTGTTTATGATATATGCGTTGCTTTAAAAGGTTAGTAGGTGGCGTGAGAATAAACAATTGTCATTAAGTAATCTGTGATCTAAAATGTAAATTACACAAAAAATAAATAAATAAATAAATAAAATAATACAAATTGTCAAATCAAGAAACAGAATTTTAAAAATGGTTCTGTTGTGTAAATGGGGAAATAGCTTACGAAATAATTGATACAGGGTGTTTAGTAAAGAATTAGTCATACTTTAAGGCTATTTTCCTTGTACAAATATAAATCTCTTATTAGTCGAGACAATTGGAATAGGTTTTTTTGTGAGATAAATACCTAATTGATTTTTGAGTTAAATGAACAATATTCCCTTCAATATTCTTAAGGATAAAGATTTCTGGAAAATGATCAGTTATTTTTCTTCGATTACGAATTTGTTAAGCTTGGAAATCAACAAATAAATGCTGACAAATTATGAATTCAAACAGTTATTACAGTTAGTAATTTCGCTCTTATAAAACAACACAGAGAAAATATGACAGCCTGAAAGAAAGACAACAATTTGAACAATAATTAAAAAAAAACTAACATACACGTAATAGCACAAACAAAATCTTTATTTTAAATTTTTATTTCAGTTACTTATTAAGCATTACCAAATGTATTAACTGTTTGAGTTCATAATTTAGAATGTATGTAATAATTTTTGGAATTAGATTGTAGAAAAATATACAGCATGTTCCATTAAAAAAAACCTAACTTTGGAGTACAACTTGAAAAATATTACCACCACATAAACTGAATACCTACGCCACTGGGTTCTACTAAAAATATAAAGAAATCAAAATGACCGTGTATAGAAATATTACAAGTAGTGTTGGCTAAGACAATAAGCGTTGCAAAATTTAAAAAAGCAAGAATTTATTTAAAACCTATTTTTTGCAAGACAATATAAGACTAAGAAATAGCAAGACAAAATTGCTAATACTAATTACAAGACTGTTTAAAAAATGCGGGTTTTTTAATTTCCCTCTATCCTTTAAATCATAAATAAAGTGTGTTAAGAAAATTAACACTTTCAATTTTTTATCGAAAAAGTAGCAGACAACCGTTTTGAGCAAATTTCAATAAAGATATCCATGAAAATCATAGAAAATGGGACTGTACTTTAAAATTGTTTGTTTTCACGTCCCCTACTACGCTTTGAAGAAATCCGCTTATTTAAAAGAAACAATGTACTTATGTCAAATAATTGAATTCTCTGAAGCTATTTATCTGTGGCCTAATTCTAGTTTTTCTTTAGTTTAATTGGGTATTTTACCATACTTCTGAAAAAAATAAAGATTAATCGAATCCTTGCGCCAAACGGATCAGTCCAGGGTTATTTATGAAACAAAATTTGCCTAACTAAAAAATCTTCCTCTGAAAAAGCAGAGAAGTAAAAAATAACAAAAATTACATACAATAGCGCACTTTCGTATTTTTTGACGCTTCGAAAAATTCTCTGTTTTTGTTCCAAAAATTGCAAATGTATTAAACGTAAGTCAAGTTTGACAGTTTAAAATTTGAGACATATAAATGGTCTGCTTACTTCTTACTCGGCCTAGGCGGTTTGACTTAGAGAAAGCGACCTACATTGCAGCAGGTACTTAACGCAGACCTCTCGCCCTGGGCGACGAGTCAATAAATCTGTAAATGATACTGCAGGAAACAACTACTCCGCGGACTAATGCCCCGACCGGCATTGAATTACTCCTGCAGTATCTGTGTGAACAGCCAAGAACTCTTGTCGGCCACACCGCCAGACATAGACTGGTTTCGGGCTTGTTGGCCCTCATCAGTATGCCATAGGTGAGATGACCGACAATCGAACTGGCTCTTTCTTCATATGTATGTTCACATATAAATTGAGTGCAGGTGAGATATAAGTGGTCTGCTCATTTACAGTTTAAAATTTATATCTCTGCTTCCATAGAGATGTTAAATTATGTTTTTGGACGTCCAAAAAATGATATACAAAATTCAAAAAATTGCTTCTACAGGATACAGCCATAAAGATTATGTTGGAGAAACGTCTCGACCTATGAATGTTAGAGTTGAGCAACATAAAAATTATATAAAAACACGGGATTTCCAAAATTTACGAACACGCTTAGGAAAACGGTTATGTGATTCAATGTACTTGAAAAATTTTAGAGAAGAAAATTAAATTTATTATTTTCTTGAACGGAGATAAGTGTGTGTCAAACTGTTCAGTACACATTGATCATTGCTGGCTACAGTTGAAATCAAGAAGTAAGTAAGAATAAAATAAAAATCATTTAACATCTCTATAGAAGCAGATTAACAAATTTTAAACTGTCAAACTTTAGTTACGTACATTTGCAATTTTTGAGAACGTAAACAGACAGTTTTTCGAAACGTCAAAAAATACGGAAGTGCGCGATAGTGATGTGATTTTTCTTATTTTTTACTAATCTGCTTGCTTTCTCAGTGTGACATTTTTTTGGTAAGGCAAAATTAGTATCAAAAAATAATCCTTGACTGATCCATTTGGCGCATGGGTTTATTCAATTAATCTTTATTTATTTCAGAAGTGTGGCAAAATAGTTTGTTATTATTAATAATAATTAATAATAACAATTAAACTAAAGAAAAAAATAATTGATTAATGACACTTTAACACTTCCTATTTATTGTAGGTCTCAGAGCATCTACCAAGAACTGTGATAGAATACTTAACATTAACCAGCTTCGGTGTCCAGTTGAACATATCTAACAAAATTCAAATGAGTATAGGAGGCGACAGGTTGCCAATGAGCAAATTTCTGGATTATCTGTTTCCTTTTAACATGTCTCCGTATATGCCGCTAGAAGGAGTGCACCACAAGTAAAACCTTTTATTTAATCGTTGAAATAATCTAATGTAGTTCTTTTTCAGAATTTCATCAATAGAGCACCTAGACCTTTACGAGGATTTGTTTAATTCCACATCAATTTTATTAGATCAAGTAGCATCACAATTTTTACAGCAGTACTATTCACACGTTTTAGGGTTGCAGGTATTGGTTAATACCTTTGCTATACAACCGGCAATTGAGGTAAGGAATGGCTGAATACAATTTATAGGAAAATCTGAAATTTCTTAATCTATCTTTAAAAATGACTGATATTATAAACAATACTAGATGTAAAATACAAGGTAGACTTAAACTAGCTTTCACTGCTTCTCTCTACTCAATTGACAATTACAATATGCAAAGGGTCCTAACCCAATTACAGGATAACGGAGAAAATACAACATGAAATCAGCACCTAAATGTTAAAATACAAACATACATAAAAGTTTACAGTAAATGATTAAACTCAAACAAAGAGAAATAAATAATACTATAATAGTATATGCAACGATCATGTATTAATAACCATTACATGAGAGTTGCATACGCTATTTTTTCTACACCCGATAAATAATAAAAAAAATAAATTTTATATTTTTATTGAACACAATAGGTAACAGTAATTATTCGTATGAACTGCATTTTCTGCTTTCTCCGATATGTGTGGAGAAGTCGATGGTAATTCTTCTATATCGCTGATATCATCATTTTGATAAATTATCGAAGTTTAGCTAGGTATCTACGAAAATTTAATACGTACTGATTTTGACATCTAAAATAATTACATATAACCTAGGATAAACGTCAAATGCACAGCATGCTTGATTGAAAAATTATGGGTTTCTATTGTTTAAAAATCTGTATCGTAATGAAAAATCTGTATCGTAATGGGTATCATTATGAAACGGATTATAAAATCTGTATCGTAATGGGTATCATTATGAAACGGATTATGGGCATATAAGTGCATTGTTATAATACGGGTGTAGAAAAAATAAATTAACAACAATAATGAATGAATAGTACAAAAAGTGCTTATTGCACTCGACGTGTTGTCCTACTCGGCCTGACGGCCTCGTTAGACAATTTCACGTCGCGTGCAGTAAACACTTACTTTTTGCATACAATATTTTTTCTACGTTCATGCAAAAACCAAAACATGTTTTATTTAGATGACACTAAGTGTAGGAAAATATGACGTCGATTTGAAAGTCATGATGACAAAACGCTGTAGTAGAATGACAGATGAATGCAATAAAAGTTTTATTGCACTAGTGAACCACTTTTTTCACTAAATATAGTTCAATAAAGTTTTGTTTTTTGCATGAACGTAGAATAATAAAATGTAATATGTACATCAAATAAGCTCTTTATGTGACTTGTGACTGGCAGTTAACAGAATACATCCAACCGTGATTCAATTTCCAAGTAATTAGCACACATCTAATAAACGGGAGCGGCTCTATTCAAATTAGCTCTGTAATTTTTTAATTGAAAAAGATGTTTATGTCTCGCATTCGGTCGAAAAATATGAAAATTTATTATTTCCAATAATTTCTCAGAATGTTTTATACTGTTGAGAACCTTGAATAAAAAAATTACAGGATACATTTTTCGCCTAAGTAAAGGACTGCACATATTGAAGCGGTCAAAAAATGGCTCTTGTGGAAAACACCTTGGCGGATACCGACCGTCGAGTGTAAGCACAGCTAACTTAAAAAATCGACGTTTTACTTATTCTATATATGATACATGACTAAAATAAACAGGAGTCCAAACCAAAGACGCACATTCCAGCTTAGATCTAACAAATGCACCATATAACAATTTAAGTGTCCGTGTTCTGAAAACCTGCCATATTTCGCAAGATAAAGTTTTTGTAGGCACTCTTAACTATATAATTAATGTGTTGTATGAAAGAAAGCTTTGGATCAAAGTGAACTCCAAAGTCGTTTATTGCAACAGGCCGAACAACATTAGACCCGTCTAACATGTAGTCATACGAAATTTGCTTTAGTTGGCGACTGAAGGACATAAAATTACATTTCACTGCGTTAAGGAATGATTTGTTAATAGTACAGTAGGAGTTTACTAAATTTAGATTTCTTTGTAAGTTGCATACGTCCAGTTCATTATTTATAGAACAGAATAATGTCATGTCATCAGCATAATAACAAGAAATGTACATTTAAATCCGACGCAATATCATTAATAAAAATCGTAAACAATAAGGGTCCTAGGACAGAACCCTGCGGAACACCTGAGGATTGTGCCAATACGGTTAACTTTACTCCCAAAATTCGGACATACCGGGTTCTTCCAGGTATTTATAAAGTCATAAGCTTTAACAATGAAGAACCTATTCCAGTCTAATTTAGATAATAATAAGTTATGGTCAAGGTGATCAAAGGCTTTCGAAAAGTCCGTATACACGACATCTACTTGACCTCCTTTATCAAGAACCTCATGGATATACTGTGCTATACAAACTAAGTTGATGACTTTTGAACGCCCCTCGACAAAGCCATGCTGTTCCGACAATATAATACGTATAAGATGAAATATATGAAGTAAGGAGATTTCAAAAGCTTTATTAAAATCACATAATATTGCAACAGGTCGATAAATTTTTATGTCATTTCTATTGTCTCTTTTATAAACCGGACAAATTCTCGAAGTTTTCCATCAATCGTGGAATGTATGCGAATCCAGTATTAAGTTAAATATTATAAGGAGATGCTCCGAAAAAACAGTAGCACAGTCTCTGATCAGAAAGGCGGGTATAAGATCAGATCCCATAGTCATTTTTTGTTTTAATTTTCTGATGGAATTATCTTTATCATTAAAAGAGAATAAGATCTAAGTTGTCGGTAGTTATGAATGACGAAGCAAAGTGATCCGTAAAGCAATCCGCAATTTCCTTTGTATCATTTGAAGATATGCTGTTACATGTTATAGGTAATCCGTTTTTTATGGCTCTCCATTGGCATCTCAGAAAACAATAAATATACAGGGTGACTCAAATTAGAAAAAGATAGTGCCTTTTGATGACCAAATAGATCCAAGACATCTGTAGCCTTTGCTGAAATTGAAAATAGCAAGTTTAGAAAATGCCATATAGTGTCATTATTTATTAACAGAATCAACTTGAATTTGGTACAGAAAGATAAAAATATTCAAATCAATTTTTATCGAAAGAAAATTCTGTGGCCTCTAGTTTCGGTTCTGCAATATTTCAAATCCAAGAATACTCAGATATATTTTTCAACGCCTTTCGGAGTCAGGCTCATTTAAGAAATATCTAATTCCTGGAGGACCTTTGAGTGTTAGAACACCTGAGTTGGAAGAGGGTATTCTACATGAAATTGAAGAAGACCTAAATACTAGTACTAGGAAGATCGCTGCAGATTTTAATGTGAATCATAAATTAGTTCGGTCTGTTCTGAAGCGTCAACAGTTATACCCGTATCACATACAAATGGTTCATGCCTTACTGCCGCAAGACTATCCTGCTCACCTACAACTTTGTAAAAAATGTTGACTTTACCGCTGATATATTGTTTACCGACGAAGCTAATTTTTCCAAAGATGCTATAATGACCTTCCACAATAAACATGTTTGGTCTGATGAAAACCCTAATGCCATAATAGAATCACGATTTCAACTATCATTTCATCAGTTCTCTTTGAATGTATGGGTGGTATTATTGGAAATTTTCTTGTTGAGCCTTGACCAAGAACTTTAACCGGTGCCTCCTACAAACGTGTTACCTAAACTACTTGAGCATGTTCCCTATACACTAAGATAAAGAATGTAGCTTATGCACGGCGGAGCTGCCCCACATTTTAATTTGATCGCTCGTGAATTTTTAAATGAAAAATGAAAATGAAACTCAAGAAACAGGTCAACCTTGGCCACTCAGATCACTCGATATGGACCTTAGTGATTTTTTTTGTTTGGGGACATCTCAAAACATTAGTTCACATTATATTATGTATTAAAGTGTTAATTATGTATTAAGTTCGTCAGTAAAAAGCAGCATTGGAACTAGTTGGCGATTAGCGTCGATTTAATTCACAAAATTCTAATTTTCTGGCATGATGTCTTGTACAAAACTTTCGATTTACTTTAATACATAATTTGCATGTCTCATCATCTTAAGATACAAAACATACAAAAATTTCATGAATTTAACTCAAAGTAATCGAGAGTTATTAGAGAAAATATAATTAATTTTTTAAAATTTGATATCCTGTATATCCTAAACGAAGCGTTTCCAGACCTAAGTTCATAGGATATTTTTGGCTTAAAATTGAACACACATGATAACATACTTAAATATCTACATATTCTCATAAAACACCCTGTATATTAATGTTTTTTGTCTATTTACAGTTTTTTATTTCCATCCAGAATCTTGTATTTGCATTTTGTACTGTTTTGTCTTTTATACTTGACTGCTCTTTGACTTCTCTCTGTATGTGTATGCATAAGGAAATAATAGTTATTTATGACGTGAGTGTTAAAAGTGCATTTTTAACGCACGCATGTTAAAGTTTACATCAGTGCCTCAATTAAAAACACTTTTAACACAAATATCATACAATATTTTTTCTACAAACAGCACTCAAAATAATTAACCCGTGTAGAAGTAAGTTAAGTTTTTAATATCATCGTAGGCACTATATCACATTTTCGAAGTGGGCACTTGCTAATGATATATAGTAACCATGGTGGCAACCATTGCTGTATTCATCATTTACGAAAAGTTTGAAAGCTTTGGATTTGTTACATTTAAACGTTGTGTATTTTTGCCTTTAAAAAGTATAAAGAAAATATGGAAAAGAACAATCCAATTAAAGAAATCGATGAAGCGGCCAACCGAGCTGCTTTGGACTTATTACTAAGAAAATCCTGGATTCAATATGAAATTGCATAAAATAAGTTTGTGATGTGGTGTGAAGAAAAAGGCGTTCCTGGAAAATATACTGAAAATACATTCTTGGACTATTTTGAGGAGAAATCGAAGGTTTAGAAATCTTCATCTCTATGGTCTAATTATTCTATGATTAAAGCGATGTTACGAATAAATAGCGACATAGATATCAGCAAGCATTTTAAGCTCTTTGCGTTTCTGAAGAGTCATGGAGAAGGTTATCAACCCAAAAAATCAGTTCTTGACCAGAGACCAAATTGAACAGTTTTTGAAGTGCGCACCGGATGACGAGTATCTTATAATGAAAGTAGCCACTATTTTGGGAATATTTGGTGGCTGCCGTAAAGAGGAGCTTTGCCAGTTGATTTTGGACAACTTGGAAATTGTGGTCACTTCCAATTCAATATTGGTTAAGATATCAGATACCAAAACCAAGGTTCCACGATATTTCCCTATTGTGAAACAATTTTATTTGGATTTTTACCGGAGATACATGGCTCTTTGTCCAGCAAATGTGGGACATCGGAGGATTTTCCTAAATATGTGAAAGGCATGTGTGCGAAAAACTCTATGTGAATACGTTTGGAAATTTTCCTGCTGCTATTGCTAAATTTCTGCAACTTCCAAATTCTAACCTCTGTACTCGACATTGTTTTCGGCGCAATGGGGGATGGAAATCTTCAACAGTCGCCGAGGGATACAATGAAGATTCGTTGGAAAGTAAAAATTCGCCTGCTCGAAAACTGCTTTCAGTTTAAGTATTCATGTTAATACAGAAAATACAAATTAAATGTATTGTAAATTTACTGTCACACTTTGACATTTACTTTAAGGCATTAGTGCTTTAAAGTGATTATTTTAAGGCACTGGTGTCTTAAAGCAATATTTTTAATGCCTCAAGGGAGTTATTATTATTATTAATATTATTATATTTTAGGTTGGACAGTTCGAATCTGAAAAAATGGCGAGTATCCTCTTATACGGATCAAGGTGCCTACTGGGTCATATAAATATGTCTCCAGCTGCGGTAGAAGCTTGCGTTATTGACATATTCGCGAATCAAAATATCGAAAATATACAGAGGATAAGACGTCACGGCTCCTATCACAAATCGGAAATAGTTCCAAAGACAATAACAATTTCTAGTAGAAATTTCACTACAGGGGTACCAAATGCCTTAAGCCAACTTATAGTTAAGAATCAAAATGGTAAGTAAGAATATAAATCTTAGAGCATCCCACATGTTCTTTATTATTATTATTTATTATTTCCCATGTTTTATTTTATTTTAAAAACATTAAGTTTAAATCAACTTTTACAGAGTTCTTGTCATAAAAAGGTATGAATGTTCTTTCATAAGAAACATCTATGTATACTAACGAAATCTCAAAAATTATTGATCATTTTCATTAGTAGCATTAGCAGAGATCATTCGTCATATAGCGAAGCTTATACATATAACTACTAACTATATCATAAATTTATAACAGCATCGTGTTATTCTGTATTTAACATTTTTAGCTTCTATTATCATTTTAATAAAAAAGTAACCGTTTTAATTAACTGTTTTGCTAAATTTGAGCAAAAAAAAAAACAGAAAAAATATTTCTACTCGTCAACATTTTATTTTTATTATAAAAGTTTTAGGTCTGTACAAATACAAATCTTGTTCTGAAGATGAATATAAAAAATTGTTGTTTTTCTAATGTTAAAGTTGCCTTTCATTTACTAAAAATCTTTATTTTAAGTAAGTACATAATCACCAATTTGATTCATTACCTACTGTTTGTGAATAAAAACAATAATATTACAATTAACATTCCCAGCAGTATGCATGAGAAGGCAAGAATCCCTTTTTTGCTGCGACTAGGATACCGATATATTGCCGCCAATAGTCTGATTTTCCATGCTGTTAAATATGCACTCTGATACAGCAATCTCGTTGGCCACTGATTCCTCAAAGTACGTCTCTGTTATGGAAGAAGACTGCCAATCACCCAACCACTTTATTGGTACCAAGTCTACACCAGAATTTGCAACCATCATAGCTATAGAATGGTGGAGCAATGACCAATATACATTTCTTGATTTGGCAGCTGTAAAAACTCAGCTATCTTCTATGGAATTTTATAAATGGTGTTTACTTCCACATGATGGACCGTGCATTTCTTCTATCTATGGTTGACGACTTTGTTATGGGAACACGTTCTGAGGGTGTAGGGCGATGTATTTTCGCATAATTTTCAAGACGCTGTCTTCATATTTCTTATCCGTAATACAGAACGACCAATCTTTCTTGGCTTTGGTCTAGAGAAGAGAAACAAGCATTACAGATTATCGATCGCAAATGTTTCCAACTTGTAATTTGTACAACTTATCCGAATGGCACGTTCCATGTAAATCCATTACAGCTACAATATGTAAGCCAAACAAGTAATATCATACATATATTTTAGAGGTTTTACCCTTGACAAACAGATATTCATCATCTCTAGCAGATTGTAGAAATTTTATGACATCTTCCGGATTAAAAATGGTGGATTTTTTGGTTTATTGTATCTACAAACAAAAGTTCAATTAATACTATATGATTTTAATCAGTTTATTCTTACCTTATATTTTCATTCACCATGATGGTACTTTTAAGCATTGAATAAGACAATCATAAACTTGAAGGCTGCATTTTCTTTGATTTATCCGAAAAATATACTAATAATTCGTTCTCACTTAAATCCTTGATGTTATTTACCTT
This sequence comes from Monochamus alternatus, assembly GCA_037114965.1. NCBI lineage: Eukaryota > Metazoa > Arthropoda > Insecta > Coleoptera > Cerambycidae > Monochamus > Monochamus alternatus. The sequence goes on from CM073435.1 coordinate 39,364,645, forward strand.
TTTCCATTTCTGAAATTGTTTATATTCTTGTTCATAGATCAATCGATATTTTGATGGCAATAACTTGGATATGCCCTCAGTCCAAATATCGGACAGTAATAATTAATAATTCCTGTTTCATCTTGTTTTTAGATATTTCAGCCTTCAAAAACCACACAAAACGACACCAATGAAGAAATAAATATTGACACCCAAAGAGATGACTTTGTTTCATAATCAAATTCCATAGGAACCAGTGCAAAAGTTTCTTTAATTAAAAATCGCTTCCAATACACACAACGTCAAAAGCCTTTTGAACTACCCCCCCACCCTCCCTGAAACTTGTTAAAGAAATCTTTTTGTCAGAAAAACCAAATACATTTATAAGTATATTGTTTTTTTAATCTTTTTTTTGTGAAAAGAAAATATGTTACTGAGTACTTAGAAAATTAAAAACCAACAAATGTGTGACATTTTTGACAAAATTTATTAAATCAAAAAGAAGTAATAAAGCAAGTTCTCTACTTTGCTAATAGTCGGTATGACCTTTATCACGTTCCAATAGCATATCGACACGTCTGTGCATTGAGATAATCAAGCAGTTAACGATGTCTTCGAACCCTTCTTACGCGATGTAGTTGAGCGTGGTCCTCCATAAACACAAAATTTTCACTTAATTCATTACGTGGGGATAGATAATGGACGCAATGACTTATTCCATGTAGAAGACTGGTCATATTCTGTGGTATGCCAATTAATGGAGTGGGGCGGTTGAACATTATTCCGCCCTAAAACATTACGGCACCCTCTTCATACTGAGCAACTTCACGGGGAAAATGAAATCGCTGTTGACGACCTGGTTCTTTCCAAACTCTTTGTCGATTGTCATCAGTAACCAGTCCAATTCTGGTTTCATCTGTAAATAAGACCCATAGCATGTTCTCGCGCCCACTGGGGACGGAAAGCACGATGCCTTGGAAGTAGAGTGGGAACCCGTAATGGTCTTCTAGCACGTAAATTTGGGTTGTGGAGTCGTCTCCGAATAGTAGGTGCCAATAGAACACTCGAAACGTACCTTGAAAGTGGGCCTAGAGAGCTGAAACTGAAGATGTGCAGTGTCTACGGGCATATTACACCAAATACCGATCCTCCCTTTCATTAGATTCTCGAAGACGTCCACTACGTGGTGTGTTTTCCTCTGTATCAAGTTCTTCTTCATATATGTGTACTATTTGTACAACAGATGATCTGCCCAACATGTTCGATATCTGCATCATGTAAAGCAGTCATTCTTGCTCGGGTAAACGCAGAAATTTCACGTCCTGGCATTACAATGTACAAACATTCAAAGGAACACTTGATTGAATACACTGCCAAACTGACCAGATTTGTAAAAACATTGGTAATAAAGTAAAGGTTCATGGTCTGCAATTTCTGATTGTCTTTTTTGTGCCCTAAGAACATGTACTTTTTTACCACATCAATAAAAATCACTAGGTTTAATCGAATCATTTTATATTCAGGGGGTCCAAGACTTTTGACATGTGTAATTTCTAAATTCTTCACACGGTAATTGTCTTCCGAAATTATTTTTTAATAATTAATCTTTAGGTAAACGATAAAATTGTATCGTCTTGTAATAGTGTAATGTAATAGAAAAATAAGTGTTTCCTGACTTTCGCTCAAATCTAGGAAAACTAGTCAACAATAATGGTTAATTTTTAATTAAAATCATAACAGAAGCAACATTTTGGATAATTATGAATTAAAACGGTACTTTGGATTTACGAAGACCAAACAACAATTTTAGCCTCTAATTTTACTTTAGCAGGTATAAACTGTGATGGTGAGATGTTTTTCCGCACAACCGGAAAGGCGTTGTTATCGCTAATAACACGACATCCCGATGAAAAGTCCGACAGCGTAGAAGTAGCTAGAGAGGCTTTAAGAAGAGCCTCTATTTTGGGGGAACCGATCAAGATCCACCAAAGGCTTACGAGATATAGCAACAAATATCTAGTAAATATCAACAGTTTAAATGTGTGACAATTAGCTCATTCTAATTTCTCTTTTAGGGTCTTAGACCAATTTCTGTACACGAATCCATGGGACATCATTTATTAGAAACCATAGCGAATTCCAGATTTATTAATGACACTTACTGGGCACATGCGGCCATTGATAAAATTGGGAAATCTATAATAGTTGTATCTTTAGAGTAAGTAGAATTAACCAGCTAATAACTAAATCAGTTTTTGGTGCAAAACGTAGAGGTTTTTAAACGATAGAATACACCTAACACTGCATAAATTTGGTTATGGAAATTATAGCTATCTATATTCTCTGAAGCTATTTAATTGTGGCATAATTCTAGTTTTTTATTATTTAGTTTAACTGTTTTTCGGTCACACTTCTGAAAAAAAAAATAAAATAAAGCTTAATTAAATAAGCCCTTGCGCCAAACGGATTAGTTAAACTAAAAAATAATTTTATTACATTGTCTGTGTCAAAATAATTTTAAAGACCCAATCGCTTCTAATGTGAAAACAAATAAAATAATATTATAAGAAAATCTGTATTTTGCATAAAAAAGTAAGTACATTCTGTTTATTATTTTTTTGCAGCTGGCGTCTTTAAAACAGGTTCTACATTATCTTGAGCAACACGAAAATATTTAGGTACATTTTTTTTTAACTAAAATTGAAAAAAATGTAATAAATACAAAAGATAAGGGCAACATATATACGTATATTGCATGAAAGACGAAAAAACAGGCAATGTTTTGTGGCCATAGCCTGCTTCAATAAAAAAAATGTATCCGCCTAGAGGGCGCAGCGAACCACATACAATATTTAAAAAATCTGTTTATATCAGGTGGAAGGTATCAATTTTTCAATAAAAATTTATTACCAATAACTTTTCTCTATCTCTTAAAATAAAAAAGTTAGACAGCCTTAAAGTTTGGGCACTTAACAGGTTTTTTTGTTATTACTCATAAAGTTGGCCATGGATCTCAAATTTGTTTTTACGAGCATAAAGGCCTCCAAAAATGCAACAAAATACAATTAAAGATTTTTGACGTGTCTCGCATATTAAGCGAGATTCATGGGAATGGCCCTCTTATGTGATACAGCCTGTATATCGCATTAGTGCTATAAACATTGTCATTATGATATTGAAATAATTGTCGTATTATAACGATGAGCGTAGATAAAATTGTTTTTCTCAATCTAGGTTGGGAAAATTATCTATTTACTATATACAGGGTGAATCTTAAATAAGTACAAATATTTTAACCAGCAGTATAGTTTTGTATGTAGAACACATAATTAATAGTTTTTTTACAAAAAAATCAGAAATAAAAAAGTGAAATTTTAAATAAATTTCGTAATTTTTCAGTAGAAAACTTGTTGAGGACCGCTGGCCTAGACCGACCCTTCATACTTTTATGAGTCATAGTGCTGCAGACTGAACGTGTGGTTCACAGTGTTGCCACTATTACACAAATGTCTTTGCTTCAAGGAAGAAAAAATCTCAACTTTTAGCGAATTTTGTCAAGTGTAACATTTTATATTATTTTTTATTATCAAACTGTCATTGACTGTCATGACAGATTATCGGAAGCCCAAGTCAAACTTGTTAACCCCACATAATGCATGAAAATAGCAATAAAATTTGCTAAAAGTTGACATTTTTTCCATTTTAAATAAAAAACGCGTGCATAGTTTTTCGTTATTCTTCATAAAATAACTTAAGGAAATTGTGTTTTGTGTCCCTTTCTAACAGTGTACAATGACATTTAACTTGTGAAATGTGGATTACTGATTAAATAGTTAATTTTTTAACAAACAGGTAAGCTTGTGTGTGTGTAAGCACGTTTATGTATAATTTTTGAACATTGGGCATAGTAATATCACGTAATATCTTCCTAAATATTTTACGGTAGTATTGAACTTGCGGAAATTCATTTTTAATCGTTGAAGTATAGTAAGGTTAGTTCAGATGTTAAAATTTATGTTAATATTGCTGCGTATCATACTACATACCCAATTTTACTGTACTTATGCTTAAAACAAGTATTTTTAAAATAGAACTATTACGTTAAAGGAAACGTAATATTTATATTGGAGGAGATATGGCAACCTCGCAACAAATCATATGTTTCATTACGTTGTTGGATGAAAAATCAGCCAGCGGTCCTCAAAATGTGGGTATTTTTAAAAAAAATTAATATCTCCGTAAATATTAGAAATTTTTAAAAATGGCTTTCACTAGACTGATTTAAATGACGAACTACACCAGCAGTTAAAATATTTGTACTTATTTAAGATTCACCCTGTATGTATACTTACAGGCATGTCATTAGAGTTAACAAATTCAGACTTTGGGGTCCATGGGAAGTGGAATGGGTGGTAGATTTGGACGATATTACATCGATGCCTAAGATTAACTGTGTGGAGTTAATACTGAACATGAGACAGGTAGGTAACTATACAGAGTGTAAATTTGAATGGGTTTCACATTTTACGGAGATGACTTTACAAATATATACCGTAAGTTTATTTCTCTTAAATTTTGCTATGCGCAATGTCAGCCAAACCTTATTATTATTATTTCTAAGAAATAACTAAGATATTATTGAAATATTATTTTAATTCTACTGCAGCATTGATCAAATATTTTTTTATGAGTTCAGCCTGTTGGTGCATGCATTAGGAAAACATTTTGTAAATTTATTAAAAAATTAAACATTTAACATAAAAAACACCAGACAAAAAAATTTTAAATTCCATAACCCTTCTAAAAATCTTGTGAAATTTGCTGTATCTTTATAGAATTTTTTTAACAGAAAATACTATTTAGGATGTTAAATAACACCCTTTCGCTATCTTAATTTTATTCATATCCATATTATTTATGGACTTCCTAAAGCTTCTTCCAAAAAAGCGTTACGTCATAAAAACTACTTTCGTAGTTTACCTTTTAAGGTTTACAGAGTGTTAGAGGATTGACTGCCATACTTCAACATCAGATAGAGAAAGCATAAATGAAGAAAAAATTTAAATAGTACACGGGTATAATTTAAGCCGTTCTTGAAATACGTCCAGTTACTGTATCCCGGAATTTTATCACAACGTGGCAACAGTGCGATTACACTTCTCATGCTGTTACCACACTTCGCGATATCTACTTTGTCGAGTTTTATTAATTAACGAAAAAATTATTTTTATTAAAGCTAAACACATTGAAGAAATAATAAACATTGCATTTATAGTTATGGAGATTTGTTAAATAACTCAGTTTAGTACTTATGTCATATAAGGTTTCTTTGTTCATTTTGATGTAGGTATACTATCGCTTGTTAAATTCATGGCAGTCAAAACCTCCAACACCCTGTATAACTAGAAAATGGTGCGTTTAAGAGATTATGTTATTAGAGTTTTTAGTCATATTTCTGTATGTATTATCACTACTCAAAGTTTGTAACATACTTTACAGGACATTCTGTACATTTACACTACACGAGACATGTTTCTAACACCACTTAAATTTTGTTGTAAAATTAAATATAATAAAACACACCATTGCATTATAAAAATTATATTTTGATTTAAATGGAAACGAAAATTTTTACGCAGAAAGTTTTAAAATTTCCTACCGCGCTATGAAACACCTCATCGTAAACCGAAAAACTAAAATAAATGCAATAACATGAAACTCATCGAATTAACGTTCTAATAAATCAATATTTTATGAAATTATCCATTGTCTGTAATTTACATAAAGGATGGATATATGACTGGATTCATTCATATTCCAAACACCCTGTATAAAGCTATTTCATGCATTATTCCATCTTTACTTATTGGCTGCATAAGTTATACTTTTAGTAAGCTCAATCGAAAATTTGAAACAAATGAAAAAATATTTTGTAGTCAAATTGAGTGAATTTGATTTGTAAAATGTTCTATTTAGAGAAATATTACAGATTTAAATTGTATTTTATATTACAGAATGAAGCTTCGGGTCACGTCCAACAGATAAAAATCACTGGCCAGAAAGAGATGCTTGTGTGGCTGCACGAAAAAATTGAACAGGCTATTATCGTTAGTATGGAAGACAAGTCCTGGACGCTTACAGATAATTAATGAATACCTATATTTTTGTTCTTTGTAATTAATGTATCATATTTGTGCAAATAAAATCTCTACAGTTATTATATTTAATTTCCTTTACTTGTTTATAAGCAAAAAAGGGGTATAAAATGAAAACTATTCTTAACGAAACAACAACAAAATTGTATACGTTTCTATTTTGGTAGAGTTTATAATTGCCACATTACAGAAATTCGAGCAGGTAACAATTATAAAATTAATTATTCACTATATGGTGAGTATTGAATATTTTCTTTTCGTTTACTATACTTAACATCTTGTACATACCATTACAGTCTTCTCTATTCAAATTTTAGTATTACTTGAATAAGTTTATTCACTCAACGCCACAGCGTAGCGCTACTGCAATATACTCGCGTCAAGAATTCAGACGTCTTACGTCACGGCTGACGTTACACATTTGTTTTTATTGTCAACGTAATTTTCGATATTTGGTCGCGTTAAAAACAATTACTTTTTGCAATTTAGTGCAATATATAATGTAAACTTTTAGTGTAGTATATAGTTTTATTACTACCAGTTGCAGTTTCTTAAATATTTTGATGAAAATATTGTGAATTATTCATTTGTTCGTATGACGTAAGTCGTCTGAATTCTTGTCGCGAGTATACCCAAATTATTTACAAATACCAAAGCTTTTGTCACAATTTCTTTGACACTTTTTTAATTTTATCTGTCTGATAGAACGTGCTATAATCGGTTTGAAAATGAAAGAGAGTAATAAAACCCCGAGATAAGAACCGACCATGGGCGTGGTAATATTTCGTTTCAGGTAATTATCGGGTAACACTAATGCTAACAGGTAATGGGTGTACATTAGTATATTTTACTGGATACATCATAGGGCAGGAGCCAGTGTATTGTGACAGATCAATCCAGTCTTAGAGCTGAATATACGAAGACGTGCTAGTGCAGTAGAGTAAAATTCGACTTGTGTTTAGTGACTATTGTGCCAGTGGATATAATATTGTTTGGGTAAAATGTCGAGCTTATCAGATTACGTACCTGTTAAACGCGTGAAAAGATGTGCGCTGTCTCAGAATGAGAAGATTATTATATTAAATGTATTTAATGCATTGAAACACCAAAATCCCACCAACAGTGTTGACGACATCGTGGAAAAGTGTTCCAAAATGACAGGGATTGGAAAATCGACTATCTACAGACTTTTAAAGGAAACAAAAAATGAACAAGATACTGTAAATCCCCCAAAATCATCTACAGGGAGGTCAAAAGTCGTTATAGATGATTTCTTCAAAAATGTCATTCGCAGAAAAGTACACTCATTTTATTTTAAAAAAGAAATACCAAGGCTAAACAAAATTTTAAGTGAACTTTCAGAGGACAACGATTTGCCAAAAATCAGTAGAAGCAAATTATGGGCCGTTTTACGAGAGTTGAATTTTTGCTGGGAAAAGCAGAACAGGAAGTCAGTTCTTATCGATAAAAATGAAATTATTTGTTGGCGAAGATCCTACTTAAGATCAATTAGAAAATTCCGTGACGAAGAGAGAAATATTTATTATCTAGACGAAACTTGGGTCAACGAGGGATATACAGGGTTCAAGGTACCTTCAGGTAAAGAGCGAAGATTAATAGTGACACATATAGGTAGTGCCAGTGGTTTTGTAGATGGCGGTTTAGTTTTATTTGAATCTAAAAATACAGGTGACTATCACGAAGACATGAACGCAGATGTTTTCGAAGAGAATTTTACACAGATGTTGGATCTTATTCCTCCGGGGTCTGTAATTGTCATGGATAATGCCAGTTAGCATTCACGGTAGACCAAGCGGACGCCTACGACTGCTTGGAGGAAAGCCGATATAATTCAATGGTTATCCGGAAAAAACATTTCTTTTGAAACAAATATGGTGAAAAAGGAGCTTTTGGCACTTGTCAATATTAATAAAGATCAGAAAAAATATGTTATCGATGAAATGGCAAAAAATCGCCAAATAACGGTACTACGGTTACCACCTTATCACTATGACCCGATATAAAAAGCAAAATAATACGTCACTAAGCCAAATAATCTTGACGATCTCAAGGAACGAATTCGGCAAGAAGTTCGTGCCATCCCACCTGAAGTTATTGCAAATGTACAACAAGAATTTGTTTCTCGTCTGGCCCAATGTTTGACAGTAAATGGTCAACAATTTGAAAATTTAATTTAGGTTTTTGTGTCCAAAGGTTTTTCTATGTAACACCAATGTTTTTATAAGTAGAATACATTTCCAATTACAATTTCAATCAATTTTTTAGTACGTTTATTCATTTGTAAATAACTTTGGTTTTTGTAAATAATTTGGGTATTGTTACCCACCCTGTAACAATTAGGAGCAACTTGTGATATATTTTTGGAAACAGCTCAGCTAGGGTAATCCGGAAATTGGAAAAAAAATGTGATTCCATTAAAAAAATGTGATGACGTCATTACTGAAAGTTAGGTCACCTTGTATATTAAATTATTATTTGAAAAAAAGTAAATTAAAATCAAACAATCGACCTGTTTCGGGAATTTTTAATAATGTCTTTTATTTACCTATTAATGAATTTGTGCGTGACTTTAGGGGGACGCACTGTGACGCATAATTTTATGTTTCATTCGAATTAGTTTTATTAGAAAATTCTTATTAACGTAAGACCATCAGTTTTTGCTCTCTTAATTCCTAAGTAGGTACTGTTTTGTTTAGTGCAAGTGGTCAAGTGATAGTTTTCTATGTTAGAAAACTACCGAGAACTAAGAACCGACGATCATCTGAAACCTTTATTGGAGCATAGTTTTCCTTCTTTTCTCATCTTTTTTCAAGATAGCAGCTGGTGGCATTGGATAAGTTTCACTTATTTTGTCTCTTTATATTTTAAAAAATCCCTTCTTTGTTGATTTGCATTTGATCCCATTCGTACAGTTTTTTAAATTTAATTTTCTTATTTTTTAGAATATATTTGTAGGTATTGGCGTTAATTCGAGTAAATAGATATTAGTTTCAATGAATCAGACCAATGACGTGACGTAGTCACAAATTTGACTTAGTGGAAAACATAACCCTATTTATTCTCATGTCTATGTTTAGTGGAACAAACATATTTGCGATAGCGAAAACAGTTATTGCAAGATGTTCTGAATTTAGATTAGTTTTTAAAATATGTTACACTAGTGTAATCATAATAGTTAAAAATTTCAAGACAATCTGTATTTGAAATAAAAGTGCAATCTTGCTTGAAAAGAAAGCTTGTTTATTAGGGATTAGTTATGTCTAAAAGTAGAAAATTCATTGGAAAATATTGTAGGACTATCTAACACAAGAAATAAATCCAATATGAAATTAATTCTATTTTAAATACTTTTAAGGGTGAAAAATTTATTAAATTTCCTGATCAAAATCGTAGCCCTTCTACGTTTCGAATCCCAAATTAAATAGTGGGTAATCTCCCCCCTTTTGCCTTAGATAGTTAATGAAATTTAATGACGAAAATATATTTCTATTTGGCCATTATTTTACGAGACTTCTAAACAGCTAGTGCAGTGAAAATCAAAATTTTCTTAAGCAGAAGAACTGCAGTGTATTTATCGAGTAGTTTAGGAGGTATTATAGTTGCGACAAGAATTCAGACCACTTACTTCATATGAACAAAGTGATAATTCATAATATTTCCATCAAAATATTTTAAAAACTGCAACTGAGAATAATAAAACTATATATTAAACTAAATGTTTGTACTATATCTTGCACTAAATTACAAAAAATTATTGTAAACTAGACAAATTGATCGTATCAAAAGTAATTTTAGTTAGCATTGTTACCCAAGATATTTGATAGAATATTTTCCCATGGTTTAAATTATTTCATACCACAGTTTTTGTACTTAGATTCATAAAATTGTTGCCTTTTCATATTCGAATGGATAGTTTAGATTTAAAACAAACCGAAATCCATTTAATTCATGCTGTATAAAAATGATTTCTCCGAGAAGACAAAATACTTTCCAATAGTATTATATCAGTAAAATCCAGTTTATGAGGCCTTAATCTTTTTCTTAAAGATGGAATAATTCAGGTTGGTGCACACCTACCTACAATTTGAATTAGTTTGATGAGAAACGCCCTTTTACTTTTTTTACTTCCTAAATGTGAACCTTTTATTGATTATAACTAAAAATTATATTTCCACACAGGTGCCCATTTACTACAATCGATTTTAAGTAAAAAATATTGGATCACAATTCAGTTATCGGTTACGTAGAACCAGTTGAGATTCATCAGAATTAGTTTTATTAGAAAGTTCCTATTTTAATGTAAACTGAAGGAATGGTTTTTTCCCTTAATTCCTAAGTACAATTTCAGTGTAAGTGGTTAAATGATACGGAGTAACGTCTATTTTGGGAAATTAAAGCTTTATTGGTCCTTTACCAACATCCCCCCTGTTATGTTCTTTAAAATAGTAGCTAGGAGTCCTTGGTAAGCCTCATATTTTGTCCCTCGCTCGATAATAGATTTATTATTTTCAGACAACAATACAGTCCACTTAATTCTGGCTATTCATTCATTTATTAATAAATACATTTCTACAAATAACAGTCATTAATTCATATTCGTAATTTTAAAATATCACAATTGGATAATGGTATAGGACACAAATCAACTCATCGCATGTTTATTTTTTTGTGCATTTCTCGTTCTTCCAAATACAGTTTGCTACTTACAAGGTAATCTCTGAACAGTTTATAAAGTACATAATAGTTAAAAAATAAAATGAAAGTCAACGATACTATATTATGCCAGAGAGTACTGCGCACTAACAAGACTAGCTGGTATAAGACCATGAAAACGTGGAGGAGAAGAATAAGACTGAGTGGATCCGTCGGGTTCTTGAAAATATACTGAAAAGACAGTTTTATAAATAATTTATAGGCAGAGAAAAGTTTAACATTGTTTTACAGGGTGTCTGGAAACTTCACGCATAAAATGTGTCCTTGTAACATTTATAAATATACATTAAGGTAATATGTAAAACTGACAATACTTACCAAACAAACCTTAGCGTTGAGACAAGGTTTCCGTGGCATATTATGGTTAAAACATATTACTACGTCCTTTTCTAAGTAAGGGCGACATTTATCGCTAAATATAAACTAGTGTAGGGAAAATGACCATTCAAGGCAATGGCAAGGCAAGAAAATGGTTGAGGCATGAACTACGAGCCCAGAGTCATATCATTTGGCCCAGCGGGTATTTTAATTCTTCACTTTACTTCAGAAAACACTGGTAGGCGCAAATGGAAAATTTATTAATTCCAACTATTTTCATTGTAATTTGAAATATTTTGGAAACATTTTTTATTAAAATTAATTACTTAAATGCTCGTTTGGCCCATATAATAAACATAGGTTTTTATCGTCGTATTAGCCTTGATTTAAACATAACATTTGCCTATTTGTTGATTGTTGTTAGTGACATGTCAGAAATTAGTTGACAGTATTTTCCTCTCAAAAATGGTGCGTGGTAAAGCTTTGTCAAACGATATGCGTAAAGTTATTGTTAATTTATACAGTGCTGGTCATTCATGTGGTAAAATTGCTAACCAACTGCAACTTTCACGCTATACTGTGCGAAATATAGTCAAATTATATAAAACGACAGAAGCAGTGGAAGAAAAACCAAATTTAGGTAGAACTTCAAAAATAACCGTGACCGATTTGAGAGGCTTACGCCGTATTTTGAAGCAAAACCGTCGTGCCAATTGTGCCGAATTAAGTGTAGAATGGAATTGGGCGACGGGTAAATATTTTTCAAGATCAACCTGTCTCAGAGCTATCAAACGACGGTTATAAGTTTTACAAAGTAAGCAATTTTTTATTTCATTTTATAGGCACTAACAGCAGACAATCTTTAAATCGTAGGCTAAAGAAAAACCGGAAAGCAGAAAAAAAATAAGTTGGTATGGGCAAAAAATCATCAGAACTGGTCACAAATGCAATGGAATAGTGTCATTTGGAGTGACGAATCAAGGTTTTTAGGTATGTGTCGGAGATTATCGAAGTAGAGTATTGAGGACAAAAAATGAGCCATATCATCCAGACTGTTTGCGCCGAAAAGTGAAATTTCCAGCTTCTGTAATGATTTGGGGATGTATGTCAGCCCAGGGCGTTGGAAAACTGTACATCGTAGAAGGGACTGTTAATGCTGTTAGATACATTGACATCCTTAGGGGCAGCTTAATGCCATCAATTGAAACATTAAAAACAATAGAAAATGAGTACGTGTTCCAACAAGATGGCGCTGCGTATCAAACTGCCAAAATAATCAAGGAATGGATGTTGCAGAATAATATTCCCACCTTAAACTGGGTATCAAGTAGTCCCGATCTGTCGCCAATAGAAACACTTTGGCACATTATGAAGAAAAAGTTGCGTGCCTCACCTGCTAGAACAGTTCCTGAATTAAAAGAGAAACTAACTCACATTTGGAACTCAAGTACTGCTGAAGATTTTAAAAAGTTAGTAGACGCTATGCCAAAGCGAATTCAAGCAGTTCTGAAGCAAAAGGGTGATGTTACACAATGGTGAAATCACCAATTTGCGGATATGATTGTTGGGCCAAACGAAATGATTTGTTTTTAAATTATATACTTTGTTATTATGGGCACATTTCTAGGATTTAAGTAATTAATTTTAATAAAAAATGTTTCCAAAATGTCTCAAATTACAATGAAAATAGTTGGAATTAATAAATTTTCCATTTGTGTCTACCAGTGTTTTCTAAAGTAAAGTGAAGAATTAAAATAGCCGCTGGGCCAAATGATATGACTCTGGGCTCGTATATTAATATATTTGCTGACAAATTCTGATATGTATCAGCTAAAACTACATATATTTTCCAAAATGATGTATCCTGGATTTTTCGGCGACTGGGCTTTTATTATTGGCATTATATATATTTTTTTGTACATCATCCATTATGTTAAATTGCTCATTTAGAAATAGTCCATATCCTTATTGCACTAAGAAACCATAGTATCTGTTAATATGATGTAGGTCTTCGCGAATAATACCTGTCTATTTCTTCTCTCCTTTGGCATATTACTTAACTTATTCACTTCTCCCCTCAACTAATAGTTGTTAATGTAAATTGTGTTATTATTTATAAATAGTTATTTAAATACACACGACAAATACAACTTACAGCAGATGTAAAAAAAGGAACGTATTGACGTGACACCGACTATTACAGCATTCCGTAAATAACTAGAACTAAAAGCTTAGTTTGAAATGCGAGTCAGCCGTAAATATCAACGACCCGCACGTTCAACCCTGTTAAACTCCGCGCTGGTACTTACTCTAGTTACGATCCTTTCTTCACTAAGCATGTACCCTTTCTACTTTTTAAATTGCATCTCTATGACAAAAGTGACAAGTGTGCCAAATTAGAAAAAATCGTTCCAGTATTATAAAAGTTAATATTGACTTTTTGAGAAATGCATGAATTTATTATTTATTTGAGTTGTATTATCCCCTAATTCTGCGTGGAGTTTCGGGACACCCTGTAGGTATATGTGTTCATTTAAATTTTTGCGGACAGGACATTACAACATCCTCTATTATCCTATTACGATGTATTTTTTTAATATCAATAGTCAGTTGCTAAAATATGTATTTTTGCATATCTACTCTACTGTGTAATCTCAAGCATAATATTAAGTAATATTAAATTTCATACTTACATAAAACCTTTTCAAACCCACATTTCCTGGTTCACTGCTATTGCAGTCACCTTGAGCCCTCCAAATGTCCCTACCGTACCTAACAAGTGCACCATATGGCCACAAAACATCGTCCTTCCAAGTATTATTTACAAGCAGCATCGTCCTCCCTGTCTCCAGCTTCTCCCAAGTTCCCAAATGTAAAGCAGATCGGTGCAGTATATCACAATACCGTAGAGACAGAATGTGAATCGTCAACGACACAAATCCACTTATAAAAATAAATATCACATGTTGAGTGGCCCAAAATGTGTCATAATGAAGAGCAGACTGAAAAATGATGTTTTGAACACGATATCTTTTTAGTCCAAAATAGCCTAACCTGTGCGAAACAACAAGGAATAAATCCGGCATAATATGCATTTAAAATGGCACTGAAAAGAATCTGCTTCATTCGGTTATTGAAATTTGTTTTAAGGCTTTCCACTTCCCTTCTGATATCGGTAGCATTACAACTACAAGCGTGAAGGGGTGGTGGCGCTCCAGTAGTCCAATTCACTAATTCAAAAAACGGACATATGTTGAAACCAAACAGAATTATGTAAATGAAAACCCTGAAAGTACAAGTATGTAAGATCGGTATATCGCCCACGACAAATTTTAACTTACGGATAACACAAATATAATATATTAACAACTGGATGGTTCTGCATAACAAAATATGCACATATTGAAAGAGTTACACATATAGTTCCAAACAAAAATGACCTAAAAATGAACATTATTGTTCCGGTTGGCAAAATGTAACGGAGATATTTGTTTATCCTTTCGAGTGAGTACAATACAAATATTTTAATTTGGGGAAACATTAAATCTATACAGGATGTCCCAATATTACTGATCAAATTACACCTGAAAAAACTATATCGATCAACCATTCATCAACTTTAATGCCCTCTAGCCAAGCACTTTGACTAGAGAAACATTTATTGAAATCTGTTAATTTTAATTGTGCACACAGAATATTGGGACACCTTGTATATTCTTTATAAACAATTTTGTGTGGGCATACTTACATTAAGTAAAACTGTCCAACTTCTTGAGCTTTACTTGAAATAAACTTGCGTAACAATCTGCAGCCAAGCATGTAATTCAGTCTTCGAGATAATACAATGACTACGAACACAACTAAGTACTTGTCAATTAAATAAAAGTTCTAAAACAGATTTAATTAATCGAATGAATGTTCATATTAACTATACTTACCAAAGCATGATTGGTGTATGAATGTGGAAGCCACCAAACAGAGCGATACAAGTGTAAATACTGCAATCCAGCAGATATAACTGTGAAGAAGCACATAAGAAATTCAAAGAAGAAATCATCGTCAACAGGAGTACTGGGAAATGGAAAATGTTTTGGAGCTGCTGGCTGTTCTAAAACTGGGAGGGTGGGAACAGCAGCTCCCAGTGGGGCATATCTTTGACCGCATGGTTCATTAGCGAAATTAGAAATAACTGGAGGTGTAATAGTATTTGTTCGCACTGTGCGAGCTATTCTTCTTGTACTACTAGGCATTCTAAAGCTGAGTCATCAATTTTACGATTCAGAATTCACTGTAAATAGAAAAATTAGTGTTTATTATACTATAAACCTGTTGGAAATTTTCATTGAAAACTGTTGAAAACTTCAAATGGCACTATTTACATAACCCCACTTATCTAATAAACAAAATACAAATCAAAACATTGCGACTTCTTCTGCTTCTTCAAATTTGTTGTATAATCAATTACCAAACTCCAAACCACATACTTCTCAATCACACGTCCGTAAAAAGATTGAATTCTTGAATAAAATGCGGTGAAGAGCAGTCACACGAAAACGCCATATTAGTTCAAATGTACCTTGAACTAAAGAGGTGTACTAAATTTTTAACGTACATTTTAGCAAACCAAGTAGGTTCTATTAAAAGATAGGCTATTTTAGTGTCAATATCAAATGTCAAATTCTGGCATTTATGGCATGATGTGTATGTTTCCAAATACTACGTTGGTGATTCTTCAGATAACTATTACAAAGTGCGCGATTTAGCAGACGATATTATTAAATTATTTCACTGCCTTTAAAAACCAAAACGTGAACTAACGACAATTTTTCGTCTTCTTCTTCTTTTACGACCAAGAGACAAACGTTGTAGTGCAAAGTGCAAGCTGTCTTGTGTAATGTTTTGTTGGTAGTTCGCAATCGCAACATTTGCAAGTGATACTAGTGACAGAATTAAGTGAGGTTAGTTTGTGGAAATATTTTTAATAAACTTTGAATTTATTTAAATAGTATCTGCCTGATTCTTTAATATATTGTGATTGTACTCTGTAACAATGGGAGAAAGAAAAGGTGTAAATAAATACTACCCCCCTGATTATGACCCAAAAGCTGGGGGGTTAAATAAATTTTTGGGCACTCACGCTTTAAGAGAAAGAGCCAGGAAAATAGATAAGGGCATCATCATTATTCGCTTTGAAATGCCCTATAATATTTGGTGTGATGGGTGTAAAAATCATATCGGTATGGGAGTTAGGTATAACGCAGAGAAAACTAAGGTTGGAATGTACTATACCACACCGGTTTATGAATTTAAAATGAAATGCCATCTTTGCGATAACCATTTTGTTATTCGAGCTGATCCAGCGGTAAGTGTAAGAAATTTATTTAGTAACAGATTATAAACATTAATTGCTTTTAGAACCTGGACTATGTTATTCAGTCTGGGGCAAGAAGACAAGAAAATAGATGGGATCCAACACAAAATGAGCAAATTGTACCTGAAACCAAGGAAACTCAGAAAAGGTTGTTTGACGACTCTATGTATAAACTTGAACATGGTAGTGAAGATAAGAACTTAGCTGACAACTCAAAACCAAGACTTGCACAACTGTTTAATCGAAATGAAGATGTTTGGGCTGATTCTTATACTGCAAATCAAAAATTAAGGGCAGAATTTAGGGTGAGTAGACTGCATTTTAAAATTTTATTTATTTATCTGTTAAAGGATAAAAAAATAATAATACCTACTTCATTATTGTTACATGTTTTAGTAAGTAAAATAGTCGTAAATCAGTATAATAGGTTATTTTTTTAACAGAAAAGAAATAACGAATTAAAAGAAACAGCAGTCCGTGATAACAGACTGTTAAAAAAGTCAAGTTTGGCCATTCCATTATTACCGGAAAGGGAAGAGGATAAGAAAATGGCTTCGTTACTTAGTATGAAGCTAAAGCCATCAAAGAGTATTTTAGAAAACACGGAATCTCTTAGAAATAAAATAATTTCACAGTCGTCTCTTCCTACCTGCAACTTTTCGAGAAGCAAAGAAGAAAAGGCTGTTCGAATACTGACTAAGTCTAAATCAGATCTAGGAATAATTCATAAACGAAATTCTACAGATACTAGTTCACATGAAAGTGACAAAAGACCTAAGTTGAGTGTTTCTTTAGTAGGAGATTACGGTACAAGTAGCGAATCAGACTGATTTATTATTATATTTTTGTTTACAAATATGTTACGGAATTTGTTTTTATATATATATTATTTAATAAAGCGAGGAATGTTCTAAGTGTTGAAACTGTATGTAATATTCTGAATATCATTTAAAATTAAACAATATAGGTATTTGTATAAAATAATATATTTAATATTAATTACATCAGTTTTGTAATTATTGTGTTGTTAAAAAAATATACAATCAAAAATTAATTCTTATTCTACTATTAAAATGCCGCAATTCCAGTAATCGCTCTACCAAGCGTTAAAGCATGAATATCGTGGGTTCCTGAAATAGATTTTAATAAAATTACTTAAATGTTATTTTCGATATGTGGTGGGTTAATTTTGGCAGTTTTACGAGGTTTCTTCTACTAGGATTTACGGCATATTTTGTACTCAATTTTTTAACCATATATCTTGATTTGTTCGCCAGATACAGGGAAGTTTTATTTCTTTTTTGCATAAATTTCACCAAAGCAATAGCAATAGCTGTCATTTTTTAAATGAGCCACCAAATACAGGGGCTTCAAGAATAAGTGCTTTATGTACAAGACATTGTATAAAGCATTAAATCCACAAAAAATTTCATTAAGCAACCTGTAGTCTGAAGTCTCATTCCAGAAAAAAAAATCAATAATTATTACGCAAAATTTAGCCAACTTCAGTGTGCTTACCTTGATGTGGACATGTCTCGTCAACTGTAGATTGATTTAGCTTGTTTTAAGTAAAAAGGTCATATTCAAATAAGAATTAGCAGATATGCTGATACCTCAAATCTTGAAAAATGTACGCAATATTTTTGTAGAATTACCTAAAGTCGGTTTATGGTAAATAATTTATTTCTATCATTTTTTAATTAGCCTCAACGGTATTACAGCCTTCTAAAAAAGTATTTAAAAGTAACAAGACTGGTTTTAAAAAAAATCTATTTCTAAAGTGATCAAATTTGTATTGTTTTTATAAAAATAGGTATAAAAATCTCGAAAATTAAAACATATAGAACAAAAGTCATATGAAAAATAAAATTTTTGATGTTTATTCATTGCTACTATTTAATTAATTTAGTTTTCCTCACACAAAATAATAACTTTTAAAAAGCTTTTGTAAGATGCCTAGATAAAATGGTAAGATACACATCATTTTGCTATTCTAACCCCACATTTTAACAATTATTTTCACATTCACACTATTTCAAGAATGCGGCGTATTTTCTACAAATAATTTTAGACATTGAAGAACTGAATAATATAAAGCTTAGCAAATAAAAGGAATGTTATCTCATGTCACCTGCGAATAATATTCAAAGGTATCAATGTAAAACGAATATATAACGACAGAAAACGGTTTAACCAACAAATTTTTAGCTCAGAAATCTTTCAAAACACGTATTTTTTAAAATTTAATAGTAGTTGTAAATATTGTTGTAACATAAAATTACATAGCTTTGCGTATATACTTTTGTTTATATGTGGAAATAATTATTAAAATGTCGGTTTGGGAATAGCAAAAGTGAATAAACAAAACAACGATACTTTTATTGCTGATATTACTTTTGTTCTAACGTGTTTTATTTTTCGAGATTTCTATACCTAAAAATACTACAAATTTCATTATTTTACAGCGAGAAATTCTTAATGGCAAATGTGTATTTTCATGTCCTCTATATATAGAACATAGTTTCAGAAACACCCTATATATTCTTTAGTTATTTTATGTAAATATGTGTAGTTGCAGACCTATCATATCAGATATTTTCATATTATAATCACCCCTTTAACTTACTTACTATGTGAATTGTTTTCTTATAGAGCTTTTCTCATAACACAGATACAGTTTGATACAGTTTACCTCACCCAAAAACGTCAAAATTAGCCTATCTCCATAAATTATATAATTACCTTCATAAGTATTAACAGATTCTAAATTCATAACATGTCTGATAACATGATATTCATCCTGAATGCCGTTTCCCCCTAGCATATCCCTGGCATTTCTGGCTATTTCCAAAGCTTTCCCACTGTTGTTCCTCTTCAAAAGCGAAATCATTTCAGGTGTATGCCTAAAAGTAATAAATTACCTACATTTTTCTTTTATGAATGAAATATCACCTACAAGTTTTGATCCTTCAGCCGTCCAACCTGCAAACACCCAAATAATCCTAATGATATATCAGTAATCATATCAGCTAATTTTTTCTGTATCAGTTGATTCGCCGCGATCGGTTTCTTGAACTGTATTCTTTCCAAGGTATAATTCCTTGCTACTTCTAAACAACTCTCAGCGGCACCAAGTGTTCCCCAAGCTATTCCATACCTGGCATCATTGAGACACTCAAAGGGTCCCCTAAGTCCTTCCACATTTGGTAACAAATGGTCTTCTGGTACTCTGACATTATCCATAGAAATCATACCTGTAGGCGAAGCCCTTAAGGAGAACTTTCCTTTTATTGTTGGAGTTTCTAAGCCCTTCCCATGCTCTTTTCTGTTGATTATGAAACCTCTAATTTTTGAATCATCACATTTTGCCCATATTACAAGGATATCTGATACTGGTGAACTGGTTATCCTGAAATATCATATCATTAGGTATGTTAATTAATTTTATGAATAATATGTTATATCTGATCTGACTGCAGTGTAGTGGGGTGCCTCAAGGTTCTTTTTTGAGACCTCTACTTGTCATAACTTATATGAATGACATTTCTCTCTATTTATCTCTTGAGAAATGCTTGATGACACTTCTTTAATTTGCAGCAATAAGAGTATAGTTACTTTGTAATCTAGTATAAAAATAAGGCCAACAAGTGATTCATAAATAATAATCTTAGATTAAATTTGGATGAAACTTAACATATAAGTTTTTCTACTCATTATTATATTAAAAATGGTTTTCTAGTTGAATTGTTGGGTTTGACTACTGATGATATCACTTATGCTCATCATCCCACATTTCTTATTTGACAAAAAAAAACATTATTCGTAAATTGTAACTAAATTTTAGGCAAAGCATTTTTTTTTAAATATTATTCTAATTTTTCTACTCTCATTTATGTTACGGTGTTATTCTCTGGGGCAACTTTTCTTCCGCTGATTACATAAACAAAAAAGTGGTCAGACTTATTACAAACTATTTTTTTCTTTCAGCACTATCAGAGTCTTATATTAAAATTTTCATGGTAATGGATTTGCCAACTTTATTTATGTAACCAGTTTTTAGAAATTCATAGACACAGAAATACCTTTGTAAGTAGGTAATTCTAGTATTCACCATCATGATATTCTAAAGATTATAGTTCTTTGCGATTGTCACGCTTTCGATCTCGAATTCATCTTTTTTCCACCTAGAAATACTTTACAGTTACATATATTTTATCTGAAGTTGAAAAAGTACTATGTTTTTCCCACTATGCTGTTATTGTCATTAATTTGTTTACATTATTATTTATACATACAGTATGCAAAATTGTAGCAGGCACACACAAAATAGAAAAATATTTAAAAACACTTGTTACCTAAATGAAAAGCTTACAAATATAAAAATAAAATGTGTATACAGTATGCGCCAAAAGTATAGAATAAATTCAATAAAAACGAAACAATTATTTTTTGGGAAAAATCCTCGAACAGGTCGATTTTTAATTTAAAAAATACATATTTTAGCGTAAAATGCGATTTTTAAATGTCATTTGTTTTCGAGTAATGACGTCATCGATTTTTTTTAAATAGCAACACCATATTTTTTTCCTTGATTCTGAAAGATCGTTTAATTCTCAGACAGTACTAAAATTTTGCCCTCTTACATAGGAAAGTTTTCGAGTAAATGACGATTGAATGTTAGAAAACGTAAATCAATTAAAATAAAGCAAAAACGTTATCAAGTTTAGTTTTTCGAATTCCATAGTTCTTTTATGGATCACGTAGGTGAAAATCTTTGCAAAGTGTCATTGTCACACCGACTTTCTAATAAGTATTGTAAGCGACACAGAAATTATTATTCAATTTAAAGTATTATGGCACATTTAACTGTTACTCAAAGAATTGAAATTTTAATCCTTATCGGATGCGGGAATATGACTAGAACTCAGCAGGAAGTTTGCGATTTATTTAATGAAAAATATCCAGATCGCCCTATCAGCCAATCAACAGTCAGTAAGGTAGAGCCTAAATTTAGAGAAACTGGCAATGTTGTAAATATTCCAAAACCTGGACGTCTAAGCATTAATGAAAATCAGAAACAGAACATTTTGATAAGTATGGTGGATAATCCTCATAATTCTTCACGATTGGACATACCTCAGATTTGTTACTTTTTTATGGATAAAATTTACGTTTTCGAACATTCAATCGTCATTTACTCGGAAACTTTCCTATGTAAGAGGGCAAAATTTTAGTACTGTCTGATAGAGAATTAAACGATCTTTCAGAATCAAGGAAAAAAATATGGTGTTGCCATTTAAAAAAATCGATGACGTCATTACTCGAAAACAGATGACATTTGAAAATCGCATTTTACGCTAAAATATGTATTTTTTAAATTAAAAATCGACCTGTTCGAGGATTTTTCCCAAAAAATAATTGTTCCGTTTTTATTGAATTTATTCCATACTTTTGGCGCATACTGTATACACATTTTATTTTTATATTTGTAAGCTTTTCATTTAGGTAACAAGTGTTTTTAAATATTTTTCTATTTTGTGTGTGCCTGCTACAATTTTACATCTATCATAGTATTCGTGTAGCTATCTATATCTATTAAAATCATTTTTAGATCAATATTTTGTCTTACCATGTTTTAGTGCCATTTAAGATATAGGTCTTAGAAGATGGATCGTATTTTGCCTTTGTCTCCATAGAACTAGGATCACTGCCATGGTTAGGTTCTGTTAAACCAAAACAACCAATAATTTGCCCCTTCGCTAAAATGTAAATTTACAATGTATCTTTATCTCTCACAAGATATAGGTATACGATATACGGTGTAGATCTCGGAAATGTAACGTATATGGCGTTTTTCTGAAAAAGGGTAGTATATACATAAATGTATACAAAAAATATATGAAACATTTGAAATATGAAAATGGCGATTTCCGTAAAATGACCGTATTTCTTCGCCACCAAAGAAAAATCGAAACGTGGAACCAAAGTATGAACAAAAATAAAATTCTTAATCTGTTTATGCATTTTTACTATTCAACTTTTCCTCAAATAAAATAATAATTTAAAAAACCGTTTGTATGACCTGCATTTCTTGCTAACCCTACATTTTGACAATTTTTTACATACCGACTTATGAATAAAAGTGAATAATTTTAACTAAATTTATAAGAATATTTACATCTACTCATAATATATGCGCAGGACTTCAGGATGTGAAGCCTGTCCAAAAATTTGAAAAAGAGTTTGTATTAACTTACCTTCTAAAATACACAATTTTCGAGATATAGGGTGTTAAAATTGTAAAAAAAAATTCGTTTTTTGCGAATATCTCCGGAACCGTTTATCGTACAGAAAACAGCTTTTGTAAGCTATGCTATGTTGCAGCTATGTTCTGTGCGAAATTTTTTTTCATAATTAGTGGAGATTTTGAAGGGGAAGTGTGTGTTTTTCTCCCCAACTTTTACGCCACTGGAAAAAGTACGGTTTTGAGACGCCCATTTGAACCGCCAATGTTTTCTACACAAACAATATACTCTTGGTCATAAGCTCTAAAGTTGACCGTTTTCGAGAAAAATCTACTTTTATGTTGAAAAACATGGTCAATTTTTTTAAATAAAATTTCCACTAAGCATGAAACATTACAGCATATCTGTACAACGTTGCATACAACTGAATTTGAGTTGAATTACGATACATAATTAATGAAAGTTGTGAAATGCTTTTAACAATGTTTCATAATATAATATTATTTAAAAATATTGAGGGTAAATTAATTCTACAACATTTCTGCAACGTTATAATTGTCCAGTTGATATATTATTACTTTTGCTCAAATTACAATAATGTCTATACTTTCATTATTGATATACTGTTGACAGAGGCATGTTTTCACAATATTATAGTCTCATATAGTTGTAACAATTTCGTAAACAGTTTTATAGTGAATTGTTACATTAGTAATGAAGTATAGTAATTGCCAACATCATCTATAACCTACCCACTAAGCTCTAATGCAAATTCAATTAAGATATTTTTATACAATTTTTTGTTATCATAAATATCTGAGAATTTCGTAAATGTAGGTATCATTGTTTTCGAATATTATATAGAATGTTTTAGAATATAACTTATCGATTATCATCCAGAAAAAGATACAAAATACAATTATTAAGATAAAACTATATTTATTGATAATTTACTTAATGTGTTAATATTTATGTTATTATTTTGACCATAACAAAAAGCATTATTATTATTTTGTATATGTTAACTTAAATATCGCCAATCGGAACGCAGTATTTTTGAAATGCTTAAATCTAAAGGATCCCATACATGTCGGATATTTTTCACCGATTTATCGGTGCGGATCGACCCGTACGGATAAAATTGATAGTATATGGTGGACACTCCGTCCAGTTTTATCAGCGCAGATAAAGTCTATCAATGCTAGATTTTATCGGTACGGATTTATACGTTTCTTTGAATCTATAGTTACTCTCAGAAATATTATGCATCAGCTAAACGAGGGGGTTAGTTTATAAATATTCTTTAAAATTGTAGAACATATTTTTTTTTATAAAAACAACGTTTCAGTTAATTATATGTATATTAATAGCCGACAGATGGCGCCACTTATATCTCACTGATACTGTGTAATTGAATTTTGGTAAGATATCTAGAAGATTTGGGCCTTGACAATTGGCACCACGGGCAAGGGAATAATAGATCCCTAATTTATGCTTGGTCACAAAATCCCGAAGAAATAAGTATTACAACCCTGTATATTTAAAATTTCACAAAAATATTCAATGGGTACTCCATTCCCTAGTCCCTACTAACATTACAAATGTAGTGTCTAGAATGTATAAAAGAACATTGCACTCCGAAATGTGTGAAATAATGTAACAACATTGATGTCATGGCGATGTTGATAACGCTTTGCTAAATAACGTAATTGCAAATAGAAATTAAAATGCAATTTGCTAGTAATGTTTTCCCTTACACTGCAATGTTTCCAGCCTGCAGAATAAAGGTCCCTGGGACATTGCATATAGTTAATCATAAGCCTGAGAGCAACATTACAGCTAGTACAGAAATGTTTCTATAACATTGGAGAAACTTAATTATGTTTAGTGGGTTTTTATCTTACTAAATGTATTATAATTATTTTTTATCAAGTAGGCTTTAAATTTTAAAACAAAAGCTACCTCCTGTCAAAATAACAATTAGTTTGTAACTGCGAAAAGTCAATTTGTATTACAAAAGTAAAAATGAATTACACAAACGCTGAAATGTGCGAAATGCATTACCTTTACGGGATGGCGTGCCGTAATTTGGCAGAAGCAAGGCGGTTGTATCATGAAAGACATCGTGATAGCCAAGTACCACATCATAACTTGTTTCAACGCATTCACCAAATGGGCAAATGGTAAAAAGTTTTAAAAAGAATACTGCTGATAATGGGCAGCCTATGGAAACTGCAAATGCCCAAGTAGAAGAGAAGAGTCAAGGAAATTGAAAAAAAAATCCGATCACAAGTACCAGAAAAATTTCTCACAACTTAAACATACCTCAGTCGACGGTTTGGAGAAGACAGCTTTTGTATTCCTACCATATCTAAAGAGTACAAGCCTTATTTCCAAGAGATTTTCCGCCAAGATTGACTGTTTGTAGATGGATGAGAGGCAAAATAGCTCAAAATCCTCAGTTTTGAGCCGACGTTATGTTTACCGATGAAGCATCTTTCTCGAGAGATGGTATTTTAAATTTTCACAATAACCACATATGGGCTGAAGAAAATCCACATGAAATTGCAGAAGGCAATCATCAGCAACAATTTTCCGTGAATGTTTGGGCCGGCATCGTCGGTGATCATTGATAGGCCCACATTTTTTACCGAACAGATTAAACGGTGCAGATTATCGACAATTTCTAGAAGAAGTACTGTCGGAACTGCTGGAAGATGTACCGCTTCAAGTAAGACAAAACATGTACTTTATGCATGATGGAGCTCCGGCCCACTTTAGTTTGGTTGCTCGCCAATACTTGGACGACGAATATCAAGACCGTTGGATCGGTCGAGGAGGTCCCCACGCTTGCCCCCCGTGATCTCCCGAACTTAATTGTGTAGATTTTTTCCTTTGGGCCATCTCAAAACCCTAGTCTACGCTACTCCAGTTGAAAATGTTGATCAATTAAGAGAACGCATTGTTGCATCTTGCGACATAATTCGGAACACTCCGGAAATTTTCTTGCGTGACTAAGTCAATGCGTCAAAGAATTACTGTGTGCATTGAAGCTAATGGAGGACATTTCCAGCATTTAATTTAACTGTGTAGGATTTTTTTTTTAATTTTGCAACTATGAAGTTAACGTTTAGTTTTGTTACTTGTTCTAACGATTAAATAAATTTTGTTTAATTAGTAAAATTTTATTTCAAAAAATTGACCATGTTTTTCAACATAAAAGTAGATTTTTCTCGAAATGGGCGTCTCAAAACCGTACTTTTTGCAGTGGCGTAGATGTTGGGGAGAAAAACACCCAATTCCCCTTCAAAATCTTCACCAATTATGACTTTGAGTAGTAAAAGCTATTTTCTATACGATAAACGGTTCCGGAGATATTCGCAAAAAACGAAATTTTCTTTACAATTTCAACACCCTGTATCTCGACAATTGTGCATTTTAGAGGGTAAGTTAATACAACTGTTTTTTCAAATTTGTGGACGAGCTATCACATCCTGAAGTCCTGCGCATATATTATGAAACACCCTGTATATAAAGTACGTATTTTCATAGATTTCGGAACCTCCAAAAATATTTTTTTGTTACATTGCTTTTTGCCTGTAGCCTTAAATTATCAGTGAAAAGACAATTTCACGAATATCGCCCTTAACACTCACTGTTGATTGATGGTAGAAAATATTGGTAAAATTCATTGATAAAACTCACTTCATTTCAAACTTCATTTAAACTACTGCCATAAATAAATATTAGTTAACGCATGCCGCACAACACCAATTTCATGAGCAATCTCGTTTTCTTTGATATGATCCTTTGAGAGAATCGTTGCGGTCTTTCTTGTGCATGGCCTTCAAGGACCGCGTTTACTCTACTGGTGCTCCGCAGTCTTTGAACATTGATTCGGGATTTGATTGTTGGTCTTTGTAGGTAATGATATGCATATAAACGACAAATCATACTTAAATCATATTCACGCACAGCAAATGAGACGGTTTATCATCTTTCACTTATTTCAGAAACACCCTGTGATATACAGGGTGGTTCAGAACGTATCTAATTTTTTTGAATGCACAGGAGATTCTTACAAATACAATTTTGTAAAAAGAAAATCAAAAAAGAACAGTTCAAATATTATTTTAAAATACACTTCTGCACGGCACTGGAAGCTGGTCTACTGTAAAACCTGATAAGGCGTATAATCGGCGACCGGATATAAAATTAAGAAATTTCCAAGGAAAGAAATCGCACGAGAAAAGTAATCGGATTTAAATATTCGGAATCGCCTGGTTAGAGACTATAGTAGCCCAGCGATGTAAACAGAAAAAGCCATCAGCGTCAGTTCCCTCCGTTCATGACAATTTTTTGTCATATATATTGATATTGATATTTTTTATTGCAGATTTTTATAGTTTTTCAAACGACCAGTACATTCATATCAATAATTTTGATATTAAAGAATCTCACCTAATAGAGGAAGGTATTGCTGCTTTTGTTCAGGACTTCCATGTTTATAAATAGCTCCCATGACTAGAGAAGATTGCACGCTAACTGCTGATCTGTAAGCACTGTCAATTCTTTCAATTTCTCTAGTAAGTAGCCCATACGCAACATTAGACACTCCAGAACATCCATATTCCTTTATTGTACATCCTAGCACTCCTAACTGGCCTACTTCTGTCATAATTTCTTTGTGGAACACTAAAAAAAATTCGTCGTAAAAATCTCTCTCCATTTTCTGTCAAAGAATAAGAAACCCTAATTTATCAAATACTTAGCTATTATTAGGAATTTTATTCCAAATCTATTAAGGTTGCGGTATTCTAAATAAGAAAGTACCTCGATCGTTGACTGACAATGATATAAAACTGTGTACCGGGAAGTGCTGGATATCTAACGGAGAAAACTTGAACTGCAAATATTTAAAGAATGTCACAGTTGGAGTGCAGAAAATAACGGGTAGCCGAAACATGCCGAAACTGAGCTTGAAGGTCATGCGTTCGATCTGCGGCAAAATATTTACAACTCTAGCATCTAAATGGGATATCGATTTTTCCGTATTCTAAATTTCAGCGTTCAGTTGCAATTTATCCTTTGCAAATCTGTGCTTTGCAGTAGCAGTGGTTTTCTGTATTCTTTATATGTGTGTAATACTAGTGAAAATTATAGGACATTTTTATTAATTGAAAGTTCGTTGGATTTAGAAAGGTATGTATATCATTATTTGTAAATTGAATTAAATAATAGGTACTTAATAATTATATATTTATATGTAACAGGAACAGGGGAGAGGAATCGAATCTTTAATTTATCAAATTTTATACATAATAGTTATTTATGTACAATTTTAATTGGAATAATTTTTGTCCAAAGAAGCTAGCCTTAAAATATGGCCCATCCTTTGCTGAACGCTCTGTAGACATTTTGCGAATAAATTACGATTTGAATCATAAACTTTATCATAAAAGAGCGCTCTTGGAGAATGTTGTAAGAAAAATTGACCATTATTGTCAGTTATTTTAAAAGATTAAGATGACAGAAGATACTTAATTTAATATTAACCATATAAATATTTAAATATGTAATACCTATATTAGTATGTACAAGCTATTTCGATTATAAATAAAACCATAATAAATTAGCACTTTTAAAATTAAAAACGATTCAGGACTCAAATTTTTCCCATAATATTACAAATTTATCAATAAATTTAATCTTCTAAAAAACGCCATAGAAATTCAATTGTCGCCGTCGCTTCCGGACAAGATATTTATTTCATAGACTATTACTAAAGTTTTGATTAATAAAAATCAAACCATGTGTATAATACATAAAGTTATAAAGGTAGTTAACTAAAAAAAAATTACTATAAAATATGTCCGTATATATATATTCAATATAACATTTTTAGGTTTGATTGGAGATGAGAGCATAAAAGAAGTTACATGTTTGGAAAAGGTAGCTCTATCAGCAATTACTTTGATAGAAACAGTGGAGAAGAAAATGGTGCCTTGTTTATATAATGATAAAGATCGAGTGAAATTATAAAAAAACTCATAACTATTACTACCAAGTAAGTTAAAAAAGATGAAGTATTATCTATATTAATTTTTCATGTAAACTGAACTCTCGAAATCATATCCGAACAACCCTGTATAATGTAAATATATTTTTATTTCATTATTTACCCCTTTTGTAATAGGTATTTAATAATACATAGTGAGACAATTCACAGAAGACAAATAGCAATATACTTTTTGAACAAATTTGTGTACTTGCAAAATAAAAGATAATAATAAAAACAATCGTTTTATGTTTCAACCTGACCCTGATATCTATTACATCTTTATTTGTGTGGTGGTTTTAAAATATGTAAGCAAACTTATACGGCGAAAACTAGATGTCAAAATATATTGCTGAGATCCAATTTACCTAAATGTCAACCTCCAACGAGTTACAGTCATTTACAAGACGAATGCTAATAAATGTTTTAAAGTAAATGTTAAAAAAATCACTGACGGCATGAGGACAATGTACACTAATATACAGGTAAGCGTCATTTGTTTCCTGCATCCCTGTATACTTCATATTACGATAGCCAGCAGTATCAGTGGACAGATAATTTAACTGTAAGATTTTCCTTTTGAAATGTATAATTTGTGGTTAGTGGTTATCATTTCACTTTAAAAATTTTCAAATTCTGTCAATTTTGAAATTTTTTCAAGTTTGACTACATTTTTTTCAACATCCTGTATTTTAAAATTTGGATCAGATCGATTTAATTCTCTGAATTTTGCAGGAGTTTGGTTTGGTGTTTTAAACACCTGTATTTTTTCGTTAACAGTGTTCCAATAGCCCTTAGTTAATATTAAAGACATTTTTGTAGTTCCCTTAATTTTGAGGTTTTTTTAAGGTCAACATTTTCTCATAATTGCATACAGACCGTCTTTCGCATGTTCAATAACCGTTCCGAAGTGGTAAAATCGAAAATTTATATCAATAACAATGCAATCAAATGCATGTGGTATGTTTAATTCGTCTTGATTTCTAATATAATACTTAATTCCAAATTTTGCTCGCCCTGTAAACAGAATTTACTTTACCGCCACCTCTTAGTCAGAGGCTGAACTATTTATTGTTAAATTGAGTCAAATTTTTATAGTTTGTAACAGACTTCTACATAATGAAGTTGACCGAACTTGCTGAGAAAATGACCCTTATGGAAAAATGCTAATACATTTTTAGGTACTGAAATTTATCAAACTAACTACTTTTTAAAATTGATATATAGTTCTAAATATTCCTATAACATTAACTTACTTAGTGTTACATATAAAATTGTTTAGGTTTATGTATAAGCACGATAAATTAATTGATAAAAATGTGACATTAGGTTAGCAGCAAAGACCAATATGAAAATACGTTTTTTAAAAGTTAAAACTTTGTTTAAACTATATTTAAATAGTAATAATGAATAGACAGAACTTTAAAGATTCTATTTGTGTGGTTATTTTTGTTCTTCGAGCTTTATTTTTTGAGATTTCAGTACCTAAAAACACTACAAATACGGGTCATATTTTGCCAGAAATACGGCGACCTTAATGAGACATCTATTATATACAATTATCATTATACACCATAGATTTGATATAGGGATTGGATGGAATGTAGAGAGAAGGGTATGAACGACGGAATTTGACAAAACTAACTTATGATATACAGCGCTATTCAGTTTTAAACGAACAAACTTGGAAAGTCAACAGTATTCCGAAAAATAATGCCAGTTTATTATGTAACATTTTTTATTTTGTGGTTTTATAAAAGAGAGGGAGAGAGATACCTATACAGGGTGCTGAATTTTGAATATATACAGTATGCGCGAAAAGTATGGAATAAATTAAATAAAAACGAAACAATTATTTTTTGGGAAAAATCCTCGAACAGGTCGATCTTTAATTTAAAAAATACATATTTTAGCGTAAAATGCGATTTTCAAATGTCATTTGTATTCAAGTAATGACGTCATCATTTTTTTTAAATGGCAACACCGTATTTTTTTCCTTGATTCTGAAAGATCGTTTAATTCTCTATCAGACAGTACTAAAATTTTGCCCTCTTACATAGGAAAGTTTTCGAGTAAATGACGATTGAATGTTAGAAAACGTAAATTTTATCCATAAAAAAGTAACAATTCTGAGGTATGTAAAATAAAATACAATTGATTAAATTTTATACTTAAATTAAATGATCGAATTGCCATCCACCAACTTCTTGGCAATGCGCAAGTCTGTGAAGAAATTCTTCTTGCTCATTATGAATGATTTCTGGGGTAACTCTGCGTATTTCTTCCCGAATGCGATTTTGAAGTTCTTCTTACGTGGTTTATTAATGTACACTTTTGACTTCAAGTATCAACATAAAAAATAGTCAAGACGTGTAAGATCTGGTGATCTTGCAGGCCATTATATCGGTCCGCGTCTGCCGATCCACCTCCCAGGAAATCAGTTGTCCAAAAAATCTCGTACAGGGCGCGTATAGTGCGGAGGTGCACCGTCTTGCTGAAACCATATGGTATCGTCAGAAATGTCAGGGTCATTATCGTTAGGAAAAATTACTGCAAGGGCTGGAACAAGGTCATTTTCTAGAAACTCTAAATATCTTTGTCCTGTAAGGGTTCCTTCAAAGAAGAAAGGCCCTACTATTCTGTCGTCAACTATTCCAGCCCACACATTTAATTTCTGAGGGTGTTGGGTATGTGCCTCTGCCATCCAATGAGGATTTTCCCGACTCCAATATCTGCAAGTTTGACGGTTTACTGTACCATTCAGACAAAATGTGGCCTCATCTGAAAAAAGTATTTGCCGGTGTAAATTTCTATTTCCTTGACATAAATCTATTAGAATTTCGCAATCGGGATCATCTTCATTGAGTTCCTGCACAAGTTGAATTTTGTAGGGATGATATTTTTCCCTCCTCAAGATACGTAGCACTGTGCTCTGACTAGTGTCATTGTTTAATGCAACCAATCGTGAAGAATTATGAGGATTATCCACCATACTTATCAAAAAATTTAGACTCTACCTTACTAACTGTTGATTGGCTGATAGGGCGATCTAGATATTTTTCATTAAATAAATCGCAAACTTCCTGCTGAGTTCTAGTCATATTCCCGCATCTGATAAGAATTAAAATTTCAATTCTTTGAGTAACAGTTAAATGTGCCATAATACTTTAAATTGAATAATAATTTCTATGTCGCTTACAATACTTATTAGAAAGTCGGTGTAACAATGACACTTGGCAAAGATTTTCACCTACGTGATCCATAAAAGAACTATGGAATTCGAAAAACTAAACTTGACAACGTGTATGCTTTATTTTAATTGATTTACGTTTTCTAACATTCAATCGTCATTTACTCGAAAACTTTCCTATGTAAGAGGGCAAAATTTTAGTACTGTCTGATAGAGAATTAAACGATCTTTCAGAATCAAGGAAAAAAATATGGTGTTGCCATTTAAAAAAAAATCGATGACGTCATTACTCGAAAACAAATGACATTTGAAAATCGCATTTTACGCTAAAATATGTATTTTTTAAATTAAAAATCGATCTGTTCGAGGATTTTTCCCAAAAAATAATTGCTTCGTTTTTATTGAATTTATTCCATACTTTTGGCGCATACTGTATGCTTCAAATATGTGGGAATGTTGATCAAATTGTAGAATAAAAGAACATCAAATTTTACTTACGTTTCGGGTTCTTTATTTACCCATCATCAGAAAAAATATATTTTTAACTAAAAAAATATTTTTTTTATAAATATCAACAGGTTTTCTTTATAAACAAGTAACTCGCAAATCGTATGTAAAATAATTTTTCACAGGAATTATTCAAATATAAATTTTTATTTCAAACCAGATTTTTGTTGTAAACATATACTTTTATAATTCTAAACAGAATTAATTTTTTAAGACATTTATAGTAAAATCGATAAGTTTATATTTAGGAATGTTGAAAAGAAAGTTGTATACAAGCAAAAACCAATATTCACGTATACCTACATTAAATTTTAATTTCCTTATATAGGAAGCGTAAAAAACTGCGACATTAAAGCCTAATTGTTAATTAAATCAATCACTGCTAGAAATAACTATCTGTTAATAATGTATCCTGTGTACTAAATATTACTTAATTATCTCTGGTTTGGCAACTATACAAAAAAGACCATAGTTTTTTTGATAACTTGTACACCCTGTATCTCATTTTGATATAGTATAGTGATTTTCCGGGTGGTTATGCCGTTACCTCGGTAACTGGTCGGTGCCAGTAACAGAAGTAAAATGCCCATCCCTAGCTTTAGATGAGATTCTTTGACCTGCCCTGGTTGTTCTCGGGCTAGGCTCTGTGGGAACAGACCCATTATCATGTGACCGGCTACGGGACGTCTCGGAAGACCATTATCCGACCAACAACAGGAGCCGAAATAAATGTATGGGCGGGCCCAGAGATAGTGATAGTCGGTCTGTCAACACGGAGCTCGGAAAAAAATTAAAATATAACAAACTGATATTATTTTTGGAATTTCTAGTGACCATTGAAGTTTGTTCGTTTAAAATTGAATCACTCTCTATGCGTTTATAAAGGTCAAAGTTTCACCCTATATAAGTTTAACCTTACTAACTTTATTCTTTCTTTAAAATATCAATTTTAAAACATTTACCTTCATTGCGATTTGCTCCAATCACTCTTGGGAGAAGATTTTGTTGGCAGTATCCTCTAAATTGGTCCCTAATTAATTTTTCTTCCTCCTTTAGTTGTGACTCCAAATTCAAAGGATCTTGCCAGTTAAATGCCACTAAAAACAAAAGAATATATTGTTATACAGTTTGAATCTTAAATGTATACAGGGTGCTCTAATTTCGCTGTAATTGCAGGGTATCACGAAAACTACAAAATATGATGGTCAACTTTTTAAAATGGTAACCCCCTTTTATGTATTTTTATTCAATTTCTCATGAAATTATAAGTATTTTTTATGTACCATACCCTATACTTTTCTTTAACCGTTTTCGAAAAAATAATTCAAAACAAGTATCCAAATATTCATTTTATAATTATTTATGCAACAAGTACAAAAAGTAAGTGTTTATTGTACACGTCGAGTGCAATAAGCACTTTATGTACGAGTTGCATTCAATATTTTTTCTACGTTCATGCAAAAACCAAAAAATTATATTTAGATGACACTAAGTCTAGGAAAATGTTACGTCGATTTAAACGTTTATCTTTGTCATGATGACAAAACGCTGTAGTAGAATAACAGATGAATGCATGACATTTTATTGCACTAGTGCAATAAAGAACTACTTTTTCCACTAAATATAGTTCAATAAAGTTTTGTTTTTTGCATGAACGTAGGAAAAAAACAAAATATATTTACTTGTCACTATTCAAATCTAATTAAGCTAATGTATCTATATATTACATAATTGCCAGAGGTCACTATATTACAATAAAAATGTAATTGATAAAAGTAGAAGCTGATGCTCGTATTGGTATCTTGGAAACTAGAATTAAAGTACATAGTTAAATGGAGGAAGTTTAAGAGGTTCTGTTGCTAACTTAATGACACTTACAGACCGGTCCCAACTCTTCAGATTTTTGAGTTATTTTGAAAAAAAGTAAATCTGGCGTTTTCGAAAATCGAAACTTTTTTCCAGCAAATTTTTTCTAGGAATTTTATTGTATATTTACATTTGGCATTGTGACGTTTCGGCACTTATAAGAAAAAATATAGTTTATAATGATTTTTTGCAACCAAATTGTCACATTGAATATCTAAATATACAGTGAAATTTCTTGAAAAAAGCTGCTGTGAAAAAGTGTTTTCAGATTTTAAAAATTCCTCTAAAAAAAGAAGTTAGAGACGATTTTCGAAAACTACACATTTAGGTACTTTTTCCCAAAATAACTCAAAAACCTGAAAAGTCTACAAGCGCCATTGTGTAACAGAACTGTGTAAAACTTTCCGCATTTAACCACTTTCCTATCTCACCAAAATGGACCACATTGTATAATAAACTACTTTTATTTAAGAGTCACTGACATTCATGTTTTATATGTTTTAAATTTATAATAAAAATGTTGCAGTAGGTACCTACTATTTCCTTAATTATAATTTTATAGACTTAAAATATACTACACGCCGAAATACGTTAACTGATCTTGATTTTTTCCCATATTTCAGTTATATAACAATTAATTTTTCTTCAACCACCTAACCCACAGCTACCCCTACTTTTTTTTAAATGGAAACATAAGACATGAGGGGGCTCGTGGAAAAGAATCCGGCTATACCACTTAAACAAGTTTTATGTTTTCAATAAGAAGTTTTTTTTCATTTAAAAATTGAAACAACTAGATAATTTACAAAAATAAACTCAATGCCGCAACATGAAAATGTCCTCCGTTTACTATTTGGCATTCTCCACGACGATAGTAAAGCTGTCCACAGCATTCCGAATGACTTCAGCTGGTAAATTATGCATCTCCGCCCTAATCTTGTTCATTAAATTCTCAATATTATCCGGTCTGTCCTGGTAGACTCTTTCTTTCAAATATCCCTAAAGAAAATAATCCAGGGGCGTTAAGTCGGGATATTTTGGCGGCCATTCAACTGTACCCCGTCTACCAATCCAACGATTTGGAAACATATCATCTAAGTATCTTCGAACATCAATACCAAAATGTGGGGGAGTGCCATCTTGTTGGAACCAAATTCTTTCATTCGGTATATCTGTATCAATTTCATGAGAAAAAATCACAGCTAGAGCAGGTATCAGGTCAAATGTTAGGAAATTTATTAGGTAGCGTGCGGCAGTAAGATTTTCTTCAAAAAAGAATGGACCCAAGATTCTATTGTTGATGATACCTGTTCATACATTAACTTTCTGTGGGTGCTGCGTATGCGATTCGCATGTCCAGTGCTGATTTTCCTAGGATCAAAAGCTATAGTTGAGCCTGTTAACCACTCGATTTAAATAAAACGTAGCTTCATCTGAAAAACGTACGTCTCGTTGAAAACCATTATTGTCGTCACACCGTCTCATCATTTCCTCATAAAATTGTAATCGCCTATCACAATCGTCTTACAAAAGCTCTTGGACAAGACATATCTTATAGGGGTGGTATTTCTCTTGTTTCAAAAACATTCGAATTGTAGTTTGGAAAGCATTGTGATTGCGAGCCAATGAAACAGCTGAAGTATGAGGATTTTCAAGAAGTTCTAATGCAATGTTTAATTTCTTTTCTTCATTCAAAGCACATGTCCACCAGTTTTAGGCAAAGTCTGTAGTGTACCGTGTTCCTTAAATTTGTGAAATATGTTACTAGTTGTCCCTTGCGAGATTTGGCTTTCGGGATATTTCGCATTAAATGTCTTATCTCCACATCCAAGCAATATCAAGATTTCGATGCGTTGCCTTTCCGACAGTACCATTGCGATTCAGTAAATAACTTGATTTTGACACAATAGTCACGTTTCGAACTCCAATTTACAGCTGAACCGAAAATTTAACTAGAAAGCCTGGCAAGCAAGTGGTACCAAAAAAGCGCAACAAAAAATATCTTTTTTGCGTTAGCAGTGATAGGTACAGTTTCAAATTCTTTATTTTATTCTCTGCAGATTCATGGAGGATAACACTGAAGATATACTCGCGTCAAGAATTCAGACGTCTTACGTGACTGCCGTTACACATTGTTTTTATTGTCAACGTAATTTTCAATATTGGGTTCCGTCAATCATTTTTTGCAATTTACTTCAATATATAATGCAAAATTTTAGTTTCAGTTTTATTACTATCAGTTGCAGTTTCTTAAATATTTTTATGAAAATATAATGAATTATTCATTTGTTTGTATGACATAAGTCGTCTGAATTCTTGTCGCGAGTATAATTAAATTTTATTTCACTTGTTAACTAGGTGTTTTATACAACCCTAAAAACCTTGCTATTGAAAACATAAATCTTGTTTATTTGGCTGTATTCGGTTTTCTATAAGCTTTTCAACGAGCCCCCTCATGCCTTATGTTTCCATTTGAAAAAAAGTAGGGGTCGCTGGGGGTTAGGGGGTTGAAGAAAAATTAATTATTATATAACCGAAAGATCGGAAAAACTCAAGATCAGTTAACGTGTTTTAAAAGAAATTTACTCATTCAAAAGATATTAATTTTATTCCGTTCTTTTGGCCATCCCTGTATATATTTCACATTTATCATTATAGGTAATAATAGATCGCTTAGCCTTAAGTAAAAATAAATGATATTCAACAAATAATTACATATCACTCATATCAGTAAATAAAATTTAAGGCCCATGCAACAATTTTCTATTTTTTACTTTAGTATAACTTTATAAAAATTTACACATTAATACCAATATTTAATAAAATCTGTCGAGTTTTGTATAGGTGATATAACAGATACAAAAGGCATTTGTGATTGATCGGAAAAGTTTTTTTACTGTTTCAAAAAGTTAAAAAAATGTTACAAAATCTAATAATAAGGAATATATGGGTAGATATTGTGGGTGTAATTCAACGCAGGTTGGGGCTTTTGTCCACTGAGTAGTTAGTTTCACACAATATTATTAATACCTAAAAATATATAAAAAAGGAAAAGTTTTATTATTAAATACGTATGTCTGTTTTAAATTATTACATTTTTAAATACAACCCTGATGATTCCCTCTCATGTTTGTTAAATCTTTGTTACCTCTATCTCTTCCATCAACCCTAACATAATGATAGTTAATATGCGTTTATAATTACCTTAACTTACCGCGGTCAGACTTCTTCGCCGAAAATATACCTAAAATGATTATTAAGGAACTACACTACCAATATCTACATTTTCTTTCAATGATAGAAAGGATACGTTTAAAGCTATTTTTGTTATTTTTTGCTACTCCTGATAACACAAATCTCACATTATTCAGAGCCATACTTAAAACCTGCAACAGAAACACAACTTACACTAAATATTATACTCGTATATAACAAAATACAATGTAATGATTACAATTTAAATGACGTGAACAAGACCTCTGCTATTGACCCTTATACTGTAGTTC
Organism: Monochamus alternatus; assembly: GCA_037114965.1. Classification (NCBI taxonomy): domain Eukaryota; kingdom Metazoa; phylum Arthropoda; class Insecta; order Coleoptera; family Cerambycidae; genus Monochamus; species Monochamus alternatus. The sequence goes on from CM073435.1 coordinate 39,402,574, forward strand.
TTTCTACACACCGAGATTTTATGAACAAATTATTGCCATCTAGATTCAATCTAAGTACTTACACGTAAATTATCAGTGTCCCTCGACAAAAACTATTTATAGTATCTGTATCTCAATGTTTCACTATTTACTTTGAGGTTATTTAAGAGAGTCGAGAATTAGTTAAAATATAAACATCCAGGACGGTATTAAAAATATTTACGACTGTAAAATTCTTTTAGTTTTGAGGTAAATTATTTCATTTATTATTCTAATGAAATAAATGTAAGTAAAAAATAATTAAAAAAAACAAATGGCAGTTCGAAAATGATTTAAAAATACACTTCTGCACGGCACTGGAAACAGGTCCACTGATAAACCTGACCATGCAGTCGGTGACCATGTAGTCGGCCACCGATTTTTCGTATAATAAAAAATGAACGGAAAAAATTTCCAATGAAAGAAATAAATAAAATTTTATAACACCTATTTTATATCAGCAAATTCAACTGCTTTTGCCGCCGCTATTGTTATTAATTTGTGGTTTAATTAATAAAATAATTTGATATACCTGAACAACTGTTTTATCCAACGACGTGTTGACACATTTGGGCCAGTCTTACCTAGTTTCTACAAAGTAACACAAATGTTTCTGGTTCTTGCCCGTTTTGAATTGTAAGGTATTGGCAGCAGCTATAATACGTTCGCATAAATAACCAATAGTATCCAGTACGGTGAGATACACTTAAATATACAAAAAGAAATTTCAAAGGATTTAAGTCAGGAGGACGTCATGGTACCCGTAATCCACGTCTAATCCGTCGTACTCCTTGCACTTTATTATGGTATTCCTGAACATTTTGTCGAAAATAAGGGGAAGCACCATCGTGCAAGAACCACGTTCGAAGTCAGGCAGCTAAGGAACATCCTTCAGAAGTTCAAGCAGATCATTTCGAAGGAACTCGAGATACTAAACCCCATCCATTCAATAACTACCTGCCCAAACATTTAAGGAAAAGCGTTGTTGGCATAGACCTTATAAGTCATGGACGCGCCCGAAACCGTTTTCTACCTATACAAATCGTTGATGCTCAGATGTGTGCGACAGAAATAGAGCTAGTCCGGGCAAAAACCCACAGATCTTTGGCCGAAAAAAAAACAAAAACCGTAAATCACAGACGTATGATATTTACGGTGACAGACCGACTCCACCATAGTTTATGAGTCTAAAAATTATTTCTAATAAACACACTAAACAGAACTAAATCACAAAAGGCACACAAATTATTAACAATATTAACAGGAAAGGTTGTGTCAGGTTATGTTTATATATTTTTCATAGAACATCTGTTTTTGCCCGGACTAGCTTCATCCCTCTTGTACACAGCAGACTTCTCTTTTTAGGGCCGGTCCATGATTTATAAGGTCTATGGTTGTTGGGAATTATCCCATTGAAACGCGTGCGGATTTTCAAAACCCCAAACATGAGTATTATGAATGGTATACATCCCATTCCGTGTAAAAAGAGCTTCATCTGTAATTAACACGTCAGTTGTAAATCTGTGATTTTGAGTATTTTGTTGCAGCAACCATTTACAAAATCTAATCAGTAAAGGATAATCTCTTGGTATTAATGCTTGGACATGCTGTACATGGTACGGAGATTGTAATTGAGTAAGATAAGCCACACTGTTGACTGTTTGACGTCATTCAATTGTTTTTATGGTCAACATAATTAATTAGAAAATTATCATTTTTTGTAATTTAGTGCAAACATTTTGTTTTTATATATTTTTAGGTATTGTGTGAAACTAACTACTCAGTGGACAAAAGCCCCAACCTGCGTTGAATTATACCCACAATATCTACCCATATATTCCTCATTATTAGCTTTTGTAACATTTTTTACTGTATTAGAAAGATATTTTAAGCTAATATAAATCGAATATCCTACAATTCCTATCAATGAAGTCATATGTATGTTCTCTGATACCAAACATCTAGGTATGCTAATGAACAATTCCAGACAAAGCTCTATTCAAAAATTATCTAAAAAAATTAATCAAATTTACTAACCTGCTTTAATGAAACACTCTATAAATATCTAACTTCACTTTTTGGCAGTGGAAACACGACAATTCTGGCCTATTTCTGCATTTTTAGGATTGCTTCTTCAGGTAGCCTCCTTTAAACTGAATCAAATATCTAACTATAAAAATTATTATAAAAATTAAAATTATTTGAAGTTAAATATCGACAATGACAAAAAGTGACAGCCTGTCAATGAATTAAATCACAATACCTACTTGAATAATATTCACCTTTTATGTAAAAGTTTTTATATATTTTTAGGTATTAATAATATTGTGTGAAACTAACTACTCAGTGGACCTTATTATTAGCTTTTGTAACATTTTTTACTGTATTAGAAAGGTATTTTAAGCAAATATAAATCAAATATCCTACAATTCCTATCAATGAAGTCATATGTATGTTCTCTGATACCAAACATCTAGGTATGCTAATGAACTTTTTGTCATTGTCGATATTTAACTTCAAATAATTTTAATTTTTATAATAATTTTTATAGTTAGATATTTGATTCAATTTAAAGGAGGCCACGTGAAGAAGTAATCCTAAAAATGCAGAAATAGGTCAGATCTCATCTATTGTGGTTGAATTGTCGTGTTCTCACTGCCAAAAAGTGAAGTTAGATATTTATAGTGTTTCACTGAAGCAGGTTAGTAAATTAGATTAATTTCTTACTATATAGTAGTATACTTTTACTATTATAGCAGTTTTACGTTAAGTGCAACTGTTTCATACAGTATATTGACTGGAACAGTCGATATAAAAAAAATACTGAAAAGTACCAAAAAGTATCAATACTGCCAAACAATGCCAAAAATATCAAAAATAATTACAAAAAGCTCTTAAAATACCAAAAAATGTCAATATTGTGTACACTTAAATGCAGCAGTAGTTAACCCCGGATACTGACAAACGTATAGTAATGATAAGAAAATTATTTAATAGTAATATAGTAGTATTTGAAATAACAAGAAATACCCGTTGGTGTTGCTATAGAACTAGTCATTAAATCCTAAGATTTTAAAAATAGTAGTCTCAATACAAATATCTGGTAAAAAACTGCAAGACCTTCTGAGATTGGAGCAATAAATCTAAAGTTAAATAAAAACTTTTTTTTCTACCTAACCTAGATAAAGTAGTGCAAGGGCAAATGATACTTACTTTAACACCAAGGACCAACCGACAAATATCTTAATTTTTTAGGTAAGTATACTTATAACCACTAATTTAAATCATTACCTACTATTTGTGAATACAGATATTAATATTACAATTAACATCCCAGAAAAAATGCATGGGAAGAAATGAATTCTTTTTTTACTCCGACCAGGATACCGATGTATTTTGCACCAATGATCTGATTTTGCAAGTTGTTAAGTGGGCAATCTGAGTGCATTTCTTCTATCGATAGTTGAAGAAGAATTTGTTATGAGGCACGTTCTGAGGGAGTAGGGCGATGTATTTTCATATAATCTTCAAGATGCTCTTCTTTGCCTTCTTCTATTTTTGAAAATGCAAAAGTTTCCCTAATTTAAAATCGCTTTAAATACTTTTTAAATTTTTCTTCATACTAAGCATATATATTTGGGCTATAGAAAACAAAACATTACACATGACAATAAAATTTCATTTTCAGTTCCCGCAGTTATCTTTTTTGGTCAACGATAGTCTTGTATATAAAATAACTATTGATCACTAATATATTTCTTTAGCAAAACTATTTTTGTTATGACAGCAACCTTAATCTATTTAATTAAGATATTTTCTGGGAACAATTTCTACTAATTGGTAAAAGATATTTCTTTCAGTGTACAGAAGATCATATTTCTGAAAAATGTGGAATATCTCAAACCTAAAGTATATTGAAATTATCAAAGCAAAAAAATCGTATCATTAGTAAATATTATGTGCTACGGACCTGTACTTATAGATTCTATTTATAAACGAGTTGTTTGTCCCATGCGCACTTGCATAACATAACGTAACTTCAGCTGTTGTGTAGCTCTTTATCGCGTTCGGTATAAAATGATAACGATAAATAATATTCGTTTAAGATTTAAATTTGTTTACTTACTTCGAAGTAGTTCATGTAAATTAGGAAATATTTGATATGTGTATATATATATATATACAATTTTATATTCAATTTCATTTGACAGTCGACTTTTCGTTTCCTACTGCATACCTATGTAGTTTCCAGTCAATAATTTTCTTTCGAAATTTAGAAATCAACATTTTCCTGTGGAATTTACAATATACACAAAAATACACTTTTGATGATTTTTCAAGTGTTTGGAGATTAATTATACATACAGGATGATTCATAAACAGTAGCCAAATATGAAACCTTGTAATTCATTGGTGAATTTTTGGTGACGTACTATTTGATTCAGAAAAACATGCCTTGTACCTCCACCACTGGAACATCTAAATTTTTGGCAAAGTCTGTAGATGTTTAAAACAATGTTTACATAAATGAATCCATGTGATCAATTTCAAATTATTTCAGTCACTAGTTATTTAAATATTTGAAAAAAATTTGAAACAATTTTGTAAGATTGACACCCTATAACATTTTAATAGACTAATGAAGTGTCCTATATAAAAACATTATATGAATGACTACAAGAATACGAGGTTTAATTTTTGGGCACCGTTGGTCAATCACCCTGTATAACAATATTTAATGCTTATTCATGTCATGATAATTTTAATTAATTATCACAAAAACCGTCAATAACTGAAAAATTAAAAGAGATAGGTATAGGGAAGTGTAATACAGGGTGTCCGGAAATTATGCGTCAAGACTTCAGGAGGTGATTCCTCACAGAAATTAGGGTCAAGAAGTCCTATAACAATTTTTAGAAAACTCAATATAAACGGAGATACAGGGTGTTAAAGTTAAAATTTTATTTTCGATATTTGTAAATAACTTCTTAAGAAATCCAAATATTTACATAAAATTTATAAACCGTAGGTTTTTGCGAACGAGAAATTCTAATTTGTTTCTAATTTTGACGTCACCAGCAGAGGGCGCCACTTGTGGCACACCATGTTTATTTTAAATGGCAGAACTTTTTTGCATCTTAATGTATCCATCTGACTAAACATTCGATTCTCCTACCTGTTTTATTTGAAAAAGTCGGTAGGCGTAACCATTTTTGAAATAATCCTATATGAAATGCTCAGTACACCGAGTAAAACTGTTTTGGTTTTAGGTAAAGTGCCTTTTCTACTGAAAATACAGCAAAATGTTACCTGAAAAAGTTGTTCAGAATCGTAAATCATGGAGACCTACAAAATTTCAAGAAGATCGGTGAAACCATTTTTCAACAAAGCACAAAGATTTTATTCTTATATTATACCTTTTTCAGATATAACAGGTAGGAGAATCTATTTTTTCAATAGTCAGATCAATACACTAAGCAACAAAAAAGTTCTGTCATTTGAAAGAAACATGATGTGCCATAAGTGGCGCCCTCTACTAGTGACGTCAAAATTAGAAACATATTTGAATTTCTCGTCCGCAAAAACCACCGATTTACAAATTTTATGTAAATATTTGGATTTCTTAAGAAATTATTTACAAACATCGAAAATAAAATTTTAAATTTAACACCCTGTATCTCCCTTAATATTGAGTTTTCGAAAAATTGTTATAGGACTTCGTGACCCTAATTTCTTGTGAGGAATCACCAAGTCTTGACGCATAATGTCCGGACACCTTGTATAGATAGATAAAACGGAAAAATCCTATAATTGTTTGTAATTCAATATACAGGGTCTCGAAAGCTCTTAGAGAAAGATATAAGAAAGCTTGAGAGAAGTCCCTGTAAAATTACGCGTAGAATCGAAATATGCAAACATATACAGGGTGTTCAATTTAAAATAAGTAAGTAGATGGCGACTTCTGAAGTGGAAGTGCCTCTCAAAATCCTAAAGGCTAAATTTTCAAAATTGAAATTTAAGTAGTCTCTGAAATATTCTAAATATTGGGAAATATCTAAAGTGTTTTGGTCCATACGCTCAGCCATTGAATAATATACAGCTATTACTCAATGAGTCAGCCCAAGTATGCATCCCAGTTTAGTCATAATAACATTTACGTTATTGGAAGGTTATGTTTGATCACTTTAATTATTGTAGTATGTATCCTCCTGTAACTGTTACCAAATAACGGCGATGTTATTTTTTACACGTTATGTAGAATTTTAACAGAATGATGATGAATGAAATTTAAGTATTTCATTTGATTTGTGATGAAAAACTAAAAAAAAGTATTTAGATTTAGTGAAATCAATACGGCAATGTATTAACGAATTAATATCATTTTTGACAGTTCCTCAGAGGCAGAAAGTATTCCGGCAGAGCTAAAGGTAAAATTACAACTTTATAATTTTATTATTTAATAGGTGAATTGTTTCTTCTTCTCTTATTCTTTTTAACGTAAGGTAGTTATCAGACATGTATTGGTGATAGTTTTAATTTAGGATTGTCAAAAATCAGTTAGTAACTGTATTACACAGGCAACCAATGCTGTTACCGAACATTTGTTAGAAGGATATAAGATGTTTCCACAACTCAGTATAAAAGGAACCACATAAAAACTAATTAAGTCGTATCAAGAAGAGTTTAGTTTAATTGTCATAATTAAATTAATTGTAATATTTATATTATATTAAAAATTAAAAAAAAAACAATAATCGAATTGTCAACAATTATTTAAGCAGGGAATACACATGCCTGTTACCTGCGTAATGATATTCAAGGAACTTGCAGAAAACAGTTGTGTTCCTCAATAAATTGCGAATTGAACCTTTAACTCTGTTAAAACTCTACATAGCGTGTAAGAAATAACATCGTTGTTATTTCTTAACAGTTACAAGGGATACATATTACAAAAGTTTAAGGTGATGAAATATAACATTGAATCTTGAAATAACGTAAATGTTATTATGACCAAAATGGGATACACACTCGGGTTGATTATCTGAATAAAAATATAACTAAATCGGTATGTGGAGTCCAAAAAATAATTGACTCGGAAATATTGTAAGATTTTTCCGCGCCAATAATGTTATAAATTAAATAATAATAAATTCAATATATATTTTTTTTCATTTTAGAATATGGCAAAATAGTTTAAATATGCCGCTGGTAGTTTTGTCGTTTACTGAGCCAAAATAAATGTAATTCTGTCTGGCAGCACCAATGTCTAACATTTGAAAAGTCAGACACCTCTACTGATTTATTCAAATACCCCTCATAATGCTTTCAGAATTAACGTTATTTTGTTTACCTACAACAAAAAAGAAGTACAGCTATTAATTTAATAAGCAGTACGCAATATACGTACAAATTATTTTTGATGGATGTAAAAGTAAACAAAATAACTAGAAATCGTTATCTATCTAACTACAACAACTGACATTATGAAAAGTAAGTAAACATATTAAAACGAGTGCGTCATTTCATAACAATATTTTAATAGCAATGGAATTTCCACAAGCTAGGTGGAATATTATGGCAGCTGTATTTTATATATGTAATTTGCATTTTGCGCAAAGTGTGCCTATGCTTGAATCATTAGACCAATATAATAATAAAATTTCTTTATGTGAGTGTGTTGTAGCAGCAATGAAAGAATATGTCAAAACAAAAGAAACCATCACCATTGCTTTATCTACAACAGAAAATTCGGATAACGTTACATCTGTATTTCCATTGAGTCAAATGTTATTTTCGCGGTTAGCAACTGAAACAAAGTGGACTGTACTAACGACAAACATGGTAAACTACAACCAACCTACAATTCGGTATTCTCTTGAGAAAATTTCTAGAAGCTACGTAATCTTTGTAAGAATCATTGGAGAAATTTCAACGAATTTAAAGAAATTAAAGACACTCAATTCCTGGAATCCCCATTCTAAATTTTTCATAGTTTCCGCCACTGTATTTAAGAATCCTTCTGAAGCCGCTACTAGAATTCTTCAAACGCTATGGGAAGAAGAACTACTGAATACAGTAGTGTTACTCGCAAATCCTAGAAACAAAACTATTTTCGATGCTTATATATCAAAACCTTATGCAAAAGGCAACTGCAACAAGAAAGTAGATGAAATAGAACACATTGATTCCTGTACCATGGGTCTATACCAAAGAAACAATAACTTATTTAAGAACATTCCTAAACGCTTAAAAAATTGCACGTTATCAGTAGGTTTTGCAAAAATAGCCCCTTTTATTATGGCCGCAAGAAATAATTCAGATGCTAGAAAAGAGTATTGTGCAACGGATGGTTTGGAAATTAACATTCTGAATGCCATTGCAGACTACTTACAAGTCAAATTGGTTTACTATGAAGCATATCTCGGTGAAATTTATACCAATGGAACTGCTACCGATAATTTGCTCTTACTGAAAGAAGGTAAAATTGATATAGCTGTTGGTTCCTATGTCAAAACTCCTGCAAGGTCCTATTACTTTGACTGCACCGATAGTTATTTACAAGATTCACTGATATGGTGCGCACCACATATTCCAGTACTGGTCGACTCTCACAACTTTTTAAATATATTGGACCTCACGTCCTGGTTGCTTTTGGTTCTCTTTTATCTAGTTACAATAAACTTAATTTGTTTTTTCAGCAGACTAAATAGGAAAGAGCTAGGTCTTTATCATGGCTATAAAAACGTTTCTCAGTACGTATTTTCTACATTGTTGGGATTACCTGTACCTCTCCAACCACTGACATCGAAAATAAGGGTCGTATTTATACTCATCGTTTGGTTTAGCTTCTGTTTGACTTCAGCGTACTTGAGTTTCTTAACCAGCGTATTAACTGGTTTCCGGTTTAAGGAAAAATATAACAGCGTAGAGGATATATACAGAGATAATTTGAAGATTTACTTCGCAATTAATGCTGAAAGATATTTCCAAGATCAAGAGTATGTATTGGACAGAATGATTACATGCGACACTTACAGCAAATGCATGGATTCTGTTGCATTTGAAAGAGATTCATCTTTTTGTGTACCGGAAATGTATGTAACCTACGTATACAACAGTTACTTTTCAAGAAACAATGATCCGTTGTTGTACTGTTTTGGAAATGTCGTAACTATGAAACGGAATTTGCTGATGAGAAAAGGGTTTCCACTCTTTCACCAGATAAACGATCTTATAGATCACATTGTAAGTGCTGGCCTTATTGGAAAGTGGAAAAAAGACATTATGGGGACAGAAACTGGAAATTTCGCAGTTGACATCGATATAAATGAAAATGATGTTCATTTTATAAAGTTAAAGAACTTGATGCCGCTCTTCCTGATATTTATTATTGGGGACAGCTTAGCGATTTTAATGTTTATTATTGAGTTGAAATACCAATGGATATAAACATATATTATTCTTACAAGTTACACATATGTAACTTCTTCCTTCACATACAATTCAGTTTGATATTCATTCTAAGATAGAAGAATGCGTGGTATTTCTCGAAAAATGTTACAAATATTCACTATTTGATAAATATATACGGTAGATGAAAATGATGTGTTTTAATACAGTTCCTAAACTCTATTTTACTTTACTGTAGAGGTATTCAAGCTAATTAAAATTAATTTTTCCTACTGGAAAAATAACTGCTACTACGGCCCTGACCAAAATATTACCATTTGACAGCGTTGTCAGATGGTATAATTTTACGGAAATTTGTAAAACTAACGAGAGATTAATTCTTAAATTTTGCAAATTTGACTAGTTGTTAATGAAAGCCTGATATGACCTTACCGATCTCACAGTTATTTTTATTGTTTCTTAGCTAAACTAGAATCAATAAAATTAATTGTGAAAGATCGGAAAGGTTTAGTGTTTGTCATTTCAACAATAAGTCTGAATTCCTGCAAGAAATGCAGTTCAAAATCAGAATCAATGTGGACATTAATTAATAATTTTAGGCAGTTTAATAGAATCTTTGTTTCTATAAAGAGAAAAAAAATATAAAAGTGAATTCGTTACTACTAAATGGTAATGTTTAATTCGCTACTACTCTAATGTAAAGGCATATTATTGTTATTATTTTTTTTTCAGTCACACCTTCCGAAGCTCCGGCACTTTCGGAGATGTTCAGAAGAGTGAAACATTGACCACTCTCCACTCTGTGAAGTCAGTAATCATTGGGCCCGTAAATCGTGTGTTCTGAGCAGACGTAGCGAACCAAGGACGATTGACTTCTGCATTTTGTCGGCTAAGATCTCTGCCGAGTATGATCTTTAATTCAGAAGCGTATGTCTCATTCCACCCAGGACGCCTATAATTAGCACCACAACCTTAACAGAGTGGTCTGGATATAACCTTCGGAGCTCGGAGAGAAGATCTCGATACTTTCTCCGTTTCTCCTCCTCTTTTAGGACGATGTTGTTCTCCGCGGGAGCCGAGAACTCAATCACAAACATCGTCCTAAGCTGTTGGTCGAAGAGGACTACATCAGGCTTATTGGCTTGAATTTGCCTGAGGGTGGGGAATGAATAGTTCCAAAAAATTCGGCACTTCCCATTCCCCACAACAGATTCTATATCCCCCTGAGCATAAGGCAGCACTGGCGTCTCGTCTATCTCATACGAGTGTCGTAAATGATAATACAACACCCGTAACGCTGAATCGTGTCTTTGGATATACGCTGTGGCCGCATATACCGGACATTATTATTATTATTAATGTGCGATTATTATTATTATTATTAATGTGTGATCCAAGATAAAATGTAGAAACAAAATGCAGTGTATTACAGAAGAGACCACTATTATTTTAACAGATTGATTCCTACAAACAAAATTAGATGGAAACTAACCGCTCTTATAGATATTGTTGAAAATGATATTCATTAGTGCAGAGGTTAACATGGAAATGACACATGCAATTTTGGTGAACAAATAGCACCTGACGTTTCTTATATCTTGTTCAATATAATTTACAAAAAGACTATTACACACTCTTTTGTTACACAAATGAAAACAGCAATACAAACACAACACAGTGCATACCATAAACACAATAATGTAACACAAAGATCTTTTTCGCAGAGCTTGACTTGACAATTTGACATGTCTTCACATAACACAAACCTCAATGAATATGTAAAAACAATTAAAATACTTATCAAACAGCAGTTTTGATATAAATGCTCATAAATTGACTAGATAGTAAATTTCGCACACATTTTGCTTGCACGGACCAACATGAACCAGCATAGCACGATTCTACAAATCAGCACGACTTTGCAGCTTTGCCTACAGCACCAAAACAAGATTTCGCAGAGAAGTCTCATTTGACGAAAGACTTGCAGGAAAAATAAATAGAAGTTGTTGATTTGCGAGGTTATTAGGAAAAAGTGATTCATGAATAACATACACCAACGATAGTGTATCTTAATGTAAAATATACCTCGCCAGGACAACACATCGTCGTCGTTCTAACAACTGTGCCGTCTTTGTTGCAATAGAAAAAAGTGTATTACTATTTTATTGCATTATATTTATCAGACGGTTTGTAGCTGCAGTATACAGATTTTAGGTGTATTGAAAGTTGAAGGTTAATTTCATGTCAATTATAATGAATGAGGCAAAGCAATAAATTAATGAGCTGCGTACAATATGTAATTCATGTCATTTGTACTACAAATACATGTCGATGCATATCAAAGTAAAATACTCTAATAATCAACCCCAATTTGTTATACATGACGATGCATACCAAAGTAACATATTGTAATAAATGCAATTTGTTACATATCTATCAACAGCAGTTGACATTTTAAACAATAGATACTTGATGGGTTTCAATTTATCGCATATTTATAATAATATAAAAATAAAACTGTATGTAGTAATATATAACTGTACTGTAAGCAAAAAAGTTACACGCACTATTTTAAGTGTGGTAAGTACACACGACTAAGATCAGTTCTAAAAAATTATCTATTTCTTTACATATACATCTATAAACATCCTCCCTTTCAAAACAATACTATTTTTATTCTTAATAATTGTGTTTTAATTTTTATTTCAATTTAATAAAATTTGAATAACATACGTAAGTGCATTTTCTGTGAAAGTTTCTATAGCCATTTCTGGATATAGTAAAATTACATTTATTTACATAAATATATTTTTTCTACAAACATGTTACAAATGCAATTCTTAACACTCCCTTGTAGCATTACAAATATTTCTTTAAGGCACCAGTGCCTTAAAATGATCACTTTAAAACAGTGGTGCCTTAAATTGTGACAGTAAATTTGCAATACATTTAATTTGTATTTTCTTTATTAACATGAAAACTTATATTACAATTCACATAATTTGAAAAATTAAATCCTTCCACAATTCTACCACTATCAACAGAAATGACCGCATTCCTAGTTGACGTTTGAGCAGAATCCGCCGATATTGATGGCACTAAAACCAGTTTTCGGGCAATCGAATTTTTACTTTCCAACGAATCTTCGATGTATCCCTCGACGACTATTAAAGATTTCCATCCCCCATGCCGCTTAACTGTTGTTAAATTTGCTCGACTATACGCTAGTAAACTTGCCGATGAACGCCGAAAACAATGTCCAGTATAGAGGTTAGAATTTGGAAGTTGCAGAAATATAGCAATAGCAGCAGGAAATTTTCCAAACGTATTTATTCCCACAGGGTTTTTCGTACACTTGCCTTTTACATACTTTAGGAAAAGCCTCCGATGTCCGACATTTGCTGGACGAAGAGCTATGTCTCCGGTAAAAATCCAAATAAAACTCTTCAATGATAGTGAAATTTTGTGGAACCTTGGTTTTGCTATCTGATAAAGTAAGACTCAGGATACTAGTCCTCTTATTAGATTTAATGATGGCAAATCTGTACCACTTGTAAATGAAAGCAAATTTCTTGGTTTACAACTTGATTCAAAGCTTTCCAGGAATGTGCACGTAACTAGCATTTGTAAAAAAATCAACTCTCCTTCTTTAGACAACTCCGGCCTCTGGTTAGTGTTTCCACATTACTTTCTATGCACTATGGGCATATTTACTCAAAATTATCCTACGGCGTAATTTGCTGGGGAAATGCCGCATCTGCTTCCTTCGTCTTCGTTGCCCAAAGAAATGTAGTTCGACAGATTGCTCGAGTTCCTAGACGAACATCGTGTAGACCATTGTTTATAAGTTATAACTTATTAACCGCTCCTAGTATATATATATTTATTCTTGTGCAGTGTATGTAGAAAAAATTAGGCAAATTCCCAAAACAATTAAACACTCACGATTACAACACTAGACAGAAATCCGACCTAAGGCAACCTCAATGCAAAACGGAATTATGCCTTAAAGGATCACATTCTATGTGCATTAGAATTTATAATAAGTTACCTGCACCATTGAAAAATAATACATCGATGAATAAGTTTAAAAATGATTTAAAAAGATTCCTCATACATTGTGCTTTTTATTCTGTTGATGAATATTTTAATAGATAATGTGTAGTGTGCATTGTTGTATGAGTACATAATATTATTTACTACTATATATCTGTGTATTACTTTTAGGTAATTAATTTTATTATTTTATTATGGTTATATACATGACATGTCCTATATCAATGATTGTATAGCTTATACAGTTTTTGGTCTCTGGAATAAAGTATTATTATTATTATTATTATTATTATTATTATTATTATTATTATTATTATTATTATTATTATTATTATTATTATTAACCAATATTGAACTGGAAGTACAAGTTCCAAGTTGTTGAGAGGCAACTAGCAAAGCTCCTCTCTACGGCAGGCACCAAATATTCCCAAAATAGTAGCTACTTTCGTCATAAGATACTCGGCATCCGGTGCGCACTTCAAAAACTGTTCAATTTGGTCTCTGGTCAAGATCTTTGATTTTTTGGGTTGATAACCTTCCTCTTGGTGCTTCGGAAACGCAATGAGCTTAAAATGCTTGCTCATATCTACGTCGCAATTTATTCGTGAGATAGTTTTAATCATAGAATAATTAGACCATAGAGATGAAGATTTCCAAACCTTTGATTTCTCCTCAAAATGGGCCAAGAATACATTTTCAGTATATTTTCCAGGAACGCATATTTCCTCACACCACTTCACAAACTTATTGTATGCAATTTCATATTAAATCCGTGATTTTCTTGGTAGTAAGTCCAAAGCAGCTCGGTTGGTCGCTTCATTGTTCTTTTCCATATCACAACGTTTAAAAGCGACAAATCCAGGCTTTTCGTAAATGATGAATACAACACTGGTTGCCACTATGGTTACTATATATCATGGGCAAGTGCCCAGTTGGAAAATTTGATATAGTGCCTACGATGACTTAACTTATTTCTACCTGGGTTAATTCTTTTAAATGCTGTTTGCAGAAAAAATATTGCATGATATTTGTGTTAAAAGTGTTTTTAAGGCACTGACGTAAATTGCAGTTACATGCGTGCCTTAAGAATGCACTTTTAACACACGTCATAAATAACTATTATTCTTAATGATTGCGTTTTAATTTTTATTTCAATTTAATAAAATTTGAATAACATGCGTAGGTAAGTGCATTTTCTGTGAAAGTTTCTATAGCCATTTCTGAATATACTCGCGACAAGAATTCAGACGTCTTACGTCATGGATAACGTTACGCAATTGTTTATATTGTCAACGTAATTTTCGATATTTGGTCGTGTTAAAAACAATCATTTTTTTTAATGCAATATATAATGCAAACTTTTAGTGTAATATATAGTTTTATTACTCAGTTGCAGTTTCTTAAATATTTCGATGAAAATACAATGAATTATTCATTTGTTCGTATGACGTAAGTCGTCTGAATTCTTGCCGCGAATATACAATAATATTACATTTATTTACATAAATATATTTTTTTTATCTTAGCATACATTATTTCTCCAACAAAACAAAAGCAAGCCAGTATAATTCCAGTGAAAAACATTGCAAAATGAGTGAAATATGAATTCAAAGGTTTCTCAGCTATATCGTATGATTTTCTCCATCTTCTTGAAGTTTTAAGAGTGCTTCTGAACAAGACGTCCTTTTCCCATTTTTTCACCAAACCTGCTAAAATATGATATATAGTGTACAGGGTGTCCCAATTTTGTTGTAACTACAAGAAATAGAAAGATGCAATTTTCCCAATATTGGACTACTTTTCCGAAAAGAAGAGACTTTGTTTTTTAAATACACGGCGGAATGTTATAATAGCCGAAATAACGGAATGGTGAAAATTGCTTCTGATAGAGATTTTTACGTTTACGATACAGTTTATTGGCGTAGTTGTAATATATCTACAAGGCGCCTCTTTTAAGATATGATTCAAATATACCTTTTTTTAACAACCTGTAAGCCTGGGGAGATTATTGGGGGTTGAGAAGGGTTTAATCTGATGGTCAGCTGATACCATAAAGACGTAATGGTAATTTGTTTACTTATTACGTGGGCGGTCTAACATATGTGTAACTATAGCAATATATAAATACCTAAAATGAATATCCCACATCGGCCGTGGTCGGGGCAGGTCAGGACTCGAGCATTTTGGATGGTGAGGTGAGATGATTCGTAATTTATAGGCGGCCATAAAATAAGTCTGTAAATGATTTAAAACATACCTGAGCACCCTACCTTCTAATTATAAAATGTGTATAAATGACTACTGAATGTACTACTGTACGTAACCTTTAATCGTAAAAGTAACTGTGACCATTTAACTCTGAGCATATACCGGGTGTGATATATCTACTGCACAATCAATAAGCCATTCTAATTCAATCTATTATCACACTATTATACATGTTGAATATTTAACTAGGTCTAGCATTATCGTACTGTTCTTGGCACCCATCAGGAGTGCCAACACCAGGAGTGCAATGGGTGTTAGGGGCAAACACGCAAAACACCCTCCCAGTGTGCTCACCACACGGTCTTGTGGCTTCGACTAGCAGGAGGGGCGCTGCGAGTACAAAGGGCAAACTCACGATGTACCACCTCACGGGGCTAATCCAACACCAAATACTGTCGACACAACATAGTCGGAGGGGCGCTGCGGGTACAAAGGGCAAACTCACGATGTACCACCTCACGGACTAACTCACCAGGTGTTAACAGATGCAAAGGGCAAACTCACGATGCATCCCACCAAAATACCGTTGACATAACATAGCCGGAGGGGCGCTGCGGGTACAAAGGGCAAACTCACGATGTACCACCTCACGAACTAACTCACCAGGTGTTAACAGATGCAAAGGGCAAACTCACGATGCATCTCACCAAAATACGTAACACGCCACAAGACACACAAAATATTATCCATGGATCTCTACACCTGTCAGTACTGACGAGCAAAACAGTAAAGTGCCTCAAATGCATAGCTAACTTATTCACATCAAATGTCATTAAAACTAGTAACTAATCAATCAATTGTGCAGCTTGAGCACTTCAATTCATAATATCAAATCATCAACAGTTACTAACATAAAATGGCTCTTTTATTAAGCAATACTTGCAGCTAACTCAAATGACATTGTACTTATTGGATGTACCTCGTATATAGTTTTATTGGTCTATGCAACAGGACACTAATAACTCATTAACAACAATATATATCAAAACTAACTGTGATTGAGGTATTTACTAATTAATCAGGATTCTCTATTGCAGGTATCAATCAACTATGATCAAAATATAATTACAGTAATAATATTTAAGATTTACTCAATATGAAATGGGTCTGATATTCGTCATAAAAGCAGGTATGCTCAGTTACAAATAAGCTACTACTATCCGATATCACATGCCCGGTAAAACTCACAAACATGTGAATACCAAATTAATTATGTAAGATAGGAAAGCTCAGTGAGAAATAAAACTTACAAACATGTGAATATCAAATTAACTATGTAAGATAGGAATGCTCAGTGAGAAATAAGACTCACAAATACCTCAATATCAATTTAAATCTATTAGATAGGGATACTCAGTGAGAAATAAAACTCACCCAATAATATCAAGTACAGATTTGGCACAGACACTTTCTACACACACGACCATAAGTCAAATGAAATCCTTGTTTCATGCATTACCCGAAAAAGGGTTGCCTGAAAGTTTACCTAAATAGGTCGGTACCAGATGGCCACTTGAGTTAAATAATATCACAGGCCTATCTTGGGTAAATATGCAACATTTCTATTTTAACACCTAAAATATAAAATGAGACCTTAATACAAGGTGTTACAAAAAGTAATAGCTTACAAACCTATATATTTTTATGTCATGCAATTGCATACTTTTGCTTCATAATTATACAGAGTGTTTATTAACTGAATGCCGATATTTAAGTGTGTGAATCCTTCGGTCATTTTAAGAAGAAAACTTAATATCAACATATGTCCTAAACCTCTTAATTTTTGACCTACAGGGTGTTACAGTTTTAAGAAAAAATTTACTTTTTTATTATAATTTTCTTTCTAATTTTTATGAAATTTTGTACACACCTATTAATCATTAAGGAGCATTGTTTGATGTAAAAAAATGTTTTAAAATTTTTGCCAATGACGTCTGTACGAGGTTTCAACTAAACATTTTTGAAGAAAAAAATGGTACGCCACTGCCTTTTCTAAGAACTAAAATTATTTTTAAAATCTCCATTTATTTTACAGCAAATTCGGACTTACCATTTTCACGTAAAAAAATTAAAACCAAAAAAGTTTTTTCCCCAAGTTCATTGAGACTGCTTTTGATATTTTGTTGCCATTTTGTAGACACCCACCATGCGCGGAAACACTTTTTGTGGGGCAAAAATTAATTTTCTACTTTCACAAATGGCGTTCACATAGGCATGATATTGAATATTTGAATAGAAAAAACGGCAAGCTCATTAAATGCCTTCTTAAAGCAAATGAAATAAAAATTAGTAGGCTGGGTAAAGTGTCATAATTTTTGACGCTTCTCTTCGCAATAAAGTTGATATTGATTTTTCATTATTAAAAAATTATTATTAGAGTAGGAGGTAAAATTTCATAAAAAATGGTAAATTTTACAATCGGTGAATTAGCTGACATGCATTTTGCTTATGGGGTTGCCAACGGAAATGCATACAAAGCCGGGAGGATATACCAAGAACGGTATCCAAATCACGTACTACCCGATCTGAGAACATTTTCTGGGATTCATAAACGTCTTCACGAAACCGGAAATTTAAAAGTAGACCACAGTGCTAACGGAGTCCCTGAAACAGTAAGAACACCGGAACTTGAAGAAGGAATTTTACATGAAATTGAGGAGAACCCCGAAACTAGCACGAGAAAAATCGCGGCAATATTTAATGTTTCACACGTACTTGTTTGGAAAATTCTTATCGAAAATTTGTTATATCCATATCACATTCGAAGAGTCCAGGCATTACTCCCTAGAGATTTCCCGTGGCGCATTAATTTCTGTGAGTGGTTTCTTCAAAAGCTGCTGGAAAATCCGTTATTTGACAAGTACATTCTCTTTACCGATGAATCTAGTTTCTCTCGAAACTCAATACGAAATTTTCATAATAACCATTTGTGGACGGATGAAAACCCTTTTGCAATTGTTGAACCATTATATTGACGATTATTTGATAGGCCCATTTTTTCTCCTAAGAAGATTAGATGGACAATCGTATTTACACTTTCTTGAAGAAGATCTGCCGCCAATGCTTGAAGACCTTCCTCTTTTATTAAGAAACCAAATGTGGGTAATGCACGATGGTGCGCCTCCACATTTTAGCTTACGGGTGCGTGAATTTTTAAATCATAACTGTCGCGATCGGTGGATAGGCCGCGGATGAACGCAGTCATGGCCGCCCAGATCTCCCGACCTTAATAGTTTAGACTAATTTTTCTGAGGTCATCTGAAAAGCTTAGTGTACGCAGTGCCGATTCAAGCCGAAGAAGAGTTACGAAATCGCGTAATAGTATGCTGCCAAACTGTTTTAAAAGACACCCCAGGAATTTTTGCAAATGTACGTCAGTCTATGCGAAGAAGAGTAGATGCTTGCATACGTGTGGGTGGAGGACACTTTCAACAACTACTGTAAATACATAATTTGGGTTCTTTATTTTGTTTGTATTTTCTTGTCTTGTCGTTTTGTTTTAGGTTTAAGATTTTGAATTTATCATTTTACTAAATAAATCGCGATTTTTAAAATAAAATTTAAAAAAATCAGAGGCGTTCCGTTTTTTTCTATCCAAACATTAAACATTATGCCTACGTGGAGGTCACTGGTTAAAGTAGAAAATTAATTTTTGTCTTAAAAAAACTGTTTCCACGCATGGTGGGTGTCTACAAAATGGCAATAAAATATCAAAAGCAGTCTCAATGAGCTTGGGAAAAAAACTTTTTTTGGTTTTAATTTTTTTACGTGAAAATGGTGCGTCGTGCGAGAGTAAGTCTAGGGATCGAATTTGTTGTAAAATAAATGGAGATTTTAAAAATAATTTTAGTTTTTAGAAAAGGTAGTGGCGTACCATTTTTGTCTTAAGTTAGTTCAAACCTCGTACGGACGTCATTGGCAAAGATTTTAACACATTTTTTACATCAAACAATGCTCCTTAATGATTAATAGGTGTGTACAAAATTTCATGAAAATATCTGGAGTAATAAGAAAATTATGATAAAAGAGTAAATTTTTTCTTAAAACTGTAACACCCTGTAGCTCAAAAATTAAGAGATTTAGGACATATGTTGATATTAAGTTTTCTTCTTAAAATGACCGAAGGATTCACTCCATTAAGTATCGGCATTCAATTAATAAACACCCTGTATATGATAGTTGCTACTTCAGGAAATTGAAAATTGTCAAAAAACGTTAAATTGATAAAACTGATGTTGCGTGGTACAAGTTGGCCATATATTTTTATATAATTATACAAAATTGGTTCTTGAATTAATTGACATTAATAATTCCAAAAATAATTTTCTCTTTAATCACTGAAAAAATTATATTAACAAAATTATATTAGCCAATTAAGAAATTTATAAATATCTTTAATTGAATAACATTTCAAAATAAATAAAGACATAAAAAATAAAAAATAAGAAGAAAATTAATCGACAGTGTGATTTAAGAAACTGTTAAGAATTAGTTAATATTGAAATAGATATTTAAAAACTATTTATATTTTCCTTCTGGTGATTATTTTAAATTTGCAAAGAGTTGGTTCCTCTAGTGGGTTTTTAGTCAAAAATAATAAAAAAACAACAATGTTGAATTTCAAGTTTCAATTTTTTAGCTTGAAATTCAACATTGTTTTATTATTTTTGACCTAAAAACTCACTAGAGGAACCAACTCTTTGCAAATTTTTGCAGAAGGTCGTTATCCTACACTTATTATTTTAAATATAATCATGACAGCAAATTATAGAATAGAGACAAACAAAAGTATATGTTTTGGGTTTCCATTATTAATGAATATTATTCTTAATACACATCGTATACAGGGTGAGTCATTAATAATGGTACATAGCTTAAGGACAGATTGTTAACGTCAGAATAAAGCTATTGAGTCTAACATGTTTTATTCAATTGTTGCTCCCCATTCCTCCTTCATTCTACAGGGTGTTAAAATTAAAAAAATGTTTTAGATTTTTTGCTATATTTTAAGTACGTTACTTGGAATTATATCGATATAACAGACAACCCGATCATAGACTATTTAAGAGATTATACGACAGATTAGGTGAAACAGGATCACTTCGCCCGAAAAGAGACGTTGGAAGGCCGACAATATTAACAGCGGACCGAGAAGATGTTTAGTGCGAATTGCTGAAAACACACGTCAAATTTCGGCAGCTACTGGCATCAGTCAGTATTCCGTTAGCAAAATACTCGACAAAGAAAAATTTTATCCTTATCATTTTACTCCGCTTCGACAGTTAACGCCACAAAACCTTCTAGCTAGGTTACGGTTTCACAGTTTCTTCGCCAACAACAAAATGGTGACCTAACATTTTATAATAAAATATTATTTATGAACGAAGCCACATTTACCCGACGACATGTTTTTAAGTGGAGAAATAGTCATTCTTGGGGACTAGATCTCCTCATCTGCCAAGAGAAGTACATTTTCAGAAAGAGTGCTCTCTCAATATTTGGTGTGGAATTCTCTCCGATAATATTGTGGGGCCGTTCGTACTACCACGTCCACTTACGGAGAAAATAATTGAAATCTTTTAATTAATGACATGCCACTGTTTCTTGAAGATATTCCCTTAAATTTACGGCAGAGCCTCTGGTTTTTGCATGATGGTGCATCTGTTCTTTACCCCTGACGAGTAAGAGAATATCGTAATAGTATAGAAATTATAAGTACGTCACTGAACTCTATCTGAAAAAGTTATCAGCAGCAATTTTCACCATTGCAGTATTTCAGCTATTCTCTGAGGTAAGAAGAATCCTTTAAAAGTAGTTTTTTAAATTTTACCCTGTATCTCAAAAAACGAAGAGGCCTAAAAATGTTCTAATTATGTTATTTTAAGTTTCTCAAAAGGGTAGTCCAGGGCCCAACTTTTGTTCAAGGGAAATCAGATACAAAAGAAATTTTATTATTATATTTTAACTGAAAATTGCCTCAAAAATGTCTTTTTTAAATGTCTGTATTACATGCTGCTCTAGAAATACAAAATTAATAAAATTGCGGCTTTGATTTGATGTAAAAATGTAAAAATTTACGGAAAGTTTCCATTTTCCTTCGACTTAAAATAAGGGAAATCTGTTATAGAAATGATATTTAGATAATTTGATTTGACTACTAATTTGGGCTTTAATGATATATAATTTTATTTGCGGAAATTTTTTTTAAGGAAATTTATGTTTTTTAGGGTTTTGTGAATAAATAAATGTTATTCAAGTTATAAAAAGTAAGTGGATTTGTAGCTTCGCTCGCGTATATTAATTATATTCACATAGATGTTTAACAGTTAAGGTATCTTTTGTGGCAATATTATGGCGGATAATAATTTTTATGTTAAAACTATTTATTTGAAAAATACATTTTCTAATTTTATATAATTAATGAGTTCATT
Organism: Monochamus alternatus; assembly: GCA_037114965.1. Lineage (NCBI taxonomy): Eukaryota > Metazoa > Arthropoda > Insecta > Coleoptera > Cerambycidae > Monochamus > Monochamus alternatus. The sequence continues at coordinate 39,424,758 of CM073435.1, forward strand.
CATCGGATCTAGACTGTTTTTCTTACAATGGCATCTGCACAAGTATTCACAGAGTCGGTCTGCAAATTCGTCCGGTGGAATATGTTGACCTTTTTGAATTTTTTTGCAGCCGACTACGACGACTCGATCCGTTGGGTATGAGTACCGTCTTCAGCAATGAATATAACACTATGGTTAACAGTCTAATGCCATATTTAGTGAATCTCTCATACGCTTTCCACATATCCGAATGGATAATAGACCCTTTCTCTACATGTTGTTCCAAAAGGAGAATTAACGTGCCTGCATCCCTTTTATTTTCGGGACAAATTACCATTCTTAAGTCTTCTGAGTTATCGGCAATCATTCCGAACACCCAGGGACCTTAAATTACACTTCCTCTGTTATATTTTCTTTTACCAAATTTGGATTTTTGTGTTCGGAAATACGTTTAGTATTCAAAAATAAAAATTGGTCACATTATTCCGCTTTCCTACATTTTTTCCATATAGGTAATGAAAATGACGCATTTTCGCGAGAAAATTTTGGCGTTTCTATGTTAAGAAAAATGTCTATAATTCACAGCAAAAAATATTTTTTACGTAACTGATTTCCCTATTTCTAAAGTCCACAAAATTTCCTTTATAATGGAAACGACGCATTTCCGCGGGAAAATTTTAATGTTTCTGTCCTCAGAGAGGCCTCTGAATGATATTTGTTATTTGTTATTCTTCATAGCTGATTTCCCTTAAACGAAACTTGACCCTAGTACAGTGTTACAAAAACCGCATTCTTCTATATCTTGTAGTTTCCTAGATACCATGCAATTACAACAAAATTGGGTCACCGTGTACACTGTGATCAGATCTCGATTCTTCATTCTAAAAAATACGTAAGTACCAAATTTCGTGCGAATCATACTATTATTAAGATAAATCTTTTGAAGAAAATTTAACATTTACTAAGGTAAATTGGGCTAGATGCTCATATTTTAGCCTCAGAAATGTGTGCTAGTATTTTGTAGAGATCTTTTAGATATAGTCGTAGAACTGAAAACCATGGTAATTCCCAATTTCAGAAAATCAAGATTACTTTGAAATTGAAAAGCGCCACAAGTTACCCTTTCCATCTGGTCATAATTAATTGTTCATGCATTTTAAGCAGACAGTAAATTAATAAAAATTTGAATACTTACCATTTAATAATTTGAGAACTTCTTTTTGGAATATATCTGGGAATGGCATATGGGGATGAAAGGCCCAACCAAGTTCGACACTGGCCAAAGGAGAAGGAACACTTTTAGAATCCTTCAAAAATCTACTACTATTTCGGCATCTTGTTAGAATTTCATGAACCATCTCTTTATGTGGTCCAAGGAGAGCACATTTATTTTCCGAGCTGTATTGAAAGGCTTCACATAAGTTCTGATACTTTATTATAGATCTACGAATAATTATATTTACATTTTGAAACATATTTCTTTACTCAAACATGGTTACATTAGTCAGTGCTTGTAGTTCCATCTCAAATTTTTAAACGCGAGAACGGTACTATAAAGATCTACAAAAATATAGATATAAGCTTACTGATTATTTGAAGAGCGAATCAAGAGGATACAAAGCAAAAAAGGCTGCAGTATCGGAAAGAAGAATTTTTGACGGACTTCCAATAAATAATATTTAATGATTTAAGGTAATATCTCTTTACTTTTTACATATTAGGTACCTATACAGGGTGTCTCATAATTAGCTGCCAACCCTGAACAGGCCGATTCTATGATCAAAACTAAGTAAAAAAGTTCATATGTACATGGCTCCGGAAATGCTTCCTAAGGGCACAGGGACCCATTGAAGAGGGAGGAATGGAAATCATTTTTTTGCAGTATCTCTCAATCGTGTTGTGATAAATGAATGAAATTTGGTATACACAGTTAAATTTTGATGAGCAATTTGATGGACTAATCCATTTATTTCCACAAGGTCCATTGGGGTGGGTTCGGGGGGACCCTTGGTATTTTGCGTGTGTAACTTTTTCATCTTTGACTTTTTAACAAATTGGACAGCAAATTCCGTTTTCCCAAACTGTTTTATGTTAAAAAGATACTCTTGTTTCTAATCGTTATCTTTAACAGTTTCTGAGAAAATCGTTCTTGAATTAATCCCACTTTGGTCAATTTCATAGTAATTTAAACAAAATTATCAAGGTATTCTTATGTCAAAGTATTTCCGTCCCAGGATTAATAGGGAACCCGAGGTCCTTGACGCTATTGAACAAGATTCTACGACTAGCATACGGAACATTTCAAGGCAAATAAATGTTCCTCGGCCAACGGTACTACTTATCTTAAAGATTTCCTTAACAGAATTGATTAGATGTGCTACTAACATTTCAGGTTCGAAGAATATTAAAGCGACAAGGTCTACATGTCTATCACTATCGATGTGTACATGGCTTGATACCAGAAGATTTTGCGCCTAGTATGCAATTTTGTCTCTGGATTTTGTCGATGGATAACGAGCAAGCTTGCTTCCAAAATTTTGTGGTGTGACGAAGCTACTTTTATCCGAAATGGAAAATTAAATTTTCATAATTCTCATTATTGGGAAGAAGAGAACCTATATGTTGTTCGGAGAACAAACTTCCAGTAACGGTTTTCCATAAATTTATAGGCGGGAATAATTCACGACACTCTGATTGGACCTATTGAAATTCCACAACGTCTCAATTCAAATCTTTATTTAAACTTACTTCAAGAAAATCTTCCCCAAATTCTCGATGATCTGCGTCTAAATTTACGACGTAACATGTTTTTTCAACACGATGGAGCCCCGGCACATAGTGGTCGCAATGTTCTAAATTTCCTAAACGAAAATTTCGCTGGACGGTGGATAGGGAGGCACGGACTGGTAGCTTGTCCGTCGGGTTCTCCCGACCTTACCCCGCTGGACTTATTGTTCTGGGGACATCTAAATCAAAAAGTTTACGCCAGCGAAGTCGATACCCGTGAGGAATTGCTGCAGCGTATCAATGATGCAGCCAATGAAATTCGTCAAAACCGTTTTACCATCTTAATAGCTTCGAGAAGTGTTACACGTAGGGCAAGACTTTGTATCAGGGAAGGTGGAGGTTTTTTTTAACAGTTTTTAAAATAGCTTGTTGTCTGTTATCAAAATTAAGTTTCCATCTTATGATCCCTTCGAAAAGTGACGGTTGCAGCTAAATTGCGGAATACAGTGAGGAATGTTCTCCTTGATGTCAGCCTTCTGTTTGGAAACCTTCTGCCGTACTCGCGTTCTGCCGCGCAGCATTACCATCCCAAAAGCCATAAACAAAGCATCATATAATTGTTCTACATCAATAATGTGTATTACTGATTATGTACTAAATTATTATTTTAATTATTTTGTTTAAATTACTATGAAATTGACCAAAGTGGTATTAATTCAAGAGCGTTTTTTTCAGAAACCGTTGAAAATAACAATTTGAAACAGGAGTACCTTTTTAACGTAAAACAGTTCGGGAAAACGGAATTTGCTCCCGTACTATATGTAAAATTACAAAATAAGATACTCACTTGTTTGAAATATTAATTGTCTGTAACGCATTTAATAATCCATAATGTTTCTCTTCATCTATACAAATTTTGTAACCTTTGTCTATCAAGGAGTTGAGATCTTCGACAGCGTTCGTTTGGGGTTGAATCAAAAGTGATGTTAGTTTCGATTTGTAAGCGGTGTCTATTTGTAGACAAGCAAACCACCAGAGGAGAACTATGAAGAAGTTCACGTAGTGCACTTTACGACATCTCTTACAATTGACAGGTTGTTCCATGATTGTCTTCACAACATTCTAAAACCGTATTGTAAGTTGGCTTAGTGTCTTAGAGATAAATACGGAAATATTAAGTGGGATGACAACATGATAAATTGGAACTAAAGAGACAAAACTCATAAATATCTATTTTGAGAAGAAAAAAATGCGTGAAGAAAAATCGAGATGATTGAGAAATAGGTCCGTAAGTGATGTGAGTTGCTTTGAGATAATTCGAGTAACGACTCTCGATATACTGAGGTTAGGTTAGTGAAGTTCAAGAGAGATTTGACCATCATATCACCTTTAGATGTCAGTTTAGCCATGGGTATATATACCAACCTAAAATGTTTCATCTTTTCATTACCCGAGGGCAAAAATGTGGTGCCATTTAATACATGGATTCTGATTTACTCCAAAAACATATATGGGGACTGGCCTGGATATTTGCTAAGCCACGTTGGAAAAGTTTGACTCGTGTATTTTCTAGAGTTATTTTGGCATTAGGAGAAAGTCTGTGGATGCTGGTTACTTTGTTTTTTTTTTTTGTATTCAGCGACCTCAAAAGTCGACTAGTTTTTTTTGGTGGGTTGTGCTATTATTAAGATTTGTGCTAATATAAATAGTACTACGACGTTTATCAAAACTTAATCTAGATATCAATACATTATAGGAAGCAGAAGCTACAACCATTAGGTATACCAAATTAATATAACCAATGCTACGACAATGTTCTCTTCTCTTGAACTTTAATTATTTATCTTCTTAATTGTTTCCTCATAATATGTGGCTACATAGAACTTTACCAAATAATTTATAACATGAAAATTAAGTTAATTTAGTTTGTTACCTGAAGTGCTAAAAGAAACGTAAAATGGGACGCTTGATAAAACATTTTGTAGATAGCAAACCAAGCAAAAGACAATACCATCATTGTCACTACAATTACAATCCACACCAAGTAGTCAAACGCGCAAAAAGCTAATGTAACTTTTTCCCAAAGCTTTTCACAGTGGAAGTAGATCAATACGACTGGTTCCGACTTCAAGTGTAACATCTGCGATTTTTTTAAATATTCCGCAGTCATTCTTATTCCTCCAATAGCAACATCAGTTTGATCCAATGAAGTTCCAAATATATAAGTATGGTTTTCAACGGAACTGGTATCGTAGGTGAAATTTAATTTCTTACTTAATGTTTCCAGCATTCTCTTATGAACTCCTCTAATTTTAAACTTACCGTTGCGCTGCATTTTGAATACGTAGGGAAAGAAATGAACAAATTTGACTTTAAGTTTGTGGCCTGCGAAATTACTGTATTCATATTTCAATGGCTTCAAATGTATATTGTCACTAGTGAAGTTAATATGCTGTAGCAATTGCAATTTTCTTGTAAAATGACTCAATTCGTAAACGTCTATTATAGGATCATTAACATTTATAATTATTGAGAAAGCATATGTAATTTGCATGTCCTTTATTACATCAGATTCAAATTTTGTTCCAAAATAAATAAAGATAAATATGTCTCTAAACGATGCAAATGTGCTGCTAGTAAAGTATACAGAATAATTATTGCTGTGGCTGAGAACGATGTTTATATATTTTTCATTGTCATTATTTCGTCTTAAAACTGTATTTCTGTCATTATATACTATGAAATTGTTCGTTTCTTTCAAAATTTTATCAGCGAAATTTAATGTTGTGTTGTCAACGTGTAGCACTGGAAAATATCCTTTAAAGTCTTCAGTAAAAGTTTTGATATAGTCTATAATAAACTGATTTTGATTTGAATCTAAAAGGAATAGTTCTTTATATGATGCACTTGACAGTTTTAAGAAGCATAGGACAGTACAAATATTTTTCAACTTCATGATAGAAATCTTGGACTAACCATAAAGTGTGTTGTATTTAACGGTATGTCTTGTTTGAATTTAATTAATACTTAAATAAATATTGCGCCAAACCATAAACTGCGTCCTTTATTCTAACTATTGTAATATATTTTGGTCATTAGAAGTTTGCTCTACGTTATTCCTTAAGTAAACGTAGTTATGCAGCGTTTTCAATTATGTGTAGTCTTTTGTCATTTAAATTACAAATTGATAAAAAAGGTTGTTACAGACGTACACAAATTGTTTAGTTTCCCGAAATTATTTATGTCATCAAATCTTTTCTTGTACCATAATGGTTATTCAAGTTTTATTTTTGCTTGACTAAGAAATTGAAATAAAATACATACAAAAAAGAAAATTCTTTGAATTATCCTAATTTGATTAGATACAAATGTAGCTCAGTTAATAACACTGTAGCTTAAAGTAACACTAAATTCCCACTCTAGTCTAAATTCTAGTCTAACAAAATCATATTCTCAGAATGATTTATTCACTTGGATCGGTCAGTGGTCGCGCGGTTTAAGGCCTCAGTACTTGAATCGAGGTGACTAGATCGCTGTGAGTTCGACCCCCGCATCCGATGTACCGTATATAAGCTATATTCGTGGAGAGGATTGGCACCCTCTCTGCGGGTATGGTAGGGTGGAAGAATGTTGGCTTGGGTCAATGTGAGGGATAACTACCCTCCCCTACCCTGTTGACGTTTGACTATCCTCCTAATTAATGAGATTTTCCAGGTTTCCCTCATTCCTGCACTGAATGGTGGTTAGGGCCTACCAACGTAAATCGTTCCTGGGCGCAAATGCGGTCTTCTTAATAATAATATGCCGCCCCCTCTCTCGCACAAGTCTCGGACTTCTGGGCTAATCCTTGTAATTAGAATGAGGGGTATAAATATTATTATTATTATTTTTTTCAGTCACACCTTCTGAAGCTCCGACACTTTCGGAGATGTTCTGAATAGTGAAGCAATGACCACTCTCCACTCCGTGGAGTCAGTAATCATTGCGCCCGTAAATCGTGTGAGCAGACGTAGCGAGCCAAGGACGATTGCCTTCTGCATTCTACCGGCTAAGATCTCTGCCGAATTTCAGCAAGCCGTTATGGTTTTTAATTCAGAAAGCAGCGTATGTCTCATTCCACCCAGGACGCCTATAATTAGCACCACAACCTTAACAGAGTGGTCTGGATACAGCCTGCGTAGCTCGGAGAGAAGATCTCGATACTTTCTCCGTTTCTCCTTCTCTTTTAGGACGATGTTGTTCTCTGCGGGAGCCGATAACTCAATCACAAACATCGTCCTAAGCTGGTGGTCGAGGAGGACTACATCAGGCTTATTGGCTTGAATTTGCCTGAGGGTAGGGAATGAATAGTTCCAATAAATTCGACACTTCTCATTCCCCACAACGGATTCTATATCCCCCGGAGCATAAGGCAGCACTGGCGTCTCGTTTATCTCATACGAGTGTCGTAAATGATAATACAACACCCGTAAGGCTGAATCGTGTCTTTGGATATACGCTGTGGAAGCATATACCGGACAGGCCAATAGGAGATGCATAAGCGTCTCCGGCGCTTGGCGACAAGCCCTGCAGCTGGTATCAGGAACCTCGATACCCAATACACGACTACGATAGACGAGAGTGTTAATTACACCATCTTGGCAAGCCATTATGAACCCCTCAGCCTCAGAGTTCAGCCCCGCTGACTTCAAAAAAGCGAAGGTCAACTTTTCAGATAAGCCAAGCCCCTCTAGATGACGGTAGAAGACACCATGCATTGGCTTATCCTTATGTAGCTGCATGTACGAGATTGTGTCTCAAATATAATTTTACTGAATAAATAATATTTCAAAATATATCACTGTACTATATCTTCTAACAAAAAAAACTTATATGACGTAGGTCCTAAACCCAACCATTTTCGAAATTAACAAATCTCCAGTTTCATGTGTAAAAATTCAGTTGGTTAAGGATTCTCTCTATAATTTTCTTCATTAAATTACCATAAAGTGCAATGTTACCTTCTTCTTTTAATTTATTTATGCTCTGTTTTAATAAACACATTTTTTTCGTTAATCAATAAAATTCAGCAAAGTGAAATGTGGCAACAGAGCGAGAATTATAGTGACTATAGATCAGTTGGTATCTGAATTCCGAAGTGTCTGTTACTTGTTGAAAATTCTTTTACGTACGACTATGTCCTTTTATATTTATAAAATTCTTGAAGTGTCGTGCATGTGTGGAAAATAACGGTAGACATTTTGAACATATGTTGTAATTATGTAGTTAGGTATTTAAAAATGATCTTGTATTTTAATTTTCGATAAGTACTTACATTAATTTTGTTTTTTTTTACAGAAGTTATGATTATTTCTGTAAGTTTTTATTACTTATTTTTCAAAATCTCAATTCTTCTTCAATTCTCCAAATTACCAAAATTAAACATTTAATATAAAAAATATGCATTAATTCTAGCTTTCTCTGTTCAAAAATAAATTTATTAACTTTTACAATGTTTATTTTTTGATTTATTTTTCATCACTAAAAAATAAGCTAGCACATGGTAGGCAATCCGCAAACCGTTTGCCTGGCGCAGCGCGTGTTTGCACTGTTGCCACGTTGTGTTAAATTTCCTTTATATAATAATTCGACTTATTTTAAGAACGGCTTGAGTTATGTCTTTGCACTATGTTACTCTTTTGTTCACTTATACTTCATCTACTTATATTTAAGTTATAGCAGTCAAACCTCTGACACCCTGTATGAAGACAAAGTAATATTTTTCGACATATAACACCCTGAAGAAATATTTAATATCTGTATACTATTTTTGTCACGATTTGTTTTCTACTAACTTATTTGAAAATCAATATTTTAAGGTGTATTCTAGTAAATTGTTTGCGCTAAATTTGCTTTTAATTATTTTTCATTTAATTTAAATTTTATTGACTTCAACCAAAACTCCATTTGGGATACATTTGCTAAGGTTCTCTTTCAATGTTTTGGGCGCACCACAAATCTACATTTTTTTTAAGTTTATAAGAGTGCAGAAATATAACCAAAAATTATTTTCTCTCCAATTTTGGTCCTCAACTATTTTGAATGGCATAGAATACGGTTAAATAATTTTATGTATGGATCATATAATTTTCCCAAAACTTTAATTCTGAAAAACGTGTGCTGAAAGTTATTAAAACGGGTGATCATACTCTTGTAATACTCGAATAAAATTATCTCTAATAAGAGATAATTTTGCAAACAAAACAAATTCGAATCGGTATATAATTTGTTTCTTACTGACTGACGTGTCTTTAGTTAAAGTTTTAACGTAAATTCTATTTAATGAAGCAATATGAGACAGGCAACGCAATAAATTTAATGAGCAGTCTACAATGCACAATTAATGTCACTCTTCCTATAAAAAGTATTTGATGGATATCAGAGCGATATATCGTAATAACTCTAATTTGTTATCTATCAACACCACCATAATTCTGAAAAGTAGGGTAAATAAATTAAAAGCTATATATATTACATTAGCTTTTTTTAATGCCAGAGAATTCTCCCTTATTACAAGCAGTAACTCCAACCATGTGGGAAGCTGTGGTAATTTTAAGTATTATATCAGTTATTTATCCTATATGTGAAGCAGTATTGGTACCACTCGAGCAACCTAGATTCAAAATTGCCTTGTGTGATTGCGTTTTAACGGCTGTCAAAAGGCATATCCAAACTAAAGAAACCATTACCGTTGCTTCATCTATAACCGACTATTCAAGAAATGTCACATCAGTGATCACCTCAAATCAAATGGTCCTGTCGCTTGTATCCAACGAGGCAAAGTGGACTATCTTGACTACCAACATGAACAAGTACTCGACTCCTCCCACCCATTATTCTTTGGAAAAGATTTCTAGGAGCTACATTATTTTTATCAGAAGCTCTGGAGAAATTTCCAGAAATTTAAAGAAGTTAAAAACTCTTAGTTCCTGGAATCCTCATTCGTACTTCTTGATAACATCGGCTACTATTTTTCAGAATCCTTACGAAGTCGCTTATGGCATTCTTCAAATTTTGTACGAGGAAGAGCTATTAGATGGTGTGGTATTGCTGGCAAATCCTAAGAACATAAGCGTAGTCAACGTGTATGCGTCGAAGCCTTATGAAAATGGCAAATGCGGTAAAAATTTAGAAAAAATAAAAGTTATAAACTCATGTGCTATGGGTACATACTTAAGAGATGGCGACCTATTTGTGAACAATATCCCGAAACGCTTGAGTAATTGCACCTTATATGTAGGCTATTCAAAAGTGGAGCCTTTTGTAATAGATATAAAAAATAATTCTCTGGCTGCAAGAGAGTACTTTCGTACAGATGGTTTAGAGATTAACTTGGTAACTGTTATTGCAAATTACTTAGATATCAAATTACTTTACTTTGAGGAAAGTGGTGGTGAAATCCTTCTTAATGGCACTGCTACTGATAATTTGCTCTTGTTGAAAGAAGGTAAAATCGATGTTGCCATTGGTTCCTATGTTAAAACTTTTGAAAGATCTTTATATTTTGACTGTAGCGATACCTATATACAAGATAAACTGATGTGGTGTGTTCCTCATACTCCGCTGTTGGTGGACTCTCAGAACTTTCTAAATATATTAGATTTTACATCCTGGGTATTGTTGATATTCCTGTATCTAACCGTAGTAACTCTAACTTGGTTTGTTAGTAGGATACATGGAAAGGAACTGTACCCATATCGCGACTATAAGAGTGTTTCTCAATACATTTTTTCAATTTTTTTGGGAATTCCAGTACTGTTGCAACCGAGGACTTTCCAAATAAGGATTATTTTCATATTTGTGGTTCTGTTCAGTTTCTATTTAGATTCAGCATATCTCAGTTTTTTAACAAGTGTTTTAACAGGTTCTAGGTATGTAGAAAAATACAATACAGCAAAAGATATATATTCAAATAATCTGAAAACGTACTTTGTACCCAACAGTGACAGATATTTCCAAGAAGAAAAATTTCAGTTCGTTCTGAACAAAATGATTGAATGTGAGAACTACAGAAAGTGTATGGATAAAGTAGCCTTTCAGAGGAATTCAGCTTTCTGTGTACCTAAAATGTACGTAGACTATATATTTAACAGTTATGTTTCAAAAAACAGCAATCCACTTCTACACTGCTTTGGAAATATCGTCTCTTTGTCTATAAATATATTAATGAGGAAAGGATTTCCGCTATTCTCTAAAATAAATGGCCTCATAGGCCGAATAGTAACTGGAGGTTTTATAGCAAAATGGAAAAAAGACATTCTAAGGACAAAAGCTGGTAATTTTGTAGCGGATATTGACATAAGTGAAAATGGTCACTTTTTGAAACTGAAGAATTTGGTACCTATTTTTATGGCACTGATTGTTGGTCACTGTACCTCAGCTGTGATATTTATTATTGAATTGAGATATGGAAGGAAATGAAAATGTTGCTTTCCTCCAACAATGAAGTTTAATTTATCGGAGTTTTCGTTTTTCTTTGACAACGTCTAAAATGTCTCGTATATCTCTCTTATTTAAACACGTTGCAGTTCTTCTTGGTTATTAGTTAGGCTAATTAATATATTTAAAGATAATTATTACATATCTTTATGTTATAAGGCAGCATTTGTGTTATTTGTAATTTCGCATAACTTTGCTTTGGCAATTTGTGACTAGCGTACAGTTTTGCAAAATTTTTATAAATGAAATAAATACACTGTAATATTGCTGGATAAAATCCATATTATATGTGAATTACAACTATTATATATTGACATTTGTAGATTGAAATTGTAAAATATCATTAATATGTAATTTTACCGAGTAGATTATTTAAATTTTCTTATATTTTATGTAACGCCTTAGAAATTGCAATTGAAAAATATGCATAGAGAACACTTTTTAAATAACTAACATTATTTCTCATATGTAAATGAATATCAATGTGTAAAAAAAAATTAAATAATTAATTATCTGCACAAGTTAAAATAATGTATACAGGGTGGTTCGTTTGTCATGACTACAGGGTGATTCAAATTAGAAAAAAGTTGCGTCCTTTTTTGATCATTAAGATGAATCAATCAAATCCAAGACATCGACTGCCGTTGTTGGAATATTTTGGAAAAATGGAAATGCAATGAAATTAAAAAAAAAATATGTCTTTATAAATAATATATTTCTTTTAACAGATAAATATATTTGGGTGCATAGAGGTGTATATTCTTTTGTTTTTGTGATTATACAGGGCCATTTACGACGGCCTTAAATTAAATTTATCTTAAGAATCAAGTGAGTTATATATACAATAGGGTGTAATATCTTAACTAAATGTAACATAAAAGACGTTCTAAAGATTTTTGTAAATTCATAAAAAGGTTGGAAGTGATAAATGTAACAAAGACTAAATTTTAATTGCGCAAAGGCTGTTTGTTTTCCGGAACCTGGGTGACCTAGGTGGGCGAAGCATCAGGATTGTATTTAAAAATTTTAGTGACCAATGATTACGTAGTTAATAATAAAACTTTCTTAGTCGAGTCTTAGTTCCACTAAGTTGGCCTTACGAAAGTTGTAAAATGCAGTAATATATTGTAATAGGTATAAATAGATTATTTTCTAAAAAATAAAAAATAAAAACAGAAAAAGGATTAATATAAAGGCATATGTTAGTAAAGGGGTAATGTGATAAAAGGCATTAAAATTATAGTGAAATTAAAACGAAGTTTCAATGGAAGGTAAGAGGAAGGAAATAGAGTATGAAAATAAAAGTTATTTTTAAAGTTAAAGAGATGTAGATGATATGTAAAATTTATAAAATGTCAAAAATTAATTTGGTTGATTGAGGGAAATGTAATATTTAAAAATATATATGTAAAGTAGAAATAAGGGTGCATGGAAAAAAAGGATACAAGGAAACAGAATAATAGGACTTGTACACGAATGAGATTCCCTCTTATCTATGTGCTATATAATGAACGTAATGGAACGTCATGATGAAATACAAAGATATTGTGCTCGTAAAAAAACTCAATATTGACCTTTCGTCTAAGTCCATTGTGAACTACAAATATGCTAAATAGTTGTGTCACTTTTTCTAATTTATGATTTTCTATTCCTTCAAATAATCAGTTAATCCTATAAAGACTAATACAGCTAAACTATTAAGGTATAACTTAAGGACTGGTACAAAATGCCTCATGCTTATCTTAGGATCAGGATAAATATGAGGTTTAAGTTTGTCCGGAACATCTTTCTCCCATTTGATCATCAATCCCGAACTGAGAATTTTTCCAATAATTTCGTCAACTGCGTTGAGTAAAGGAAACTGCTTTCTTACGTGCATATCTGTCAGTAACTTAAATACGTACCTTTCGAATTGATGTTTTATGTGGGACCCTTTCATATTTGAACAGTTATTTTCAACCACTTTTTCAAGACAACTAAACGAAATAAATCACGAAAAATGAACTGGTTAAATATGAAAATAGAACGTATTTAAAACAAACGACGTAGAAGCGAGTATACCAATAAGAAATTTTACTCTTCCAGTTTTCTGTGGAAACCAGATTGATATTCCCATTAAAATACTATCTATGTACCATATAATGAACGTAATGGGACGTCATGATGAAATACAAAGATATTGTGCTCTTAAAAAAACTTAATATTGACCTTTCGTCTAAGTCCATAGTGAACTACAAATATGCTAAATAGTTGTGTCACTTTTTCTAATTTATGATTTTCTATTCCTTCCAATAATCAGTTCTCCTATAAAGACTAATACAGCTAAACTATTAACCAAGAGGTATAACTTAAGGACTGGTACAAAATGCCTCATGCTTATCTTAGGATCAGGATAAGTATGAGGTTTAACTTTATCCGGAATACCTTTTTCCCATTTGATCATCAATCCCGAACTGAGAATTTTTCCAATAATTTCGTCAACTGCGTTGAGTAAAGGAAACTGCTTTCTTACGTGCATATCTGTCAATAACTTAAATTCGTACCTTTCGAATTGATGTTTTATGTGGGACCCTTTCATATTTGAACAGTTATATTCAACCACTTTTTTCAAGACAAAACTAATATTGCTGTTTGTTTAATAGTTCTTATATCGTTTTAATATATCTGCAATGTTAATTGCCTATACTTGCCGAAAAATAGGATATGTACTGAATATAACTAAACGAAATAAATCACCGACAGTTCGAAAAATTGTGCCGAGCCGGTCGAACAATAATTCGAATCCAAAACCGTGATTTATTTTGTTTTATTGTGATTTCGTACCGCTATTTTGGAGTCTGGAACTCATATCCTACTTTCCCATTTTCCTAACCCAAAGGTCTAGCAGTTGCCCACGTGTTCAGGATAGAGGTGAGTCTTTTTACCAATTTTTTGTACCAATTAATATACAGTCCGTTAACCGCCGAAACATAATCCTAGGTTCTGCACAACGTCTTTTGAAGTTACACCACGTGAGATATTTAGTTCTACACTTCTTCAATTGTAGTATAAATTTCAAGATTGTCGTCGTATACCTCACCTAAATTCTCATATTTAACAAGATAGTTTGAAGAAACTAGCGAACTGGTTAAATATGAAAATAGAACGTATTTAAAACAAGCGATGTAGAAGCGAGTATACCAATAAGAAATTTTACTCTTCCACTTCTCTGTGGAAACCAGATTGATATTCCCATTAAAATAGAAAAAAACCCGAAGAAACTTATACAGGAATGAGATTCCTTCTTATCTATGTACCATATAATGAACGTAATGGAACGTCATGATGAAATACAAAGATATTGTGCTCGTAAAAAAACTTAATATTGACCTTTCGTCTAAGTCCATCGCGAACTACAAATATGCTAAATAGTTGTGTCACTTTTTCTAATTTATGATTTCCTATTCCTTCCAATAATCAGTTCTCCTATAAAGACTAATACAGCTAAACTATTAATCAAGAGGTATAACTTAAGGATTGGTACAAAATGCCTCATGCTTATCTTAGCATCAGGATAAGTATGAGGTTTAGGTTTGGCTGTAACATCTTTTTCCCATTTGATCATTAATCCCGAACTGAGAATTCTTCCAATAATTTGATCAACTGCGTCGAGTAAAGGAAAGTCCTTTCTTACGTGCATAGCTTGCAGTACCTTAAATAGGTACTTTTCGGAGCAATGTATTGATGTTTTATTTGGGACTCTTTCATATTTGAATACATAATCTCTTCTCCACTTCGACAAATATATAACACAGTTATTTTCAATCACTTTGTGAAGACAATTAATATTGCTGTTACATACTCCTAGGTTCTTCACAACGTGTTTTGAAGTTACACCAGTTGAGATATGTAATTTCACACTTCGCAAATAGTTCTTTGCAGCAATTGTAGTATAAGTTTCAAGATTGTCGTTGTATACTTCATCTAAATTCTCATATTTGACACGATAGTTAGAAGAAACTAGCGAACTGGTTAAATACGAAGAATAAAACGTATTTAAAACAAGCGACGTAGAAGCGAGTAAACCAATAAAAAATTTCACTCTTCCACTTCTCTGTGGAATCCAGGTTGATATTCCCATTAAAATAGAAAAAACATTTAGAAGTAGACCGAAGAAACTTGTACACGAATGAGATTCCCTCTTATCTATATACCATATAATGAACGTCATGATGAAATGCAAAGATATTGTGCTCGTAAGAAACTCAACATTAACTTTTTTGAAAGACGTATCATATGAAGGAATTGGTTTAAATGGAGCACACCACGACACTTCGTTCATCATGTAAGATGTTGTGCTTCGAAAATACTTCCATCTTACTTCTGTCATCCCATAACCACCAAATAATATATCGGCGGTACCGTTTTGTAATAGAAGAAAACTCTCAGTAGTAGTTCCATTGTCATATAAACGACCTTTTTCTTTGTATGGAAGATATACTACTTGTAATTTTAAAATTTCAGCAACAGTGCTTAGTAAAGCCTCCTCTATTCCTTTAATTGCATGACCGTCATCTCCACTTGTGAAAGGAGGATAATTGGGACGAGCTGCATATATTAAGCAATATTTAGATGAGACGTTATCCTCTGTCAGTAACGATTTATTGTAGAATGTGCCAAAAGAACAATATATAATTTTATCCTGTTTGAGTTTACCGCATACATGAATCCAAGAGTAAACGATATATCTTGTGGCATTTGAGGAATGTGGAAATATAATTTTAAAATTTACTTTAATCCTGTTTAGTAAAGCTTTATTTTCTTCTGAAACTACTGTCGTTGGGTTCTCAATTGGTATTTGAAATACGACAACAAATTTATTGCCTTGGTTCTCCATTGTGATTTTTTTCAATATCAAATTCAGTTGAAGGGGTGTTTTTACTAATATTATAAAGCCAGTTGGTTGATTGGACATGAAGGATTTACAATTGTTATTGTTTGTTGTTACGACCCAACGTTTTCTTTTGTGAACACGATTAATAAATGTAGTTAAGAAAGGCAAATCATTCTTTTTTGATGATTGTGGAATGTAACTGATGATCCTTAAGTGGCTTTGGGTGAAATGTTTAATGAGTTTGTAGACACATTGGTTTAAAGACTGTTCTTCTTCATTGTTTATTGGGGGTTGCAGGGCATCTAGATAGCAAACACTCAAAGTCAATACTGAAACAAATACAATTACTAACAGCGAAAAATCACTAGAAAAATATTGCTTGCTAAATATACAAAAATGTGAAGTAATGTATACAGGTATTTCATACTAAGAAATTATTAAAAATTTGGCTTTTAGTATAATATTCTATTTTACTAGTAGAGTAATTTTTAAATATTATTTCTAAAATTTGATGGCGTTGACAAGAACAAAGAATAATATATCTATTATACTTATGTAGCTAATATGTTTTTATATACAGGGTATCCAAAAATTATCGGTCACAAATGATAAGGGAGGGGAGGGTCTAAATAATGTCAAGACATTACATTTGTAAACCGTTACCATAGCAACTGGTTTCATTATACAGGTGCGATCGAAAGTATGTTTTAAGATTTATACAATTTGACGACGTTGCCAGATTTGGCATTTTTTATTCGCAGATCGATTCCCCTACCAATTTGCTACGAAAAAAGCTATATTATCTTGTTTTATTTGATATATTTTACCACTTTCGAGATAAAATAACGATATTAAGGAATGCCTTCAATATGAGCACGTGAAGTTTGTATACGCTTTCTAAAATTATGACGTTTTTGTGATAGTATTTACATTAGTTTTTCAAGTGAAAAAAAAAAAAGGCTTACGTTTTAATTTATGGTGAAGTTAAGGCAAAATACTTCTCGCAGTTTCTCGTCTGTACGCAGAACGATTTGTCGGTAGACATGTACTAAATGCAGCTATTTTTACCGCGGTAACGCAACGCGGAAGTGATACGGCAAATGTGCAACCGAATCGCGGAAGAGATGGAGTTCCAGGGCGTCCACGGCGTATTGCAGCTGAGGAACGCATTTTCGAGATTGTTGAAGAGAATCCCCGAATAAGTACCAGGCAACTCGATTAACAAGTACAAGGAATGTCTCAATCAACAGTGGCGTATCATCTGTATCATGTACAGCGTGTCCAAGCATTAATACCAAGGGATTATTCTTTACGAATTAGATTTTGTGAATAGTTGCTTGAACAAAATGCTCAAAATCTCATCAGATTTACAGCTGACGTGTTAGTTACTACAGATGAAGCTATTTTTACACAGAATGAGATAATATTCATAATACTCATATTTGGAATTTTTAAAATCCGTATGCTATACAATGGGATCATTTCTGGCAACGCTTTTCCTTAAATGGACAATGAATTGGATGAGGAGGATCGGTACCATGGCCGTCACGATCTTATGACTTAAATCCTTTTTACTTCTTTTTGTGGTGATATTTAAAAAGTGAGGAGTATCGTCAAGTTCAAAGCCGACAAGAGCCAGAAACATTTGTTGTGTTAGTTCATAGAAACTGGGTAAAACCGGCCTAACTGCGTTTACACGTCAATGGACACAATTTTGCACAGTTGTTGTAATATCGGATATGTCAATTTATTTCATTAATTAAAACCACAAATAAATTTTATTAATTAATAATAACACTAGCGGCAAAAACAGTTGGATTTGATATAAAATAGGTGTTTAAGAAATTGATTTATTTCTTCCCTTCAATTTTTTGTATGTTTTTTTTTACAAATATTGGTGGTTTAATTTGGTATGTTTTTGAGGGTTACAGGTAGGGTAGCCAGACGTCCTGCTTTAGGAGGACATATTCGGCTTTTTGCACTTTTGTTCAGCTAAAAATTGCCCTGTCTGGCTTTTTCTTCAATATAACACGTAGTCATAGGCACAACATAACGGAACTTGAAATAATGAGTTGTTGACTTTCCATTTTGTTACACTTCTGCATGTAATCTGTACTTATCTAATATACTCGCGTCAAGAATTCAGGCGTCTTACGTCACGGCTGACGTTACACATTTGTTTTTATTGTCAACGTAAATTTCAATATTTGGTCGCGTTAAAAACAATCATTTTTTCCAATTTAGTGTAATATATAATGCAAACTTTTAGTGTAGTATATAGTTATTACAGCTTCTTAAATATTTTGATAAAAATATGATAAATTATTCATTTGTTCGTATGACGTAAGTCGTCTGAATTCTTGTCGCGAGTATACATACAACTACATTTTATTATTTTTACTGTTCTAGAAAGGTATTTTAAGCTAATATAAATCAAATCTCCTACAATTCCTATCAATGAAGTCATATGTATGTTTTCTGATACCAAACATCTAGGTATGCTAATGAACAATTCCACAGACAAAGCTCTATTCAATAATTATCTAAAGAAAATAAACTAATTTACTAACCTGATAATGAAATACTCTATAAATATCTAACTTCACTTTTTGGCAGTGGGAACACGACAAAATCAATCACAATAGATGAGATCTGACCTATTTCTGCATTTTTAGGATTGCTTCTTTAGGTGGTCTCCTTTAAGTTGAATCAAATATCTAACTATAAAAATTATTATAAAAATTTAAATTATTTGAAATTAAATATCGACAATGACAAAAAGTGACATCCTGTCAATGAATTAAATATGCCAAAAAGTGAAGTTAGATATTTATAGAGTGTTTCATTATCAGGTTAGTAAATTAGTTTATTTTCTTTAGATAATTATTGAATAGAGCTTTGTCTGTGGAATTGTTCATTAGCATACATTAGATGTTTGGTATCAGAGAACATACATATGACTTCATTGATAGGAATTGTAGGAGATTTGATTTATATTAGCTTAAAATACCTTTCTAAAACAGTAAAAATATGTTACAAAAGCTAATAATAAGGAATATATGGGTAGATATTGTGGGTGTAATTCAACGCAGGTTGGGGCTTTTGTCCACTGAGTAGTTAGTTTCACACAATATTATTAATACCTAAAAATATATAAATACATTTTATTATTTAAAAAATGTTTTTTATTCAGTTTATGTGCAAAAAAAAGGAGTTGTCTGAATGTCCGAATGTAGATATAGCAACCCTAGTTACAGGTAATTCTGTCACAAATAGAGCAAATCTGATGAACAAGTCCAGGGCTCTTTTTTCGAGAAATTCATACCGTTTTGATCTATAGGACATTTTTCGGTATCACTTGGTTTGGTAAACGCCCTGTAGCTCGAAAACGAGAGGTGATAGAGAGATGTGGTTTTCACCATTGTTATTTTGTTAGATTTACTCTATCTATGTCAGAACCATACGTAACCCTCCTCAAAAACATACAAATTTGAACATGTCTGAATCTTATATTATGCTTTCTCACATCTTTCAGTAGTACCAACATATAAAAATTGTAACTTAATACGTCTTTGAGCTATTAAGAGAGATCTCAGTAGGCGTTCACACCTTTATATGTAGATATATGTTTAGATATTCATATGATTTTAAAATTAATTCTAAAATTGGTCGGTACTTACTTAATATAACGAATATTATGCAGTGCTCCATTTTTGGTATATAAATTATATATTTCATATTATATCAGGCGTTGCTATGCATCTGCTGCTTTTGTTCACAACAAATAATGGTTTTTCAATTAGTGTAAACATGTAAATTTTATATATTTATTTATTCATTAAATATAAATCATACTTTACAGACCATCTAATGCACAATTGAAAACATTACACATTAATGTCATTTAGGAAATGAAACAGAGTGTTCAGTAAATAATGGACCATACTTTAGGGCTACCTTACTCGAACATCTAATTGATATTTGAGTTAATGTGTCCTGAGTGCCTGTTCTACTATATTATTCCTTTCAGATTTTTTTAAGGACAGTGATTTTTGGAAAATGATTAGTTATTTTGAAACAGCCTTCGATTAGTTCTAGTTTGTATGTCGCCAAAATGCATCATTTTAGAGAAAACTATAAATTCTAACGTTGAAATTTTTAAAATAGTATATTTGGATAGAAGGACTGAAAATATGATTTTTCCATGATCGGGGGTAGAAATCAGTTTCTATGACATCAAAATTAAAACAGAAGTAGTCGATTATTCCCAAGGGAGTATAATGCTCCCAAGAGAGTTTACATTATGGAGAACGTTTTTTATGCAAAAAAAAAGATAACATTGAAATTATTTATTGACATTTAAATTAAATGTTACATTTGTACAATTTTCAAAATTAATATTAGAAGGAATATTACTTTCGCTTACATTTACAGTTTTTGTGATTGCGCTAGTAGTGGTACCTAATAAAACCTGATTAGCAATTTTGGTCTTATTTTCAATGTAGTTCTCGACATAACCCTCAGCGACTGTCGTTGATTTCCAACCAGCATGACGCTTTATTGTCGTGATATCCACACCAGCATCTGCCAGTAATGTCGCTGAAGATCTTCGTAAGCAGTGACCAGTATAACATGCAGCATCAGGTAATTTTATTTTCCCATGGTATTCTTGCCAACTGGCTGCGAACTACATTTTCCTGTTTTGTAGCACAAAAAAATGCGCTTATGCTTAACGTGGGGAGGACGAAGGGACAGGTATTTTCGAAACAATTCAAGCATATTTCCCACATCGGTAACCAGAAAAGTTCGTGGAATCTTTGTCTTAGTGTTTGGAATTTTTACAATCAAGGAAGAGCCTACATCCTCAATATCATCTACAGTTAAATTGACTAGTTCATCAGTTCGACAAGCTCCGGCAATCCCCAGAATTAATCCAACCTATAAAAAATCAAAATACTTAATAATTGAAATACCTAACAACAAAAGTAATCTTACCTTAATCATTAAGAATTCTTTGTCATCTGTACTTGATAGGAAACGGTCGATTTCACCCTTTGTCAATATTTTCGATTTTTTCGCTCGATATCCGTCACCGGTTCTTTTCAAAAATGCGATCAGCTTGGGGAATTTGCTTATATCTATGTTGTCGTAAATTATCAAGCATGACTTATCCATAGAATATTGCGCCCATAATGTGGAAGACTTGTAATTCTTTGCATTTTCACTGAAGTATGCCAACAAAATATTCTCGCTGTATACTTGAACATTTTTCTCGGCGCACCACTTTTTGAACCGATTGTAGGCTATTTCGTATAAAGATCTTGACTTCGTAGGCAGCAAATTGCTTATTGCAATATTTGCAGCCTCCACAATCTCTTCCGACTCACAATTATTCATTGTGCACTAAACAAACTTTAAACTAAACCAAACTAGCATCTTAATTTGTTTATTTTGTAGTTATGACAATAACTCAACGATTACTAAATAAATGCTCAAATCCGAATACAATAATTCTGGTGCTACTTACTTCATAATGACAAAATATGTGTTTTTAAGTTAATGAGACCGTGGAAAAAATAGTATATACTATTAGATATATATTAGACAATTAACTGTATAACACTCAAATCTAGGTATGGTAAGAACTAAAACAGTTTTTGCATAGTGGAATATCACATGCAGCACAGATGGTAGCCGTTTTAGTTTCCTTCTTCAACTTAGAGCAGTTGTAACAACGTCGTCGTGATGGTACCTGAATAGGCAAATGATATCCAACGTTTAGTACGAGTTTAGATATTTTAGAGGGTATTGGCGTTTTCGAACAAATTGTACGTTTTTTCTACCATAAGCCACAAGTGATTCGGCAAGGGGTACTATAAAATCTAAAAAGCTTTTCTTGTTGTGCAACTCATTATGGATTATCCAAGAATTCACGCAAGAGGTCATAAAAAGGCGATAGAAAACTCGTTTCCTCCATTTCTGGGATTTTATGTCCATATCGTACAAGCTTACTAATTGATCTGAAAGATCCACACCACCCATGAACTTGTTATAGAAGTAAATTGACTGAGGGCATGCAAGATCCTTTTTGGAACCATCTTTGGCTGTTCTTCTGACAGTTGTCATATCCTTGCCGTGGCAGTTAAAAATTACTAAAACGTCTTTTGTATCCTTCCAAGACACAGCTGAAGTTCCATACTGATTACACACAAAATCAGCATCCCCTCTGTTACGTTTCTTATTTTTAAATTTTGACATATTTTTGCGATTTGTTATCGCTGTACCTACTGCGTTCGTTCGTTTATCAAACGAATAGAGGTAAAAAACCTATAGAAACATAGGGCTACGTTATTATCTTCGATATTTTTTGATAATTCTTTAACAACGCTTTCTCCTAATGTCCATTCTTTTTCTCTGTTTATATCCTTTCCTGAATATATATTCATATCGTATGTATATCCAGTAACTGAGTCACATCGAACCCAAAGCTTTATGCCTCTTTTAGTTGGTTTCAAAGGAAGATATTGTTTGAGTGAGCTTCTTCCTTTGAATTTGGTCATCGTCAATACTCTGGACAGTGCTTTTTGTTCTAGCTTTGGAAAACGTAAGCTTTAGGCACTGTAACACCTCCTCTATATAATAAATTTTACTAGCATCATTGGGTTTTTCAGGAGCATTGAAATACATTTTTGATGAAAGCAGCTGAAATCTGTTTCTGGAAATGGAGTGTTTTATAGCAGAATTACCAAGAGATGTATTACTAGGCCAATAGTGATGAAATGCTGGAACTTTATTATAGAACATTATCAAGTAACAGCCAAGGACAATCATAATTTCAAATCGGTCTGTAGGTTGCATTTTGATTTTTTTTACTATTTTCTAAAATTCGCAATCGTTTGTTGGTATTATCTGCTATCCACATGAACAGACTTTTTGGACAAACTTTGAAAAAAACATCTAATTCGGATGATCGTCGATTGAGATTCAATAAAATACTGGAAGGTTTATTAGTGGGAACAGTTTTTCGCGGAACAAAATTAACGTCTATGGGCAACAATTTATCTATTCTAATTGAGTCGTTTCCGCCTAGTTCTTCTTCTATTTCATTATTATTTTCATCTTCAGATTCTGACGTTTCCGGTTCACTTTCCGAGACCCGTGGTTCTTTTGTATTTCTCACATTTTTCTTTTTTATTTCTGCATTTACTCTAGTACGTTTTCTCGTAGATGTAGGAACATTATCACTAGAATCCTCAGGATAACCCACATTTTCTTTGATTGTACCACCAGTTGCATATCTATAGCAATATACAAATTTCTGTTTTATCGGTAGAGTTCAGAGAGAAATACAGGTTATTAAATAAAAATGGAAGCTTGTGACTTGCTTTGTGAAAATTGTGGAAAGTTTTTATTAATTCTTCACTTTTAGTGGCCTTTATTTTATTTCACTTATATAGGTAAGTCTAAAATCTCCTGGGAACATGGCCGCTGTGGATTCCAAGTTGATACTGGGCCTGGTAAAACTGGGACTGCTGGAAAAATCCGTCAGGATCGTCTTGAGATGGAGATGATGTAACCTTTTTTAATCCCTTTCTGGTAAGTAATGTTTTGGATGATTTTCTATCAAAATTCTTTAATTTTTCTTAAATTTTGGGGACGTTAACAAAAAACGACGCTGCCCCTTTTCTATCTTCTTGCGTAACTAATCAACAACTTCTTTGTTTTCCAGTCTATATGGATTCTAGATTTTTAGTTTCTGTATTAAGTCACTTTCACAATATTTTAACATATCGTTTTTGAATTTTATTTACTCACATCACTGCACTTCTTAATTCTAATTACATATTTACATGTTGTCCATGTTTTATAATTTACAAATTTCTTTATATTTAATGAGAAATTATTAATTAATTATCTTTTTATAGGTAGATTACCTTTATTAATCAAATTTTTGAGTGTACTTTGGACCCAGTGACTTTCGTGCAATAATTACTTTGTATACTGGTGCATCGGATGTTTGTCTTAAATAATATTTGTTGCAAATGTGACTTTCCAAGTGTGAATTAGTTATTTGAAGTATAGTAAAGAAACTATAGCAAGATTAATATAAAATATATTGAGATAAGATAAAACATTCATACTTTTTGCCTAGTAGTCAACACGTTTATTTTTATTCTATTATTTTAACCATCTACTAGAAAATATCATTTGTGATATGGAAAAAAATGTGTCTATTAAGGATGTATACGACCTAATACAGGGGTTAGTGAAAAAGAATGAAGAAATCGTCGAACAAAACAATAAAATCAAAGAAGAACTAAAAAATGAGATAAAAGACTTAAAAAAAGATATTTGTGAGGAATTCTTACAAATAAGAGATGAAAATGCCAAACTTAAGAAGGAAAATGAAAATTTAAAACAGCGTTTATTAGTTAATGAGAGAAAACATAAGAAATATAATTTGATATTATATGGTATGAAAGAGAAAGACAATGAACTGGAGGATATTCAAACTGTTCTGGAGCTATTTAATACTAAATTAAATGTAGTATGCAGTTATACTGATTTAAGGGATATTTATAGAATATATACAAAAAATGGTAAAATTAAGCCAATCCTGATAGAGTTTGTTAATTATAAATTAAAGAAAGAAATTCAAGCTAATGCGAAAGAACTCAAAGGGTCTGGAATATACATATCAAATGACTATACTACTGAAGATTATAAAAAACAAAAAATTCTTCGTGCTCATTTAAAGAAAGCGAGATTAAATAATAAAGAAGCTATAATAAAAAATAATATACTTATAATAAATAACAAGAAATTTACATATGAAGATTTAATAAATAAAGAAAACACCGCTGAAGAAGGTCAAAAAAATCAAGAAGAGGAGTTTTTAGAGGTGGTTGGATCATCCCGTAGTTCATCTGTACATAGTTCACTACCAATGCAAGATGAAGAACAAGAGGGAAACAAATCATCCTGCAGCCAGAATCCCAAAAAAAGGAAAAAGAAGCCTTATGTTTATATGACTACTGGTAAACGATCAAATAGAGTTAAAAAATAAATTGGATGTTTTATATTTATTTATAGATGTTAATATTTTCAACAAATTATTTGTATTGTAGCAGGTATATTTGTTATTAAATTTATTCATACTATTCACCAGTAAATTAGTGCTAACTATGGATCAATTTTTGAGAGATTATGTAGTAAAAAAAATTCCAACTGAAATTTTAAACAATATAAATGAATTGAATGAAGTATTAAATGTTAATTCTACATTTGAAAATTTTAAAGTCATTCATTTTAACATTAGAAGTGTGCAAAAACATTTTGAAGAATTAGAAGTATTCCTGAATCAATGTAGTTTAGAATTTGAGTGTATAATTTTAACTGAAACTTGGCTATTAGATAATTATCAAATATATAAATTAAAGGGTTATAATATCGTGTACAGTGAAGGAAACTTTAATCAAAATGATGGCGTTTTATTATATGTAAGAGAAAATATAAATTTGGAATATAATATTGATAATGTCGGACCTATGAAAGTTATAAGAGCGAAATTAAATTTCTTTAAGAATGTAGTAGATATATTATGCATGTATAAATTACCTTCGATAAACAACAATGTGTTTCTTGAAAATCTTGAATATTATTTACAATCTAAGCCGTTTTGTTCTCAAATAAATTTGATGTTGGGTGATATAAATATTGACCTTTTAACTGACAACAATATTAAACAAGAATACCTTAATATTATGTCTGAACAAAGTTGTTTTCCCTTAATAAACAAAGTTACGAGGCCACAAAGTAATACTTGCCTAGATCATATTTTTATTAAATACGACAATTATTTTGAAGAAAATTCAATACCTATAATACTAAATGATGATACTACAGATCACTTTCCTTTAATTTTACAAATAGTAACTCAAAAAAGTAGATTAAATTCTGATTTAAATCAAATTATTAAATATATCGATTATGTACAGTTAAAACATGAGTTAACAACACTGTCTTGGGAACAGTTATATAGTATCGATGATGTAGAGATTGCAACAAACACGTTTGTAAATATTTTAACAGAAGCAATAAAAAATAATACTAAGTTAGTTAAAAAAAAACGAAAAAATATTTGTCACAAACCTTGGATAACAAAAAGCTTACTACAATCAATTAAACGCAAAAATCAATTATATGCAAACTTACAAAAATATAAAACTTTAAATTTAGAAAATGAATATAAAAATTATAGAAACAATTTGAATAAAATTATTAAAAAATCTAAAATTAAGTATTATAAAGAAAAAATTGATAATGACAAAAGGAATACTAAAATGCTATGGAAAACAGTAAATGAATTACATAGTAAATCTAATAAATTAGATAATAAAATTAATAAATTATATGATATTAATAAAAAGACCGTTATAGAAAATGAAGTAGAGGTGTGTGAACTGTTTAATGAAACATTTTCCACCATTGGAAGTAAAATGGCCAAGGATATAAATAGGGATATAAGATATAATGAAAAAAACAAAATCAATGAGTCGTCTATGTACCTGTTCCCGACAGATTGCCCTGAAGTTAAACAAATTATTTTGCAATTAAAAAATAAAAAATCTGTAGGAGTGGATGGAATAAAGGCAGAAACATTAAAACAAATAGCTGATTTTATCACTAAACCTTTAACATTTTTAATTAATAAATCTTTTGCAGTTGGATTATGTCCATCGGCATTTAAGATATCTATGGTCAAGCCGATATTTAAAAAAGGGGACAGAATGGATCCAACCAATTATAGGCCAATATCCTTAATTTCCAATATAAGTAAAATTTTTGAGAAATTGTTAAAAGTAAGAATTGATAGATTTTTAAAAAAGTTCAATGTTATTTCTGATTATCAGTATGGCTTCCAGAGTAACAAATCAACATCAGATGCTATTGCTTTGCTTACTAAACATATATATAATTCATTAGACAAGGGTAGACCATCTCTTGGCATATTTATAGATCTGGCCAAAGCCTTTGATACTGTGAGTCACCCTATGTTAATCAATTGCCTAAAAAATGTAGGAATTAGAAATCTACCTCTACAACTAATAACTAGCTATTTATCAAATAGAATTCAATGTGTAAGTGTAGGAAGTGTGCAAAGCACTTTTAGAACCATTGAATATGGAGTACCCCAGGGTACAATATTAGGGCCGTTACTTTTTATTTTATATATAAATAATATATTTTTATTGGAGTTAGATGGACGCATAATCAGTTTTGCTGATGACACAGTAATTTATTTTGAATCAGATACTTGGGATGAACTAAAAATTAAAGCAGAAATTGATTTTATAAAAATAAAAAAATGGCTCGATTACAAATTATTATCTATAAATTTTGATAAAACATTTTTTGTCCCTTTTACATCCTATGCTCCTCAGTTACCAAAATATAAAGCACTCAATATAGTATCAAATGAACAAGTCCTCAACATAGATTATACAGAATCCATTAGATATTTAGGAATATTTATTGATCAACATCTTCGATGGGATGTCCATACACATGAATTGTTAAATAAATTAAGAGGAATAATTCCGCTATTTAAAAATTTAAGGAAAGTTCTACATGTAAATCAACTTAAAATAATGTATAAATCATTTGTAGAGTCTCATCTTAGATATGGTATTATTGGTTGGGGTGGGTTGGTAGATATACATTTAAAAAAACTAAATTCTATACACCATAGGATATTAAAAATTATATATAATAAAGAAAATACCTATCCAACAAATCAACTGTTTAAAATTGCAAATGTGATGGATATTCGACAAATTTACAGCCTCGTTGTAGTATTATATCAATTCTCAGAGAACAAAATGGCTACAGTAAGGTCACCTCAATATGTAACTAGAAATGTAAATAATATAAACATACCCAATATGCGTAAAACCATAGGTCAACGTTCGTTCCTTTTCATTGGTCCTAAGATTTTCAATATATTACCTCTAGATATTAAAATAACACACAATAAAAAAAAATTCAAATACTTAGCAACTAATTATATTTTGCACACTGAAAGAAAATTTTGGACTGATTTGATTGATTTAAGATAAATTAGTCAGGTTATTGTTATTATTATTGTTATTTTTAATTGAATATATATATATATTATTTTGCAACACAAAATAATTTTAACTCAAATATGGGTATATATAAAATTAAACATGATCTCTCATTAGACTGATACATAATTCTTTACGTACGTAATTAATATTCAATTGTATGTTTATTAGTATATAATAATGTTAAAAATAAAATAGGTTTGTGATAAGTATTATATAATAATAAATAATTATATATGTGTGTCAGTGTGGGTGTGGGTGTGTGTGTGTGTGTGTGTGTGTGGTGTGTGTGTATAAGTGCTCACATGTATGTCGGTGGGTACATTATTTAATTGTGTTATACATATACACGTGTTGTGCATATGCAAATTAATATTTATTTTTTAAGAATGTTTTTGCAACATCTATATTGAATAATATAATTACTTTTAGCTATTAGTTTATATATTTATATAAAATTAGTGACTGCTCAAAAATTATTATTGTCAAACACGTACAAGCACTTTGGTGCTTCTGTGGTTTTCTACTTTATTTATAACTTGATATGCTTTCTATGTATTTTTCTGTATTTTTCAAGTTAAATAAAGTTTATTTATTATTATTATTATTATAGGTATGGCTATCTTGTCCATGTGTCTACATCCTTATTTTTTACAGGTGTCAATTAATAAATATTATTCATGGGAAATTTTAAAATCTGACGTTTGAATTTTATTTATTTGATCAATTTGTTTTTATATTTGACTCGGATGCTAACGATATGCACATTAGTGTAGTAGTGTTATTTTATTAGCTACCAGTTGATATGCCTAGCTCTGGGTTAATTTTTGATTTTAACTATGTACTTATCATTTCTATTAGTCGAAGTACAGATATTTTTACACATTTATCTGGTATTAACTTTTAAAAATTATTAAATTTTAATTATGTGATTCTTCTGATACGTTATATTTAATTCTTGTATATTTTGTATACTTATTTTCAATATTACATCTTTTCTTTATACTATACTTTATACTTTATAATATTATTTTAACCAATTTATCATGTTTTTACAAAGTGTGAAATTTTACTTTATTATTTAATCTGTTTTAAATTTAATTTTATTACAATATATTGGCTATTGGAAAATATTTACATATATTATCTATCCATCCATCCTATCCATGTTTTCATAGTTTATTTCCGGAAACTATATACAAATGAACAAAAACAGCAACAAAAGGCAGCCGACGTTCGATTCACGTTAATGCTAGGTAAGGTTATGAGTGCTCTTATAACTACAGTAGTAAGTTTTGGCGGTTAAATCGAAATACAACACACAGAAGTACCGCTGGGACAAACTTATTAGTACATATAAGCAACCGTTGCACCAATGGTAATCTTATACATTTCATTGGAACATATATAGCCCATTGGTACTGAAAGGGTTAACTATTTTTTTTTCGATTTTTTTACCACATTTAAGGGCAGAAAATATAAAAAATAAATTTGTGTGACGTCACAATGTTTAATTTGCTATATGGCAACGCTGTAAATTCATTCAAATGTTCTTAGGCATATTTAACTTTGACGGGACAATTGTCAATTGTCAGCTGTCAGTACGTAAAAACTGTTGTGCTTAGCTAGTTGAAGCTGTACTTCATTTATTATTTAGAAATTTATTTACATTTAAGTAGAAAAAACTCCAAAAATGGTTATTAAAAAATGTTTTGTACCATGCTGTTCCAATACCAGTAGAAACACTGTTAACAAATACACAACAAATACTAGAAGCCATTTTGAAACACTGCCACTGTCAATCGTCACCGTCAAATAGTTTATCACACAACCACTATATTAAAAAGGTAGAATACGTCTGTTTTCCATGGATTAATAGTACATTATACTATAAGGGAGAGAAATGCGTTATTTTGGCAGAGGTGCAATTTGAAGCCCGAGGACTACAATGCACCGAGAACAAAATAGCATCTCTCCCGAATGGTATATACTATTTTTTCCACGGTGTCATTAACTTAAAAACACATCATTATGAAGTAAGTAGCACCAGAATTATTGTATTCGGAATTGAGCATTTATTTAATAGTCGTTGAGTTATTGTCATAACTACAAAATAAACAAACAAAAAGAATTGTCAAATTAAGGTGCTAGTTTGGTTTAGTTTAAAGTTTGTTTAGTGCACAATGAATAATTGTGAGTCGCAAGATATTGTGGAGGCTGCAAATATTGCAATAAGCAATTTGCTGCCTACGAAGTCAAGATCTTTATACGATATAGCCTACAATCGGTTCAAAAAGTGGTGCGCCGAGAAAAATGTTCAAGTATACAGCGTGAATGTTTTGTTGGCATACTTCAGTGAAAATGCAAAGAATTACAAGTCTTCCACATTATGGGCGCAATATTCTATGGTTAAGTTATGCTTGATAATTTACGACAACATAGATATAAGCCAGTTGGCAAGAATACCATGGGAAAAATTCCGAGTGTAGTAGCTTCGTATTTAAAATTACCTGATGCTGCATGTTATACTGGTCACTGCTTACGAAGATCTTCAGCGACATTACTGGCAGATGCTGGTGTGGATATCACGACAATAAAGCGTCATGCTGGTTGGAAATTAACGACAGTCGCTGAGGGTTATGTCGAGAACTTCATTAAAAATAAGACCAAAATTGCTAATCAGGTTTTAGTAGGTACTACTACTAGTGCAATCACAAAAACTGTAAATGTAAGCGAAAGTAATATTCCTTCTAATATTAATTTTGTAAATTGTACAAATGTAACATTTAATTTAAATGTCAATAAATAATTTCAATTTTTTTTTTTGCATGAAAAACGTTCTCCATAATGTAAACTCCCTTGGGAGCATTATACTCCCTTGGGAATAATCGACTACTTCTGTTTTAATTTTGATGTCATAGAAACTGATTTCTACTCCAGACCGTGGAAAAAGGCATTTTAACACACTAGTGGATTAGAATTCATAAAACCGCGCTCGATTTTATAGTATTTTATTTAGAATATTATTATTAACTTTAACATTTATCTCAAGAACGATCTTGTCATTTTGACTGGGATTATTTAAATTCACTCAATAAAGAATTTCTGAAGGACTGGAGGGATCCATAACTTCGCCAGGTAGGACCTGGATTTTTCAGCAATTGCCATGTTGCTAGACAGTGCATCTTCAACATAACTTTCCGCTACCGTAGTCGATTTCCAACGACCTCTGAAACCAACACAATCTTACAGAGCTTATTTCAAAGAAACAAATTTTTACCGTTACTAATCTTTTTATACCGGGTGACAACGGAAAGTGGGAACACGCTGTTACTTTTTATGACTGCTGATAAAAATTGCTTCACAGTGGTAAGCATTGACCAGTAATGTTGCCGAAGAACGCCTCATTCCATGTCCGGTAAAATTTGGATCAGGAAGCCAAAAAAATGCAGCCACGTTTTCGAAATTGTTTTGATGCATACATGTTGTGTAGTACATTTTCTAGTCACATATCTCACCGGAATTTTTAAGTCGCAGATTGATATATTTTCGAAACATTTCTACAGCATTGATTGAAAAAACTTCTTCCACGATCGTGAAGCTTCTTGAAATATTTGTTTTCATATCCGGAATGAGTACGTATAGGTAACTGCATATGTCTTGGACATGATATCCAAAAAGGTTAATTCGTTACATTGACAAGCACTTGCGACTCCCATGATCGTTGCAACCTGTAAAGAGTTCAAAATAAAACGCTAAATGTATACAGTGAAATATTAAAATCGTGTATTTTCTATCTTGACTTGCAATATTCCTCATCTGTTGTTTAATTAAGAAATTCTCAGCATTCTCACTCATCTTTTGTGTCAATTTTGCAAATTTTTTCACTCTTTAAATTTAAGTGGTTTTTAATATTATTACTTTCTACATGTTGTCTTTCTTTCGTTTTGTCATATATTACTGTGTTAGTGTGTTGTATTTCATGCTGTTTTATAAGAACCACAATATACTAACTATAATAACTTTTTAAATTGACACGTTTGTTAGAATTTATGTATCGATTTCTAGGCTGAACAAATACCAAAAATTTAGCATTTTGGCGCCATGCAACAGGTATACCTTTTCCAAATCATTTACAAAAAATCTCTTTAAAAAAATCTGAAGGGAATAATACAGTGGTACAGGCGCTCAAAACTCTTTGTACATTTAACTCAAAAATCAAGTAAGATTATTTCACAGAAAAAACTTCTTTTTTCAAAGATTGAGTACAATTACCAAAATAATAAGAGAATTATTGTAAAAAAATGAAATAAGAAAATACTTTTTCAATACTAGAGCCAAATTGTACTAAGGTAACTTGATTTATTTTTGTCCGACTAAGCTATACTCGCGACAATAATTCAGACGACTTACGTCACACGAACAAATGAATAATTCATTATATTTTCATTAAAATATTTAAGAAACTGCAACTGATAGAAATAAAACTATATAATGCACTAAAAGTTTGCATTATATATTGCACTAAATTGCAAAAAATGATTGTTTTTAATGCAACCAAATATCGAAAATTACGTTGACAATAAAAACAAATGTGTAACGTCAGTCGTGACGAAAGACGTCTGAATTCTTGATGCGAATATAGTCTTAAGGTATGCCTCATTTTTTGTGAACATTTTGTATATACATATACGGATAGCTGTAGCCCTAACTTCTCTAATATTATTTTTCAGCTCTTCAATCATAACCGTACTATTGGCACGGACTTTTCATTTAACGTAGCCCCACAAGGAAAAGGCTAATGGAGTCATGTCACAAGAGCGTGGTGACCAATCGCCTTCAGTTCCCAGAGCTGACTTTTTCTTGTGGAGCTACGTTAAAGGAATCTGGTTACCAAAGCATTTTTACTGATTCATTGATACTAAACAAATATTGAACGTGAGAACAAGTTTTCAGCAAAAATTATCATTAAATTCGCGCTTCAGTTAAATTAAAAATTGTTGTTCATTTCGGCACATCATTTTTAAAGAATGAATACAACTGAAATATGAGAACTACATATTTGTGAGCAGTTTTGAGGTTAGAAGGATTATTTGCGTATACAGCTTGGATTAAAATGGCATGATGCCATTTTGATAAATTTTTGGGCAGCTACAGTAAATATGAGTACCTGAAGAGGTACTAGTTTACTGAAAGGAAGGGTCTGGTCTTAGATGTATTCAACAAATCATGAAACGTGACTTATTTTCATTATTGCTAAATTAGTTGAAATGAATAACATAAACTGACAAATGAGAACTCGCTTAAAGAAGTTAAGACCACAGCTATGTCGCATGGTAATAAAAAGCTTTGTTAAAAGAATCCACTGTTGTCAGAGAAGTAGAGGCGGTCACTTACATGTTCCGTATCTAATGGCATAGTTAGAACAAACAATTGCATACAAAATTATTATAGAAATGTAATTTATTTGGGGAATAATTACAAATTTAATCGTCTACCTCTCGCTGGGTCACACTTAATAAACTAATAACAAAGAACCACAATAATGTTTATTCATATTAAATACAATATAATAATTAAATCAATACAATAGAAAATAAACTATAATATTTGAATAAACATAGTTGATCACAGAAGTAGCCTTATACAGGTTACTTGTACGTGATATAACCAAAAGAAAACATACTTGACTTAAGCATATCGTAACAAAATGTAATCGATACATACACACAGATGCATAGGTACTTTTACACACACATACACATATACATATATTTTTATAAAGTATATACCTAGTTAATAGTGAATGCACCAGTATTTCAAGATTATGACACTTGTTGTTTATGTATCACTAAATAAATATCTATTTTGTTCACAAATCCAATTTTGCAACTTTTTTCTGAAAGTATTGTATGCCGATATTTCTTTTATATTCTGAGGTAATATTGTATACATTCTCGGCGCTAAATAGTTTGCAGACCGCTGACCGATAGTTTTATTACATCGAGGAAAGAAAATTGCATCCAGTCTATGCGTATTGTAGTAATAATTGCTGTTTAATAATTTAATTTTAAGTTGTTTTATAAATAGAACAATTTTTAATTAGTATAATTGTCTTAAATCAAATATCTCTGTCTCTTCATATTATGTGTTACTGTGAAATAATATATTTTTTTTATAAATTATTCTCAAAATCCATTTTTGAACTACGTTTATGTTATTTAAGTAGCAGTCATATATGTCTCCCCATCCTACAATTCCATATACTAATATGGATTGTACTAGTGAAAAGTAGAGGGTTTTTATGCACTGTATAGTTAAGAAATCTCTTAATAATATTTTTGATTGTTCACAGGTTATTCGCTTTATACTTTTGATAGACCAACTCAACAATGAAAATTAAAAATGAAAAGCCATAACTCACAATAAGACCCTTGAAAATAGGTGATAAATTATTCGAGCCCAGTAAGTAACTAATATCATCATTTACGGCAATGTCACTTACATTGCGAACTTTCGTTCTCATTATATCTTTTTCCCATTTCGAGAATAACCCAGCAGACGAAATTTGACCGATGAGGTAATTTATTTTACGGTACAGCGGGAACCCTCTTCTCATTAGCATGTTAGTCGGCATGGGAGCAATATATCCGAAGCAGTGAAGAAGGGGGTTATGATTTTTGGAAATGTAGTTGTTGTATACGTAGTCTGCATACATTTTGCGGACGCAGAAAGCCGAATCTCTTCTGAATGCCACATAGTCCATACATTCTTTGTAGAACTTGCATTCAATCATTTTGTCTAGAACGTATTGGTGCTGATTGCCTTGAAAAAATCTCTCAGAATTAGGCGCGAAATAAGTTTTCAGATTATTTTTGTAGATGTCTTCGACGGTGTTGTATTTCTGCTGATACGGAGGACTGGCCAACACACTAGTCAAGTAGGTCAGGTATGCTAAATTCAAATGGAAACTAAACAAAACCATAAAAATAAACACGATGCGTATAAGAAGTGTTCTTGGTTTGTATGGTACGGCACCACCTATTAAAATGGAAAAAACATACTGTGCCACGGTCATATAATCCTGATAAGGACGCAGTTCTCTCCTATTTATAGTACTGGCGAACCAAAGAAAGCTCGTTGTAACAAAGTATAACAGGATCAGTAGCGTCAAAGATGTTCGATCAAATATAATTAAAAAGTTATAAGAATTCATTAACATTGAAGTGTAAGGTACACACCACACCAGATTGTCTTGAATGTAATTATCGGTGCTATCAAAATAGTAATGTCTTTCCAAATTTTTGTAGTAGAAACCAATAGCGATATCAATTTTTCCTTCTTTCAGTGACAACAGATTGTCGGTAGCAGTTCCATTGAAGAAAATTCTTCCGGAAAACGCTTCGTAGTAAACTATGTTGAGACCAAAATAATTCCCTATCACATTTAGCAAATTAATTTCTATACCGCGATTTGAATGATAGAAATCTGAATGGACTGAATTGTTTTCCACGATTATAGCAGACGGTTCTACTTTTGCATAACCCACAGATAGCGTGCAATTGCTTAAGCGCTTAGGAATACTATTCTTAAACAAATGGTTGTTTTTTTTAAATATACCCATAGTACAGGAGTCAATTAATTTTACTTGTCCCAAAGTCCTGCCACAGTTACCTTTCGCATAGGGTTTTGATACATAAACATCGAATGTGCTTATATTTTCGGGACTTGCAAGTAATACAACAGAGTGTAACAAGTTTTCATCCCAAAGTGATTGAAGAATTTTTGAAGCAACCTTAAATGGATCTTGAAAAATAGTAGATGACACTATAAAAAAAATTGAATGGGAATTCCAGTAGCTGTGAGTTTTGAGATTCTTCAAATCTTCTGAGACTTTTCCACTGTTTCTTAGGAATATGATACATGTTTTAGAAATTTTATATAGAGATTTCGTAAATTTAGTTATATTAGATCGCACCATATTTGTCGTCAGCAAGGTCCATTTCATTTCTCTAGATATAAGCCGTAACACCATTTGACTGGTTGTAATTGAAGTGACATTTTCAAAGTTTGTTGCAGGCGAAGCAACGATAATAGTTTCTTTTCTATCGACGTACTTTGTGCTAGCTGCCAGAATGCATTTATATAATGAAGTTTTAGAGGACGGTTCGTCGAGAGGTTTCACTATATCTGCATTTCTGGAAAAAGTATATAATGCAATACACACAATTGTAATAATATCTCGCATGATTTTCAAAGAAGTCCCACTATGTTGCTATCGTTATCAAATGTTTGTATTACTTTTAACTTATTTACTTGTGCCTCATAACGTGCCATGTCGATATAAAGATAAACTACAGTCATTAGAAAATTCCTATAAGAAATTACGTGTAGGGGAAGCAATATTAATTGCTTATGGTAATTAGACTTTTATTTCGACGTAATATTAATACTTTGGTAGAAAAGGGCATAGAAGGACAAGTATATGTATGTGCTGCTCCTCCGCGAATTTACTTTAGATTTTATTTAGAATTCAGGAAAATTGTAAGTTTAAATTTCCGAGAAGGTTAAAAGGAATTAAAAATATTTTTTTCTCTAGAACTACTTTCCCGATATTCGTGCCCAAAAAATATGTCATAGAATTTGATAAAGCAACAATATAAAAATTTTTCTTTTTTTTTCAAAGAAACTTGTAAAATATATTTTAAAAAAATTTTGGAATTTATTTTTTTTTATGGAATATACAGAGTGTTCTGCATAAGAACCGATATAGCGCAGGTGCATGTAGGGGATCCCAAAATAGTGCAATTTAACCAAACATACCAATCTACAAAGTTGAACACAAAAATAACCAAATTTGGTACATAATTTATGTTTATTATTGGTCTTCTTTGACTATGAGGTGTTCATTGAGTGTGAAACCCCTAAAATTATATCAAACATTTTTCCATTTCTCGAGTTTTTAAAATATGTGTTATGTTTAAA
Source organism: Monochamus alternatus (assembly GCA_037114965.1). Lineage (NCBI taxonomy): Eukaryota > Metazoa > Arthropoda > Insecta > Coleoptera > Cerambycidae > Monochamus > Monochamus alternatus. Next base: position 39,461,928 of record CM073435.1, read on the forward strand.
ATTTGACATTAATAAAACTATAAAATAAAAAAATAAAATTAAAACGGCACTATTTTCTCTGAAACATAAATTTACTCTTCGCCGAAAATTTAAATTTACTCTGTCTCATAAATGATGATCGTTCCTTATAACGGTACATTTATTCGTAGTACGATTCCACAAATCTTCTCAGGACCTTCTCTGAGCTGGAAATAGATAACTGTTTTAGAGTGAAGTCAGATCTGGACCTAAGCCTATTTTAATTACATTTTCAACGAGGTGAATGAGAAATTACATTTTTTTTAACAAGGCAAAACTCAAAGGCGCACGAATTAATATACGGGAGTATTTGACATCTAAGCGATTTGGACTACTTGGTGAGGCTATTAAATTGTTGGACCGTTCCAGTGTGTGGACATCAGGAGGGCAGGTAATGGCTAAATACAAGGATCGCTTAGTCAAAATTAATTCTTCAGTTGATCTGCAGCATTTCCGCGCCACTGATGCTTAATGAACTGTATCTTAACAATACCTTAAAATGTTGACATTGGTGTGACTATTTCTGAATACATAATGTTTTTTTTTTATTTTTTGCTTAGTATTAAAAATTTATCTCTTCATTTATCTGCTTACTGTTTTTTTATCTTTATTTCTTGTATTATTTAGTTTACTATACGACTGTTACTAGAATCACATTAGAATTAGAATTATCAAATTATCATAAACAAACTTGTTACAATTAGGTTAGTTATCAATATTGGATCCAAATAGAGAAGCATAATATTTCAAATTATATGCATGATGTCAAACTCGCAGAAAAACACTATACAAATAATACATTTAAATGTTAGATCTTTAACTGCTCATTTTGCTGATTTAAATTATTTTTTATCTAACACTCACTGGGACGTGGTAGCTGTATCGGAGACCTGGCTTCAAGTAAATACAGATTATAGTTCTTTGAACATACCAGGTTACACATTCGTTCGCAATGACAGGTTGAGCAGAGGCGGAGGCGTGGGTTTTTATATAGCAAGCTACTTGAATTTTAATATTTTAGAGACTAGTTTTGATATCGAGCAACTTTGGGTTACGTTATGTTCTAAGTCAAATAAGTTAATTTTGGGTGTTGTTTATAAACCTCCTACATTTGATGTGGCCTTATTTCTTGATGGTTTGGATGAGACATACGCGCGATGCTTACTTCACAGTGACCATATTTTGTGGTTGGGAGATTTTAATATTGATAGTTCTAAAAAGACATTAAATAGCGTGAAGAAATTTGAATTTTTTCTTGAGGAACGCCATATTATTCAGTTAATAACATCCCCCACTAGGGTTACCATAAATACTTCAAGTTGCGTTGATTTAATTCTGACCACTAATAATGGTGTTGTCCTTGATGCGGGTGTTAAACCTTATAAATTTTCTGATCATGATGCGGTGTTTTGTGTTATTTCTGTTGAAGCGCATAGGTATGGGCATGTTTATAGAAGGTGTATATCCTTTAAAAAAAATAATCCTGTTACATTTTATAATGATGAAAAGTGGTTAAACTTAGACTCCATATATCTATGCAGAAATATTGACGATAAGGTTAAAATTTTAAACGACACTATCCTTTGCATTTTTAATAAGCATGCACCTGGAAAGACTTTGAGATTTACAAAGCCTTAATGTCGCGGCGTAACAAAGCCAGGCTTAAATTTAAAACATCAAAAAACATGCAATATACTACATGTTGCCCTTATCTTTCGTATTTATTACTTTTTCTTCAATTTTAGTTTAAAAAAATGTACCTAAATATTTACGTGTTGCTCAAGATAATGTAGAACTTGTTTTAAAGACGCCAATTGCAAAAAAATAATAAACAATGTACTTTTTTATGCAAAATACAGATTTTCTTATAATATTATTTTCTTATTTTATTATTTATTACCAATAAGTTTTCTCGATCCCTTAAAATAAAAAAGTTAGACAGCCTTAAAGTTTGGGCACTTTACAGGTTTTTTTGTTATTACTCGTAAAGTTGGCCATGGATCTCAAATTTGTTTACAAGCACAAAGGCCTCCAAAAATGCAACAAAAAACAATTAAAGATTTTCGACGTATCTCGCATATTAAGCGAGATACATGGGAGTGGCCCTCTTATGTGATACAGCCTGTATATAATAATTTATAAATTTTTGCTTGACAGTTTCAAGTTTTTTCACTAAGCCGAAGTTCATACCTTTGCAATCTTTTTATAAAAGATACCAATGTGACAGAAGTTTCTGAGTTGCTAAAACAAACTGACCACATTCCAATGAATACAATAAAATATGGTGTTGGATAAAAAATCGAATATTTACTGTTACCAAGCAAGCCATTTATACTATTTTAACCACCAAGTGAGGAATATCGAATGATAACAAATATGTATGAATGAATTAGAGCTTGTGACCAAAATAAGAGTGATGGGTTTGAAATATGTAGATCAATAACAAGAGTGAATGAATGTATATCGTGCAATAAAAAGTGACAGAGAACATATAACTGAGAAACGAAAATCAGTGGAAACTCGTAGATGGAAAAAGATGGAGGTTGATGACGGAAGAAAATGCATGATTCGAAAAACAATGTATTTTAAAAATGCAACATCAAGTTGCTATCTCACAAGATGACACCATGTCTAAAATGTATAGAAGGATGTCTTTGTGAATTATGCGTAACATAAATTTTAGATTTATAAAACAAAATCGAAAGAGTATTCTGATACAAAAAGACAAAATAGAGATGTGGCGAAGAAACTACTTATAGCAAATATTAGAAGGTCGAAATTTGAATCGAAGCATATACTACACGGATAGAGAAGTAATTTGAAACATGCTTTGGATCTGTTTTGCCACATATTCTTATGACAGGACAGTTGATCCGCTCAAAATAACCCTTGGATACGACAGCATCTCTAGTGATGGCAGTGATAGTGACAGAGAACCAGTGACCAGTATATGCATGTATATCTATATAGTGTGGTGTATAATATCGCGGTGTATAATAAATGTTAATATGTGATCGTTATAGTGACAATGCGAATAATCAGTAATATACAGGGTCATTCAGGTTTAATCTTCATAACTTCAGGAATCGATAGAACAGGTTAAAATAATGTTCATTTGTGATATAAACTTATTTCCTAAAACGCATCGTTTCCGAAAAAGAGGGTGTTGAAGTAGGAATTTTTTTCTCGTTCCTCCCTCATAACTTTTGAACCATTTATCAGATTTAAGTGAAATTCGGAACACAAACACTCCTTATGATCTTACATAAGCTTCTTAAATTTAAGCTACCTACCCCTCTTAGAAGTGTATTTTGTATGCCTCTCTTACTTTATTTCAAAACTACAAAAAAAAATAATTAATTTCAATAACATCTACACACCACTTTGACCTGATTAATTTCGAAACTTTTTCGTCTCCTTTTTTTTTCGACGTTTGGTCTTGTTTCTGAGATATTGAAAGAAATTGGTGACAATGTAGAGCACCAGCCGCGTAAATTTTATTTAACGTTATAGCAACCCATGAAAACAAAACTCAGTGGTTTGTGTAAACTGACGTTTTGGGCGCCGCGATAGCTGAGGTGGCTGGGAGACGACTGCTCGTGGAACTAATCTGGATCGACTATGTCGGTGTGGGTTCGAATCCCACTGTAGTACCATGGATGTTTGTGCTCGTCGAGATATGCACAATAAGTCTGTAGGCTGCGGTGCTTCTGGGGACACTGTCGGACGGCTCTCAAAAAAAAAACTGACGTATGTGAAAATCATTGTCAAAAGTATTATTTAAAGAGTGTTCTTAGTGTTAAGAAAAAAATGATTATAACCTCAAACATAAATTTAGTATCAACTACTTATTACAAGATTTACAACAAACTTATCAACTACTAAAAAAATTACAATAATTGTTCAAAGTGCATTCCTCCAGCCTCAATAAATTTTTAGCATCGACGAACTAGTGTATTAACCGCAGCTGCTATTTGAACAGGATTGTTTTTTGTCATCACACGCATGTGATCATACACAATTGCTTTTAGATGGCCCCAAAGGAAATAATTCAGAGGATTCAGATCTGGCGAGCGCGGAGGCCAAACCACTGGTTCTTTGCAAGGAATCCACATATTTTGAGTGGTTGTTGGGTTGCCAATTCAATCCATCAACGAGGATAATTCTCATCCAACCACTACCGTACTTGCCTTTCGTAATGCGCAGGGGCACCATCCAACTGCATCCAGTTCCCTTGTCGTAAATTTAAGGGGACATCGTCAAGCACGTAGGGGAGAGAGTTTTTCAGAATCTCATGAAATAAATCCCAATTTAAACGAGGAGGCAAAATATGCGACCCACAGAGGTTATTACTTAAAACACCTATCCACACATTTACACTAAACTGTTGCTGAAATTAAGATTGTCTGACACATCGAGGATTGACTTCACTCCAAACGTGAATGTGGTAATTCACATTTCCAGCTTTTGTGAAATTAGATTCGTCGGTCCATAAAACCTTATGCAGAAATTGTGTATTAATTTCTGTTGAATATAAAACCCATTTACAAAAATTAAAACGTTTTTCAGCATCTCCTGGTAACAAACCTTGAACTGGTTGGAAAGCCCTTCGATAATCTTGTTTGAGTGCTCTCAGTACTTTTGATTGAGATAAATGGAGTTGCCGAGCTGCTCGGCGTGTGCTTAAAGTTCTATCGATATCAAAAAGATTAAGAATCCGCTGATTATTGCATACATCTACAAAAACTTGTGCATTTGGAATTCTTCTATTAGGGAAGCGTGTTCGGTACTCTCGAACTGACGCGTTGGAATTTCCGTCACAGAAACCATAAACATAATGTATATGTTTACGTGTGTAAACGTTCTTGGCATTTTTTCTTAGCACTAAAAATGCTCTTTAAATAATACTTTTGACAATGATTTTCACAAACGTCAGTTTACTCAAATCACTGAGTTTTGTTTTCATGGGTTGCTATAACGTTAAATGAAATTTACGCGGCTGGTGCGTTACACTGTCACCAATTTCTTTGAATATCTCAGAAACAAGACCAAATGTCGAAAAAAACAGGAGACGAAAAAGTTTCGAAATTAATCAGGTCAAAGTGGTGTGTAGATGTTTTATTGAAATTATTTTGTTTTTGTAGTTTTGAAATAAAGTAAGAGGGGAGTAGCATACAAAATACACTTCTAAGAGGGGTAGGTACTTCAAACTTAAGAAGCTTATGTAAAAGCATAAGGAGTGTTTGTGTTCCGAATTTCACTTAAATCGGATAAGTGGTTAAAAAGTTATGAGGGAAAAACTAGAAAAAAATTCCGACTTCAACGCCCTCTTTTTCGGAACCGATGCGTTTTAGGAAATAAGTTTATATCACAAATGAACATTATTTTGACCTGTTATATCGATTCCTGAAGTTATCAAGATTAAACCTGAATCACCCTATGTAACTGACATTTGTAACAAAACACAATTTTTTACCAGCTGTTTTTATCTTGTCACTGTCCTGTCCAAATATAAATATTACTTTTATTTTCAAGTCAGTCATTTCGGGTTGCATATATTCGCCTATCATTCGCTTATGACTTGGGTAGGCCACCCACAATTATTATTTGTTTCATACCTATTTTGAATTTGAACGCGTCGACTCTATGAAAGAGCAAAATACTGTACTGATAACCGAATGCTTTTTTTTTGTTAAAACTTTTTACTATTTTATGAAAGCCAAGCTCTGGTTGAAGATCAAGTTAGTCTTACCAGCATATTGTAACATCAAAGTTCTCTTAAAATCCCACTTGTGGTTGTAGTTGAAATATCTTTTGATAAGGATATTTCATATTTCGTCTGTGTTGTATTTTAGGTATGTATGAATAATTAAGCCACCACCAACTTCTTTATTATAATAAATTTTTATGTAACACATTTTGTTGTATTTTAGATGACTTTTTTGCAATCAATATTAAACTTGTGCAACCCGAATTCGACTGTTTCTTTCCAACTTCCCTTCTGCGAGTTTCATCGCACATTTAAGCATAATAGACTACTACACAAGAAAATAAACCAAAATATAGTTTTCACTGTTACAAAATCTTATAAGACCAACATTTTAGGAAACAATTTATTATCCAAGAATAAAATAAAACATATGTCAAATTATTTATTGTTTACTATTTCCTTGTTTTAAAAATAAGTCGATCAAATATAGGTAAGCTTTCCCTATACGGAATATGTCAAAATTTTTGACCAAAGTGCTAAGTTCACTCAACATCAACTTATTTTTGGTAATTTTGTGTTCTTTCAACATTTCTCAAGTGCAAGTAGTACGGTTATGGAATCTTGTTCCTTTTACTTATCTGCTGCAAATTAGTCACTCTATACTATGTACAGGGTGATTGGAGATGATCACCCAATATTCGAAAGGAGTGTGCAGGGGGAAGTGAACAAAAAAGCCTAATAAACATATGGTCGAATATCAACGGTTACTGAGATTGCAATAAAAATATTTTTAGCAGAGTTAATTATTGTAATGCATCAGTAGAGAAAAGTCTTAATTCTGTAGGTAATATAAATTATAACATTGATTAAAGATCTAATTAATCGATGGAACATCGTCCAGTAGATCTGTCAAATTATTTTCTAAAAATTCTACATATCTAGCTCTAGTTACACAACCATCTAGGACAACTGGGCCAACTAATTGATTATTAAACATACCACATCACACGTTAATGCTGAATCGATGCTGAAAGTTACTCCCACTGTGGCGTGCAGTTTGTTTTCTGACCAGTGATGTTCATTGTGACAGTTATTTACTTCATAACGAGTGAATTGAGCCTCATCACTGAACAGAATGTATTTGTAAAGTATATGGTACATTTAAAAATAACTGCGACAGTTATAAAATAATATTAATAATAGTCTAAGTCACAAACGTCAAAATGAACATACATATGACATATAATAATCACTAATGTGAGTTTAGTTTAGAATGCATGACCTACTCAAAATAAAATATCAAATAATGACAGCTTTTGCATAAATAGAAATAAAAATGTTTTCATTGCTATCTCAGTAACCGTTGATATTCGACTATATGTTTATTAGGATTCTTTGTTCACTTTTGCCCCCTACACCCCTTTCGAATATTAGGGGTTCCCTATCACCCTATATATAAATTTTAATTTACCTATGGTTCCTTCATACATATTTGGTACAGAGAACATACATATGACTTGATTGATAGGAACTGTAAGAAAATTCATTTATATTCGCGTATCTATCTTTACAATACAGTAAAGAATTAAGATATGGGATGTTGAATCGTTTGTGCCGTTGTGGAAAGAACATCATTAGGAAAAGTACACGTCATTGTTAGAAATTTGAACACTTCCATGTGGACAGACAAGAAATATTAATGATACATGCATAAATTATACTTAATGCATTCTGCAAATAATAAAACAGCAGTTCTTTATATGTAAATATATATGTTATATACATATTTACAAAGATTAAAAATCAATTTTGTAATATTGTAGCAAACGTATGGTAACATTCTTTGACGTAATTTAGAGCAATATAAAAGTATATTTTTAATTGGAGAATGTCTTCAAGAAAAGTATTTATTGTTTTATGTAAGTAATCTCTAAATATGTATTGAACAAGCGCTATTTTTTTGATAAGGCTCTATGCAGGATGTCCAGAAGGGAAAGAAACTTTAAAAGTGGACGTATGTAGCTTCCATGTTTCCATGTTTACGATTTTCTAAAAAATTCAGAAGAATACTTTTTCTTTCTTTATTTTTTAATTAATTTTTCACTTATTTAATACTTGAAAGAAATTTAGTAAGGTAAAAGTAGAAGAAAAGAATATCTTTGACGGTACTAACTTTTTAAGGAAACAAAATTGTAACTTGATATATTTCCACCCAAGAGAGTAGGCAGTAGTAGTAGTAGTTAGATGCCGTCTAACAGAAAACGTATGTGTCTAGAAAAACTTCTTTTTGAGATCCAAGGTACTCAGAATTAATGGAATGATTTCCTTTGTTATAAGATATTTATTTGACCTGTGTTCTATTGAAATCCTGGTCCACAAAAGATTTTCAGCATGTCAGCAACAGATATTACACCATAATCCTTGTAGATAATTGAATTTTTCACACCGTTCTGTTCTTCTCATTCGGATCAAAATACATCTGGCAGTTGAAATCACAATGTGGTAGATCTGGTACTGTAGAGTCAATGCCCTAAAATATTCTAGTTGTTTTGGTGAATATTTTCTTTTACCAGAATGGCATAACTTGAAAGACTCCCTTGTAAAGATTTGTACTGGTATAGTCATTGGTCTCTTTTTATTTATCAGCAATAGTTTTCCATTGTCACCATCGCCTTACCTGCAGAAGATTGTGCTTTAAATTTTCTTGGTGGTGGTGAATTTGAATCTTTCAGTCATATCGTTGGCAACAGATGGTTCAAAAAAATGTCACCAAGTTCACATCATCGCCTTTTTCATTGTACTAAATTATAAATGTGATATCTATTTGGAAGGATGTTTGATCTCCGAAATATCAATGCGAACAAATTTTGGTGTAACCAAGTTCGTTTACAAAGCTTTGGGCAGAGCCTACACTCACACCAATATTATTTTAAATTGTTCTTATTGAAACTTGACGACTTCTTCTAATGACAAACCTCGCCAACTGAAAGATGATTTGTAGACTTCCGTGGTAGTTGTCAATGGTTAAACAACTTTTGAACTGAAGGACATGTCGTCAGTTCTTGTAACTTGACGTTTCGAGAGTTATATCGCTCTCTTCTTCAGAACAAATTTCAGCTCGGAAACTGTCCAACCAACTGAAGGATGACATTAACTAATATTTAACTTATATGTAACTGTTTTATTATTAGGATATTATTTTAAAATTAACTTGTTAAGACATCAATTACATGGATATGTAGTTAATATCAGTACAGTAAAAGCTATTAAAAAAAATTAAGAGTGCTTTAATTCTTGAGGAACATGTAGCAAGCATATCTTATTTATCTATATAAATCCACTGGATTTAGGTGGTTTTTAATGTTTTAACGTTGACTATCATTTTAATCATATCTATCCTGCAAACAAAATTGTGTTTCAATAACCTCATTTGATCTGAATATATTTAGATACATATTTTTTAATTTTTGTTTTGAAAACTTTAACATCTCCCTCTAGATCTTTAGAAATACTGTAGTTTTGAAAACAAATCCATCTAGTAAAGTAATTATTCACTTCCTTTATGGATTTCTTAACCTTTTCCAAAGCTTTAAACAGACTGGACCACAACATTTTACTACACAAATTAGTTAATTTTGGACTCTGTAGAGAACTTATTGAATCTTTTAAATCATATTTAAGTAACAAATCACAAAATGTGTTATACTGTGGACATAATTCTGTTGGGGTTAAGCCTATGTCAGGTGTTCTCCAGGGTTCAAATTTGGGCCCGTTAATATTTAATATTTTCATTAATGACATAGTAAATGATCTCACCGTAAGTTACCTTTTGTATGCTGATGATCTGAAAATATTTTCAACAATTTCAAATTTATCAGATTGTACATTTTTACAACATAATTTGGATATTATCAATAATTGGTGGAAAATAAATTAAATTTTAATATAACAAAATGCAACGTGTTGTCAATATCCACAAAACGTGGCTTACTATCCTATAATTATAAACTCAAAGATTCTGTTCTAACTAGGCCGGATACGTTTTGTGATTTGGTCGTTTACGTTGATAGAAAATTATCCTTCATACCTCATATTAATTACATAATTTCTAGAGCATGTACAAATGTTGAAATGAATGAAGTTACTATACTATGCTTTTGTCCGTTCTAATTTAGAATATGCTTCCATCATTTGCTGCCTGTACTATAGAATCCATATGGACAGTCTTGAATGGTTTTCTGGAATTCGTTGCTTATAAAACAGATGGTGCTTATCCTACTGTTGGTTTCCCTCAAGTCAACTCCTTTCACGATTTTCAATTAAGTCTTTAAATGATCGTCGCAAAGTTTCCTATCTCGTTTCTCTTCACAAGCTAGTGCATAACACAGTTGACTGTAGTCAAATTTTGCAATTGTTCAATTTTCATGCAAATAGATCACGTCAATGAAAGCTGTTTTACCTTGCCACACCTAGAACAAATATTAGACTGTTCTCTCCATTTTACAATATATAATAATAATAATATTATTTATTGCCCAACAGATACAAGATCCAATTACAGGACAAATACATAATATAACAACAAGAATTTTTAACAAAATATAAAAGAAAAAACAATTTCCAGTGCATTTACATTAAGAATCACAAAACTATTAAATGTAGCAAAATAAAAATAAAAAGACGCAATTAAGAAATGAGATTCTACAAATCTATATAATATAAGAAAAAAAGAATAAAAACTATAATGCTAAATACAAAAAGCATGTATATATTAAAACAGATGTTGGTATTCAATAATGAAAAAACGCAATTGTTTAACATCTACAGAATGAATGTCACAAAACATACCAATTTCATTTAAATTACTACACATGACATACAATGGAGAGCGCAGCATTATATTGGTTCTAGCTAATGGTAACACAAAATCAGCAACCCGTCTTGCAGAATATTGCGGAACATGAAAATTTAATGCGTGCAACAGATCACAACAGCAAGTTCATTATGCAAAATTTTGTAAATCAATGTACAACTAGAAATGACACGTCTAACTTCTAATAATGTAACATCAAAGGTATTCAATAATACATCATGACTAAATCCTCTTTCTGGATACGAACCATAAAATAAAGAAATTTCAAGAACTTTCTTTGTACACTCTCAATAGCTGCAACATGACACCTATAATACGAAAACCATACTATACAACGTAGGAGTAATAGAGAACCTTAAAACTTTGTGCATTACGAAAATTTTAACAATTTCTAATTAAGAACCCTATCATCTTTAACGCTGCTGATACGATTAAGGAAATATGTCCATTAAACGACCATTTGCTATCAAAAGTTATGCCCAAATCTCTATTACTATTATAACGAGATAATACTGACGAATTTAATCTGTACTCAAATTCAATAAACTGTTTTTTCAAAGAAATACTCATAATTTTACACTTGCCAGCATTTAAGTATAATTTATTAATGGTACACCAAGTCTCAATTTTATTAAGCTGACCTTGAATAAATTCACAATCATCCACTGATTCCACGCTATGATATATTTTCAAGTCATCTGCAAATAAAGCAAATTTGCAGTCTATAATACTACTAATATCGTTTATAAATAATAAGAACAGTAAGGGCCCCAAATTAACTCCCTGGGGAACACCTGAAGTTAACGAGAATATTTGCCAGTTATAACCGTTATAATATGTGTAACTGGTACAATGAAACTCATAATTTTGTGGAAATTTTCAGCTGCAATATTAATGACACTAAAAATACTATTTATAGTTCATTTTTGCCCTCGATAGATTTAACATAATTTTTTTATTTCTGTTTTTGGTTTTTAGTATATTGTAGTAATGATGAATATTCGGTTATAATGTTTGTGTTGTATTTCTATAATTGAGTTTTTCCTGTAGAATAGTGTAATAAAAAAAATCTGGACACCATGTATAGGCTGAGTAATATGTACAAATAATTATTATTTGTTTCAGTGCCAGTCTTGTTTGTTTGCTGTAAGGCCATCCTGCAGCCTCTTACATCACGCACAGATGAAGATTCTTTAAACCAGTGCTGCCTAAGTCTCATAAAACGTTTCAAGCTAAACCATATAGCAATCATCAGTTATTCTTTCTCAGGGATTAATCATTTCAATTCCACTTTATACTCTCCTAATTGTTCACTATTTTCTCTTATTCATGCAGACAAACGAAGGGCTGTTACCTTACATAATTTAAAAGAAAGCAACTTTAACTTTGGCAAATATAAAAAGCCGTCTGGTATTGTAATAATTGTGAAAACATCTGATCAGTTGAATCTTGTTCTAAAAAAATTGTTGAGTTACAGTAGAGACAATATTTTGTTCGTAGTATATGAACCACCCATTGACAATCCTAGAAAAACTCTTCCAGCATTAATTTCACCTTATTTTTTTAAGCACTACTCCAATTTAAAGATTATAGCTCTACAGTCCACTAACTCCTCACGTGTTGTTATGTATTCTTGGGCTCAACGATGCGAGAAACCCAAGAAGAACAAGTTTGTCTACTGCCATTTTGGATCGTTTTATAATAAATCATCCTCTAGAGATAACAAAACATTGACGGAAAGCTGTATAATAAAAGCTGCTCATTCAAAGCGCGCTCCTTATTCTCGTCGTATTGCAAATGGTAGGGAAACTGAAGGGATTGAACAAAATCTATTAAATGCCGTCGCTGATGTTCTACATTTAACTGTAGATTATAGGGAAACAACAGATTTTGGAACAGTATATTCAAATGGTACAACGACTGGAAATTTTCTTTTATTAGCGAATGGATCTGCTGATGTCGTGTTTGGTGGATATTTAATAGACGAATTGAGAGACAAATATTTTCACAGTACACTGTGTTACATGGAAAAAGAGCTGATTTGGTGTGCACCGCATAATCCAATTTTTGGTTACGATCATACTTTTCGAAGCATTCTCGATGTTCAGATTTTTGTAGCCGTCACAATTCTGTATCTAACCACCTCCATATTGGTATGGTGGTTAAGTAATTTAGACGAACGAGAGTCACGTGCTTTTAAAAATATTTCAAGTTCCTTTATGAAAAACTTTTCTGTCCTACTAGGTATATCGATTCAACTACCTAAAACTAGGAGAATTCGGTTGCTAATGGCATTGTTTAGTGGGGTAGCACTCATTCTGAATACGTTTTACTCATCGTATTTAACTAGTACGCTCATTTCATCAAGTTTCAGAGAAAAATATGAGACTTTAGACGATATCTTCAAGGACAATTTAACAATTTATAGTACATCTCTCATAAAAAAATACTTTTTTACTACAGATTTTGTATATGATACAACTACTGAGAATTTAGTTGGAAGACTAGAAAATTGCGATAATATAACGGAATGTTTTCAGAACGTTGCGAAAAATAATAGCGTTTTCGTTTTTCCTAAATTGATCGTAGATTATCTATTTAAGCAAGGAGAGGTGTCATATCCATCGTTGATTCATTGTCCTCGTCAACCCATTTTTAATTCACTGATATCGATGTATGTGAGAAAAGGATATCCTTTATTCAAAGCGTTCAACAGAATAATTGGAAGAATTATTTCCTCTGGTTTGATTAATAAATGGGTCAATGATGTTTCTAAAAACGTAGAGCCTTACTTTAACTACGAGGAAGAAGCTATGATAAAACTGAAACATCTTAAGCCAGTCTTTAAAATGTTTCTATGGGTTAATGGTTTTTCTGTACTAGTATTTTTCATGGAAGTAGCTATAGGAAGACGCAGAAGAAACTTGAAACAGGAATAAATAATCGTTTCCCCTAAAACAAACTTAATAAATAGCACATTTTTTCAAATTTAGTTCGCTTTATATGTCATGAAATGGAAGATATGGTTTGCTTACAATTTTCCAGTCATGATCATTGCTAATTCCTGTCGTATCTGACAAACTAGATAATAATTGGTTTGCCATTGAAGTGTACAATGACTGGATATTTTCTTTTATTAGGGAATGGCTCCGATGATGTCGTGTTTGGGGATATTCTATAGACGAATTGAGAAACAAATATTTTCACATTACATTGTGTTACATGGTAAAAGAGCTGATTTGGTGCGCACCTCATATTCCAATATATCTGGTTACGATCATACTTTTCTAAGCATTCTCAATGTTCAGATTTTTGTAGCCGTCACAATTCTGTATCTAACCACCTCCATATTTGTATGGTGGTTGAGTAATTTGGAGGAACAATTTATCTCTCGTAAAAAATTACTCTATTTACTACAGGTTTGGTATATGATACAACTACTGAGAATTTTGTTGGAAGACTAGAAAATTGCGATAATATAACGGAATGTTTTCAGAACGTTGCGAAAAATAATAGCGTTTTCGTTTTTCCTAAATTGATCGTAGATTATCTATTTAAGCAAGGAGAGGTGTCATATCCATCGTTGATTCATTGTCCTCGTCAACCCATTTTTAATTCACTGATATCGATGTAGGTGAGAAAAGGATATCCTTTATTCAAAGCGTTGACCGCTTTGAATAAAGGAACAGAATAATTGGAAGAATTATTTCCTCTGGATTGATTAATAAATGGGTCAATGATACTACTTACTAAAAACGTAGAGCCTTACTTTAACTATGAGGAGGAAGCTATGATAAAACTGAAACATCTTAAGCCAGTCTTTAAAATGTTTCTATGGGTCAATGGTTTTTCTGTACTAGTATTGTCCATAGAAGTAATTATAGAGAGACGCAGGAGACACATGAAATAGAAATAAATAATGGTTCTCCCTGAAAAAAATTTACCTAAATAGCAAATTTTTGAAAATTAAGTTAACTTTTTTCGTCACGAAATGGTAGGTATGGTTTGTTTACAACTGCTGACAAACTGGATAACAATTGAAGTTTGCCAGGAAATCCTTAAAACTGTAGCGTACGACAACACTGTAATCTATCACCTGCTTCTGTTAACCTAAAAGTAATATTAGTCATAGCAGTATTGTGGCTAGTGCGTAGCTGTCGTATCTGACAAACTGGATAGCAATCAACTGCAGTTTGTCAGGAAATCGTTAAAACTGTAACATACGACAACACTGTAATCTATCACCTGCTTCTGTTAACCTAAAAGTATTATTAGTCATAGTAGTATTGTGGCTAGTGCTAGTTTATATTTCCGTACATAGTGCTTGGTTGATACTTGTGAGTGCACATAAACAAAAATGGAACGATTCAACAATTTATAGTAACCATGACCAGCTGCATGCCATGTTAAGTTTTGGTGAGTGTGGACAAAACATTCTAGAGAAAAAATGATCATTTAGTTGCTTTCTAGTCGGTCGAAAATCCTATAGTGCGACTGCAGAACATTAAGAATTTTTCAGGACTTGCTACACGAAAATTAGGAAGAATCAATCAATGAACGTTTATATATTTATAAATATGTCTGATAAAAACACCGTTAGTTCACAAATTTTGGAAGTTACATATTTGTCTTCACTTATTAGCAATAGAAAATAAAATAGTTAGCTCTTAGTACAAATAATTCTAAAGATATTTGGTGTGTAGTTATTTGGAGATATGCTGTAACAATCCCGCTTATTTTTATAGCAGTAATTGCTAAAATTCAATAAAGTCTTTTAGTCAAGAAAAAACTGTAAGTTTAGGTCATTTTTGTTAATTGTTCTAATTGATTATATTTGTTACGTTTTCAATGTATAGCATTCATTGTACCTAGTTCATGTCATAAACCTTATATTTAAACAAAAGCTATAATTTTCTTTGACATTTTAATCCCGTTTTGTTCTAACGAAAGTAATAATATGCAGGGTGTTTCTGATATAAATTTGGGTAATAAAAGACGAAATGTAAATAAATTTTATTATAAAATTTGTGTTTTAAAATAAAATTGTTTTGAGGATATGTGCATCCTTAAACAAGAAGTCGATATTACCAAAAAAATTATAATAAAAGTCTAACATTCTAAAAGAATATCTAGCTGGGCAAATGTACTTCAACGGCATCTCATACAGGGTGTCTCGATTATACTTAAAAAAAACTGAGATGTGAGTTGGCCTTGAAAAAGTAGTGGGGGTAGTTCATAAAACATTGTTCATTTTAAATTCGCTATTCCGAGATACAGGGTGTTGAAGTTGTTATATTGAAGAGGGTTTTTCTTAGTTATCTTTCAATCGGCTAAAGATAAAATTTTCAAAATTTGTGCACGAGTAAATATCAACTGTGCGTTAAGAAGAACGCAAAAACTGTTTCATTACAAAAATCACGGACGCGCGTTGGTTATACAAGATGTTGGAGTTTTGTTTAGAACACGGCATTTTGTGCATGTGGTTTTTACATGATGGAACATCTCCTTGCATTTGCATTGTGTTATAAGAATGGAATAAGGTGCAACAATGTTTTAGAAATGTTAAATATTAATTTGTTTATTTACCAGCATCGCCTAGGGGCGATCGGAGCAATCTAGCGTTTCGCGATACCACAGTCGGCCAATTGGGTGCAAGCGGGGCAAATTCTGTGACAATATTGCTTTTGGTGAGTCTGCTATAAGCGAAACAAGAGTTTCTAAAAAGGCCGTAGAAACGTTATAGACGACGAGCGTGCTAGATTCCCCAGCCAACAACTGATGAATATGTGAAAATAGTGAAAGAAATTATTATACAATCAGAGAAGTCTCTAATGACGTTGGCATTTTTTCGGATATTTTGGGTACGAAACGAGTGGCAACTAAATTTATTGAAGTCGGTAAATGAAATCAAAAACCATGCAGAACTACCGAAACGTGTTGTAATAGGTGCATAACGTATCATAACACTTCATTCCATTCTTATTATAATTAAAATTAAATGAAAAAAAAACAACTATTCATCGTATTACAATCGAAAAATAATATGCCTACAGCAATTTAAAAAAGTAATGATGAAGATATTAATTTATGAGAACGTAATGCATTGAGTGGGGAAATAATGATGTATAAATTGTAAAAACTTAATGTACCTTTTTACAAATAAGTGAGGTAGTACCTACTCTAAAACTAAATATATTAAATTTACAAATATTAAAAACCAATTTAGTAATATGTTGTAGTAAATGTAGGAATTGCTTAGCAACCCTGTTTGAAATAATTCAAAGTACCTAATATATACAGATATTCATTTTGTATTTCACTCAAATTTTAATGTAAATAATGTCTGCTAGAAGAATATTTATTATTTTATGTAAATAAGAGTAGGTATACTCAAAGAAGGTATTCATTGAATTTGCATTAATTAGTTTTTTAAATAATTTTTTTGAGGCTTTTTTTGTTCTACAAGCTCTATGACCAACTTAGGCAGATGATAGCTGGAATGCCAAACATTTTTTCTTATATAAACATAAGTCCAATTCGTTTTTGTTTAGAAGTTACAAGCATTTTAAAAAACATATGAAACATATTTCAAAGTAGCCTGATAAATAAAATTGATTGTTGCTATAACAATAATTATTATTGCTATTTAAAGTTAAGATATTAGTTATTAACTAAATTAACAAATCTTAAGACTATAAAAATTGTTCCACATGTTTCGGCGAACTAATTTGGATTGATTTGGATCATTTCCTGTCTGGTTAGCTGCTTTCATGACTCCTCCCCCCAAATGATTTAGATCTGTTGACCTATCCATTTATATTTTGAACAATATTAAGCCCTACATCATCAATGAAATCAATAAGTTTGTTTACCAAGAAAGTACTATACAGTCAATTAACTTTATTGTTACTCTTGATTGCACAAGAAATATTCTTCAAACCAATTTCACAACTGTCAAAGCTTTACTTTGACAGTTGTCACTCGCGTTTGGCTGCTCAATATAAACTCACTTCAGCGGCGAAACCGAACCGCTTATATATCTTTTTAGGATTCTCGAAGTTCCTGTGATATCGAGAACGTGTCGAGAATCAAATAGAATATAGCCTGGACTGTTTCAGCAAACGTCAAAATAAAGGCATCACAAGAATTATACATTATAACGTAAACAGGAACATAATTAACAAACTAAAAGGCAGGTGAGCTTCCGTAACGATATTTTTAGGTATTAACAATATTGTGTGAACTACTCTGTGGACTAAAGCCCCGCCCAGCGTTGAATTACACCCACAAAATCTGCCCATATACTCTTTATTATTAGCTTTTCTAACTTTTTTTCTGTGAAGAAACAATCGTAAAATGCAGAAATAGATCAGATCTCATCTATTGTGGTTGAATTTTCCAGTTCCCACAGTTTCAAAAGTAAACTTAGGTATTTATATACTATTTTCATTAAACCAGATTAGTAAATTTAGCTAGATTAATTTGTATTATTGCATAGAGCTTTGTCTATGGAATTTTTTATTTGCATACCTAGATGTTTGTTAAAAAATAGTATTATTTAATTGCATGCGGATTTTGTAACACCCAGAAACATATCATATAATAATCATTATGATTATTATTTGATGCTGTCCATTATAAAACACTCTTCATCGGGCCACATGAAAAGCAAAATGAATCATTTCATGCACGTTGCAGCGATAAAATTCTAATGGCAGAGGAGCATCTCCAGCATGAAGAGTTCACCGCATGTATTATATCTTCTTCACTGCAGTAGGACAAATGTCCGTTTTGGAACTGGGTTATCTTTTTCTCGAAATCTACGAAACATACACTAAAGACTGTGTGGACAGGTTGATGTCTATTTAGGTATCTTCGTAGGTATTCTCAGGCTGCTCAAACAATATCTGCATACTTTTCAGATGTAAATAGATGTATTTTTAGCACTTTGAAGCCAAGTGACAAACTAATAAATAAAATGTCACAAATAATAATTATTGTCATTGCAACCATAATTTATCTGGCTACTTTGAAATATGAACATAATCAAGCTACCATCTACCATAGTTTGTCATAGAGCTTGAAGAACACTCTGTATAGTAATAATGGGTAAAATTTTATTCACCAGTGAACTCTTATTTTATTATTAATAATATAACAACAAAACATAATTTTGAGTTAATTTTGCACATATAATAATAATATATATCGATTACTGTATTAGAACATGTATTAGGTTTTTACATCTGTTTAAATTTTCCGAATTTGAGTATCTCAAATTAAATATCTAATTTTAGTAAAGGCATTAGACTTAATAAACTGTCACGAAAGCATAGATGACTTGATTTAACTTGATTGTTACCTTTCTTATAAAATAGATTCGTATAAGTAAAAACACTGTGCAAAGAGCTTATGTTAAAATAGATGCCTTCAAAACTAGAAAACCATTTTGAAATACCTTTCCCAGTGTTGAACTCAAACAAAGATAGTACGAAATGTTTGTTTTCTTTATACAGTCTCAATATGCATTTATTTGTTTCAGTGCCAATGCTATTTAATTGTTGCAAGGGAGGATGTGTTGCAACACATAGCAATCATCAATTATTTTTTCGGCATGCAACTATTTATGCCCTGCATTATTTGCTCTTATTCATAAAGAGAATCGTTGGACTGTTTCAGTAAATAATATGACAGAAAATAGCATTAACTTTGACAGATTCAAAAGACTTCTTGGTATTGTAATATTGGTAAAGTCGTAAGAGCAGCTGAATATTGTTCTAAAAATTATGTTAAAGCCTAGTAGAAATGACATACTTTTAGTGATTTTTCAGACACCAATTGAGAATCCTGCAGATGCTCTTTCAAAGTTAGTTTTGCCTTATTTTACTAAGTACTATTTTAGTCTAAAAATTATAGCTCCAGATTCCTCCAAAACTGCCCGTTTGGTAGTATATACGCGAATTCAACGATGTGGCAGGTTCAGGAAAGACAAGTATGTTCACTGCTTCTTTGGAAGGTTTTATAATAATAATAATAAATCATTGTTTATAAGTAACAACACATTAACAGAAAGTGTGCCCTATACGCGTGGTAGTGAAACTGAAGGAATTGAAGAAAATTTATTAAATGCAGTCGCTTCTGCTCTACATCTAACTGTGGTTTATAAAGAAACAAAAACATTAGGAACTGTGTACAGAAATGGTACAATGACTGGAAATTTTGTTCTGCTGCAGAACGGTTCCGCCGATATCGTGTTTGGCGGTTACTCACTAAGTGAATTAAGAAACAGATATTTTTATTCCACTTTATGCCACATGGAAAAGGAGCTCACATGGTGTGTGGCTCGCAAACTAACTTTTGCTTATATCTTTCGAGGTGTCTTCGACGTTCAGTTACTTACAGACGTGACAATTCTACAGTATGCGCCAAAAGTATGGAATAAATTCAATACAAACGAAACAATTATTTTTTGGGAAAAATCCTCGAACAGGTTGATTTTTAATTTAAAAAATACATATTTTAGCGTAAAATGCAATTTTCAAATGTCATTTCGAGTAAATGACGATTGAATGTTAGAAAACATAAATCAATTAAAATAAAGCAAAAACGTTATCAAGTTTAGTTTTTCGAATTCCATAGTTCTTTTATGGATCACGTAGGTGAAAATCTTTGCAAAGTGTCATTGTCACACCGACTTTCTAATAAGTATTGTAAGCGACATAGAAATTATTATTCAATTTAAAGTATTATGGTACATTTAACTGTTACTTAAAGAATTGAAATTTTAATTTTTATCGGATGCGGAAATATGACTAGAACTCAGCAGGAAGTTTGCGATTTATTTAATGAAAAATATCCAGATCGCCCTATCAGCCAATCAACAGTCAGCAAGATAGAGTCTAAATTTAGAGAAACTGGCAATGTTGTAAATATTCCAAAACCTGGACGTCCAAGCATTAATGAAAATCAGAAACAGAACATTTTGATAAGTATGGTGGATAATCCTCATAATTGTTCACAATTGGTTGCATTAAACAATGACACTAATCAGAGCACAGTGCTACGTATCTTGAGAAAGGAAAAATATCATCCCTACAAAATTCAACTTATGCAGGAACTCAATGAAGATGATCCCGATCGCCGCTTACACTTTTGCGAAATTCTAATGGATTTATGTCAAGGAAATAGAAATTTACACCGGCAAATACTTTTTTCAGATGAGGCCACATTTTGTCTGAATGGTACAGTAAACCGTCAAACTTGCAGATATTGGAGTCGGGAAAATCCTCATTGGATGGCAGAGGCACATACCCAACACCCTCAGAAATTAAATGTGTGGGCTGGAATAGTTGACGACAGAATAGTAGGGCCTTTCTTCTTTGAAGGAACCCTTACAGGACAAAGATATTTAGAGTTTCTAGAAAATGACCTTGCTCCAGCCCTTGCAGTAATTTTTCCTAACGATAATGACCCTGACATTCCTGACGATACCATATGGTTTCAGCAAGACGGTGCACCTCCGCACTATGCGCGCCCTCTACGAGATTTTTTGGAGAACTGTTTTCCTGGGAGGTGGATCGGCAGACGCGGACCGATAGAATGGCCTGCAAGATCGCCAGATCTTACACCTCTTGACTATTTTTATGGGGATACTTGAAGTCAAAAGTGTACATTAATAAACCACGTAATTTAGAAGAACTTTAAAATCGCATACGGGACGAAATACGCAGAGTTACCCCAGAAATCATTCATAATGTGCAAGAAGAATTTCTTCACAGACTTGCGCATTGTCAAGAAGTTGGTGGATGGCAATTCGAACATTTAATTTAAGTATAAAATTTAATCAATTGTATTTTATTTTACATACCTCAGAATTGTAACTTTTTTATGGATAAAATTTACGTTTTCTAACATTCAATCGTCATTTACTCGAAAACTTTCCTATGTAAGAGGGCAAAATTTTAGTACTGTCTGATAGAGAATTAAACGATCTTTCAGAAACAAGGAAAAAAATTTGGTGTTGCCATTTAAAAAAAAATCGATGACGTCATTACTCGAAAACAAACGACATTTGAAAATCACATTTTACGCTAAAATATGTATTTTTTAAATTAAAAATCGACTTGTTCGAGGATTTTTCCCAAAAAATAATTGTTTCGTTTTTATTGAATTTATTCCATACTTTTGGCGCATACTGTATATTTAAGCAGTTCCATTATTATATGGTGTTTGAGTAATTTAGAACAACTAGAATCACAATCGTTTAAGAACATTTTAAACACATTTACGAACAATTTTTTGGTCTTAATCGGTATGTCAATTCAGCTACCTAAAACAAGGAGAATTCGATTGTTAATGGGAATGTTTAGTGGTGCAGCTCTTATTTTGAATACGTTTGTTCATCATATTTAACAAGTACTCTTGTTTCTCCGAACTATCGAGAAAAATACGAAACAGTAAAGGAAATCTATGACGATAACTTAACAACATATAGCACATCTCTGGTAGTAAGTTCTCTTTCTCTTCTTCAAATGCGGTCTACGATGTGGCTACACAAAGTGTACTTAGGAGAATTGAAGTGTGTGAAAATATGACAAAATATTTCGAGGAAGTAGCAAAAAATAAAGCCGTTTTATTTTTACCTAGACTGAACATGGATTACTTGTTTAAGCAAAAAAGCAGTGCCATATCCATCACGAGTTCATTATCCTCGACAATCTATTTCTAAATCTCTAGTGGTTATGTATCTCAAGAAAGAATATCCTCTACTTCAAGCAATTAATAAGGTAATTGGAAGAATTATCTCCTCTGGATTTATTATGAAATGGGAAAATGACGTTACTAAAGATATAAGGCGTAGTCGCTACCAAGACGAAGCTATAATAAAACTGAAACAGCTTACACCAGTTTTTAAAATGTTTCTGTGGGCCCATTGTTTCTCTGTATTATTTTTTTTGATAGAAACTGTTGTAGGAAGACCAAGAAGAAACGTAAACTAGAAAAGAGCCATAATTTGCAAACTACAACATTTAAGAATATTTTGTCTACAACTGCTTTCTAAGAGCTTTATTACAGCATTTATCTGGGACTGTTTCAGTTGAATATTGAAGGTCATTACATTACTAGTGGAGTAATGTGGCATATTGCCCCACTAGTGGAGTATTAAAAAATAGATCACTGCTTAATGGTTATTTTTATTTAGAACCAACAGGTTTATCAATTAATAGATAATTTAACTTAAATTGAATTACTTATATTAACAACACAACTTTGGCAATTTACACAGATCTATCAATTTGACAATTAATAGGTAATTTAACTTAAATTAAATTGAACAATTTGCATGAATGCAGCTGGTCTGTATTTGTATTAACAACTCTTCTTTGTAAGCACTTGAGGTAGCTTCAATCACGGCAATCTCTTCTGCAAGAATTTTTGTGGCGATTTTTTTCTTGTTTTCAAAAGACACATCAATATAGTCTTCACACACGGTTTTGGTCCAATTATCATGCCGGTTTAAAGTTAGAACATCTGCTCCTCAACTAGAAGTGAAGTAGATGATCATCGAAAACAGTGCCCTATACATTGTTGAGGTTGTGATAAATTGGGAATTTCAAATAGCAAACATTTTCTTCTTCTTACCTTTGTTAGCAAGCATTTTGTGTCATTGGGATCTTGTAAAAATGTTTAAACATCCTCTTTCATTAATATTTTTGACATTTTTGGTTTATATCCCACCGATTACTTTTTCTGAAAAGCAATTAAATTGTTGAATTTACTGATGTTAACATTTTGCTGCATATAGATTGTAGACCGCAGCAAAGAATAGAACGCCCTAAGACTAGATGATTTGTACTTCTTGGATAATTCTTCAAAAAATGCTAATAACACCTTTTCTTTTGCTTCATATTTTATGTTCTTAGATGCACACCAATCAGTGAATCGTTCATAAAATTGTTTGTAATTGGTTCTCGATTTATTTGGTCATTATTTCCATCAACACCACTATTTTCACGAGAAAATATAAAAACGAAAACTCAATTTTGTTTATAACAAGTTTGATAGGTTACCATAACAATGCCTTTGCTTCTTGATTTTGAATCAAAACTTAGAAAGTGGATCTGATTTTGGGTTTTTCTCAATTTAAGGTAGTTCCAGATAAAAATTTTTGCAGTTCTAGATAAAATTTTATTTAGTACACGTGGAATAACGGCATTTTTTATTATACTCGTGAAATTACACGACTTGGGCTACGTTCTCGTTGTGCATATGTCTCCCTCATGTATAATATTCCACTATTTACTATACACTACATTATGCATGAAATATTTTGCATTGTACTAGTGTGAGTTTAAAATTGCCTGAGGATGAGGTTATTATTTAATTGTTGTTACGAATACTACCGTAGCACCTTATGTACTGACTGAAAGGGAGCTTTATCTCTACTTTAAATTTATCATATGTAGGATCTTCGATATGTTATAGATAGGGATACTCAAAATGCAATTGAAGGGTACAGGGGAAAAATAAGCCAAGTCCATTATTATCGAAATTGCGATAACGGTGCCATCTTGTAGTAAATTTGTAACTCTTTCTATGGGTAAGTCAGTCAGGGGAGTTTGTGCAAGTGTTCATCGTACCAATACGTTTGTAGGTTTATTACGCAGTCAAATATTATTTTTTCTATTTAAGTACATAAAAACGCATGTGCAGCAATGGAAGTATATAATGATCATGATAGTGATGCCTCTGAAGATATGGTTGTAGAAAAGTATGTTCTTACATTATTTTCCTTTAGGACTGATTAATAGATCAGCAGAAAAATATAATAATCTGCAATGTTTAAAACAATTTTGTGGCCCAACTGCCCAAGAGTACCTGAGTAATATACTACACAATTAAGTGTTATTTTTTTATGATGTTCAGAAATGGATATGTTAGTTTTCCATGAATAAAATGTACCACAAATAAAATATATTCATTAAAACCGGGGAAAAACAGGCTAAGTCACGATAATCTAAGATTTGATCTTAAACTGTGTTAATATCCGCTACCTCATGGAACTAATATCTATAGAGAATATTGGAAAATATGATATTTTTTAATATTTGCAAGTAGTAAGATTACAACGTCAATTTAGAATCAAGTTATATTGAATATTAACCTAAAAAGGTCTATAACTCCAATACAGTTATTTGTGACTTAACTTGTTTTTACCCTGTGTCCTTCAATTGAAATATTAAAAATATGCGCATAAATATGTACAACATTTATTCATAATATGCACAAAATATTAAAAATATACAAATAAATTTAACGGATGGAGAATAGATAATTTTATATCTATACGAAATTCTCTGTGTGACTTGATCCACACTGATACACTGCTGTATTTCGGCATTTTACTAACACATACAATACAATTCGCTTAGACACAAAATACAATCGACGTGATGACTTCAAAGGCACAAATAGAAATAAAATATAGAAATGGATTATTTGACTACTTTTCTACTCTCTGTATCTTGGCGGCCGCTGTACTTGACTTTATATAATTTTAAAATCCTACTTTACAATATCTATATGGACACCTTAGGTATATTTCCTTCGTTGCTAGAGTATCACTATATCGATTATTTTCTTTCTTTAGTGGTGGCCAAAGAGGATGACCAAATGACCTAATGAGTTCTGGATGACCTACGATTTAGTAAATTGCTTTGTTGACTGTTATATTTAATACCTTCAGTGCCAGTGATGGAAAAATCCGTCGGAGTCGCTATCACTCCGTCAAGGTTTTATAACATAGTTTTTTGCGTACGGTTTATAATTTTTGCTTGTCTTAGTGCTCTGCTTTAGTTAGATTAATAAAATGATCAGTTATAATATTAACCCAGTAAAGATATCATATTTCAAAAAAATAAATGCGGACGAGCTGATTTCTTCAGAGTGAATGAGAGGCTGTCTTCAACCAAAAAATCACTCTCGATACCTTTGTGGTTTTTGCTATTTTGCTTTTATTTACTATACTTATTATGGTTCAGTAAAGATACAACAAAAGGCTGACCAGCTGGTTTTTGTAGGTTTCTTCAAGCACTGTCTCCATCCAAAAAAGCATAGTCCAACCCCTTCGTTGTTTTGCGCAATAGGTGGTTTATTATTATTGTGTCGTCTCTAAAATATTTTGTGTACATGTACTTAATATAAGTCATTACTTCTGTTCCGGAGGGTCTATTGTTTTAAAAACATTTAAGCATAGGGATGTTCAAATTAAATAGATATTTTGAGGTACGCCAGTTCGAACCAATGGGATGTAATATCCAAATAACTTTGTGTTTTCAATGCTGTAAATTGTTAATTGAACTCATTTCCTTATCACATATACCACCACCCTTATTGCGCAAATCTCCGAAGGGGTAGACTGTCCTTTTTTTTGGTATCCACTCAGGAGACAGTCCTCTAAGAATCCTCCAAAAACCAGTTCCTAAGCCGTTTGTTTGTACTTTTACTGAATCATAATAAATAAATATCATTTTTTAATGGACGGTGAAGCGTCAAATATGTAAAAAAGTTAATATATTAATATTATTATGTACAAGTTGGACAAAAAATTCCAAAAACAAAGTAAATAAGAAAGTACCGCTATTGCAAAAAAGGCACAAGGGTCTCTAGTGTAATTTTTTGGTTGAAGACAGCCCTCCATCCACCCTGAAAAAATCAGGTTGTGCGCATGTATTTTTTGCACTATATGAGTACTTTGTGCAAGTACGGCAGTTTATACAGGCATTCGGAAAAGGGTTTAAGAGATAGATTTACACGGCTCGAATTTCCTGTCTTTTTTTTATTAGAATAAGACTGGAAAACTGGCAAGGCTGGTACTATATCAACCTCAAAAAGAGCCCGAATAATCCATTACCATACAGATGAAGGGTTCTTGCAATTTTCAGAACGGAGACGAAAGCGACACTTGGTATCCAGATGAGGCAGATGATGCAGATGAAATGAATAAGCAGGTTCTTGCAGGCGACAAAATAATGCAATTTACTCAACTTATCTTAGTCCAAAAGACACAGGATCTCAAATTGAAAGTTTTGAATTCAAAATTATTCAAATTTTTAGAACGTTTTCAATGAATGGCTTTGAAAAACAAATCCGTACTTTATTCTAAACGCTAAAAGGCGCTACAAAATGTACACGCGGACAAAAATTGGTCATAATTTTCTCACTGTATGTATCAATGTTTTAAAAGAAAATTATTATCATGCTAATTTGTTGTCGCTAAATTTAACCATTTTCTGTTTGTTGTAATTTAATTTTCATGACATCGTCGGTTTTAATATACCTAATACAAATTTTACATTTTATTTAGTATCACATAACTAAATAAGTCGAAACTTGCAATTTAATAGAAATAAAATAATTTTACATACTCTTATCTTCAAAATTACATTAGATAAAATGGAAAAATAGCAAATAAATTGAAAACGGTTAAATTTAGCGATTTGAAATTAGTTTGTACTTATATCATATTTACAAAAGCTAAGAGAATAATATTATTCTACTTTGATACATACAATGAGAAAAATGTTCCACCACCAAGAGTACCAATATTTTGTAGAGGCCACCAGCGTTTAGAACAAAGTTAAGTACAAATTCGTTTTTCTTGACTCAGATAATCCCCGAATCCAAATTTTCAAAGTACTTAGACAGACAAGATTTGCGACGTAAAATACTGTCACTGGCGTATAGTTTTCAATTTAGTTAAACGTGCAGTGCCACTGGCGGAAAATGCCGTCGAAATGACTTAAAGATTATTTTTCGTTGTTTTTGCAAAACGATTCGGATTTTAGGTCAAAAATAAATTTTTATAATAATAATATATTTAATAATAACATTAGTTTCACTTTTCAACTTACAAGAGTAACTGAGGTTAATTATTTTTTAAATAAGAGCAGGAAAAGATCTAAAGGTGTTGATGAGTTATCATCTCTAATGTTGAAATACTGCAGCCTTTTTATTGATCCATATATTACGCATATTATTAATTCTTGCATTGAAACTGGATATATTCCTGATTTATGGAAAATTTCTATAGGCATTCCACTTCCCAAAACTCCCAAGCCCGTCGCCTATTCAGATTTAAGGATTACAAGTATTCTTCCTGCAGTTTCAAAAATTTTTGAGAAAATCCTTTATAGTCAAATGTATAATTATATTAATAGTAATAGAATATTGCCTGATTGTCAGTGTAGATTTAGGAAGGGATTTGAAACTTCTATAGCATTAGCCAATGTTATTGATGATATTATCCAAGCTAGTGATTGTGGTAGGGACTGTACGCTGGTTTTGTTAGATTTTTCGAAAGCTTTTGACACCATAAATCATGAGTTAGTTTGTTCTAAATTGAGATATTATGGTTTTGATGAAATGTCGCTTAAGCTAATGAACTCTTATTTATTTAATCATTCCCAAAAAATTGTTAGTAATAATAGTTTTTCAATTGATATTAATATTACCTCGGGTGTACCGCAAGGGTCTGTCCTTGGACCGCTGTTGTTTTTGGTTTATACATCAGATATTCTTAAAGCCATGGCAAACTGTAAAATTCAAGCATTCGCTGATGATACACAAATTTATTTAGACTTCGAGCACAATGACTATGTGCGTGCTATGGAAATAATTAACCGTGATTTAGATGCTTTAAGTCAACTTTCTGCCGGTCACAGTTTAAAATTAAATCCATCTAAATCTCATTTAGTGTTTTTTAGTAGCAGAAGTTGTATCAACTTTTTAAAAGAAAATTTTAGTGTTACTATAAATAGTGTACGCTTACCATATGTGCATTCGATAAAAAATTTAGGTATTATATTAGACTCCGACTTCCGTTTTAGAGACTACGTAAAAAAACTACAGAAATCATTTTTATCTTTGAAAATTTTATATTCTAATCATCACATTTTAAATTTCTCGTTAAAAAAGCTCTTTGTGAATCTCTTGTTTTGTCTCATTTTAATTATTGCGACTTTTTGTATAGCTTTTCTTTAGAAAGCGTTTGCAAAAATTGAATTCAGTTTGCTCAGAACTCTTGTGTGCGATTTATTTACAATTTAAGAAAGTACGATCATATTTCTCATACATTTCGTGAACTTAAGTGGCTACAAATGGATGATCGTAGATTTCACCATTTCGGGAACTTTATTATGCGTCTAACAGAAGAACAAAACGCTCCTTTGTCATTAAAAAGTAAACTTACTCTAGTGCTAATGTCCATGCAGTCAATATTCGCCATAAATATAAATTAATCATGCTTCGTCATCACACGGTTCTCTATCGTCGTTCTTT
Source organism: Monochamus alternatus (assembly GCA_037114965.1). NCBI lineage: Eukaryota > Metazoa > Arthropoda > Insecta > Coleoptera > Cerambycidae > Monochamus > Monochamus alternatus. The sequence continues at coordinate 39,490,868 of CM073435.1, forward strand.
TACGTATAATGCTGTTAAACTATTAAATTCACTTCCAGATGAACTTGTACATTTAAATTCGTTAAAGTTTAAAAGAAAATTTAAATCGTTTCTGCTCAGCAAGTAATTTCTCTAATATCTTTTGTTATCATCGAGATATATTAGCTTTGCTAATTTCCCCCCTTCAGTTTGGTTATGTTTATGTTATATTTTGTACTTTTTTTATATACTTTGTTCATGTATTATTTATTGCTTTGTCATTTGTGGTTAAGTGGAGTAGCTTAAGCTAGACTTCGCCATGAGTGTACAATTATGTTTAATTATTATTTCTTTGTGTGCTGTACCTTTTATTATTTTCTTCAATAAAGACGATTATTATTATTATTATTATTATTATTATTATTATTATTAAATAAAAATTACAGTCCAGTCAGTAAATTCGCTATTACAACTCATATAGACATAATTTAGATAGTTTTCAATTATCAAATTTCAAATTTTATAGAAAAAAAACACTGGCATGGACAACATGTTATCGAAACTGCCACCGGGAGCGAACCTGTTAAGAGGAAGTATAGTTCATCGTTTGACTAACTCTACTGGTGACAAACTGTGCCTCGCAACACAAGAATAATCCTTAAAAAGTTTGTTAAATTTAATATTTCTTTATTTATTTTCCTGTTCCTGAGAATATAGATTCTAATAATTAGTGTAAACCGATGTGCACCAGTTGGGACAAATAAGGCTTTCTCTGTTATCAATAGTTTTCGAGGAAGGAAACCACCACTGTTCAGAATTATTACCAACTTCTCTGTCATCTCGAGACTACACACTGCTAACATCACTGTAGTTATTTAGGAAGAAGTTCAGTTGGTGACTCTACATCCATCCTATTGTCCTGATCTTGCTGATGATACAGATTGTGTAATATATCCAGTTACCGGTATGGTTACCTTGACCCTTGAATATGATACATACCTGGACACCTTTAAGACAGGAAATATTGTACCTGCTTTTAAAACAGGAGACTCTAAGAAACTGGAAAATGAACAAGCAGGAGCAACGCAGATTTAAAAACATTTCTGAATATTGTTTCTATTATTTTTCCTGTATAAGTTAAATATTTAGCTAGAAATAACTACAGAGTTTGCATTGATGTATCAACGCGAACAGCTCTTCAGTAATGTGGGTATCTCAATCTCAGTAAAGCATTTATTTCGTCTATCATCAAAGATTAATACTGAAATTAATTGTTTTTGGTACCTATTAATGGTGTGGTTCCTAATGGAATTGATATATTTCTTCCTGGGAAGAACACTCAGTATATTGCCATATATTTGGTGCAATACATTATACACCACAGGGTTCCATTCTGGGCCCAGTTATTTTTTTAGTTTATTAAACACGAGCTTTGATATCTGTGCTAATGACACTTCCTTAATTACTTTGTGCACTAATGATATGAGTTTGTAATATTTCATTATATGAACTAACAAACCGGTATTTTAATATAACAAATACACAACAATAATTGTACATGTAAAAATTAAGGTAAATAAATTAATGTATATTAAACACAACTGTGTTGTTTCTTTATTGTGTAGGGAAAAATTACCGCATGTGTGAGTTAATGCAGAACATAGACGGTTTTGTGTGAGAGAAATTTAACATACAAATTGTGGTGCATTTTAAACGATCACTATTACATCACAAGTCAACCAAATAGCACCACAGTAACTCTAAATGAGACTGGAATCTTCAAAGAGTAATTAGTAGTGTGACAGTCACTGTTATGTATTTTCGACTACTCCTAGTTACTTTAGAGTCATGTAATTTCTAAGTAACTCTCCTGGTTTTGGGGAGGCCTAAAATTTCTTTTAAATATGTTATGTATGAATAGGCGTAAATGTGTACCAAATTTGGAAATTACATATTGACTGTTAAAAGATATTCCTTAAAAACCATTGTCAATAATCTTCTTAAGGATTTAAATCTTTTTATATTAAAAAAAAAATCTCGTATAGCCGCGTACTCACTTGTGAACCTCGCCGCGAACCTCGTCTCGAACTCCGTCGCGTCACGTCACAGTGAACTTCGATGCGTCACTCTACCGTGAACAAATCAAAATATTATTAATACCTAAAAATATACAAAAACTTTTACATGAAGAGTATCTAAACATTATTCAAGTAGGTAATGTCATATTTAATTCATTGACAGGCTGTCACTTTTGTCATTGTCGATATTTAACTTCAAATAATTTTAATTTTTATAATAATTTTTATTGTTAGATATTTAACTCAACTTAAAGGAGGCCACTTGAAGAAGCAATCATAAAAATGCAGAAATAGGTCAGATCTCATCTATTGTGGTTGAATTGTCGTGTTCCAACTGCCAAAAGTGAAGTTAGATATTTTCATTAAAGCATGGTTAGTAAATTTAGATACATTAATTTCTTTAGATAATTATTGAATAGAGCTCTGTCTGTGGAATTGTTCATTGGCATACCTAGATGTTTGGTATCAGAGAACATACATATGACTTCATTGATAGGAATTGTAGGAGATTTGATTTATATTATCTTAAAATACCTTTCTAATACAGTAACAAATATTTGTGGGGTAATTTGACATATTGCAAAGTATGCGGTAAGAGCTCCCGGATCGTAGTTACTTATATTCAGATTCATTTCTGATAATGATTCAGTAACGTCCGCGCGATCTTTCTTATCATCGGGTAGCTCTCTTCTCTTCGTAGTTACACTCTCTTAGCCCGTATACCGCATAAATGTAACCTCGATACTCGATTGTCAGTCCCTGTGTAAAATTTTATTTTAGGTTGATCAGCCTCATTTCCTTGTACTTGACGAAAATATGAGGACGATTTAGGAGTTTATTTTTATATTCACCGTGTTTAAAAATTTTTCCTGATATCGATAAATAATTTACTAATAATTCTTTGTTATTTGTCAGCTAAACCATACTGTATCAATTTATACTTTTTTCCAACACTGTTAGCAGTTTAAATTAATTTCTTCTTCCCGTCTAATGAATGATGTGACATGAGAAAAGTTTTCTTTTTTAAGAAAATATCAAAAATTTGATAGAGAAACATTGTTTTAATGCCAATATAACCTCAGATATGAACTTCAAAGGTTGTATATGAAAATTATTATTTGTGGTTTTATTAAGATTGAATGATTCCGTTCTAGTTTCTTGATATATTTTTCATCTCTTGTGTTATTAAACTTTCTCATTATTTCTCGAACACAATTTATTAAGACGTAAAGTTCTGCATATTTTTTTATTGAGAAGTTGAATTGCATGTCGATAATAGAGATGGGTAGATCACGAACGAACTAGTACAAACGAACTATTCACTTCACTGAATGAAATGAATCATTCCTTCTTGTCAGACTGAATCATTCCCTGTGAACGAAAAGCAACGTTGACTTCAAAAAATGTAACAATGTAATTCAGGCGAGTCAAATTCAGTCCTTCTATACTTATTCAGTAGTTCACTGAATTAAACGAAAAATTGCAGCTGACGATTAGACGTAGACGGTATCGGAGATGTGACTCAATGACCGGTTTCAGTCGTCGGATCATCTATATAGAATGGCTAGTTCGGTGTCTTACCACAGAATATTTTCTAAAGCAGGTAACAGAGAAACGATCTTATTTAAAATTAGACAAAATTTCTAAAATTTTATTTTTAAAAACGCGAATTTTTAAATATTTAGAATTTATTTATGAAACTAGTTTTTATTTTTTTTAAATATTACTTCTTTTGTTAATTTAAACAATATTTTCACAACAATTTATATTTTATTACCTATATTCAAATGCTTACCTATAAATGTTTTAAAATATGAAATTTAGATTTGTCTGTAATCTCAAAAGCATTGTATGTTATATATGTCTAAATTACGATACCACGCGAGTAATGAAACAGTGCCGTTGTAACCAAACTCCGATATTGAACGTCGAGACTGATTGTCGAATTACAAATATACGAGTACAATTCTCGACCATACTGAATCAAATGAATTGCTCAAGTGAATGATTCACTTAGGTGAATGAGACTGAAAGAATGAATTCACCAAAATGAACTAAAAGTCCCATCTCTAGTCGATAAGATATTTCATCTATACCATGGCATTTATCTAAATAAATGCGTTGCCGTAAGGTCAACATTATGGAAGAAATCTGTCTGTGAGATTTGAAGTTTTGTTGTTATGAAACTGTCATGTTTAACAATTAAATAAAAGTTTGGCAAACACAGGCATCTAAATATTTAAAACAATAAAAAAGTTCATATCTGAGGTTATATTGACATTAAAAACAACTTTTCTCTATAACATTTTTAATTTCTTAGATAGTGACACTATTGAAAAATTTTACATTTTTTATGTTATTAACACCCTGCATTTTTCAACGCCATTTTTACAGTTGTTAAAAAAATCACAGATATAGTTAGGTTATAGAACACAACTGTCTGTTCTACACTGAAAGAGTATGAAAATATATTGTAACAATTTGAAATATGCACATAGAAAATCACATGAAAGTAATACCTGACCGAACTTAAAGTTGAATAAAATTAATAATTATTAGTATAGATTTATAAAAAAACATAAAGAATTGTTAATATGGGTATCATGAATATAAATTTAGTAATAATAAATAATATTACATAACATAAAAATAATAATGTAATAATTTTATTATCAAGTATAAAATAAATTTCATAAAATTGCATGACGTTGACAATTGTTATCACTCAGTACATAGAGAAAAAGAAATTTAAACCCAGATCAACTTATATTGAATGAAAGGTGAAAGTCTATAGATTAATCTGATCTGATATACATATTGTAGGCAGACGAGTAACATTGTTGAAGATATATCCATTCAAAATAAACCATACCATGAAAAATAATTTTAAATGTCAAATTTTAAAATTAATTCCAGAACTGTCTAGACTATTAAAATTGTATAACAAAAACAAAAGGACATGTAAAATAAATAAAAATAAAATATATTAGTTATAAGTAGTGTTGTGATAAAGTGCGTTAAAGAGACATCCAAAGACTGAAAAATCATGTGAAAGGACCTTTAACATGGAAATCTACAGAAAGGATGAAAAACAAAGAATTTGTTGATAGTTACGGCTTGGGTTTTGGAAATTCTATCGCTACCGTCTGCCAACGCATTATTCGAAAAATGCCAAAAACTTAGTAAAAGTCCAAATCTATTTCTAGACATACAGTTGGGTGCAGTCTCATTTTTGTACTTCCTATCTTTACTCCAGTAGCATTCTATAGATGGATACTTGACTAAACCCATCCAAAGAAGTAACCCAAAAAATTGTTTAATTTCAGATTTTGATGTTGCCTTTCACATACATAATCGACTATATCGACTATGACGTTTTCGTTGAAGAACTTGTTCTGCATTTCTGTTAGTTTCCTGGACAATTATACTAAGAATCTCATCATCAAGGAATTGTAGATAATAATTTATAGGTGTGCAGTTTTGTGGTAGCTTTACCAAAATTGGAGGCACTTCAAAATAAGTAAAAGCTTTTTGATTTTCATCAGTGACTGAAAACTACTGTTTATTCTGTTCCGTTTCATCCACCAATTCACCACCTTCAGTATCTACTTCATCTTCGGAAGATTGATCTTCGTTACCGCTTGGTATAAATTCATCTTCACTTGATTCAATGTCACTAATAGTTACTTCGTTGTCTGACCCAGACAATGTCAAAGTTTCACAAATATTTTCTAACCCTTTCTGAGTCAATGGTCGATTTGCATCACGGTTACTGGCACCGGCTTGCATTATGACAGATAAATACGCATCAAAAGAAATACACACTCGGCCAAAGACTGCAACGTACTAACGATGGAAAAAAACATAACTCCAGTAAATGCGTAGGTATCAACCTTTGGCCGCGGGCGGGTTATGCGGCGTCTAGGTAATATAAGAATCATCTGGACGCCGCATGTACCGCCGGCGGTCTTTACATAAAAATATTAAATATGGCACATATCTAGTGAAATAAATATGTCCTGCAAATATTAAAATGAAATATTATTTATTATAGTTGAAAATTACTAGTGTGATTCCAGTATAACATTATAATGTCCGCCGGCGGTACATGCGGCGGTCAACGTGTTTTAACGCGACCAAGTATCGAAAATTACGTTGACAATAAAGACAATTGCCTAATGTCAACTATGACGTAAGACGTCTGAATTCTTGACGCGAGTATATAAAGAAACTGAAAATACTGGTGTAAGATATAATACTTAATTGATTGGATTATAACACAAATTTAAATTTTACCCGGTACTACGAAAAAATGTATAGTGCTGCATGTAACATATGTTTTAAGGTACCTATTATGTGCAACTATACAGGGTGTCCAGAAACTCTCCTGAAAAACGAAGACCGGAGATTCCTCAGATAATTTTAAGACAATTTAACCCAATTCACCTAGTCCAAAAATGCTTCCTAGGGGAACTAGAGCTCTTTGAAGATGGCACCTTGTAAATAGTTTTGTTTAAATACCTCCAGAACGCTTCTACTTAGAAAAACAAAAACTGGTAAGCTTGTTTAACCTTCAGAGATGAATCGATTCCATCAATTGCGAATTTCTAGTATCGGTCATAGGCGTCCGTTTTGGGTAGGTCAACGGTTATTTTAACGCATAACTTTTTTGTCTTTAACTTTTAAGCATTTGTGACACTAGATTATTAAATTTTCAGGTATTCTAGTACTAAAAGGTACTCTTACTTTAAGTCATTAGGATACACCGTTTTCTAGAAAAATGGATTTGAAAATTTTTCGTTTTTTTCGTCATTAAAGTTTAAAAATTTTAGTTAAAGATTTTTAAAAACAAAGTATTTATTACAATGGAACGAAAGTAACAAAAAAAAGTATCAAAGGTAGATAGTTACAAAAGATGCTCGATGTGATGACCATTAGTCTCTATGCATAAATTTACCCTTTTGCTTAGAGAACGCCGAATTCTTGCAAAAATTCCAAAGTTATTTCTAAATTCGTTGCAAGCATCTTGTATCCTTCGCCAGAGTTGTGTACGATTTTGTATCGGAACGGAATAAACAAATGCTTTTATGTATCCCCATACACAATAATCGCAAGGATTCAAATCCGGCGACCTTGCTGGCCAAGCAACTGGACCTCCTCTTCCAATCCAATGGTCTTCGTAGTTATTATCTAGAAAGTCTCGTACATTCCTGCTAAAGTGGGCCGGACAGCCGTCGTGTAGAAACCATAAGTTTTGCCGAATATTTAAACGCACCTCATCTAACAAATCAGGTAAAATATTTTGCAGGAAATGTAAATAATCAGCACCATTTAAACGAGCGGGTAATTCCATAGGTCCAAGTAGATAATCGTCAACTACTCCTATCCAGACGTTTATCTTAAACCTATGCTGATGCTTAAATTGTTGAACAACGTGGGGATTGTCACCAACGTACGAATAATAATGTGCATTATGTACATTAAAAATTCCATTTTTTGTGAATGTAGCTTTGTCACCAAGCAAAATATATCTGAAAAAATCTTCATCTTGATTTTTCTGGTTTTGTAACCATCTAGTGAATTCTACACGAGCAGGAAAATCTCCTTCTAGCAGTGCTTGCACCTTTGTAAAATGAAAAGGATATAAATTTTCTTTGTGTAAGATATTTCCTACGGAAGATTTTGAAATTGTGGGGTACATGGCAGATAGTCTTCGAACGCTGTAAATGTTGAGTGAGTGGGATGCTCACGATTGGGAAATTTATCAGCGTATCTACGTTGCGCTGCTCGAGTGTTACACCAGATTTCGCCATAAACTAAATGCATATCGGCGTATTCCTCACTAGCAAAAATCATTTTAAAAACAATTGAAATCGTTATGTTTGAATTCCACAAAGTAAAAAATTAAAAATTAAAAGATAAACTGACAACAATTTGACAATGAAAAACGTATGTTTTACTTTTGTTGGTAGTTCAGAGCCAACTAGTGCAAAAAAATAAATTGAACTTTAATGACGAAAAAACGAAAAATTTTCAAATCCATTTTTCTAGAAAACGGTGTATCCTAATGACTTAAAGTAAGAGTACCTTTTAGTACTAGTATAACTGAAAATTTAATAATCTAGTGTCACAAATGCTTAAAAGTTAAATACAAAGAAGTTATGCGTTAAAATAACCGTTGACCTACCCAAAACGGACGCCTATGACCGGTACTAGAAATTCGCAATTAATGGAATCGATTCATCTCTGAAGGCTAAACAAGCGTACCAGTTTTTGTTTTTCTAAGTAGAAGCGTTCTGGAGGTATTTAAACAAAACTATTTACAAAGCGCCATCTTCAAAGAGCTCTAGTTCCCTTAGGAAGCATTTTCGGACTAGGTGAATTGGGTTAAATTGTCTTAAAATTATCTGAGAAATCTCCGGTCTTCGTTTGTCAGGAGAGTTTCTGGACACCCTGTATATGTATTTAAATCACACAAATATTTGTCAGGTGAAATATTACTTATTTTATTTTACTTTATGCAGCTTTCCAATAATTACTTCAGCCACAAATATTAGTATAGCTAAACCATTGACCAATAAATATATTTTAAAAACTGGTAAAAGATGTTTCAGCTGTATGATGCTTTGATTATGATAAGTGTTTGTTTTTAAATCCTCTGCAATGTCATTTTTCCATTTGATAATCAACCCCGAACTGGCAATTCTTCCAATGATATCATTGATTGTCTCCAATAAAGGGAAATCTTTTCTGACATACACAGTAACATGGCCCCTGTGAAGAGGCTTCTGTGAACAATAAATTAATGATCTGTATGGAAACCGTTTATTTTTAAATAAGTAATCCCTTTCCAACGTTGGCAAATAGACAGCGCTGTTACTTTCACCGATTTTTTCTAGACATCTAGTTTTGCTGTGACATTCCACAAAGTTTCTCAATATTTCTTCGATAGATATTTTAGAAGCAAGAACTGGTTTTATGGCTTGAAGGAAATTGATGATCGGCGCTTCAGCATAAGTTGTTAAATTATCTTTGTAGATCTCATGTACACTATCGTATTTCATTTCAAAATTAGAAGAAACAAGTTCACTGGTTAGATGTGACGAGTACAGTATGTTAAAAAAAAGTGCTGTCATGATAAATGAACCCATTAACACTCTCAATTTTCCTGTACTCGGTAATGCATGCACTGAAATTCCTAATAATACAGAGAAAGTGGTTAGGAAGCAGGCTAAGCAGCTTTTGTATGAAGGCGATTGCCGTTGTTCTAGGTTACTCATACACCAAGCAACAAACGATAGGCAGATACAGATAATGCATATGGAAACAATAAACAAAACATTGAAAATGTCGTAAACAGCTTTGTTATAATCACGACTTCTTCTATATGGTGCGCACCACGAGATCATGGTGTCTATATAATTTACAGAGCTTCGGAAATATATTTCCTTTACTTCAGTCATCACGTAACCTCCAAATACTATGTCAGCTGAATCATTTTGCAATAAATGGAAAACCTCGGTCATTGTACCATTTAAGTAAACTACCCCAGGGACTTTGGATATAATGTAAGTGATATTTACATGTAACTGAGAAGCAACAGCATTCATCATCATCACCTCTATGCCCTTAACCTGTTTCTTGTCTTTTTCCAAAACTACGAAAGGTTCAGCTTCTGAAACTGCAGCTGTTAAAGGGCATAACCTAGTTGACGTTTCTTTGTCTATTGGTGATGATTTACTGTAGAAAGTACCAAAGCGACAGTAGAAACTGTTCCGTTTAATTAGCTTTCCACAAAGTTGTTTCCAAGAATATACTATGTAGCTTGTAGAGTTCATGGAATGCTGAGCTATAATTTTAAAATTTAGTCCGCTTCTATTTGAAAATGGTTTTGTCATTTTTGAAACTATTTTTAGCAGGTTATTCAGGGGAAATTGTAGAATAAGGAAACATTTATTTGTTCGTCTTTCCGTTGACAATGTTTTCAATATCGTTGTGAGTTGGTGAGGTGACTCTATTAAAACCATAAAACCGTTTTGAAAGCTAAATGAATCCATATTTATACCACCACTTTGATTTACGAATTCTGTTCTAATATTCCAAAGAGAGCGTTCGTGGATGTAAGAAATTAGTGAAGAACTCTTCAATGCTTCACTTTTGTTTTTAGATAGTTGTTGAGAATATCTTACATATGTTAATTGTTTTATGTTGGAACGGTTAATGAGACTGGAGACGCACTGATTCAAAGATACTTCTTTTTTCGAGTTGAATGGTACAGGTTGCAACGCTCCATTGCAACAAATAAAAAAGGTTGCCACTAAAACAAACAATTGATTTAGTTATTCAGTTATCATTGTCTTCAAACTTTAAAAACTATTAATATTAATCAATTATTTATTTTCACAAATTATTACTACTGCTAATGCTAATAAATAGGCATGTTTTGAAGTGAATATTATTAATAATGGCTGAAATTCACTCGGGTGATTTACAGCCAGAGTACCAAATTTTTAGATAAACTTTCAATCTTTAAAGGAATGCCATCAAAATCTTAATAAAATTAATCCCCAAAAAGTTATGATCATTTTTTCAGCTAGCATGTGCCAGAGATTGGCTACCTGACAATCGCAATGTAGACAACAGGATTGTCTACGCGTAGACAGTGACCTAGATGTAGACATAATTTGGAAGTGTCGACAATGCAGATAACTTAGACAATGTCAACAATATGTCTTTATAATGACATATCATTAAATAAAATAATGTTTCTTTATTATTTAGATGAACATATTTAAAATTGTAATTAGTACAACAAAATAAAAATTAACATTATAAACTGTGAAAAACATTTTAAATTTATTTTTAAGTTAAGCAATATTTGTTTACCATTTATCATAATATATCGCTACCCTCTTCTTCATTTATATAGTCAATAAAGGACAATGTTAAAAATAGCCGATTTTTGTCTTATCCGGGGGAACGCATAAATCATAAAAAAATCAATTGAATATTGTTAATTAACATTAGAAATGGCCCAGAAATACGTCAGATAGCTGGGGAAATGTCGCTACTACCCCTAAACCTATATAAACTACCCTTAAATAGCTTTAAATGGATAATCATTAATTATTGTTATAAAATTCGTGTAAAATGAATAATATGCTTGAAAATGATTTGAACAGACAGTATTGCCCTTTAGAGGTCTGAAGTTCTTTTACTTTAAGCGAATAGTACACATGAATTAACTTCTTGGAGCGTTCAAATCCCAGTGGATTTCTAACAGCAGTATGAATATTACCCCAGTTTGAAAAAGAACCTTCAATTTGCGCAGGTAATGCAGGTATTTGTAAAAGTCTAATCGCCAATGACGATAAATTAAGATACTTAGGTGCTGTCAATTTCTAGAAGATCAAGGGCTTTTTTATGTCTTCTTGGAGCAAAATGTTAAAAATGCCCTTTTGCCAATTAAAAGTATCCAAGTCTTTAGTACCATGATTGTTTTGATTTTTTAAGCAGAAAATTGTGGACTTCTTTTTTGATCTGTGGAAAGCTGATTATTGTTATAGAAGGGGTGTAAGTAGAATGCCGCTAGAGCGTAAATATTCGACACCATGTTTCTTCGATTTTCTAAATTTACATTGAATGTTTTCCGAAACTTTAGAGGTATACGTAAATTTAACCATAATTCAGTAGCATCTGCCACTGAGCAATCAGCTTTCTGACAAACATTAATCAATTCACATATGGTATCGAAAAATTCAACACTTTCTTGTACCTGTTCCAAAAAACGATCATCAAAGATTAGTTTCACAACCTCTTAATTCTACGATTTGCATCAGTTGCCTTTGCTGCAATATGTTTCATAAATGTCAAATTGTTTAATAAAGACTTATACGAATCTCTGTAGGAATCTCCTATCCGTCAATAAGACACACCGATTCTGAGTTCACTATTTTTTTACGTCTTGAATCACTGTTTCATATGCTTGATCTAGCATTGTAGTTGATAACAATTTTCTGCTTGGAATCATATCGCAATATGCAGGACGTAATGTTTTTTTTAATTCTCGAAAATGTATAGATTCAATAGCTGCAAAAGGAATATTACAACCAAAATCATCAGAAGAAACTTGGTGTATAAATGAAGTAATGAGCTTATGTTTTAACCCTGAAAGTTTTCTCTGTTTTACATTTCCTGTTTTACTTTTTGTAGGAGTGAAATTTGGCATATTAGTAGGTAGAGAGTCTAGATAAACACATTTTGCTACTACTACGGGTACGGTTTTTTTGCTTATTATCGCTTGATGTGTTTGTTGAGCTTTATTAACAAAATGTACCTCGCAAGACATAAGACAACCAATTATTCTAGTTTTAGTGTTTTTAGGGAACCAATTTTCATTTGTTTTATAAGTTTGTTAGACAGTGCCTTAAAATGAAAACTAATAAATATATTCATAGTTAATTACTCGTTGAGCCTTCTAGAGAATATACATTATTATCTTATAATTCTGCTGCAGAAGCTGCTGTTGGAACTGTATTTTCTTTATCAATACTCTCAGTAACAATCTCATGCCCACTACTGGAGTAGCAAATTTCTCTTTACGTTCTTCGTTTGGTGTAATTGCAGTTCATTTTTAGAATTATTATTTGCCTCTGAATTAAAAACTGTACTAAAATTTGATTGTTTTTGTGATTTTTTAGACAACACACATACATTTCTGAAAATATGCAAGAAACAAGTATCACATTAGTCAAGACAGTGAACAGTCTTGACTAATTTTTTATTACAAAGTGTAAGTTTTTAATTTTATTTGTTTATATTTACGATAACCACTTCAAATCATCCAATGAATTAACATTGATATTGTAATTTTTCATACCTGTGTGTTGAAGGCGTGCTGCAGCAGTGTTCTTTAAAACATTTTCACATTTCAAACATTTTCCGGCATATTTTTTTATTCGATTTAGTAAAATCGAATCGTAGCCGGCCGAAATTAGAATTGATTTTTCGGCCGATCATTTTTGTTATTATTATTAAATATATTCACTATATTTAAAACAAAACAATAACACTAAATGATTAAGAACAGCTATTCAACATTCTCTACATTGTCTACATTGCTTATATGGTTTACGCGATGTCGACAATTTTACCTGAAACTACGTCTCTATAAAATGAATGAACGATGAAAAAAATCGTTCTAGTATTAAAAAAATTATAGCCAAAAATCTAATTAAAAATAAACGACTTTGAGGTTTCGTAGCTCCGTCATTTTTAACCTTTCGAAAGAATGTTACATGAACTTAACACATTTCCTGCGCGAAGTTTCCCCGGACACCCTGTATTTATTTATTACTAAAATTTTATGGTAAAACGAAGAAAACATGTAAATCTTTAATCCTCAAAATATTTTGAAGCATCGTCCTTTATACAGAAAAGTAATTAAATGCCACATTATTAGTAACGTTTTTATAATTTTCTATACTTACATAATGCAATACACTTCTTAAGATATAATATTTTCAATTCAAATTTTGCTTGCATACTCAACAGATAAACTTGCCAAGAGTGGAACTTAGTATATAATATGGTTGGTGTAGATGTCTATATAGGTTTTGTGTAAAATCATCCCCATTATTTGTGCATTAGTACCATCAATCACGATTTATACAAGATAACTGATAAGGGAGAAAAAATCAAGATATGTAATTTAGACAACTAAAAAGTCTTAAATTATATTTGTTTTACTCGCTACTGCACTAGTCAATAATTTAAATATGTTTTTAACTTAAAATTTTTAGTTTTCAAGTAGTAGGAATTTTTATTTTTTATCAAATGATGTTGTATAGGCAAATTTAGAAATTCAGTAATATTGGCAGGCATTTTACCAAATGTGTTGATTCCAACTAGAGTAATTTCACATTCATTCTTAAAGTTAAAGAATTTTTTCTACAAAACTGTTAAAAGTGGGCTTTTTAATTGTTATTTTTGATGTTAAAAATGTTATTTTTTGACACGCGTCTTAAAAGTAAGTTACTTTTAACACTAGTGTTAAAAGTAAATCAAAGTTTATTTAAATTTTGTTTTGAAAATTAATAAAACGTTTTAACAAACACATGAACAACTTTTTATTTTAAATAAGTACAAACCAACATTTTAACTAGTTATTACTATTAACATTTATAGTAAAATTAGAACAATTTGAAATTGTAATTCCCTGCGGAGTCATCATACTTAAGTTGGTTTTACTGTCAACGTGTGTGAAACATCTATTTTCTGTAGAAATACTGCTGGTAGTACTGGTGGTCTTGCTAGTAGTTGCAGCAGTAGGAAGTATTTGGCACGCAATTTCCTTCTTCTGTTCCAGTGAATTTTCAATGTAGCCTTCAGCTACCGTCGAAGATTTCCATCATCCATGGTCTCTTGATGGTAGTAAGATTTGCACCAGAATCTGCTAACAATGTCGCCGATGAACGACGAAAACAGTGTCCGGTGTAGAGTTGAGGATTTGGTAGATTCAAGAACTCTGCAATGTCGGCAGGCATTTTACCAAACATGTTAATTCCGACTGGATTCTTCACACATTTATTCTTCATATATTTAAGAAAAAGTCGTCTATGGTCAGCGTTGGGTGGCCGGAGTGCCATATACTTTCTAAAAAGCTTTAAATAGAATTCACCAACAACACTGAAAGTCCGAGGTACTTTCGTTTTTGTATCTGGTATGGTCACAACAACCGAAGTGCCCAAATATTCGATATTGTCGATGGTCATCTGACACAATTCCTCCAGGCGACACGCCACGAAGATACCCACTATTGCTGCGACTTTCATCATCAGATACTTTTCGTCTTCTGCTTCTGTGAGAAATTTGTCGATATGCGTCTTCGTCAAAACTTTTGACTCTTTTGCTTGATATCCTTCACCCTTCCGTTATAAAAAAGCAATAAGTTTATAATGTTTGCTTATATCTTGATCTTGCTTTATTTTTAACATAGTTTTGATCATGGAATAATTTGACCACAGCATTGACGATTTCCATATCTTGGCTTTTTCCTCAAAATATGCCAGTAAAACATTTTCGTTACATTTACCAGGGACCTTTTTAATGTTGCACCATTCCGAAAAGCGTCTATAAGCGATTTCGTACTGTTCCTTTGATGTCGCCGGCAATAATTCCAATGTTGCTCGACTGGCGGCTTCTTCGATTTCAGCAGGGATGGATTCGTCACGCTCATTATCGAGATTATTCATTATACTTATAATATTACTAGAAAATGCTGTCAATATTTTTGCGTTTTTTCCGTAACTAACAACAGCACTGTTCGTTACGAAAATTTTGGTTCATAAATATTGCGATCTGTGTGGTATTTTTTGATTTCTTATTTTTATTGAGTTTAAAGTTCTTCCGATTGTTTTGTAGAAAAAATAGTGTATGATATACGTGTTATAAGTGATTTTATTTCGTTCGTGAAGTTAAAGAACTCGCTACGCTCGTTTTTTAATCATCTTCACTCACAAAATAAAATCTTACTTTTAACACATATATCATAAATAGCTATTATTAAAATTATTTCATGTAGTATTCATTGGACGAAGGGCTATATACTTTTTATAATTGCTCAAATATAATGTACTAGTTGTTATTGGTAGATCGGTTATTACCAAGGTTCGTTGCACATTAGGTTTTGCATACAACTGGTAAAGTTTCTAAATCTTCGATATCATTTAATTTCAAGTTGCACAATTCTTTGTGACCACAGACTCCGAAAATAAAGGCAACCTGAGATTCGTTTCATTCTGCGTTTCTGCAGAAATTTGTAAATTTATTCCCTGCTCAATACTTTCGACTTTCTTGGTCAATATTCCTTTCGCTTCAAATAAACAGGCTTGTAATATTCGCTTATGTCATTACTCTTTATGTTCATCATCGTCTTCAACATACAGCAATTTGACCAAAGCGTTGACGGTTTCTATATTTTGCACTTTTCTTGAAAGCATGCCAAGAGCACTTTTTCACTGAACTTGCCACTAACATTTTTTTAGATTACACCATCTCCAGAAACGATTGTACGAAAACTTGTACTGTTGTTTTGACTTACTATTCAATTCGATTTCCGTCGGGAGAAATTCATTTCCTTGATCGCTTTCCATGCCACGAGATTTGAAGTTACTTATCAACAAACGATCGACATTTCATTACCAAAAGCAACGATAAACTTCATGGATAATTGGATGTCAAAATGATATTTTATAAAGTTAATAAAGGTGTTTGTAGAAAATATAGTGTAAGATATATCTGCCAAAAGTAATTTTAATTTGTTCGAAGGGATTGTCACTTTTAGCACTTATATCATAAACAACTATTATATTCAATTTAGGAGACTGGCAATACTCGTCAAAATAAAGGATGAGGTACTCTCTAAAATGCGCTGTAAAAGGTAAATTAAACATTTGAATTAAGTTGCACTGCATCGTTCATCAATATTTTTCTAGAGAGGGGGGACCTTCTTTTTAGTTTCAGTTCAAGGTTGAAGTCGATAGCACGTTTGGTTTGTGTTTTATGTGTATTTTTTGGAAGTAACTTTTTTAGTGACGTCGTGAAAATGAGTGACTCAAATTACAAGCAACGTGTTGTGATTCAATTTTTAGTGAAATGTGGCGAAAAACCTTCGGAAATTCTTCGAAAATTGCAGATGGTGTATGGAGACGAGTGCATGTCGAAAACACGCGTGTTTGAATGGGCAAAACGGTTCAAGGAGGGGCGTGAATCAGTAGAAGACGATCCACGTGAGAGAGTTCCCGTCACCTCCTACTGACGCGAATGTTAACCGTTTGCATGCACTGATCACTTCTGACCGGCGCCTAAGCATTCATGCGTTGTCTGACGAGTTAAACGTCAACAAAGAAATCGTTTGCAAGATGTTATACGAAAATTTAAATATGCGAAAGATTATGACAAAAAGTATTGGACAACAATCATTCTTCTTTATAGCACCAAGAGCGTATAATTCTCTGCCAAAAGAAATTCGTAATATTAAAATCAGTTATATATTTAAAAAGAAGTTAAAATTATTCATATTGTCTAATCCACTAGAAACATTTGATAATTATATTGACTTAAAAAATAGTTAATAAATTATATTGCATAAAATATAATATTCTACTTACCTCCTAATGTCGAAGCAATTTATTTGCCATGCAGTTACAAATTTTTCATATTGTTTCCTAAAATTGAGTACTATTCTAAAATGTAATATTCATCAATTCATCTAGCTACTTGTTCCGTATTTTTATTTTCATGTAGTTTGTAAGTCTTAATTGTTGTTCGTCCTGTTTTAATATTTGATACATATATGTGTGAATGTTGTTTATATATGGAATATGTTTTTATTCTTATTCTCTATCAAATTATTTTACTTGGTTGATTCTATTTCACTGTTCTAATGTCACGTTATTTAGTTAAAAACATAGTACCTATATTCTAATTAATCTTTTGAATGTTTATGTGCTGTATAATGGGTTCTACGTCTACTATGCATCTCCCATTCCCATTCCTATATCTGTATATTATGTAGGTCCATGTACATGTATTTATATTTTTGTATTTACCTTTTTCTCGAAACAAGTGTTCTCACTTATCGAGTAGATTGTTTATTTAGTTTGTCTTTATTGTTATTGTGCAACAAATATTATAAATAAGCATTATTATTATTATTATTATTATTATTATTATTATTATTATTATTATTATTATTATTATTATTATTATTATTATTATTATTATTATTATTATTATTTGCGCAAAGATGGTGCAAAAAGTTCTCATCCGTGAACAGAAAGACATGCGAAAATCGATCTGCGAGGATTTGTTGTCTCGCATTCGGAGCGACGGTAGAGATTGGATGAGTCGGGTAGTCACAATAGATGAGACCTGGATATTTAAGTATGACCCTGAAACCCGGGTGGAGAGCGGCCAACGAAAGCGAGGATGTCCAAATCACGACCGAAGGCAATGTTGATCGTTTTTTTTCGATATCGCATCATTCATCGTGAATATGTTCCTGCCGGCCAAATACTGACTCGACAGTTCTGTGTTGGCGTCCTGGAACGGCTACGGGCCTGCGTTTGCCGTGTGTGAGCCGAACTCATCGAGAACGGCTGGATCTTGCACCACGACAACGCGCCAGCCCATTCCTCGTTCATTGTGCAAGAGTTTTTTTGAAAAAGAGGCATTCCAACGTTGCCGCACCCGCCCTATAGCGCCGATATTGCCCTCTGAGATTATTTTTATTCTCCAAGATGAAGCCGTACTACAAGGGAACTCACCATGGCGGCGTACAGGAGGTCAAAGAAGCTGTAACCGTGGTGCTGAACGGGTTAACTGCGGAGTATTGCCAAGGGTGCTTCCAATCGTGGGAGCAACGTTGGAATCGTTGCGTAGAGTTAGAGGGAGACTGTTGTAAAGGTCGATTATAAAATTTTTACGAAATTTAATTTGCTTGTTTTTTTCATTGACAAATTCCCGGACTTAATTGTCACACCTCGTATATTTTTAGCTATTTAAAAAGTCTGTTCAATAATTCGAAAAAAAATACTCTTTTAGATATCAGTAAATTCAATCTCTCCCCACATGTACATAATTCAAATAAAGTATAAAAAATTTGAATTCAATCTCTATTCAATGACAATACGAACTGAGACAAATGTCCTTAATTGCGAATAAATAAAACTACAAATATTCAAGATTTGAAGCAGATATGTATTTTGATTTAGGGATTGGGTCGGTCAGTGGTCGCGCGGTTTAAGGCGTCAGTACTTGAATCGAAGTGACTGATCGGTGTTGGTTCGACCCCAGCTGCCGGTAGACCGTATATAAGCTATATTCGTGGAGAGGTTTGCCGCCCTCTATGCGGGTATGGTAGGGTGGAAGAATGTTGGCTTGGGTCAATGTGAGAGATTGATACCGGTTGATATTTGACTACCCCCCTAATTAATGAGATTTTCCAGGTTTCCCTCATTCCTGCACTGAATAGTGGTTAGTGCCTACTAACGTAAGTCGTTCCTAGGCGCAAATGCGGCCTGCTTAATAATAATAATATGCCGCCCCCTCTCCCGCACAAGTCTCCGACTTCTGGGCTAATCTCTGTGATTAGAATGAGGGGTAGAGATATTATTATTATTATTTACTTGATATGTTTATTGATCTACATAAAAATAATGTAGACTGTACATAGTACAGAATAAATTAAGGAAATGAATTATCCTGCAAAAAATAATAATTTAAGATTATAAAAAGCTAATTTTATTTATACTACATATATATAATTTAAGTATCCGACAAGTACAATACAGAACAATTTTATGAAATTACAGAACGTATATATATATATATATATATATATATATATAATGGAAAATGTCTATATTTTTCTTTATAGTAGAGAAAAAGGTAATATTCATGCAGCGTTGGAAATCACTGGAAATTTTTTAAAGCGATACTCTACGTAGTTACCTATCGATTTTCTAATTGGGAAGTAGATAGATATTACAAAACCAGAATAGGAAAATTGTTAACCTGCGATTTCAAAATGTATTATTAGATGTACTATAATTATTAAATTACAAGATGAGAAACATTGCTATTCAGAAAACCGCATTGTACTTTTAGAAAGTAATTTCTATGTATTTCGGAGAAACGAGTCATACTAAATGAAAAAGGATTGTACTGAGGAGAAACATTTCTATCATTTGATATACAGTATGCGCCAAAAGTATGGAATAAATTCAATAAAAACGAAACAATTATTTTTTGGGAAAAATCCTCGAACAGGTCGATTTTTAATTTAAAAATACATATTTTAGCGTAAAATCCGATTTTCAAATGTCATTTGTTTTCGAGTAATGACGTCATCGATTTTTTTTAAATGGCAACACCATATTTTTTCCTTGATTCTGAAAGATCGTTTAATTCTCTATCAGACAGTACTAAAATTTTGCCCTCTTACATAGGAAAGTTTTCGAGTAAAAGACGATTGAATGTTAGAAAACGTAAATTTTATCCATAAAAAAGTAACAATTCTGAGGTATGTAAAATAAAATACAATTGACTAAATTTTATACTTAAATTAAATGTTCGAATTGCTATCCACCAACTTCTTGACAATACGCAAGTCTGTGAAGAAATTCTTCTTGCACATTATGAATGATTTCTGGGGTAACTCTGCGTATTTTGTCCCGAATGCGATTTAGAAGTTCTTCTAAATTACGTGGTTTATTAATGTACACTTTTGACTTCAAGTATTCCCATAAAAAATAGTCAAGAGGTGTAAGATCTGGCGATCTTGCTGGCCATACTATCGGTCCGCGTCTGCCGATCCACCTCCCAGGAGTCCAAAAAATCTCGTACAGGGCGCGCATAGTGCGGAGGTGCACCGTCTTGCTGAAACCATATGGTATCGTCAGGAATGTCAGGGTCATTATCGTTAGGAAAAATTACTGCAAGGGCTGGAACAAGGTCATTTTCTAGAAACTCTAAATATTTTTGTCCTGTAAGGGTTCCTTCAAAGAAGAAATGCCGTACTATTCTGTCGTCATCTATTCCAGCCCACACATTTAATTTCTGAGGGTGTTGGGTATGTGCCTCTGCCGTCCAATGAGGATTTTCCCGACTTCAATATCTGCAAGTTTGACGGTTTACTGTACCATTCAGACAAAATGTGACCTCATCTGAAAAAAGTATTTGCCGGTGTAAATTTCTATTTCCTTGACATAAATCCATTAGAATTTCGCAAAAGTGTAAGAGACGATCGGGATCATCTTCATTGAGTTCCTGCACTGTGCTCTGACTAGTGTCATTGTTTAATGCAACCAATCGTGAAGAATTATGAGGATTATCCACCATACTTACCAAAATGTTCTGTTTCTGATTTTCATTAATGCTTGGACGTCCAGGTTTTGGAATATTTACAACATTGCCAGTTTCTCTAAATTTAGACTCTACCTTACTGACTGTTGATTGGCTGATAGAATGTTAGAAAACGTAAATCAATTAAAATAAAGCAAAAACGTTATCAAGTTTAGTTTTTCGAATTCCATAATTCTTTTATGGATCACGTAGGTGAAAATCTTTGCAAAGTGTCATTGTCACACCGACTTTCTAATAAGTATTGTAAGCGACATAGAAATTATTATTCAATTTAAAGTATTATGGCACATTTAACTGTTACTCAAAGAATTGAAATTTTAGTTCTTATCGGATGCGGGAATATGACTAGAACTCAGCAGGAAATTTGCGATTTATTTAATAAAAAATATCCAGATCCCCCTATCAGCCAATCAACAGTCAGTAAAGTAGAGTCTAAATTTAGAGAAACTGGCAATGTTGTAAATATTCCAAAACCTGGACGTCCAAGCATTAATGAAAATCAGAAACAGAACATTTTGATAAGTATGGTGGATAATCCTCATAATTCTTCACGATTGGTTGCATTAAACAATGACACTAGTCAGAGCACAGTGCTACGTATCTGGAGGAAGGAAAAATATTATCCCTACAAAATTCAACTTGTGCAGGAACTCAATGAAGATGATCCCGATCGCCGCTTACACTTTTGCGAAATTCTAATGGATTTATGTCAAGGAAATAGAAATTTACACCGGCAAATACTTTTTTCAGATGAGGCCACAATTTGTCTGAATGGTACAGTAAACCGTCAAACTTGCAGATATCGGAGTCGGGAAAATCCTCATTGGATGGCAGAGGCACATACCCAACACCCTCAGAAATTAAATGTGTGGGCTGGAATAGTTGACAACAGAATAGTAGAGCCTTTCTTCTTTGAAGGAACCCTTACAGGACAAAGATATTTAAAGTTTCTAGAAAATGACCTTGTTCCAGCCCTTGCAGTAATTTTTCCTAAGGATAATGACCTTGACATTCCAGACGATACCATATGGTTTCAGCAAGACGGTGCACCTCCGCACTATGCGCGCCCTGTACGAGATTTTTTGGACCTGTTTTCCTGGGAGGTGAACCGGCAGACGCGGACCGATAGAAAGGCCTACAAGATCGCCAGATCTTACAATTCTTGACTATTTTTTATGGGGATATTTGAAGTCAAAAATGTACATTAATAAACCACGTAATTTAGAAGAACTTCAAAATCGCATTCGGGACGAAATACGCAGAGTTACCCCAGAAATCATTGATAATGTGGAAAAAGAATTTCTTCACAGACTTGCGCATTGTCAAGAAGTTGATGGATGACAATTCGAACATTTAATTTAAGTATAAAATTTAATCAATTGTATTTTATTTTACATACCTCAGAATTGTTACTTTTTTATGGATAAAATTTACGTTTTCTAACATTCAATCGTCATTTACTCGAAAACTTTCCTATGTAAGAGGGCAAAATTTTAGTACTGTCTGATAGAGAATTAAACGATCTTTCAGAATCAAGGAAAAAAATATGGTGTTGCCATTTAAAAAAAAATCGATGACGTCATTACTCGAAAACAAATGACATTTGAAAATCGCATTTTACGCTTAAATATGTATTTTTCAAATTAAAAATCGACCTGTTCGAGGATTTTTCCCAAAAAATAAATGTTTCGTTTTTATTGAATTTATTCCATACTTTTGGCGCATCTATAGTAAATTTCCAGGTTTTTATGACCTAGGTAACTGGTCGCTGCTAGTAACAGGATTAAAGTTCACATCCCTAGTCTTAGGCTGAGATTCTTTGACTTTCCTTTGCTGTTCTTAGGTTAGGCTCTGTGAGAGTGGACTCGCTATCAATACTTCCCGCCCACATATTTATTTGACTCAAGGATCTGAGTAGTCGTTATGACTACAATGAGAGATATGCTTTTTAGTTAAGAATTGTTAGATATTGCAGATCAAACCAATTGAATTTGATGGAATATTTTATTCCGGTATAATTTATTAAGTTAAGTTAAGCATTTTCTAGTCGTAATAATTGGTTATTTACGATGGTGGGAAGCTTAACTACATTGTATAGCCCTCAAAACAAATATCTAGAAAACAGTACCAATGCTACCATCTCTTGTCAATTCGTGAAAGTCTAGGTTGAGGTAGCAAATGTAAGGACATCTCTAGAAAAATTATGTTATTAAAGACGTTGGTCTGTCACCTGTATTTCACATTAGCAAATAGATGGCGCTACAGAAAAGCAGAAATCTAACGATAATTAGGTTATATTTCTGTTTTACAGGAAACGACGTATTTTGGTATGAAAATCATTACATATTATTTGAAAGAAAAATCTATATAAAAGTTTCTATGAATACACTTTGAGATAATATATAATTATATTAACATAAGATTCTACCCTCTCCTTCAATATTTTTTTCGTCCTATTTAGAAAAGGGAAAATATTAGTTTTAGGAAATTTACTTGCGACCTGAAAAATAATATGTATATTGTATACATATAAAAAAAGAATTGAGGGTTGGATCCTGGAAATACACCTACACCAATCTCTTGTGCTTCCTCCACATTTGTACCGCTTACCGCTTTTTGGAATTCTCTTTTTTATGATTACAATGGTACAAGTTTGTATCATACGTACAGATTGCACAATATTTTGATTTATTTTACTTACCATGCGCAATATGCAGGGTGATTCACAATTTGTCTAAAAAAATAAAAAAAATTGGGAATAGATGCAGCATGAAAAATACAGTTAATATCTTAAAAAAAATCTGTAAAAATTGAAGTTCTAGTATTTTTAACCTTTACGTCGCTGGACTACTGTAATCTCTAGCGCCATCGGAATGCATTCTATCCGCGTTTTTATTAACATTTTTGCGATAGTGTAAAAATGGCTTACGTGTATAGCAACTCGGAGTTGATCGATACCGTTTTAATTTATGGTAAAGTAAGATAAAATTCTTTAGCAGCGTCTAGTCTCTACGCAGAACGATTTTTCGGTAGATCTGCCAAATGCAGCGACTTTTACTCCGGTAATGCAACGCGAACGTGAAAATTTACTACCGAATCGTAGAAGAGGTGAAGGTCCAGAGTGTTCTAATTTCTGATCCATGTGGTTGTTTCTATGATGGTGGAGTAATAAAGTAAAAAAAAGAAAAAACTAGACATCTACGTTACTTAAAAGATGAAAACCAAAATAGTGGTCTCAGTGAAGCGCGTAATGTAAGATGTTATGATGTCTATCATGATCTCAAACGATTTGCTAATAAAAATGACTAGTCACGCGAAAATTGCCCCCCTTTCTTTTTTCTCTGTTATTATTTGAGGTACAGAGAAAAGTGTAAGAATGAACTTTTAAATATTTTTAAACACATATGTCACAAAAACCATTGATTATCCCATTTCTAACATGAACGTATTATTTTCGTTTATTAATTTGTAGATTTTTAAGCCATTGGAAAGACCATCAACTGAGTTTTTCAAAAATATATTGTACAGAATACTTATCTTTTACTGTTTTCGAGATATTTCATATTTATTGTTAATATGCTATATTTTACATCATATAATTCATGAATCGATACCGTTTTTTTTTCTATATATCGGTACCGCCGCCCCCGGACTTTATTCGATTTCTTTGGAGAAACGGATAAACGGATCGTCTTCGTTTTCGGTATCGACGAACTACACACAGCTCTCTTTTATCGCATGGAATGGTACACTGGGGAATATTTCACTTTTTAAAACTCGACAACCGGAATTCAGGACTGATTTTTCGCAGACAACCCTATACCACCGTGTTGGTAATGAAATAATCTCTATTTTAATTTATTAACCACATCGGTGCAAGTTACTAGTATCGATTTACCTGTTTATACTACCTACCCAAGAGTTGTGACGGGAAAAAAATAGTCAACCTAACGTTTGCATATTCTATGGGCTTCATACTTTCGATTGGTATGGAATTTGTCTATTAACCAAACCAGTGAAATGTGTAAAAATAATAATAATTTTTAATTGTTAATTAATCATATTCTGGACTGAATTTCTTTAGACAACCCATTTGCAATATATTTATTGACATATTTAATTGGATGTAAAATACTTTTCATCCATTAACCAGCTCGGTCGTTTTATAGTGGAATCTTAAACTATCACAATATTATTTGTTGTTGCTTTATGTCTTCAGCTTTTAAATTATATTGTGACTCACTTGTAAACTTGTAGTAAGTGTTACCTTTATGTCTTTGTTTTTAACTATAAGTAGACTTTTCTTATACATATTGTATGTCTTTTTTTTAGAATAACTTATTAAATAATAAATGTTCGCTTACTTTAGTAATATTTCATATTAATGTAATTTTTACATATTGTAAGTGTTGTTTCTAATTTTTAGCAATTTTCTTCTGAAAATTTACCTAGATTTCTTACACAAAATCGTTGGGTATATTGAGTGAACCAAATAACATACACAACTACAAAGCTAGATTGTAATATATTAATTCAAAAGCTCCAGTTATTTAAATTGTCGCATATACTACTAAAATTGTTTAAATCTTACTTGAATAGTAGTTCAGTGTGATGGTAACTGAGTCTGTACTAGTTACATTGGGTATGTATATTTATTATTTATAGGTCTATTCAAGCAAGGAATCTGGACTGGTTTCAAACTGTAAGAAATACTCGAACAGTAAAGTTATCAATTTGTTTTCAGTAACCATCGTGCAAGAAGTAGTTGCACGAACATTTTTGATAGTTTGGAACCAGTCTAGATTCCTTGCTTGAACAGCCCTTATATTGATGACGAAGTTCAAAATCTTGATTGCAATTATATCTTGAATGAGGATGATTTAAAAATTTATAATGGTTACTGCACTTGATGATTGTGTAAAGTTACAGACTTCTTAAGCTGTATTCGGGATTGATGTATCATTAAAAATATTTCTGTAAATGATAGCAAGTGCACTGTGATGACTTTCTAAAGGAAACGCTATGCCATACTATATAAATATAATATGAATGACATTAACCTGAACCGTTCTGAAACTGTAAAAGATCTAGGAGTATATTTCGATTAGAAACTAAGTTTCAGTATTCATCAAATCGTTCAGTTTGCTTATAAAAGTCTAATAGTTCTAACTAGAATGTCCTATGACTTTTCGGATATTTAAGTATATGACACTTTTCAATGCTCTTGTTAGATCTAAACTCGAGCATGCTAGCATTGTATGGAATCCTGGGTATAAGGTGTTTCAATTTGGTATTTTAAGATTAGGCGATTTTTAAAGATACTTTCATTTCCTCAGGATGGAATTTATCCTCATAGAGGTATTCCTCAGGACACATTACTTGATAGATTTAAAGTTTGTCGTCTGAAACAACGTAAAACTATGCATTCGGTCATGTTTATAAAATTTTGCATAATACATGTGTGATTGCCCAGAGTTTTTGTCATTAATTCATTTTCAAATACCCAATCAGGCAACACGTCGTAGCCGTTTGTTTTACTTGGCGGTGACCAGAACGAATTTATTAAAAATTTCACTTCTATTTATATTGTATTTAACTTGTGACAACCTATAACGTTAATGCAATTAAGAATATTTTTTACTGTATTAGAAAGGGATTTTAAGCTAATATAAATCAAATCTACAATTCCTATCAATGAAGTCATTTGTATGTTCTCTCATACCAAACATCTAGGTATGCTAATGAACAATTCCACAGACAAAGCTCTATTCAATAATTATCTAAATACATTAATCTATCTAAATTTACTAACCTGCTTTAATGAAATACTCTATAAATATCTAACTTCACTTTTGGCAGTGGGAACACGACAGTTCAACCACAATAGATGAGATCTGACCTATTTCTGCATTTTTAGGATTGCTTCTTCAGGTGGCCTCCTTTAAGTTGAATCAAATATCTAACTATAAAAATTATTATAAAAATTAAAATTATTTGAAGTTAAATATCGACAATGACAAAAGTGACAGCCTGTCAATGAATTAAATATGACAATACTTGATTAATGTTCACCCCTTTATGTAAAAGTAGGTATTGTCATATTTAATTCATTGACAGGCTGTCACTTTTGTCATTGTCGATATTTAACCTCAAATAATTTTAATTTTTATAATAATTTTTATAGTTAGATATTTGATTCAACTTAAAGGAGGCCACCTGAAGAAGCAATCCTAAAAATGCAGAAATAGAGCAGATCTCATCTATTGTGGTTGAATTGTCGTGTTCCCACTGCCAAAAGTGAAGTTAGATATTTATAGAGTGTTTCATTAAAGCAGGGTAGTAAATTTAGATACATTAATGTATTTAGATAATTATTGAATAGAGCTTTGTCTATGGAATTGTTCATTAGCATACCTAGATGTTTCGTATCAGATAACATACATATGACTTCATTGATAGGAATTGTAGGAGATTTGATTTATATTAGCTTAAAATCCCTTTCTAATACAGTAAAAAATGTTACAAAAGCTAATAATAAGGAATATATGGGTAGATATTGTGGGTGTAATTCAACGCTGGTTGGGGCTTTTGTCCACAGAGTAGTTAGTTTCACACAATATTATTAATATGTAAAAATATACAAAAATATTTTTCAAGTCTAAGCATTCCGTTTTTGTTTTTTTTAAATTTTATTTTTGTATGTGATGTAATTTGTTTATTACTTACAAGTTTCAGTTTCAAAAGAAGAATAAATTTATTAATTAATTCTTCTTTTTTTAATGATTTGTAGTTTTACTCACCTTATTAGTGGATATCTGTATTGGGTGATATATTAAATAAAATCAATAAAAAAATATGCTTTTCTGTATCAAATGCATCTCCATTTTTAAATATTGGGTAAACCATTGACATTTTCCAGACGCTAGAACAATGTCTCTTTCTTGATTAAAAATAGTTCTTGGTGGATATGCTTATTAATTGTTTGAGATGAAATGCCGATATAGATCCATCCAATTTCAAATATTTAAAACAACAATGTTCAAATTAACGCTATTCGTATCACTTAAATCTCTTTAAAAGGCTTTGAGTCTATGCAATTAACTAACCTGCATGTTATGCTTCAAAGTCTTTGTATCCAAAAACATAAAATGAAAAGTTTACACTATGGCGCAAAAATCAGTAAACCACCCTCAATTCCAGTTAAATTTCGCTGTAGCACATCGCTTTTTAATAACATTAGTCAATATCTGCTGTTAAATCTCCCATCAAAAGTGTAATTTGCCTTTTTATTGAACACCTTACATTGTAACGCGACAGTAAAATTTGATAGTGTAATGTTGAGCAACTAAAAGAAAATAAACGTACTATTGAAACGGATATTGAAATTGGGCCATAAATTTGTAGCAAGTGGACAATTCAGTGGCCTTGATACAAGTGAAGCTTTATTCGAGTTTTAAAATTAGAAATCGCCTTAAATTTAACATAATATACAGGGTGATTCAGGTTTAATCTTGAAAACTTCAGGAATCGATAGAACAGGTTAAAATAATGTTCATTTGTGATATAAGCTTATTTCCTAAAACGCATCGTTTCCGAGACAGAGGGCGTTGAAGTAGGAATTTTTTTCTCGTTTTTCCCTCATAACTTTTGAACCACTTATCCGATTTAAGTGAAATTCGGAACACAAACACTCCTTATGATCTTACATAAGCTTCTTAAGTTTGAACTACTTACCTCTCTTAGAAGTGTATTTTGTATGCTACCCCCTTCTCACTTTATTTCAAAACTACAAAAAAAAAATTATTTCAATAAAACATCTACACACCACTTTGACCTGATTAATTTCGAAACTTTTTCGTCTCCTGTTTTTCTTCGACGTTTGGTCTTATTTCTGAGATATTCAAAGAAATTGGTGACAGTGTAACGCACCAGCTGCGTAAATTTCATTTAACGTTATAGCAACCCATGAAAACAAAACTCAGTGATTTGTGTAAAGTGACGTTTGTGAAAATCATTGTGAAAAGTATTATTTAAAGAGCATATTTAGTGCTAAGAAGAAGAAGTGACGGAAATTCCAACGCGTCAGTTCGAGAGTACCGAACACGCTTCCCTAATAGAAGAATTCCAAATGCACAAGTTTTTGTAGATGTACATCGTCGATTTTCGGAATATGGTTTGCGCCGCTACAATGATTATAATTGTAATGTACCGCAAATAGAATAATCAGCAGAAATAATCAGCAAATTCTTAATCTTTTTGATATCGATGGAACTTTAAGCACACGCCGAGCAGCTCGGCAACTCCATTTATACTGAGAGCACTCAAACAAGATCATCGAAGGACTTTCCATCTCCAACCAGTTCAAGGTTTGTTGCCAGGAGATGCTGAAAAACGTTTAAATTTTTGTAGATAGGTTTTAGATTCAACAGAAATTAATCCACAATTTCTGCATAAGGTTTTATGAACCGATGAATCTAATTTCACAAAAGCTGGAATTGTGAATTACCACAACATTCACGTTTGGAGTGAAGTTAATCCTTGATGTGTCAGACATTCTTCATTTCAGCAACAGTTTAGTGTAAATGTGTGGATAGGTGTTTTAAGTAACAACCTCTGTGGGCTGCATATTTTTCCTCCTCGTTTAAATGGGGATTTATTTCATGAGTTTCTGCAAAACTCTCTACCCGACGTGCTTGATGTCCCCTTAAATTTACGGCAAGGGAACTGTATGCAGTTGAATGGTGCCCCTGCACATTACGGAAGGTAAGTACGGCAGTAGTTGGATGAGAATTATCCTCGTCAATGGATTGGACGGCAACCCAACAACCACCCAAATATGTGGATTCCTTGCGAAGGACCAGTGGCTTGGCCTCCGCGCTCGCCAGATCTGAATTCTCTGGATTATTTCGTTTGGAGCTATCTAAAAGCAATTGTGTATGATACGCCAGTACATACTCGTGAGGAATTGATCCAAAGGATAGGACATGCTTGTGATCAGATAAAAAATAATCCTGTTCAAATAGCAGCTGCGGTTAATACATTAGTTCGTCGATGCCAAAAATGTATTGAGGCTCGAGGAATGCACTTTGAACAATTATTGTAATTTTTTTAGTAGGTGATAAGCTTCTTGTAAATCTTGTAATAAGTAGTTGTTACTAAATTTATGTTTGAGGTTATTGGCATTTTTTTAACACTAAGAATACTCTTTAAATAATACTTCTGACAATCATTTTCACAAACGTCAGTTTTTTTTTAGAGCCTTCCGACAGTGTCCCCGGAAGCACCGCAGCCTATAGATTTATTGTGCATCTCTTGACGAGCACAAACATCCATGGTACTACAGTGGGATTCGAACCCACACCGAAATAGCCGATCCAGACTGGTTCCACGAGTAGTCGCCTCCCAGCCACCTCGGCTATCGCGGCGCCCAAAAACGTCAGTTTATACAAATCACTGAGTTTTGTTTTCATGGGTTGCTATAACGTTAAATGAAATTTACGCGGCTGGTGCGCTACACTGTCACCAATCAGTCACCAATGTGGTGTGTAGATGTTTTATTGAAATTTATTATTTTTTTTCTAGTTTTGAAATAAAGTAAGAGGGGGTAGCATACAAAATACACTTCTAAGAGGGGTAGGTTGTTCAAATTAAAAAAAAAATCCTACTTCAACGCCCTCTATCTCGGAAACGATGCGTTTTAGTAAATAAGTTTATATCATAAATGAACATTATTTTAACCTGTTCTATCGATTCCTGAAGTTATCAAGATTAAACCTGAATCACCCTGTATATCTACTTTCAATATTCGAAATGGATATTTCTAGTTCTAATGTCCTAGATAGAGGGAGATTGAGATATAAAATTCAAATATTAAAAATTATATGTTTCAGCAAAATTACTTCTGTATTGTGTATCTTTATGTCTTTCGAGAGGTATCTACGATTGAATTTTAAAGTATTGAATTTTAGCTTTAAAATTAGTTAGTTGAATTTTTTACTGATGAATGTGAAACAAGCATAAAATTTAATGAACTAAATAGAATACATAAGATTACCAGAGAAAGAAACATGTCAAATTTACACAGTATATTTTAGGTAACCATTTAATTGCATTACAAAAATTTTAAATATTAGATTTTGATGAAAAATTATTTATTTATTTAGGAAATACCCCGACAGAAAATCCAATTATAGGGAAGGAATGAGACACAGTAAAGAACATATTCCAAGAATTAAGAGTTTACAAATTTACAAATATGCCAAACGTTACGTACAAGTTATACAGGAGTAAACAAAACACCTAAAAATACAGTATTATGAACAAGGTATAATACAGATATTAAACAGTAAAAAATGAATTTTTAATGTCATTCAGGTTACAGCAAAAACTATTCGCCTCATTTTGAAGTACAAAATGATTATTAAACATGGCATACATTGCATAGTTAGTAAGTGCATTAGTCCTTGATGTAGGTACATGAAACATTGAAAAACACAGGCGAGTGCTTAGATGCAAAATTAATATAGCTGAGCAACTCTGGGGAGTCTATCTCGTTATTTAATACCTTATACAAGAAAATAATAGAATTATATTTACGACGCAGTGATAACTCAACCATATAGAACCTACTTAGCAACTGATCATTCGGAAATCCGTTTGCTGGATAAACTTCGTCACCTTTAAACCACAGATATTTAACAAATCGCCTTTGGGGCTTTTCCGCGATTTTTATTTGCATTCATAGTATGGGTTTCAGATCGTAGAAGCATATTCAAACTTAGATCTAACAAACAGCATAAGCGAACTGTGCTCTTCAAATTCATGGCAATTGCGTATAATAAACTCAAAATTTTTGTTTCTACTTTGCACACAATATTATCAATATGCTCCGAAAATATTAATTTGGTATTAAAAACAACCTCTTTAAATTGAGTGCAAGGTTGAGGTTTTTTGTTGTCTAATAGATAGTCAAACTCAACAGGGCAAGGTTTTCTTGAGAATATCATAGAATGGTATTTATCAACATTCAAGGATAAGTTAGTTTGAATACACCACTGATATACTTATTTTAATCATTCTGTAGATTTACGTAATCATCATGTGATTTAATAATTGCCAGTATTTTAAGATCATCAGCATATAATAAAGTTTTACAAGATAAAGCCAAGATGATGTCATTTATAAAAACGTTAAATAGCAGTGTACCAAGAACAGTCCAGAGGAAGCATGTATGTCAACAGAATTGAAACCACAGTGTTGCACAAAATAAATTCTATTCTTTAGGTATGATATGATATGAAAATTTTAAAAAATGTTCATCAACACCAACAGAAAATAATTTATTCAGTAACACACCTTGGTCCAATCTGTCGAAGGCTTTCGAAAAATCGGTATAAATGACATCCACCTGACCACCATTTTCAATGTTTTCAGAAATATACTGTGTGGCACAAAGTAAGTTGGTAGTTGTGACCTATCAGGCATAAATCCGTGTTGGTCAGTACAAATTTGTGATTTCACGTGACTGAATAGAATCTCATAAATTACTGTCTCGAAAACTTTGCTAAAATTATCTGAGATAGAAATAGCCCTATAATTTTCAATGACTTCCCTGTCATTCTTTTTTAAAACTGGCGTAATTCTAGACTTTTTCCAAACATTCGGAAATGTTGCAGATCTTAATGATACGTTAAATAGTACGGAGAGTGGACAGGCTAGAACAGAAGCATAGTCCTTTCCTAAGAAGGCCGAGATGCCATCAGGCCCAGTAGTTTTCTTAGGTTTATTTTTTTTAAGAGATCTTATAACATGAGCCTCAGAAATATATGGTATGGATAGCCCCGATATCTTAGCACATCTGAAATCCTACTCAACGTTGAACATTGAATTCTGTGGACAAAATATAGGCATCGTTAAAGATATTAGCAAAGGCATTCACAATATACTGTGGACGATTCATAACTTCATTATCATAAGACATTG
This sequence comes from Monochamus alternatus, assembly GCA_037114965.1. Lineage (NCBI taxonomy): Eukaryota > Metazoa > Arthropoda > Insecta > Coleoptera > Cerambycidae > Monochamus > Monochamus alternatus. The sequence goes on from CM073435.1 coordinate 39,523,813, forward strand.
AGCATGGAATTCTACTTACATTCTTTCTACACCAATATACGATTAAAAACTATTCGGATTAGTTTTTATTTGATTCTGAATTTCTCTTATATAGTCTTTATGCACACGACCAATATTTTGCTTTATTGTGGCTCTTAATATTTTATAACTATTTAGCTCACACTCATCACCGGAGTTTTTATAGCTACGCTATATTCTAGATTTATGTTTTATTTTGTTTATTATTTCTCTAAAAAACTAAGGTGGATACCTTGATTTTTTGAGTTCAGTTAACGGAACGCTGTTAATTAATATTGAATATAAGATAGAATAAAAACATTCACATGCTTGGTTGCACTGTAGTGCGTTAATAAAGAAAAGTCTTTCTTAAATCTTTTATAATTATTATATTTGTTTTCGTAATTTTTGATCATTAACATATTTATCAAAATATGGACATATCACATACTTAGTTTAAACATAATCAAGTTTTGATTGGACGTAAATAATAAATAATTTATTTGCGTTTATTCTTACCACACAACATTTTACTGCATTCATATCCAGGATCGCCTTACCCTAAAAAGTACAAAAGAAACACTTAACTGAGACTTTAAAAACCTTTAAAAAGTAACTATTACGTAACTGCCATCAAATTTGGTACTTTGTTGTAATAATAACTTCATACAGTAAAGTTACACTCGCTGCTACGTATTTTGAACAACTTCTGCTCACTGGACAGTTATGTGTCTAAGTAGCTCTCTTGTTTTTGACAACGTCTCAGTTACCAGTGGGACGACCCTTAAGTTTTCAGAACTTGAAAGTTTCAAATGATCATAGCGGCTACTAACTTACTAAAATATGACTCCAAAATTGCAATTACTTTCAAGTCGCTTTGATAGTTGGCGCGACGTTCAGGTAACCTTAATTGTTTGTTTCTTACTTGATAGTAATATTTATTAGTCCAAACAACGTTACCACTACTTGCAAAACTATTTAGCATCACCACGCACAGCAACTAGAAAGTGCGTATCACCACTTATGTGTGTAATGTCTGTACCTATTCGATCATGTCACGTTTGGAGCGTACTATTTGTCTTTCTGAATATTGCCATATTTTTTTATAACTATTAACTTAGTAATAAGTATGGACCCCATATAAAACTGTATCCATCTATCTATAGACTCTGCCCCAGGTGAAATATCTGGGTTAAGACACCACCAAAGGACAACACATGTAACAGGGGTAACAAGCAAAACCTCAAAGAAATAATGAAAGTAATAATAATGGAGGAATAAGTTTGCAAATGATACTGCAGGAAACAACTACTCTGCGGACTAACATAATTTGACAGCTACTTTAAAATAACGCTACAGTCTCGTTCGATACTTTGTAGTACATATTACTTGAAAGTTACATATTACAATTACTTTCAAGTTGCAAACGACTTCAAGGTATGATTTGCGAAATGCGCCATTTTGACAAGGCAAGACTAAGGTCGTCATTATTGCAAAATTAACCTTAGCCTCACAGATAAAGTTTTTCTCGTTATTTCTGCATCAAATTTAATAAATTCTTATTCCCCATTTTCGTCGAAGAAACGTAATGAGAATGTTACGATTACGTGTCCATGGTTAATGGCAAAACACTTTAAAGTACCTACAATAGTCGTAGCTACGTACCAAACATGCAGAGAGAGTGTCAATACTCTCTACAAGTATAGCTGATCTATGGTCTGTCGACTGCGGATATAGAACCAGGGCCAGGATTAAAATATATCTTCCGCTTTCTCGATTTTTTTCATATCTAAAGCTAACTAGTCCCTGAAAATATGTTTTCTTTTTCAAACAAAGAGTTATGTCGTAACTAGAAAACTGTGCGTTTAAGAGGTTATGTTTATTAAAGCTTTTAGTCATTTTTTAGTATTATGAATACACAAAGTTTGTAATAAATGTTACGGAACACTCTATACTGGGTGATTCAGAACTTATGTAAATAAATTTGGGAATAGATGCGTCATGAAAAATGGAGTTAATATTTTTTATGTAAAATCCTTATAGTTTCAGAGAAAAAAATTATTGATTCTAGTAGTTTCAACCTTTACATCACTGGGCTACTGTAGTCTCTAGTCTAGCGATTTCAAATATCCAATGTAATGCAAGTATTTACATTAGTTTTTCAAATATCAAAAATGTGTTACGTCTATAGCAACTCGCAGGTGATGGATATCATTTTAATTTACGGCCGAGTGAAAACGCCATAACAGAACGATTTCTCGGTAAACATGTGCCAAATGCAGTTACTTTTACAACGGTGTGCAGTGAGTGCAAGCGTAGTGCAAACGCTGGCGTGGCACTGGAAATTTGCATCCGAATAGTGGAAGAGATGGGGGTGTAACTCGTCCACGGAGTATTGCAGCAGTGTGGCATGTCATACACGAGGCTCATTTATATTACCGTGTACAGCGTGCCCAAACATTAATACCAAAGGATTGGACGAGGATCGGTACCATGGCCGCCATGATTTCCTGACTGATTTATACTTATTTTTGTGTAGATTTAAAATATGAAGTATAGTGTACCGAAGTGTAGTAGGTTAATGTCTCTAATCAATCGAGGTGACCATATGATACCAGCATACTCCACCACAGGCCTTACGTAGGATTTAAATAGAAGGGAAAACAATCTGGGGCTAGGATTTTGAAATGCTTTAAAAAATATGTAGGATCTTTGATTAGCTTTTTTTGTAATTTTGGAAATATGTGTGAACCAGGAAAGATCTGTAGTTATTGTCACACCTAAGTCATTCTGTTCCGCTACTGCTTGAACTGGGAATTAGAGAATAGTTATGAGGATTTTTGTTGCCCATGTGAAGTACAGTGCATTTATTCGAATTTAGTGAAATTAACCAAGTTTTACAGCAGCCATAAATCGCTGTAAGATTACTTTGAATGGTGTTGTGCTGTTCTAGTGGATTTCCATATAATTTTGTGTCGTCAGCATAAAAACTATGAGGGATAGTTATGAAGTCATTAAGATCCACCGAATATAACAGGAACCAAAGTGGTCCAAGAATAGAGCCTTATGGAACTCCGGATCTTACTCGATGCCAAGATGAAAATTTTTAATATACAGGATGTCCCAAAATAGACCATACCATTAACCACATATTCTTTGGACACAAATAATGCGACTTTTCTTATGCCATTTTTTATTTGGGCGTCCTTGTTTCAATATACAGGGTGTTAAAGTTACATTTTAAAAAACTATTTTTGTTAGTAATTCAATTATTTTGTAAGATACATACTTGAAATTTTGCACATACTTTTATCTTATTTCGGCATATTTATCATGCAATTTTGGTGAAAAAAAATCGAAGGGCGAGTGGTGGCAACTGAGGGATGTAGTACCCTTTATCCCCTCCAATTATTTCTAAGTACGCCTATGCAGCTATTTCTTGAAATGTAAAACGTAGAATTTTCTTCTGATCATTTTATTTCTTATGTAATTTTTTGTTTAAATGCTCCGTTTTGGAGAAAAACGACATGTATTGATGGGTTACAAATGTCTTAGCAGCCGATGAATGTCAGGAAAAAATAGTGAGCTTCCTTATCCCAACAGATCACATCCTAAAAGGAAGGTTTTTTTAAATTTGGATCGACATCTTTGTGAAACCGGAAAGTTTATGGATCAGAAGTTCGGACTTTGCGGCCTACATACAAAATTAAGGCCTTAATAAAAGGAACAAATCACTGATAGAAGAAGAACCACGCACAAGTACAAAGATTGTTTCTCGACAAATAGAAAATTGTACAAAAATGGATGTTAATCAGACTTTAAAAACCCAACTTCTGCACCCGTATCACGCCCAACCCGTACAAAATATTCTTCCCCAAGATTTTACTTCTAGGATGCAATTTAGTCGTTGGTTGTTAACACAGAATGATGCAGATAGGGACTTCGTAACAAAAATTCTATTCATGGATGAGGCAAGCTTTACAAGAAATGGATTGACAAACAATGGATTTATATATTTTTAGGTATTAATAATATTGTGTGAAACTAACTACTCAGTGGACAAAAACCCCAACCTGCGTTGAGTTACTCCCACAATATCTACCCATATATTCCTTATTATTAGTTTTTGTAACATTTTTTTACTGGATTGGCATAACAGCCACGTATGGACTGATTTGAATCTCCATGCACACCATCAGTCATCATTTTTAAATTTTCTGCAAAATGAATTTCGATGTTTTACATGATTTACCTATTATCGTACGTGACGGTATGTGGATGCAACTTGACGGTGCTTCACCCCATTATATTAGAAAAGTCCGGCAGTATTTAAATACCCATTTATTTCCCAATCGTTGGATTGGTCGAGGACAAGACGCACTTATTCAATGGCCACCACGATCTCCTGACCTTAATCCAATGTTTTTTTTGTGGGCTTATATGAAAGATATTGTTTATGATGCAGAAATAAACGACATTAATCATCTCAGAGAGAGAATAGTAATGGCAGCTGATAAACTTACGCAAAAGGAGAATATCTTTCAAAAGATAAGATTTTCACTACTTAAAAGGGTACGTACATGTGTTAATGAGGAGGGTGGGCAAGTAGAACGTTTGTTATACTAGTAATAATTAATTAATTATTTTATTTAATGTTATTTTGGTAAAAAGTTATTATGTTGATTATTCATTATTACTACTACTAAATTAGACTATTATTTTTTAGTTGATAAGAGAACTGTATTACAGATTTTAATGCCATATTATTTTTTCAATTCATGCGTATTCCTCATTTTATAACATTTAGAATTATCCATTTTGTTTTAAATAGCAAATATTCATTCAGTAAGTATTACGATTTGCTAAGTTGCCAAGGTATTGTAATGATAGGTATATCCACAAAATTTCAGTTTCATTTGAAAATGATAGTAAATTATAGATTTATGGGCACTACAAATTGCCGTTTTTCTCCAGAACGGAGTATTTAAACAAAAAAATACAAAAGAGATAAAATCATCAGAAGAAAATTCTACGTTTGATATTTCAAGAAAAAGCTGCATAGGCGTACTAAGAAATAATTTTAGGGGATACAGGGTAATGCATCCCTCAGTTACCTCCATTCGCCGTTCGAAATTTCAAGTCTGTATCTTACAAAACAATGGAATTATTAACAAAAATAGTTTTTTAAAATGCAACTTTAACACCCTGTATATTGAAACAGGGACGTCCAAATAAAAAATGGCATAAGGAAAGTTGCATTATTTTTATCCAAAGAATATGTGGTTAATGGTATGGCCTTCTATTTTGGGACACCCTGTATAGTTAATTTTAATAGACTCCATAGCTGCAAGGCTGCAACGTGAAGAAGGCGCTCAGATGTCAAAACTGTCACTAACCGACATTTTACACATCAGGAAGCTATTATTTTACTTTGTGCGTAACTCTACTGACGTCCATTATTTATTTCGCAACCAAAAACTGTGAATCCATCCTAAACTTTCCCCGTTCATCCTATTCCTGCCACCGATATTTTATTTTCGTGCCTTTCGCTTCAAACCGTGTAATGAGTAGGGACGTTGATGTAAGCGCGAGCGGGCATTTTTAGAAGCCATCATGAGTTTGATAAATTGGAAAGTCTTCTGTTAAATCCTCCGGAGCAATTGTTTCGGCGACTTAATTGGACATAAAGATTATCTGCAGTATTTTCCGCAGATCCATTCAATCCCTTAACTGAGGCCTAAAAAAGGAAGAAGAATGTTTACGTTCACGAGAAGGAATCTAATAACATTAAGATAAGGATTACGTTTAAGTTTTTTTTATAACGTTGGATTGGGTGAAAAAATCCTCAATTCGAAATGTTAAGACAATCTCTTTAAGGCTCTTCATGAAAAGCGGTTAAAAAAAACGATAAATGGAACGATTTTTTTTTTTTTCAAGAGAAACGGTACAGAGTTGTGAACTGATTTTACGACCTCTTCGAGGGTCAATTTTTTTTGTAAAAATAAATGAAAAAGCAAGATTCACATATTTTACGACTTTTAACCTTCATGATGAAAGATTTGAAATGAAAGACAGTTTTCCATCAATTACTCAAATTCAGCAAGAGATATACAGAGTGGTCAGATGAAAACGAAGGAATTGCATGATGATTTTAGAATAAAGGGGAACATTCTTTGCTGGTATTTTTGACTCCGCCACTTCCCAACAAACATTTAAAGTTAAAATTACGTTAACTTGACCTCTGAATTGGTCATAAACTTTTCATGACCAATTTCGCATAAGGAAAGTTTACCTATATTCGTTGGCCTTTTTCCTTATGTGGGGAAAAAACCTAAAGTAATATGGAAGTTAATAATTGGTCGGCAAGAATTTTATTCCAATAAGATAATTGGACTTAAAAGAAATACGGACCAATTTGATGTTAAAATTTCAACACATTATTACCAAAATATACCCTAATTATGCCCTTTATATGACCTACTTTTGCTAGAGAGAGACAACATTATATGTTTGCATTCTAATAGAGAACAGGGATAGGAAGAGAAAGAAAGAATATAAGTCAGGTTACAAAGCTACAAGTAGAGTAGGAGTTAGTATATGAGTATTTATAGATATTTAGATTTTAATATAATATAAAGTCTGTATTTTTGGTTTCTATTCAACAAATTATACAACCCAGGAAATTTTTTCGTATAATGTGATGACCAAACTTTCATAAAAATAACGCGCCTTATAAATATACATTTTTACTATTGCTTCTTAATAATATTATTATCCTGAAAAATAACCTAAAATAAAAACTGGATGTATTTCGTGATAAAATGTGTTTAATAATTTTTCGTCATAAATGTATCAAATAATATTATCTGTATTAACGTAACTTTAATGAGTAATCAATTAGAAATAATAAACAAAACATCTAGCATTTGTTACAACATGGCCGCTCAAATAAAATCAACTTTGAAGTCAATTTGTCTGAAGTTTAATCTATAGGGCAGATTGGTTATACCAATGTTGACGTCACAGCAAAATATTAACTTTGTGGTTGAAATTTCCTCCAAATAAAGACATTTTATGGTAATTTATTACCAACTAAATTATTACTAAGTACCTACATATAAAATTCTACTCTTGGATTTATTTGTGATTGAAAATTCAAATTAAAGCCAATAATATTATGTGTGTGTAATAATAAAAACAAAATAAATATTTTGGAACGGATTCAATTCAAATTTCAATTCACATGCACTACTGAATTCGTTTGAGACGATAACAGTGTTATCATATGGAATACTTATGATGTATCGATATATTATCATTAGCTTCATTTATATAATCTGCAGCGTTGGCTTCGATTTTGGTAGGCGAAATATGAACCCAATAATTATTTTTTACAACTCTTTATCTTTTGATTTACTCGTACGACTGAAGTAGGTTTTTATTGCAGATCATCAAAACACAAAACAACTTCAACACCCTATTGCATGAAAATATCTATCTGAATACATATAACAAGAAGCTTGCTCCCTAAAAGATCCTTTTAAGAAACATTTACGTCGAAGTATTATTAATAAGTAAATTTGTACCATAATATAGAACAATATTTCTATTAGGTTAATTGAAATGATCAAATATTTTTTAGAAGTTATCAACAAAGTTGAATATATTTTATATTGTAATAAAAATAGAACTTATTAAATTGAAGGATTTAATATGACAAAAATAACTAGTTATTACCTTATTCTTAACCACTATAGTTGAAGACAAAATAAGTTTTACAATTTTGTAATAAATATGTAAATATTTGCCTATTATAATTATTTAAAAAATCCCTGGATATTGAAGACAGATTTCAAGGTGAAATTAAGTAAATTATAACTTCGTTTTACACGTTATTGGAATGTTAGCATTTGAAAACACAGAAAAGGTAAACAATATGTAATTTCGAACTGTATGAAGTGACATATATTTCATTTTACTTGAAAGTCAATATATTACTCTTAGTTAACAGATTTCTGACTAAAATTTTGGTATTATAAGATTTTGTAACATTGAAGACTATTTTTATGGCGAAATGTAGTAAATTTCGATCAATTTAGGTTCATTTTTCTTGTGCAGTAGTCTATTATGCTTAAATGTTAGTTGGGTTTCACCCCCAAGCAAGGATAAACATCACTCCAAAATATTTAAATGATGATGCATTGGGGATTGAGTAATATTTATTTTGAAAGGTCTTACAATTATCTTTACAACAGACTTTAAATTTTATAATTCCGCCCAAAACTTAATAAGAATTTTGATTTTAAAGTTGAAACTTATGTACAGTGCGTTTCAATAACTTTGATAACATTTTGCTCAGCTGTAACTTTTCTGTTTTTAAAGATATCGAAATGAAGCAAAAACCATTTTGCATAGTGGACTAGCAACTTTTTTCTTATTTGAAAAAAAAAGAAACAAAAGACCAATGATTTTGAGAGATCTTAACCTAACTCATATTTATTTTAATGGAACGCGCGTATATTATTGGATATTTGGATTCTACTCAAAATTCCAAGCATATTTGAAAAAGCATATCCTCTACCTATCTTCAACTGTTACTGAGAAAATGGCGTCCGTATAAATATAAGTTAAAATGTAAACAAATTGTTTTGTTCATGGCACACTTTGCACTGAGCTAAAGCTGAAGTTCAGCATTGCTTGAGCCATACTGGTAACGAGCCTTAATAATAATATTATAAGAAAATTTGTATTTTGCATAAAAAAGTACATTCTGCTTATTATTTTATTGCAATTGGCGTCTTTAAAACAGGTTGTACATTATCTTGAGCAACACGAAAATATTTAGGTACATTTTTTTAACTAAAATTGAAAAAAATGTAATAAATACAAAAAATAAGGGCAACATATAGTATATTGCATGAAAGACGAAAAAACAGACAATTTTTTGTGGCCATAGCCTGCTTCAATAAAAAAAAAATTTATCCGCCTAGAGGGCGCAGCGAACCACATACGATATTTGAAAAATCTGTTTATATCAGGTTGAAGGTATCAATTTTGCAATAAAAATTTATTACCAATAAGTTTTCTCCATCTCTTCAAATAAAAAAGTTAGACACCCTTAAAGTTTGGGCACTTTACAGGTTTTTTTGTTATTACTCATAAAGTTGGCCATGGATCTCAAATTTGTTTTTACGAGCATAAAGGCCTCCAAAAATGCAACAAAAAACAATTAAAGATTTTTGACGTGTCTCGCATATTAAGCGAGATACATGGGAGTGGCCCTCTTATGTGATACAGCCTGTATGCTTTAAAATATTTTATATTTTTATACCTATACTTTCTAAATAGTGAAGACATAATGAATTACTTAATCAAAATGAAAATTCTGGTTGAGAAAAGTAAAGATTATTTATACCCACTGAATGCGGGTTTTTGTTACATGTCCTTTGCCGTTAATGAATTAATATTATCTTCTGGTCATCTTGAATCTCCCAAAGGCTTTCGATTTTCATCTATTCCTTAAGGTTACCTCCATTTAATCACGAAATGCATTTAAGGGACGCTATATATATTTTTTCTTTGGATCTCAGTGTCGTACTATTTTATTTTAATATCAACGTATTACATATCGGAAAATATTATTAAATAATATTTAGATATCTCTCTCATGTTCATATCGCTTGTCCAATTAGATGTGCCTATATTGGGTGTCCAGTATAGAATGGATCATACTTTAAGGCGAGTTTATTTGAACAAAAATAACGTGATTTAAATCAACTTACTATTTTGTTAAATTTAATTAATCATTTGTTTGAATGTAATTATGTATTTATTCCTAGCTAACAAATACATTAAACGCAATTTTCACTAAAATGGAGCATTTTGCCGACATGCAACAAGTATACCTTTTATAAAACTGATCAAAGGCAAATAACTAATCATTTTCCAAAAATTTGGAATGAATAATATAGTGGCACAGGCGATCAGAACGCTCTATATATTTAACTCAAAAGTCAGTTAGATACTCATGTTATTTCAGAAAAAACCTTTGTTTTCAAAATTTGAATACAATTACCTAACAAATAAGAAAATTATCGTAAAAGTATGACATAAAAAAGTATCTTTTCAGGCCTATAACTTCTTAAAATAAGCAAAATTGTACTAAAATGAGTTGATTTAATTAGCATCATTTTTGTCCAAAGAAACTATACTTTATTTTCCTATTTTATACAGGCTGTTTTTAAATGAAGTAGCAAAAAAGAGACCACAGTTTTATTAGGTGAAAATAAATCGATTTAACCTAATATACCTACATCCCAAGTCGCATAATAAAAAAGATACAAGGTGTCAAAGTTAAAATTTTATTTTTATTTTGGGTATTTGTAGATAATTTCTTAAAAAATCCAAATATTTACATAAAATTTGTACCTAAATCAGGGGGCGAGAAATTCAAATTTGTTTCTAATTTTGACGTCACTAGTAGAGAACTTTTTTTGCTGCTTAATGTATCCATCTGACTATTGAAACAATCGATTCTCCCACCTATTATATCTGAAAAAACTATACCTTGCTGATGTCGATAGTTTTCGAAATAATCCTATTTGAAATCTTCAGTGCACCGATTGAAAACTGTTATCGTTTCAGGTAAAGTGCCTTTTATACCGATAATACAGCAAAAATGTTACTTGAAAAAGTTATCCAGAACGGTAAATTATGGAGACATACAAAATTTCAAAAAGATCAGCCTGCTTTGATAAAATCGTTGTGCATTGAAAAAAATGGTTTCATCAAACCTCGCCTATCTTCTTGAAATTTTGCACGTCTCCATAATCTACCATATTGAATAAACCTTTTTAAGTAACATTTTGCTGTATTTTCAGCAGAAAAGGCACTTTACCTGAAACCTAAACAGTTTTTACGCGGTACATGAGTATTTCAATAAAAATTATTTCAAAAATGGTTAGGTACTCCTACTGACTTCAGAAAGGTACGTTCTGCCACAAATATCGAAAATAAAATTTTAACCTCAACATCCTGTACCTTTTCTATTATGCTAATTGGGATATAAGTATGCTAGGTTAAATCGATTTAATTTCACCTAAGAAATATGTGGTTTCACTTTTGCTACTTCATTTAAAAACAGTTTTAAACTATGAACCATTCTTTACTGAACACTCTGTATATGAATAATTTTAATATTACTCATTATCCACGTATACATTATTAGTTGCTGGCAAAAGTCAGCCACTAAAATATCTCTCGTAAAGTTCATTCAATGAAGTTGAAAAACCTAGTCATGCTGTATATGTAAAAGTTGTGTTAGTATAATGTTTTTTATATTATATGAAGAGATATATTGAACATGAATTAAAATAAATGGCATGAGCAGGGTTGTAGACGAGGGATGATGAATGAAAACTAATCTAATTTGTATTATTCATTTATTTTATTTATTTAAATGACCTTTACCTTTTCCTTACGAAGTCAGTTCTTAGGCAGCTCCATACCGAATTGTATTTCGTGATCCACTACCTAAAATGGGCTCTGCTAAGAAAGGGAATGAAAGAAAAAAGTAAATTCTTTCATTCCCTTTCTTTATTAGCGAAAGACCAATCTTTTCGTCTTACTTTTGTCAAATTCATTCACAACATGCCTCTTATCTCTTTCTGTACCAGTTGGAAACCTGAAACACATATTCTGTTTAAAAAATAAAATTTAAATCAGCTGTCTAGTTGTTATTAGTTTCGTCCACACTTTTTCATTGATTTTTAAAAAAATATGCAGCATAATTCTACATATTTAAAAACTGTTACTGATGAGGATATGTTCAAGATATTCTATTCTATGTGGTGGATAAAGGACAATTCTCAGAGATTCTGCTTTTAATTGTTGTTCTTATGTTCATACAGGGTGATTCAGGTTTAATCTTGATAACTTCAGGAATCGAACAGGTTAAAACAATGTTCATTTGTGATATAAACTTATTTCCTAAAACGCATCGTTTCCGAGATAGAGGGCGTTGAAGTAGGAATTTTTGTCTTCGTTTTTCCCTCATAACTTTTGAACCACTTATCCGATTTAAGTGAAATTCGGAACACGAACATTCCTTATGATCTTACATAAGCTTCTTATGAACTACCTACCCCTCTTAGAAGTATATTTTGTATGCTATTCCCCTCTTTATTTCAAAACTAGAAAAAAAATAATTTCAATAAAACATCTACACACCACTCGGACCTGATTAATTTCGAAACTTTTTCGTCTCCTGTTTTTTTTTCGACGTTTGGTCTTGTTTCTGAGATATTCAAAAAAATTGGTGACAGTGTAGCGCACTAGCCGCGTAAATTTCATTTAACGTTATAGCAACCCATGAAAACAAAACTCAGTGATTTGTATAAACTGACGTTTTGGGCGCCGCGATAGCCGATGTGGCTGGGAGACGACTCCTCGTGGAACCAGTCTGGATCAACTATGTTGGTGTGGATTCGAATCCCACTGTAGTACCATGGATGTTTGTGCTCGTCGAGAGATGCACAATAAGTCTATAGGCTGCGGTGCTTCCGGGGACACTGTCGGATGGCTCTCAAAAAAAAAAACTGACGTTTGTGAAAATCATTGTCAAAAGTATTATTTAAAGAGTGTTCTTAGTGTTAAGAAAAAATGCTAATAACCTCAAACATACATTTAGTAACAACTACTTATTACAAGATTTACAACAAACTTATCAGCTACTAAAAAAAATACAATAATTGTTCAAAGTGCATTCCTCCAGCCTCAATACATTTTTGGCATCGAAGAACTAGTGTATTAACCGCAGCTGCTACTTGAACAGGATTGTTTTTTATGTCATCACAAGCATGTCTTATCCTTTGGATCAATTCTTCACGGGTATGTACTGGCGTATCATAGACAATTGCTTTTAGGTGGCCCCAAACGAAATAATCCAGAGGATTTAGATCTGGCGAGCGCGGAGGCCAAGCCACTGGTCCTTCGCAAGGAATCCGCATATTTGGGTGGTTGTTGGGTTGCCGTCCAATCCATCGACGAAGATAATTCTCATCCAACCATTACCGTACTTGCCTTCCGTAATGTGTAGGGGCACCATCTAACTGCATCCAGTTCCCTTGGCGTAAATTTAAGGGGACATAGTCAAGCATGTCGGGGAGAGTGTTTTGCATGAAATAAATCCCCATTTAAACGAGGAGGCAAAATATGCGGCCCACAGAGGTTATAACTTAAAACACCTATCCACACATTTACACTAAACTGTTGCTGAAATAAAGATTGTCTGACATATCGAGGATTGACTTCCACTCCAAACGTGAATGTTGTGATAATTCACAATTCCAGCTTTTGTGAAATTAGATTCGTCGGTCCATAAATCCTTATGCAGAAATTGTGGATTAATTTCTGTTGAATCTAAAACCCATCTACAAAAATTTAAACGTTTTTCAGCATCTCCTGGCAACAAACCTTGAACTGGTTGGAGATGGAAAGCCCTTCGATGATCTTGTTTGAGTGCTCTCAGTACTTTTGATTGAGATAAATGGAGTTGCCGAGATGCTCGGCGTGTTCTTAAAGTTCTATCGATATCAAAAAGATTAAGAATTCGCTGATTATTTCTTGGCGGTACATTATGATTATGATCATTGTAGCGGCGCAAACCATATTCCGAAAATCGACGATGTACATCTACAAAAACTTGTGCATTTAGAATTCTTCTATTAGGGAAGCTTGTTCGGTACTCCCGAACTGACGGGTTGGAATTTCCGTCACAGAAGCCATAAATATAATGTGTTTTGTTTTCATGGGTTGCTATAACGTTAAATGAAATTTATGCGGCTGGTGCGCTACACTATCACCAATTTCTTTGAATATCTCAGAAACAAGACCAAACGTCGAAAAAAAAAAAATAGGAGACGAAAAGGTTTCGAAATTAATCAGGTCAAAGTGGTATGTAGATGTTTTATTGAAATTATTTTTTTTCTGTAGTTTTGAAATAAAGTAAGAAGGGGGTAGCATACAAAATACACTTCTAAGAGGGGTTGGTAGTTCAAACTTAAGAAGCTTATGTAAGATCATAACTCAACTCAATTCTGAATAAAATTGATCTCTTCAATTTTTTCGTAGGATGCACTGTTTTTGAAAATAATAAAACATTTTATTGCAAGTTCTATATTCTTCATTTCTATCGATACAATATCTAGTAGGTTGCTGTCGATATTTCTAAATAAAATACAACAGCATTTTTTCATTATTTATTCGCTACAAAATTAATGTCAATAAGTCAATAATTTTAGTGTCTTCAAAAAAGTTTACAAATACGGAAATGACAGATATGCATTTTGCTTATGATGATCGAAGTATGTAATGAAAATGCTCTGCAAGCTCGACATTCTGTATGCTGAGTTGTATCAAGAGACCAATTTCATTCGGAATTGATAGCGGATTTCTAAAAAAATGTCAAAACGGGAAAAAGTCAGTGGCGTACCAATTTTTTTAAGTTTGTGGCATTCTCGCATGAACGTCACTGGTGCAAGTAAAAATATTCGGATCGCCCCCAAAAATGCACATTAATCCCTCCAAAGCGTGTTCCAAATTTCGAGTCGATATCTTTACAACTCTTTGAAATAATTAATAAAAATAAATAAAAAATTAAAATTTAAACACTCTGTAAGTTGTTTGTTTTCATTTTAAAATGGAATTGGGCTTAAATTAATGAAGACTGTAGCGACTAAAGATGGTTTTCCTTGCTAGATTCATTTCTGTCTCGTTTTTTTGTAAATGAAAGTCATAATAAAGCAGTTGTAAATAATATTCTAAATAGGTATTTATATTTCTAGAAAGAAACAGGAAGTGTGTAGGGTTTCTAATTTATTAATTCGTAGGATCCTGTACCATCAAATAAAAATTACTATCCTCAGCACGTAGAACATCGATCCCCATCTATTGTTTTATTGCGTTATATCTATAATTTATACCGGAACTTCTGTTTTTTTATCAGTATGATAAAAGTAGTACACCATATAATCGCAGAAACAGCGTTTCCTGATTTTTTGCGATTTAAGATCGATAATGGAAATATCCTCACATAACAGCAATAATAGAAGTAAGACTGAGGCTTGTATTCTAACAGTCTTCTAAGCAATTCGCAAGTGTCACTTCTGAAAATAGTTAGATCTGGCAAATGAAAACTGGAGTGGTATATTTTTCGCATGCATTTTTTTTCGAAAGCTTCACTTTCTCTCACTTTTCACTCTTAGGCAAGGCGCATATTGAGACGCGTATGACGCGTGTGAGATGACGTGACCCGACCAGCATGACACGAATGCGCGACACGCGTAGCGTTGTCTTTCGCATATTGCAAGACAGTTCTTCTCACGACTTTCGAACAGCCACATCGTTCTAATTTTTCTTGTTTTTTATAAAAATGATTGATTTAAACAGAAAACTGGATTTATAAATGAAATAGACCCCTGAGTTTGGAAACCAGTATTGAGAAAACGTAAGGGCGAAAAAATTTGAAACTTGGACCATATGTAGCCTGTAGTTTCGTAATCGTATTTTTTAGTTATTAATAAAAATGTAGAAAAAATTACGGTTTTCTACTTACAAAATATACCATCTTTTAAGTGCAGTTCTTTTGCAATTTCACACCAAATCTTATTTTTTATCTTCGTTTTCATATAATTCTCATGTCTGGTATCATATAGCTCTCTATGCCTTCTTACCAACTCTATCAGTTTTGTTTTTATTGTCACGGGAGAAAACACAACTAACCTCAAAATTATCAACACGTGGCGCGTACGGCGCGAAAAACTGTGCCACTGCCACTGCGCCACGTGTTGATAATTTTGAGGTTAGTTGTGTTTTCTCCCGTGACAATAAAAACAAAACTGAGCTGCTAAGAAGGCATAGAGAGCTATATGATACCAGACATGAGAATTATATGAAAACGAAGATTTGGTGTGAAATTGCAAAAGAACTGCACTTAAAAGATGATATATTTTGTAGGTAGAAGATAGAAACCGTAATTTTTTCTACATTTTCATTAATAACTAAAAAATACGATTACGAAACTACAGGCTACGTATGGTCCAAGTTTCAAATTTTTTCGCCCTTACGTTTTCTCAATACTGGTTTCCAAACTCAGGTGTCTATTTCGTTTATAAATCCAGTTTTCTGTTTAAATCATTCATTTTTATAATAAACAAGAAAAATTAGAACGACGTGGCTGTTCGAAAGTCGTGAGAAGAACTGTCTTGCAATATGCGAAAGACAACGATATGCGTGTCGCGCATTCGTGTCATGCTGGTCGGGTCACGTCATCTCACACGCGTCATACGCTTCTCAATATGTCCCTTGCCTAAAAACCAAAACCCTGTGGTCCTCCATGATAAAAGTGTATTAAAAATAAAGCAAAACATTAACGTAAGTAAATTTACAAAAAGTATTTACAAATAAACATAAATCTAAATTTATGATAACAGCACAAATGAAACATACCTGATGATCAAAGTGATTACCGCTTTTGGTTTGGCGCAAGCTTGTCATGGAGCGGAACTTACACAAATAAGTGTTGATAACATTGAAGGCAACTAAAACATTATAATAGTTAAAATTACGTTTGTAATTTTGATAAAAGTCAACAATGAAATTTTCTTACAATTGTACAAAAAATATACGAACTTAAACTTCCACATCGTCGTTTATTATTATACAAAGGGTAAATTAATTTAAAAACAGGTTTTATGGTGTGCATTTGCACCAAACCAACTAAATAGATTATCAAATTGGTGTGACTCTTGCTATTTTTGCGAACTGATAATGTGTTTCATTTAAATATTGCGAAAAAAAGAAACTGAAACTTCCCAAGGAAAAAGAGAGGCAGTTCCTGAAAATTACATAAAAAATGCCATTCAAAATCATCATCATCATCATCATCATCATCATCATCATCATCATCATCATCATCATCAAATCATCCATCAACAAAAGTTCACGTCAAATCGAAATTGACTAAAATGTTACATATACGAGAATGTGCAAATTTTGTAGAAAAAGCTCAGTAATGAATCAAGAATATAACATTTGATATTTCTTTCGCCAACTGCTACTGATTAAATGTTAAGAGTATTTCTGAAATACAAAAATAAAAATAATTATTACAGATAAGTCACATGTCTATTATTTGAAAATATAGTACAGAATATAATTTTTATTTTTAAAATTCGTTATATTAAAAATAATTCATACTACTACTTTTAATAGACAAAATAAAGCAAAATGTATTCCAAATAATAGTAAAATGTTTTTTCTTCAACCATCACAAAACTATTACAATTTTCGATTCTCAGAAAACTCTAAGGTTGATATTTTTCTTACTGAGAAAAAAAAGGTATCTTAGCAACAAAAATATTGACTTTTAATCCTTAGATTAAAGTTACGTTACGTTAGCGTTTGAACAAGTATTAAAATTAAATAAACCACTGAAACTGCCACCAGCATCATTCTTGGAGCAATTTTCAAAGCAGTGCTACACATTTTCATTAATAGTTATATTATTTTATCATTACCACTATCATCTTTCAGGATTATTGTCGTAATATTTTATTTATTCAAAAGTAAGTCTTCAATGTAGCCTTCCGCCATAGTACTCCATCTTCATCCTTCGTGCCTTTCAAAACAAGTAAGGTCACCACCGCCGTCAAATAAATGGCTAGCAGACGTTCGTAGTAGTGCCTGTCCACTGGAATCTTTCCAGTTGTCCAGGTTCAAATGCTTTACCACTTCTTGTGAGACGGCACTTGATTTTATGAATACTGACCACTATTGGATAATTCTTCCCACTAACATATCTGAGAAATAATTGACGTTCTACCAATCCGAGTGGACGTAAAGCAACATATTTATGATAAAACTTAAATAATTGTCTCCCAGTACAGTAAAAGAACATGGTCTCTTGGTTTTGGTTTAAGGCGGATTTCACATCTTCATCATTATCAATTGTTAAATTGACTAATTCATCGGAACGGCATGTGCCTGCAGCCCTCAATATTAGGACGATCTATAAAAATCTTTTTAAAAATTTGTTCTTTTATTCTTAAAGCGTTTACCTTCATCATCAAATATAAATTATCAAGTGCACTATTCAAAAAGCAGTCAACTTGCTTCTTTGTATATACTCGCGCTTTTTCGGTATATATTTTTCATTTTGTCTCTTGAGAAATGCACGCGACTTTGAATATTTACTTATATCAATCCCCTTCTGTATATCCAACGTTGACCGCAACATTGAATATTGTGACCAAAGCGTTGACGGCTTCATTTTATTTGCTAAGTTTGAGAAATACATCATGAATACATCTTCTGAATACAACTTAGTATTTTTTTCTCTTTGCACCAATCCATACAACATTGGTAGACACATTCATAAATCTTTCGAGATTTTATTGAGAGGAGATTCAAAGAAACCTCTTTCGCACACTCCAGTATCTCCTCAGGTACACTTAAATCTTCATTAGATTCCATTTTTGCAGACTTTTCAGCAAACTGAACCACAAATGAACTCAATCAGCAATATGGCGACACCATTTTTTTTTCTTGATTCTGAAAGATCGTTTAATTCTCTATCAGACAGTACTAAAATTTTGCCCTCTTACATAGGAAAGTTTTCGAGTAAATGACGATTGAATGTTAGAAAACGTAAATTTTATCCATAAAAAAGTAACAATTCTGAGGTATGTAAAATAAAATACAATTGATTAAATTTTATACTTAAATTAAATGTTCGAATTGCCATCCACCAACTTCTTGACAATGCGCAAGTCTGTGAAGAAATTCTTCTTGCACATTATGAATGATTTCTGGGGTAACTCTGCGTATTTCGCCCCGAATGCGATTTTGAGGTTCTTCTAAATTACGTGGTTTATTAATGTACACTTTTGACTTCTAGTATCCCCATAAAAAATAGTAAAGAGGTGTAAGATCTGGCGATATTGCAGGCCATTCCATCGGTCCGCGTCTGCCGATCCACCTCCCAGGAAAACAGTTGTCCAAAAAATCTCGTACAGGGCGCGCATAGTGCGGAGGTGCACCGTCTTGCTGAAACCATATGGTATCGTCAGGAATGTCAGGGTCATTATCGTTAGGAAAAATTACTGCAAGGGCTGGAACAAGGTCATTTTCTAGAAACTCTAAATATCTTTGTCCTGTAAGGGTTCCTTCAAAGAAGAAAGGCCCTACTATTCTGTCGTCAACTATTCCAGCCCACACATTTAATTTCTGAGGGTGTTGGGTATGTGCCTCTGCCATCCAATGAGGATTTTCCCGACTCCAATATCTGCAAGTTTGACGGTTTACTGTACCATTCAGACAAAATGTGGCCTCATCTGAAAGAAGTATTTGCCGGTGTAAATTTCTATTTCCTTGACATAAATCTATTAAAATTTCGCAAAAGTGTAAGCGGCGATCGGGATTATCTTCATTGAGTTCCTGCACAAGTTGAATTTTGTAGGGATGATATTTTTCCTTCCTCAAGATACGTAGCACTGTGCTCTGACTAGTGTCATTGTTTAATGCAACCAATCGTGAAGACTTATGAGGATTATCCACCATACTTATCAAAATGTTTCGTTTCTGATTTTCATTAATGCTTGGATGTCCAGGTTTTGGAATATTTACAACATTGTCAGTTTCTCTAAATTTAGACTCTACCTTACTGACTGTTGATTGGCTGATAAGGCGATCTGGATATTTTTCATTAAATAAATCGCAAACTTCCTGCTGAGTTCTAGTCATATTCCCGCATCCGATAAGAATTAAAATTTCAGTTCTTTGAGTAACAGTTAAATGTGCCATAATACTTTAAATTGAATAATAATTTCTATGTCGCTTACAATACTTATTAGAGAGTCAGTGTGACAATGACACTTTGCAAAGATTTTCGCCTACGTGATCCATAAAAGAACTATGGAATTCGAAAAACTAAACTTGATAACGTTTTTGCTTTATTTTAATTGATTTACGTTTTCTAACATTCAATCGTCATTTACTCGAAAACTTTCCAATGTAAGAGGGCAAAATTTTAGTACTGTCTGATAGAGAATTAAACGATCTTTCAGAATCAAGGAAAAAAATATGGTGTTGCCATTTAAAAAAAATCGATGACGTCATTACTCGAAAAAAAAAATGACATTTCAAAATCGCATTTTCCGCTGAAATATGTATTTTTTAAATTAAAAATCGACCTGTTCGAGGATTTTTCCCAAAAAATAATTGTTTCGTTTTTATTGAATTTATTCCATACTTTTGGCGCTGTACTGTACATACGTCCCATATAAATAACAAACTAATTCCAAACTCCTATATGAACGCAATTTCACTAAATTTAATAATAATAATATAATTTCTACCCCCTAAAATATCTAATTACGTTCAATTTAGTTTCGGTATTGTAGAGAACCGCTATTATGGAGTGTCTATTTATAATACAAACACAAATAAGTAACTTGCCCGAAAGGATACGTCTTTAACCGTATTTGACTTTGTTATTATGCCTTGATTGAATTTTCTGGTAAACCCGTATCGGATTTTGTAGACGTACATCACAAAAAAAACCCAAAGGAAATAAAAGGGCAATCGAATAACTGGTGCCGCGGTGTCTAGCCCATTCTAATGGTTGATCTAAAAATAAACAACTTTACAAAGTCCTGTTCCGACTAAAGATGACTTGTTTCCATGAAACGGGTATCGATCATAAATGTTATAGGAAGCCGCTAAATATATAGGTATTTCTTAGGCAACTTTGCGATATTTTATAATGGATGAATTGAAGGAGCGAAAAGAGAGGGCTGATTTATGGACGAACAAATTTTGATCATAAATAAACATTAAATGGTATCAAATAAGATATGAACTTGAACAATTAAGCAGAACATGTCTGCTATATTTAGATTTCATTGAGAGATGGGTAGTAATAAAACAAAGACTAAATCATAAACAAGTCATAAAATATATAGAACGTCAAAAGCCTTTACATTAGGCATTCAAAAATAGTCAGACTATGGAGGAGCTTAGAAAGCAGCAATCTAGGGAAAATTTAATGTAAGCTATTGGTTCTACTGCATTTTAATAATAATAATAATATTAATTTTATTGGCAGTATTGTACGCACAAGTACAAGTATACATATATAACAATAAAATAGTATTTATACAGGGTTAACTATGACTATGTACAAAAATTTTAACTACGTGCTCAGGAAGGTCTAAAAGACAATAAAAAATGTATTTCGGAATTCTAGCTCGATGTTTAAAAAATGGGGCAAAACCCTCTTTTCCCACGGAAAGTCGGCGCCTATGACAATCTATCATCATCCGTCATGGCTAAATATGTCAATTACTGGTCGTTTTTCAACATTGTCAAGTGTAGAAACGACGAAACGAAACATTTGTATTAATAATAATAATGTCTAAATACCTGGTAGATAACAGCTAATCCGGTTAGCTGCAGCATTTTGTATTCGTTCTTTCGTTGCCCACTGCCAAACTACATTTTCACTCCTTGCAGATTCATCATAATTATCCACTAACATATCCGACATAAAATACTTTATTTAATTACTATAACACGTTTAAAGTCACTTAGCTGATTTAAAGTAACAGTAAGTTGTAGGTTATGCCATACTGCATTGCTAATTGCATACCCTCCATGCTCCAAACTATCCAGGAGCGAAGTTAGTTATAATCTAAGGGTCATTTTCACAGAACACTGTAAACATCTTGGGATGTTATAGTTTAAAATATTACTAATTATTTTATGCAAACATCGTCGGTTACTGTTAATATTGTTGCTATTATTAGTATTAACAGAATTTAATTACACAACAACACATGAAGTTTTAAAACTTATCGGCGTGAGTGCACCTTGTATTAGTGACAGATGTCGTCTGTAGATGTCAAATAACATAAATTTACGGTTACGGTATTAGTTTGAAATAATTTTTCAGTACTTGTTTTTCGCAAATTAAATTTTTCGCGTATTTTATGTGTATTTACAAACATGTCGTATTCAAATGCCTATATGACGGATAAGGTGCTGATTTATGGGAGTGTGACAAGTGCATATTATTGTGCGATAGCCTCAAAGACGTTTCTCGAGTATACAAAATATTTTGCTGAATACTTTTTGAACCACATCGAACAACTGTTTTATGCCGTGGCGGTAAACGTGTGGTAGTGTTTTTATGTATTTGTGTACATTTACATGTATTTTGTTGTTATTCTTTGTGCTTTTTCCCGACGTAAGTAATCGACCTGGTCAAGACCGCCAAACCAAGTAGGTACCCCGCTTTACACAAAAAGAACGATCGGGGGAAGGAGAGGTCTACAGGAAGTACAAAAATCTTTAATTTAAACAAGTCAGAACACAGAAGATGATTCAACATTCTTAATATCTCTCGAAGTATCAATCCTGGAAATAAATATTAGTAAGGTAGGTGCTGCCTCTCTGTGCTACCATACCGTATTTCTCATTAAATCATTAAAATAAATAATAATCTACATTTTGTAAAGATTTTTTTTCTTTCAAAGCGGCTTAGATTGATACACGTGTCAATGGACCTGTCACTATATTTGACACTTTTGACTGGCAGAATATACCTAACCTCGCGGCTAACAGAAGGTCAGTGACGGCGATAAATAGGGATTTAATATGGTTTTGAAAATATTTTTTTTTTGGCTTTATAAAGAAGTTTGGAATTTTTTTGAAGGGTAATTTCATTAATTCTTATTTTTCCCTATCCCCTCTTAAAATATTTGTACTAAGTCATAGTTAACCCTGTATAAACTTAGATTGTGATTAATAATATAGGGTACGTATAAGGGTACGTCCATTAAAATCAAAATAGGTTGTGCATGGACAGTACAGGTTACATTCACACTGTGACGTGCGTGTTTATATTTAAATAAAAGAAAAACAACGTAATTTATACATTTCATAAATATCAACAAATAGTTATTTATGCAACAAGTACAAAAAGTAAGTGTTTATTGCACGCGACGTGAAATTGTCCAACGAGGCATTCAGACCGAGTAGGACAACACGTCTAGTGCAATAAATAACGTAGGAAAGTGCTTGCATGAGACTAAAAATTAAGAAAATAAATTAGTTTAGTTTAGTTTAAAAAAACTAAAAAACACGCTTTAATACCAAACCGAACTAAAAAGTAGAAAATAATTTTAAAGTATCAAGAGTTTGCATTACGAAAATAGAAAATTTCGACAATCAATTACGACTAATTAATTGGGAATAAGATTAAATTAGAAATTAAATTATTAATAAAATAATTGAATTATAATAAAAAAGCGTGGAGTGCAATTTACTATATTTTCAAAATGACTAATTTTATAAACAGCTACACTACTGAAATAATTTAATATCAAGCACCCCAAAAATATTCCAGTCTTTAGATACATTTGCTTTACAACTTCATACAAAAGTTGATACATGTTGGTCTGGAACGAGTGCATGGAACTGATCGCAAAAATGTTTTTAAACATAAAATTTTAGCAATAAATTGGCAACACTTGAAAGCTGATTATATTTTTCTTGACTTGTTGAAAGCTACATTTCGCTACTCTCACTGATCTTTGTTTATTTTGCTTCATTACGATAACAGTGATTTGACTTGTCGAAAGCACCACTAAATTTATTTGTCCGTTTATTTCCATTGTTGGAATCTGTAAACATTTTCTGAGCAATTTTCTCCCTCAGATTGAATCTTCTGCCAGCGATGTGCGTTTCGATTCACCGTGGCGCTCAATGTTTATAAATTCTTCACCTATTATAGTATACTGTGAGTTCTTCTGGTTTGGGTAGGTTCAAATAATCTGCGATCTATCATAACATTTGACTAAATGTGTTCTTTCCAACGACTTGAGTCTATTCTTCCATTTTGGTAAAATATAAAAAGCCTATTAGTTGGTCCCAAAGAAACATATGCGCTTTGTACAGACCCAACAAATTTGGTGCAATAGAAAACGACGGTAAGAATAATTTGCCGCTAAAGTAGAACAATATCTTCCAACAGATAAATAACTGTGTTCGGGACCGTGGACAGACTGCTTGCTATCCTAACGTAAAATCCATTTTCTGCGCTACTATCAATATCAATTAGCAAAGCATCCCGTGGGATTGGAATAGCCCAGGCTAGTAAAGTTACCTACGTTGCTATAGGGATTGTGCATATTTCATACGGAATAGTGGAAAACATTGCTAGACCGCAAGCGCAGTGCAAGTGCAGCTCCGATTTAAAGGTATCGGGTCAACAACCTGCCTTCCTGCAACCTACACTTGCAGGATCGATAAGAATTCTCCTACGGTCCCATTAATACTAACTCATTACCAGAGTGGCTGTCGCGTCGTATATTTCCTTTCACCGCAAATTGACATTTTTGAAAAAGGTTCATATTTAATGTTGAATTGTATTGAAATGATTTATTGTGTACCATTCAGAGGAAAAATCTGCTGTAAATTACTACTTACACAGATATTGCTAAGGCGTTGGACAGTGTCTATCATAAAATGTTTTTACGAAAATTGAGGATATTCAACTCTAGTTCCAATTTATGTAACCTCTTTGAATAATATCTTCTTAACAAAAAACAATTCATTACATATCTTGGACACAATTCTAAAATTTCTGGAGTTCCTCAAATACCTAATTTGGTGTCGTTGCTGTTTTTATATTTTATTAACGATCTAACATCTGGAGTGTAAAAAACTATTGTTTGCTGATGACTTAAAGCTTTTTAGTAAGATATCAGATATTGGGGATTACCACAGATTACGAAACCAATTATACATATTATTACGAAAGCTCACCTACCTTTTTAGTTTGTAAATTA
Organism: Monochamus alternatus; assembly: GCA_037114965.1. Taxonomy (NCBI): domain Eukaryota; kingdom Metazoa; phylum Arthropoda; class Insecta; order Coleoptera; family Cerambycidae; genus Monochamus; species Monochamus alternatus. The sequence goes on from CM073435.1 coordinate 39,548,718, forward strand.
CGTTTCTGTTTATGTTAGAATTTATAATTTTTGTGATGCCTTTATTTTGACTTTTTATTTTATTTTATTTTATTTTAGATTACACCAACCTACAGTACCCTGTACCAATTACAGGCGGCCAACAGATAAAAATACACATTTTATACTATAAACATACACTATGACAATAAAAACAATATTAGCACAAAAAATTAAAAGTAAGTTAAATCAAGCTAGTTACAAAAACTGCGTACACACTGATCTAATATTAGCCACTGAAGAGTTAAACAGGTCAATTTTGTTTTTAAATAAATTATTATTTGTGTTACACATGACATACATTGGGGAATTTGAGAGTAAGTTGGTCCTTGGTGTCTTAAGGTAAAACAGTGCATCGTTCCTCGTGTCCACTCTAGGAACATGGAAACTTAAAATTTCTAATAAAGTAGGACAATCAATTAAATTGTTAATCAACTTAAAAAGGAAGATTTGTGAGTGCATAACAGACCTGTTTTCAAGACTATGTATGCCATGCTGCCTTAGCAACATATTGTGATCAGTGCCAATTCCCGGATAAAAGCCATCGAGTTTAAAAGACATATACTTCAAAAATTTTCTCTGGATGTTCTCCAGCTTATTAATAGCATTTGAATAATGTGAACTCCAAACTGTTCTAGCGTATTCTAACTTAGGAAGAACAAAAGCGCGATATAAACTAAGTAACACACGACAATCGGTAAAAGAACGTGAATTTCTAATAACAAATCCCAAGCTTCTGGAACTGAATGTTAACTGTTAATTGGTTAATATGTTCTGTAAAGCTCAGATTCGAAGTAAAAAGCACATCTAGGTCTCTGATCTCAGTAACTCTAGATAAAGGGGAACCGGCAATGGAATAATTGTTATTCAGAAAATTAACTCTCCGAGTAAATGTCATAACATGGCATTTACTAATATTAAGGGGAAGATTGTTATCCATACACCAAGTATTTATGCTATCTAGCGAAGTCTGCAATTTTTGGGCATCGCAATATGAATAAATTTTAGTAAATATCTTCATGTCGTCAGCGTACATGAGACAGTTAACATCATGTGACTGAAATATATCGTTGATGAAAATTACAAAGAGCAAGGGTCCTAAACAGGATCCTTGTGGAACCCCTGACGATGATAAAAATTTTGGAGATCTGAGACTGCGAATTTCTACAAACTGCGTGCGCAATGAAAGATAAGATTTAAGTAGTCTAAGCAAGTTATCTGGAAACCCCATAGTTCCCAGTTTATTCATCAAGATTACGTGATCAAGTCTATCAAATGCTTTACTGAAGTCCGTATACACAACGTCTACTTGAAGACCCGCGTCCAGTGCTTCGCTAAGATATTGAGTGAAAAAGAGAAGATTAGTTGTAGTCGACCGAGTTGTCATAAAACCATGTTGTGCAAAGCCAATTTGTCTGTGAATATTATAGTAAATTGTGTTGTGGAGTATTATTTCAAAGACTTTTGAGAAATTACAAATTATGACTATCGGCCTATAATTATCAACAATATTTGATTTACCTTTTTTATGAATGGGACAAATCTTGGAAATCTTCCAGGTGTCGGGATATACACAACTTTTCAATGATAGATTCAATAATATTGTTAAGGGGGCTGCTAGAACATAAGCACAATCACGCACAAGAAAAGAGAGAATATGATCTGGTCCAGAAGTCAACTTAGCCTTGAGTTTTTTCATTGCAGATACTACTTCTGACTCTGAAATATTCTTGAGCAGTAACACGTTTTCATGAGGACATAATGTATTGTTATCTGATGAAGCAGATGGAAGAAAGTTAAATTTAAAAAAATCAGCAAACGTATAAACAATATCCTGAGGATCCTGAATTTCTCTGTTTTGGTAGGACATAGACACAGGTACGGACTGATGGCCTTTCAAACCGTTAACAAATGACCAGAACTTTTTTGGATCTTTTGATATATTTCTTTGGATATCCAACAGAAAACTCCGAGGAGAAATTGCAATATCACGTTTAATTTTGGCACGCAGATCAGAAAATCTTTTGTAAACGTCAGGATTTTTAGATTTAATGAATTGTTTATGGAATTGAAGCTTTTTTCTCAAATCGGAAATTATATCTTTAGAAAACCACGGCGGATATTTTCTAGACTTATAAAGACTTGTAGAACTCTTCACAAGCCAAATTACAGTCAGAAAACTCATTTAGGAAAGACCAATCAACCAAACTCAATTGCTCGTAAAGTAGGGGAAAGTTTGCATACTTAAAATTATAAACAGGTGCTTAACTGATGTTAGTAAACGAATAAGTAGAGTAGGAACATTCTCGGCCACATTCTAAACCCTAAAACCTATATAAGCGAATCATTTTCACCGTTAGAGTCAGTTTGTATTGAGCAGCCAAACGCGAGTGAGAAACGTCAAAGTAAAGCGTTGACAGTTGTAAAATAGGTTTAAAGGATATTTCTTGTATAATCAAGAGTGACAATAAAGTTGTTTGTCTACGTGACGTGTTCCCACGCAAAGTCAAGTTCGAGGCTACATTGGTGTCAAAAGTGAGACGTTCCACAAAGAATACGTTTGGAATAGAAAAGTGAATGCCAGTGACCAGATCAAGAGCGACGGAAATGGAAGAAACACTCAAACAGTTAATGGAGATGATGAAATATATGAAAAGGAGCCAAGAAGATATGAAGAAGACCCAAGAAGTTATGAAGGAAGACTTGATAAAAGAAATGAAGAAGAGTCAAAACGAAATGGGAGAAAATTTAAAAAAAGAAATGAAAACAGCCAAGATGAAATGAAGACTAGCCAAGACGAAATGATGGATAATTTAAAAAAGGAAATGAAAAACAGCCAGTATAAAATGATGGAAGATTTGAAAAAAGAAATGAAAACCAGTCAAGAGGAAATGAAGAACAGCCAAGAGGAGATGAAAAATAGTTTAGAAGAAATGAAAAATAATCAGGAAGAGTTAAGAAACTAGTATCAAATCTGAAATCCCAGTCGTCGGTAAAGGAGCCCATTAAGACTGAGAGCAGTTTTCTTCCGTCATCAAGAGTGAAGCCACCAACATTTGATGGAAAGGTGTCATGGAGTACTTACTTTAAACAGTTTGAAGCAGCTGCCTTGGCAAACAATTGGTCAGAAGGAGAAAAAGCTACCTCACTAATAGTGGCTCTACTAGGTGAAGCTATGGAGATATTAAGAAATCTGGATGACGGTAAACAAAAGGACTATCAAATGCTGAAGGGCGCTTTGCAAATGCGGTATGGCGAAGCCCATCTGCAACACGTCTACCAGGTAAAATGAAAAGGCCGAAGACAACGCTTTGAAGAAAATCTGCAGCAATTTGAGGCAGATACAGCACGTATGGTGAAGCTAGCCTACCCCACCGCACCGACAGAATTCCAAGAACAGATAGCAGTGAGTAGCTTAATTGATGGCCTGCGAGATTCCGAAATTAGTCAAGCATTAAGATTAGCCAGACACAAGAATATATCCGAACCTCTAGCCCTTGCCTTGGAAATTGGAGTTGCACGGTAAGCTTCTAGAAGCAGTCAAGGCAGAACAAGACAACTAAGATTCAGGACGGAAGAACGACAAGGGCGAAGTAAAGCCGACAATGAAGGATTGATAAATAACTTGAGAAATTTATTGGACAACTACCAGAAAGGACAAGTTCGGACCGATTTTACGGTATACAGTAGACGAAGAGCCATTCTGTGTTGGAACTGTGAAGCAAAGGGACATCTGAGGAATCAATGCCCTAGGAATATTTTCAATTGAAGTCGAGAAGAGCCTGACAAGAGCAAAGCAGCAAAAGAGTCCAGCCAGAACTGAGTTCTAATGTTGAGACACAGAGGAATCAATTATTAAAATTGAGACAGGACTTGGAGAAGAAGAAAACAGTAACCGAACTCTTTAAGCAGATAAAATTAATTCAGGATCAAATGAAACAAAAAGAAGCTCAGTGGGTTAAATAAGAAGAGGAACTGTTGAAAAAATTAAAACATAAAGATCAGTCAAATACCGATAAAAACAAGTTAGAAGCTCGGAAAGAGCAAAATCATCAGTGGAAGAAGAAGCACAAAGTAGCATAGTAACTTTAACAACTGGATTGAATGAAGTGAGAGAAAAAGACAAATTTTTATGCCAAAGAACTAAGCTGCAGAGCCCGAATGAATGGGATAATAGAACTCTTGCTAAAGAACAGAATGAAGATTCAGACTTCGGAGCTATATACCAGTGGAAGATTAAAAATTTGGATAGACCTAACTGGAGTGACATTTCCAAGAGATCTTCGTCTTTGAATAATACAGTTCTAAGAGGGGGGCAATGTTACGTAATCTCACCTACCTTTTTAGTTTGTTAATTATGTTTCTGTTTACGTTAGAATTTATAATTTTTGTGATGCCTTTATTTTGACGTTTTCTGGAACATTCTAGGCCACATTCTATTTGATTCTCAAGACCGCCGAAAACTTCTAGAATCCTAGAAACCTATATAAGCGAATCATTTTTGCCGCTGGAGTCAGTTTATATTGAGCAGCCAAACGTCAAAGTAAAGCGTTGACAGTTGTGAAATAGGTTTGAAGGATATTTCTTGTATAATCAAGAGTGACAATAAAGTTGTTTGTCTACGTGACGTGTTCCCACGCAAAGTCAATTTCGAAGTTACAATATTGAACAACTGGTGTGCTAATAATTGTCTGCAGTTAAATGTAATGAAAAGCAAGATCCTAAGTTACACTCTCAAATTGCATCCAATCGAATATAATTAGATTAGATCTGGATATACTTGACAGAGTGGATTTCATAAAAGACTATGGCGTCTTATTTGACTTGAAACTCTCATTTTGTAAAGATATCAGTAATATCACTTCATCTGCTTTAAAGATACTAAGTTGTATCATGAGCAACTGTCAGTCGTTCTCTAATAGCTTTAAAATGTCTTTATACTCGTATCTCGTACGTAAGAGAAAAATTTTAAAATATATTTCACTTAAAATAGACTGCTCTTATCCAGAAAGAGGTTATGACCATATTGCTTTACTAAATAAATTAAATTTTTCTTCTTTAGAGTTTCTCAGGGTTCTAGCAAGTATAAAAATTTTATACAATTTATTCCATAATAATTTAGAATTTCCGCCCCTATTTTGCCAGTTTTCTTTTCATGTTCCTCGAATAAATTCTCGTCAAAATTGTACATTCATTTGTACTAGAGCTTATGTGTCAACATTTCAATAAAATTTCAGATGTATGTGATACTGTTAGATATATTTTCGTGTATTACAGAGACGGTGTTTGTATAACACACTTACGTCAATATCAATTCAGGCAAGTTATGTTTCGCTGAAACTATGCTTAGGGTAGTTATAGTGAAAAATAATAATATTTTTACTTGTGGTGATCATTACAAAAACTATAGAGAGTATTAGACTATTAGAGAGTATTATTTACTATAAATCGTATTAAAGTTGTGCGTGCAGGTGGACTGCCAAGTTCGGCATGTGGCCACAATATGTAGTGTCTTATGCCATACTGAGGAGAGCTAATAAGCTCAAAAGCGGTATATGCCTGGTGTGCCGCTAATAAATCACTTTGAAAGTTTGCTATAAGCAATTTCTAATTTATACAATAATTAAATACTACTGAGTGAGTAATATTTAACTACTAGAGTAGTAGCTACTCTAGAAAGAAATAGAATATAGCAAGAATTAAGTATTCTTATTATGTACTTCAGTTCTATTTTTCTTAATGCAATGGTATTATTTACTTTATTTAAATTATTTAAAATACTTTCAATAATTTTTTAAAGTTGCTTATAACTTCAATTAACGAAAAAATAACATTATTTTGAGAATAATATTTGTTGACTCAAGTAATTCATATTATCTAAATTAAACAAAACAATTCTTTATATACACATTTATAGTAGTTTTCTTGATTTCAAGTATTTTTTATTCTTAACTGAAGAATATACAGGGTTAACTATGACTAAGTACAAACATTTTAACTACGTGCTCAAGGAGGTCTAAAACACAATAAAAAAATTATTTCCGAATTCTAGCTCAATGTTTAAAAAATGGGGCAAAACCCGCTTGTCCTATGGAAAGTCGGCGCCTATGATAATCAATCATCGTCCGATATGGCTAGATATGTCTACCGTGCGGCACATTTTTTATTTATACAATAATTAAATACTACTGAGTGAGTAATATTTAACTACTAGAGTAGTAGCTACTCTAGAAAGAAATAGAATATAGCAAGAATTAAGTATTCTTATTACGTACTTCTATTTTTCTTAATGCAATGGTATTATTTACTTTATTTAAATTATTTAAAATATTTTCAAGAAAAAATAACGTTATTTTGAGGATAATATTTATTGACTCAAGTAATTCATATTATCTAATTTAAACAAAACAATATAAACAATTTTTTCACATTTATAGTAGTTTTCTTGATTTCAAGTATTTTTTATTCTTAAATAAAGAATATACAGGGTTAACTATGACTAAGTACAAACATTTTAACTACGTGCTCAAGGAGGTCTAAAACACAATAATGTTAAAAAAATGGGGCAAAACCCGCTTGTCCTATGGAAAGTCGGCGCCTATGATAATCAATCATCGTCCGATATGGCTAGATATGTCAACTACCGTGCGGCAGTTTTTGGCAGCGTTGTCAAGTGTATAAACGACGAAAATAAACATTTTTATTAATAATAATAATGCTTAAGTACCTGATAGATAACAATTAATCCGGTTGGCTGCAGTATTTTGTATTCGTTCTTTGTTCTTTCGTTGCATACTGCCAAAACTATATTTTCACTTCTTGCAGATTCATCACAATTATTCACTCCGACCTCTTTATTTAAATACTATAAAATGTTTAAAATTAGTCACTAAATGTTCTAAAATAACATAACCTAGAATACTGCATTGCTAGTTCCATACTCTCCAAACCATAAAGAACATGTGAAGTTAGTTATATCTAAGGGTATCAGAAACATTTTTACAGAACACTGTAAACATCTTGGGATGTTATAGTTTAAAATATATTGTTGCTATTATTTATTTATTTATTTATTTATTTGCAATACACTGTCCAGACAGAATCCAATTACAGTACAGTACAGTAATAATATAATAAATATATACAAACAATATAAAATCGGGTATACAAAATTTACATACATATTAAAATTAATGAAAAAATGCATTTTTAATATTTTCGACATTAGAAAAAATAAATCTAAGGTATTATGCACTAAGAAATAATTGTAACACATAACAAACATTGGACCATTATTAAGAGCATTACTCCTGCATGAAATATAGAAGAACGAAAACGCGTTACTAAATTAGGTGGTGATAACATAATATAAGAAAGAAGTTCCGGGCAATCAACAAAATTATTTAATAACTTACAGAAAAACTACGGAGTAATATTTACGACGTAAAGACAATTCAATCATATTATTAGTATTAAGGGAATTTAATTCCCTAACAACTCAAGAAGGTTAAAAATTTATCGCCGTGAAGTGCACCTTGCATTAGTGGCCTGCAGATGTCAAAAAATATTACATACGGTTACGGTACTCTGATTAGTTTGAAATAATTTATCAAAACTTGTTTTTCGCAAAATTAATTTTCCGCGTATCTTTTGTGTATTTACAAACATGTCGTATTCTAATACCTAGATGACGGATAAGGTGCTGATTTATGGCAGTGAGACAAGTGCATATTATCGTGTGGTAGCATAATATCAAAGACGTTTTCCGATTACACAAAGTATTATTCTGAATACTTTTTGAACCACATTGAACAACTGCTATAATGTCTTGGCGGTAAACGTGTGGCAGCGTTTTTATGTATTTGTGTACATTTGCGTGTATTTTTTTTGTTATCCTTTGTGTTTTTCCCGACGTAAGTAATCGACCTGGTCATGTCGCCGAACCAAGTAGGTACATCGCTTTAAATAAAAAGAACGGTCGAGAGAAGGAGAGACAAAAATCTTTGCAATGGCAGGCAGGGTCGCGCCAACCCGGGGGTGCAAGGGGTGCGTGGCACCCGGGCGCCATGATCCAGGGGGCGGCAAATGACCGTTAGTTAATAGCAGACGTCAGTCGAGCTAAACTGCACACTCCCTTTTAAAATATATTTCTTTCCCTTTTTGACCAGCTAGATCAGATCGCCTTACTATAAATAAGTACTTTCTAAGGCAGTCATGGGCAAAGTACGGCCCTCGGGCCAAGTGCGGCCCTTTGGGCTAATCAAACCGGTCCGCGACATGGTTTTGAATAACCTTTGCACATAGAACAAAATGTATATTCTGCGTAGCTAGAATAGAAAAACGGGTTCCTTCTTATTGCATTTTAAGTACGGTAATATCGCCCCTAATTATTAACTGAGTTTGCACGCAACCTCGCGCAGGCGTACTGGCATTGTAGAATTGTCTGTAGGCCACTAAAATGTACGATATGGAATGTGTTTAGTCCATTGCGCATCCAAATAAAGGTACCAAACCTAAGAGCAAACAAAAGGAGGCACATGAAACTCAGCAAAGACATACTTCATTGGCTATGTATGTGGGTGTGAGAGAGACAACTATCTGCACGTACGATATGAATTGTGTTTTTAATTTCCCATTATTTTGTTTGTAAACAGGTCATTGGTGTACAGTGTGGTTTCTTTTTTTACCTTGTATCTCGTTAGTGTTACTGTTTGTGTATTTTTGTGGGTGTTATTTTTGGAACATGTCATGTTTTATAAGGGACTGTAAAATTAACCAGTATATAGCACAAAATAATTCTTCATATCCAGAATTCAATTTCATTTCAATTGACAATCAGCTAAGCCCCTACTGATCCGCCATTGCTAGAGGCGCAAAACAAAATATGGCGCTGATCATGAATAATTCATTCGCGCAACTTTTAGCGCAATTTTTTATTTTATCTGGCCCTCCCCTTAAAAAGTTTGCCTATGTCTGTTCTAAGGTATCAGTTGACTTGTTAAAGTGCGAGGTTCATTCGACGTCAAGTTAATTTTGATAATTGTATGTGCTTTTCTTTGAACCCTTTTCAAGTGACACACCTATAGAATCATGATCTCTGCAACCCTCACCTCCCGCACTGATCCATGTACTGCAAATTAGTCAAATTTCAAAAAACCTAGATATATCTGTCTTGGTTAAGGAATTTGCGAAAAGAAAGGCCCGAAAAATTATTTTTTGAATGACAAGATATCTGCTATTTAAAAGTCAGTACTCGTAATATTGATATCTGAGCATCATTGTATGTGTTCTTGTTATTCTTACACATGTATTTTATATTATAAATATATTTAGTTTTGTGTTATTTATTGAAAAAAATACATGTATTTTTATTATTATTAATGTATATTTCCATATTTATTTTATTGGTCTATTATTTGGTGATTACCTAAAATGCTGCTAGGGCGGCAGCAAAGGTTCCGCACCCCGGCGACAGCTACCCTTAGCGCGTCCCTGATGGCAGGTTTTAATTTAAGGAAGTAAGAAAAGACAGTAAAATCTCTCCAAATATCAATCCTGAAAAAAAATCTTAGTAAGGTAGGTGCTACCATATGGTGTTTCTCATTAAATAATAATCTACATCTTGTAAATATATATTTTTTTTTTCAAAGCAGCGTAAACTGATAAACGTATCAACGCGGTGATCTGTCACTACGTGTGACACCTTTGACTTTGGCAGAATATACCTAACCTCGCGGCTGACAGAAGGCCAGTGACGGGGATAAAAAAATATTTTTTCTACAAAACTGTTAATTAAAAGTGGGCTTTTTAATTGCCATTTTTGATGTTAAAAATGTCATTTTTTGACACGCGTGTTAAAAGTAAGTTTATTTTAAATAAGTACAAACCAACATTTTAACTAGTTATTACTATTAATATTTATAGTAAAATTAGAACAATTTGAAATTGTAATTCCCTGCGGAGTCAACATGTGTGACACATCTATTTTCTGTAGAAATACTACTGGTAGTACTGGTGGTCTTGCTAGTAGTTGCAGCAGTAGGAAGTATTTGGCACGCAATTTCCTTCTTCTGTTCCTGTGAATTTTCAATGTAGCGTTCAGTTACCGTCGAAGGTTTCCATCCTCCATGTCTCTTGATGGTAGTAAGATTTGCACCAGAATCTGCTAACAATGTCGCCGATAAACGACGAAAACAGTGTCCGGTGTATAGTTGAGGATTTGGTAAATTCAAGAACTCTGCAATGTCGGCAGGCATTTTACCAAACATGTTAATTCCGACTGGATTCTTCACACATTTATTCTTCATATATTTAAGAAAAAGTCGTCTATGGTCAGCGTTGGGTGGCCGGAGTGCCATATACTTTCTAAAAAAGTTTAAATAGAATTCACCAACAACACTGAAAGTCCGAGGCACTTTCGTTTTAGTATCTGGTATGGTCACAACAACCGAAGTGCCCAAATATTCGATATTGTCGATGGTCATCTGACACAATTCCTCCCGGCGACACGCCCCGAAGACACCCACTATTGCTGCGACTTTCATCATCAGATACTTTTCGTCTTCTGCTTCTGTGAGAAATTTGTCGATATGCGTCTTCGTCAAAACTTTTGACTTTTTTGCTTGATATCCTTCACCCTTCCGTTTTAAAAAAGCAATAAGTTTATAATGTTTGGTTATATCTTGATCTTGCTTTATTTTTAACATAGTTTTGATAATGGAATAATTTGACCACAGCGTTGACGATTTCCATATCTTGGCTTTTTCCTCAAAATATGCCAGTAAAACACTTTCGTTACATTTCCCAGGGACCTTTTCAATATTGCACCATTCCGAAAAGCGTCTATAAGCCATTTCGTACTGGTTCTTTGATTTCGCCGGCAATAATTCCAATGTTGCTCGACTGGCAGCTTCTTCGATTTCAGCAGGGATGGATTCGTTACGCTCATTATCGAGATTATTCATTATACTTATAGTATTACTAGAAAATGCTGTCAGTATTTTTGCGTTTTTTTCCGTAACTAACAACAGCACTGGTTGCTACGAAAATTTTGGTTCATAAATATTGCGATCTGTGTGGTATTTTTTGATTTCTTATTTTTATTGAGTTTAAAGTTCTTCCGATTGTTTTGTAGAAAAAGTAGTGTATGATATACGTGTTAAAAGTGATTTTATTTTGTTCGTAAAATAATAAATCATCTCTTACTTTTAAGACGTATATCATAAATAGCTATTATATAGCTTAGAATTTTATTTATTTTTTTTGACTTTATAAATAAATTTGGCAATTTTTTGATAGATAATTCCGTTAATTCTTATTTTTCCCTATCCCCTCTTAAAATATTTGTACTAAGTCATAGTTAACCTTGTATAATCTTTACATTTAGTAGTTTATTATAAAGGATGTTATAAATTAAATTTAATAGCTTTGCTACGTCGGAAAAAATGATACGAAAAAAGTTGCATAATAATTGATGGCCAATTTTTATAACCGCAATTAATAAACTTTTTTAAGTACCTGCAATTAATTTAAAAAAAATGTTTTCCAAGAAATAATATAAAAATAAATATTTTATATCACACACACGCTCCCACATCATTAGTATATTTTGATCTCCATTTAGAAATTCATTTGAAACTCATTCTTGCAATTTTCTTTAATTTTTTTATTTGTAACAGTAGATTTATTTGCATTTTATATTTACATAAAAAATATATTTAGTTCTGCCCGAGAAAGCCAAGAGATGCTACACAAGCAATAATCTTGTTTTGGGGGTTTCAGTAATAAGAAAATTATAACTCGCAGACATTTTGATGAACACTGTAACAGTTGTAATTTGAATTTTCTTTTTACTTGCAAAATTTTATGTTTCTTGTACTACGAACAGAATCCGTATCATATTAAACTCAAACAAAACTTAACCACTGTTCAAAGTTTTGCCAAAATAAATATACCATTAGCGGAAATTACGTTGACAAAACGAAAATTTCGTAATTTCAGAACTACTGCTACCGCACATAAATCTGTGCAAAGAATTAATTAAACTTCCAAGTTTCTACCATTTCAAAAACGTAATTACTCCATGCACAGAAAACTTCTATAATCTGGACAAATAGCTCCAATAGGTTGTTGCGGATGGCGAGAGACGGAGCTATAGCTACAGGACTATGATGAATTGCTAACTTCAACTCTTGCATTAAAGCCTGCTACAGATTATGCTTGTATTCGCGATTTGTGATGCGTAAGCAATTTGTGCGTTGTGTGTACAGTGGTTAAGAACCTTTTTAACGAATAATTTGCTGCACACTATTCAAGAATTCCTCACAAATCACGAATATACGCATAGTCTGTAGCAAGCTTTAGGTGTTCATTTCAATATCAGACCATTGGTTATACAAGGTGCTTCTAAACTTATCTTTTGCATTAGGAAAATTATTTTTAGTGTGTGCAAACCGAATGCACATAAAATTTGAATAATTATTTAAATTGGCTACACATCTTGAAAGCTGATGATACTTTTGTTGACTGGTTGAGAGTTGTATTTCTCTGTTTTCATTCATCGTGGCGTTTAATATTTATAATATATTCGTCAGATTCTGCCAAAAATGTAACACAAGATTACCTATTATAGTGTAATAATAATAATAATAATAATAATAATAATAATAATAATAATAATAATAGGACTTTATTTGCATCAATCGAAATACAATAATAATGTATATAACATGAACGTCCAAGTCCAAGTAGCAACTAAGATATATATATGTCCATTAAAACCAAAGTATGGTTGTGCATGGACATGCCTGTGTAATATCGGTAACGTACGCAATATACACATTAAAATTAAACTACATTTATGCATACAATGTTATACATACGCTAAATATACAAACATATACATACATTTTAACATAATATGACACAAAAAACGAAAATGTGACACATGAATGTCCACATAATGCAAACACGCGGAATGCTGGGGGATGAGAAGGATCTCACTTAAAAGAATTCTATTAGGTTTCTGGTCTCTGCCCTACCTAAAGTAAGTATATATTTTTTAAATATATTTTTTATCAAATTTACTGAGTTCAGTTTATTTAAATAAGTTTTGTACATATCAGGTAAATGGTTATAAATTTTACGTGACAAGTGGGTATAGCTGCGTAAACTAATATTTTTTTGTAAAAATTCGACTTTTACATGATTATTTTCTTTATACCTAGTACTATATCCGTGATTGACGTTTTGAAATGATTTATTCTTATAAATAAAAAGGATAAGTTGCAGCACAAATAACTGTCTCAGGTCAAGTATTCCAGTTTCATGAAATAATGTTTCAGACGGGTAAGTTAATTTTTTCACTATAAATGATTTTTAGAAAACGCTTTTGTAATATATCAAGTTGTCTGAGATGACAATATGCTGTACCACCCCAGCTCAATATCGCATACCGCAGTCTTGATTCCACTAGTGCATAATATAATATTTTTAGATGTGTTAAATCTAGAATATTTTTTAGGTGTTTAAAACGGTAAAGCAGTTGTCTTAAAGTTTGGGTTGTATTGGTAATGTGAGCGTCCCATCGCAAGTGAGAATCAATGGTGACTCCAAGATATCTATAATATTTTTTAGAATTTAATTTGATATTATTTACGGAATTCTTTATTGATAAAAACTGATATTCTGGCAAGCACCTTGCATTGTTAGAAAACGGCATAAAAAATGTTTTGTCATAGTTTACTGTTAATAACTTATGATTAAACCAATTAAAAATCTTTGATAAGTCAGCCTCTGCTTTATTCTTTAATATATCCCATTTCTCATCACTATATAAAATAGCAGTATCGTCTGCATAACTAAATATTTGTCCAGAAGTAGAAGAAGTGAGAATATTGTTAATATACAGTGTAAACAATATTGGTCCCAGCACAGTCCCCTGAGGTAAACCATAATTAATTTTCTTTTCTGTGCTTAGTACATTATCAATCTTCACAACTTGTAATCTATTTGACAAATAATTTCTAAATAATTCTTTGGGCGCCCCCCGTATTCCTACATCCTCCAAGACCTCTAACATCTGAGTATGACTTACTGTGTCGAAGGCCTTAGCTAGATCTAGGAACACACATATTGTAGGTTTACTTTTTTCTAGGTGTTTTGTAATTGAATTTATAAGTTTTGCAATAGCGTCATTAGTTGATAAGCCTTCCCTAAATCCAAACTGATTTTCGGAAATGATGTTGTTTGCAGAAAAAAAATTTAGCACTCTAGTTTTCAAAGATTTTTGCAATGGTTGTTATAACTGAAATCGGTCTATAATTGTTTATAATCTTTACATCTCCCTTTTTGTGTATAGGGGTAACGATTGCTACTTTAAATTGTTCTGGGACTTTACTTGAAATAAAAATTCTATTTATAATATGACAAATTGGCATAGATAATATTTCTGATGTTTCTTTAAATACTTCTGTTTTTATATTATCAATACCAGGAGATTTTTTGCATTTTAATGAATTAATGATTGTTACTATTTCTTTTTGATTTGTTGGTAGCAGAAAAAAAGAATTGTGGTTTAATTTAGTTTGCGGTGGCGGAGTATTAGGTTTTTCAATGTTGTTTGCATACGACTCTCCAATGCTGATAAAGAAATTATTAAATGCCTCGGCGATACTATCTGGAGTATCACAGATGATATTATTATTACTAAGTATTTCTTTAGGTTCTTTTTATTTTCAGTTATACAAATGTTTTTAATTACTTTCCACAGATTTTTAGAGGTGTTTCTATTGATGTTTATTTGTTCATTGTAATATTTATGTTTAGCATTCTTTATCAATTTGCTCAGGCGTTTTTTATAATTTAGATATTCTGTTTTTTTTTGTTCACTTTCAGGTACTCGTTTAAATTCACGATATAATCTATTTTTTTCATTAACCGAATTTACCATACCTGCTGTAATCCATTGCTTGCGTTTAATATTACCCCTTTTTATTTGTTTCTTATGTGTATTTTTTAAGATTAAAGATTTTAATAGACAAATAAATTCCGTTGTTAAGATGTCAGTATCTGTTTCATTATAAAAATTATCCCAGTTGTGATTATTTAGGTCATATCTTAAATTATTATAATTTATATAATAAACATCTCTAATTGTAGAATTATTATACTGATTATTATGAGTTATTATAGGTAGACCTAATATTGTAGCTCTATGGTCAGCGATATGATTTTCAAATACCATGTTAATAGCCTGCTGTTCAAATTTAGGAAAACTACATTTCAGAAAAATGTGATCCAAACAGTTACCCGTGCTACCGTGTACCCTCGTATTTTTATTTATCATTGATGTAAAATTATATTCACTAAGTATGTTCAGATATCTAAATACAACATCATTTTCTATATTAATTTTTATATTTATATCTCCTACAATAATATGAGAGAAAACATCAACATTTTTAGTTTGTTCTAAATAATTGTTAAGTTCGTCTATGAAAATATCTTCGTCAGCAGACGGCGACCTATATATACAAGTTATGATTATTTTCTTATGATTTTTCAGAGATATAATTAATTGTATTGTTTTACAATATCCAATAAAACAAATTTTATACGTATAATCAAACCCTTCTTTTAAATATACTACTACCCCATCGTTTTTATTAAAACTATCCACTATATATCATTTCATAACCTGTTAATTGAAACAAACTGGTATCTACCAATTCAAACGATTCAGTAAAAACTATGCAATCATACTCACATTTCATTTGGTTAAATAAAATTTTCTGTTCATCGAAATGTTTACTTAGGCTGCATATATTTTGATGGTATAATTTAAAAAATACCTTCTCCCCCGCCTCCTTCCAACATTCATCGTGTTCGCTTACATTAGAAATTTCTAGTGTATCCACTGGTGTGTAATTTACATCACGAATATATGTGTCCATTCAAATAGAACAAATTTTTTTTTAATAATTCCTGAAAAAAATCCTGAAAACACAGAATAACAAAAAAAAATATACTAATAAAAGCAAAAATGAATATGCGCAAATTCAAAAACAATTGAAAGTGTACTCCTATTTCAAAACATATATATTTCTACAAATATTTATAAAACTAACATGAAAGCTACTTTCCAAAATACAGTTCAAAATCACAGGAAGATTTTATTACATTAATTTTCCCATGCAGATTTACGAAGATTTTTCCATTACTTGTCCACATATTTTTTAATGAAACTTTTTCTATGATTTTGGACATTAGTTCTACCCGTACTGGTGTGAGATCTTCTCTTATTGTCACCCCCGTTCCTCGTAAAAGTCTTTTTTTGCTATAGATGGCCTCTTTCATTTCAGATTCTTTTAATTTTAAAAATATTCCTCTTGGTTTTCGATTCCTTTCTTTTCGATTCATTCTGTAACATATTGCAATATCTTCTTCCTTTAAGTTTATCGACATTTTAGAGTTCAATAGAAGAATAATTTCCTGTTCAGTGTTCTCATGTTCTTTTTCATTAAAATTAAATATTCTTAAATTATTACATCTTCCTCTTTGGTCCATAATGTCTAACTTATTTTCAATCATATTCTTCTCTTTTTGCAAATTTTTAACTTCATTACGTAATTCATTTAATTTGGTTTCATTTTCCTTTTTTTCCTCAGAAACATATTTCTCCAATTCAGACATTTTATTTTCAAGCGGTTTTATTCTCTTGCTTATAGTTTTTGTCACTAACTCTGCGACCCTATCGGCTAGGGTTTTTATGAACTGTGGGTCTTTTAAACTGTTTATCACAGTGTCATTTACTAAGGATTTAATTTCATCACAAAGTTCTTCAGTTAGGACCATTTTAAAACCACTTTTCTTTCCCCCTTTTTTACAGTTTAGTAGGAAAGCCTTAACACAATATGTTTAGAAATTTTGATCACAAAATTATTTGTAAAAACCACTGTTTTTATAACTTTAATCAGGAGCTCACTAAACACGTGTCTACTCAATCGTGGCTAGGTTGCTGTAAACTGTGAATTCTTCTGGTTTGGGTAGGTCCAAATATTCTGAGATATTCCATTCTTCCATTTTTGTAAAATATGAAAAGCCTATTATGTTCAGAATTAGTCCCAAAGAAACATATGTTTTGTACAGCGCCAACAAATTTGGTACAATAGAAAACGACAGTAAGTATAATTGCCGTTAAAGTAAAATATCTTTCAACAGCTAAATAGCTACGTTTCAGACCGTGAATGGACTACTTGCTATCCTAACGTAAAATCCATTGTCTGCGCTACTATCAATATCAATTAGCAAAGCATCCCGTGGGATTGGAATAGCCCAGGCTAGTAAAGTTACCTGCGTTGCCATGGCGATTGTGCATATTTCATACCGGAAATAACACGGAGCAGTGGAAAACACTGGTAGATCGCAAGCGCAGTGCAAGTGCAGCTCCGATTTAAAGGTATAGGGTCAACAACCCGCCTTCCTGCAACCTACACTTGCAGGATCGATAAGAATTCTCCTACGGTCCCATTAATACTAACTCATTACCAGAGTGGCTGTCGCGCCGTATATTTCCTTTCACCGCAAATTGATATTTTTGAAAAAGGTTCGTATTTAATGTTGAATTGCATTGGAATGATTTATTGTGTTCTATTCAGGGAAAAATCTGCTGTGTATTACTGTTTACACAGAGATTGCTAAGGCGTTTGAAATTACGATTGATTAAAAATATTTGGTTTTAGTTTCAATTTATGTAACCTCTTTGAATCATATCTTCTTAACAGAAAACAATACGTTACATATATTGGACATAAAATTTTCGCAGTAACTTCCGGAGTTCCTCAAGGATCTAATTTGGGGTCCTTCCTTTCTTATATCTTATTCTTATTTTGTGCGTTGCGTGCAGATTTTTTATTAACAATTTGCTACACACTATTCAAGAATTCCTCACAAATCACGCACTGTGCAACACGCATCACGAATATACGCATAGTCTGTAGCCAGCTTTAGGTGTTCATTTCAATATCAGACCATTGGTTATACAAGGTGCTTCTAAACTTATCTATTGCACTGGGAAAATTATTTTTAGTGTGCAAACCGAATGCATTAGTAGCAGTGATCGAAACGATCAAAGACGCAGTAGACTGGGGTGCCAATCGTAATTTCTTTAGTTGTATCAAATTAAAACCCAAATTATTATAATCGTAAAGTTTTGATGCACAATAACACCTAAAAATGTATCAAGATGCCGGTTCTGACGTAAGCGATAATAATAAAAAACACATATGAAGAACTTCGAGTACCCAACTAATATAGAGTGTTTTACAAGCTGTAGGTGTGACAAACTTTGGCAGATGGTAGTTGGGTTGTCAAACATTTTTTCTTATACGAACATAGGTCGGATTCATTTTTGTTTAGAAGTTACAAGCAAAATATAATTTCATATTTCAATTAAAGTAACCTGATAAATAAAAATGATAACAATAATTAAGTTACGCAGTTTATTGACTTAAGTAAAGCTTTTGATTGTGTTCCTCATGAGATTTTACTAGAGAAATTATATTATATTTCAATATGTTAACCATAACTGAGTCAAATCTAATTTGTCGGAAAGAAAACATGGAGTTCCGCATGGATCGGTTTTGGGTCCTCTACTATTCCTTATTTACATAAAAGATTTTCCCAGTATCTTTAATTGTGAAGTTTTAAGCATACTTTGTGCTGATGATACTAGTATGTGCACTTCTGGCTCTGATTTATCTGAGGTACTCAACTACATACCTCAAACACAATATTTAGGAAATGATTGGTTCGCTAGTAATAAACTTACAGTGAATCTAACTAAAACTGAAACAATGATTTTTAGTCTTAGAAGTTTAAATGATGTTAACAATCTAGAAAGCGTCAAGTTTCTGGGCGTTCATTTAGATCCGAAGTTATCCTGGAGCTAACATGTTAATTGCATTTGCAGTCAACTACACAAACATCTCTATTTACTCCGAAGCCTTGTTCATAAAGTATCCCAAACTGTTTTAAAAACAGCGTATCACTGCTTGATACATTCTATCATATCTAATGCTATCATAATGTTGGATCATGCACCTGGCAGTGCACTAGTTTTTTCTCTGCAAAGTAAAGCTTTACGGATCATCTCTGGGCTTGGTTTTAGGGACGTCTGCAGAAATTACTTCTCACATTTAAACATTCTTACCGTTCCATCAACATACATATTTCAGTGTCTTCTTTTTATTAAATGTAATTTATACAAATTATATAGCAGAAGCCAGACCCACGCATATAACATTAGAAATAAGAATGATCTTGATAGCAGTTTTGTAGGCTAACTAGAAAGGCCACTGAGTATACTGGAAGACAGTTTTTTAATGCGTTTCCTCCTAATATAAGGAACTTGGACACAAATTTATTTAAAATGAAAATAAAAAAAAATTCTATCGAGTCATGCTTTTTACACTTTTAATGAATATTTTAATAGTGATTTTATAATGCAATGTTTATTATATTAAGTTTTTGTTACATTGTTTAGACTGTTGTGTATATAACATAAAATAAAATAATAATAATAATAATAATAAAAAATCTTAATATCATAGAAATTGTTCAAGATCGTCACCCTCGGTTCGACTGCAAGCCTCACATCGGCAAACTAGATTCCATCACTCGACGGATGAGATTTGGAACATTTCTTATCTGCTTAGCTGCATCCTGAATTATTTCAAGTGACTGTAGATGGGTAGTGATTTCAACATGGTAGACAAGCTGCTTCATGTGTCCCCATATATAAAAATCAAAAGAGATCTGGGCAACGCAGTGGTCATGCCATTGGACCTTGTTGACTTATCCATTTATTCGGGAAATGATCATTTAACCAAGCAGTTATTTGTCTCCCTCTATGTGATAGTGCATCATCGTGCCTATACCACATATTTTGAACAATATTAAGCCCTACGTCATCAATTACATTAAAAGGGTTATTTTCCAAGAAAGTATGCGCCAAAAGTATGGAATAAATTCAATAAAAACGAAACAATTATTTTTTGGGAAAAATCAGGTCGATTTTTAATTTAAAAAATACGCGTAAAATGAGATTTTCAAATGTCATTTGTTTTCGAGTACTGACGTCATCGATTTTTTTTTAATAGCAACACCATATTTTTTTCCTTGATTCTGAAAGATCGTTTAATTCTCTATCAGACAGTGCTAAAATTTTGCTCTCTTACATAGGAAAGTTTTCGAGTAAATGACGATTGAATGTTAGAAAACGTAAATCAGTTAAAATAAAGCAAAAACGTTATCAAGATTAGTTTTTCGAATTCCATAGTTCTTTTATGGATCACGTAGGTGAAAATCTTTGCAAAGTGTCATTGTCACACCGACTTTCTAATAAGTATTGTAAGCGACATAGAAATTATTATTCAATTTAAAGTATTATGGCACATTTAACTGTTACTCAAATTATTGAAATTTTAATTCTTATCGGATGTGGGAATATGACTAAAACTCAGCAGGAAGTTTGCGATTTATTTGATGAAAAATATCCAGATCGCCCTATCAGCCAATCAACAGTCAGTAAGGTAGAGTCTAAATTTAGAGAAACTGGCAATGTTGTAAATATTCCAAAACCTGGACGTCCAAGCATTAATGAAAATCAGAAACAGAACATTTTGATAAGTGGATAATCCTCATAATTCTTCACGATTGGTTGCATTAGACAATGACACTACTCAGAGCACAGTGCTACGTATCTTGAGGAAGGAAAAATATCATCCCTACAAAATTCAACTTGTGCAGGAACTCAATGAAGATGATCCCGATCGCCGCTTACACTTTTGCGAAATTCTAATGGATTTATGTCAAGGAAATAGAAATTTACACCGGCAAATACTTTTTTCAGATGAGGCCACATTTTGTCTGAATGATACAGTAAACCGTCAAACTTGCAGATATTGGAGTCGAGAAAATCCTCATTGGATGGCAGAGGCACATACCCAACACCCTCAGAAATTAAATGTGTGGGCTGGAAAAGTTGACGACAGAATAGTAGGGCCTTTCTTCTTTGAAGGAACCCTTACAGGACAAAGATATTTAGAGTTTCTAGAAAATGACCTTGTTCCAGCCCTTGCAGTAATTTTTCCTAACGATAGTGACCCTGACGATACTATATGGTTTCAGCAAGACGGTGCACCTCCGCACTATGCACGCCCTGTACGAGATTTTTTGGACAACTGTTTTCCTGGGAGGTGGATCGGCAGACGCGGATCGATAGAATGGCCTGCAAGATCGCCAGATCTTACACCTCTTGACTATTTTTTATGGGGATACTTGAAGTCAAAAGTGTACATTAATAAACCACGTAATTTAAAAGAACTTCAAAATCGCATTCGGGACGATATACGCAGAGTTACCCCAGAAATCATTCATAATGTGCAAGAAGAATTTCTTCACAGACTTGCGCATTGCCAAGAAGTTGGTGGATGGCAATTCGAACATTTAATTTAAGTATAAAATTTAATCAATTGTATTTTATTTTACATACCTCAGAATTGTTATTTTTTTTATGGATAAAATTTACGTTTTCTAACATTCAATCGTCATTTACTCGAAAACTTTCCTAAATTTTAGTACTGCCTGATAGAGAATTAAACGATCTTTCAGAATCAAGGAAAAAATATGGTGTTGCCATTTAAAAAAAAATCGATGACGTCATTACTCGAAAACAAATGACATATGAAAATCGCATTTTACGCTACAATATGTATTTTTTAAATTAAAAATCGACCTGTTCGAGGATTTTTCCCAAAAAATAATTGTTTCGTTTTTATTGAATTTATTCCATACTTTTGGCGCATACTGTAGATTTGCATTTATATGATCATTTAAAGCATGTACAGGCAGTAAATTGTTGTTCAAAATGAAACACCAAACGTTACCACTGAAACGTTGCTGAAATCTTCTTGTTCTAATTGCACGCCTAGATAATATGTTCATTATGATTATTATTTATGCCATACCTAGTAAAACTCACTTCATCAGGCCACATAACAAGACAAATGAATCCATTATTTTGCACATCGAAGTAACCAACGACAAAATTCGAATCGCTGAGAGCGTACGTTTTGGCGATAAAACGAATGCAACATTTCTCTATTCTATACACGACATAGAATCTTACAAAAAGAGCAGTTTGAAAATGATATAAAAATACACTTCTACGAACTAATACAAATGTTTCTTATCCATTTTAAAATTGAAGTTGTTGGCACAATTGAGCCTCGTGCATGATACGCCATACTGTTGATTTAGACGACATATCATTATCTTATACTTACTGAGCGATTTTCTTGGTACTTAATCGGGGATTCTCTTCTACGGCTTGGACGCCCTGGACGTCCATTCCTTCCACGATTCGGTTAGCAATTCCTATGTCACCCTAAAAGATAAAAGTAGCTACATTTAACACACCGTTCTGTGTACAGACGAGAACCTGCTGAGACATTTTGTATTGCTTTCGCCATAAATTGAAACGATATCCATCAATTCCGAATTGCTATGGCTATGGCTACACGTAAGCCATTTTTGACACTTGGAAAACTAATGTAAACACTATCGTACAAACGTTAATACTACAATCGGATTTCAGTATTCAGAATCGCCTGTATTACCATGATGCTAGAGACTACACTATCAACCTGTATATATTCTTATACCTATATTCGTAAGTGAATCGAAACCTATAAACCATTACTGTTCGAACCTTTCCGATCTAATGATGGAGATTCATTTCGACACGTGACCCTGTCGTAATAAATCCAGTGGCCTTTGTTTTTCGAGGTAGAGAAAAATCTGTGCCAGTCATATACAGCTACTAAAGCACATATCAATCATCACGCTATGTCGTTCCCTTCGAACAGGATCCAATGGTAAAAAAATTTAATAAAAAGAAAGTTCTGTATATACTTTGTGCGGCAAAATTCGATTTATGTTTTTCCTATGTAACATCACCTCGAACTGCCCAAGTCCGAGAAACGTCGACTTATTCTCTTAATTAGAATCTGACTAGGTACGAATGTATTGTGTATCATATAACACTTGGTAAAAATTAATGTTGATGCGACTGATTAAGAAAAGAAGAATTAATTTTAAGTGAATCTGAGAATGTTACTAGAAAAAATATCTCCCGAAATATGATCAGTATCAACAACCTTTTTCTAACTGCAGTCAAATCTTGAATTTGTTCACTATTTGGTGTTTTATGAAGTAGGTATTTTGAAGCAGCAAATGAAGTTTGTAAAATTGATAATTAATTTTTAACCATTTTATTATAAAGTAAAATATTAGTCAATACAGTTTCGGTCGTATTGTGAATCTACTGAAGATTTTTTTATTTATTTTATTCATTAATAACAAATAGGTAATTAAATAAAGATGAAAAATACAAAAAGAAATTAAAAAATTAGTCATGTCAGATACAAAAACAGAGAGAAAATGTTTAGTGTGTTTTTCATTTGTAAATACAGTGTGTCCACGAATGGAGTTGACAGAAGGAGAAACTCTTTTGTTTTTGACTTTTTCGAAAAAAGTCACTCTTTATAAAAAGTTCTGCTTCTCGGAAAAATGAGACTGCTATAGAAATGTCTTAGATCAGAAATACAGGGTGGTCATAAATTAAGAAAACAAGAAAATACCCAAGAGAAAAGTACCATTATTTATTATTGTATACAACATTTTTATA
Organism: Monochamus alternatus; assembly: GCA_037114965.1. Lineage (NCBI taxonomy): Eukaryota > Metazoa > Arthropoda > Insecta > Coleoptera > Cerambycidae > Monochamus > Monochamus alternatus. The sequence goes on from CM073435.1 coordinate 39,572,485, forward strand.
AAACAAATCTATTTATAACTTAAAATTGAGGTCTAATACAAATTTTAAAATCAAAATTTTATTTTTAACATTTACTCTGCCTCTACCTCCCACCTCAACACATTTTTCCACTAACTTAGACATTTTTCGAATAGTTGGCGGTTCATTTAGTTCATGTATTCTTTGGCGTATGTGCTCTTTTAATACATCCCATAATGTGGCAAACCATTAGAATAAATATTTTGTTTTAGGGTACCTCGGAAAAAAAGGCAAGGGGTGTAAGGTTAGGATTGGGCCAAATCTTCCTCTGAGCAGGACAGCCGTTCTGTTGCCAAAACATTTTGGAAACATTTGGTTTACCATTTTTAAATACTTGAGAACCAGAAGTACGTAATAACCTGTTTTGGCAACAGGACTTCTGTCCTGCTCATTTTACTGCCTTGCTCAGACAATAGTGAAAGGTGGATAGGAAGATTTGGCCCATTGTCCTGCTAGGCCACCTGACCTTACGCCCCTTGACTTTTTTCCTAAAAAAAAGGTTTATTCAACTGATCTGCCACATGACATTAAAGGAGCGCATACGAGAAGAAATAACAAACTATTCGTAAAGCGTGTAGAGTAAAAGTCAAAACTGAAATTTTGATTTTAAAATTTGTATTAGGACCCTATTTCAGGTTATAAACAGATTTGTTTTATAAAAATGTTGTGTAAAATAATAAAAAATGGTATTTTTCTCTTGAGTATTTTCATGTTTTTTTAATTTATGAGCACCCTGTATATCTTATTTAAGACGTGTCTATGATAGTCTCAATTTTTCGAAAAGCAGAACTTTTTATAAAGAATTACATGTTTCGATAAAGTCAAAAACAAAAAACGTTCTCCTCCTGTCAACTCCATCCGTGGACACACTGTATATTTAGATAGATACTCAAATTTCGATTACAAAAAAGTCCTCAATAATTTGTTATAAACTTTGGATGCGCTACCTTATTGAATTTGTAATATTCTCAACCTTTATATCGCTGGGCTACTGCAGTATCAAGCTTCATCGCAATGCAGGCGATTCTGAATACTAAAATCCGATTTCACTTTCAATGTTTCTGCGATAGTGTTTACATTCAAGTGTCAAAAATGGCTCACGTGTACAGCAACTCGAAGTTGATGAATATCGTTTTGATTTATTGTGAAGTAAGACAAAATGTTTTAGCAGATTCTCGTCTAGAGAACTATATCCCGGTAGACATGTGGCAAACGTAACTACTTTTATCGCGGTATGCAACGCGGGCGTGACACTAGAAATTTGCAATCGATTCGTGGAAGAGACGGAGAACCAGGGCATCCACGGCGTATTGTAGCAGCTGATAAACACGTTTTAAAGATTGTTGAAGAGAATCTCCGAATAAGTATTAGGCAAATCAACAGTGTATCGTATCATACACGAGGCTCAATTATACAGTATGCGCCAAAAGTATGGAATAAATTCAATAAAAACGAAACAATTATTTTTTGGGAAAAATCCTCGAACCGGTCGATTTTTAATTTAAAAAATACATATTTTAGCGTAAAATGCGATTTTCAAATGTCATTTGTTTTCGAGTAATGACGTACATCGATTTTTTTTAATGGCAACACCATATTTTTTTCCTTGATTCTGAAAGATCGTTTAATTTTCTATCAGACAGTACTAAAAATTTGCCTTCTTACATAGAAAAGTTTTCGAGTAAATGACGATTGAATGTTAGAAGACGTAAATCAATTAAAATAAAGCAAAAACGTTATCAAGTTTAGTTTTTCGAATTCCATAGTTTTTTTATAGATCACGTAGGTGAAAATCTTTGCAAAGTGTCATTGTCACACCGACTTTCTAATAAGTATTGTAAGCGACATAGAAATTATTATTCATAATATTAATCATAATACTTTAATTATGACACATTTAACTGTTACTCAAGAAATTGAAATTTTAATTCTTATCGGATGCGGGAATATGACTAGAACTCAGCAGGAAGTTTGCGATTTATTTAATGAAAAATATCCAGATCGCCCTATCAGTCAATCAACAGTCAGTAAGGAGTCTAAATTTAGAGAAACTGGCAATGTTGTAAATATTCCAAAACCTGAACGTCCAAGCATTAATGAAAATCAGAAACAGAACATTTTGATAAGTATGGTGGATAATCCTCATAATTCTTCACGATTGGTTGCATTAAACAATGACACAGTGCTACGTATCTTGAGGAAGGAAAAATATCATCCCTACAAAATTCAACTTGTGCAGGAACTCAATGAAGATGATCCCGATCACCACTTTTGCGAAATTCTAATGGATTTATCTCAAGGAAATAGAAATTTACACCGGCAAATCCTTTTTTCAGATGAGGCCACATTTTGTCTGAATGGTACAGTAAACCGTCAAATTTGCAGATATTAGAGTCGGGAAAATCCTCATTGGATGGCAGAAGCACATACCCAACACCCTCAGAAATTAAATGTGTGGGATGGAATAGTTGACGACAGAATAGTAGGGCCTTTCTTCTTTGAAGGAACCCTTAGAGGACAAAGATATTTAGAGTTTCTAGAAAATGACCATGTTCCAGCCCTTGCAGTAATTTTTCCTAACGATAATGATCCTGATATTCCTGACGATACCATATGGTTTCAGCGGAGGTGCACCCCGTACTATGCGCGCCCTGTACGAGATTGGACAACTGTTTTCATGAGAGGTGGATCGGCAGGCGTGGACCGATAGAATGGCCTGCAAGATCGCCAGATCTTACACCTCTTGACTATTTTTTATGGGGATACTTGAAGTCAAAAGTGTACATTAATAAACCACGTAATTTAGAAGAACTTCAAAATCGCATTCGGGACGAAATACGCAGAGTTACCCCAGAAATCATTCATAATGTGCAAGAAGAATTTCTTCACAGACTTGCGCATTGTCAAAAAGTTGGTGGATGGCAGTTCGATCATTTAATTTAAGTATAAAATTTAATCAATTGTATTTTATTTTACATACCTCAGAATTGTTACTTTTTTATAGATAAAATTTACGTTTTCTAACATTCAATCGTCATTTACTCGAAAACGTTCCTATGTAAGAGGGCAAAATTTTAGTACTGTCTGATAGAGAATTAAACGATCTTTCAGAATCAAGGAAAAAAATATGGTGTTGCTATTTAAAAAAAATCGATGACGTCATTACTCGAAAACAAATGACATTTGAAAATCGCATTTTACGCTAAAATATGTATTTTTTAAATTTAAAATCGACCTGTTCGAGGATTTTTCCCAAAAAATAATTGTTTCGTTTTTATTGAATTTATTCCATTCTTTTGACGCATACTGTATTCGTATCATTCCAAGCATTAATACCAAGGGATTGTCATTTACGAATTAGATTTTGTGAATGGTTCCAGCATCAATATGTTGAATACGGCAGTTATTCCTCTTACAATTATATGGTTTCTTCGGGGGTGCCCCAGGGCTTAAACCTTGGCCCACTTCTATTCTTACTTTTTATCAATGACTTTAATGCTAAATTAAAAACATCTCACTTATTATTTGCGGATGATTTAAAAATATATTCAAAAACAGACTCTTGGGCATAATTGCATATTTTTGCAGGAGGAATTACAATACGTTAACGAATGGTGCTCTGACAACGGTTTAAATCTGAACAGTTCTAAATGTAAAATTGTGTTCAAGTAAGGTTGAATATGGTTCATGGTTATTTGGTATCCGCTATACCAAAATTCTATTGGTCACATTGAATCAGTCTAAAATTTATGTTTCTTAATCTGTATGGTAGTTATCCTCCTAGGAGTACTAGTTATGATTATTTATTGAATTTGTTTCAATTAGAATAGGAGATACTGCATTGTATTGTCTTTTCTGTATAAGTTGATTCATAATCTGGTTGATTGTCCTTTTTTATTGAACCAGTTATCATTTGTGGTACCTAGGCAAAATTCACGTTCGCGTGACACATTTCTATTGTACGTTTAATAGAACTAATGTTATGGTGAAATTGCCGGGATATTCAGTAACTATAGTATATTATAGTGTTTTTTTATTTGTTTTTTTTTCTATTTTTTCAAGTTACATTTGCTGCTTATTTATTTTAATTGTTTTGCTGTTTGGAAACACACAGTTTTTTGTTTCTTGTATGTTTTCCTGTAATTGGGTCATTATCCTGGAAAATAAATTATTATTATTATTATCCCTGTTATTACTATTGTTATTATCAAAATGTTCAAAATCCCAGATTTACAGATAACGTGTTAGTTACAGGTGAAGCTATTTTCACACACACGGAATTAAATCATGTTCGAACTGCACTTTTCAATTTTTTATTACAAAATTGTAGAGATTCTTGCACGTTCAAAGTGAATAACAAATAATATAATATATTAAAGCAATTTTGTTACATTTCTTTGGTAATTCCTTAGATTATGAGAAAATAACAGCAAAAAAAAACAATACTTCTTTCGTTTAAGAAATAGATACCGTTATTAGACTTCTTTAAAGACAGGGGCAAGGAAATTATATGAAAAATTTAACTCGAACTGATTGAATGATGAGTCGACATTTATTAAATTATATGTCACTGAAAATATCAAATTATAAAATGTCCTTAGTGTAATGTACCTATAAAATTAGAAACTGGAAAAAATATGTATGTTTTGATACATTAACATCCTGTCCGGTATTTCACCAGGGAAGTATTTTAGAAAAAGAAATTAAAAAACTACAATTTGTAGTTCTTTTGTATGCTTTCGGGAATCTATACGATAATTTTTATTAAACCCTATATATAGTTGAGGCAAGAATTCAGAAGACTTACGTCATACAAACAAATGAATAATTCATTAAATTTTCATCAAAATATTTAAGAGACTGTAACTGAGAATAATAAAACTATATACTACATTAAATGTTTGCACTATATATACAGTATGCGCCAAAAGTATGGAATAAATTCAATAAAAACGAACAATTATTTTTTGGGAAAAATCCTTGAACAGGTCGATTTTTAATTTAAAAAATACATATTTTAGCGTAAAATGCGATTTTCAAATGTCATTTGTTTTCGAGTAATGACGTCATCGATTTTTTTTTAAATGGCAACACCATATTTTTTTCCTTGATTCTGAAAGATCTTTTAATTCTCTATCAGACAGTACTAAAATTTTTCCCTCTTACATAGGAAAGTTTTCGAGTAAATGTCGACTGAGTTTCTAGAAAATGACCTTGTTCCAGCCCTTGCAGTAATTTTTCCTAACGATAATGGGGATACTTGAAGTCAAAAGTGTACATTAATAAATCACGTAATTTAGAAGAACTTCAAAATCGTATTCGGGACGAAATACGCAGAGTTACCCCAGAAATCATTCATAATGTGCAAGAAGAATTTCTTCACAGACTTGCGCATTGTCAAGAAGTTGGTGGATGGCAATTCGAACATTTAATTCAAGTATAAAATTTAATCAATTGTATTTTATTTTACATACCTCAGAATTGTTACTTTTTTATGGATAAAATTTACGTTTTCTAACATTCAATCGTCATTTACTCGAAAGCTTTCCTATGTAAGAGGGCAAAATTTTAGTACTGTCTGATAGAGAATTAAACGATATTTCAGAATCAAGGAAAAAATATGGTGTTGCCATTAAAAAAAAATCAATGACGTCATTACTCGAAAACAAATGACATTTGAAAATCGCATTTTACGCTAAAATATGTATTTTTTAAATTAAAAATCGACCTGTTCGAGGATTTTTCCCAAAAAATAATTGTTTCGTTTTTATTGAATTTATTCCATACTTTTAGCGCATACTGTATATATCATCTATTCCTGGCGAACTACTATCAGGAATTCCCCATAGACCCATCGGATTTATAACCCGGAAGCCAGATCAATTTCGCGCAAATCTAAAATCTCATACCTCCAAGTCTGCGGCTGGAGCAACACTCGGCCTCCTTTCGCTTATTCCGGTCATCCCTCTCGTGACGTAGCCGCCCTTCGGCGTCCCGGGCATCATCAACGCCTACTTGGACCGCCGCATCCACCACAGCGAGACAACCACATTAACATATCTCCCACGAAGTAGGCCAGGACTACTCCTGCTGGCAGGACCACACATATGCGTGTCGTGGCCATATCACGGAATGATTGATGAAAGCTCACGCTTTACGTAGTTGCGCGAACGCGTCGCTCGCGTTGACGTCGGAGGGTGTTGCCTTGGCGACAAGTCTCGAATGAGACAGAGGCGTAGGAGAGAACTGAAATAAAGGATCTTGTACAGGATGTTCCTTATTGATATGCGAATATTTAAGGGGGTGATTCTACATCGAAAATTAATGATAATTTACTTTATAAACTATGATCCAAATATGTTCAGTTATGAAAATACGGTGTAACGTTAAATAATGTATTTAACATTATTTAAGTTCGTTCATCCGCGATGTATTGTGTATTGCCTAAAACAATTAATTTGTCAATATAGCCCTTAGTTCGTAAATAACATTTATTCGTAGTTACCTTAAAGATAAATGCATACAAGACGAATGAATTATTGCAGTATCCTCGTAATAAATAACTATGTACCACCCTAGAAAATGTTATGGACATCCTAGTATAACTTGTTTTATTCCCAAACATTCTAAAACAAAAACCTCTTTTTGTAAACAAACACTATTGACTCGTTCTTATGTGTAACATCCTGTATAGAGGCTGTTTCACATGTTTCTTAAATCTTTTGATTTTTCTTCATCTCCTGCGCTCTCTATTGAATAAGTTTTGAATAATATTTCCAGGTATTCCAGGTATGATGTGCGCACATCATTATGGGACACCCTGTATACAAAAAAAAATATTTTTGTCTTATGGAAAACATAGTATACACATTTCTCTAACCTGTCGAGTTAATGCACTGTCCTTTATCCGAAAACATATCCTGCACCGCAAATATACGCTTAACTATGCACACGGCGCACATACAAAATTCAATTTCTTGAAAACCGTAACACCTAAAGAAGTAAAGTTTTTTTGTACTTTGGACTACATTTGCCTCGATATAACTATATATTTTTTTCAATAATTAATGTAACTCTCCGCCTAGTAAAGTTTTTAATGCGCAAATTTGCTGGTGTCGACTTTGGAACTAATTTTCTCGAAAAGGCTTTAAGCTATCAAAAATTGGTATGTACCATTAGAAGCGCTATAGTTTTTTATATGCCTAAGATATGAATATATTATGAGCATAGGTAAAATCGTTGATTTACAAACGCGACATATGTTACGAAAAACATAATTGTCAAATAACGTCCGAAACATCGTAAATTCGATTTTAAAAAGAGGTTCCTTACAGAACAAAGTTGTACAAATCCAGTTTGGATGCCCAAATTATCCCTCTACAGGATAGTAAATGTTTAATTGAGTTATATCTTCTTAAAAAAATGGCATAATTGAGAACTGATTTTACTCCATTATTAAGTAAACAAAGAATTTAGTTCTCAGTGATTGCATGTAGGGTAATTTTTAAGTTGTTGCTTATTCAGGCAGGTCTTACAGTGAGATACATATTTCATTATCTGATAGCATTCCTAAGTCGAAGAAAATTATATCCTTTGAATACACAAAAGGTAAGGTTTAAAAATTTCACAGTTTTTAACCCGCGAGAAGGCGCATACCGTCTCACAGACCGACACGGTATAAATAGTTGCATATTATCACAATCCATGGATATATCTCTTACCCCCACTCTGTACCTTCCTAAATGGTTAAGGTTTAGAGAAGCATAGTGACAGTATTTGGAAATTGTTTCGCGAAGTGTATATATCGACGAAATTTGTCTGTGAGACGGAAGCGCCTTTTTTTGTGGACATTATTTTACAGTGTGAATTTGACCTGGAGGTAAGTTTATTAGCATTTTCTCGTGAATTTGATATAATTACTTATTTTTTTTAATTCCTAAGATATGGCAAGTAACGAGAAGGAACAGGATAGATTAAGGCGTCTAATGGAAGAAGTTCTTACAGATGAGGAAATGGAGGATTTTGATGATGACACTTCTTTGGATGAACAGGATGTAATAGAAGAGAGACAAGAGGATAGCGAGAGTGAACAGGATATATCTGATTTTGAAAGCCAAGAAAATGTGGTAGAAGGTCCTATTTTTTTAGGAAGAGAAATGGGAAAAAAACGTACCTAAAAAAACAATTCGTACTAGAATATAGTAACTCGTTTGCCGGCATCAAAATTACCGACACGCTCTCTTGGAACACCTACAGATATTTTTAGATACTTTATCAATAAAAATACCAACTTATATGTAAATTCTGTATCTATCAATTTCGAAAGAATTAGAGATGCAAGGCCAACAAATAAAACCGAAATATACGCCTTCCTTGGTTTACTGATTTATTCTGGTGTATTGAAGGCTAACAGGTTGAACGTAAAAGATCTCTGGAACTCAGATCGATCAGGAGTAGAAATATTTCGGCTGGCCATGTCTATAAAAAGATTTGTTGCGATGTTTGAGATTTGACAATATAGTCGAGAAGAGAAAAGAGAGATTGACAAATTAGCTCCAATTAGGGACTTTGATACTTTCAATTGAAACTGTAGAGATGGGTATAGTCCGTCAGAATATGACTATAGATGAGAAGCTCGAAGGATTTAGAGGCAAATGTAGTTTTCGTCAGTATATACCTTTTAAACCCAATAGGTATGGCATCAAAATTTTCGCACTTTGCGATGCGAAAATGTACTACACTAGTATTTTAGAGATGTATACAGGACAGCAGCCAGAGGGGCCTTACAGAGTGAGTAATAGTCCTGGGGATGTTGTAATGAGGCTGTGTGAAATAATCGAAGGTACCGGCCAAAATATTACAATAGATAATTGCTTCACGAGTATCCCACTGGTAGAAACATTAGCTAAGGATTATAAACTAATCGTAATAGGTACTATAAGGAAAAACAAGAAAGAAGTTCCTTTAGAATTCACTAAAACACGATACCCACCTGGTAGTAGTATGTTTGCTTTTGGAACAACAGCACTGGTGTCATATATTCCAAAACAAAAATGTGCTACTTGTATCATCTTTGCATCATGATGACAACATTGACATGAATTCTGAAAAACCTGACATAATTTTAGATTATAATAATACAAAAGGGGGGTCGATATTGTAGACCGACTCTGTAGCAATTACAATGTGGCAAGGAATACCAAACGGTGGCAAATGGAAATTTGTTTTGCAATTGTAAATGTTGCTGACATGAGGCGACGACAGTTTTTACAAACTTTATCGCATAAACTTATTTGCCCACATATTCAAGAGCATTTACAAATTAAATAAATACCAAGATCTTTGAGAAACAGAATGCAGGAAATTTGTGGTAATGTTGAAGCTCCAGAGCCTTTTACTCTAGGTGATAATAAACAAACTGAAAAAAAAGGACAAGTTGGCAGATGTGCTATTTGCAGTTCGAAGAAGAGTAGAAAAACACGTTTTTATTGTCGCAAATGCTCAAAATTAATGTGCCTAGAGTATATTGTTTCTATATGTGAAGAATGTTATGCAAATCATATACAGAAATCAGAGTGACAGATTAATAATGTTTGTTATGATTTTAGTTACTGTGTTTATTTTTCCTTGCTGTACCTTTCATATGATACAGGTTAAAATTCAAGCTGTATTTTTTTAGCAATTATATATATTTTGAAAACATTTCTGCTTCTAATCAGCCTTATTTCTATAATTCTTTTTAGTTACTATGTAATAAATAAAAAAAAAGATCAGTCATATCAAATAAAAAAATTCGGTCTCACAAACGGACGCGCCTAACATTTATGTGTGGAGCCATGCGCCTTCCCGCGGGTTAAAGGATATAATAAAGAAACGAAACCTACTGAAAAGTAATTTATTTTTGCCATGGCGTTAAACATGTAACTAGAAATTAAAACAAAATTTATTACCATTAATTGTCAGTTGGTTCGTGCTATAGTTTTATTAATGTTTATACTTTATATTGAAATTATATATAGAAACGTACATTTAGCAGTATATAACACATTTTTGACAAAATAATTCGAATATTTATATGTTTTTTTAACTATAGGATAAGATAATTGAATGTTGTCAAAGTGGAAAATTAATCTATCCAGTTGGATTTATTACATTATAATTTAAACGTTATTTGAGTCACTGCACTTAAATGTTGCATGAATATTGTATTGAACTATATATAGGATGATCCCGAATAATGTGCAAAAAAATTGAGGTTAGATTGTACGACCGATTTTAATATCGTCCTTCACATAAAAATTTTTGAAATGAGCTAAATATAGAGTTTTGTTTAATTGTTTCCAATTGCTTTGAAATTAAGTGAAATTTCTTGTGGCCGAGTGTTTTTTATTCTCTTCGTCCTGTTATTAGGCGTAAAAATAAAGTATCCTTTGTATAAGTATTATTCATAAAAAAATTTTCAGATTTTTTTTTATTGAAAAAAAAACTCTTTTTGAATGTCTTTTAAATTTAGTTTGTTTTTTCTCTCTACCAATATTTTGATAAGTATTACAGTTTTTGAATAAAGAAATAAAGTTCATGACCCTACACACCCCCTTTTCCAATATCTTCTCTAATTTGCACATCGATATCTAATAGGTTTCCATCATTTTGCATTTGATGACAGTTCATGGTTCTTTGATAAAAATATTCAGGCGTATTAAACATTTCTACTAACAATCAAGTACGCGTTAGTAATACTTGGTAAATTTCCCACTTGTGATATTAAATGTTCTTCAGGGATCAGTACTGGGTCCTATCCTGCACTTAATATATACATCTGACCTTCCTTATTACATCAAACCATCGGACGCTTTCTTGGCGGATGATTCCAAAATTTTTGGTAATCTGCTTATCATATAAATCATTTAAATAGGAATCAATCTAATATTCACATTAATGCTTTTAAACTTTAAGTATACAATAACAATATTACATAACTAATCGATGCATTACAATAAAATACCTTACTACAATAAAGTATTATTTAACCCACAAAACAACAATGAACAATCAATTACTTTGCATTAATTTAAATTTTTTATACCTAAAAATTCATCTAGATCTAAATAATTTCCTCGTAAACCAATTACCGACACAGATTTTTTATATCTATTGGTAGCTTATTATATTGATCCAAACTCTGACATAATATAGTATTTTTTGCTTTAACTGTATTCTATTTATATGTAACAAATTTCTGTATATTTCAGACGCACAATAACATACCATCCATCCAATGTAATATATACAACATTAAATGAATCGAGGATATATTTATTGAAAACAAGCATATATTACTATTCTTCTATAACACATCTTTACAATTATTAATATCCATTGCTGAAACTATAATCAAAATGCGGTTTATAAGATTATCGTATAACTCAATGTTCTAAAATTTCACTTTACTTCTTGACCTAGAATCATGAATTTGATTTTCACATTGAACTGGAACTCCACAGACACTGAAATCCTGCCAAGAATACGCCTCCATGCACTGTCTCAAGGTTTAAGGTCATCTGACTGGCTCCATGCTCATGACATATAATCCGATTGTAAAAATAATGCAATTTATCTCTTCAATTTTTCATTAGTTAGAAAAACAAATGTATTGATGTCATCCTCCATCAAAATAGTTGGAAATAACAGAATAGATATTATTTTTTAAGACATATGTTTGGTTCTCATTGTCTATAGATAATATATAGCATTGTAACACTGAGAAAACTATTTAATAGTGGTAGGTAAAAATACACTTGCCCCCCAGTAATAAACTGAGCATTTCAAATAGGATTATTTAAAAAAATTATACTCCTACTGACTTCAGCAAGGTATACCTTTTTCAAATAAAACAGGTAGGAGAATTGATTGTTTCGATAGTCAAATGGATACACTAAGTTGCAAAAAAGTTCTGCAATATAAAAGAAACATTATGTGCCACAAGTGGTGCGCAAGTAACGTCAAAATTAGAAACAGATTTGAATTTGCCCCGCAAAATCAATTTATTTTCACCTAAGAAATCCGTGGTCCCAATTTTGCTACTTCATTTGAAGAGTGGAAATTAGGGGCCCAAGTGCCATATTTTCCGAAATCGAGTTTTTCACGTAGAAACGTTCTATGTACCATGTCCTATGAAAGGTTCTAAGTGCCAAGAATAAAATTTAACCTTATAAAAACCTCTCGTGTATGTCGATAGTTGCATGTGAGCAAGCATTTTCCTTAGAAATGTTCTAAGTCCACCAGGTTATAGCATCAGTAATGTCTAGACATTTGCATATTTTCCATACTATTGAACATAAATTTCTTGTAAGCGGCCATAGCTTTATGCCCTGCGATAGAGATTTTGCTTTAGTAGAAAAACGCAAGAAAGTAACTAAAGCATAATAATATGTACTCTCAGACCTCCACGGAATAGTGGAATCAGCAAGATACACTCCACCTTTCAATGCTGTTGACATGATCCCATGCGTACCTAAAACGAACAGCAGATGAATATATTAATACTACTAAGTTAAATATCAGAATCCTACACTTATTAGGATAAGAAATTAATTTTCCTATCTTGAAGAAGGGGTTCAAGTTAATGTTCTAAAGAAAGGGAAAACTTTAGCTGGACTTAGACAGGCTAATATAATGAAGTTGCCATCAGAAAGCAAGGTATCGGAAAATAAAAAAAAATCTCTTCGAAGCATGATGAAAAATCCAGAACATCAACGCTTCTATAAACAGCTGCTTCAGATTGAATACAATGATTTAGTATAACAAAAGAAGAACGAAAAGGTATCTTATGTATGTTTCTTTATTGAACATCAGTAGTATCTTTTCCTTGTCACACTTTTAAACATGTATAATATGTTGTAGTACAATGTTTAGTTTGCCAAGTTTTGTTAATAAACCTTCATTGTTCATTGTTTTAGTTTGTTATGTTCATAAACGTTTACTTATGACAGTTATCTGAGTTTTATTTAGTTTTTCTTGATTATCTCAAAACTTTGTTTTTGACACTTAAACCCTTTCTAATTTCCACTCTTCATTTATAAACACCCTGCATAAAATAGGAGACTTTATATGTACCCTATTTTATACAAGTTTAGTTGTTCAGTTGTTAAGTCAAATTTTTTGAAAACCAGTCACTAGTTACAAGTGAACAGGTCATCTAATTGTGGCTACCAGCAATGTCTAAAATTTCTTGCTGTAGTACCTATGCTGTGTTACTATAGTTATTGAAAAACTTTTAACTAAATATATTTATGCATCATTAAGGACAAGTGAACTGTACATTAAAGGTTAGTTAATTGTAAAGCAGTAATAATTGAACATTCTATATTGCTACAGTTGCACTTTTCATCTTGTAAATTAGCTGTGTTTTAGAAAAATATATACAGGGCGGCCAAATGAAAACGAAACAGAGTCATTTTCAGGAACTTCATCAAGATTGTAGAAAAACGCTCAGACCCGCCGATTTTAGATTAAAGGAGGACATTCTTTGCTGGTATTTTTGATTCCGCCACTTTCACATCCACGCAAAGGTAAGCATTACCCCAAAATATTTAAATGGCATTGGGGGTTGAGTAATATTTATTTTGAAAGTTCTTACAATTCTCTTTACAACAGACTTTGCTTACTTACTACTTAGTTGATTAATTGTTCAAACTGATGACCGCCTGCTTCCATACAAGAATAAAGATTTTATTCAAAACGTTCGTGCACATTCTGAAGCATTTCCGAAGTGATTCGACGGCATTCGTCGATGATTCTTTGACAGGCTGTGTTATAGGTTTTACTTTTTAGGTATCCCACAAGAAAGGGGCGATAAATCGGGTGATCGTGGAGGCCACTCAATGCTACCTCTTCAATCCAATTTCATGGAAAACGTTGGACCAAATACTGACGGACAATTAACGCATAATGCGGAGGAGCACCGTCCTGTTGAAAAATCAAATGATCTTCATCTTACTTTGGAACATTTTCAATAATATCAGTCAAAGCAAGGTCAATAGCGTCTTCCAGTAATTATTGCAAATACATTTGGTCAGTCAAATTAACAGGTAGAAAAAGAGGACCCACCAGCCTGTCACCGAATATTCCAGCCCATACATTTAATTTTTTAGGTTGCTGTGTACGCACCTCGCGAATTGTTCCGTGCTCGCTCACTCATTATTAAGCAAAATTGCAAACGTCGGTCATAATCATTCCCATGAAGTTCCTGGACAACACATAAATGTATTTTGTATAGATGGAATTTATTCTTCTTCAAAATGGTTTGTATGCTAGTTCGATTGATCCCAGCTGCAGATACCAGCTGCCTGGTACTTAATGTAGGACTAAAATGAACTTGTCCCAAAACTGCAACTGCACTAGCTTTATTAACTATAGGTTTTTCAATTTCTCGTTTTTTATTGGCTACGTTCCCTGTCTCTTGATTTTTTTTTACTAACTCTAGAACATACTTCCTCCTGACATGTAGATCTTGATGTTGTTCTTGAAATAGCTGAGCTGTTCTATTCGCACATTTATTGTTTATAAAGTAAAGCCAAATGATATGTACCCTTTCCGCAATGAAATAAACCATAGTGTTTAATTTTCAAAAACAATTAAATAAACTATCAACCAACGCTTCCAAATAATACTGGAAAATAAATTTGGAATCCACTAATTTTACGTTCGTTGTGTGTATATAGTATTCATATAGTATTCTTTTTTACAATTGTGTTTTTTACGAAAGTGATAACAAATTGCCAAAAACCAATGTAACGCAAGAAATACTAAAGGACCTCGCAATAATCTTATGGAAATTGGGTTTCTGTCAAATTGTCTGAATTTGATATGTTGTAGATTTTGTCATCCTGAACAAAAGTCTCCATGGGCACAAAGTGTCAAAATGAACATTTTGGCAGCTACGGAGCTGCCAAAGCTCCCCTGACCCGTTGCAAAACTATTCATTTTCAATACTATTTACAGATGTCAAATGCATATTTTAATTATTCTAATATATAGGGTAATGTTTTTGAGGTCACTGGATTCAACCCTCAGATTGGACAAATTGACCGTTGACAGCTGTCAATACACTGTCAACGAAGTATAGAAAAGTAAATATTCTCTTTTCACATTGAGAGTTTGGGCTTTTGAAAGAGCTGAATTCAATTCTCATGCCAGATTGGCAAAATTGACAGTTGGCAGCTGTCAATTGACTGTCAACGAGGAAAATAAAAGTAAATATTCTCTGTTGACATTGAGAGTTTGGGTTCTTAAGGTCGCTGAATTCAATTCTCATGTCAGATTGGACAAATTGAACGTTGACAGCTGTCAATTCACTATCGACGAAGAATAGAAAAGTAAATATTCTCTGTTGACATTAGGAGTTTGGGCTTTTGAGGGAGCTGAATTCAATTCTAATATCAGACTGGAAAAATTGATAATTGACAGGTGTCAATTAAATGCCAAAGAAGGGTAAGACTAGATAGTCTCTTTTTACATTGAGAGTATGTTGGCCAACTCGCTAAATTGAATTCTTTTTAGCATTGGGGAAAATGGTAGTTGACAAACTCTCAATAACAAAAGAGAATATTTTCTTCTTTATTCTACTTTAACAGTGAATTGACAGCTGTCAACTGTCAATTTTTTCAATCTGGCATGAGAATTGAATTCAGCGACCTCAAGAACCCAAACTCTCAATGTCAACAGAGAATATTTACTTTTCTATTCTTCGTTGACAGTGAATTGACAGCTGTCAACTGTCAATTTTTCAAATCTGAGATTAGAATTGAATTCAGTTCCCTCAAAAGCCCAAACTCTCAATGTGAAAAGAGGATATTTACGTTTCTATTCTACGTCGACAGTGAATTGACATCTGTCAACGGTCAATTTGTCCAATCTGACATGAGAATTGAATTCAGCGACCTCAAAAACCCATACTCTCAATGTGAAAAGAGGATATTTACTTTTATATTCTTCGTTAACAGTGTATTGACAGCTGGGGGTCTGAGCATTTTTCTACAATCTTGACGCAGTTCCTGAAAATGGCTCTACTTCGTTTTCATCTGGCCACCCTCTATTTTAGACTCACCTTAAAGTGCATACTTATTTAACATATTGTATAAAATCGATGATTAGGTCATAATTCTAAAAAGCAAGAATATTACTACATATTTACTACTTTACTGCATTATATTTCAGACATTATCGATTTTATACAAATGGACATTAAATTTTCCTTGTCAGAAACTGACTTAAGAGAATTTAAAAAATCGTATCTATCTGAGTAGATATTTTGTAGAACGAGACGTTGATCAATTCCATGTTTGAGACCTTACCTTTTACCATTATTTTTCTCCTCTCCAGAGGTCAATTCATTCATTTCAATTCAATTCAATTCCTTTATTGCAAAACAAGAAAAATACATTTCTTCATATAGAATCCTGCTTTACATTGAAAATTGTAAATCTTATAGCTAGGTTTTTCTTACAAAAAAAGAGAACAAAGAAAAAAGAAAAAATAGTAGATGGCTACAGATATATACAAATTATTCGTTTATTATAAATGAACGGCACTTCAAAATATTCCAAATGTAACTAGCGATCTGCCTAACATAATCACGAGTTAAATTTTCTAATGACGTAATTAAGACCTGTAAATTTTGCAAGCAGACCGAATCACAGTTTTTCAAACAGAAATATATAGGGCAGCCAAAAAGGAGATGATCAATTGTTTCAAACTCATCTCTGTTACATATCGTACATTTGTTGTTCAAGAATATTGCCTTGAAATAAATGTATAGTAATAATGGTTAATAAAATATATAATCAAATTTCAATCTCCAACGACTTGTGGTTTCCTAAATCACACACCATGCAGTTCCCGTTTTTTTATTATCAAAGTGACGTCATGTACAGAGATTTTAAAAGTTATCCAAATTAATTTTCATCTAAAAAAATCACTTGCTGTTGTTAAAATTATTAACCAACGTATCCCCTCTGCCAATGATAACAATCAGTACTACTAGCAGTTACTAACTGAACGGCATATAAAATACATCTACAAGGAAAAATGTACCTATTGTCTTTAAAAATATTATATATTAATAAAATATATAATATTTATAAATAAATATTATAAATTTAATATCCATAACAGTTTTTTTGTTGGTTTTGGCCATATACATACAGTTTCAGTATTGGTAGTCATATTCTGGACACTCTGTATATTTTGAAGCAAGAATTGTCCTCGGTATACTCTATGTAAATGAAGAATTAAAAATATTTTAATCATAACCTAAACTGTACTTACGTATCAATCATCTCTCTCTTGGTTTTTTATATTTGTAAATGACAGCCTTGAATGCATATAGTTAAGAATGGCAGTGACCATCTCTGAATATTGTCTTTCTTTTCTTCTCTGAATATGATGAACTATTGAAAGCAACCTACCTGTAAAATTTGTTCTACGTCCGTATTGTTAAAAATTGGAGATGCATATAATATAGGATTCAATAAATTATATTATGTTAACTTTAGAAATAAAATAATTCGTACATTCACTCTTTATCCTGAAAGTGAATATGTGTGAAGTGATCTGAAAATCTCTATAAAATAAAGATCATCATCTCATACAGGTTCATAAGCTTTGATGCACTTATCGATGTAATTTTGTTATCTTTTAGCTAAAAAGTATATTGGCCTCAGTGGTCAAAGGTACCTACCTACGCGAAATATTGAAACGGCAAATGTCAAAGGTTGAGAGCAGGAAAGATGAGCTTGATATGGAGGCGTTTTGAAGGTAAAACATGACGACAAAATGGTAGCGAAATATTCTCATTCCTGTTTCCCTCAATAACTCTTAAATACAAACGGGTAAGTTATGTTTGTACAGGATGAATTCTGTAACAAATAGTGTAACCCTTAACTTTGAATAGAAGCAAATATATTAATATTTAAATAATTAAATGATGATGTATAGAAAGATAGAGGGTGTCAAAGGTAAAATGAACTTTTGCTTTTAGAATTTCCAGAACTTAAAGGGTAGGTAGCAGATATTTGAGGTATTTTTTTACGTGAGGTATTTCAAGGACTAAGTCAACTTAGAAGTTACGTTGTCATAAGTGCGACATATCACAGAGAAGAAATTTGAGTGCAAAATGAATTCCAGTTACAAGATCAAAGTTTACAGAAACCGAGGAAACATTCAAACAGTTAATGAAGATATAAGAACAGACAGAACAAAATTATGGAAAATTTAGAGTAATTAGTAATTTATTTATATACATAAATAATTAGTGAATAAGTTGCTAGGAATATAATACCGACAGTTCTATACAATAGTACAAAACAGAAACAAGAATAATAATCAAAACATTAAAAATAATAAGATGAAAACATACTAACTAAAAATAAAAAATGTTTGTGGAGTATATATTGGAAAAATCACTAGTGAATCTTCTAAGGAAACCCATCATTTTAATGCTGTAGAGACGATATTAAAGATATGAGAGTTAAAGGTAAAAGAGGAATCAAAGTTAATTCCTTAACCTTTAATTAATTGAATTGATGCTTAAAGTGTGTTATTAATGTGATAAATATATTCAATCTTACTTAAGGCCTTATCAAATATATCGCATGGAGTTTGGATAGATTCAGATTCGTACCAGTTATGAGGCACTAGCTGAATGCTGAATTTTAGCGAAATCGGATTTATAATTTATGTGTAAAAATAATCAGATAGTCCACAAACAGTAAGATTACATTATGATAAACACTCAAGAATATCATTTATAAAGATGTTAAAAAACAAAGGCTCCAAGTGAGAACCTTGAGGCATACCAGACTACACTGCAATTTCTATGGATATGTAGTTCCCGAATCTAATCTTTTGACGTCTCTCTGAAAGATAACTCTTTATCCATTGAAGAAGAGGACTATAGATTTCCAGTAATTGAGGTTTATAGATTAAAATATTATTATTTATTCTGTCGAACGTCTGTGTAAATAGAATCGACTTGAAATCCAGACAGGCATCAGATACGTAATGGCTATAAACCAGCAATTTTAACTCTAGCCTAAAATTAATTGAAATTTTTGAATGCTGACTTTAGTTTTTCTAACAGCTACTAGACTGTAGGTACGTCCCTTGGATCCAGAAAGAAAATTCTTTGTATTTGTGGGAACTAGAGATTAATTTAGTTGAACGCCCTAATTTGTATCACACTTCCCTGAACTGGACCATCAGTAACATAGTGAGAAAAAATCTCAGAAAACATTATTTTGCAGATGGTTACCAATTCAACGGGAATACTGATGCCTATTTTGACGACCAAAAGTAAATGAAAGCGTTGAAAATAATTTATCTAATAATTTTTTATAAATTAACAAAAAGGGTAAGTTATAAAATATTTTCGAAATGTTCCCTTCCTTTCTGTATATAATATTCTTGTAAAAAAATGTGATTATTTTTAATGTTACTTGCTATTCGAAAAATTCACTGATGTATTTCATCCAGTGGCTATATACACAGGCTATATCCTACCTTTTTAGTATCCCTGTAAACTAAAATTAAGGGACTTCAGATCTGGCCCTCATGTAGACTACTTCACTGGCGCCACATTTTCACGACGTATCCAAATATATCGAATACGGATTACGCATATCTATAAATCTAACGGTTCTAAATCTTACGTAGTGCGAGGAGAATTTTTTTAAACTATGAAACACGGATGCACGCCACTGGAACTAGATAATAAATTGAAATTGAGTAATATTGTAATACGAGCTATTACACTGAAGAATTGAAACAAATTCATTAATTGATCTCAGAATTATAAATAAAAAATGCTTTATTCTATCGATATATTTTAGTCGTATGTTTATCTATGCCTTTCCATTAAATATATCCTATGTATATCTAGCTACCTTTTTAAACACCGTTGCAGAAGGCAGAGAAATGTTCGATTTACTCAAACGAAATTATGACAGAAAAATTTATCAATTACGCTACACCCGTATTTACTTTTCAGGTCACGAAATCAACTATATCCAAGTCCAATTTTCGTCAGATACTTTTTTGTAATATAATACGTCCGACCTTTTTGCGGAGTGTCAGTAGCTGTAACAAAAAATATTATTTAAGTTTTTTCACAGAATTAGTTTTAAATACATCGAGATTATACTGGACGAAATGAATAAAACATTTTTAAATTTGTTCAAAAATTAAAAAAATCAAATGATAAAGGTTAATACTCGAATAATGATTGTCTCCCTTAAATCATGCGGGATTCGTACAACCAAATTTTGAATTTTGTCTAAATAATGCAAAAGTCGTACTATGACTAGTCACCATTCCATTGCCAATTCCTAGGTTGGCAAAACGTTCAAACAATCTTGGTCAGAGTCAGACGGAGACCATAGGGGGATTTTTAAAATATGTTAAATACACGTAGTAGTAAAATTCACTCCGTTTTTGTAGCAAATGATGTCTAGTAGTATTTCATATTTTTTGTAGCAGAGTAGCGAATTGCCGATAGATGTAGCTTGCTCTACACCGCGTACCCATGATCCCTTCTGTCGGGTTAGACTAAAACATCCAGGATTATTCGTCAGATACCTCACCTATGGCATACTGATGAGAGCTAATAAGACCGAAACCGCTATATGTCTGGAGGGTTACTGACTAGTGACTCTAGCTATTTGCAATATGTTTTACAGGCGTAATTCAACGCTGGTCGGGGTATTAGCCCGCAGAGTGGTTGACTCCTGGAATTCCATGTTTGTAAAACTTCTGCAATATTATGTTTGAACCCATTATGCCTTATAAGAATGTTGCTGGTTTAAAAAATACACGTTATTCACGGTTTAAATTTTGTTCTGAAATTTCTCAATAGAGAAACTATTATTTAGATGAATGAAAACATATTTTTTTTACCTGTTGAGCTATGTTTAAAAATCTAAAAGAACGTTCAATTCTACATAAAAATTGTACTGTTGTTTAAGCCTAAATTTATCGATTTCTGAGTTATTTGCATTTAAAAGTGTCAATATATTTTCTGGTGATATTTTTTTCTCAAAAGATGAAAATAAGAATAACAATTATTGATAATAGTAATAATAACAAACCTCAAATGAAATGCAACCTAAACAAGAGTACACTTTTTATGTAGAATTATTGAGAAATTTCAGAATAAAATTTAAACATTGAACACCCTGTATTTCTTAAACCAGCGACATTCGTATAAGGCTTAAATTTATTTAATTAGATTTAAATATTCTGGATTGTATTCATACAATATCAGTACTTGAATACAAGTATTCAGGATTCAAGAATTATTTTATTGTTGTATTCAGGATTCAAGGAATTATGTACACTTTTTTTTATCAAAATACTCAGAAGTACAAAACTTCTGAACATTTTCAATAAAATATATTTATATAATACAGGGAGATTTTAAATGAAGTAGCAAAAATGAGACCACAGATTCTTTAGGTGAAAATAAATCGATTTAACCCAATATACCTATATCCCAAGTCGCATAATAAAAAAGATACACGGTGTCAAAGTTAAAATATTATTTTCGATATTTGTAAATAACTACTTAATAAATCCAAATATTTACATAAAATTTGTAAATCGGGTATTTTTGCCGGCGAGAAATTCAAATTTTATTCAAATTTTGACGCCGCTAGTAGAGGTCGCCACTTATGGCATACCATGTAACTTTTAAATGGCAGAATTTTTTTGCAGTTTAGTGTATCCATCTGACTACCGAAACAATCGATTCTCCTACCTGTTTTATTTTGAAAGGGTATACCTTGCTGAAGTCTGTAGAAATAAGCATTTTGAAATAAT
Organism: Monochamus alternatus; assembly: GCA_037114965.1. Classification (NCBI taxonomy): domain Eukaryota; kingdom Metazoa; phylum Arthropoda; class Insecta; order Coleoptera; family Cerambycidae; genus Monochamus; species Monochamus alternatus. Next base: position 39,594,376 of record CM073435.1, read on the forward strand.
CCTATCTTAAATGCTCAGTGCATCGGTTAAAAACTGTTTTTGTTTCAGGCAAAATGCCATTTCTGCTGAAAATACAGCAAAATGTTACTTGAAAATGTTGCTCGGAATGGTAAATTATGAAGACGTGCAAAATTTCAAGAAGGTCGACGAGGTTTGATGAAATCATTTTTCAACAAAGGACAAAGATTTTATCAAAGCAGGCTGATCTTTTTGAAATTTTGCACATCTCCAAAATTTACCGTTCTGAACAACTTTTTGAGATTCAATATTTAGCTGTATTTTTAGTAGAAAAGGCACTTTACCTGAAACTATAACAGTTTTTAATCGGTGCACTGAATACTTCAAATAGGATTATTTCAAAAACCGTTACTCCTAACGACTTCAACAAGCTATACCTTTTTCAGATATAACAGGTAGGAGAGTCGATTATTTCAATAGCCAGATGGATACACTAAGCAGCAAAAAAGTTCCGCCATTTAAAAGAAACTTGATGTGCCACAAGTGGTACCCTCTACTAGTGATTACAAAATTAGAAACAAATTTGAGTTTCTCACCTGCAAAAAAGCAACAAATTTTATATAAGTATTTGGAATTTTTAAGAAGTTGTCTGCAAATATAGAAAATAAAATTTTATTTTTGACACCCTGTATCTATTGTATTAAGCTACTTGGAATATAGGTATGTTAGGTTAAATCGATTTATTTTCGCCTAAAAAATCTGTGGTCTCATATGTGCTACTTCATTTAAAAACACCCTGTACATACAGGGTTGACCATGACTAAGTACAAAAATTTTAACCACGTGCTCAGGGAGGTCTAAAAGGCAATAAAAAAATTATTTCGCAATTCTAGCTCAATGTTTAAAAAATGGGGAAAGTCGGCGCCTATGATAATCAATCATCGTCCGAAATGTCAACTACTGTGCGATCGCTTTTTGCAGCGTTGTCAAGTGTAGAAACGATGAAAATAAACAATTTTATTAATAATAATAATAATAATAATGCCTAAGTACCTGATAGATAACAGTTAATCTGGTTAGCTGCAGTATTTTGTATTCGTTCTTTGTTCTTTCGTTGCACACTGCCAAAAGTACATTTCCACTCCTTCCAGATTCATCATAATTATTAAATAACATATCCGACATAAAATACTTAAGTCACTTAACTGTTTTAAATTAATATAACCTAGAATACTGCATTGCTAGTTGCGTATTCTCCAAGCCTTAAGGAACATGCGAAGTTAGTTATAATCTAAGGGCCTAAGAAACATTTTTACAGAACACTAGACATTTTGGGATGTAATAGTTTAAAATATTACTAATTAGTTTATACCAACCTGCTCAACAACACAAGAAGTTTAAAAATTTATCGCCGTGAATGCACCTTGTATTAGTGACCTCCAGATGGCGTCTGCATCAGATCAGATGTCAAAAAATAGTTTGAAATAATTTTTCAGTACATGCTTTTCGCAAATTAAATTTTTTGCATATTTTTTGTGTATTTTTAAACATGTCGTATTCAAATACCTAGATAACGGATAAGGTACTGATATATGGGAGTAAGACAAGGGCATATAATACCAAATAACCAATGACGTTTTCCGAGTACACAATAATATTATGCTTATAACTGTTAAAATGCCTTGGCGGTAAACGTGTGGCAGTTTTTATGCATTTGTGTAGATTTGCGTGCATTTTTTTTGTTATCAGGTACCTGGCTTTAAACAAAAAGTACGGTCGAGGGAAGTAGAGGTCCCCAGCCAGTACAAAAATCTTTCCAATGGCAGGTTTTAATTTAGACAAGTAAGAAAACAAAAAATGATACATTCTTAAAATCTCTCCAAATGCTGCTTCCCTGTGCTACCATATTGCTCATTAAATGATTAAATAATAATCTACATTTTGTAAATATTTTTTTTCTTTCAAAGCGGCGTAAGCTGATACACGTGTAAAGGCGGAGACCTGTCACTAGGTGTGACACCTTTGACTTTGGCAGAATATACCTAACCTCGCGGCTTACAGAGGACCAGTGACGGCGATAAATAAAGATTTAATATAGTTTTGAAAAACATTTTTTTCGCTTTATAAATAAATTTGAATATTATCCCCTCTTAAAATATTTGTACTAAGTCATAGTTAACCCTGTATATTTATATGAACTATTAATATCGCAAGAAATTTCACGCTAGTAATGCACCGTGTATATTCACTAAGGTTAGAATGCAAAATCGCTGACATTATTTCAGTACAGTCAAGAAGACTATTTAGGATCTATCTCTACTGTCCAATTGCCGTAGTCAACCCGGTGGTTCAAACTAGCCGCCACGCCGCCCCTGAGAGGCGGTTCGCGCGCGCCGCCGCCGCGTATCGTTATCGGCATCGCATAATGGCGCCGGCAAGGGCCCCCAGCAGTACCTCGTAGGCGACCGCCAGTGCCAGGTGACGAAGTGGTGCGAAAAGACCGTGCCGACTATGATCCGTCGAAAAGCTCGTGTGGAGCTTCCAAGGCCTTCTTACTGTGGAGGATCGGTGTCAGTGTGTGCTTAAACTAATCAGGATATCTTAGTGCGAGTTACCGGTCGCCGTCTGCCGCATGATGTCGCTGCTGAGTGTCACAGGTTAGTAGCTTTCGATGTCTGTCAATCATCTCGGGCAGCTATGACAACTGCCATGTGCCGCGGTTGTATTTCCAGCGCTGCACACACGCCAGCGTGAAAAAATTGTTATTTATACGCGGTAGATCGATAGTGCTATCGCCCCATGCGTTTCCCGTGTGCTTTTGACCTGCCGGTTAATGAAACTGATAAGATGCAGTTATCAACTGCGTTTTTGTTTAATATCGTTGTTTCTACGAAACAACGGATGCCAAAGTCGTTGCCTAATTTTTTTTTGGGTTGCCGTTCAGGGTATCCCATTGACAAGTTAGGCTCATGACTACATCACCCATTAGTAAAATCTAGAATACAGCTTATGTACAATTTTTATCAAGCGTGTACTACTAAGGAAAGAATTATTAACAATAATTGGTTGAAATTGAGTTAAAAGGTTATAATAATGAAATATAGAGAACAAGTCAGAAGTAGGTGCAAAAAATTTAACTGAAGATCCTTCTCGCTGAAATAAAGTTTTTATTCAAATAAATGTTTGTTCTAACATGCCTCCTGACAAAGATAATGTTGAAATTGAATCATTATTATGGTGAACCTTTTTTTAAAAAAGCTGTTGCTCTATTGGCTAATATTAAAACTACTTTCTTTTTTAATTAAGCCATGTTTACAAAAAAGCAACAACAATTTTAGTAATGTTTACAATATTTAGTAGTATTTCAGTTTATTTTTACGTCCTCTACTATCCATTGACAAATGACGTGTTAGTATTTTATTACGTAAAATGGATAGTTACAGAATAAGATTTAAAATCTGCGTAACCCTAATGTTCTAAATATAAATATTCTAAAATGGTTATTTATTATATTTTATGCCACCCTTTACGACCGTTATTATTAGAGATACCAAATAAAGTTTCGAATAAAAGTTGTAAAGCTGTAAATTAACCCCTTTAACAAGTTGATGAAAGCACAGTGGGGTGCAGAAGTTGAAGTGGTACAAGAAATAATATTTATTTTTTAATGGAACGCCCTGTGTATTATTATTATTTTTTTCTATTTTCAAACGAATGATATAGCTGTATTTAACTATTTTAAGGTTGATGAACATTGAAAATGAATAAATTATTAAGAAAACTACAAAGCATTCAATTATTTACTTCAATTTTAACTGATTTCATTAAATAAATGTCTTGAAAATGGTTAATAATAGAAATGTCTTATTTTTGAGTTAGAAAAGAACGAATAATTAAAAAAAATCAACAATACATAGGTCGTTCCATTAAAAGATATATTATTGTTTCCTGTACCCCTCAACTTATGCACACCACTGTTTGTCTGTTAACGTAATAAAAGAATTCAGTTACAACCCTACAATTTTATTCGAAACCTGTATCTCTAATAATGACGATAATAAATTGTGGTCTAAATATAACAAATAATCCTGTACAAAGAATGGATGTACGTAATTATGTAATTCATGTTTGTTTATAATGTTATGCAGTTATGATTTCGACTGCGACGAAATGGCGAATGCGCCAATGTTACACAATACCACATAAAATTGCGATGTGTCTAAACAATGGAGGGAACAATCTTTGTTCAACAATTTTTTTGTAAAAGAATTGTTTTTTATACGCTGTAGATCGCCCCATGCGTTTCCCTTGTGCTTTTGGCCTGCCGGTTAATGAAACTGATAAGATGCGTTTTTGTTTCTACAAAAAAAACGGATGCCAAAGTCGTTGCCTAATTTGTTTTGGCTTGCCGTTCAGGGTTTCCCAGTGACTTATAGGTTATATTCTTGACTACATCATGTATTAGTAAAATCTTGAATGCAGCTTATGTATAATTTGAGTCAGATGTAGGAAATATTGCGAAATAATCTGGTTTAACGAAAATATCAAAAGCAAAACTATACTACTAAGCAAAAAATAATTAATAATAATTAGAAGATATTAAGTTAAAGAATTATAATTATGAAATATACAGATTGAGTCAGAAGTAGGTGTGAAAAATTTAACTGAATATTTTTCTCCAAAAAAAGTTGGAACAAAGTTTTTATTCAAATAAATGTTTGTTCTAACCTGCCGGTGTGAAATTTAGGAAAATGAAATCATCATTTTGGTGTACCTAAAAAAATTATTACACCACTGACTAATATTAAATCTAATCAATTTTTTACTAAAAAAATATAAAATAATATTTATTAGTGTTTCAGATCATCTTTACATCCTCTATTATCCATTGACAACTGACGTATTATATACTAAGTGAGGAGAGATGAACCACCTTTTCAAAAATTAAAAATTATTTCTTTATTTAAACATAAAACAATCTCTGTTGCAACTAAATGATAATAAAGATCAGTGTTTTTTGCATAACAAACTTAAAAAATGATTATATTACAAAAATAAAAAAGTTATTAAACAATATATATATATATATATATATATATATATATATATATATATATATTGAGACAAGATGGAATATCAGCTTCAATACTTATTAAATAAATTAACATTCTTGAAAATAAAATATAGTTAAATTTCATTAAATATTGGGACATGATCTCATATTTATCAATAGTTCATAAACAAAAAAGGAGTTAAACCCAGATCAAAGTATATAGAAAGAAAAAGAAAAGATCATTTAATAATATCATACACATATCGACAGAAGTCAAGCGAAGATAATTAAAATATTAGCAATTTAAATCAATAAATAGGTATAAAATGTTGCGAAATGTCAAATAAATATCATAGACATGGACAAATGTCAAGTCTAAAGTTGGCTTCACAAGAGATATAACAATGTACATAAAAAGAGTAATATTGAAGAATATTTAATAATTAGATATAAGTAAAATTGTAATTACATAAAAAAATTTTGTAGTAGATTTAAGTAGTTCAGTGAAAACATAAAAAAAACAGTGCATCGAAAAACTAAATAAGATCATATGTATGAACCATAATATGTATGCAAATTTTACAACAAGGAATCAAGATATCAAATTGATAGAAAAATATTAAAGAAAACAAAAGTTTGTTGATTAGAGACGAAAGAATAGAAAGAAAAGCAGCGTGGGTTTTTGAAGAAAGGTCCTAGAAAAATAAGAAATTGAGCAAGAAAAAGTAAAGTAATAGTTAAAAGTAATACTTACGTCATAAGAAAAGTGTCGAGTAACAATATAAACAGAGATCCAGGTCCAAGCTAGGAATTTGGCAGTACCATATAGTGGGAAAACCAGCCATCAATATCAGCAGCCCAATCACAAGTTAAGAGGGATTTCTAGTAGAAGTCTTATAAAAAGAAAATTAACATCAGAAAGGTATTTTATGTGCACATAAATTCACAGAAATTTACGAAAATTTAATAAGAGACAAGAAACGCTAGCTAGCCATAAAATTCACAAAATAGACAGTCACAGACTCTAAGACTTATTAAAATAATAAGTTACTTACCTTAGTATAGTTAATAATATTTACTTTTCTATTTAATATATTAAAACTCGTTATTTAGTGGACCATCTGTCAAATAAAGTATGATTGGCAAATATAATACATCACCAGCAATGAACATCCATTAGAAGAATACCACTGAATCACGAATTTTAAGAATTAAAAATATTAAAGATAGGCAACTTTTAATACGCAACTGCCTTTAAAGAAATTTTATCTGTTACCTATAAATTATGTTCATAAAACTTTAAATAATTTTGAATAAGTAGTAAACAAATCTCTTATGAAATAAAAATTGTCCATTTTGAATTGATATTTATTTGATGAAGTAAGGTACAGTGTGTTAAAAAAAAAAGGAATTGACTTGATGAGCGAACCGACTACCAGAGTCTATGTTCTACAAGCAGCCAGGGTAATTGAATAAGAATAAAAAAAAATATATAAGATACAGGTTTGTAGTCCAATAAATACAATTTTCTTTTACACACAGAAGACATAAACACAAATCATTAAAGAAACACAAATACAATTCAAACATAAATATTATTTGGCGCCCAACAAAATTACATAACATAACAATATATATATATATATATATATATATATATATATATATATGTGCTTCAGTCCATCTCTCCTCCACTATGGAGGACAGATGTACCATAATGAACAAGAGATGGACCGGCACCTTCATCGCCTTTTTTGCGCGCAAGTAATTTGCCATACTGTTGGCACAGATTTTCAAAGGAGGTACAGCCTTCGTGCAGCCACCGAGAACATGCTACACGCTTCAACCAGTCTTCCTTCTTTATAACTCTGTAGTCTTCCTTGCATGCCATGCATTCATTTTCAAAATCACTGAAACATTCATCTGATGACGAGTCCATGAAATCTAAAGAAGACTTTTTTCGGGCATCCTCGTTTACCTTACCCTTCTAACCGTGTAATATTTTTCTTTTTCATTGTATTTTCATTTTGTCTTCTTTCTTCTATATACTCGAGAGCAGTGATTTCCTCTAGTACCTTTTTCCCAACCTTTTTCATTGTCTGCGTGACTACTGGCACTGGAGAGATGACATCTAACGTTTTTGCAGGAGTTATTTTTGCTTGGAATGTCATCTTTTTCTCACAACAATATCAGGTCACCGCCGTAAAAATGACTGCAACCTGTATCCAACTTTGCCTACAATCAAGATATAGAAGTGAAATTGGATTTTTTAAAGTATAGGTTTACTAGGTTTAGTCTTGTAGCATTTTTCTTGTTTACCATTAAATCTTGAGATTTGCTCTAGACAAACACCTAAATTGTAAGCCATTTCTCTTACTTCGTTTCTTGTTGGCTCGAAACCGCCTGTAACTTTTTAATGTGATTTGCAAGCTTTACTTCAGCATCACTACCAAGCGCCGAATCTGGACCAAAACGATTTGTTTTTTCAGTTTAATCGTTTTTGAGCCTGCATTTTAACGTAATTTTGGGAATGCTAAATGTTCTGGCAGTTTCATTAACTCTCATCCCTTCCAATTTGGCTGCATTTACAGCCGATATTAAATTTTCAGACGTCTATTCTCCTCTTAGAGTTGTGTTTCTTTTACGTCCATAAAAATTTGTCATGATTCTGAAATAAGAATAGTTATTAATCTCACTTTTTAGAGAGTTAATGTGGCGAGATTTTAGGTTAGGATATCAATATAAAAGCTGAAATGTTTGAAATATTCAAGTAAATGTGATTACCTAAATAAATCCAAACTGTCAAATGGAATTATGGTGAAATTTTTCATCCTTCGAAAAATTTTAAATGCTATTTGCAATTAAATAGTGTTACTTCGAAATGCGCAACAATAAACTAATGTTGCATGACGCAACGACACCAGAGGCAAATGCAGGATTTACGTTTTTATACGGAGTGGTCCGTCTCTCCTTCTGGTCCATCTTTCCTCACTTTACCCTATATGTATGCATTTATACAGAACTACAGAATAAAACATCAAATCTACCTAAGCCTAATATTCTAAATGTCATTATATTTTATTCCACCCTTTATTATTATTATTAGAGATACAAAATAGAGTTGCAAATAAATGTTATAATGTTGCAGGAGTTGGAGGTATATGAGAAACAATAATATATTTTTTAATAGAACCCTCCCAGGCAACACACTTTCATCTAATTAACGTTAATATTACGGCTAGATGAAAGGTCTATGGATGTCTTTTGTAGACTGTGTATCAATCACTAAATGTACCCGACATAAACGTATACAGGGTTAACTATGACTTAGTACAAATATTTTAAGAGGGGATAGGGAAAAATAAGAATTAATGGAATCACCCTTCAAAAAAATTCCAAACTTATTTATAAAGCTAAAAAAAATTATTTTCAAAACTATATTAAATCCCTATATATCGTCGTCACTGACCTTCTGTCAGCCGCGAGGTTAGGTATATTCTGCCAGTCAAAGGTGTCAAATATAGTGACAGGTCCATTGACACGTGTATCAATTTAAGCCGCTTTGAAAGAAAAAGAAATCTTTACAAAATGTAGATTATTATTTAATGATTTAATGAGAAATACGGTATGGTAGCACAGAGAGGCAGCACCTACCTTACTAATATTTATTTCCAGGATTGACACTTGGAGAGATATTAAGGATGTTGATGTCTTACTTGTTTAAATTAAAGATTTTTGTACTTCCTGTGGACCTCTCCTTCCCTCGATCGTTCTTTTTGTGTAAAGCGGGGTACCTACTTGGTTTGGCGGTCTTGACCAGGTCGATTACTTACGTCGGGAAAAAGCACACAGGATAACAATAAAATACACGTACACAAATACATAAAACGGCATAAAACAGCTGTTCGATGTGGTTCAAAAAGTATTCAGCAAAATATTTTATATACTCGGGAAACGTTTCTGAGGCTTGTCACACTCCCATAAATCAGCACCTTATCCGTCATCTAGGCATTTGAATACGACATGTACGTAAATACACATAAAATACGCGAAAAATTAAATTTTCGAAAATCAAGTACTGACAAATTATTTCAAACTAATCAGAGTACCGTAACTGTAAATTTACGTTATTTGACATCTACAGACGACATCTGTCACTAATACAAGGTGCACTCACGCCGATAAATTTTTAAACTTCATGTGTTGTTATGTAATTAAATATTAACAGTAATCGACGATGCTTGCATAAAATAATTAGTAATATTTTAAACTATAACATCCCAAGATGTTTACAGTGTTCTGTAAAAATGACCCTTAGATTATAACTAACTTGCATTCTGGATGGTTTGGAGCATGGAGGGTATGCAATTAGCAATGCAGTATGGCATAACCTAGAACTTACTGTTACATTAAAAATTTTAAACGTGTTATAGTAATTAAATAAAGTATTTTATGTCGGATATGTTAGTGGATAATTATGATGAATTTGCAAGGAGTGAAAATGTAGTTTGACAGTGTGCAACGAAAGAATGAATACAAAATACTGCATCTAACCGGATTAGCTGTTATCTACCAGGTACTTAGATATTATTATTATTAATACAAATGTTTCGTTTCGTCGTTTCTACACTTGACAATGTTGACATATTTAGCCATGACGGATGATGATTGATTGTCATAGGCGCCGACTTTCCGTGGGAAAAGAGGGTTTTACCCCATTTTTTAAACATCGAGCTAGAATTCCGAAATAAATTTTTTATTGCCTTTTAGACCTTCCTGAGCACGTGGTTAAAATTTTTGTACTTAGTCATAGTTAACCCTGTATATTTCATATAAAATAGAAGGTAAATAGGTCCTTATTAGATTAAATATAGTTGTCTTTAATCGACATCTTTACGGTAGTATTTATGTACGTATATATTGTGTTTATGACAGATTAACTATATATGTCCTAAATCGACATCTTTTTGATAACAAGTATGTATGTATAGATTATATCTATGGTAGATTAACTATACATGTGCTAAATTAACATCGTTTTTAAATAAATGCAGGTATGTATAAATTATATCTATGTTAGATTAACTATACACGTCCTCACTGGACCACTTTATAATGGCTTTAACAGTAGTCTAGTTCTGGCCTAAGCTTGAAATTAAATAGACCTCTTTAATTGTTGAACAATTTTTGGACTGGTTATTGTGTTGTCGATTTAAGTATCTTAACATTTAGAGAGACATATTGCCATTTTCTTCACCTTCCAAGTAACTTTCAGTTATTTCTGAAGTGATACTTGATCACTGAAGACTAAAAACCAAAAATACATCTTCTATTAACATCTTAATACTGTTACAAGTTGCTCCATGTTGTTGCAAAATATTAAAGGATAAAATATTTAAATTGCAGTTAATAATATAATCAGTCAGTACCTACAATTTTTACCTACGTTTTTTGCCACTAAAAATAGCCGCAGAGCCTAAAGATGGACATTTTGAGCTTCGACCTCATTGAGACTTTTGATCAAGGGTACAAGAACAATTTCCCATCATTAAACATGATATTTAAAAGAAATTAATTTTGGCCGTTTTTGGCCACTAAAAGTAGCCGTAGAGCCTAAAGATGGGCATTTTCAGCTTCGACCTCATTGAAACATTTGATCAGGGGTACAAAACGAACACTTTCCGAGAATTAAACATGATATTTAGAAAAAAAAATAATTTTGGCCGTTTTTGGCCACTAATAATAGCCGTAGAGCCTAAAGATGGGCATTTTGAGCTTCGACCTCATTGAGACTTTTGATCAAGGGTACAAAACGAACATTTTCCCATCATTAAACATGATAAGTAAAAGAAATGAATTTTGGCCGTTTTTGGCCACTAAAAGTAGCCGTAGAGCCTAAAGATGGGTATTTTAAGCTTCGACCTCATTGAGACTATTGATCAGGGGTACAAAATGAACACTTTCAGAGAATTAAACATGATATTTAGAAAATAATGAATTTTTGGCCACTAAAAATAGCCGTAGAGCCTAAAGATGGGCATTTTGAGCTTCGACCCCATTGAGACTTTTGATCAGGGGTACAAAACGAACACTTTCCCAACATTACACATGATATTTAAAAAAAATGAATTTTAGCCACTAAAAATAGCCGTAGAGCCTAAAGATGGGCATTTCGAGCTTCGACCCCATTGAGACTTTTGTTCAAGGGTACAAAACGAACAATTTCCCAAATTTTCAGTGAATTTCACCAGAAGACCGTTTTCCATATAAAATGTGCGGGGTCTTTTGTTCACTCTTGTTAACAAATAATCAAACGCATGTCATAGAAACGATTCCAAGACTTTCGAATATTCATCTGACAATCAATATTCTTGATAAAATAAATTTGTCAAATATGACGTTTTTCAAAACCGTAATATTTCACCTGCTGCCACACAGGTTTCAATTTCCTAATTGACTAGTTTTGGCCGTGGTCGTGGATAAAACGTTGAATTACATTCAGGAAATTAACCAGCCTTTAATTCTTTCGAAAAAATGTAACTCTTGCCTGCGCACGAGTCTCCATTTTTTTCTCGTGGGTTGATTTAATTAATAACTATTACAAATTACAATACAGTACTAATGCGTACTTTGTCAGGACTTTTCTTTCAATTTCAATATTTCTATATTTTTGGGTCCCTTCATTGTTTGGCATGTTATTTCCCAATCGATTTCCAGTGTCCTATTTTTACTTTGAAAATCTCAGTTCCCTATTAAACTGACAAGTCATCCTGTTCCTTGGCCCAGATTATTTTAAAAATTCCATCATATTGATATTATGTCCATACAATATTACGCGGAAGCTGTTATATACGTACCAAGAGCTTCAGGCGAAAGATTAGTAGCTTTCAATGACTATCAATCATTCTAAGGATGGCTATGATGACTCCAGCGTACCCCAAGCGTTCGATCTGCTAGAATTTTCATCGTGCACACACAATCTACACTAAATTGGGTTATTTATAAGCGCCGAATCGATATTATTATCGCAATATGCGTTTCCTGTGTGGCACAGGGCCGATAATAATTAATGAAATCGAAACTTGCACCGAATAATTTATCATCTGCGTTTAGTTTTTTTACCCGTTGGAGTTTTTTAACTTTGCTAAAATGCAAAGTTTCTGGACCTCGCAGTGAAGCAGCAAAAACCGTAGTGGAAATCCGAAATTATGGAGTGTAACTTCGGACATAATTTCTGCATTAACTACATTAATTATATTGGCGATATACAGGGTGAGTTAGAAATTATGGGTGGAGATACTAGACAACAAAATATTATGTTTGATCTCATTAATCCTTATACGAATGTCGTTAGTTTAAGAAACACAGGGAGTTCAATGTTTAAATTTTATTCTGAAATTTTTTAATAATTGAGAAAGTTTTCATGGTATGGCTTTGAAAATTGGTAGTGATGGGTTTCTTGGTGTGAGAATTAGGAATTTGAAGCTTATATTATTACTCAAATGTATAAGTTTATATTTTAATAATTTGTATCTAACTTTTTAACAGCGCTTGTAAAACGTCGAATTAAACATTTAAAATACAATTTAATATATTTACGTGTTATCCAAATTTTAAAAACACGTTTTCTATACAACGTTTTAATAAAAAATAAACGTAAATAAAACGTGTAAAATACATTGATACTACAACTGTTTTCAACTGAAGGTGGAAATGAATATGCAATAAAACTTCACGATGTATTTAAATGTATAATACAGGTTTATATTATAATAATATTTTACTGCGCTTTAAGTGCAACGTTGTTTTTTATTAGAACAAATTTATATACAGTATGCGCCAACAGTATGGAATAAATTCAATAAAAACGAAACAATTATTTTTTGGGAAAAATCCTCGAACAGGTCGATTTTTAATTTAAAAAATACATATTTTAGCGTAAAATGCGATTTTCAAATGTCATTTGTTTTCGAGTAATGACGTCATAGATTTTTTTTTAAATGGCAACACCATATTTTTTCTATTCTGAAAGATCGTTTAATTCTCTATCAGACAGTACTAAAATTTTGCCCTCTTACATAGGAAAGTTTTCGAGTAAATGACGATTGAATGTTAGAAAACGTAAATCAGTTAAGCAAAAACGTTATAAAGTTTAGTTTTTCGAATTCCATAGTTCTTTTATGGATCACGTAGGTGAAAATCTTTGCAAAGTGCTATTGGCACACCGACTTTCTAATAAGTATTGTAAGTGACATAGAAATTATTATTCAATTTAAAGTATTATGGCACATTTAACTGTTACTCAAAGAATTGAAATTTTAATTCTTATCGGATGCGGGAATATGACAAGAACTCAGCAGGAAGTTTGCGATTTATTTAATGAAAAATATCCAGATCGCCCTATCAGCCAATCAACAGTCAGTAAGGTAGAGTCTAAATTTAGAGAAACTGTCAATATTGTAAATATTCCAAAACCTGGACGTCCAAGCATTAATGAAAATCAGAAACAGAACATTTTGATAAGTATGGTGGATAATCCTCATAATTCTTCACGATTGGTTGCATTAAACAATGACACTAGTCAGAGCACAGTGCTACGTATCTTGAGGAAGGAAAAATATCATCCCTACAAAATTCAACTTGTGCAGGAACTCAATGAAGATGATCCCGATCGCCGCTTACACTTTTGCGAAATTCTAATGGATTTATGTCAAGGAAATAGAAATTTACACCGACAAATACTTTTTTCAGATGAGGCCACATTTTGTCTGAATGGTACAGTAAACTGTCAAACTTGCACATATTGGAGTCGGGAAAATCCTCATTGGATGGCAGAGGCACATACCCAACACCCTCAGAAATTAAATGTGTGGGCTGGAATAGTTGACGACAGAATAGTAGGGCCTTTCTTCTTTGAAGGAACCCTTACGAGACAAAGATATTTAGAGTTTCTAGAATATGACCTTGTTCCAGCCCTTGCAGTAATTTTTTCTAACGATAATGACCCTGACATTCCTAACGATACCATATGGTTTCAGCAAGACGGTGCACCTCCGCGCGCTCTGTACGAGATTTTTTGGACAACTGTTTTCCTGGAAGACGGATCGGCAGACGCGGACCGATAGAATGGCCTGCAAGATCGCCAGATCTTACTACACCTCTTGACTATTTTTTATGGGGATACTTGAAGTCAAAAGTGTACATCAATAAACCACGTAATTTAGAAGAACTCAAAATCGCATTCGTGACGAAATACGCAGAGTTACCCCAGAAAACATTCATAATGTGCAAGAAGAATTTCTTCACAGACTTGCGCATTGTCAAGAAGTTGGTGGATGGCAATTCGGACATTTAATTTAAGTATAAAATTTAATCAATTGTATTTTATTTTACATACCTCAGAATTGTTACTTTTTTATGGATAAAATTTACGATCTTTCAGAATCAAGAAAAAAAATATGGTGTTGCCATTTAAAAAAAAATCGATGACGTCATTACTCGAAAACAAATGACATTTGAAAATCGCATTTTACGCTAAAATATGTATTTTTTAAATTAAAAATCAACCTGTTCGAGGAATTTTCCCAAAAAATAATTGTTTCGTTTTTATTAGATTTATTCCATACTTTGGCGCATACTGTATAATATTAGGTAAAACTGAAATACAACTAGATATTGGCCACTATTCGACGCCACTGTAATCCATGATGACTATGGCAAGAGAAAATTATATAATCATATGTTGCATTCCAGGTTACTTCAACTACTACAACTTTACTTATTTACATAGCTGCATATGGTATACATATAAAATATGCCCAATGGGCGCACGTACGTTTATATAACGTTTTTAAAATATTGTAGTGGTTGATTAAACATTTTATAAACGTTAATAGAACACTAAATAAAACATTTTTCATAAACATTTATTAATGGTTTAATGTTTGTCATTTAAAGCTAGCTTAATAATAAATGCAAGCTTGAAACTAAATGAAATATAAAAGGTGCTCGCAAAAATAATGCAAACAAAATGAATGACAGATGTCACGTGGTGTTACGCATTGCTGCTATATTTTTCGAGAATTTTAATAACCTAAGGAACTTAAAACACAGTTAGGATTCGTTTTCTTGGTAAAATTAGCACAGATTTTAAGGGGATTTAGAGCAACCAAAAATTGAAATTCAGAAAATCGTCCTCAAATTATTTCTGAAGTGAATTATGTATCCAGTTGTTTTGTAGTATTTATTTTCTAAATCGCACTGTATATAATATAGATTTATATTTCACAACTGCTTTGATACAAAGATTGATAAAGAAACAAATAAAAATACGCCGGCTGTTACAAACACTTGAAACAAATCGCTCTGATAGAAATTATTCGCTGTTCAGACTAAATACAATTTCTGTCTGACATAAATATTGTATAATTAATGCTAAATGAAAGCGGACCTTAAGATGATAACTTAAGATGAAAACAATTGTGTAAATGAGGTTTCCCTGTGTTTATTTCAGAATGTGTAAAATTTCTGTGTTAACAGTTTAACACATTCTAGGTTTTTTATTCGTTTTACATAAAATGTGTTAAAATTAGTATTAATATAATAAAATCTGTGTAATATATTCTAATATATTTCTATATGTCCGACATAAATATTGTGTAATTAATGGTAAATGAAAACGGACCTTGAGATGATAACTTAAGATGAAAACAATTGTGTAAATGAGATTTCCCTGTATTTATTTCAGGATGTGTAAAATTTCTGTGTTAACAGTTTAACTCATTCTAGGTTTTTTTATTCGTTTTACATAAAATGTGTTAAAATTAATATTAATACAATAAAATCTTTGTAATATATTCTAATATATTTCTATATGTCTGATATAAATATTGTGTAATTAATGCTAAATGAAAACGGACCTTAAGATGATAACTTAAGGTGAAAACAATTGTGTAAATGAGGTTTCCCTGTGTTTATTTCAGGATGTGTAAAATTTCTGTGTTAACAGTTTAACACATTCTAGGTTTTTTTATTCGTTTTACATAAAATGTGTTAAAATTATTATTAATACAATAAAATCTTTGTAATATATTCTAATATATTTCTATATGTCTGATATAAATATTGTGTAATTAATGCTAAATGAAAACGGACCTTAAGATGATAACTTAAGGTGAAAACAATTGTGTAAATGAGGTTTCCCCGTGTTTATTTCAGGATGTGTAAAATTTCTGTGTTAACAGTTTAACACATTCTAGGTTTTTTTATTCGTTTTACATAAAATGTGTTAAAATTAGTATTAATACAATAAAATCTTTGTAATATATTCTAATATATTTCTATATGTCTGACATAAATATTGTGTAATTAATGCTAAATGAAAACGGGCCTTAAGATGATAACTTAAGGTGAAAACAATTGTGTAAATGAGGTTTCCCTGTGTTTATTTCAGGATGTGTAAAATTTCTGTGTTAACAGTTTAACACATTCTAGGTTTTTTTATTCGTTTTACATAAAATGTGTTAAAATTAGTATTAATACAATAAAATCTGTGTAATATATTCTAATATATTTCTATATGTCTGACATAAATATTGTGTAATTAATGCTAAATGAAAACGGACCTTAAGATGATAACTTAAGGTGAAAACAATTGTGTAAATGAGGTTTCTCTATGTTTATTTCAGGATGTGTAAAATTGTGTGTTAACAGTTTAACACATTCTAGTTTTTTATTCGTTTTACATAAAATGTGTTAAAATTAGTATTAATAAAATAAAATCTGTGTAATATATTCTAATATATTTCTATTATTGACCCCTTGTGTACAACTGCACATTTAATTTTGAATTTATAACATTAACAAGTAATTATTAAGTAGTTATTTAAACTAATAGAATATGTTAAAGAAAAACATTGAAGTTAAATATACATGGTGTCCGGAAATGATGAGCAAAAAATCAGGGGATAGTTCTAGATCGAAAATAAATGGTACGTCTTTCTATAACATTTTTTCCAAAACTGATTATTAACGGAGTTACAGGGTGTTAAAGTTAAAATTTTATTTTCGATATTTGTAAATAACTTCTTAATAAACCCAAATATTTACATAGAATTTGTAAATCGAGGGTTTTTGGTGACGAGAAATTCAAATATGTTTCTAATTTTGACGTCACTAGTAGAGGGCGCCACTGGCACATCATGTTTCTTTTAAATGGCTGAACTTTTTTGCTGCTTAGTGTATTCATCTGACTATTTAAACAATCGATTCTCCTCAAATAAATCTTCAAACTGAACTGATTGAAAAATTGAAAGTTTATGTCAAAAAATGTTAACAATCAAAACTGCCGTAGTTATGGAAATGACAGGAATTTTTATCGGTGAGTACTTGTAATAATGATAGCAGCTTTACTGCTATCATTATTAGACAGTAAACTGCATCTAGCGGTACTCATAAGCACCTTGAGAAAATTCTAGCGCAAACTTTTCTCTGAATGCTGTCAGCATCCGCTGAACTACGTTGGACTCAAGCATTGTCACAACAATACGATAGGTCTACTGTATAATGTAACAAAAATCGTACGGAAAAGTGCATTTTAGCGCACTAGTGCGGAGAAGTGTCAATTTTGCCACGAAGAATGTGCCGATCGTGTGGAAAAGTACACTTTGCATGATGTAGAAAAAATTATTTTACATCATTTATTACCCTGATTCGAATGTCTTGAAAGGCAAGACATTCAAGTCAGGGATTCAAGTAAGGGATCCAAAACAATGGTAATCGCAGAATGATAAATCTGGAGTGGGTAAAATAATATTTTCCATTGGGATTGTCAAGAGATTCTTGTTTTAAACAGGTAATATTAATACTGACATTAACGTGAAGAACAGTGACACTTTTACTAACTTATTAGTTCATATGTATAAAATAACTAACGGTCAGACTACTTAATTGCAGAGAACAACTCATGATATACTCAACCTAACCAACAATTAAAGTTAAAATTACGTTAACTTGACCTCTGAATTTGTCAAAAACGTTTCATGACCAATTCCGTATAAGGAAAGTTTACCTATATTCGTTGGCCTTTTTCCTTATGTGGGGAAAAAAACTAAAGTAATATGGAAGTTAATAATTGGTCGGCAAGAATTTTATTCCAATAAGATAATTGGACCTAAAAGAAATACAGACCAATTTTATGTTAAAATATAAAAGACATTATTACCAAAATATACCCTAATTATGCCCTTTATATAACATACTTTTGCCAGAGTGAGACAACATTATATGTTTGATTTTATACATTCTAATAGCGAACAGGGATAGGAAGAAAAAAATACTATAAGTCAGGCTACTAAACTACAAGAAGTACAGTAGGAGTTAGTATATTTATAGATATTTAGATTTTAATATAATAAAGTCTGTATTTTTGGTTTCCATTCGTCAAATTGTACAACCCAGGAAATTTGTTTGTATAATATCATGACCAAACTTTCATAAAAATAACGCGCCTTATAAATATACATTTTTACTATTGCTTTTTAATAATATTACTATACTGAAAAATAACCTAAAATAAAAACTGAATGTACTTCGTGATAAAATGTGTTCTTAATCTTTCGTCATAAATGTATTAACTAATATTATCTGTATTAACATAATTTTAATGAGTAATCAATTAGAAATAATGAACAAAACATTTAGTGTTTATTACAACATGGCCGTTCAAATAAAATCAACTTTGAAGTCAATTTGTCTGTAAGTTTTAACCTATATGGCAGATTGCCTATGCCCATGTTGACGTCACAGGAAAATATTAACTTTGTGGTTGAGATTTCCTCCAAATGAATATATTTTATGGTAATTTATTACCAATTAAATTATTATTAGGTACCTCCATATAAAATTCTACTCTTGGATTTATTTGTGATTGAAAATTCAAATTAAAGCCAATAATATTATGAATGCGTAATAACAAAAACAAAATAAATATTTTCGAACGAAATTCAATTCGAATTTCAATTCACGTGCACTACTGAATTCATCTGATACGATAACAGTCATAAGAATACGTATGTATGAAGTGTTTATCGATATATTATCATTAGATTGATTTACATAATATGCAGTGTTGGCTTAAATTCGTTTTTTGCAACTCTGTAATATTGTGTAGGGCTTGGTTTCTACTGCAGATCGCCAAAACACAGAAGATCTGTCGGAATACATATAACAAGAAGCTTGTTTCCTAAAAAACCTTTATAAGACACACTTACGTCGAAGTATTATTAACAAGTAAATTTATACCATAATATAGAACAATATTTCCATTAGGTTAATTGAAATGGTTAAATATTCTTTAGAAATTATCAACAAAGTTGAAAATAGGTTGATATTGTAATAAAAATTTATATAAATTATTAGGGCAAAATAACTAGTTATTACCTTATTTTTAATTACTAGTTGAAGACAAAAATAAGTTTTACAATTTCGTAATAAATATGTAAATACTACCTATTGTAATAATTTAAAAAATCCTTGGATATTGAACACAGATTTCAAGGCGAAATTAAGTAAATTATAACTTCGTCTTACACGTTATTGGAATGTTAGCATTTGAAAACATATAATAGGTAAACAATATGTAATTTCGAACTGTATAATTTGACATATATTTCATTTTACTTAGAAGTCATTATATTACTCTTAATTAACAAATTTTTGACTAAAATGTTGATATTATAAAATTTTGTAACTTTGAAGAATATTTTTATGGAGGAAAGTAGTAAATCTTGATCAATTTCGAATTATTTTTCTTGTATAGTAGTCTATTAGGCTTAAATGTTAGTTGGGAAAGCAACTGATAACTCAAAACTAACATACTTAATTTTATTGGACTTTAGCAAAACTTTCGATTGTATACATCATAATATGATGAGTGCCATCTTAAAATATTTAGGTTTCAACAGAAACTCAGTAAACATGCTGTATAATTACTTGTCTAATCGTACGCAGTGTGTAAAAATTGAAAACTCTAGGTCTGAGTTTAATTATTTGAATAGAGGAGTACCTCAAGGTTCCATACTGGGTCCTTTTTTGTTCTGTCTCTATACATCTAATTTTTTTTATTGTGTCAAGTATTTTAAAATGTACGTGGATGACACTCAATTATTTTTTTGCTTTTTCTTTTAATAATCTGTCGGTAGAATAAATTCGGAGCTAGAATCAATTTTACGTGCAGCTAAAGAGCACGGCTTGAGTTTAAACGCTGAGAAAACTAAAATTCTTCTTCCTGGCAATAAAAATCAAAGTGCTTACACTAGTAATAATGATATTCCTTTAATAATGGATAGTACTCGTCTTACATTAGTAAATTAAGCAAGAAATTTAGGTTTAATATTTGATAATTCACTAAAATTCCACTCTCACGTTTCCATATGTATCAAATCTGGATACGGATCTTTGCGTTTTTTGTTGCCTCATCGGCATAGCTTAAGCAAAGAAGTTAAAGCCATGTTATGTGAAACATTAGTCTTGTCTAAATTTAATTACTGTTTACCTGTTTATGGTCCACGTTTGAGTGCTGCAAATAGGTACAAAATCCAGAAAGTACAGAACTGGTGCCTACGTTTCATTTTTGGCATCAGAAAGTATGAACACATTGCTCATAAATTACCAGAAATAAATTGTTTAAATATGAAAATCGCTTTATTCTGCAAATGGCGTGTTTAAGTCATCAAGTTAAAAATAATAAGAATCCTGAATATTTATTTGAAAGTTTGACCACTCATGAAAATATGCACATAATCAATACCCGACATAAAACAAATTTTGTTGTTCCTGTGCACAGTACTGCTAATTATGAGAAATCTTTCAATACATGTCTTCGAAAATTTAGAACGATGTTCCAGTGAGTGTTAAATTGTGTAAATTGCCTGTGTTCAAAATTCGACATCGAACTTTTCTTCAACAGAAACAAAATCAACAATTTTAGGTTCTTGTGTGTGTGTTTTTTTTTATCCACTATATTAAATAATCACTTTATATTTATATACTGAAATACTGTGTCTACTCTCTTATTTACTCACTCGCCTGTATGTATCATTGACTGGAGTTAAATGGAATAGCAGTTGCAGCTGTATTTTGAATTTCGCTCCGTGATTTTTTTCCTTTTTTTTTATTTCCATTTATGGATTATGGTATGTAGCTATCAGTTCTGTTTATAATAATTTTGTATATTACTTTGTATAAAAGTGAGAAAGGAAAAATAAAAAGACGTAACGATAAATAATTTTAACAGCGCTACCGCACCAACTAAGCAATTCCACATCACACATATACTAACAGATTCGATCAAAATAAAATTAACAGCTGCGGCTGGTTGGGTCAGGATTAGTTTACTCTGGAGCTAGATCTACGCTAGTGTAATAGAATCTGCATGGGTGGGAGGGATACTTCGTTCTCCATTTGGGATCCGCTTTATCTAAAAACAATGGGTTTCGGTGCACGCTTTTTATTCGGCTGCATTCAATGCAAGTGCAGAACTCAGCTTCTATAAATTTTAATCTGTTTGCCCTTCTTTTCTGTGGTGTATGCTCGGAGGCATTTAGAATTTTAGATCATCCCTTTTTAATAGTTTCTATAATAATCCTCCTAGATGGACGAATACACGTAACGACCTTTAAAAACAAGAAGTAAGTATTTGACTGACACAATTTAGTTACTCATAAGGTCTACATGGAAGTGTAAATTAAAGCTTAATTTTTAGAAAGATAAATTTCAATGTAGCTCTCTTTCGCTTTCTTGGTGTATGAATAAATATTGAAATAAGTTCCTTTTGCTGTTTAAATACATTTTGATTCAGAACTTACCCAAGCATTTTTTTTTAATGTACAAGGCGACCCAGAACTGATAGACCAGTGCTGAAGCCTTTGAAAATGGTAAAAAGTAAAAAAAATAATAGTAGGATGAAACCCATTGGAAAAGGAAGAGAATACAACAAAAATCAGAGGCAAAATAATTTACGGGCGATCTGAGGTCGGGAAGTGGAAGGGGGTGAGTTTTTAACGGTAAAAAACGGTTTATCTTGATTCCGGCAAAACTACAAGTGTCTAGGAAAAAAGTTAAATAGCAAAGTTGTAGGTAATAAAAAGATCTACAACTTTTATATTTACACTTTTTCACATAACCTCAAAATTTATGTGAAAAATTCAAATAACTAAGTTTTTGGTTTTTTATTTATATCTTTAATAAAAAAAAAAAATTTTTTACGATATTTGGTGAAAACTTACCTTTTTATGTCCCAGATACACTGTACTTTTTTTTACTTAAAATACCTTACCTACCTCACCTTATTTTGACTTAATATCGAAAAAGCACCCTAATTTTTAATCGAAAATTCTCACGTCAAAATATCTGCTTTTTTGAAAAAGTCAGTTGGCTTTTTGTTCGTTGGAATCTCTACTATTTTATGGTGTAAAAAATATACATTACTATGGTAAATGTTCTCAGAAAAAACAAAGAAATGATGCGACAAACTCGAATCCGAATTTTTTTTTTTAATCATTATGTACAATTTTAAGCTATTTATTAAAATTTATACTTTAATTACTCAGAAAACGTAAAATTCCATATTGCACTGATAAACAAAAAAAATGCAAGTCGAAATATACTACTATAATTAACAACTAAATAAGTTAATAAAGTCAATTTAATAAAACATCTACAATATTTTTTCGTTTCTTTGCATTTTCTGAGAACATTTACCAAAATAATGTATATTTTTTTACACCATCAGAAAGTAGAGATTTCAACCAACAAAAAGCCCACCGACTTTTTTAAAAAAGCAGATATTTTGACGTGAAAATTTTCGATTGATTGAATTAGGGTGCTTTTTCGATATTAAGTCAAAATAAGGTGAAAATATAAATATTTTAAATCAAAAAAATTACAGTGTATTTGGAACATAAAAAGGTAAGTTTTCACCAAATATCGTGAAAAAAAATATATTTTTTGTAGAAGATAAAAATAAAAAACCAAAAACTTGATTATTTGAATTTTTCACATAAATTTTGAGGTTATGTGAAAAAAGTGTAAATATAAAAGTTGTAGATATTTTTATTACCTTACAACTTTGCTATTTAACTTTTCTCCATAGGACTTGTAGTTTTGCCAGAAATCGAGGTAAACCGTTTTTTGCCCTTAAAAACTCACCCCCTCCCACTTCCCGACCTCAGATCGCTCAGATTTTACCTTTCATTTTTGTTGTATTCTCTTCCTCTTCCAATGGGTTTCATTGTACTATTATTTTTTTTGGTTTCAAAAATTATCGACCCTGGTCTATGATGGTTGGCCGTCATTACGGAAAAACAGAGAGAGCAATCGAAAACCCGTAAACGTGGGAGTTTATGGTATGATGTAGTGAGTGTTTACCATAAAATATCATCTTGGTAAATTTAACACCAAATGGACAGTGACGTCATTTCAATCATTTTTCCAATTTCATACCTATTTTTTGACATCCTCATTTTTATCAATAAGTTTCATTAAAACTCTATCACGTATGTTGATGATTTCGACAACGTTGCCATGGAAATATCAATACTGTCAATGTTATGTTACTGATATTTATCGATAAAATTTACCTGTCAATTGTTGTTGTTTTAATTATTTATATGCAGATTTACTGTTTACTAAGATGAATAGTCATAATGAAAAGATAGATATGCTTTTAATTTTTGGAGAAGCCAGAAAAAATTAAAAATTGGCAGCACGGATTTACAATGAAAGATATCCTGATCGCCAAGTACCAGATTATAGAAGGTTCATGAGATCGGAACAAACACTATAGTATAGGATCCCTCTATAAAACGACCTTCACCGAGCTGGTTAATGGATGAAAAGTATTTTATATCCAATTCAATATGTCAATAAATACATTGCAAATGGGTTGTCTAAAAAATTTCAGTCCATAATATGATTAATTAACAATAAAAAATTACTTTTTTTTTAAACATTTCACTGGTTTGGTTAATAGACAAATTCTAACCCAATTGAAAGTATGAAGCCCATAGAATATGCAAACGTTAGGTTGACTATTTTTTTCCCGTCACAACTCTTGGGTAGGCAGGTATAAACAGGTAAATCGATACTAGTAACTTGCACCGGTGTGGTTAATAAATTTAAAGTTAAATTAAAATAAAGATTATTTCATTACCAACACGGTAGGGATGTCTGCGAAAAATCAGGCCTGAATTCCGGTTGTCGAGTTTTAAAAAGTGAAATATTCCCCAGCGAACCATTCCATGCGATAGAAGAGTACACAGCATTGCAGCTGTGTGTAGTTCGTCCATACCGAAAACGAAGATGATCCGTTTATCCGTTTCTCCAAAAAATCGAATAAAGTCCGGAGGCGGCGGTACCTATTATTATTAATCTGCCCCTACGAACCCCTAACGCCCTTCAATGACAATAAAACAACATTTTCAACCCTACTAATGATATGTGGAGATCGAAAACCCGTAAAAAATAAAATTTTCTAATCCATTAGCCGCCTCGAATTACGTTTAATTTTTTTGTAAGGAAACGATACATATAATCAAAAATTTTTATTAGACTTTTCGATAGGTAAGGTGGAGAAGAAGTCACAAAAAAATTTCAATGATTTTAGAAAAATTTCAAGTCACCACCAGGAAATAATAGTCTATACGAAAATGAAGATAATCCGTTTATCCGTTTCTCCAAAAAATCTAATAAAGTCCGGAGGCGGTGGTATTTTGCCGCCCAACTCGTAAACCGTTGTTTGTACAAAAAATTCTATTGAAGCATTTTTTCATATTTTCATAAAAAACATTCGAATATGTATTCGAAATGAAACAAAAAAGATCGATTTCTCGAACTCGTGACTTCGAGACTCCACCCCCTCAGTTATGAATTCGGGAAACCTCCGATCCCGTTCCACAGCCGCCGTTTACCTAACCTCATGTTCGTCGTTAGGAGTATAAAAAATTTTCCGCACATCTTACGGCCACAAATCGAATTCGATCGACCTCAAATTTTATGTACGTATACTTCGCGATTTTAAAGACATGTACTCTTTGAGACGCGGAATCGAAAAAATTTGTCCGTCTTCGCGTTAGGCGTTCCTAGAGGCAGATTAATAATAATACCGCCGCCCCCGGACTTTAATCGATTTTTTGGAGAAACGGATAAACGGATCGTCTTCATTTTCGGCATGGAGGAACTACACACAGCTGCAATGCTGTGTACTCTTCTATTGTATGGAATGGTTCGCTGGGGAATATTTCACTTTTTAAAACTCGACAACCGGAATTCAGGACTGATTTTTCGCAGGCAACCCTATACCATCGTGTTGGTAATGAAATAATCTTTATTTTAATTTAACTTTAATTTATTAACCACACCGGTGCAAGTTACTAGTATCGATTTACCTGTTAATACCTACCTACCCAAGAGTTATGACGGGAAAAAATAGTCTAACGTTTGCATATTCTATGGGCTTCATACTTTCGATTAGTATGGAATTTATCTATTAACCAAACCAGTGAAATGTTTAAAAAAATAATAATTTTTAATTGTTAATTAATCATATTCTGGACTGAATTTTTTTAGACAACCCATTTGCAATAATATTTATTGACATATTTTATTGGATATAAAATACTTTTCATCCATAAACCAGCTCGGTGAAGGTTGTTTTATAGTGGGATCTTAGACTACTAAGACGGAACACAGACGCTTTGAAAGTCCAAAAAAAAAACATAGAAAAAAAAATTCGTTTGCAACAATAATGTGGTGGCTCAAGTGTGTGAATATTTCAATAATAATCCTAGAAAATCAATACGAGATGCCAGCCGAGAACTAAATATTTCTTATAGTTCAATTCAAAGAATTTTAAAGAAAAACAAGTATCACGAATATAAAATTTTAAACGTGCAAACCTTCTCTAAAAATCATAGGGTACGCCGGATAAATTTTATTTCGGAAATTGTTGATATCCAGTTAGATGTGCCAAACATTTATAAATATATACTATGAACAGACGAGTCCCGCTTTGTCAGCAATGGAGTACCAACTAAAAAAATACTCACTATTGGGCAACTGAAAACCCTCACGAAATTAATCAGGTTGAAAATCAATCAATCAATCACCTAATGGGGAATACCACTAAATTTGGTATTTTGCATTTTTAGAGAGTACTCTAAAAAACATTGGATACGTGTCATAGGATTTGGACTAATATGCAGTTTTACGAGAGATATTAATTATTTAAAACAACATGACGTCACGCGTACATTTTTACCAGCTGGCAACAATGCATGACAATCACAGAAATAGAGGAAGGGAGAATGAGCGTCAAGATGCGCGAACTTAGTAATTACGAGGCCGTCATTTTGAATTCATCTATACGAAGGGGATTGAAAATATTATTTTATCATGTCGTTTCAAAATTTGTATTTAGAAACACATTAAATTTTAAATGAAATATGAACAAATATGTACTTTTTAAATTTTCAGTTAGCTCGAAATACGAAACGTTCAGTCTCCCGTCCGACCGTTATCTGTAAATATCTTGACTTAAAAGTGTGACGTACATGATTTCAAAATGACAGCGCCCGTAGCGTCCTAGTGAAATGTGGATGCGCACTCGTCGAAGCTCGTTCTCCTCTCCTCTATTTCTCTGGACGGAAGTGACAAATGATGTTTACAGGCACTATATCTGTCTCTATTTATACAGTACTGCAGTTCATTTTTTTTTATTCTAAGACAAGTTGCATGCTATTGCTCTGTTGCCGCATCTTAAAAATGTACATCTGACGTCACATGTACATTAATTTGCCAATAAATTGTTTAAATTTAATTTAATTTAAAAAATAACGAATATGGTCTTCATATATTTCCAAAACAATGTAATTTACTGAGTTTCCAAAAACTTTTCCAACATAGTGGCATTCCCCATTGGTCCATACTTTTACAACAGTGCACTAAACGGAGAGCGTTATTTAATATTTTTAAGGAACCAGGAAGAAGTGTCATTATAACTTAGAAGAAATTTGTGGATCCAACAGGATGGCGCACCAGCACACAATGCAAAAGAAGTAAAAAAATACGTCAATGAAAATTACAATAGCTGATGTATTGGTACAGAAGGTTCTGTTCATTGACCTCCGAAATCCCCGGATCTATCTGCAATGGATTTTTATTTATGAAGTACCCTGAAAAATGAGGTTTATAAGAAAGAATGTCATAATTTAGAAGAATTGAAATAAAACATTAAGGGGATTAAGGGGATAAGTAGAGATACACTTTTAAAAGTTACCCATCTGATAATTCGACATAGACTAGAAATGTGCTTACAACAACTTGGTGGACATGTAGGAAATTTAACATAGAATTATTTTTCACGAATATTGTCCTATTAAATAATCGTTATAGCTTTTATTGTGTATTATTTGAACCAAAAATACTAAATTTGTTTATTTGTTATACTCTTTTTGGGTATGCTTGAGCAATGCTGTCAAAATCATCAACATACGTAATTGAGACTTTGTTTAATTTTTCTATACATGTGGTCTTATATCTTTTACACAAGGTGATATCGAAAAAAGATTTTAATAAAAGTTATTGATAAAAATGGGGACTTTTATATTATGTAAAAAAATTGGAATGAAATTGGGAAAAATGGTTTCGATGACGTCACTGTCCATTGGGTGTTAAATTTACCATTTTATGGTAAACACTACTACTATTATACTGTTACAGTAAGGCCCATTACTTACGCAACAATTTGACTTTACTTTTAGATAAATTGCATGCATCATGAGATTTAGATGCGTTTTTCTCAGAAATCATTGCTTTTAGCGATATCAACAAGGTATACCTTTTTTAACTAGAAAAGATACAGAAGAAAATTTTTCCAGTCCAAAATGAGATACAGTGTAGCACAAAAAAGTCGTAGCGATTTAAAGAAATCCAAACCATCGTTGGTGGCGCTCTCTAGCAGATGCACCAAAATCGTCAACATATTTGAATTTCTAGTCCCAAGAAACCCCCCTATACCAAATTTAATAAAATATGGTTAATGCGATCGAAAAATAATAAAGAAAATGTGATTTATTTTTTCAACTTTAACACCCTGTAGATCCAAAAGGAGCAACATTCGGATAAGATATATTTGGCTTAATCGCTCTATTTTGAGGTCAGCAACATGCCCTTAAGCCCTGTCCCATTATTAATGAATCATCCTGTACATATAATTGAAAATCGATTAGTTTTTAAATTATTTGAAATTTAAATGGGAAGGCAAAAAATAAGTGTAATAAGTGTATTAAATTATATTATTCTTTTCTATAATTTTCTTACGGTTCTTATTAATGAAGTCATATGTATGTTCTTTGATATTATATTAGCCTAAATTTCTTTACAATATAGTAAACAATTCTTAGAAACGTTGATAAAAGTGTCTAAAACCGAAACACATTGGAGCAAAACATACTGTCGACTCATTGTAGTGTAGGAAATTGATTTGATGGATGAATAGTTTTAAGAAGGGTATTATTATCGCATGTTCATAGAATAAAAAACGCGATATTTATGATGAAAGGTTCATTTATCAGAAAACAAATAAAATTGCTTGATACTAATCAGTTGGTTTTCAATATATTCTGTACGCTATGAGTTCCCAGCATTGTTAGAGGAGCAACAAAAAAAAGTGCAAATCTTCATCTTCATTTCTTAAACCATTTTTATTGCCTACTGAACAGTTGTCCTGTTTTGATGAATTCGCTCACTGCATATTTAAATGAATGAAATGACTGTTTATCAAGAAACTATTCCTAAGAACTGAAAGAGCTTTGCTTGGGTAAGTTTTTAATAATATCTGAATAAACCTACACACAAAAGTTTAAATAAAATCTACGTTAAAATTTGACTCTTAGCTTTTACAAAGTAGAAAAACCATGTTTATGAAGTTCTAGGTAAGTAGCGAAGCCACTTTGGATTTTATTGGTTGAATCGTTTAAATAATCCATTCATTCCTAATAAAAAAAGTGTAGACATGTTTGTTATAAAAAGGTTTGTTTTTCTTCTACACTTCAATATTTGTAGAAAAGCACGGTTAAATTATAAAATATTAAACAATTAATTACCACAAATATTGTAACGCTTGGTATACAGTACGCGCCAAAAGTATGAAATAAATTCAATAAAAACGAAACAATTATTTTTTGGGAAAAATCCTCGAACAGGTCGATTTTTAATTTAAAAAATACATATTTTAGCGTAAAATGCGATTTTCAAATGTCATTTGTTTTCGAGTAATGACGTCATCGATTTTTTTTTAAATGGCAACACCATATTTTTTTCCTTGATTCTGAAAGATCGTTTAATTCTCTATCAGACAGTACTAAAATTTTGTCCTCTTACATAGGAAAGTTTTCGAGTAAATGACGATTGAATGTTAGAAAACGTAAATCAATTAAAATAAAGCAAAAACGTTATCAAGTTTAGTTTTTCGAATTCCATAGTTCTTTTATGGATCACGTAGGTGAAAATCTTTGCAAAGTGTCATTGTCACACCGACTTTCTAATAAGTATTGTAAGCGACATAGAAATTATTATTCAATTTAAAGTATTATGGCACATTTAACTGTTACTCAAAGAATTGAAATTTTAATTCTTATCGGATGCGGGAATATGACTAGAACTCAGCAGGAAGTTTGCGATTTATTTAATGAAAAATATCCAGATCGCCCTATCAGCCAATCAACAGTCAGTAACGTAGAGTCTAAATTTAGAGAAACTGGCAATGTTGTAAATATTCCAAAACCTGGACGTCCAAGCATTAATGAAAATCAGAAACAGAACATTTTGATAAGTATGGTGGATAATCCTCATAATTCTTCACGATTGGTTGCATTAAACAATGACAGTAGTCAGAGCACAGTGCTACGTATCTTGAGGAAGGAAAAATATCATCCCTACAAAATTCAACTTGTGCAGGAACTCAATGAACATGATCCCGATCACCGCTTACACTTTTGCGAAATTCTAATGGATTTATGTCAAGGAAATAGAAATTTACACCGGCAAATACTTTTTTCAGATGAGGCCACATTTTGTCTGAATGGTACAGTAAACCGTCAAACTTGCAGATATTGGAGTCGGGATCCTCATTGGATGGCAGAGGCGCACATACCCAACACCCTCAGAAATTAAATGTGTGGGCTGAAATAGTTGACGACAGAATAGTAGGGCCTTTCTTCTTTGAAGGAACCCTTACAGGACAAAGATATTTAGAGTTTCTAGAAAATGACCTTGTTCCAGCCCTTGCAGTAATTTTTCCTAACGATAATGACCCTGACATTCCTGACGATACCATATGGTTTCAGCAAGACGGCGCACCTCCGCACTATGCGCGCCCTGTACGAGATTTTTTGGACAACTGTTTTCCTGGGAGGTGGATAGGCAGACGCGGACCGATAGAATCGCCTACAAGATCGCCAGATTTTACACCTCTTGACTATTTTTTATGGGGATACTTGAAGTCAAAAGTGTACATTAATATGCCACGTAATTTAGTAGAACTTCAAAATCGCATTCGGGACGAAATACGCAGAGTTACTCCAGAAATCATTCATAATATGCAAGAAGAATTTCTTTACATACTTGGGCATTGTCAACAAGTTGGTGGATGGCAATTCGAACATTTAATTTAAGTATAAAATTTAATCAATTGTATTTTATTTCACATACCTCAGAATTGTTACTTTTTTATGGATAAAATTTACGTTTTCTAACATTCAATCGTCATTTACTCGAAAACTTTCCTATGTAAGAGGGCAAAATTTTAGTACTGTCTGATAGAGAATTAATCGATCTTTCAGAAACAAGGAAAAAATATCGTGTTGCCATTTAAAAAAAATCGATGACATCATTACTCGAAAACAAATGACATTTGAAAATCGAATTATACGCTAAAATATGTATTTTTTAAATTAAAAATCGACTTGTTCGAGGATTTTTCCCAAAAAATAATTGTTTCGTTTTTATTGGATTTATTCCATACTTTTGACGCATATTGTATATTCTTTTCTATAAATTTCTTACAGTTCTTATTAATGAAGTCATATATGTGTTCTTTGATTTATATTAACCTAAATTTCTTCACAATATAGTAAAAAATTCTTAGAAACGTTGATAAAAGTGTCTAAAACCGAAACACATTGCAGCAAAACATACTGTCGACTCACTGTAGTGTAGGATTTAATGGATGAATAGTTTTAAGAAGGGTATTATTATCTCATGTTCATAGAATAAAAAACGCGATATTTATGATGAAAGGTTCATTTATCAGAAAACAAATAAAATTGCTTGATACTAATCAGTTGGTTTTCAATATATTCTGTATGTTATGAGTTCCCAGCATTGTTAGACGAGCAACAAAAAGAAAGCAAAGAAACTGGACTAGTATCTGACAGAAGGTGCGAATTTCTTGATCCACTCCAAAATAAACAACAATAAATCGAGTAATACTGTATTCATCTCCAAAAATTGATGAGTCTTCGAACATTTTTAAACCAATCCTGAGATATTAGTGATGAGGAATTTTTAAATAGGAACTGTATATATTGATGTATACAGGGTCTCTTGCAAGTTGTTACAATAATTTTAGGTGATTGATTTAGGAATACTTGATTTTGAGTCAATTTATTTCAGTTGTAAAGTGTAAAGTGCAAATCTTCATCTTCATTTCCTAAACCATTTTTATTGCATACTGAACGGTTGTCCTAATTTTTAGAATTTTTATCAAAAAACTATTCCTAAGAACTGAAAGAGCATTGCTTGGGTAAGTTTTTAATAATATCTGAATAAACCTACACACAAAAGTTTAAATAAAATCCACGTTAAAATTTGACCCTTAGCTTTTACAAAGTAGAAAACCCATGTTTATGAAGTTCTAGGTAAGTAGCGAAGTCACTTTGGATTTTATTGGTTGAATCATTTAAATAATCCATTCATTCCTAATAAAAAAAGTTTAGAAATGTTTGTTATAAAAAGGTTTGTTTTTCTTCTATATTTCAATAATTGTAGAAAAGCACGGTTAAATTAAAAAATATTAAACAATTAATTATCACAAATATTGTAACGCTTGGTATATAAGTATGTTTGTTTCAACCGACTCAAAATCACGTATTCTATCACCTAAAATTATTGTCTTGGCGGTTATTTCATGCCACTGGCTCCTTCAGATTGACTAAATTTATACACACACAGAAACAAAGAAATTTATCAATTGAGTATGATTCAAAAACCCATGTCATATTCTCAAATGAACATCCCCTTTTCAATTTATCATAACAATAAAGATGCTTTTGTTTTGATCTACCTCACGTGTCTCAAATCGAGACACAGACATTCATTTTGCAGTCAGGATTTATAAATCGAGTTCTTATACGAATGAAAATAATGAATTCACAACGTGGATAAAAGACCATTGATTTTAAGTTTAAAATTT
This sequence comes from Monochamus alternatus, assembly GCA_037114965.1. Taxonomy (NCBI): domain Eukaryota; kingdom Metazoa; phylum Arthropoda; class Insecta; order Coleoptera; family Cerambycidae; genus Monochamus; species Monochamus alternatus. The sequence goes on from CM073435.1 coordinate 39,626,916, forward strand.
AACAATTTTTATTTGCGATACTACGTCAGTCGAACTCTTTATACTTTTAGACAGTTAATTGCTGATTTCGTTATAAATATACGTGATGATTCGTAGCGTTTGTCACAAACTTTGGGTAGTTGTAGAACAGGGCGCCTCATTCCTGATCATACAACCTTTACAAGACTGGAGACGACCTTGCGACTAAATAAAGATGCATTTTTTATTCGGAAAAATCAAATAATTTACCGAAAGGTAAGAAACAATATTAATACAGCTAGATTGTTACAGTATTTCGAACAAAATTCAAGAAATTCTATACGGCATGCTAGCCGGGAATTGAATTTGGATTAATCAACCGTTCAACGCATTTTAAAGAAAGACCAATGGGTATCATGGTGAGATATAAGTAGTAGTAGTTGTTGTTTCCTGCAGTATCAATAGTATCATTTATAGATTTAAAGGCGCGTCGCGCAGGGCAAAACGTCTGCGGTAAAGTACCTACTGTCGTACCGCTTAGGTCGAGCAGGAAGTAGCAGACTACTTATATCTGACCTGCATATGAAGGAACAGCCAGTTGAATTGTCGGTCATCTCACCTATGGCATACTAATGAGGGCTAACATGTCCGAAACCGGTTTATGTCTGGTGGGGTGGCCAACGAGGGTTCTTGGCTGTTCGCACAGATACTGCATGTGTAATTCAATGCCGGTCGGGGCATTAGTCCGCGGAGTAGTTGTTTCCTGCAGTATCATTTACACAATGGATATCATGACTACAAAATTCATAATTTGGAGTATTTGCCTGAGCGTCACGGTGAAAACTGACTTAATTTTATAGCTCAAATTGTAGTAAATGTAGAACTTGTGGATCAGAACGGACGAAAGTCTCGGTTTGTTAGTAATGGTTTGCCAACTAGGCGCAACGAACACTACTGGTCCATTGAAAATCCCCACATTGTAAATCCAGTCCAAAATCAAGGCCACTTTGGAGTAAATTTATGGTGGGGCATCATCGGAAAGCATTTCATTGGGTATTATTTTTATGAACATACATTGAACAGCGTGAGTTAGCTAAATTTCATACAAGAAGAACTTCCTGCTCTTCTGGAGAATGTGTTTTTGCAGCTAAGGATGGTATGGTATAGTGGTATGGTATGGTGGTATGCTATGGTTTAAGCACGACAGAGCTCCACCCCACAATCCCAGGATTGCGCAGCAATATTTAGATAACAGTTTTCCAGAAAAATGGATTAGGATTAATAGACATATTCAGTGACTCAGAAAGTTACCAGATCTAACACCCTTCGATTTTTGCCATATGTATGTAGTGTCTCATTTTTTAAGTTTAGTTATTGTTATCATCAACTTTTGTTTTAACTGTATTAAAGAATTATCGAGTTTGATCCTTTATTTATTCTTCATGATATTTATGCACTTTAACTGAATTATTTTCCAACGACTACTTGATCCTTCCACGGCTATTGCGCTTTTTAAGTGGTATTTTATTTGAGACTCTATAGGACGATTTTGCTTATAATTTTTAAATGAGAAATAATACAGAAAAAGTTCTCTAATAAAAGTTTATTAGAAAAAAGAGAGCTTTTTAACAGCAAAAAATGTAGGTATGTTTCTGAAAAAAATATAATTGATAATGTCATTAGTCATTTTTATCAAATCCCAAAGATAATACTTTCGACTGAAAATTGAGCTTACCTCATTTAACACTACGTGTCCTAAATTTTATTTAGTTTGTTTTGTAGTTTGAGACACCCTGTACATAAAAAAAGTGACAAAAAATAAACGTATCCTCTTAAAAGCACCACATTAAAAAGTGCAAACAGAAAAGGAGTTCTCTTAATATTTAGCGTTACTTTACATTTCCAGTGTTAGTATTGGATCATATTACACCATATACAGTATGCGCCAAAAGTATGGAATAAATTGAATAAAAATGAAACAATTATTTTTTGGGAAAAATCCTCGAACAGGTCGATTTTTAATTTAAAAAATACATATTTTAGCGTAAAATGCGATTTTCAAATGCCATTTGTTTTCGAGTAATGACGTCATCGCTTTTTTTTATAGCAACACCAATACAATACTTATTAGAAAGTCGGCGTGACAATGACACTTTGCAAAGATTTTCACCTACGTGATCCATAAAAGAACTATGGAATTCGAAAAACTAAACTTGATAACGTTTATGCTTTATTTTAATTGATTTACGTTTTCTAACATTCAATCGTCATTTACTCGAAAACTTTCCTATGTAAGAGGGCAAAATTTTAGTACTGTCTGATAGAGAATTAAACGATCTTTCAAAATCAAGGAAAAAAAATATGGTGTTGCCATTTAAAAAAAAATCGATGACGTCATTACTCGAAAACAAACGACATTTGAAAATCGCATTTTACTCTAAAATATGAATTTTTTAAATTAAAAATCGACCTGTTCGAGGATTTTTCCCGAAAAATAATTGTTTCGTTTTTATTGAATTTATTCCATACTTTTGGCGCATACTGTAGAAGTATCTACTTTATATGTTTATGCACTTCTTTATATCCATCGTCGTAATCCCAATAAAACTGAAGTGTCACGTTAATATTCGCAATCGTTCAAGTGTCACCGGCAAGACGTTATCTCTGCGCCTTACATTCCGGATATTCAGTGTGGTTTCCTGCTATAAATTATTCGAGAACTCTGCACGTGTAGTGTTTATTTACTCGGTCATTCTTTCACGCTTCGCCCATAGTATCGGTAATATCGACTGCATGAATTTCTCTTGTCACGTCATGTACCTTCTAAAAATTGAAAATGGGACTGCAGTTCATCGAATAGAGTAACGGTATGGGCTGTAAAGTGTCATTTTTATTGTTTTCTCTCATAATGACATGCCTCACAGCTAAGCCACTAGGTACCAAATATTATACAGGGTACTCTTCAGCGTTAGGATATGTAGGTATTCTGTAATACATAATAAAACAAAAATTTGGAATGCAAAACTGTCGAATGTCGTGCTGTCTGTTAAAAGGTATTTCTCATTCTAATTATGTTTACTTAATTTTCACAAATTTAAATACAAAGAAGTTACTCGATAGGGATCGTGTGAAAAACGAATGCGAAATTTCATTATCTGCTTTATCCTCTCAATATAACCCACAAAGAGATGAGACCGTGTTTATTATACGTTTATGGGATCATTGAATCCGAATCTGGTTCATTTAACCCCATCACGTCCGGGTTTTGCCATAACCTTAAAAACCCAATAATTTAGGAATTTCAGCAGTATTACACGTATATAACCCTATAACGCAAAATCCAAGCTGTTAACCTACAAACCCATAAACCAATAACCCCATAAACCCATAACTCCACCCCCTCATAACCATAAACTCAATAACGGTTTACAAATGTGAAAAGTTCTGGGCAATATCAACTTTTAGACACTTGATACTAATTAATATTTCGTTACCATTAATCGACCTGACGTCGACTACTGATTGATAAATTAGAAATTTTAAATTAAATATAATAATCACATTGTAACCTCTACATTGACTTAGCCTTGAATGATGTTACGTAGAAAAACAAACTTTATTGCCACTCCTTCAAACAAATTTACTGTCAAATCTCTACTTTGATGTTTGTCACTCGTGTTCGACTAGTTCATTGAAATACACTAATAATGTTTCCTTGTTATATTAAGTATTTTTTTCTTCTCTACACCATTTCTCATAGCGTCCAAAATAAATGCTTGTTCGCAATTCTTCCGTGATTTTTTTCTCTGGCTCGAGATTGAAAACAACACTGGAAACTTCATTTTCAATATTTGATGGCAAATTATGACTTGAATCCCCTTATATATAATAATACTAGTGCAAGTAGAAATACAATACAATAAGGAATACATTAATTACTATACATGCTCTGAAATTCTTTCTATGTTAGAATTTAAAATGAATAATTTAATTCAGCAAAGCCAAACAGTAAATAACATTCACTTTGAATAATAAGTATAATTATTCTAATCCTGCTTTGATGTTTTTTTTTGCAAAACGTATTCGATTTTGTTCCTCACTTGGCATGTTGCACTGTGTATACGAGTATCTGTATATTTATAGAATAGGCACTACTCATTTCGTAATATAGTACAAAATTTGTTATTCAAAACTTCCTTGTTATCAAGCTTTAATTAGTTAGTTTGGAATGAAATAAATGTTGGTGTTTCATTTACAAGTTTGTAGAGATAGGGAAACTTTGTTCGGATATATTAATGATGTTGACATTTTGGTATACGGATTTTGTTTTCATATGTTCAGCCACCGAACATTATCTGTTATTATACTGGGTAACAAAGAAAGGTAAGCACCTATACATGTTCATTCGATCTTATTCTTGATACACAGCTTCAGGGCCACTTATTGAATGGTTACGATTTCAGCAAGATAAGATAACCTACAGCAGAGATTGTCAATAAGTTCTTGGGGTATCTTATTCCACATCATGTAACATATATGTTCAGTAGGTGACGGATCCGCTGATCTCGGTGATCAGTGTAAACGATTGATCCGATGCTGATCCATAGAAGCTACTGGTTATCTGGTAATGAGAGGTCTAACATTGTCTTGCTGTAAAATAGTGTTTTCGATGATGTGAACATATAGAATGACATATGGTTCATGAATGCGCCGTTGTGCTATAATGTCATCTCTAATGAATACTAGTGGTGATTTACTACCATACTCGATAGCACGCCATACCGTAACGTCTACTGTGTGACGAACATGACCCTCTATGTCTAATTGTGGATCTTGTCTTTCACATCACCTTCTCAACCTTCTCGACAATCTTCTTACTCTGTGGTTTCTCTACGACGGTCGGTGCCTCTCGCTCTGTATCCACAGTTTTCCGGAGTCCATGCTTTTTAATATTGTACTATGGTACGTAAGGATCTGGAAGTACTTTTAGAAAATTATCCCAGCGACAAGTGTGCTTCGCGCAACTCAACAAAACGAAACGCTAAAAATTTGATAATTTTTTACTTTCATCGAGAGAAGTAAACATGCAAAAAATTATCGAAATAAAATTATAGATAGATAGATAGATAGCTTTATTTGACCATTTGATATACAATAGTATATTTATGGCAAGTCAAAATACACAAAAAACAAAATAAAAGGATAAAAACTGTTATGTATATATAAAAAAGTTATTAAAAAAATAGAAGAACTTACACACAATATAAATAATCAAACATTAATCTATTGTAATAGATGTTATTCGTAATATGGCGTCGCCAGAAAATCTTTCATTGTATAAAAACAAAACCCAAGCAAATGCTTCTTAACTGCTAATTTAAAACGTGCCATGTTTAACAGTCTAATAGGGTATGGAAGTTTATTATAAAGTTTCACATTTAAAGAATTATGTACTGATTTGGATAGACGGAAGCCGTCAGTCCTAAGCATATTAGCGTTTCTTGTATTATGACTGTGAATGTCCGACTGCAATGTAAATCTGGTTATATTCGTATAAATTTCAACAACCTGGGAAAAAATATACAAACATGGTAAGGGTAAAATACCGAAGGAAATAAATAACCGTTGACACAGAACCCGTATCGCGAAAGCGTTGAAGCCCTTGCACAAAGGTTCGCGCACTTGGAAAATGTTGTCTGTTAGGGAAGTGTCTCCGATAATCCGCGGTAGCGGCATTCGGATTTTTCCGTACATTCTTCGTATAAAACTACCATTTCCGCGTATTCGAAATTTGTAAAATTAGGTATTGTAAATTTTCGACCAATACACGAGACCGTAATAAACAAACTACTGCTTGTATTCTCTCCATTCCCCCTCCAAATGTGTGGTGTGATCTCCAAATTTGGGAGGAAAGAAATGCGGGAAATGCAGAAAGTGCAACTAAATGGTGGTAAATTTGATTAACACGCTGAAGTGTCAGACGATATTATGTATATAAACATGATGTGGCAATGATGTTTCCTTCAACATTCGATTGTCATAGCGTACCAGGAACGTCGTGTTATCAATTTTTATAGGGTGCAAATTTTTTTTTCGATTTTCTGTCTTTATTAGGCCTTCCGAATACGTGGTTAAAATTAATGACATTATGACTCACCCTGTATTTAATGGGTATTTACCTTTCTTTGTCACATAGTATATTTATGGCTACCAATATTATTCTGCTTAATTTAAAAACAAATTTTTGATAAATAGAGGCAATGGAAGATCCAGGAAAAGCCACTGACGAATTTGCTTAATATTTATCATAATTTGTGAGCTTTTAAATTACTGTAAGGATTTTTTTTAAGGTAATTATGTTCCCGCAAATACAAGTGCTTAATTAACAATTTCTTTCTGCTTACCCAACAAAAACCAGTCTTAATAATCCGAAATAAAACATTCAACGTTACTGGGAACAATTATTTATTTATTCATTTATTTATTTATTTACTATCCAAACAGAGAAAATACTTCAATTACAAAGTAGGAGTAGCCAATAATGGTGACATTATACGTTAACTTGAGGTCACAATTTTCAAAACGTAATTGACTAAAACTAAGCACAAACACTAGATGACATAACAAATAATATAGTTTTCTGAATAATTACCTAATTTTAACAATACTTTCTTTGCTTTAGTGCAATTAGAACTATTAATTTCATATGCATGCATGGATTTGTAATTGTCAGACATTACATACAACGAGGAGAACTTGAAAATATTGATTTTCGCAGTAGGAAATAATTATAATAAGGATTTATTATGACGAGTACCTAAGTTACTAACTAAAAAACGCACGAAGAAGTGAGGGACAATCAATAATACTGTAAATAAGTTTGTATAAAACGCAACCGAATTATAATTTTTTTCTGTAACTGAGTTGGGTAAAATTAAATATGAAAAGTAGTACATTATAATACAAAACCCTGTCCCGCCATTTTGAAGAGCGGTGAAACGTTTGGAAGCTTGGGATGAGACCACCATTATCAGAGTAACTGTTCCGACCGCAGCAGTCGTAATACCAATAATAGGAACCGAAATCAATATATGAGTGGACCCCATACTAGTAGCAAGTATATCCCCACAGAGCCTAACCCGAGAACAACCAGATCAGGTCAAAGAATCTCGGCTAATGCTGGGGATGTGCACTTCAATTCTATTTCTGGCAACGACCAGTTACCGAGGTCACGGCATAACAACTCGAGAAATCACTATGTATCAAATGATAGCACCGGCCGTGAAAGTAAAAAAACTACTATCATTAAACTGTTTGCGGCACTGGCTGCCATATTATTTTCATCAGGTATGACAGTCAGTTTTGAGTCAAAGGTAATTCCTAAGTCTTTAAAGTTGGAGTTAACCTTGTGCTATCAACATTATACATATAGAGTAACTGATCTTCTTAGGGAAAAATGTGACAACGTTGCATTTGTTTGGATCAACTTGTTTTGAACACCATTCTGTTTAAAAGCATTCAATCATCTTGAAGTAAATGACAATCCTGAATGGAAATTACAGAAAGAAGTAATTTTAGACCATCGGCATATTGAAGAGTTTTCTTCACTGTAGCTTAGAAGTAATGTCATTAATAAAAATAAGGTTGAATAGTGGTCCCAGAACCGAACCCTGCTAGCTACCTGATGTAACAGAGACCTGACACTATATTGCACATACTGACTACCTACTCATGTTTAGATAAGAGCTAAAGATGTTAACAAAATTTTTAGTAAGGCCCAAACCAGATAATTTTTGTAAAAGGATATCGTGATCCAGCTTTGAAAAATTAACCTGGCTAGCCTGATCCATATGCTGACTAATATATTATATAATACTAATTTACTCACTGTAGATCTTCCCGAAACAAATACATGTTAATCCGTTGACAAAACGTGTTTCATATTGCTACATAGAATGTAGACTGACCAGTGACATTAGTCGTTTGATATGGGTTTCAAAGGTGTAATTCAATGCTAATCGGTACATTAGACTGCAAAGTAGTCGTTTTCTGGAATTCCGTGTTCAAAAAAGGTCATAGTCTTTGAATAGCGATTTGTAGCATTTTATGATTCAATTTTCGTTTTTGGTAATAATTTACAAGCAAACAATTACTTCGTAAAGCAGACTAGTTTTTGAAAATTTCATTACATTTTCTTTTTCTAACCAAGAGTTGTAGTTGGTGTATCTACATGGTAACTTACTGAGGTGTCTTACTTCTTATATTTTCAATAGGTCACAATTAGTGACAAAAATTAGTGGTTATAGATCTTTCCCCTATGTTGCAAGGTCAGGCATTCCTCAGGGATCGCATTTGGGACCTTACTGTCTACATCAATGATATCCATCAAATTTTATAGATTTTTGCTTTATGCCAATAATTTAAAAATTTATTCTCAAGTAAGTAATTCCGACCATTGTTTTGGCTTTCAGGGGGATTTAGACTCTTTTTTCCATTACTGTGAAACAAACAACCTTCAATTAAATTTAAATAAGTGTTTTTCTATTTGTTTTACCCGTAGCCATGACATATACTCTTACAATTATAACTTTAATAAAAATATGTTAAATCAAGTTGAAGAAATAAAAGATCTTGGCGTTGTCTTTGATTACATAATTTTAAAAAGTAACACATTTCTTGGTTTCATTATCAGAGTTTGCAAAAATTTTAAGTCACTTTTCTGTTAAATCTATATATTTTGCATATGTGCACAGCATAATCAACTTTGTCTCTATAGTATGGAATCCTCAATATTTCATATATAATTCTCGACTTGAGTCGGTGCAAAACATATTTTTGAGATATTCATATTACAAGGAGAGTGGTGTGTATTCTTTTCAATGTAGCACGTATTAAGAAACAAATTTCATATTATTTCATTAGAAAAGCGAAGAATTATTGCCGAAGCAATATTTCTAATTAAACTTTTTAATGGTCTGATCGATTCTCCAGAATTATTAGTATTGATCAGCTTACATGTACCATAACATGTAAAAATTACAGCTTGTACTATAGTCATCTAGATATCTTTCACTCTTCGGTCGTTGGTTTAAAAAAAAACCTTTAAAGGGAATGACTATTGTAGGTTAAGATTTTCTATTATAGCAATTATTACTGCACTTTTATATTTAATTTAAGTATATTGTGGACATTGTTTTTGCTGTAAAGCTTGTGATTGTCCCCGTGTTTCTATAAATAAATAAATAAAGTTACGTCATAAAAACTACTTTTGCAGTTGCTTTATTTAAGGTCTATATATGGAAGGCGGTGCATTTAAAAACTTGTGTTTATTATAGTTTTTCAGTCAAATTGTGTAGCTACTGTCACCACCCAAAATTTGTCTAAAGAACTCGACCAATCGTAACATTAAAATGATCTGTTATCTAAATATATCATTTAGATAAAACAGATAAACGAATACATATTTTATTATTAAAGATAAGATGAAATATTATTGATTTGATTGTCATCAAGATAAAATAAAATGTAATGAAGCTTTTTGAAAATAATAGTGTACATTTTCCCGTAACCAGGCTGTAGGAAAATTAATTGCTTCCCAAATGTGTGTACTTTAGGCACTTATACTACATTAAATAGTTGATTTCAGGCTATCATAAATATCTTTTGCTGTTAAGGATAAATATTTAAAAAAGTGGTATTAAAAAATCCTTCATACTGCCGTTAAAACGATAAAACTCTAACAAATCACTTCTTTTCTATTGAACAGCTTAAACATTGTTTCCAGCATGTGTCGCTCGATGTGGAGATTGACCTCGCTTGTGACATGTAAAATGACGGGAATGAATTATTATTGGCCCTTACAGGCCAACCCTTCGCGAGAAAACGAGTTTTGAATTTTTAGGGCAGTAAAACAGGAAAATCATATTACTCATTACTTTTCACGAGAACGTATAATGAAACTGATTATCATGGCGATTAAACTGTAAGATAACCCCATTTTATTGCTTCAAGCAGAGGGCGGCTTTGTCAGTGGAAAATAGAATCAGTTACAAACATTTTGCTAAAAATTATTTAGTTCATTGTTTACCAGTACAGTATTTTTATACAGGGTATTTCAAAAACAATATTGCAAACTTTGGAATGTAGTATAGATGAGGTTAAGACATGAAAATATAAGATGTTAAGTAAATGATCGGCTATAAAATTGATTCGCAATAACGACCTTGAATTCTCTTACAACTATTATGGCGACTAGCCAAAGGTTCCGTGGAATAGTTGTGGGTCTGCTTAATGAAAAAACATGCACCAAGAAACCGACCAACACTGGCATTTCATAGACCATTAACTTCATGGAACCCCCAAAGAAAAAATCCATTGGTGTGCCATCAGAACTTAGGATTGACCATCTAACAAATCCCTATTCCTATCAGGATATTCCATGCTTAACCGGCCCAGATGACATACCTAGGTTCTACAAACACAAATGTTTCTTCCTGTTCGTTTTGAACTCGTAAGTTATTGGCAGCAACTATGATACGTTTGCGTAAAACATCAATAGTGGGTATCCACTTCGGTGCGATACACTTTTAAAAATCCCCACAAAAAGTTCAAACGATTTGGGCATGGTACCAGTCCTCCTCGTCTAATCCCTTGGTATTAATGCTTAGATACGCTGAATATTTTACGGATATAATTGAGCCTCGTGTATGAAATGCCACACTGCTGCAATACGCCGTGGACGTTCTGTAGGGGAGACCAGGTACGAAAGTAACATATTTTTGTAAAGCCGGATAAATAAAAAATTAACAAAGTTATATAAATTTACTTACTATAAGTCGTTTCCTTGGCATTTTATATATAGAAGAAAAATAATATTGAAGTAATTAAAGTTCATATTGATGTAAAATTAATAAAAAAGTAGAGAGTGTACGTCTACCCAATGGTGTGGGTCAAAAGTAACAGAACATGGGGACGTTTGAATAATAGGTAATAACTAGGTATAGAAAGTTAGTATTTACAAGGTATTTGTTTATGGATCATACCTATTTAAAAGTAAGTTGTAGTGCAGGTGCATAACATATTTCTTTATTTGAAAAAAAAAAAAAATAAATAGAATAATGAAACAACAATATAAAATAATAATAATTTTTTTTTGTAATAACAAAGATTCCTATCCCTATCTGGCTTTTGCACGGTTGTCTGTCGCCAGACTCGTCCATATTCCATATTTGGGATGGACCAAGTTTTTCCCAATCCATAACAATCTTTCCCACGATCTGTTGTTCGTTGTCTTTTGTTAGACATCCTAAATAAAGAGAATATATTTGTATATTCACACACAGTATAACAAATACTGAAGTAATTATTTCAATATCTACAGAATTATCATTTTAAATATGACAAATACGATCATAGGTATTAAATATAAGGGACGGTTGTAACATGTTACAATCGTCTCTCTATGGCATTGTTACAATCGTCCCATTACTCAGTTTTCACGCGATTGACAGGATACTTGCTTAAAACTTTTTTTTAACGATTATTTTTAATTAAAATACCATGCTTAGGTTATAGCCAATATTGGTATTAACTGAACAAGCCAATAAAATAATTCAAAATAACGTTCAGTTCTAGGATTATGCATAGATTAAGATAAAGAATGAAAACTTACTTTGCATATCATTTTGCACCGTGCAGGTCTTAACTCGAACTAAAACACATTACGGATATTGCTGTTCAAATAAGTTAATGTAGATTTCACTGCCGACTCTATAATATCATAGACAACTTCTTCAGAAAGACAATAGGCTTACTGTTACAACCAACCCGTGTTACTTTCGTACCTGGTCTCCCCTACCTCTATCTCTTTCATGATTGAGTTTCAAATTTCCGTCGTATTGCACTACACTTACAGCCACTGCACACCGCGGTAGAAGTAGCTGCATTTGGCAGATGTTTACCGAGAAATCGTTCTGCTAAAGCATTTTCACATCGCCACAGATTAAAACGATATCCAGCAACTCCGAGATGATATATACGTAAGCCATATTTGAGAACTAATGTAAACACTCACTTCAGAAAAAAATATTATACTTACAAAAAGTTATCGAATTTCAATATTCCCAAATTTGGTTCGATAAGATCTGAATCACCCTGTCTATAAAATTCTATTCAGATGTTGGCGACGCATAACAGGAATGGCTGAATGGTTACCGCGGTGTCTAAAGCCGAGCTAAACTGTGTCTGACTTCCACATATTTTGTCTGAAATGGACAATTCTACGAACAAAAGGATGGTGTCGCGATGGGTAGTCCACTGAGTCCCAAAGTAGCAAATTTCGTTATGCAGAACTTGGAAAAAGATGCGCTTCGATCAGCTCCTAAGAAACACAAGTGTTGGCTTATATAAGTGGACGACACTTTCATTGTTTGCCGGCATGGAATAGACTCCCTACAAGAATTTCTGGATCATATTAACCAGCAACACTACAAGATCAACTTCATCATGGAAGTAGAGTAAGACAAAGCCTTATTGTTTCTAGACATTCTGGTAAAGAGGAAGACTTCGTTGTTGAAACACTGATTGTTGACATGATAATATTGTAAGTATTATACCCATCTACCATTTACACAAATGCGTCAATCGCCATTGACTGATACCGTTTTTAAATATAAGTACAAATAATTATGAATCTGCGTTATACATCAATCTTAAAATGATTTGGTTCTAATATTCTTCACTAAAAAATATAATGTTTCTTTAAATAATACCAAAATACAGACTACAAAACGTTTTTATAGTTGCTGTATAAAATTGTTTTAAAAGTGTTGTATACATTTTTTATAGAACTGTTACATTACCCAAGTGTTTTATAAAAGTGCGCCCTTTTCGATTCTATAACTATCGTATAAAGGCATTTAACTACGTTATATGAATTTGAAGCTCCTATAAGATTTATACAATATGCACCAAAAGTATGGAATAAATTCAATAAAAACGAAACAATTTTTTTTTCCCTTACAGGACAAAGATATTTAGAGTTTCCAGCCCTTGCAGTAATTTTTCCTAACGATAATGACCCTGAAATTCCTGTCGATACCATATGGTTTCAGCAAGACGGTGCACCTCCGCACTATGCGACCCCTGTACGAGATTTTTTGGACAACTGTTTTCCTGGGAGGTGGATCGACAGACACGGACCGATAGAATGGCCTGCAAGATTTGTTTGTTTGTTTGTTTATTTTTCTAATGGACAGTTTTACACTGTATAAGAAATGGTCAATACATAAACTTAGATTCTAAATTAAAGTAAATAAATAAACAACACACTAAATCATACAAAATCACATAATAGAAAAACAAAAATCGCAATTTTAAACCTTGAAATATTCATTTAACGAATACGGACACATATCAATTAGGTACGATTTTAGTCTTTTTTTAAAACGTTCAAGTGTACAGCAAGTCTTTATATCACTAGGTAATTTATTATATAGCTTAAGGCCCAGACAGTTTGGTGAATTCATGGTAAGCTTTAATCTCATAAACGGTATATGATATTCATTTTTTTGACGAGTATTAATATGGTGAATTTCCTTATTGGTATGAAATTTAAATCTGTTACTGAAAATATAATTATACAATTCAAATATAAAAAGTCCAGGTAAAGTTAAAATAAAATATTTTTTAAAAATATCTCTACATGAATGTGAATTTGAAACATTAAAAATGCATCTTAGTATCTTTTTTGGCATATAAATACATCAGAAGACATAGTGGACCCGCCCCAGAAACAGACACCATACATTATTCTACTGCCCACCTGTGCATGATACAGATCGCCAGATCTTACACCTCTTGACTATTTTTTATGGGGATACATGAAGTCAAAAGTGTACATTAATAAACCACGTAATTTAGAAGAACTTCAAAATCGCATTCGGGACGAAATACGCAGTTACCACAGAAATCATTCATAATGTGCAAGAAGAATTTCTTCACAGACTTGCGCATTGTCAAGAAATTGGTGGATGGCAATTCGAACATTTAATTTAAGTTTAAAATTTAATCAATTGTATTTTGTTTTACATACCTCAGAATTGTTCCTTTTTTATGGATAAAATTTACGTTTTCTAACATTCAATCGTCATTTACTCGAAAACTTTCCTATGTAAGAGGGCAAAATTTTAGTACTGTCTGATAGAGAATTAAACGATCTTTCAGAATCAAGGAAAATATGGTGTTGCCATTTAAAAAAAAATCGATGACGTCATTACTCGAAAACAAATGACATTTGAAAATCGCATTTTACGCTAAAATATGTATTTTTTAAATTAAAAATCGACCTGTTCGAGGATTTTTTCCAAAAAATAATTGTTTCGTTTTTATTGAATTTATTCCGTACTTTTGGCGCATACTGTATTATAGCAATTTATATAACCTTTATCAACATTTATTTTGCTAGTTGGGTATTACAATGAAAAGTCATCATCATCCAGCACAAAAACGGTTGAAGACCCTTGTTCACCCCGCATTAATGTTAGCTGATGAGGACCATCGACAAGAAATAAATTCACTCCGATCTGTGTTCCTAGCAAATGAATGCTCTAAGAATGACATCGATAGAGACATTAGAACTCGGCGTGAGCAAACAGCAAGACCCAAGGAGGAAGTCACTACAACCACCACTTTATTATACATCCGCAATGTGATAGATTTTCGAAAATACTACGCAAAAAAGGCGCGCGGATTACTTTCACACCAACCTGTCATAAGTCAGGAACTCCGCAGCCCGAAAGATCAATTGAGTCCGTTACAAATCCCGGGAGTGTATTTGGTGTCATGCAGCGAATGTGATAAAGTTATTAGTGAGAATGTCCAAGCGAACTGTAGAAATCAGTAAAAGAGAACACGAAAGGCACATATGCTTGAAAATAAGGACACAGATTTTCGGTAGATGACACTAGAGTGCTGGTTCGTATCAATAGATATTACAATCTAGCACGAAGAGAGGTTTTGGAGAATCTTCATTACCTGAACAATATGAACAAGGACGATGGATTGAAGATTAGTCGTACTTGGATGACTTTGCTTAAGAACAAACAAGTGAACCGGAGTGAACCTGAACCAGTCATCCGTAACTCGCCTCAACCAGCCAACCTTAATACTGAACTAAGCAACCTTGACGCACTGACTAGTATAAAAGCTCGGCTTAGATATCGCAATAACCATTCAGCCGCCGCTAAAGATACCAGAAGCATCTGTTAAGTAGGGTGAAACATCTGCAGTTGCATCGACCATGGCAAAGCATCTCAGAAAGTGTACATGATTCAATTGACACCGGCCGTGAAAACCTACGAATTACAGTGCATTTGATAGACATTTTGCATTTGAAGACAAGCATTTGATAATAGTTATTTATAGTACAAGAGGGATATAGGCATTACTATACATGAGTGAGACATTTGCACGACAAAGATGTAGTCCGAGTCGTATAATTTCACGAATGTAATAAAAAATGCCGTTATCCCATGTTTACTTGTATCTAGAACTGCAAACAATTTTATCTACAACTACCTTAAATTGAGAAAAATCGAAAATCAAATTCAGTTTGTAAGTTTTGATTCAAAATCAAGAAGCAAAGGTAACTTGTAAAAATTGTTATAAACAAAAGTGAGTTTTCGTTTTAATATTTTCTTGTGAAAATAGTGGTGTTGATTGAAATAATAGGTGATGCAGAAATAGAAACTTGCTTCTTGAAATTGAAAAAGCTGCTGCAACTGCAGTAGCTTTACTTTTATCAGATCAATCGAGAACCAAGTACGAACGATTTTATAAACGATTCACTGATTGGTGTGCATCTAAGAATATAGAATATGAAGCAAAAGAAAAGGTACTATTGGCATTTTTTAAACAATTATTCAAAAAGTACAAATTATCTAGTCTTTGGGCGTTCTATTCTATGCTGCGGTCTACAATCTGAATGTGGCAAAATGTACATTAGTAAATTCAACAATTTAATTGCTTTTCTAAAAAAACCATCAGTGGGATACAAACTAAAAAAGTCAAAAGTATTAACGAAAGAGGAGGTTTCAAAATGTTTACAAGATGACGATAACACAAAATTCTTGCTAACAAAGTAAGAACAAGAAAATGTTTTTACTGTATTAGAAAGGTATTTTAAGCTAATATAAATCAAATCTCCTACAATTCCTATCAATGAAGTCATATGTATGTTCTCTGATACCAAACATCTAGGTATGCTAATGAACAATTCCACAGACTAAGTTCTATTCAATAATTATCTAAAGAAATTAATCTATCTAAATTTACTAACCTGCTTTAATGAAAACACTCTATAAATATCTAACTTCACTTTTGGCAGTGGGAACACGAAAATTCAACCACAATAGATGAGATCTGACCTATTCTTCTAACAAAGTTATAAAAAATGTCTTAGATTAGGATCGTGGAAAAGGCAAACAATTTATATCATCGACTAAGACAATTATTAAAGCCCAATCTATTTGAGGAAGATGAAAATGCCTCTGTTATTTATACGCACTGCGACGTGTAGACTGTCAATAAACAAACAAAACAACTTTCAGCGCCACACGAGGTACCCGAGAAGTTATTCGCGGTTTTATTATAGCCAGTTTAGTATTACTTTACCACCCCATTTGGAATTGTAGGGCAATAAAATTAATAGAGTGTGACTCAACTTCATTTCAGCGCAGACTGAAAACGACCACGCAAATGTTCTCAACAGTTACTCATTCCGAAAATAAAATTAAAATTTAGGTGTTGTAGATGCAAGGTCATATAAGAGTATCAATGCAAAGTTTCGTTCACCTGCATGATCGACAGTGTACGAAGTATCAAAAATAGATCATTAAAATTTTAACTTCGGAAATGTTTGGAATATTTGACTGTGGTAAGAAAGCAACTCAATTGGCGTCTACTTTATGCAGATATTTTGGTACAGTTGGTGGATGTTTACTAACTACAGAAAAGAAATTCTCTCAGTGTAGTATAATCGGATAAGAAAAATACAGGGTGGACCTTAAATAAGTACAAATATTTTAAGTGCAGGGTTATGTAGATGTGTCAATTGAGTCATTTTTAATATTCACATTTTGAGGTCCGCTGACCAGATAGACTACTGACGTAATCTAATACACCATATGATTTACTGTAGTCTATATATATATATATATATATATATATATATATTGTGATAAATCAGAAATTCCATAAGAATCGAATACTATGAAATTCAGTTTAAGCAACAAAACAAAGAATTATTATTGAAATGTTAATATTATTGATAAAATATAGATGAATTATTATTGTTGAAATTATCTTCAATAAACATATCGAAAGAAGACTAGTAATATATTAAATTAACAAAATTTTACAAATTTTATTAAATTCAATTTAAAATTTTAACTATCAAATCTGGACATGACGATACAAAAACATATATTATATAAAGAAAGAAAATACAAAAACCAGACAATGACATATAAAAAGAAAGTATAAAGAACAAAGATTTAGCATATATGCATATCGCAAGACTAAAACATCATTCTAATAAAATATTAGCTAGATGAAATGAAAATTCCAATTTTAAAACATAATGACAGTTAGAAATGTCAAACGTAAAGATGGCTATTCAAGGAAATATCAGCATCTCTGACAGGACACTAAAAAAGACACAAATTAAAGAATATTTAAGTATAAAATTAGTAAAAATTGTTATGTAGTTGTAAAAATAGTTCTAAGAATACAAAAGACAATCAGTGTCGTGAAAAGTGCTACAACAGGAATAATTAAAATTAAAAATATTACATGTGTAGTGACCCTAAGAAAAACTAATAATAATCTAGAAGGTAAAATTACCTAGAAACAATAATTTGTTGATTAGTTACGAAGAAAACTGTGAAGCGAGAAGAGGTATGAATTTGCTGAGTCGAAAATTTCATAATTTATAGTTAAAATTTAATTAAAACAAAAAAAAACTTATACGTACCAGTCTCACAGTAAATTAAAACATAAAGTAACTCGAGACAACATCAAGCCATATCAAATTTAAGAATTTAGTGGAAACCATCTACATAACCAGACCAGACCAGACCTAAGGGTTGTGCAAAAGGTCGAAGAAATCCATTCTTAGAGGGAAGTAACCTCAAAATACACATCTAGATCTCGATAAGAAGAGAAGTCCAGAATTCTACAGGATATCCAGGCTGGAGGATCGAAAGCATCCAGAGAATAAAACATCATCCAGAGAAGAGAAGTTCCAGATAGCAACAATAGAAAAATCATCTACAAAAAAGTAAGAAATAACGTACGTTATACAAGCTACTCTAGCTAGATCGAATACGAATTGATAAATAACAATAAGTAACTTCTGAACGATTAATAACGGTATACTACAGTTAAAATCCAGTCATTAAATGTTGTAAGACACCAAAACAGAAATTAAAGACGTTAAAATCCAGAACTTAACTGACATCGAAATAGCATAAGTTGTATAAATAGATTAGATAAATTCCATTGCATTCGTGTGTATTTCTGGTTGCATAAAAGCAGTAAGTAAACGAAAATAATTTTAAACACTAGAAAAACAAACGAAAAGCAAATTTGTTAATTGTTAAGCTGTTAAAAATATTCTTTAATATTCCTTATTTTGAATGCCTTCGAATTTAATCGATGAATTATCATTTTGCTGTTTTCTTTAATAAATGTTAATGTACTATCCTTCAATACAATTGTTTTTTTGTATGTACTGGGTGGTTTAAAGATTTTGAACATAAAAAAATAAAAAAAAAACATGGTGTTAACTACTCTGCTGGAATCCACTCCTGAGAAAAGAGGATAAAACATAGCCAGGTATAATAAAGTACAGAAAGACAAAAAAAAAAAGAAAATTACTAGGAAAATAAAATCATATATTAAATTTTAAAACAAAATTATATTTATTCACTTATACACTTCACACATAACATATAACATAAATACTATCTACACAAATAAAAATTTTTAAATAAAACAAAACAAAATAAATAAATCATTGGCGCCCAATAAAAAAATTTTACATATATAACAAAATCACATCACACATATCATTCACAACACGAATATAACATTAACACAAATCAAATTAATAATAATTAATAAACACTACAATATATATACATATATATATATATATATATATAGCAATATGTAAAGCAAAATTGTTTAGGAAGTATGCTACACAATAATATTGCCAAATTGTAACTTCTTAACTGACCTTACCATAAACGATAAATAATAGATTTCCACAAGTTTGATAATACCAGTTAAA
This sequence comes from Monochamus alternatus, assembly GCA_037114965.1. Lineage (NCBI taxonomy): Eukaryota > Metazoa > Arthropoda > Insecta > Coleoptera > Cerambycidae > Monochamus > Monochamus alternatus. The sequence goes on from CM073435.1 coordinate 39,646,225, forward strand.
GTATTTAGGAAGTTACTCTATTCAGTGATTCAAAAAATTATTCATAAGCGTGCATAAAAGCTTACCTACTTGCTGAAAAAACAACTATTTAAACAGTTTTCTACATTTCACAAGTTAATACCGTTGTACACTGTTGGCAAAATACACAAATTATCTCCTTATATTATTTTATAAAGAATAACAAAAAACTAAGATTTTCACACAGCACCTTAGAGTAAATTTTCGCCGCATAACCTCCAACAACATGTCAGTACTAACTATTTCGTACTTCGTGGTGGGTGAAACAGACTTTAAAAATAAACACAAAACCTGTAATAACAAAATAACCAACTTGTTGTATACGTTCAATATCAAGATAATGCAAAGTAAAATATTAAAAGCAGTGTTAATCGCATGCAAAAAGCACAGGTAACAGGTACGTGTCACGGACAGTAGGCAAAATGTCCGGTATCCTATGGGATTGATAGTCACAGTCAGTGAAGTCGACGAAAAGGTTATGTTGATACCGGTGCATTGGTCAAGGGCAAAGGCAAGGTACAAGTGGCAACAAAACATATACTATTTTTTTTACTGTATTAGAAAGATATTTTAAGCTAATATATATCAAATCTCCTACAATTTCTATCAATGAAGTCATATGTATGTTCTCTGCTACCAAACATCTAGGTATGCTAATGAACAATTCCTCTAATCAATAATTATCTAAAAAAAATTAATCTAGCTAAATTTACTAACCTGGTTTAATGAAAACACTCTATATATATATATATATATATATATATATATATATATATATATATATATATATATATATATATATATATATATATATCTAAGTTCTCTCTTGAAAATGAGGGAACTCGAAAATTCAACCACAATAGATGAGATCTGACCTAATTCTGCATTTTTAGGATTGCTTCATCAGGTGGCCTCCTTTGAGTCAAATATCTAACTATAACAATTATTATACCAATAAATTAAAATTATTTGAAATAAAATCTCGGCAAATTGATTAATCTGTCAATCAATACACGTAAATTGAAAATTAATATGAGATACTTTTGCATCTTCTAAAACTGAACTAAGTTAATGGTTTCCTTAAGGAATGCACTGCTTGACGCATTTGTTTTAAGAGATGCGGCACTAACGTATAAAACGTATTTAAATCTGTTTATTACTTTCACGAGTAGTGTTCTTCTCTTAGGTGTCTTGTGTATTTAATTATTCAACAGCGAAGAGGTTGATATGCTAAAAGCATATTTGTTAAGCAGTGGCAAATCTGGATAACTATGATTATAAGTAAGAAATCTGGTTTATATTTTCAATTTGGTGAGGCATGGAAATGACAAAAGGGAGGAAGTGGTCATTAGCATTTTCATAAACATATTTTAATCATTCTTTAACATGTCTAAAAATTCTGGTTAACTTTGTTGAAGTCTATTCCAAGACATTAGTGTAACACTGGCAATGCTTTGGAATACACATCCACTATGACTCTTAAAAATATTAGTATCAGAGTTGGATTAGCGGTCCAGTTTTCGATAGAAAAATCATGAAATTTTTATAAATTTTAACTTTTTTATTCCTGATTTTTTTAAAACTATTAATTATGTGTGTTGGAGAAACCCAACTTATAAATTGTGAATTGTGTGTGCGTCGATGACCTGCGGACGGCCCTGTCTAGTGTGGTAGGATTGTTTTTGTGCCCCATGGCAACATGGACTACCAAGGTCGTGTTTTTGGGTGTCCCCCCCCCCCGCGCACCTCAGCTTGAGAAGTAGTAGCTTAACAACGCTAAAGGATGCCGTATGTTCCCACTAATACTCCAAATTTTATTTAGTATGTAAAAATTATTAAAATAAAAAATTAGTAAAACAGTCCACATCTCTTTGCTTTCGAAGCTGTGTAGCTGGAATGTAACATTTCCACCCTACAATGTGTTCTATACAGTGAATGCTATTGCTAGTTAAAATATTTGTACTTATTTAAGGTTCACTCTATATAGGCAATTGTATTTCTGTATTACTGAATACCAAATGATATTTACGAGCCCCTTCCCATTTCAGTTGGCCCACCATAGGATTTGGCAGAAATTTTGTTTTTATGAAGCAAAAATAAAAGTACAACATTAACCTGTAAATTTATTTATCTCTTAAACAGTATTTTAAACATAATAAATAAATATGAAGCAACGAAAACCAATATCTAACAGAAAATAAAGACAAATAGAGAAAATAAGAACAAGTAGCGTAAAACTAACAAAACAATTTTAAAATTCACCACTGGGTAACATCGCCTTTATTTTTTATTACAGCCGCAATTCGTTGGGGCATAGTATTAACCAAGCCTTGACATAATTCCGGTGTAAAAGAATCCCATATTTCCTGAAGTCTTTGCTTCAGCTCAGGGATATTTCTAGCAGGATGTTTTCGTAGCACCTTTTTCATCTCATGCCACAAAGTTTCTATTGGTGATAGATCCGGACTGCTCGAAACCCATTCTAAAAGTGCAATACCATTATCCTTTATCCACTTTAATGCTTTCTTTGAGGTGTGACATGCTGCACCATCTTGCTGAAACACAAATTCTTGGCGGGATGTCAAGCATTCTTCCATGATCGGTAAGAGTGATTCTTCCAAAATGGCTAAATATTTGTCCGTATTCACAATGCCGTCAATAAAATGAAGTTTTCCCACTCCTTTAGCTGACATGCTACCCCAGATCATGACTGATGCAGGAAATTTCACCTTTCGTTTGAGACAGTCCGGATGAAACGCCTCATTTTTTTTCGAATAACTCGACTGCGACTGTCTCCAACACACACTTCAAAGCTGGCCTCATCACTCCATTGTATTGCACGCCATTGCTGAGTTGTCCAATCCTTATGTTGTCTTGCCCACCTTACTCTATTTTTCTTCTGCTGCAGTGTTAAAAGCGGCTTTTCTTTGGCCTAAAGCAAAATATTGTCATTTCTTATTTTCCTACCGCAATTTTGCTTATTAAAAAATTTACCTTATAAGTGCCAAAACCCATTTTATGAGCCTCCCTGTGCGTTGTGGATCTCGAAATTCGTCTCCCAACAGCGTCACTCCATAGAGCACTTAGCTCTAAGTAATTAGCTCGCCTATTTTTCGGGATAATCCTCTTCAACGAACGTCTATCCACATTTGTAATTTTGCTTTTTTTAATATATTGGGGCCTTGCAGCAACTGAGCCGGTATTTTTATACAGTCTAACTATGTTTCTTACACTATACCGCGATAACTCTAATAAATTTGCAATTTCCGAATTTGATTTGCCGGAATTGAAAAATTTAATAATAAGTGAACGAATTTTCTCATCAATAACCTTTCCTCTACCCATTTTAAAAAAACACAACTACTTAAGTACTTGAAGCTATACTAAATGCGTACTGACAGCTATATGAATATTAGCAACTGTCACGGTGTCAGTTTTCCACAGCAATCTTTGAATTATAGGCATCCTTTGTACCAGAACAAACATAGGTTGATTTGCTGTATTTACAAAATTTTTGCTTTTCCTTGCAAATTTAAATAGAGAGCAAGGACTTTGGTATTTTTTACTGGACATTATTTAATATACTCTGCTAATTACTTTGGGGCCTGAAAACAACCTGTAGTATTTGTTATGTTTTGGTGCTGGCCAAAAAACTAATATTTCAGTAGGTGGGCCAACTGAAATGGGAAGGGGCTCGTATAGAAATCAACGGTTAATTGTTATTGAGGAGTATTGATACAAATATTTATTCAAATATTGATGAATGCTTTCTTAAACAAACCAGGAGTTAGACGTAATTTTAATCCCTGCATTTAGAGAGTCCGGCAAATAATTGTTTCATCACGTTGGAACCAAAACCATGGTCGATGTCATTTGTTGTGAAAACATTAATCGAATAGCTTTGATTTTCCTGGCAATGCAATGATTTTGGAAAAGGTTCGTTCTTCAAACAGTAGTAATATGATTGATTTTTGCGTTCTCCACATCCTTTTTCCAATTGCCAGTAAATTATTGTATATCTTTGCATATCTTGATAGGTGTAGTGTATACCATCAATGAATATAAAATAAAGATTTTGGCTTATATGGTTTTCCATATTTAGTCAAAATTAGTTTTTTTTTAATTTCAACTGTACATTAAAAATCAATCTTTAATTTCGATTTGTATAATCTCCCATTAAATTGTGTTCTTAACTAGACACTGTGTATTATAGTACAATTTAGCGTGGAGAATTATTTATAAGGATGATACTGTTTCGTCTAGTTAACCAGGTTTCCTCTGAGAATAGTGTGGATTCCTTTGGATCTGTCGGTGTTTTTTAAAATCCATAAAAAATATATATTCGATTGTAAATCTATAATTACTTCTCTGTTTGTGTTATCTGCTTTATTTATGTTTAAATTCAGCTAATTTTGAAGTACTTATACTGCACCTGTGCTATGATATTATCACGGAATTTGCCCCACTCACACCCAAACCGACGACGGTGGTATCGCGAAATGCTAAGATAACCCCGATCACCCTTACACGATTCTGTTTAACAAAAAAAAGCCGTGGATCGAGATGGGACTGGAAAAATGGTGAATCAACGAGTAAGATGGTGGCAGCCCAACCTGAAAGCCGATGGAGTTCAGCGGCGATTCGGGAAGACCAGCAAGCTGACTGTGAAATCAAGCCGACCGTCTTGGGCAGAAGTCAGTAGTAAAAGCCCAGCATTAAAGAGTTACTGGGCTCAATGGAATTCCCTGGTGTTGGAAGACGGTGTCCTAAAAAGAGCATGGGAGAACAATGACGGAACGGAGGTCAAGAAATAAGTACTAGTCCCGAGGTCCCGGGTCAAGGAAGTGCTGCAAGAAGTACATGGAGGTACTGGTGGTGGACATTTCGGTATCAATAGGACTCTACAGAAAATTAGGGAGCGTTTCTACTGGTTGAGTTGCAAGACGGATGTAGAAGATTGGTGCCAAAAATATGATATATGTGCAGCCAGCAAGGGACCGAAGACCCGTTCCAGAGGCAAAATGCGCCAGTACATCGTAGGAGCACCGTTCGAGAGGATTGCCATTGATATCGCTGGCCCATTTCCGAAAACCAAAGTGGGAACCAATATCTGCTAGTAGCCATGGACTACTTCAGCAAATGGCCCGAAGTATACCCCCTTCCCAATCAAGAGAACACGACCGTAGCAGAAGCGCTAGCCAACAATCTGTTCTGCAGATTTGGTGTACCCATGGAACTACATTCAGATCAGGGCAGAAATTTTGAATCAGGTGTGTTCAAAAAGGTCTGCGAGCTTATGGGAATCCGGAAAACCAGGACCACCCCACTGCATCCCCAGTCAGATGGTATGGTGGAACGTTTCAACGCCACACTGGAAACTAATCTGAGGATGTTTGTGAACGAAAACCAGACAGACTGGGACAAGCTCATTCCACTCTTCCTGTTAGCTTACCGCTCAGCTGTCCATAAAACTACTAGGAAGACTCCCGCAAGGATCATCTTTGGAAGAGAGCTTCGCCTTCCAGCAGATTTGGTATTTGGTCGTCCTGCGGAACAGCCCACAGAACCAGACACTTATATCCATGAGCTAGAACGAAGACTAGCAGCCGTACATGACCAAGTCAGATCTCGAATGCGATTAGAGAGCGATCGCATGAAGACTCGATACGACGTCCGGGCCAATACATTCGGATTCCAACAAGGTGACCTGGTGTGGCTGTACAACCCCACGCGGAAGAAAGGAAAATTGCTTAAACTACCAGAACCGTTGGGAGGGCCCCTACACCGTCATTAAAAGAATCAATGATGTCGTCTACCGGATACAGAGGACTCCCAGGAGTAAGATGAAGGTCGTCCATCTGGAGCGTCTTTCTCCGTATACAGGTGTATCCGATCGGGACGATCGGTCCTAAGGAGGGGGCAGTATCACGGAATTTGCCCCACTCACACCCAAACCGACGACTGTGGTATCGCGAAATGCTAAGATTGCCCCGATCGCCCCTACACGATTCTGTTAAACAAACAAAAAGCCGTGGATAGAGACGGGACTGGAAAAATGGGGAATGGACGAGAAGCATTCGAGTCGTACGAGAAAATGGATCTAGAGATACTAGAAAATACCTGCAATATTCATTGGGTCTATAAAAGAATAATAAACGGCCGAGTTAGTTAGTATTGTATTACAGTGTTGAATTGAAGTGTTCAGTTGGAGATTCAAAGTGATTTAGATAGCGATTAATTAAATAAGTGTTTAGTTGAGTTGTAATTAATGTTCAGTAGTGTACTGAGTAGTTAATAAAGAGAAGTAATTAATTAACGGATTGTTTTTTCTGGCAATAGAAAAAGTCGGATTGGGAAATCCGTAACAATATATTACTATTTGTATTGTATTTTGCTATTACTTACGTACTTTCCATGTAATTAGGCAATGATGCCTGTTTGGAAGCAATAAATAAATAAGGATACAGAATAATAAACTCTCTTATCATTGGCTCATATTTATTGTCCTTGATTTGTGTTAATATCCATCTTAGAAATACTAGAATGCATGAACTTCTCTACTTCCCCATTCGTAAAACAACCCAGTTTGCACCCCTTCTGATACACTGTTTTGTCTAGTTAACCAGGTTTCCTCTGAGAATAGTGTGGATTTCTTTGGATCTTTTGGTGTTTTTTTTAAATCCATAAAAAATATATATTCGATTGATAATTTATAATTACTTCTCTGTTTGTATTATCTGCTTTATTTATATTTAAATTCTGATAGTTTTTAAGTACTTATACTGCACCTGTGCTATGATATATTACTATTTGTATTGTATTTTGCTATTACTTACGTACTTTCCATGTAATTAGGCAATGATGCCTGCTTGGAAGCAATAAATAAATAAATAAATAATATATACATATAAAAATGTTTGTATGATTGTTAAATGCCAATTAATGAAACTTTGCACAAACAAAAAGTAAAGTAAGTAAATCCATTTTTTAGCCATCTGCTGATTATTGTATAAGAATAGCAGCTTTCATTTTCATTTCTGAATTTCAAGAAAGCAATAAAGTCCAATATTTTTTTACATTTTCCTTTTAAGGAAAGTTCTCTTTTACCTCTCGTCTAATATAAATATTTATTGATATCTCTAATTTAAATATTTTTCCAGTTCGAAATGAGACCCAATTTCCTAATGCATGGATATTTATAAACTCGTATAAAAGTCCAATTTAGCATTCAAATAAATCACGATTATTTACCTAATAGGAACGAATGAATAAACAGAACATACTTCAAAGATATAGGTCGTGTCCTTAGCGAAACTGAGTTATTAAATGTACGCTTAAACAATATTTTATATTACCTACGAATATAAATAAATGTTTTTCGCTTCTAAATATACCCTTATCGTCGTAAAATATTGTCACGCACTTGCATAATTTTGTTTTAACATATAATTTTTGTACACGCCAAGATATTTGTTTTTTAAATTAAGGCCAATTTGTAATGATTTGCAAGACAGTCTGCGAAGGTCCAGCAATTGAAATTGTTTCTTGAAGCTTGAAATTTATTTGCAGAAAAATTTGATATGAAATATTTTACTGTAAACTAAAAAAATGTAAATTAAAAATAGAACTAAATCGAGTATCCAAATATTCGGGAAGAAAAATCCGATAAATACACAAATAAGCCGCAAAAAGTAAAACCAATAACTCTACCGTGTATATCCAAGAAATAAGTGTCAGAATACGTTGGCAGATGACAGTAAGATCCCGGCAAAACTATAATCAGTGGATTCCACTCCACACTCCAGAGAAAGGGTATGTAACCTAGATTACAGCTGCAGAACATGGTGTTTTCTATACTCTACAGTATCAGAAAACAGAACTGAAGAATTTTGGCTAGAGCATTTAAAAGCGAGTGAGAAAATTACAAACTTCTAGCCCATAAATATGATAAACCTTCATGAACTTTCAATTAGAGTGCACGAATTTCAAAAAGAACTCCATTAAGAGCGCCATTTTAGGAGAATAGTATTATTGGCCAATTTTCCATTAGATAATTTAAAATATAGCACTATTTAAATTGTAAAAATGTTAATTTTTTTATATGTTGCTAAATTTGAAAATTGCTTCAATATATTTGTTATTTTTTTATATATAATTTTAGGTACCAGCGTTGAATTACGCCCACAATGTCTACCCATATATTCTTTATTATTAGCTTTTGTAACATTTTTTACTGTATTAGAAAGGTATTTTAAGCTAATATAAATCAAATCGCAATTCCTATCAATGAAGTCATATGTATGCTCTCTGATACCAAACATCTAGGTGTGCTAATGAACAATTCCACAAACAAAGCTCTATTCAATAATTATCTAAATAAATTAATCTAACTAAATTTACTAACCTGGTTAAATGAAAACACTCTATAAATCACATTTGAAACAGTGGGAACTCGAAAATTCAACCATAATAGATGAGATCTGACCTATGTCTGCATTTTATAGTTAGATATTTGATCCTAAAAATGCAGAAATAGGTCAGATCTCATCTATTGTGGTTGAATAAAGATTTTACGGATTTGTATACAAATAAAAGTAGACATCCTGTATACCTTACTTTTTGACCTTTTGTTATAAATACTGTGAAACTATACTAGTAAAAAAATTTAAATGGTTAAGTATTCTCCTAAAAATCATATGCCAGTTAATTTAAAATTTATTAAAAACCATAATTATACTAAGATTGATATTTTGTTATCTGCAAAAAATATTTCTTAAGTTTATAATATATTTGCTAATTTTCTCTCATTCTATTGTGAAATTTTACAAATTTACAATATTGTACATCTAAAATTATTATATGTATAGGCTAATTTAATTATTATACTTTGTAATAAAATTGCTGAAGGTGTCATTAATCAAACTTCAACGAGTGAGCAATTGGATTTTATTTCACAAAGTTAGCCTAAAATCAATTAAAATTACAATTATTAATTCAATACAAGATGAACAAAAAGTAATGCAATATGACTGCATTGTCTTTATTTTCAAGGTACCTACTGTTAACAAAAATGTGTTAATGGTGTATATACTGATGACTTCGTGTTCATATATTTAGAATGAATGGAGACAATTTACACCATTAACCATATGCAAAACTTTTTGCAAAATATGATGAAATAGAGTTACCAGATAAGTTAAATATGAATTGCGGCAAATCACATCTTATAAAATTTCTTGTAAAAATACAGTTTCAAAGTCTATCCCATTGATTAAATTTAAGTCTGGAGAATCCATCCCTATTGTAGATGAAAGAAAATTTGTAGGGCTGCATCTGGATTCTAAGTTACCGCGAAGTGTACATATGTCCCATGTTTGTAACAAATTCAATTCCTCGAACTTCTTACTCAGACAACTTAGACCGTTACTTGGCGACTACACTTCTATCATTGTATTATTTGTATATGTATTTCTCATTTTATGCAATAATTTGTTTGGTAAATGCTGCAGCTAAAAGTTTTTTCGTTCAACTGCATTTAAAAAATCAATTTTGTTGTTCATCAATTTGGAAACCAAAAAGGCATAAAGAAACAAAAAGTGTAGATAATACAATGGCATATGTTATGATCTATTCTATTTGTAATAGTATATAGGGTGATACATATTTTTTTGGCAAATATATCATATCTACTGCCATACTAAATATGAACACCGAATTTGGTAATTTATAAATAAATTTTACTTGAAAATAGTAATAGTTACCAAAAACTTAACAAGGATAATTTTTTGTCCCAAATTAAACGAAGGATCCAAAAAATAGTGTTCTTTTTAATTTAAAGCCAGTGACGCACTAATATTTTTTTACTAAAGCAATAGAGACCCCTATTTTCTCTGCTACTGGTAAAGTAAAAAAATTAAAAAATTCTTCAAATATCACACGTCTACAGTGCCAAATCATTTATAAAAATTTTACAGATGAAATTTATCACTTATAGAAAAATTCGAAAAACAATTTTTTTTGGGAAACTTCAACGTGCTGTATCTCAAAAAGTAAACATTTGTCAGGTATAGTTTGATGAAAAAAAGTGGACCACCCTGTATATTGCCTATGATATTTCATATACCTACCTACTAATAATGAATTAATTATTTATTTACTTAGCAAAAATTATTTTTCATTTAATGTTGTTCCTAATGTTTTTATGCATTACTGCTTCGTTTCAGTTTTATTGAAAAATTAAATTTTTCGTTTTAACATTGTTCAGTGGTCGCCACCGTTATGCAATTAAGTCTAATCAGGGGAGATACATTTTTAATATACCTGAGATTAAATTTCCCGATACACTGGTTCAAATTATTTTCATTTTCACAACACAAGGACATGTCTGAATGCAGTCACGCTATACCACTCTACCTATTATTAAAAATTCAATGACAAGATCGATCTGACGTAATAAAAAATCGAATGCAGGTAAGTAATATTTCGTAAAAAATCTGAAATATATTCATTATGATGTGTACACAAACAGGCAAAATAAGTTGACTTCGAATAAACCTAGCACATTAACAGCTTACGTTAAATGTACACCTTGTGTCATCGTCTCCACAAATTACAATGTCCTTTTGGACGGCGATTACCCACCACCACCCACTTACATCCGATGCGCACTCCGCGGATATCACACTTAAGTCTACATGGATGCGAAATTCATGGATTTTTGCAGTAATATTGCAACTTAAATATTAAAGTAGTACAAATATTATTGCTTCTTTCATTAGCTTCTGACAATCTACCATGACAGTTTCATGATAAAAATGTTATACTTGACAAAATTTGTTACAAGTAGAGATTTTCCCACCATTAAATAAATCGCGCAAATATTCGCGAATTTCGCATCCATAATGACAAAAGACTTTAGAATACATTGCTCTATATATACACACTATTCACTATTGATTGCTAGCATTGTCACTATAACGGTCACACATTAACACTTATATCATATCGTACCGCCTTCCTTATGACCTTCGTGTTCATGTTTCGCCAAAAGTTAATATATTCTTCGATACAGATTCCTACCATTAAATATTTATTTTAAATAGTTTCTTCACCATATTACTATTTCGTCTTTAGTAGCTGACAAGTTGGCTAGAAGAGCATCGGGTCTTAATATTTTTGGACCTGGTTCCTCCAGTATGCTTTCATTGTCAGTATTTGTTGAAATTATCAAAGAGAACACCCACAAAGAGTTTAGGAAACGTTGAGATGAAACAAATGGCTGTCAATTTGTTAAGGAGACCCTTCATCTGGTGACAGGTATTCAAACTGGACGTTGTTGGCTAAGGAAGCATCTCTATTACATAAGCAAGTGCGAAACACCTCTTTGTCGGGGTTGCGAACAGAAAGACGAGATAATACTTTATGCACTTTGTGAGTGTACTGTCATCTCGTCAATAAGAGAATCTGTGATGGGAGAACGATGTCCTTCTATGTCATACCTTAGAGAGATCCCCCTGAGTAAAGTCACCACCTTTTTCTCCTTATTAGGTTGGTTGGAGGCTTAGGTGGATTGATCTCCTAATGGGAGGAGGTACAAGGGGCCCAATGGGGCCTAAGTGCTGTAGCCGTTTTGCCACTCTCCCCTCAATTCCAGAATTGCAGAATCACTTACTCTCATACTTTGACCTCGCGCCCTAAACCCTTCTTACATGTCTTCATCCGATATTCCTCACTTGTTAAATTAGGGTGTTTACAATTTTGAGAATGCGCTGTAAAGCTTGACTTATTCTCCATTCTTAAGAACACAAACTCATTAATAAATTAATTACATTCATAATTAAAATAGCGGAAAGATCTACCCGAAATTTTGCCCGCTGGAAATGGATCCGCCAATTGGTCACAACCAATAGAAGGTTAACTTCTTCGATCTGGCATATGCTTATTTGCTGCAGCAGAAGTTGTGTGATTGAGTATGCTCTCAGAGATATATGGCATACGATTTTATATGAAAATATATGGACTGCATGTATGTTTCTCTGTGTCGACTGCTATAAATTGTGAGCGGGTTTATAACATTGAGCCACTCTCTAGATTTTTGACGGTTCGATATTTTCTAAACTGTGAATTCAGTTCACACACCTTATATCAAGATCCAGAGACAATCATCAGAAAATTCAATGCTTAGTTCAGAAAATTTATATTGATGTAAGAACCATTATAAAATATTTTATTACAAGACAAGTAGCTTATATACAATATTGAAATATGATGCTTACATTAATATTAAAGAACTCCTGTCATACTAGAATCTTCGCATTCCTTCGGGGATAAATTGGAACCGGTAATTCAATTGGTATCGAAATTGCATTTTTTATTAGATTGGCTCAGTCAATTTCTGAGATAAATTCAATTTATTTCTTACCTACTTGCAGTAATATTTCTAGTACAGATTTGATGATGATTTTAATAACCTAAAATATTATATGAACCAAAAAGAATCAATGTATTGTACATAACAGGGTGTATGTCTACAACGTGTTAAAAATGAAACAATATCTCGATTAATTTTAAAACATCTTATAGCCGGGTAAACTTTAAAATAAGAAAACTATATTTTTAAGATATAAGATGTTGAAATAGAAAAATAGTGTATCTTATTAAGTTTCATTAAATAGCCTTTGATCTAAGACATAATTCTTTCAAATACTCGGAACAAAATTTTTTGTGAAAAACAGCTACTTACTATAAATCGATATTAGGTAATTCCAGACCAAAAATTTACTGTTTGAATGAATAAAGTAGTGATAGGTTAGCATTTAGGTGGGATTCGGACAAAAAGAATTTAGCGGACAACAAGGAATAGTAATATATTTTCTTCTTAAACGGGTATATCAAATTAGCAACACTGCAATTCAGTCCGTTACTATCCACTTCATTATTGTATCTCATGATCAGAGCGTTTTTAAACTGTTTTTGAATGTTATGGTTTTTATTTCAGTGTACGTGTACAATTAAAGTAAAAGATCCTCACTTTCCCACCTATGCACCCATTTATGCATACATACATTTATGGTTTAGGTAAAAATATTCAGTCAAAAAGAATCATGATTCGTTTTGCCCAAAAGAGGATTTAGTACTAAAACCTGATCTCTCTCAGATAGTTTACTATAACTGCAAAACCCTCAAAAACTTTGGATATAGTTCGTAATGAATTATTTATATATACAGTCTATCATTTGGGATTTAATGATAGCTTACTTATTACATTTGGCGCAATCGATTCAATAACTATCGAGTACATAAATTTATCAGACCGATAACTTTATATTGGTTTCTCAACGCATGCCTTCCAAATTTTGTTGAATACATAACAGTTGAATGGATATCTTAATATCTGCAATAATCATAGAGGGAGCTAGCAAATGCACAACTGTTTGCAGATGCCATTTATAGAAGTAAGACACTTTCAAGAAATAATTGTAGATGGCGCCACTATCGGCTATCTAATGATAGCACATCACATTAACTAAATAAAAATATATATACCTTTTCTAATACTGATAGTAAATTTGTTCTAGTACTAGCGACTTGAATACTATCTCCTATTAAATCTATCAGTAAATTTACAGTTTCTTTCGTTAAGGTCGCCATATTTCTCGCCGTAAAATTATCAATTTGTGGTTTTTTAGGTACTGAAATTTTGAAAAATAAAACGCGTAGAACAAAAGTAATATCAAAAATAAAATTACTGATGTTTTGTTTATACACTTTTACTATTTAAACTCTCTTCAAATAATATAATAACTTTTAAAATGCATTTGTATGACACACATTATTTCGCTATTCTAACCCCACATTTTAACAATTATTTTCACATACTTATAAACAAAAGTGAACAATGTTTACCTCTATAGCTGAATTTAAAAAAAATACGCATTTTGAAAGTTTTCAGTACCTAAAAATTTGCTGGATAAATCGCTTTCTGACGTTATACATTGATTTTATTTCGGTACCTTTGAATATTCGCTGGTGGCATGAGATAACATTGTTGTTATTTGCTAAACTCTATATCATTCTTAAATGTCTAAAATTACTTGTATTTGTAGAAAACACTATTTCAAGAATACGGCGCCCGTAAACCTCTCTCGAAATTCTGTCGCTTTATTTTTCATACTGGTTTTCTCTTTCACGATAACGTCTTGGCGGTTCAAGATATCTGAATATTCTTCATCTGAAGAGGCAGAGACGAATCAGAATTTTCCATTGCACAAAGTAATCGTCACGAAAATATCAAAAATGTTGGATTAAGCCTTACAATAAAGATGTAAACAGGATGTAAACAAGCAACAGCTAAATCGCTGCGCGCGTGCGTTAATGTTTATTGGACAGATATCTTGCCATTTTTCTTTGGATATCTGTTCGATAACTTATGCAATAGATAAGCATTATCGAATGGTTCAGAAACCGAATTCATGAGATATCTCCAGTTTATGGAATCGATAAGTTTATTTAATAGATATCTACTAGTAGAGAAACCGGCCATTAGTCTTTTAACATCCTATCTTGCGCAACGTAAGCTGTACGTTTCATACAATGGTTTCAAATCTAACATTTTCTTAGTTAATTTTAGTGTACTCTATGGATCTAACCTTAGGCCACTCCTTTTCATCTTGCCTATCAATGATTTGTCTATATCATTAAAATCCAATTACGTGTTCTTTTTTGATGTATTAAAACTGTTTTAAGTAGCTACATATATTATGATCCATTGGAGTCATTCCATATAAAATAGTCTGAAAATAAAAAAAAATTGTTGCCGACCCATTTTAGATTTTGGTGTAACTTAAAACTCTACTCTAGGGTCCCAAACAACAAAATTTACACGAGTTTGATTTTTACAAGCGCTTGTTTCCGCCTATTTAAATAAAAACTCTTAAAAATTGCTATTTTTAAGCTCTATTAATTTTTGCTGTCAAATTTTTCTGTTTGAAGATATTTGAATGATCAAGACGGAATTCACTAAACATGAAAATAACATAACAAGTGATGTAGTCATTTAAAGTTGAAGGTAAGAACAGTAGATGCTGTGAGTATTAGATTTTTATCTCGCAGTCAACACACTCCTTTCATAGCCTGAATATTGGTATTTTTAAAAATTTCAAAACTTCAAGCAAAGTTTTCTTCTATAAAGAGTGGGCTACTCAGGTCAACTTGTGGCTGAATTTTGTCTATGATATGTATACTTAATTCCCGCGGATCATGAATTTTTAACTCTCGACAGTTAAGACGCTAGAGTCGATTGAAATTCACGAAAAATGACTCATTTTCAGCACGCTGCTATTATTCAAAGGGATCGTCCGAGCCAATTATCTTCATTTACACTGAAACTACTATTTTTCCCACTCTGAATTCCGTCTTAAAATTCAAATATCTTCCGACAGAAAAATTTTACAGCAAAAATTAATAAAGCTTAAAAATAGCAATAGCAAAATAGTTTCTTTTCTTTCACTTAAAAGCCAACTATGTTTCAAGTTCCATAGATTTTTAATAAAATTTTTCCACGTTTATGCAAAAAACAAAACTTTATTGAACTATATTTAACGGAAAAAGTGGTTCTTTATTGCACTAGTGCAATAAAATGTTTATTGCATTCATCTGTCATTCTACTACAGCGTTTTGTCATCATAACAAACATAAACGTTCAAATCGACTTCACATTTTCCCAGCCTTAGTGTCATCCAACTTACATTTTTTGGTTTTTGCATGAACGTAGAAAAAATGTTGTATGCAACACGTACAAAAAGTGCTTATTGCACTCGACATGTTGTCCTACTCTGCCTGACGGTCTCGTTGGACAATTTCACGTCGCGTGCAATAAACACTTACTTTTTGTACTTGTTGCATAAATAACTATTAGCACGCGCCTAGATTTTAAAATCAATTTTTGTGAAAAACTGTTGCCGACATCGAATTTCAATAGGAGTACCTTTTTAAGCAAAAATCCTTAAAAGTTTTCATTTTTGCTGTAAAATTATCAAAAGGATATACACAAGTAATTTAGTTTGAAGTGTTTTACCAGCCCCTGGACAAATTGTATTGATTTATTTTTAAATTTTACTAAAAAACACTCATTTTCAGCACGCTACTATTATTCAAAGGGATCGTCCGAGCCAATTATCTTCATTTACACTGAAACTACTATCTTTCTCACTCTGAATTCCGTCTTAAAATTCAAATATCTTCAAACAGAAAAATTTGACAGCAAAAATTAATAAAGCTTAAAAATAGCAATTTCTAAGAGTCTTTATTTAAATAGGCGGAAACAAGCGCTTGTAAAAATCAAACTCGTGTAAATTTTGTTGTTTGGGACCCTAGAGAAGAGATTTTCAAAGTTACACCAAAATCTAAAATGGGTCGGCTTTGCCAATTAGACGATTTCAAGTGGAATGACTCATTGATGATTGTTTAAAATGACAGAAATGTATAGATTTAGTTATGGAATAGTGCTCAGCTCTTGGTAAGTGCAAAATTTGATCATATTCTCTCTAACGATGCAATAGTGGTAAAGATCTTGGAATTATTATGGATGAAAAATCAATAACATGGTTACCTAATACTGCTTACAAAACATTGGGATTTATTATTAGAAAATCGATTTCTCGCATATTATTATCCCTCTGTACCAAATTTTAACTATTTCTGTAATAACAACGCTAGATCGCATTTTCTAAAGTCGCTATTTTCAATCTAATATATAAAATTTTCGTGTCACAGTTTTAGACGCCATACTCCTCGGAAACGACTTGACCGATTTTTATTAAATTTTGTATGTATATTCGATAGGTCTAAGAATTGGTCGTAATCTATTTTTCATACCCCTAAGTGATAGGGGTGGTCCACCCCAAACAATTTTTTTTATATTTTTGGACAAAATTTTTTATTTTTATTTTTTTATGATGTGGCATTAAGAAATACATACAACCCTTAATTTTCTTCCTTCTACCATAAGCCCCTATTTTTTAATAACCATTTTAGTTATTTAATCATTTTTAACCCTGGTCGATAACTGATCAATTATCACTAGATCAGTTATCCTCAACAATGCCAACAAGACGTAAAGGGGCTAATTTGGGCCGTCAAACAAGTAAAATTGCAGGCACCCGAAATAATTCAAAAAATGAATGTTTCGTGTTTTGTTATTCTTATAGGCCGTCATCGTTCACAGTGCTCCATTTCTCTTTTAGTCATCTACCACATCTCCACACACTTACAATAAGTTAGTTATTTTTTATTTAACTGCCAAAGTATTCACTAGAAATAATTCATATCGTCAGTTTGGAACAAGACAGTCTTAACTCAAAATTTTCATTTTTCAAGATTTAGTGTATCAACTCCAAATATTGCATATTTTTATGTGTAAAAGAGTTACAAGGGTTACAAGTGAGCTTTGCTTAATAACCGTCGAATGGCAGTGCGTTGAAATATCACCAACATTGGTTTTGTTCTTTAGACAAAACTGTCACAATTAGTCCTGCTCTGACGTTTAATGAGATGAGATGAGCAAATTTTAGAAAAGAGTCGAAATAATATCAATAAGAAACTAGTTTCTTTATGTGTAATCATATGCAAAACTGTCACATCTTTAAATAGACCAGTCATTCTCATAAGCTAAGTACCTTTTTTGTTCCCATAAACCGTAATATTTTGCGCAGTATTATATATATTTTTATAATAATTTATAAAATTGTATTATTTTAGTCAACTTTAATAAAATAATTTAGTTTATTAGAAATGTATTTCATTTTATTACCTAAACTCATGTTGAAAAACTTGTAAAAAAATATGTGAAAAAGAGTCAACTCGGAATTATTTAACAAAAATATCAATAACAAAGTGCCAAAAATCAAAGCAAACAAAAAATTTTATTGAAAATACTAAGGACTATCCACACAAACATTTTAACATGACTCAAACATTATATGTATATTTATTTATTTTCCAATATTTAGAGTAAGATTATTTATAAAACTTTACCGAGCTCTCCTGAAAATTTACATTTTTTGAGTTATGACAGTCTTGTTCCAAACTGACGATATGGCAAAACAACGTTTATCTTTATGATCATGAAAGTGTGCAATTTTTTTCTAATTTAAGTCACTCTATATATTTATGATTTCCAAGATACCAATGGTGGGCCATGAAAAACTGACCACCCTGTATATATGTACCATTAAATACACATCATCTTTTATGTTATTCTAAACTCATAACTAATTCCAATGATACTTAAACACTATGCTCTCAAATTCATTTAAGAGACTTTATAAGACAGCTTTTAACTTGAAATCCTCGAAAACTCTACTCCTACGGTAATAATAACCAACAAATGTCCTTTATATTTATGTTAGGGCGAAATTTCTAGAATCATAGGCCATTTTATGTAAAGTAGTGTCTCTCTCCCCTTTTAAAGTTAGTGCTGAAGTTCGGTTCTGAATGATTTTACTGGACTGCGAGATTAGCTAAAATAAGCTCAGATAGGAACCAAGGATCATAATAAATATTTGATTTTGTGAAAGGTTTATTGAATTTACCGACTGAGTTAACGCAGGGATTTGCGCATTTGCGCCGTATTTCATAAAACTATGGCAATCAATCTGGAGGAGCACAAACTGTGTAGGAAGGACAAAGCGACGTGTAATAAACCAAACATTTTATATACAGGTACAAGAGCAACAAACAGAAGTTAATATAAGCGTAGGAATAAAGATTTTGTTTGACTAGATAATTAATATTGCCTATAAAATTTGGACGCTATTTCCTGTACATAGTGATCATTAAGTATTTGCGACCAATAATAAAATGATTGATTCTTTAGAGATTTTAAAAATCTATTGATTCTATTCATTGCACTGTTCGACATGTAGTACCTGCTGAACTGAATTGAAATGACGAGTGTAAAAATAAAGAAAATACCATAATAAACAGATAATAAAAATACAGGAGTACATTTAGTTGAGTCCTTTCAAATGGAATTTGTTTGGTACAAGTAATTCTGGGGTATCTAACACGACAAATGATAATAATTAACTAAATAATGATTTGGGGGCTTCTGTTGTCCTAGGTCTTGAACTACAGGAAAGAATAATGTAAAGTTTGATAAGAGATACATAGGAATAACTTACAGTTCTTTGATGCTTGGAGTTTATTATTTGTAGGAATTTGTAGCGTTGGATGGGGCCCCTGGATCTTCCAGCGCAACATCAATGTGAAGTCGGTGGCTGATCGTCATTGAACTTGTCTTCAGCGTGATTTGGCAACGTACTGTTGGGAGGCGACAGGGGGTGCGAGAGCAGAATGTCTTTAGAATACAAGGTGATTTTTTGATTGCATACGTTTCACAACAGAGTCAAAATATCTAAATATCAAAAACATGAATATATGAATCTAAATTATTTACAAAATTAAATTTTCAAGAATTAAAAAGCAATTAGTCAATAGGCTTGTTGTCTTAAAATCAGGGATTGGTTTCAAACTGTTAGAAATATTCGACCAGTTAATTTGTGGATGTGTTTTCAGTGTAAGTAACTCAAGAAGAGTAGTTGGACGAACACTTCTGACAGTTTAAAATAAGTCCCTGACTCTTGTGAAAACTTACCAAGTAATGACAGGAATGTAGAATCCCATAGACCGAGAACAATATAAATTACAAATAAAAATCTGACAACAAAAAGAAGAAGAACTAGTAGGTATGTAAATGAATTCATTTAAAGTGATTGTTAATTACCTCAATTTTGATGGATACGAAGGAAAGTTGAACTCTTTTCATGATCTATGCTTCTGCCCTTAAACTATAGGCAGCAGTTGGTATACAGATGAAGGATAGATTATAAATTTCCTCTTAGAAAATAATAACGGTGCTAATCCAGTGAGTGTGATGGCCAAACCTGAGGAACTTCATTTCCTCTATCCATCCATTTATTTAGAAAATGACCATTCAAATGGCTACGGTCAAACTGGTTGGTATATTTTAAGGATGGATGCAGAGATGATGAGAAAAGTTCAATTCTTTTCTCGACGAATTACCCTTTATTTCTTCAAGTAAATTAAGTTATGTTCCAATTCTTCGTTTTCTTTTCGCTTACATTTTTTTTTGCAATTTTATTGTTGTTGGTCGTTGCCTTCTATATTCTTGCTATTGTTGTACGTAACATATTTACGTATACATTTATAACCTACTTTGGTTCAATCATATAAATCAATTATTGTAATTTTGAATGATTTACTCAAAAAAATTACATCTTTAACACAATTTCGCTTGTGTAGGCTAATTTTACATAAAAGATATACAAGGTGATTCTAAAAGTTGTAGCTTAAATTTTACTTTATTTTCTAGACGTCAAAATAAGATGAAAAGTATATATTATAAACAAGTATACTAAAACGTTTCATTTTTCACATACAGAGTATGAAGGTTTAGTTATTGAGGAGGATTTTTCGATATCAATTAATGAAATTTGGCGCAATCCCATAACTTTTTTTTTTTGGAAAATTTAAAAATAAATCAATACAATTTGTCCAGGGGCTGGTAAAACACTTCAAACTAAATTATTTGTGTATGTGCTTTTGATAATTTTACAGCAAAAATGAAAACTTTAAAGGATTTTTGCTTAAAAAGGTTCTCCTATTGAAATTCGATGTCGGCAACAGTTTTCGACAAAAATTGATTTTAAAATCTAGGCGCATGCTAATAGTTATTTATGCAACAAGTACAAAAAGTAAGTGTTTATTGTACGCGACGTGAAATTGTCCAACGAGGCCGTCAGGCACAGTAGGACAACTCGATCAGCCACCGCCTTCACATTGAAGTTGCGCCGGATGATCCAGGGGCCCCATCAAACGCTACAAATTCCTACAAATAATAAGCTCCAAGCGTTAAAGAACTGTAAGTTATTCCAATGTATCTCCTATCAAACTTTACATTATTCTTTCTTGTAGCTCAAGACCTAGGACAACAGAAGCCGCCAAATCATTATTTAGTTAATATATTAGCATTACATTGTGAATATCCTGAATAAGTCAATTTATTTTGAGTTACTTATTATCATTTGTCGAGTTAGATACCCCAGAATTGCTTGTACCAAACAAACTCCATTTGAAAGGACTCAACTAAATGTACTCCTGTATTTTTATTATATGTTTATTATGGTATTTTCTTTATTTTTACACTCGTCATTTCAATTCAGTTCAGCAGGTACTACATGTCGAACAGTGCAATGAATAGAATCAATAGATTTTAAAAATCTCTAAAGAATCAATCATTTTATTATTGGTCGCAAATACTTAATGATCACTATGTACAGGAAATAGCCTCCAAATTTTATAGGCAATATTAATTATCTAGTCAAACAAAATCTTTATTCCTACGCTTATATTAACTTCTGTTTGTTGCTCTTGTACCTGTATATAAAATGTTTGGTTTATTACACGTCGCTTTGTCCTTCCTACACAGCTTGTGCTCCTCCAGATTGATTGCTATAGTTTTATGAAATACGGCGCAAATGCGCAAATCCCTGCGTTAACTCAGTCGGTAAATTCAATAAACCTTTCACAAAATCAAATATTTATTATGATCCTTGGTTCCTATATGAGCTTAGTTTAGCTAATCTCGCAGTCCAGTAAAATCATTCAGAACCGAACTTCAGCACTAACTTCAAATGTGGAGAGAGACACTACTTTACATAAAATGGCCTATGATTCTAGAAATTTCGCCCTAACATAAATATAAAGGACATTTGTTGGTTACTATTGCCGTAGGAGTAGAGTTTTCGAGGATTTCAAGTTAAAGATGTCTTACAAAGTCTTTTAAATGAATTTGAGAGTATAGTGTTTAAGTACCATTGGAATTGGTTATGAGTTTAGAATAACATAAAAGATAATGTGTATTTAATGGTACATATATACAGGGTAATCAGTTTTTTATGGCCCACCATTGGTATCTTGGAAATCATGAATATACAGACTGACTTAAATTAGAAAAAAATTGCACACTTCCATGACCATAAAGATAAACTATACAAATGCAAGATATCTGCTATCCTTGCTGAAATATTATAAAAAAAATTGAAAATAGCGAAATTCGATGTCGGCAACAGTTTTCGACAAAAATTGATTTTAAAATCTAGGCGCATGCTAATAGTTATTTATGCAACAAGTATAAAAAGTAAGTGTTTATTGCACGCGACGTGAAATTGTCCAACGAGACCGTCAGGCAGAGTAGGACAACACGTCGAGTGCAATAAGCACTTTTTGTACGTGTTGCATACAACATTTTTTCTACGTTCATGCAAAAACCAAAAAATGTAATTTGAATGACACTAAGGCTGGGAAAATGTGATGTCGATTTGAACGTTTATGTTTATCATGATGACAAAACGCTGTAGTAGAATGACAGATGAATGCAATAAACATTTTATTGCACTAGTGCAATAAAGAACCACTTTTTTCACTAAATATAGTTCAATAAAATTTTGTTTTTTGCATGAACGTGGAAAAATTTTATCAAAAATCTATGGAACTTGAAACATAGTTGGCTTTTAAGTGAAAGAAAAGAAACTATTTTGACATCAGTCAATACTTATATGTATGGAAATGTTTAGTTCTTAGTTCTTGAATCGTCTTAGGTACTATTCTTTTCCCAATATATGTGGATTTTTTGTTTTTCATTTCAGTCATGTATTTACTTACGTTATAAAGTAAATTATAATCTATATCAAAACAGTGAATTATACATAGTAAACATTCCAAGGAATTACAATTAATAAAATTGTTTATTAAACTTATGTAAACAACGATAATCGTTAAAGTTGCCTGCTCTTATCAACACTTAACTAGAACACAATAATGAAGTAATTAAAAACTGTGATTTCCTTTTCTCCAGAATTTCGGTAAATTACCATTTGGCGCTTAGAAATAAATATTTAAGGACTAACTTTAGCCTTTAACTTTAGTATACTTTAACTTTTTACAAAAGCTACACAAGAACCAAGATGAAATACTTTGTTTTCTTTGCCATGATGACAGTGGCAGTTACTGCTGTCCCACTGGAGTTAGTGGAAGATGAAGATGGTCAGCAGTATTATTTAGTGCCAGTGAGTCGTGAGAAGAGGTAAGAAAAATATTTATTACGCTGTATTTATAATTTCTTGAGTTTAAACCAAATCCATTTAACATTATACAAATTTTTCCTAACGGTGAGACATCAACATTGGTGTTACTATAAGAAGTATTTTGCAGAATTTTACAGTTTCAATATTCAGTATTCTGAAACGAAGGCTATTGCTTACAGAGTTTGAAATATGAACTACCTGAGAAACGTGAAGTCTAAATGTCACCTTTTTAATTATTGATATGACAGGAGTACCTGTAGCATCAAATGAAATATTGGTTACAAAATAAATGTGTCGAAAGCTTTATTCAAATACTCAACAATCTTAATTTTTTGAATGAAAGTATAGTTGGCATTGTTTGAAATATTAATACTTCGGTTTTATAAATCGGAGGAAACACGGTTCTAATTAATACTGCTAATATTCTCTTCAACGTAACCAGTTGCCACAGCTGCCGATTTCCATCGTACTACGTACTTGCCGTTGGATTACTGCTTCACCAAACACACATAACTAATTCCATTACTGTCAGTAACAGTACAACGTTCAGTCTTCACTGTCTTAGATGGTTGGATAGTAATAAGTAATGCGCTTCCTTCTTCCTAGATGTCATATAAGCGTAACTTGCACAATTCATATATTCTACAAGAGCCAAATATACCGCAAATGGCTACCATCTTCAATAATAAATACGTAATGTCCGGTGCATCTGTGTAAAACTTCTGCAAATCGTCTTCCTTGAATGCATATGCCTTCTTGACTACATCATTCTTGATAATTGCTTTCACAAATGATTTTAAGTCAACCCTTTTATTTATCCTGAACATACTTTTCGAAAGCACAACTCGTTCATCTGTATCTGTTACCTTTTGCTCTTCCATTCATTTGATGAACTTGTCTCATTCTTTTTTATAAACGTTTTCCGACTTTTGCGGTACTAATTGCGATTTTGCTTTACTGTTCTGGTAATCAATGGTAATTTTTAAACAATATTCAACAAGTAACAACTGTCGTGGCAAGAATTAATATTATGTGACACATTACAAATTAATTTTTGTTTCTTTCATTTTCATAACAACAAAAGGTATACTGATGCCACATGACGAATTCAAGAATTTCACATTGTTAGTTCTTATTTCCATTTTTTTTTGCAGTATTAATGTCAGTATTTATGATTTTAAAGTGTACCAATAAAAAAAATAGCTTAAAGCATTCGTGGATAATTGATCTTTAAAACACTTTCTCTATTTCAAGCGAAAAATCGCACGTATTTTATAAAGAATGCTGAAATATCTGTTTAATGTGTTTTTTCCAAGTTTAATTTTAATTTTATTCTTTTTAGACAAACCCAGTGGGGTGTTTCCAATAGCGGTGCCACTGTTGGTCACAGTGGTACAATCCTGAACAACGGCAACCATAGACTTGATGGCAGCGCTTACGCCTCAAAGAACTTTGGATCACACGGATTGAGACCTGATCAAGCTGGAGGCCGTTTAGACTATTCCCATGGATCCGGAACCAATGCTTTCGTTAGTGCAGATAACGCCCGTCGCTATGGTACCGACGTCAATGCTGGTATTAGACATAATGTGTACCAGAATAAAAATTTCGGTGTGGACGTTACTGGTCAGTACGGGAGACATTTTGGAGGACCATCTGGAACTGGGAGACCTAGCTCGGGTGTGGGAATTGTGGGACACGGAAGATTTTAAAAGACTGAAGTAGGATTGGCGCTATCTACTAACTTTTAACTTATTTATTCTTTGTGATGTACTGATATTAAATTGTGTTCAATAAATTTGCTAATTATTTTTAAGTGTTTCAATTAAAAAGAATAGTTGTTTGAAAGAAGCAAGAGATGCTTACAAGAAATTAATTTTAATTAATGTTAATTATTGTGATAATGTTAATAATAAATAAATTCTACAGGGTGTGGTTTGAAAGCCCATGGAGACGTACTACATTTTTCACTTCAAAATATTACAATTTAACTTGCCTTAATAAAATGTGGATAATAAAAAAGATACAGGGTGTCAAAGTTGGAATTTAAAAAGAGATTTTTTGTAATAATTACATCTTTGAGTGTATCAATTTAAAAATTTGAGAATGTTGTTGAATATGAGAAATCATGTTTTCTATTTCGACGTATTTCCTAGAGGGCGCCACATACGCCATATTTGTGGCGTAAATGTGAGCGTAACTTTTTTTAGCCCTAACGTTATCACGTTTGTTATTAAAACGTCTTAAACCTACATTGTTTTTGAGGAAGAAAGGTATACTTGTCATTAGTCGTAGAAACTATCTAATTTTTTACTGGCAAACGATGTGTCAAATGAAAAAAGTAAGGAGCTCTTTTCTGTTTTAAATTGGGATTCTAGAAATAGTTTTTGTTTCTAAAAAAACATTGGCGTACCATTTTTTTTCATTAAAATTTCCCGAAGATATGTCAGTACGCACGCCACTGGTGGAAGAAAGATAATATTTTTTACGTAAAAACATGTATCTAGATTACCTATTCAAAGGTTCCAAATTTCATTTAAATATCTAAAGTAGTTTTAAAGATATTAATAAATTTTGAACTTTTTTTAAAATTTTGACACCTGTATCTTTGTAACGAAGCAATTTTCGAATATAGTTTATAATACAAACTGATATTATTTTGTGGTTCTCTGTCTACCTCTTTCCGCTTTCGAAAGTGGACCACCCAGTATTGAGAACAACAGAAGGTTTAAGACAAGGGGGAGTTCATCAGCCCTACACTGTTCACTGTGTTCATGGCTGACATACTAAAATAATGTAATCAGAGGGGTTGAAATCTCTATGGAGGTTATATGAATTTAGAGGAAGTAGCAGATAAACACATGTGATTTTGCAGATGATGTGGCAACCACGGCAGGTGGCGAACGATACTTGTACAGGGCTAAAGGTACATTCGCAGCATTCGTTTGCTTTGAAAGTCAGGTGTTATTAGACTTACACAGTATGTACAGCTACAGTAAAAATGTTTTTTATAAATGTTAATGTATTGGTACTATTCTCAATTTTGCAATCAATTTTGTGTTTGTAATAAGATGTTTCTATACAGTGTGATTCAGGATTAATCTTGATAACTTCAGGAATCGATAGAACAGGTTAAATAATGTTGATTTGTGATATTTTCTAAAACGCATCGTTTCCGAGAAAGCGGACGTTGAAATAGGAAATTTTTTCTCGTTTTTCCCTCATAACTTTTGAATCACTTATCCGATTTAAGTGAAATTCGGAACACAAACACTCCTTATGATCTTACATATAGCTTTTTAAGTTTGAACTACCTACCCCTCTTAGAAGTGTATTATGTATGCTACCCCCCTCTTACTTTATTTCAAAGCTACAAAAAAAAAACAATTAATTTCAATAAACACAAACACTCCTTATGATCTTACATAAGCTTCTTAAGTTTGAACTACCTACCTCTCTTAGAAGTGTATTATATATGCTACCCCCCTCTTACTTTATTTCAAAACTACAAAAAAAAACAATTAATTTCAATAAAACATCTACACACCACTTTGACCTGATTAATTTCGGAACTTTTTCATCTCCTGTTTTTTTTTTCAACGTTTGGTTTTGTTTCTGAGATATTCAAAGAAATTGGTGACAGTGTAGAGCATTTTTAGTGCTCAATGCCCTCTATCTCGGAAACAATGCGTTTTAGGAAATAAGTTTATATTACAAATGAAGATCAAGATTAAACCTGAATAACCCTGTATATTTTTTGCATTTGTCGTTACGATTTTTTAAAATTTTTAATAAATGCGAGTGTAGTATAATTATGACATTTTCTCCAAAGTCTTGAGATTGGTGTATTTGTTTTCCTATTGACTTATAATCCATCTAATGAAAAACAGAGAAGTTATATACTGGTCATGGAAAAACCTGCACTCACTAACTTGTATTGTGTATTTAAATTTGAAAGACATTAATTTAATGGTCAAATAATACAAGTTTATGTCTTTCATAAAATCACGAATGGTTTGTTATAAATAACACGTTTAGGGGAATTATTGTTACCCAATTTTTATACACGCATTTATATCAGCAGGAAACGGTGGTATTTTTATAAACAAATAAATATTTCTTCTGTTGTTTACTACAGTTTGTTTATGTTGTTTATGAATGACTGAAGGCCGACATTTATGAATTACTGATAAACAAAATCACCATGGTTATCGTAATAAATATTTGTAAATAATTAAAGATAAGTATATTTATTCGATTAAATATTATCCAAAAAATATATTTTCTCACTTACTCAAAAAACAAATTTCTATGTCGCATATTTTTATATGTGTTTATTTTTTACTTGTAATATGTATACAGGGTGAGTCAATCATAATGTCATTAATTTTAACCACGTATTCGGAAGGTCTAATAAAGACAGAAAATCGAAAAATAGTACATTATACTATAAGGGAGAGAAATGCGTTATTTTGCAGAGGTGCAATTTGAAGCCCGAGGACTACAATGCACCGAGGACAAAATAGCATCTCTCCTGAATGGTATATACTATTTTTTCCACGGTCTCATTAACTTAAAAACACATATTTTGTCATTATGAAGTAAGTAGCACCAGAATTATTGTATTCGGATTTGAACATTTATTTAGTAGTCGTTGAGTTATTGTCATAACTACAAAATAAACAAATAAAAAGAATTG
Source organism: Monochamus alternatus (assembly GCA_037114965.1). Classification (NCBI taxonomy): domain Eukaryota; kingdom Metazoa; phylum Arthropoda; class Insecta; order Coleoptera; family Cerambycidae; genus Monochamus; species Monochamus alternatus. The sequence continues at coordinate 39,674,107 of CM073435.1, forward strand.
TCAAATTAAGGTGCTAGTTTGGTTTAGTTTAAAGTTTGTTTAGTGCACAATGAATAATTGTGAGTCGGAAGAGATTGTGGAGGCTGCAAATATTGCAATAAGCAATTTGCTGCCTACGAAGTCAAGATCTTTATACGACATAGCCTACAATCGGTTCAAAAAGTGGTGCGCCGAGAAAAATATTCAAGTATACAGCGAGAATGTTTTGTTGGCATACTTCAGTGAAAATGCAAAGAATTACAAGTCTTCCACATTATGGGCGCAATATTCTATGGTTAAGTCATGCTTGATAATTTACGACAACATAGATATAAGCAAATTCTCCAAGCTGATCGCATTTTTGAAAAGAACTGGTGACGGATATCAAGCGAAAAAATCGAAAATATTGACAAAGGGTGAAATCGACCGTTTTCTATCAAATGCAGATGACAAAGAATTCTTAATGATTAAGGTAAGATTACTTTTGTTGTTAGGTATTTCAATTATTAAGTATTTTGATTTTTTATAGGTTGGATTAATTCTGGGGATTGCCGAAGCTTTTCGAACTGATAAACTAGTCAATTTAACTGTAGATGATATTGAGGATGTAGGCTCTTCCATGATTGTAAAAATTCCAAACACTAAGACAAAAATTGCACGAACCTTTCTGGTTACCGATGTGGGAAATATGCTTGAATTCGAAAATACCTGTCCCGTCGTCCTCCCCACGTCAAGCATAAGCGCCTTTTTTGTACTACAAAGCACGAAAATATAGTTCGCAGCCAGTTGGCAAGAATACCATGGGAAAAATTTCGAGTGTAGTAGCTTCGTATTTAAAATTACCTGATGCTGCATGTTATACTGGTCACTGCTTACGAAGATCTTTAGCGACATTACTGGCAGATGCTGGTGTGGATATCACGACAACAAAGCGTCATGCTGGTTGGGAATCAACGACAGTCGCTGAGGGTTATGTCGAGAACTCAATTGAAAATAAGACCAAAATTGCTAATCAGGTTTTAGTAGGTACCACTACTAGCGCAATCACAAAAACTGTAAATGTAAGCGAAAGAAATATTCCTTCTAATATTAATTTTGAAAATTGTGCAAATGTAACATTTAATTTAAATGTCAATAAATAATTTCAATGTTATCTTTTTTGTTTGCATGAAAAATGTTCTCCATAATGTAAACTCCCTTGGGAGCATTATACTCCCTTCGGAATAATCGACTACTTCTATTTTAATTTTGATGTCATAGAAACTGATTTCTACTCCCGACCGTGGAAAAAAATTTTTACTCGACCTTTAAAAAATAAACAAATCTCCATATAAAAATCAGTAACAGGACGCTCCTGGTACGCTACAAACTTTCTGATGAAGCAGTTATACGACAATCGAATGCCGGAAGTAACATCGTTGCCACATCATGGGTACATACATAATGTTATTCAAATTTAACACCATTTAATCGCACTTTCTGCATTTCCCGTATTTGATTCCCCCTAAATTTGGAGATCACACCACACATTTGGAGTGGGGATGGAGAGAATACAATCAGTAGTTTGTTTATTTCGATCTCGTGTATTGGTCGTAAATTTACAACGCCTAATTTTACAAATATCGAATATGCGGAATGGTAGTTTTATATGGAGAATGTTTACGAAATGCGAATACTGCGGAACATTTTCCAAGTACGCGAACGTTTGTTCAAGTGCTTCAACGCCTTCGCGATACGGGTTCTGTGAAACCGCGTCGGGAACTTGCGGAACATCGGTAAAATGACTTAAATGTGATAGAGCTGTTTTAAATTTAGTTGAGGAGCAGCTTACTATTTCTATAAGAACCATTTCAAGGCGATTGTAGATAACCCAAAGCGAAGTCTGCAGAATATTACGAGAAAACTCAGTGAACCCGTATCATTTTCAGAAAGTTTAAGTTTTAGAACCTGCTGATTTCCCCAGTTGTCTTGAATTTTGCAATTGACTTACCCTAATTTTATTAATAAAATGCTATGAACGGATGAGTGCAACTTTACTCAAACTGGCATTTTATACAGGTTAGTACCATACTACTTAAAAACAATTAATTTCTTGGCTAGATGTGCGGAACTACAAACTGAATAATTAATTGAACTTACGAGTAATACTAAAAATTCATATTCAACTTTTCAGCTTCTCTTAATAATTTACCCATTGGGTATAGGTTTTTCTTTGTAATGTACGTAAATGGTTTATTACTCGGCTTATTAATAGATACACGAGTTTTGTAATTTCAATGTTAAATATTTTTTAAACTGTAACCAAGCTAATTCCTTTGCAGTCATAACATCCATATTAGATCGGAAAAAAATTCACACGCTACTCGTCGGTTTAGCTTTCAGAGGCGATTTGTTGTCAACGTATGGACAGGAGTGTACGGGGATCGTTTAATTGGACCGTATTTTCTACCGGAAAACCTAAATGGACCGCGTTATTTGCAATTTTTAATAGAATTACTTGATTACTATTATTTTATTTCATTGGATATAAACATTTTATATTATTATTGGCTGAATTGAGCAAGAAAAAATATGAGATTTTAAAATAGTCAGTACAACCGTTTATTTATGATGACTAATATCTAGGTAGGTACTAGGAAAATATGTTAATTTGGCAGCGTCGCAACAGTTCAACATCGAGTTGAACTGTGAGCTGTAAACTATCAAGGCTGTGAGTGGTCAGTGACAGTCTGAAAAGGGAGTTTAAATAATGATTTCAAAATATTTTTTTTGGCGTAAATATGTATTTAGATTTTTTTTTAGATTTTTTAATCGCGTATTCGTATTATACTCATTATTCCCTATTTCCTCTTAAAATTAATGACATTATGAGTAACTTACCCCGTATATGAATAAATTCATTATATTTATGGATTTTGGTACAATATTACATGAGATATATTAGTATCTATATAACTTCAAAATAAGGAAAATCATTCTGGTATATATTATTTATTGTAGATACAGAACAATTACTTTGCTGCCAAAAGTTAGGCCCTAAGTTGTACGTAATTTATTTCGATTTGAACTTGTAACATTGGTCACCCTTCTCAATGGTGTCAACTCGTCGACCCTTAGAGACTCCTTTGTATTTTCTATTCTGTTCTAAACTATACTTTTGTACAAAATGATAAAGAATTCAATGGAGAAGGAAAATAATCTTGCATGTATACATTAACTAATTAGAAATAGGTACTTGAAAAACAAAAATCGATTTGATGCAATTTTAGACCGCAGTCGATTTTGGTTTGTCATTAAAAAAAGTTTATATGTTTAGTCTAGCTTCAAACACATAGAGTGACTTCTGAAAACAGATTCATCTCTAGGATAGAAATGTGTCTGTTATTTTTTGAAAAACCATTACAAATAATCAGTTTATGTAAATATATCAATGGAAACTTTCTATATAAGTTTTAACAAATAAGATAAAAACAAATAAAAAGTAAAATATGAAAAAATGAATATATTGAGTGGAGACAAAGTTTCCCACAATAATTTCATAATGGCACACAATCCATTTAAAAAAAAACTTGTAAACATAGTTATTTTATTATTTAATTTTGAAAAAGCATATTAACAATATATTAAAGTTTGAAAAAATTTAAATTTTAAACTGGTAAGCTATTGTACTTCACTTTTGAAACTGTGGGAACTCGAATATTCAACAATATTCGAGCAATATATATATATATATATATATATATATATATATATATATATATACCTGAAGAAGCAATTCTAAAAATGCAGAAATAAGTCAAATCTCATCTATTGTTCGAATATATATATATATATATATATGTAGGTTTGATTATATTAGCTTAAAATATCTTTCCAATACAGTAAAAAATATATACTATATATTTGGGAAATGTTTGATAAACAAAAAGAAATATCGAAAATTAGAGGCATTAAGTTTTTGAACCTTTAAACTTTTTGATATAAAACAAAGCAAACACTAGATCAAAACAGATATGTAAAATAGAAATATATAAAATACTACATGTCAGACAAAAATTCTTAGAGAATATAGAAACACTTACGTATCAAGAACTTTTTAAGAATGGATTTAAAGACATGCAAGTTTCCACACATTTTTTGTCGATTATGAAAGCGGATAATTTTTGTTTTGCTACTATTTAAATATAAATGATTTTGTTTAAACCAATCACATAAGGACCGCATAATTTCGTCGCATTTATTTTGTAAGTCAATATCAAATTTGTGTGATATAACCAGAGAGAGATCGTCGTCCAGTATAGTCTCAACACCATTAATATATAATATAAACAAAACAGGACCTAACAGCGATCCCTGTGGCACTCCTGATTCAACTGCACTTAACTTAGATGTAACAGATGTTACATAATTATCATCTCGATAGTAAATAGAAGTAAATTGTTTTCTGTATCTAATGAACGAGGAAATCCACTGTAATGATTTACCTCTCAGATCATATTCATAAAGTCTCGACAGTAATATATTGTGATTGATGGAGTCGAATGCCCTACTTATATCACAAAAGATCCCAACAGGGCACGCGCCTGCCTCAACAAACTTTATTATATCACTATAAAGAGAAAATATGGCTGACATTGTAGATTTATGACCACAAAAACCGAATTGTTTATCAGTTAATACATTAAAGTTTTCCAAAAAGGCAGTCAAACGTTGAATAAAAGCATATTCAAACACTTTTGAAAAAGAAAATGAAATAGTGACTGGTCTGTAATTTTCTAATGGACCAGAATCATCTTTTTTGTACAGTGGATTAACCTTTCCTACTTTTAGACGGTTGGGAAAACTAGCCGTCTCGAAAGAGAGATTTACAAGATAAGTAAGTGATTGAATCAGCAGAGAAATTTATTTTTTAATTTATATTTTAAAAAAATTTAGTAACTCCGCTTCAGAGTAAACAAATAGAAAGAAGGTGTTATCAATTTTTTTATTTATTTTTTCGTTGGTAAATTGATTACCGGTAGATTAAGAAAATGCCTGTATATTTCAGCGAATTGAAACGATCTATTGCATTTTATCGTTCGGATTTTGTACAAAAATTTATTATAAAGTGCTGTATTTGCCAGACGGCGTCAAAATTGCATTCCCAGCAAAGTTAATGAATGCAAATAGTGCTCTAAATTTGACGCCTCATATGAGATAATATGCACTAGAGCAACCTAAAAACAATGAAAAATTTACGACGGTTATGTATGTTGGGGAATTAATTGACTGCAAACACTATTTTCCCTGTTTAATTTCACAAAACGTAATAGCGAAAAATGCAAACGAACGGAACCGTGCCATTTTTACAATGGTCCGTTATTACAAAGATGTGTAAAGGGGTGAAATGCAATTGTACGTTTTGTTGGGGCGGCGATTATTCGGTATGATTAAGCGGTTTATTTTCCCTAGTTTTCGCCCAGTGGTTTTGTTTGCCGTTAATTGTTTTATTATCTGTTGGGATTATCTGCCTTTTTAAGCGGAAATTTATTTTTAGCGGGAACTGGTCCGTATTTATCACGGTTTTATTTACAAGTAAATATAAATAAATATCGATGGTAACGCTTCCGATATATTAAAACAAAAAATTAACAAAAAAAAATGTTTTTTCGGTGTTAGCAACTGAATCCGAACCTCCTTTGTGAAAGCCAAACACTCTACCCACTATATTTGTCACGGCAATGCTAACATTTTTCCGAATGGTGATAGAAGTTATCAATTAAAATGTTTTTTCTTCAATCGTCATAAAACTATAACATTTTTCGATTGTCAGGAGTCACTAAGGCTGACATTTTCTTTACTGAGAAAAAAACGAATCTCAGCAAAAAAAGTATTCATTTTTAATCCTATGAGCTAATATTGACACTTTTATTACTTAGTTTAAAAGCGATAATCAAGTTTTAATTTATAAAAGTGTATATAACTATATTTGCAATAAATTTTGATAATCCACATTGATATTAAATACACAGTTTGGACAAGTATTAAAATTAAATAAACCACTGAAACTGACGCTAACCTCATTCTTGGAGAAATCGTCAAATTAGTCCAACATGGTTTCATTTTTTACTGTATAAAATGATTCGATTAATTTTGTGGTTTTTCTTAATGTGGTAAAAAAGTACATGTACTTAGGGAACAAAATAGACAATAAAAAATTGCACCCCCTACGTAATGAATTAGGTGAAAATTTTGTGTTTATGGACGATAACGCTCGACGACATCGCGCAAGAAGGGTTCAAGAGACACTCGAAGCAGGACATATCAATAGATTAGGTTGGCCAGTCAACTCTCCTTACATGAATCCTATTAAAAACACTGCAGATGAGTGAGTTGTGGTGGCAGAAGACGAATGCAACAATATTTGCGCAAGAAGTCGTTAACCGCTTGATTATCTCAATGCACAGACACAGATAGCCAATATGCTATTGGAACGTGGTAGATGTCATACCCACTATTAGTCAAGTAGAGAACTTGCTTTGTTACTTCTTTTTGATTTAATAAATTTTGTCAAAAATGTCACACATTTGCTGGTTTTCTAAGTACTCAGTTTATCGAACATTTTTTTCATAAAAAAAGATTCAGAAAACAATATACTTTTATAAATGTATTTGATTGTTCTGACAAAAAGATGTCTTTAACAAGAATGAGGAAGGGTCCAAGACCTTTGACGTTGTGTGTAGTTACCTATATTATTTTCAGATGTGAAATTAGAAATGGCAACGGCGCTTGGTTTATCATTACCACTATCAATTTTAAGTATTCTCTTCGCAATAGATCCTTTATTCAAAAGTGAGTCTTCAATGTACCCTTTCGCTACAGTGCTCGATCTCCACCCTTAGTATCTTATTAGATAAGTAAGGTCACCACCGCCGTCGACTAAAAGGGTAGCAGACGTTCCTCGTAATGCGTTCCACTGTACCCTTTCCAGTCGTTCAACTTCAAAAATTTTGCCCGGAATACCGGTACCACAGCCGCCACGATCTCCTGACTTTAATCCTTTGGATTTCTTATAGGGATATTTAAAAATGAACTGTAACACACTGAAGTGTACACTAGTGATGATTTACGCAAACGTATCATAGCTGCTATCAATAATTTACGAGTTTAAAACGGTCGAAAACCAGAAACATTTTTGTTAGTTCCTAGAAACTGGGTGATAGGGGCCCAAATGTGTTTATACGTAGGTGGACAAAATTTTAAACAGTTGTTGTAACATCAGGTATGCCAACATATGTTATTAATTAAAACTGCAAATTGCTGATATGAAATAACAATTATAAATTTTTTACTGTATTAGAAATGTATTTTAAGCTAATATACATCAAATCTCCTACAATTCCTATCAATGAAGTCATATATACGTTCTCTGATACCAAACATCTAGGTATGGTAATGAACAATTCCACAGACAAAGCTCTATTCAATAATTATCTAAAGAAATTAATCTATCTAAATTTACTAACCTGCTTTAATGTCTCTATAAATATCTAACTTCATTTTTGGCAGTGGGAATACGAATATTCAACCACAATAGATGAGATCTGACCTATTTCTGCATTTTTCACACAATATTATTAATACCTAAAAATATATAAGAATTATAAAATTTTATTTATTTCTTTCCTGGGCAATTCTTTAATTTTTGTGTTGGTTAACATTTTTCTAAATCATTTTTGAACTGTCCTTTTTTCTATAAAATTGTATTTGTAAGTCACCATTCAAAAACTGTTTAAGTAAGTTCTGAACCCTTGTATCGAAGACTATTATTCAATTAAACAATGTATGACATGACAAAATAGCTTTGGTATATGTTAACTGCTTTTCAAGGTGTTGTTGTAGTGCAACCAAAAACGTTACAAGCGTATAGTAGCATTACTCTAATATTTTCATTTTGTGAATTTAATGACAATAGAGCTAGTAGCATTTATAACTGCCTATCGATTACAAACAACACGATTGTATGTATGTAACGATAAATAACCGTAACATCGTTCCATCGGATTGTCGATGTCAATATACAAGTTGAAAATATCTAGAGATAAATGACATGTTTCAGCATTGGTTCAGTGATATTTGAGATTGTTAAGGATAGATTGCTATTCATTGTGAGAAATAAGTGACATTTTGTAGATTAAATTGAATATGCTATAGTCTGTTTGGAAATGAAAGAGAGTAATAAAACCTCGAGATAAGAACCAGCAATGGGCGTGGTAATAGTTCGTTTCAGGTAATTATCGGGTAACACTAATACTAACAGGTAATGGGTGTATATTAGTATATTTTACTGAATACATCATAGGGCAGGAGCCAGTGTATTGTGACAGATCAATCCAGCCTTACAGCACAATATACGAAGACGTGCTAGTGCAGTAGAATAAAATTCGACTTGTGTTTAGTGACTATTGTGTCAGTGGATATAATATTGTTTGGGTAAAATGTCGAGCTTATCAGATTACGTACCTGATAAACGCGTGAAAAGATGTGCGCTATCTCAGAATGAGAAGTTTATTATATTAAATGTATTTAATGCATTGAAACAACAAAATCCTACCAACTGTGTTGACGACATCGTGGAAAAGTGTTCCAAAATGACAGGGATTGGAAAATCGACTATCTACAGACTTTTAAAGGAAACAAAAAATGAACAAGATACTGTAAATCCCCCAAAATCATCTACTGGGAGGTCAAAAGTCGTTATAGATGATTTCTTCAAAAATGTCATTCGCAGAAAAGTACACTCATTTTATTTTAAAAAAGAAATACCAACGCTAAACAAAATTTTAAGTGATCTTACAGAGGACAACGATTTGCCAAAAATCAGTAGAAGCAAATTATAGGCCTTCTTACGAGAGTTGAATTTTTGCTGGGAAAAGCAGAACAGGAAGTCAGTTCTTATCGATAAAGATGAAATTATTTGTTGGAGAAGATCCTACTTAAGATCAATTAGAAAATTCCGTGACGAAGGGAGGAATATTTACCATCTAGACGAAACTTGGGTCAACGAGGGATATACTGTAACAAAAGTATGGCAAGATAAAAATGTAAAGTAAGTAAGTTTTCGACAAGCATTTTTGGATGGACTTTCAACAGGGTTCAAGGCACCTTCAGGTAAAGGGCGAAGATTAATAGTGACACATATAGGTAGTGCCAGTGGTTTTGTAGATGGCGGTTCACTTTTACTTGAATCTAAAAATTCAGGTGACTATCACGAAGACATGAACGCAGATGTTTTCGAAGAGTATTTTACACTGATTGGATCTTATTCCTCCGGGGTTTGTAATTGTCATGGATAATGCCAGTTATCATTCACGGCAGACCGAGACGCCTACGCCTACGACTGCTTGGAGGAAAGCCGATATAATTCAATGGTTATCCGGAAAAAAATTTTGTTTTGAAACAAATATGGTGAAAAGGAACTTTTGACACTTGTCAATCTTAATAAAGATCAGAAAAAATATGTTATCGATGAAATAGCCACAAATCCCCAAATAACGGTACTACAGTTACCACCTTTGTGAACTTAACCCAATCGAATTAGTCTGGGCTCAGGTAAAAGATGTAGCGCGAAATAATACGACGTTTAAATTAAGTGACATGAAAATTTTGTTAAAAAATTCCTTGGAACAAGTAACTGCAGATAACTGGCAAAGATGTATACCTCATGTACAAAAAGAAGAGGAGAAAATGTGGGAACTCGACAATTTAATTGACGTTACTATGGAACCTATCCTTATCAATCTAGGAGACAAAGATAATTCATCAGAATATTCAGAGAATGAATTTTAATATACCTATTTTTTTATTTTCTTTATTGTACATTTATACAACACTACATTTACTCACCATAATTTGAATTTTCAAAATACATATATTTTGTGTGGAATAGAAGTCTATTTATTAAATATAAATAAATATTTTGATAATAATATTGAATAATTTTATTTGAATTACTAAAAACCCTCTTAACCCGGTTATGATGATTAAAGTAGTATGTTTTGAAATGCTGTTTTTATATTGTTTACTTATAAGAGAAATGGACCGAAAAATTGAAGCGGCATAGACAAAGACGGATTGTCGGGGATTAAATTTTAGCTTCCTGCTACAATTTAGTATGGTTTGATCACACAAGGTTTTTTTAAAAGTATACCGATAATACATAATATAAAAATATTGAATATAAGTATAATAAGCTTTTATTACTCTTTTTCATTTCTAAAGAGACTATAAATGTAAGAAGTAATGCCTGAGCTTTGTGCTGGTTTTCATTGCAAAGGAAGATTTTGAAATAGCTTAGATTTAACAAAAATAAACAAACCTTATCGGGAAACCTCTGACATGCTTTATGCAGGGTATAAAAATGAACGGATAAAAAATTGAAACAATTTCCCAAGAAAAGAAATAAGTAAAATTTTATAATAAAGCACGTATTTAGCCCAGAAGTCGAAAACTTGTGCGGGAGAGGGGGCGGCATATTATTATTAAGCATCATATTCCTTGCAAAAACAGCTTCATCTGTAACTAACACGTCAGCTATAAATCTGGGATTTTGAGCAGTTTGTTTCAGCAACCATTCACATTTTAATTCGTAAGGGATAATCCCTTGGCATTAATGCTTGGACACGTTGTACATGGTACGGATATAATTGAGTCTCATGTATGATACTCCACACTGCTGATTGGGATATTCCTTGTACTTGTTGAGCGATTTGCCTGGTACTTATTGTCTTCAACAATCTCTAAAATGTGTTCCTCTGGTGCTGCAATACACCGTGGATGCTCTGGACCTCGCGCTCTCGCAAAAATTTTACTAAAGTCGGATTTCAGTATTGGGAATCGCCTGCACTCCGATAAAGCTAAAGTCTACAGTAGTCCAGCGATGTAAAGGTTGACTTTACTACAATTTGAATATTTTCTTTTTCCGAAGCTACGAGTATAAGGATTTTGAATTTTTTTTACTATATTGACTGTATTTTTCATAAAACATCTATTCTCCCAATGTTCTTGACAATTTGTGAATCACCCTGTAACAAAAACTCGTAGTAGTTATGTTCCTTTATGGTTTCTCCTAATCTTTCTGATTGAAACCACATCCTTCTTACAAATTTATTCACAATCTAATTATATCAGACCAGTTCGGCTTTACGAGAAATATTAATGGCTTTAGCTTAATTAAATCTAGTCCCTCATTAATAACACAAAATCAAGTCTAACAACGAAACGTACAGCCAAATTTAATGATCAATACAGACATTCAAATGCCCACAATTTCAGCGTCTGCAAACAAATAATTCGGATAGAAATCTTAGAGTTGAAAGCACCCCGACTCTAGTATCGATCCCCTCATGGGCCTTCTCCCTTACACATTTAAACTTAGAACAAAAATAGAATCTTGGCTTTCGATACGACATGAATCTGACACATGTTTAGTATCGGGTCAATTTAATCCGACCTCAGTTAGTCCAGGCATCAGGGAATTGTACCTTAGGAAAGGTCACGGGAAGTTTAAATTTGAGAGAAGTGTAGACTTTTACCTAACGCTCATTATTACCCTGTTTTTTTTTCTTTAAAATACCGCTCACTTGCGTTTTTACTTTGGAGACATTTTTATTAATAGTTATTTATGATATACGTGTTAAAAGTAAGATTTTATTTTGTGAGTGAAGATGATTAAAAAACGGGCGTAGCGAGTTTTTTAACTACACGAACAAAATAAAATCACTTTTAACACGTATATCATACACTATTTTTTCTACAAAACAATCGGAAAAACTTTAAATTCAATAAAAATAAGAAATCAAAAAATACCACACAGATCGCAATGTTTATGAACCAAAATTTTCATAGCAACCAGTGCTGTTGTTAGTTACGGAAAAAACGCAAAAATATTGACAGCATTTTCTAATAATATTATAAGTATAATGAATAATCTCGATAATGAGCGCAACGAATCCATCCCTGCTGAAATCAAAGAAGCCGCCAGTCGAGCAACATTGAAATTATTGCGAAATCAAAGGAACAGTACGAAATCGCTTATAGACGCTTTTCGGAATGGTGCAACATTAAAAAGGTCCCTGGGAAATGTAACGAAAGTGTTTTACTGGCATATTTTGAGGAAAAAGCCAAGATATGGAAATCGTCAACGCTGTGGTCAAATTATTCCATGATCAAAACTATGTTAAAAATAAAGCAAGATCAAGATATAAGCAAACATTATAAACTTATTGCTTTTTTAAAATGGAAGGGTGAAGGATATCAAGCAAAAAAGTCAAAAATTTTGACGAAGACGCATATCGAGAAATTTTTCACACAAGCAGAAGACGAAAAGTATCTGATGATGAAAGTCGCAGCAATAGTGGGTGTCTTCGGGGCGTGTCGCCGGGAGGAATTGTGTCAGATGACCATCGACAATATCGAATATTTGGGCACTTCGGTTGTTGTGACCATACCAGATACTAAAACGAAAGTGCCTCGGACTTTCAGTATTGTTGGTGAATTCTATTAAAACTTTTTTAGAAAGTATATGGCACTCCGGCCACCCAACGCTGACCATAGACGACTTTTTCTTAAATATATGAAGAATAAATGTGTGAAGAATCCAGTCGGAATTAACATGTTTGATAAAATGCCTGCCGACATTGCAGAGTTCTTGAATCTACCAAATCCTCAACTCTACACCGGACACTGTTTTCGTCGTTCATCGGCGACATTGTTAGCAGATTCTGGTGCAAATCTTACTACCATCAAGAGACATGGAGGATGGAAATCTTCGACGGTAGCTGAAGGCTACATTGAAAATTAACTGGAACAGAAGAAGGAAATTGCGTGCCAAATACTTCCTACTGCTGCAACTACTAGCAAGACTACCAGTACTACCAGCAGTATTTCTACAGAAAATAGATGTGTCACACATGTTGACAGTAAAACCAACTTAAGTATGATGACTCCGCAGAGAATTACAATTTCAAATTGTTCTGATTTTACTATAAATGTTAATAGTAATAACTAGTTAAAATGTTGGTTTGTACTTATTTATTTATTAATAAAAAGTTGTTCATGTGTTTGTTAAAACGTTTTATCAATTTTCAAAACAAAATTTAAATAAACTTTGATTTACTTTTAACACACGTGTCAAGAAATGACATTTTTAACATAAAAAATTACAATTAAAAAGCCCACTTTTAGCAGTTTTGTAGAAAAAGATATTTATTTCAAAATATTTTCTCTGCTGTGTAAAGATCAATAGTAATTGTTATTAAAATTGTAGTACGAGTATAACCATAGCTTTCATCATATTAAACTTCTTGGTATTTCGAGACACATATTCTTCTCTTCTTCAAAACAAATTATGAAATTAGAAATTTAGTCTTTCAGGTTCTAATATTTTATTGTTCTTGGTGCTTTAAAGCTGTATATTTTTTCCATGATTTCAGAACGTTCAAATACCTATCTGGTATAAATAGACTCTATGTACACATTAGTCATCATGTCCTAATTTACCGTCTGATTTTCTCTTCACAAGTCCAATAACGAGAGGGTATTGCTGTCTTCCAAAACATTGTCAAGTTGATATGCAAATGGTCTTCATCAATATTACTCAGAAATCTTTTCATGTAGTGTTATGTTCATCACGTATCTGAACCAAGACATACACTTTAGAATTGTTCCATCATGTAGGATTTATACATAAATGTTGAGCAAAGTCACTACTGCAGTTTATTTGAAAACCAATCCCTAAATGAAAACAAGATTCATCTGATGTACACTTTCATCAAAACTGCATTTTTATGCTAGTGTTTTTCGTTTGATTTCAATTTTTTAAAAGGTTCTTTAATTTGCATTTTGTTGGTACCATATTGTATACAGCTTTTGTTTTTTTGTTCATTACCTAATTTGTAAATCATTGTCGTAAAAGTACGATTCTTTACTCTGTATTTTTTTAGATAAGGTCTGAATCACCCTGTATATTTTATTCGTAATTATCTACCAATGATCAATTGACCTGACTTAACTGAAACTACTATTGATAAAAAAGTGTTGAAACTGCGAAGTTGATGCATATTATATGCTTGCAACGTCTTTATTAAAATCAACAACAGTTTTTCTATTTGATACACCTAAAAAAATCCAACGGTTTGACAGTAAAGTGAATTCAGAAGCGTTATTGATCATTAAATGAAGGGTACAGGGGAAAAACAAGTTAAGTCACAAATAACTGTATTGGAGTTATAGAACTTTTTAGGTTAATATTCAATATAACTTGATTCTAAATTGACGTTGTAAACTTACTACTTGAAAATATTAAAAAATATCATATTTTGTATTATTCTCTATAGATATTAGTTCCATGTTAACACAGTTTAAGATCAAATCTTAGATTATCGTGACTTAGCCTGTTTTTCCCCGGTTGTAATGAAAATATTTTGTTTGTGATACATTTTAGTCATGGAAAACTAACATATATATTTCTGAACAAAATAAAAAAATAACACTTAACTGTGTGGTATATTACTCAGGTACTCTTGGGCAGTTGGGCCACAAAATTGTTTTAAACATTGCAGATTATTATATTTTTCTGCTGATATATTAATCAGTCCTAAAGGAAAATAATGTAAAAACATTCTTTTCTACAATCATATCTTCAGAGGCATCACTATCATGATTATTACATATTTCCGTTGCTGCACATGCGTTTTTATGTGCTCAAATAGAAAAAATAATATTTGACTGTGTAATAAACCTACAAATTTATTACTACGATGAACACTTGCATCTTAGGAACAGAACAATAGTCTAACACTAATATCCCCATGCCTAGACTTTGCAGACTTATACTTCTCCTGTAGCGCGCGGAACTAGCCTGTTTTTCTCGTGTATAGAGTATTTTACATTAGGCATATCTTCGGACTTGTCTGGTTAATCTCCTGACTGACTTACCCATAGAAAGAGTTATAAATTTACTACAAGATGGCACCGTTATTGCAATTTCGATAATAATGGACTTAGCTTATTTTTTTTCCCTGTACCCTTCAAATGAAGACTGAACGATAGAGTAAAAATATTGGAATATGATTAAACTAGATCAAGAGAATAGTTGCTACCATTTTTCGTCGCCAGTAACAATCTGGAATATAAACAGTCGATGTATTATTATTGAAAGCAGCAAAAGTTGAGCTTATCATACGTGAGATCTTAGAAATGTTTATCAACAAATTTTCGTCACTTACCTTTTCTTAGCTTATATAAATCAACAAGTTGATTTCGCTTGCACACGACAGGTTGGTTTCACTTTCACACAAGGCAAGAAGGAAAGTTTTAATAATGAAGTGTTAACAAAATCGATAAAACAACTGTGGACACCCACAAATATGGAGCTAAACACTTTATAAATCTCTAATTTGAAATTGAATTTAGAAAATAATCTTAATACTGGAGAATTAATTACATTTTATCTAACCCAGATTTTGAAGTAATGAATCGTCCAAAGACCGAAGGGAAAATAACACTCCCTAAGTGCTTCCATCACATTTACACATTTTTCGATTCCATCCTCGAACACACACAACAGGGTAATTTCTTATCTCAATTTATTGAAAATTTAGTAAACACTAACTATGGTGTACCGCAGGGAACGGTACTTGGTCCTATTTTGTTTAGTATTTATTTAAATGGTTTCTTTAAAATGTCAACGGGAAATATATCATCATTTGCAGACGATACGGTTATAGAGTATCAAGCAGACAACTGGAACGATGTGAAAAAAATTGCAGAAAAACACTTGCAGGTACTAAAAATGTGGTTTGATGAAATAAGTTTAACTATAAATTTTGAAAAAACAACTTGTAAAAATAAACAATCAGCCTTTCTATAAGAAATTGGAATTTAAAATTGAGCAAGATTACTTCTTTATTGATCATGCAACTAGTATTAGATATTTAGGGGTGGAAATTGATAATTATTTAAAATGGGATCTACACATTAAAATATTAATTAAAAAATTAATACCAATTATCTTTTATTTTAAGAAATTAACTAACATTCTTGAAGTATCTTATCTTAAAGTAATTTACTATGCATTAGTTGAATCTTTATTACAGTACGGAATAGCAGGTTGGGGAGGGATAATAATATAGAATAGTCATGTAAATCAACTTCAAATTTTACAAAAAATGGTCATCAAAATAATATTTCAAAAAAGTAAAATGTATTCAACAGATCTTCTGTTTTCTGAGAGTAAAATACTGGATATAAGGCAAATATATTGTTATAAAGTATTGATACTGCAGCAAAAAAGTAGATATATCTTAAAAAATATTGAACACGTGGATAATATTAGATATAAATCGCAAAATAAGTTTGTTACTCAAAAGGCTCTTAAAAAATTAGGACAACGATCATTTGGTTATTTGGCTCCAAGAATTTATTGTAAAATACCGAACGCTTTGCAAAATATTACGAAAATATATATTTTTAAAAAACATGTAAAAGAATGGTTACTTAAGACTCCCAGGTCTGTAATAAATAAATTAATTAATAATTAAATTTAAATATAGGCATAGCATCAGTTATTGTTAGGATTCTCTTTTTAGAGAATTAATTATGTAGACATGTATTTATAAAGACTTTATATATAAATCAGCTTATAATTTTATGAACATATTATGTTTTCCTTTTACTTATTATTGTTATGTTAAGTTTATATAGCAAGTGTAGCACACACACCCACGCACAAATCTTAAATGATTTGTAATTGAATGAACTTTGGGAAAAATAAACATTATTATTATTATTATTATTATTTGCTTATTTTCTATTGGTTATTGGCTATGATCCTGTACCTTTGTTCCTTTCGCTGGAATATCTACGTCTTTTTTCTGGTAATTATCACAAGAGCCAAAATATCTCTTCCTTTGTTGGTGTCGAAAAGGTTTACCGGATGGTCCAATGTAATTTCTATTATTCTGATCACCCACGATTTACGAAAAGCTATTCAGCTGAACTGAACTGAAACAAAACCTAGTTGATACCCCATTTCCTTCTGCATGTAATTTGTCAAATCTTTGAACACATATAAGTTCTAAGACTATTAAATTAAACAATAGTATGACAATAAAACAATTTTGACAATTGATTGATTTTCGAGGTACCTATTTTTTCCTAAGAAACGAAAAAATGCTATGAACCTATCTATATGATTTTTTCTAATATCCTTGTAATTTATTCCTAATAGGACACACTGTATAACCATGGAATATACACCAGGATCTCATTGAATTTGAGTATACAAAAATTCATGGTAGAGGAATTTCATTACGTCAAACGATTCGGCTGAAAGCAAATTTTCTACAGACTAGCATCAGCGGGAAGGTCATTTAACATAACGACTGCAGAAGCCTTTGTAAATTTAATTAAATTCAGCATGCATCTTGCACTCTTCACGACTACCTGAACATCGACGGGCCGAGCTCTAACGTGCCGAAACTAAACTAGACACGGTATAATAATGTTATACCCAAGTAAACTCAGAGTTGATCAAAGGCTTACATGTACGAATTTCTGTGATGAAACCAAGTGATGGTGTGTGTAACATATTGTTGATGTTCGTCAAAATGCCTCTGGATATTTATAGTTTATACCTAATAATGAAGATATTTTTTTACGAAACCTAATTGACTTTTGAAAATCTAATATAGTGAAAAAAAAAATTTTCTTTTATTATACCGGGTATTAGTGTGCAATTGGTCGATTACAGCCTTCTGGTCTGATTTAAAACGAAGCTGAGTGGAATAAAAATGCCACATTTTGAAAGTATTTGTATTAATACAAGGCGATTCAGAAAGTGGTCGACCAATGTCGGCATTTTTCAAGTGCGACATATTTATACCTATTCGAATTCCACATACATTTTTATTAAATCTAATAACTATTTTTTTTAAAAATGTTTAGAGATGTGTCACATCACAAAAATTAAAGGACCTTAAAAGTTCTCTAGACCAGAGATACGACTGTTAGGAATTTTTATGTAGAGCGGTTTTCCAGGTTGTTACGCCAATGTCTAGGTAACTTGTCGCTGCCAGTAGCAGATTTAAAATGCATATCTCTAACCTTAACTGGAATTCTTTGAACTGCTCTTATGTTCTCGGAATAGGCTCTGTGGAGGGGGGTTCATTGAGGGCGAGTCACCCGTAAAATTAATTATACCAAACTTTTTTCCTTTGATCGAATGAAAAAAATGATAATATCCCGCGTAGAATTTATTTATAACCCTTTTTTAGTTTTGTTAAATTTTAAAAAACTTTAAGATTTTTGAAATTCGTTAATTGAGACAAGATTTTAATTGCGTTTATTAGAAGAAATCAAAATTTGATAGTAATAAAACTATAAATTAAAACTAAAGAAATTATTCAAAATGGGCACCATCTTCTCTGGAATATAAATCAAACATTTATCTTAAACACACGTTGAAAATGTGTAGGAGTTATTACATAGGAGTCTACATCGGAATATTCATGATACTTGTGAACATTTGTAATTTCTTTACGAGTAAGCAAGCCTCATCAGTGAACATAATTTTCCTGTGAAAATTAATATTCTGATGCAAGATATACTTGGAAAATGTATCTCATTGATCCAAATTTTGAGGCAATAGCTCTTGCACTTTTTGATCAACATCCATAGCACGAAGCAGTAGATTACGTTTAAGAATTCGGTGTACTTCATAAGCCATTTTCTCGAGATAAATGTTTGGTACTTATTTGCATCTTGTACCCTTATTACACTAGAATGTTCTCGGATATTGGTGAAAAACTCCTGGTTCTCGAGCCTGTCTTTTAACATTAGAAATTGTTTCTCTATGGGGAATCACCCGATTTGGAAATCTCCTACGATATTCTTCCACACTTCTTCTATAGTTTCCTTCACAGAAACCTAAAACAAGTAACATGTCAACTTGTTCGGTGGATGTACATTTTTCAGCCCATTTCAATAACAGGCGGTAGCAGAAATAAAATAGTTTTATTACTAACTGTCAATTTTAAAGATAAAGTCTACTACTGAGTTTTTAATTTCTTCTAATATACAATATTAAAATGTTATTTTAATTAATGAATTTTTTTTTAGAACCTAAAAAGTTTTTTAAAATTTAGCAAGAGTAAAATAGAGTTTTAAATTAAATTCTGCGCGGAATATTATATTTTTTTTCAAATTCGATGAATAGAATTACAAGTTTGGTATATTTATTTTAATATCTTGTAGTATTTCCATTTACTTCAAAATTCAAAAAATTCAAAATTCAAATTCAAAAGCATTTCAGAGATATTTTTTTTTTTCAAAATATATTGGTACTTTAATTTGACGGTATTTACCTGCGCCTCTGTGTAACTTTGTATACAGGGTGTTAAAAAAAGATTGTAAACGGCCATGGAAAAATGAGCTGGAGCACCATCATGCTGGAACCACATTTGTTGCCTCTGATTCACAGGAATGTCTTCCAAAAACTCATACAGTGTGTTCTGAAGAAAGCTGAGGTAAGCAGCACCTGTTAATCGGTTTGGTAAAACAACAGGACCTAGAAACCTGTCACCTACAATACCCATCCAAATGTTTAATGAAAAACGTGCTTGATCCAGATTCTATTAGAGCATGGCCGTCAGAGAGCATTTACACCAAATTTTTCCACATAGATGGGTAGAAAGGGCCGGACCTGTTTTATGGCCTCCAAGATTGCCTGATCTGAACCCTCTAGATTTCTTTGTTTGGGGATATTTGAAGACATTAGTATATGGTACTCCTGTAAATAGCCTGGAAGAGCTGCAGCTACGGATTAATCAAAAGTGTCAAGAAATTCAAACCAAGAAGGGTGTTTTTGAAAGAGTTCGAATATCGTTGAGACGAAGATGTCGTGCCTGCTTAGAAAAGGACGGATGGCACTTTGAACATCTTCTGTAACTTTGTTTTTTGTTTGGTTAAAGCTTCCTTTGTCGGTTTATTCCTAATAAAATAAAATGTCTGAAAAACGAATAGTGGTCCATATCTCCGCAACCGTTACTTTGCGGACCCATGTTTATTAAGACTTTTCTGCTTATTTTGGTTCATACTATTGCCTCCTGAAATATTTTACACTCTTTTTTTAACACCCTGTATAGCTATGTTTGGTTAAATTGCAATATTTTGGTACACCTGCTCTGTGTCAGTTTTTTTCAGAACGCTATGTATGCAATATAAAAATTAAGCAAAAATTGTCAAACTGTTCTTCAATTTGCTGAAGTCCTCTTCTTAGGTAATTGTAGTTTTTAAATATTTTAAGGTAAAATGTTAAACAATTTTGGACCATTAAAAACCAAAACGCTGTATGTGAAACTTCTTGCAAAAAGAAATAAGCATTTTCTGATCTTTTTTATTTTAATATTACATATGACCTGTTTGACAAAGGCATAAAGAAATTTTGAACAACTTGAAAGCAAATACTTTTCTAATACTTAAATAGTCCGGTTTCATTGAATAATATTAGAAGGTTGAATGTGACCGATATTAAAATTATTTTTAATATAGCTTTTCGATATATATTGAAATTATGAAGAATATTTGCATAAACCCACAAACATACCCACCACATTTTCAAATTATATGAATTAATTGTTGCCTCTGTTTGCTATTGTGTGTAGGCTTTATTTAATTAGCTATTATAATGATGTCTCACTTAAAGTGAATAGAATATATCAAATGTCTATAAATACTACTCGACATTTCCACCCACACTTCCCTCTCATTGCGAGATAAAAACTAATTGAATAAAATATCTGATGACATTTATTATTGTTCGCTTTGTCATCTTTTTTTAGATACTTTTTCAGGAACTCCAAATTTCCCTCTGTTATCTAATTGATAAACACATGCAGCTATAGTTGACATGAACTGTATTTCAGAAGATATAATATTATTGAGAAAAATGTAATCGACAAGTGTCAAATAAAGCAAGGAATTTTAATGACTCTTTTTAAAAGCATATGTGAGAGTTAATAATCTATTCAGCGATCAACTATGGTCTCATCAGAATTATTATCAGTTAAATTATTATTTTAATACTTAAAAAAAGCATGTTATAGTCAGATACAAGGTGTATAGAATATAAGTGCCTTTATTTTTGTATAATAAATTGTATCAAACAAAACATATTTGACATAACAATTTTTCTTAGGTATGCCCATAATTGCTTGGTATATCAATTTTTTCTTCCCTTTTTTCCTTTTCTTCGTCCCAGTTTAGTTCGAGGCTCATCATTAAAATTTGTGTCAGTATAAGTAAAATTTTTGTCAGAATTATGTTCTAATGTGTTGTCTACCTTTCTATTCTCAAGGATATCTTGGAGTCTCATACAAAATTATAACTGATGTACTTAGGAAGATAACTCTATTATTGACTTTATAAACAAACTTTTACTTCTTTTCATTATTTGCATCCTTGTACAAGGATATCAAGTTGGCAATATCCCTACGATTCGAAGACTGCTAAAAAACCATTTAAAAGTAAACTTCTCGACTTAGAACGTGGTGACCTTAAAATTGCTAAAGGCAATCTATACAAGAGACTGGATCCAAAAAAATTATTTTATTGATTTGAAAATTTTTTTATCCTAAAAATGTGACATTTTATATCACAAGCTTAATGAAATTGTTTATTTTCCTCTATTACATTATCCCTTTGAAACCTTTATTTCTAAAGAGCATAACATTTTTCTTATTAAATTAATCATCAGCGCCATTATGAATTCAAAATATCACGCAAATTTTAAAGCAAAAAATAAACAAAAGCAAAGTTAGTCAGCACTTTTTCTTATTATTATTAACCATTAAAAATCAACAGTATTTATTTATTGTAAATATGAATTATAACTTCTGAACAATTTGTTAAATTAATTCCAGCGGATGGTATGAGGGCTGTATTTTTACAAGCTTTTATTTAACTTGTTTTTATGTTTGTCCGGGTGGAATCTTGCAACTGAATTTCAAATCACTTATCTTTAACCGATTTCGCTGAAATTTGGTATACACGCTAGTAGGGTATTTTCACCGGTTCTGAGTCTCCCCCCACCACTTTCCTCTTTGAAATGACCTTTGCGGTAACGTATTTGATGACCTTCAATGACATTGAAGGTCACATCAGTTGGTAAATTTTATTTGACCTCTACCGATTGGAGGTCATATCAGTTGGTAACTTTTATTTTGACCCTCTATCAATTGAAGGTTACATCAGTTGGTAAGTTTTATTTGAACTTGAAAAAACCTTGCTCGATGTTGTAATACTAGAGTCTACAGCGCATGCTCAACTCCTATCTCATCATGAATATAAAGGAATGAGTAGGTAGATAGAAAACTCATTTGTGAATAACGTGTTGACCGAGAGTAACATAAAATAAAAAAAAAGATGTATTTATGCAATGTGTGTGGTAAAAGTTTTACACGCAGTGATAATTTGCGTCGTCATGAAAGGCAGTCTTGTACGCCCATAAGTGTAGATGAACCTGAGTCAAAACGGGTTAAATTAGATCATGATGGTCAATCGCCCGAAATTGTAACAGTTAAATGTTGTAATAAGGATATACCCCGCACTCAAATACATGCACATCGTAGGACATTGGAACATAGAACAATGTCATGTACTCCTAAATCTGATGGTGTACAAATTATTAATACAGCATTTAAGTGTAGAATAATAAGCTACAGAGTTCATAGTGAAGAGAAACTTACAGACTTTGATGAATTTTTCAATCGAGTGAAACCTAAAATAATAAGTTTGCTGGAGGATGTCATAAGGGTCCATAAATCCATAAAAGTGAATATGGAAACTTTTGCCAATTTTATATTGCAAACTCGCGAGACCTCAGATGTGAAAGCATTTAATAGTTGCAATAGAACTCTCGACGAGTCTGTGGACTTGGATGATGTTTACCAGGAATTTGTAGATACGATGAAATCTCAAACATCTGAATTTGAGGAGAAAGATTCTGGTAAGTAAATCTTATTAGAGGAGAAATGAATTTTCTTTATTCATATAAAAAATATTGTTACAGGTTGGGCCATCGAGGAAATATTGTATATGGAGGTAAATGTGAATAAAAATAGTCCTCTGTGCGGCTCCTCTTATATAAAATTGCCGAAGTTTGTGGAAAATAAGAAAGCGGTAGTAAATATAAAGAATCAGGATGAGTGTTGCTTTGCATGGGCAATAACTGCAGCCTTATATCCACCGAGAGGTCCAGTGCATGAGATGTCATCATATCCACATTTTTCTTCCGTTTTAAATTTGGTAGGTATGGAATTTCCAGTTAAATTAAAGGATATTTCAAAATTCGAATCAATGAACGATATATCTGTTAACGTATACGGTTTGGAAAGTGCATTTGAAAAGAATAAGTTAAAATATGAAATCGTTGGACCTTTGCGTTATGCATCAAAAAAATTGAGGTATCATGTGAATCTGTTATTTATTACTAAGGAGTGTAGCCAAAATCATCATTGTGTTAAGGAATGTGCAATAAGCCATTATTGCTGGATTAAGGATTTGTCGAGGTTGGTTTCTAATCAGATTTCTAATAATGAACATAAGAAGTTTTTTTGTGATGGTTGTATGTCTTACTTTGGTTCTGAAACTTTGCTTTTACAACATCAAAAGCGAGACTGCAATCATATTTATACCACTGTACCTAGTTTAGAATTGCGTGTCGATAAGTTTGGAAAAAGTGTTCCTGAAAACATATTAAAATTTGAAAATATTGAAAAACAGTTGAAGGTGCCATTTGTAGTATATGCCGACTTTGAATCTATATTGAAACCTATGGATACATGTGAACCCAACCCCGAAAAATCATATACATGTAAGACTTTCAGCCATGAGCCATATTCATTTGCGTATTTGATAAAGTGTTCTTTCGATGACTCTCTCTCAAAATTAGTTTTTTACAGGGGGGATAATGTGGCAAAGGAATTTGTACAGCGTTTAGAGGGAGATTTAAGGGAAATTTATAATAATTATTTGAAAAACATAGTTCCAATGACCCCCTTATCTGAGGATGAGGAGCGTGACTTTGAAAATGCTGTTGTTTGCAGTATATGTGAAAAACCGTTTGAAAGGTTTCATGTTAAAGTTAGGGATCACTGTCATCTAACCGGGAAAAAGAGACAAGGAGCCGCTCACATGGGTTGCAATCTAAATTATAAAATATCGAACTTTATTCCAATTATATTACATAACATGTCGGGGTACGATGCTCATTTGTTCGTGCGTGAATTGTGCTCAAATAAGGATAAAATTGACGTGATAGCCCAAAGTAAAGAAAAATACATTTCATTTACAAAACACCTTTATATGCATGATTATGTTGGAAGTGATGGTAAAGTAAAGAAAAGTTTTCTAAAGATGAGATTTATCGACAGTTTCAAATTTTTATCCACATCTTTAGAAAATTTATCTGCAACTTTGAATGAAACTCAATTCGAAGAAACCCTTAAATACTTTCCAGATAAGGAACATTTCAACCTAATAAGGCAAAAAGGTGTTTTTCCATATAGTTATTTGACGAGCTTAGACAAACTGAATACCCCATATTTACCGTGCAAAGAAGAATTTTACGATAAATTAAATGAAGAACATATATCAGATAAGGAATATGCAAGGGCACGAAAAACTTGGGAAACGTTTAATTGTAGAAATTTGGGTGAATATTCCGACATTTATTTAAAATCAGACGTGTTCATATTATGCGATGTATTTGAAAACTTTCGAAAAATCTCCCTGAATACATATAAGTTAGATCCTGCACAATATTATACGGCTCCCGGACTTGCATGGGATGCCATGTTGAGATTAACAAAAATAGAATTGGAACTTTTGACGGACGCTACAATGATACAGTTCTTCAAGAAGGGTATACGCGGTGGAATAAGTCAATGTTCTGGAAGGAAACATGTTGCTAATAATATATACCTTCCAAATTATAATCCAAGTGAACCTTCATCGTTTATTACATATTTGGATGCCACGAATCTCTACGGACACAGCATGTCGCAATATTTACCAACGGGTGGATTTTCGTGGCTAACAGAAGATGAAATTTCAAATTTTAACGTTATGGACATTCCCGATGAAGGAGTTTACGGTTATGCGTTGGAAGTGGATATAGAATATTCTAAATTTTTACATGACATACACTCGGATTTACCCTTTTTAGCGGAGAATATAATACCACCCGGAGCTAAATCAAAAGTTCCAAAATTGATTCCAAATTTAAATAATAAATATAATTATATCATACACTTTAGAAATTTAAAACAAGCAGTGATAAATGGTTTGAAGGTAACAAAAATACATCGCATAATTAAATTTAATCAAACTCCTTGGCTGAAAGTTTACATCGATCTTAACACTAAAATGAGAAATGCTGCTTCAAATAAATTCGAAAAAGACTTTTATAAACTCATGAACAATGCCGTTTATGGGAAAACAATGGAAAATATTGACAATAGAAAAGATATCAAATTGATAACTCATTGGGAAAAAGTTCAAAAGTCGTTTGGCGCAAACACATTAATCGCTCGACCAAATTTTAAATCGTGTACTATATTTTCAGAAGACTTCGTGGCCATACATATGGGTAAATTAAAAGTTCATTATAACAAACCTCTCTACCTAGGCTTTTCTATTTTGGAACTATCTAAAACCGTGTTATATTCTTTTTTCTATAACACCATAAAAAGTAATTTTGGTGATAAAGCTTCACTATTGTATACGGATACAGACTCCTTAATTATTAAAATTTACACTGATGATTTTTATAATTTTATGAAATCAAATATTGATTGTTTCGATACATCTAATTATAAACAAGATAATAAGTTTGGTATTCCCGTATCTGATTCAATATTGGGTAATTTCAAGGATGAATTTCCTTCAGATCCAATAATGGAATTTTATGGTACCGGTGCTAAAGCTTATTATGTGAAATCCGTGAGTAATGAATTAAAAAAAGCTAAAGGGGTAAAGAAATCTGTTATAAAGAATCAGTTGACCATTAATGATTATAAGAAAATCGTAGATCAAGGTGGTTTAATTTTTAGAAAAATGAACTCTTTCCGAAGCGAGTTACATGACATTTATACAGAATTAAAAAACAAAGTAGCTCTTTCTCATTATGATGATAAGCGTTTCATTATTCCCAACACTGTATTAACATTACCCTGGGGTCACGATGATATTAGGTACTACCAAACCGAATACGATAAAAATTTCGATTGGTTCGTAAACGTTATAAGTCAAACGGTTGGAATAGATGGAGACAATAATTTAAAATTATTAATTCAGGCTCTAGAAGAAATAATTGAATAACTGGAAATTTTATATCTAAACAATAGTATAAGTATACAAAGTATTGTACTTATTGTAACTTGTTTGTATATTTGTTAACCTGAAAAAAAAAATAAAGAATAATATTCGTCCATTATGAATTGTTGTATATTTATTTCTATTTTATTTACCCACAATTTTATTTAGGAGTTAATAGTATCACAAAACCTCATTTCTTCCGCATATACAATTTATATTTATAAAATGTGTTGGTATTATTTATTTAATTTTCATATAATACTGTCTATTGAATTTACTTTTAGAATAAAAACTATCAACCATTCTTCCTAAAATAAAGCATGTCAAAAATTAAAGAGAAATTACATGAAAATCAACATTAAGAATCTTAACATAATTATTTGAGAATTTTTAATATATAGCAACATATCAGATTTAATATACTTTTCAACACTACGCCACAGAGTTTATGTTTTATTCTTGATTGTTCCGAAAAATTCTCGAATATTCAATCCGCCCATCCAGTGAAATATGAACACTGGAGTGATGAGTCATTTATTTTATTTGTTCTCGAAAAATCTGCTGAGAAGGTATTCACCAACATTCTAGAACATCATCGACTCAGTTAAGCATGAGCAGTGTAATAGGTAGCGGTAGATAATCATTTATTCTTGCCTGCTTTCTCTCTCGAAAATTCGATAACAGGAACAAGTTCTGGTATATTCTACAGTATTACAGAATAGGCGGTGGTAGGAGGTGGTGGGAGGGTTCACAGAGTATAAAATGGAGCCGTCCTCACGAGGAGTCAACCAGTCTTTCTGTGTAGTTCGAAGTGAAGACATCGGTGAAAAAGTAAAGTGAAAAGTGAAAAAAATGGGCAGAACAAGTACGGTACCAAGGAAAACTCCTACGAGTTCTAAGAAGAAGGTGGTTAGTGTAGGCAAACCAATGCCTCAGATGACACCTGAAGAGCGTCGTCATTTTCAACGCCACAGTGCCAACCCAAGGTCCAACCCAGGCTATTATACTACGCTGAACGTTCTAGATGACCTGCCAGTGATCCCCGCAGACGATATTTTGGCTAGGGCGTTATCAGAAATTCGCGGGGATCTCCCAAATATTGTGTTATCGCCAATAAGTGACAATGAAGATGATGTGTTTCGACCAAAGTCCCCGCTGCCGAAGGTAAAAAAAATAAATAAACATCAAAGGGTTGAAACTTCCAGAAAATCCTCTGGGAAAGGGAAGTCTTCTGAATTGTGGCATATGTTGCAACAACCAGTACCATCAAAAACATCTACAAGCACCGCCAAAAAGGAAGCCCCACAAATGATAATTGAAACCCGAACGGTAGTGGTACCGCAAGAAATAACGGCACCACACACTATATCGCGAGCTCCAGTTGAAGAAGTTCCTCGGGTATCACAGGAAGCTCCTCAGGAACAGATTCCACCAATTGTGCCCATGGAACTGCAACCAGCACCGGAACCTCAGAGGATGGAAATGGTGGCACCGTCAACGACCACAGCATCTGACGAGGACGATATCCAGTGCTCACAGGTTGGTGAAACAGATGCCATTTCTGCCTTTCTAAAATTCTGGGCAAAACTGAATAGAAGAGAGGCAGAAAGTGATCGAGAAGTTCGGGAGCTGGAGAACAAACTCATCGAAAAAGAGGGGCAGTTGCGGGTGTTACAAGAAGAAATACAGAATTTGCGGCGGGACATTGATGAAAAGAAACACAAGAAAAGTGAAAGTGAGAGAACGTTAAGACAATTGAGTGAGAGGATGGGTGTTAGAAGATTGAATGAATAGTAGATTTAGATATAAATATATGTAATATTTAGATATTGTAAATATATGTAATATTTAGATATTGTAAATATATATAATCCCGTGTAAATAATAAATTTTTCTAATCATATATATGTTGTTTAAATATATTGTAGATAATAAAAATTAAAAAAAAATACTGGTATGAAAATGTGGGTACATAAACCTTTAAAATACATAAGTTTCATAAACAAATTTTAAAAAATTAAGTGTTTACATTTAAATTTAATTAATGAGAAAAATAATAGCATATTTAAATCTTTAAAAACTATCTAATATAAAACTAAAAACTTATGAAATATTATATGAAACTTAGCGTTTTTGTTCACAGTTTGGGATATAATCCCATGTAAATATACATCCTATATTTGAAATAAATTTTTATAATCATTTATATGTTGTTTAAATATATTGTAGATAACATAAATTTTAAATTAAAAAAATATTGGTGTGAAAATGTGGGTAATATAAACTTTTAAAATACATAAGTTTTGTAAAAAATAGGTGTTTACATTTTAATTCAATTACTGAGAAAAAATAATAGTATATTTCAATCTTTAAAAAAATATCTAATAAAACTAAAGACTTAAGAAATATTATATGAAACTTAACGTTTTTGTTCTCAGTTCGGTTACTTTTCACAATCACGTCACTTTTGACTTTACCAATAATAAAACATCTCCAGATTGTACTTTCATTAAGGGGGCGGGAGAAAAAGAAAAGAAGGGAAAGGAAGAGAAGGAAAAAAGGGGAAAGGGAGGGGAGAAAAGGGGGGGGGAAAAAGGGGGGAAAGAGAAGAAAAAAAAAGGAGAGCTGGCCGCCAATAGCGGCCAGTTCTCGCGTGGGGGCGGCGATGGGGGCGGGGGGGATGGGGGCGGCGGCTGGTGGGCGGGCTCACTCGCTCGCTTCGCTCGCTCGTTCGCGGGTCGGCCTTCGGCCTCCCGCCCCCCAGCCGCCGCCCCCATCCCCCCCGCCCCCATCGCCGCACCCACGCACTCATATTGGGGGCGGCGCCGCAGGCGCCGCCCCCCAAGTCAACTCCTTGCAGGCACCGCCGGCCGCAGGCCGGCATTTTGAAATTATCGGAGTGATAATTAAAGAGGCAGCGGCGGCGCCGCAGGCGCCGTCCCCTAGCAAATCTTCCGCAAAAGCCGCCGGCCTTCGGCCGGCGCGTTCGGAATGGTGAGACGGAATGCAGCCGGTCGAAGGCCGGCACGTTGGAATAATCGAAGTGACAACTAAAGGTCACCCCTACGTTGACCGATACCATAAAATGATCGGACGGCAGAACCACTGGATAAATAAAAAGTTTTGTGAAAATTACCTACGCATCAGTAGTTTGTTAGAACTTTATGGTTTGGATACATATCAATATCAAACAAAATCTAATATTAGTTGCAATAAGTTTAATTTCAAATTTATTACAACAGAGTAATAATTAAATAAATACACATATCACATTTTTTATTTACAATAAATTAAACCATCTTCAAAATTAAAAATATTCTAAGCAGTGTTCAAAATCAGAGAAAAAAGTGTACAACATTTTGTTTTATTTCTTTTGTGTTAGTACATAAAAATTAAACATTTGTGAAATATTTCTCAGCATTTAATAACTAGTGGTACAGATATTAATTTTTTAATTTATATTTAAATATACTATATAATACGCATAAATAATTACTTATAAAATATTTTAATGCATTTCTTCCTCCATCTCATCATCACTCCGCACTTCAGGATCGTTGCCGATATCCCGCTCTACATCTCCAAACACCTGAGCTAGATTATTCAACCACTCTTCTAAGTGACCTAATCGAATAAAAAATTATTTTAAGAACTACATCCAATTGTTGCAACTTTCTTACCATCTAGCAGATCCATACTTAAATTGTCCGGTGTTGAATCTCCGGACGATGTGGTAGAATCAGGCAGCGGGTTCTCCTCCTCATTTTCATCACCATATACACTGATGGTGCTGTCACTCCACGACGGAGAAGATGGCCTAACGGGTGAGTGAAACGGGAATGTGGTGGAGTCAGCCTCAGCAATTTCTACCTCTGGTGCTGTTCTACTCTCCATGTTTCTTCTTTGTTTTGTTGCGAGATACTGACTTGAATATTTGAGATTCTTATTTATATGTTCTAGTCAAGTGGAGAGGGTAAATATGTACGTTATTTAATGATTATACATATATTTACTTTTGTTTAAGTAGACTAGATTGTATCCAATTATCAAGATCAACACAGTTTTGCAAACTACACACACATTTATTAATGCAATGATATAAACAATATGGAATAGTTTTATTAAATATTGGAGGTGATTCAACCACTTCATCGCAATTTAAATTCTCAACGTTTATTATATCCTGATGAGATATAGGTTGTATGTCATTTAATTTCTGTCGGAGAAATGTTTCTTTCTGATGTCCTTTTACATATACTATTCTTATGTTACAATCCACTATATGTTTATATAATATATCATTCAACATTTCATAATTTACATAGCCATCATCATATTTTAATCCATGATGAAACCATTTTAAATATGTGGCTTGTCTTTTTAATTTGATATCTAATGAACTGTATGGAACTTCTGGTTTTAACAGATAATGACCAACGCATTTGTCACTAATAAATGTAATCTCCTTTGGAGAAAATTCGGGTATATTATAACATTGTAAGTCAACCACAATAAACTTCATTTTAAATCCTACGACACTGTACTTTCCACTTTGATGGTTTAGATACAATTGAAAGTAATGTAACACTTGTGTTTCCTTATATTTATAAAAAAAAAGTATTACGGGACGCTATATATATATATATATATTGAAAGAAAAATTATAGTTTCAATTCATCTATTTATTTAATATTTACAATGTTAAACTATATATATTACTATAAGTAAATACTTACATTATCTAAAAACTATAACTTACAACTAATCGCTAAAATTATTCAGTTTTTGTCTTTTTCACTTTTCACATAATTGCAGATGACACAAGTCCTTGTTAACCGCACTTGTTCTAGAGGTAGCCGACATGATGAACAGTAAAGCGAACATTCTTCATATTTCGACGTTGTGTGGCAATCATAATGCGTATGCTCATATTCTTCCACACCCGAAAGCCGCACCAACTCCATATAGCACCTGTGGCAAAATTTGTAGTCCGTCTCCGGGTCTGTGCTAACGAGTACCATACAATATGTGTAGCAGTACTGTTGGTTTTTATTAACAACGTCGCCGTTCCGAACTTCGTGGGACCTCATCAATATTTGATCGGGCTCATCGGAGCAATCTTCGACGATGCCCTCGTCCACATATTCAGCTACCTACATAAAAATATTTCATATATTGTTGTTATATTTTAAAAAATATATATATTTACCTCTTCTTCGTCATCTGCAGCTTCAACGACCTCTTCATTGCCCGCATCACCCTCATCCACCTCACCTTCATCGTTCTGCTCGTGTTCATTTACTTCATCCACATTATCTTGAAGAAGTTCGCCATCTGCATCTTCAACCACCTGACCTTCATCATCATTTACTTGGTCCACATTATCCACATTATCTTCTTCGACAAGTGGTATACCCCAGGCTTCCTGTTTCACAAAATTTCACAAAATTAGTTTATCAATAAAAAAGACATTTAATAATATTTACCTCCTGCTCCATAGCAGCTAGCTCCTCTAAGAGATCCCAATTAACAAACCCTAAACGAGCCATTATAACTGATTTTTACAAGTACGCAAGTTTTAGTAAAAAGCTGTAGATAACAACTAATCTCTATCCTACCTCCTCTCGGGTTATATAGCGTTTCAGATGTGACGTCACAGATCACATCATGATGTCAAGGTCATCTAGAATATTTCTCAATCGTATGGAATGTTTAGAAGTCACATGAAGGTTATGCATATATAACTATAAGGGTTTGTGGATTTAGGAGGAGTTCATTCTTTTTTAGACATCTCAAATAGTGAACAAGTATTTAAAAAAAAATGCCATTTCCAAAAGAATGGGATTCAAAGGTGAAAGTGCAAGTGATTCCTTTTAAAGTGATGAATTTGTATACATGCCACAATTGTTATTGTATGGTACACAAAAAACTTATTAATGATTGTACAGGACTTTGTAATGAATGTTCAAAAGAAAATCGAGTAACCGTAAAAACAGTGGAAACGGATAAATGCAATAAATGTCAGAAATTGAAATACACCAATTTTGGAATTGTTAGGAACCGTTGTGAAAGCTGCAGCATTGAAGATCATCCCCTGAAGGAACGGTGTGGTATATGTATGGTATATAAAGAAGATTGTTGGAACAGAGTCTGCGCTGCTGACAGAGAGGATACATTTTTATGCGAACAAACAGGACATTTATTCGCTAATAAAAATAAACATTTCAAACGTTGCTTTTGCTTAACAAATCATCAACAAATATTGCGAAATGAATTGTTTGACAGATAAAACACTATAATTGTATATAATAAAAATATTTTGTTTAAGCTAGTCTCTTTTTTTACTATTGTCCTCTCAAATTAATTTTATAAAAATATAAATGACAAGCATTTTGTTTCTTTTATCATTTACTACTATCCTCAAATTCCTATTTTATATAAGTACAAAAAAAAATAAAACACATCAAATATACTCATACGTTTATTATTATCATATGATAAACATTTTATTACAATCATTTTATACAATATACATATATAGTTCATTTTATCAACATTAAATATCTCCATTGGTTTGTTGAAATGATTAAAACATTGTCCAGTTGTCATTGTAAATGATATACCATTATTATTCACTTTTAGACCAAGTCTGTTTTATTGATCCATGAATTTTGGGATGCGGGAAGACCAAGCCACTTACAAAATAATCTATCACCCTTCCTCTTCAAAATTTTCTCCACCAAATATACTTCCGGAAACTTTGTTTTCTGTAATTCCCACTCATAAAAACATCCTTTGATTGGCTGGCCATACATATCTTCTATCATGTATGTTGTCGGATTTGTTACGTTTATTTTTACAACTTTAAACAGTTCAGTAGAATAATTTGCTGTATATCCCTTCTCGAACACGTTTTTGTATTTGCTTATACGTACTATATCCCCTATATTGAATTTTTGCTTCAAAGCAACTTTTGGATAATTATAAACATTTAATACAGTTGTTCGTTTTACATCGATAGGTTTCATTCTTGTAGTACGATGAACTCTGTTGTTATATGAATTTATAATCTTAGGTAATATATCAATCCACTTATAATTACCTCTAGCAGAAAACTCTTTATATATCCAATTTTTCAAAGTTCTAATTACACGTTCTACAATTGCTGCTTTTTTTGTACTAAATGTGGAATAATGATTTATGTTGTACTGACGCATTAGTTTTGAGAACTCTTGATTGTAAAACTCGAGCCCTTGATCGCTCTGTAAATTTTTTGGGGAATAACCAGCTTCACGAAGAACATTTTTCATTGCAACAGAAACTTCGACAGCGTTTTTTTTCTTTAACGGTTTGGCCCAAACATATTTAGAATAACAATCAATTACTATGAGTATATATCGATAACCTTTATTTTTGGTTGCAAAATCTTGCATTTCAGCCAAATCAATTTGCCACAAATCTGCAAAATTTTTTATTATGGTTCTTCTCCTTCTAAAATTTTTTCGAACCGGTTTATGTAATTCATTGATAATTTGTCGTTTTGTATCACTAATGAACATATTGTATTCCTCCCTTGTATTCAAACTTTGTAATACGATGATACATGGACATGCATGTGTTGCAATATTCTCTTTTACAATGATCGTTCCTGACAAATGGCACCCTCTTATGATTCAACTGGTTTTGACCATATAGATGGAAATACTAATCTACCTGTATCTTCCGGGGGATGATGTTTCGCAATAAGTTGCTCAACTTTTTCTATATCTAGTGCAAAATCTGACAAATCTTGTAGTAACTTATTATGAGATTCCCAATATTTGTCTTTGTCACTTTTTAATTTATCCAAATCAATTTTCATATCACTTATCGTTTCATCCATCTTAATTTTAATATTTTGAAATATTTTTGTTACCTCATCCACAATTTCATTTCTCTCCCTTTTTATGTAAGCTACCAAGTTATCGGTTATGAGATTGGCTGATTGTTGTACAGCGGAAAGGATATCATTTTTACAGGTATCCATAAGTAAATTAACATAGTTTAATGTTGTTCCATCCTTTTCATCTGTTGGATCACCAATATTTTTTAATTGTTTGCCTTGAATATCATAATGTTTGTCATTGGTAAGTTTGAAACCGACGCCTTGCGGACCACGATGACCTACACAACCACTCTTTTTTCGACGTCCAAATTTGTCAATGGAGCCCATTATTCCTTTGTGTTCAAATTACAATTGATAAGAAAGAAACTAGTACCTGCTTTATATATTTATCATTCATGAAATAAATGTAATCAATATTTCTCTAATACACAATATCTTCCTCCCTTAGTTCGTCTATTATGGACAATATTTCATTTTCGTGACCTGAATGACCGGCCATTTTAGAACTCCATAATAATCTTAAGCGATCAATTAATTCTTTGGGTTTATTCCAATATATGTAGTCCACCTTTTTACCAGTATAGATTTTTCTCGTAGGTATTATACCCGAACCTTTCATGGATCGAGTTCTCATTCTGCGATGCAACAGCGGTTTTATGACTTCTATATACTTTTTCGTTTTGCTATAGTTATAACCAGATGTTACATCATAGTTTTTGTATGCTGCATTAGTTATATTTAATATTTCAGCAAATATATTTTTATTTTCATCGCTAACCCCATTTCCATCACTATTAAGAGCCGGGGGAAGTTTTAAAAATAGCAAATCGTATAACTGCGGATTTCCTTTATACGTTCGAAGTATTTTATTATTTCTCGAAAAGGAAATATTTTTCCCATGAAATCGAACTTCGGCATTACCCATGGATAGTTTTCCACTATCGGTATCAACACGAACCCCGTACTTGGTATCGTATGCAGGATCGCCGATTCTCACTCCTTCAATATAATTTGAAACAATATTTGGTAATTTTTCAGCATCACCACTAGACATAGCAGGACTTGAAGCTGTTGTTATTGATGATGGTGGTGTTTCTATAAAAGAAGGGTTTTTCATTATTGTTTGGTCTTCCTCAAATTTGGGTGTTTCAACCGTACTAGCACTGCAGGTGGTAACTTTTTTAGGGGGTGTTGCTAAATACTGCTGTGGGGCATGAAATTTACGATTTGTATCCTTAGTTGTCTCAGAAATAGTTTTTAATGGCTTCGTCAGTGGTTCATATATTTTTTCCAATGCAGCTTGATTTTCAACATGTCTATTTTTTATATAATTGAATTTCTTTCGAACAGAATCAGTTGCTTCTATTAATTTCCTTTTTAAATCTATTTCACTAATATTATTTGCGTCCTTGTCAACTTCGACCTTCTTCATTTTTTGATGTGTACCCATCGCCACTTCCTTCACAATTAATGTAAAAAGTCGTATGCATTATGGATATATGTAACTATCTAAACCTTTCCTATATCTACCTTCATGTATTTCACTATCTTTATCAATAACCAGAAATCCATATTTATCTAACCAGCATTTTGCACACATATCCAGAAACTGTTTGAAAGTAATATCCGGCGACACATGATCTTGAAATATATGATGTAAATTCATTTCGTCTTGCTTGAACATAACTATAAAATTCGAATTGTCTCTAATTAGTTGTTTTGGCACTCTAGAATATGTTTGAGCCAAATAAAAACTATCTATAGATTTATGTCGACCCATACTAAAATATGATCTAATAATATCTTGTTTCTCACATATAACATCATCAAATATAAAAACCGAGTTCGACTTGGCGTCAGAGGGTTCAACGATTTCAACATTATTGTTAAATGTATAAAATCCTAATCCATCAATGGGATTTAAAATCTTTCGAAGATATTCATATTTTGGTTGATACAATGATTTGGAGTATAAATAAATGTTAGCAAAACGTAAACCATGCGGATGTGTAATAAGTGATATCATAACATTGGTTTTCCCACAGTTCGAAGGGCCAATCACCAGACCTCGAATTGTTGAAGGTAGTAGCGGTCCATGGCGTCTGCTGTTAATATTTACACCACTTCCTACACGTTCATCGAAATTATCCACTACAAACGTCGCCTTTTGTTTTACAATCCGCATTGTTTGAGTGTCGGATACTATATAAATAGAAATGAACTGTATACATAATATTTAATTGGCAGTTAGCTTTCTTGGTATTGCGATTCTATAATCTAATAGAATATCAAACAAATATAATTACATTTGTTTATTACCTTTTTGCTCATTTTAATGCCGTTCGTCAGCGAATCTAGACGTAAAGTGTTAAATTCACGAAAAGGAAGGGGATTTATAAATTCTTTAATAAATAAACTACCGTTTGAATTACATTTGCCTGGAGGATATCAGTACTGTGGTCCTGGCACAAAATATCAAAAAAGGATATCAAGAGGTGATCCGGGTATTAATCCTCTCGATCAGGCTTGTAAGGCACATGACGGTGCTTATGAAGATTATAAAGATTTATCAACACGTCATAAAGCAGACTACGAATTAGAGCAACGCGCCTGGCAAAGAGTCAAATCCAAAGACGCTAATTTTAAAGAAAAGGCAGCTGCTTGGTTAGTTACAAACATCATGAAAGCAAAGCGACGTCTAGGTATGGGTTGTAAATCTAAATCCATTCCGAGAAAGAAAATAAACAAAAAGAAGAATATTAAGAAAAATATAGTTAGCTTTGGTGGTGGTATTGTTCATAAAGTACGAGATGAAATACGTAAAGCTGGTGGTAAACGATTTGTTTCTGGTAATGCACGAAAAGCAACCCAATTCGCTTTACAGGCAGCACGAAGATTTGTGAGAACATCAGGGGGTAAAAGAAATATTCGCACTCCCCGAATTATACCTATTCCGAAGGTTGGTGGAATATTACCCCTAATTCCTATTTTTGCAGGACTATCGGCATTAGGAAGTTTAGCCGGTGGAGCTGCAGGTCTATATAAGACTATTAGTGATGTGAAAAATGCTAATCAACGATTATCTGAAGAAGTACGTCACAATAAAAAAATGGAATCTGTAGCCCTTGGGAAAAAAGGTGAAGGTTTGTATTTAAAACCATATCGAACTGGATTAGGACTTTATCTGAAATCAAATAATTCAAAAAACTTTTAAACTCCCTACCTCGAAGACCTCTCAGCGATAACGATATTAGATATTACGCTAGTATTTTAAAAATCCCATATTTTCGAGGTGTATTCATGCGAGATGAACTTCCTGAAAGTGGCGCCCGACATAATGAATCAGCTGTTTTGAACTTAGACAGCTTAAATGGTCTGGGAACCCATTGGGTGGCATACAAGAAAATTGGTAATATTGTTAATTACTACGATAGCTTTGGAGACCTTCCGCCACCTAAGGAACTTATAAAATATTTACATATAAAACCAAACCCACTGCTCAAAATTTACTATAATTACGATCGTCAACAGAAGTTCAATACAGTTTGGTGTGGGCATTTGTGTTTATCATTTCTAACTAACAATGGAATTTCCAATGTGTCCAAAAGAAGAGCGTGACAAAATTAAAAGGATGGCTAATTCATTACGAGCTTTTTCCAAATATAGAACGCTTACAAAATTGACAAAGGAACAATTAGCAGATTTTCCTAAAGAGGTAATGATCACCTGTGCTCCACATGAAATCGCATGGGTATGGGATAAATTACCTGAACATCTAAAAAGCGACATTGATATATTGAAATATCAATACTGTTTGGAACATTACAGTGACGACAATACATCGCAATCTACTGATGTGAATGATGGGCCTGTTCCACGAAAATTTCTATGTTGTTATTGCAATGTACGTGATATTACAGTGGCATCTGAAAATAGGCTTAGTGGAAGAGCTAATATAGTACCATCAATTTCAAGGCAGGAGATACGTCTAAATTACTGCTGTAAACAACAATAAAATATTGTGCTAACAACTTATATACGTCAGTCATGTCTCGTACATTCACATTGTCAGGGCAATCTAGCGTACTAAGCAGCGACTATTACCCTCCACTTGATTTAGATACAAATAGTCGATATGGGTTAGGATTACATGGATTCTATTCCTACAATTCCATATTAAATGTTGATGAGAAAAATAATATTATTGGTTTCAAAATTAAGAACAAATCACCTTCAACTTTTATCCAATTACCACCAGGTGCATATGAAGTAGATGAAATGAACAGAACAATTCAAAATATTTTGGAATCTATTATAAAACATAATAGTAAGGACAACAATTTTGTTATTGATAAATACTTTACATTAAGAGCTAACAATAACACTCTAAAATGTGAAATTATATCCAAATATGACATCGACTTTTCTAATGAATATTCATTAGCAAGCATAGTAGGATTCGAAAGAAAAATATATCCTGCAAATATTTTACACGAATCTACTCTACCAGTGGACATCATGAAAGTTAGAATAATTCGTGTTGATTGCAATATCACTTCCGGAGCCTATGTGAATGGAGAAGAAGCACACACACTATATGAATTTGATATAGATGTTGAACCTGGTTTCAAACTTTCCAAGGAACCACAGAATATTATTTATATGCCTGTAACACCGGAAGGACGTCAGTTTATCCATAACATTACATTGCGAATATTGGATGATAATGGTAGTCTGGTAGATTTTCGAGGTGAAAAAATTATTGTGAAACTGGAACTAAAGAAATTATACTAAAACAACAATATATAATGGGTTTCTGTTTTAATCATAGAAAACAGTCAAATAAAAAATTTCGGACACATACCAAAACAAATCTATTCTACGAAAGAACGTTAAACAATCAACATCTAAGCTGTCAGCTAGAGATCGTATTTTCCTTCAGTCAATTGGATTGAAAGTAAAACCTTAATATTTATAATTATGGCATCAACCAGTGCAAAGTTGGATGTGTTCGATGAACCCTTGTTTGATAATTCATTAGTTAGTCTACATGAACACACCTACAAACCATATGGATCACCATACTATAGAAATTCGGATGAAATACGAATTCCTATTCATTTCCAAGATCTTATTCTTGATATTGCAGAAAGTTACATATATATAGAAGGTAAATTTACCCCTAGCGATCTCACTAAAGTATGTTACTTATCCAACAATGCATTAGCATTCCTCTTCGATGAGATTCGTTATGAAATGGGTGGAGAACAAGTGACTGTTATTCGAAAACCAGGTGTAACTACTACAATGAAAACTATGGTTTCATGGGGTCAAACACAATTAAAACCACTTTTATCGTATGGATGGGGTTTAACAGAAGAAAACCAGGATATTTTGGATAACAACAGTCATATATTTAGTGGAAAATTACCTCTAAAATATCTTATGGGCTTTGCTGAAGATTATACCAGGGGCATCCTCAATGCCAAACAAGAACTTATATTGATAATTGCCCGATCTTTTAAGAATTGTTACATTGGAGAAGTTGACGCCGATATTGAGATAAATAAAATCGAATGGAAAATAAGACACATCATCCCTGAAGATAGACAGAAACTGAAATTGTTAAATCGCATTAATAAAGGTGGTGCTCATGCTACAGTTAAGATGGCGTATCGTATGTGGGATCTATATGAACTCCCTACATTACGAAAAACTGCCTCTGATATTTGGGCTATAAAAACAACTAACAGTTTAGAAAGACCTCGATATATCATTATCGGTTTCCAAAGTACTGATAGCTCTGATAACAGAAGCAAAAATGTTACTCGATTCAGTCATGCAGACATAAGTAATATTCGTCTATATTTAAATTCAGAAGTATATCCTTATGAACGTTGGAATTTAGACTTTGGGAAGAAATTAGATTCTGCAGCTTACTATGCGTACGAAAATTTTCAACGCAGTTTCTATGATAAAGATAATCATGAACCGATGATGGATATTGGAGAATTCCGAAAAAACCCGCTATTTGTTATCGACTGTTCACATCAACAAGACGCCATGAAGACATCCACTGTAGATATAAAGCTAGAATTTGAAACCCGAAAGAAAAACTTTCCTGAAAATACACGAGTGTATGCATTGATAATTCACGATGCTTATATGTCTTACAATGCTTTGGATGGCTCTGTACATACCGGATTTAAGTAATCTAATGAATATCTTAGAAATCCCAATATATTTTTTTTAGTTTTTGTATTTTTTATTATATATAACTGTATTTAATATGATGTATTTTTATATATGTTCTTTTTTCTGTATTTATATAAGAAATAAGTTTACAATAAAAGTATAAAATCATAATTTTATTTTATTTATGTCACAACAGAAAGACAAAAATAATTATTATGATACAATTTATTAATATAATACACTATTTATATAATAATCATAAAATAATATATAAATTACATACAAATTTAATATTATGTTTGACAAACGTCATCGTCATCGTTATCTTGGTCGTCATTTTTTTGAGGTGCTAACTTGTATTTTACAACAACTGCATATGGCAGAAAATCGAGCAAATCAGAACAAAGAAAACTTTTTAATCCTATTTCCACCATTTTCTCACAAAATTCGTCCAAATTTAAAGTTCCACTTAAATAATCATCACATATTGAAGCACCACAACGATACATTTTATAATTTTCTTCCAACATTTTTGTCTTTTCAACGGAAAAGTAGTAGCCCATATCATAATTACAAGCATTCATACGATCCATTGCTATACAGTCTAACTCGTTGCTCATTCTTTTGACTGCTGACTGAATGTCGACAGCTTCGGTCCAATTTTGGCTAGCATATTGCATCCACATATTTCCTAATAGTTTCTATAAAAATAAAAAAGAAATTGAAGTCAGAAAGAATATTACACTGAAATATATATATATCCATACCATTACCTATTTTACTTATAGGATAAAATGAAGAACAACCTTATATGATAATGACTAGATAGTGTAAATATTTATATAATTATGAAACTAAATTATACTACTCTATACAAGGTATTTATTACTACTAGATATTTATAAATTAACAAAATTACAAATAAATTTAATTTATAATTCCAAATTTTATCAATGCTTTACATTTAGCATCTTTAAAGGTAGGTTCACTTTGACCTATATAAGTTATCGTATACTTTTCCCAAGAAGAATTCATTTTCTCCAAACTGTCTTGTGATATATGTTCTGTAACTCTCTTTGGTAAGAAACACTTGAAATCTGAATTATCCTTTTGATCAAAAAGTACAGCTAAAATGCACTTTCCATAACGTGAATTGATGAAAGACAGTTTTTTAATCAAATAAGGTGTATTAATATCCAATGAGGCAATTGATCTCCGAGCAATATCATTAAAATCACCATTAATATTGCTATTAATTTTATTCAAATCATCAATTGATAATGCCATTTTTTTTTTGTTTAAAATTTTTTTAAATTCTAAATAATATCTAGTTAGCAATAAACACAGTAATTGTTCTCACTTTAAAAGATTTTGCCACAAAACAACACAAAAATTTACACTACTGTAGACACTAACTGTTAGGTTGATACCAAACGAAATATGTACTTCGTACGTCACACTGCCTTTTGTATACATACTCCACTAACTATAAAAATTATAGAGGTCAATGAATGTGCATATAACATCCAATCGGTGGAGGTTAAATAAATGTCACATCACTTAGTACTGATATGACCTCCAATCGGTAGAGGTCAAATAAAATTTACCAACTGATGTGACCTTCAATGTCATTGAAGGTCATCAAATACGTTACCGCAAAGGTCATTTCAAAGAGGAAAGTGGTGGGGGGAGACTCAGAACCGGTGAAAATACCCTACTCACGCTTATTTTGGATGACAATGCATGCTTAGCTATGTGACGTTATTCTAATTCCAATATGACGGATCATCCAAGATGGCGAACTATATAGTTATTTTTTCTACACTACCACAGTATGAATATCAAATGAAAGGGCTTGCTGAGGAGAGGAAGAAAACTAATACGTCACACTAAATCCAAAATATGGCGGGACCTCCAAGATGGCGGACAAGAACTATTTCAGAACAGTTAAATAATAGTAGCGATGAGCGTCTTAGATTGTTCATAACAGGTAACGCAGTGACTGAAAGGACTCTTCAGTTTGTTAAAAAATCAAGTAAATCAGTGTTACGGCAAGCAAGTTGTAATGTTTGTGCACTAACGGGGGTAGCAGCGCGCTTAGTGGGAGAATCCACATTACATTCTACACTGAAATTGTGTTAATATAATTATGCATTACTACGATGTGGGTATCAAATGAAAGGGGCACAGAAGGCCACGAATAAGACTGAGAAGAATACGAAAAATAATAAAACGTTACAAAATGTATTTTTTTCAGAAATTGTATATTCCTGGGTTTTCTAAAGTCATTAGCAGCTGAATTTTAACAATAGTATCGACTTCATACTTTGACTTGTTTAATTTGGTGATATAGGCGACAACACTAAAATTGCCTGTACAAAAAGATGGTAGAATAGTGTAAATGCCTATTCTTACTGCTAATTACTTGCGTTTGATGCGGCAGCAGTGGCAACACAGAGTTTTTGTTTATAGATGAAATCTCTATGGTTCCGTAAGAAATACTTTGTATGGTGGATTCCCGACTTAAACAAGTTAAACAGAATGATTTTTTTCTTTGATGGTATAAACACTTGTGTATTCGGTGACTTAATGCAGTTACCTCCTGTGCGAGGAATCAAGTGTTTGACCAACCCTCTAGATTTGTCCCAGCAACTTATGGCGTTTTTTCTCGTTAATAGAATTGACCGAAAATATGGGACAACAGAGCAGCACAACTTTTAAAGATCTCCTGAATGCATTATGAATTGGTGAACTTCAGTCAGAACATTTTGCTATTTTAATGAGTCGGCTAAACAAAGAACCAACTGGTGAATTTGCGATTGAAAAGACCTTGCGAATTTATCCCACTAACCAACAAGTTTATAATCACAATAAAACTGTTCTCGAAATTTTCCGTGTCCCGTGGTGTAACTATTAACAAAATAATAGCACAAGATAGTATTATTGAT
This sequence comes from Monochamus alternatus, assembly GCA_037114965.1. Classification (NCBI taxonomy): domain Eukaryota; kingdom Metazoa; phylum Arthropoda; class Insecta; order Coleoptera; family Cerambycidae; genus Monochamus; species Monochamus alternatus. The sequence continues at coordinate 39,717,529 of CM073435.1, forward strand.
TGTACTCGAAATGATAATGTAGATTTGAACAACATTATACCATTCGATATAAACAAAACAGGAGGTGCCATTGGACACATTACAGAAATCATATGGCCCTGTTTCCGGAGAGCACAGATATACGATACTGACATTCTATCCGTCCGTATAGACCTCGGTAAAGACGGTGTTCACATCATTCAACCCAAGAATGTGCAAAATATAGCCACGGTACTGCAGAACGAAGAATGTTGCCAATCATATTATGCTGGGTTTGCACAGTACATAAAATGCAGGGAAGTACTGTCGACCATACCGTTGTGTACTTAGGCTCAAAGCTCTTCGCTGCAGGTCAAGCATACGTGGCCTTAAGTAGGGTCAAATCGTTAGAAGGTCTAATTATTGAAGAATTATATTGTACTAAATTAACAGGCAAACGACCATGTAACAACGACGCATTAAATGAAATGCGCAGACTTAGAAACATTCCCAATCATAACTAAAAAATAAAAAATAAATTAATGGTAAATTTATGATATACGTGTTAAAAGTAAGATGAGAAAAACGAGCGTAGCGAGTTTTTTAACTTCACGAATAAAATAAAATCACTTTTAACACGTAATATCATACACTATTTTTTCTACAAAACAATCGGAAGAACTTTAAACTCAATAAAAATAATAAATCAAAAAATACCACACAGATCGCAATGTTTATGAACCAAAATTTTCGTAGCAACCAGTTGTTAGTTACGGAAAAAACGCAAAAATATTGACAGCATTTTCTAGTAATATTATAAGGATAATGAATAATCTCGATAATGAGCGTAACGAATCCATCCCTGCTGAAATCGAAGAAGCCGCCAGTCGAGTAACATTGGAATTATTACCGGCGAAATCAAAGGAACAGTACGAAATAGCTTATAGACGCTTTTCGGAATAGTGCAACATTAAAAAAGTCCCTGGGAAATGTAACGAAAGTGTTTTACTGGCATAATTTGAGGAAAAAGCCAAGATATGGAAATCGTCAACGCTGTGGTCAAATTATTCCATGATCAAAACTATGTTAAAAATAAAGCAAGATCAAGATATAAGCAAACATTATAAACTTATTGCTTTTTTAAAACGGAAGGGTGAAGGATATCAAGCAAAAAAGTGAAAAGTTTTGACGAAGACGCATATCGACAAATTTCTCACAGAAGCAGAAGACGAAAAGTATCTGATGATGAAAGTCGCAGCGATAGTGAGTGTCTTCGGGGCGTGTCGCCGGGAGGAATTATGTCAGATGACCATCGACAATATCGAATATTTGGGCACTTCGGTTGTTGTGACCATACCAGATACTAAAACGAAAGTGCCTCGGACTTTCAGTGTTGTTGGTGAATTCTACTTAAACTTTTTTAGAAAGTATATGGCACTCCGGCCACTCAACGCTGACCATAGACCACTTTTTCTTAAATATATGAAGAATAAATGTGTGAAGAATCCAGTCGGAATTAACATGTTTGGTAAAATGCCTGCCGACATTGCAGAGTTCTTGAATCTACCAAATCCTCAACTCTACACCGGACACTGTTTTCGTCGTTCATCGGCGATATTGTTAGCAGATTCTGGTGCAAATCTTACTACCATCAAGAGACATGGAGGATGGAAATCTTCGACGGTAGCTGAAGGCTACATTGAAAATTCACTGGAACAGAAGAAGGAAATTGCGTGCCAAATACTTCCTACTGCTGCAACTACTAGCAAGACCACCAGTAGTATTTCTACAGAAAATAGATGTGTCACACATGTTGACAGTAAAACCAACTTAAGTATGATGACTTTGCAGGGAATTACAATTTCAAATTGTTCTAATTTTACTATAAATGTTAATAGTAATAACTAGTTAAAATGTTGGTTTGTACTTATTTAAAATAAAAAGTTGTTCATGTGTTTGTTAAAACGTTTTATTAATTTTCAAAATAAAATTTAAATAAACTTTGATTTACTTTTAACACGCGTGTCAAAAAATTACATTTTTAACATCAAAAATGAGAATTAAAAAGCCCACTTTTAACACTTTTGCAGAAAAAGATTTTATTTAAGTGCCCTAAAAAGAAGAAAATAAACTTTAAATTAAATTAAACCAATCAATTTAGTACATGTATTACACAACTTATTAAATGATATAAAAGCTTGTCGCGATATTTACCTGAGTACTAACTAGTCTTGCTAGACATACTTATTATAAGTAATTCTATGAAAGAAAATGTTTCCTATAAAATATGCAAATCTCGCGACAAACTTTTATATCATTTAATAAATTGTGCAATACATGTACTAAATTGATTGGTTTGATTTAATTTAATGTTTATTTTCTTCTTTTTAGGGCACTTAAATAAAAGCTTGTTTTTAAAAAGTTTTTTTTACCATTAATTTTTAGAAAGTTAGTTTATTTCCCGAGTGCTTGAACTTTTGAAGGTCCATCAATGCCTGAAACGCGACCCAAAATATTAAAGGCTACTGTCTTCTTATTTTGTATGGAATCGTCTATTCAGCTCGCTGCTATTGTGTTAGAACGTCAACCACTATGCATCTGTTAATATGTTAAGTATTAATGCCGAATGGTTGCTTGATGCATGGTCCGTTTCTGTGTCCCACCTAAAATGGCGTATTATCTGTGTTGCTTAGCATCATCGCTATACAGGGTTAACTATGACTAAGTACAAAAATTTTAACCACGTGCTCAGGGAGGTCTAAAAGACAAAAAAATATATTTCGAAATTCTAGCTCGATGTTTAAAAAAATGAGGCAAAACCCTCTTTTCCTAGGGAAAGTCGGCGCCTATGACAATCAATCATCGTCCGAAATGGCTAGGTATGTCAACTACCATGCGGTCGTTTTTTCAACATTGTCAAGTGTAGAAACAACGAATATAAACATTTTAATTAATAATAATAATGTCTAAGTACCTGATAGATAACAACTAATCCAGTTAGCTACAGTATTTTGTATTTGATCTTCGTTCTTTCGTTGCACACTTCCAAAACTACATTTTCACTCCTTGCAGATTCATCATAATTATCCACTAACATATCCGACATAAAATACTGTATTTAATTACTATAACACGTTTAAAATTAGTCATTTAACTGATTTAAAGTAACAGTAAGTTCTAGGTTATGAATACTGCATTGCGACTGCAACGCGAAGTTAGTTATAATCTAAGGGTCATTTTTACAGAACACTGTAAACATCATGGTATGTTATAGTTTAAAATATTACTAATTATTTTAGGCAAACATCGTCGATTACTGTTAATATTGTTCTTATTATCACCTTGCACCTTGCACCTGATTAGTTTGAAATAATTTTTCAGTACTTGTTTTGCGCAAATTTAATTTTTCGCGTATCTTTTGTGTACTTACAAACATGTCGTATTCAAATGCCTGGATGACGGATAAGATGCTGATTTATAGGAGTGTGGCAAGTGCATATTTTCGTGCGGTAGCGTCGAAGATGTTTCCCGAGTAAACCAAATATTATGCTGAATTCTTTTTGAACGTGTGGCGGGGTTTTTATGTATTTGTGTACATTTACGTGTATTTTGTTGTTATTCTTTGTGCTTTTCCCGACGTAAGTAATCGACCTGAGCAAGACCGCCAAACTAAGTAGATAACTCGATTTACACACAGCCACAGCAAGTACAAAAATCTTTGCAGGTTTTAGTTTAAACAAGTAAGAAAACAGAAGATGATTCAACATTCTTAAAATCTCTCCAAGTATCAATCCTGGAAATAAATATTAGTAAGGTAGGTGCTGTCTCAGTGTTACCATACCGTATTTCTCATTAAATCATTAAATAGTAATCTACATTTTGTAAAGATTTTGTTTTCTTTCAAAGCGACTTAAACTAATACAGGTGTCAATGCGGTGACCTGTCACTATGTTTGACACCTTTACCTTTGGCAGAATATACCTAACCTCTCGGCTGACAGAAGGTCAGTGACGGCGATAAATAAGGATTTAATATAGTTTTGGCTTTATAAATAAGTTTGGATTTTTTTTGAAGGGTAATTCCGTTAATTCTTATTTTCCCTGCCCCCTCTTAAAATATTTGTACTAAGTCATAGTTAACCCTGTATATCTTTGAACTATTTTCACCAAATTTATTTCTTCAATGTTTTCGTTTGTGATAAAAAAATCTCGTAAACGGAATGATAATATGAATGCATTGTCCTTCATCTTTTGTAGGTTCAGATTTGTCAATTTAGTACGCCTGTAAGCACCTGCAAGCCCATCTTGTTTTAAAAAAATCTTAGATATATTTGACTGAAATCCTTGCAAATTACTTTTTAGAAACGCAATTAGATTTATATAACTCAACCTAGCATAGAATAATATACTCAAACAAGCTATGTTTTGAAATATACGTAAAGAACCTTTCCACTGCTGTTAATCTTGATTCGCTTCCCTTTACACCACTCTTCTCAAGTGTTGCATAATTTTGCTCGTACGTATGTCTTGATTTTTTAGGAAGTAGGGAATCGACAACGCTTTGTGCAATGTCTTCGATATCCGAAGGGACACTCTCGTAATCACAAACGCTCATATTAATGTTCTTTTTCACTAAAACTGAACGTATGACACAAAATTGGACGCTAATAATGAAGTTGTCAAAGTGAAATTTAAAAGAAGCAATAACTATGGTTACCATGACATCATCAAAAAAAAAAAGAGCACCTAATAATTTTGAATTTCAATTTATGCAAACGTTTCTGATATTTTAAGATAAATCCCAACTAACATTTAAGTATAACAGACTACTGCACAAGAAAAATTAACCTAAATTGATCGAGATTTACTACATTTCGCCATAAAAATAGTCTTCAATGTTACAAAATCTTATAATACCAAAATTTTAGTCAGAAATTTGTTAACTAAGAGTAATATAATGACTTCCAAGTAAAATGAAATATATGTCAATTTATACAGTTCGAAATAACATATTGTTTACCTTTTCTGTGTTTTCAAATGCTAACATTCCAATAACGTGTAAGACGAAGTTATAATTTACTTAATTTCGCCTTGAAATCTGTCTTCAATATCTAAGGATTTTTTAAATAATTATAATAGGCAAAATTTACATATTTATTACAAAATTGTAAAACTTATTTTATCTTCAACTATAGTAGTTAAGAATAAGGTAATAACTAGTTATTTTTGCCATTTTAAATCCTTCAATTTAATAAGTTCTATTTTTATTACAATATAAAATATATTCAACTTTGTTGATAACTTAAATATTTGATCATTTCAATTAACCTAATAGAAATATTGTTCTATATTATGGTACAAATTTACTTATTAATAATACTTCGACGTAAATGTTTCTTAAAAGGATCTTTTAGGGAGCAAGCTTCTTGTTATTCAGATAGATATTTTCATACAATAGGGTGTTGAAGTTGTTTTGTGTTTTGATGATCTGCAATAAAAACCTAATTCTGTCGTACGAGTAATTCAAAAGATAAAGCCCAACAGGCGGCTTACCACACAATATTTCAGAGTGAAAAACAATTTAAAAAATAATTATTGGGTTCATATTTCGCCTACCAAAATCGAAGCCAACATTGCAGATTATATAAATCAAGCTAATGATAATATTATATCGATAAACACATCATAAGTATTCCATATGACACTGTTATCGTCTCAAATAAATTCAGTAGTGCATGTGAATTGAAATTTGAATTGAATTCCGTTCGAAAATATTTATTTTGTTTTTGTTATTACACACACATAATATTATTGACTTTAATTTGAATTTTCAATCACAAATAAATCCAAGAGTAGAATTTTATATGTAGGTACCTAGTAATAATTTAGTTGGAAATAAATTACCATAAAATGTCTTTATTTGGAGGAAATTTCAACCACAAAGTTAATATTTTGCTGTAACGTCAACATTGGTATAGGCAATCTGCCCTATAGGTTAAACTTCAGACAAATTGACTTCAAAGTTGATTTTATTTGAGCGGCCATGTTGTAACAAATGCTAGATGTTTTATATATTATTTCCAATTGATTACTCATTAAAATTACGTTAATACAGATAATATTATTTAATACATTTATGACGAAAAATTATTAAACACATTTTATCACGAAATACATCCAGTTTTTATTTTAGGTTATTTTTCAGGATAATAATATTATTAAGAAGCAATAGTAAAAATGTATATTTATAAAGCGCGTTATTTTTATGAAAGTTTGGTCATCACATTATACGCAAAAATTTCCTGGGTTGTACAATTTGTTGAATAGAAACCAAAAATACAGACTTTATATTATATTAAAATCTAAATATCTATAAATATTCATATATTAACTCCTACTCTACTTCCCTGTTCGCTATTAGAATGCAAACATATAATGTTTCTCTCTCTAGCAAAAGTAGGTCATATAAAGGGCATAATTAGGGTATATTTTGGTAATAATGTGTTAATGTTAATTTTAACATAAAATTGGTCCGTATTTCTTTTAGGTCCAATTGTCTTATTGGAATAAAATCCTTGCCGACCAATTATTAACTTCCATATTACTTTAGTTTTTTTCCCCACATAAGGAAAAAGGCTAACGAATATAGGTAAACTTTCCTTATGCGGAATTGGTTATGAAAAGTTTTTGACCAATTCAGAGGTCAAGTTACCGTAATTTTAACTTTAAATGTTTGTTGGGATAGAATCTGCAAGTAAAATCTATTTGAGCTGTTGTAGATTAAATTTTGATTGATACACGTTCAATACGAACTTTGTTAATAAAACCTAAAATGTAATTTTTGTAAGAGGTAACTCTTACAATTAAGGTATGGTCTTAGAAAGAAAACACCCTGCATAGGAAATTTTTCTTCATGTAGCTTTATTCCATTTCTAAAGCTTTGATGTAAAACTAATTGTCCGAGCAACCTAAATAAATTTATTATATTGCTGATTTCAGGTCTTTTTCAAGATCAATTTTCTAACATTTCCCTGCAATAATCCCATTTCCAATAAATCGGATATTTTAATGAAAACGATTTAAGGCAAGGACTAACTTTGATAAATCACCAACCATCCGTCGCACGGGTTTTATTTTTCCTCATTTTTTCTCCAGTCGCGATATCCTCAGTAACGGCTTACCGGATTCCATTTCCTCCGTCCAGATTTTTCTGTTTGAGTTGTTATATAATAAGTCGATTGTGCGAAACGAATATCGATTATAAATTCAATTTGGCCTGTGACGTGGTACTTGCAAAAATGTGACATTAAAGCTTTAAGACCATTTGTTGTTAATGAACCTATGGGATACTCTTATATCTTAAAAAATTGTAACTACCAACATGTTATTTAATGTTCTTTATTCTCAAACAAATATATAGAAGAATACTTCTTCAGTAAATAAATCAAAATATTTTGCAAACTACCAAAGCAAACACATGAGATATATGTACAGGGTGTTCAATATTTCATATACAGTTCATTATATATACCGGGTGTTCCCTTTAAGACTTTCAGTGCGAATATCTCAGAAACCATCATAGCCAGTGCGACGAAATTTGGTATACAGACACTAGATGGCGCGTAGAATCTGATGATAACATCAATTTTTATACAGGGTGTTCCATTTTCCAAGAAATCGATTTAATTTTGATTTTTTGGTTGTCAGCCCTGCTAAAACTTATGTTTAAATTGAAATATACTTAATTATGAACACATTCTGATAAATAAACATTTAAAAATTTCAAAATTTAACATAACAAAACGCCTCCAAAAAGTACCCAAATTTCATTGTTTTGTCATGTAAAATGTGTATAGCCTTAAGCCAGACTTACACAGAAGAAACTAACATCGGTGAACGTCAAAACTATGAATTGTCATTGAATTGTCAAATATTAATGGCATGAAGTATTTTATTTTAAATAAATAACGCTAAATAATGGATTTAATGCAATAACCTTATGCTTTCGTAATATTTTCTTTTGTGGGGCTAGGGTAGGTTCAGATCTGACTTTCAACGACAAACACGTTCACATTATAATTAAAAGTCTTAGAAATGGTTTTGTTTGAATTTATTTGTTGCTAAATAAGTAATCAATAATTATTACAGCAGTTGGAAAACAGGGATATTCTTTAAGTACTTACACAATTTTGTAAATTATTTTGTCATAAAAAATACGTGTACCTAATTATTATTGTACACTGTAGTAACATAAAAAAAACAATTTACTGAAGTTTTATTACATTATAATGGAATAATTTAAAAATTTTCACAGATATTTTACACAATCTTCACGCTGTAACTCTAGCTGTAGCGGTAGACTGCGCCGGCACGGCGACCACAATGCTCCAAAAGCCTCAACTCAAGTCTAAATTTTTATCGACAAGTCTCAATAACACCATTGTGCATACGTAAATTGCATTAAATCCATTATTTAGCGTTATTTATGTAAAATAAAATACTTCATGCCATTAATATTTGACAATTCAATGACAATTCATAGTTTTGACGTTCACCGATGTTAGTTTCTTCTGTGTAAGTCTGGCTCAAGGCTATACACATTTTGCATGACAAAACAATGAAATTTAGGTACTTTTTGGAGGCGTTTTTTTTATGTTAAATTTTGAAATTTTTTAATGTTTATTTATCAGAATGTGTTCGTAATTAAGTATATTTCAATTTAAACATAAGTTTTAGCAGGGCTGACAACCAAAAAATCAAAATTAAATCGATTTCTTGGAAAATGGAACACCCTGTATAAAAATTGTTGTTATCATCAGATTCTACGCGCCATCTAGTATCTGTATACCAAATTTCGTCGCACTGGCTATGATGGTTTCTGAGATATTCGCACTGAAAGTCTTAGAGGGAACACCCGGTATATATATATATATAACTATACAAGAGAAAACGCTAAAATATTAATATTTATTTACTTAAAATAGTGAAACTGTTAAGAAACAAAACATTGCATTGGAAATTTAATTCTATATTCAAATAGAGAAGAAACAATAATATTTCGTGCTGTCAAATATATAAATAAACATAGACGAAACCTCATTTACAATGAATTTATTTATATTGTTTTAAACGCATGTTGGAAGGAAAAGGCAAGGGAATAATTTATCAAAACAAAGTACCGCTTTCGTGTTTTGCATCGCTCTCTTTATCAAAACAAGCTTGTAAACTTAAGCAGCTGTCTACTTCATCGCATTTCGTCGTCAAATGTATCATCCATTACCTTAAATTTGTGTTTATGTCGATAAAAAGTGTGGGTGTTTTCAGCGTAGAACGGATATTTCATACATATGCTCAGCATTCTACTTTTGTTCTTCCACTTCCACTCATTCTTTAAACAGAAACATAGCATAACATGTTTTATACATTCGTTTTTATTAGTATTAAGGGTATTGTGTAAAACGACTATTTTGATCGCGACCAGTATTGAATTAACACACACATACTCACATTATTTTCTCTTATTAGTTTTTGTAGTTTTATTTATAATTATAAAGGTGCCTGTGTCAAATACATTTTTCCATAATTCATGTCAATAAAATACGAAATATTTAGAACGTTAAAAAACTAAATCCATAGATAATGTTGAATTCAATAACTATCTAAATACAAATCATTCATCTAAATATTAGGTATAGTAACAAAAAACGTACCTGACACATTGAAATTATTAAATGACTTTAATTATTTCAATGTGTAATAAAATTCAAATTCACTTTTAGACATACCAATGGCACCAAATCAATACGTTTTTTGAAGAACGCAGTTTTATTATAAATTGACTTATCTTCATAATTTTTGGGAAACAAATCAAACTAACTATTATGCGTAAGATTAAGATTTCTAATAGGCATTCAAATATTCAGTTAGTTTTTGTTTTAAAAATCCGAGAAACTGTATTTTGGGACAAATATTTTAAAACACTGCATTCTGATCCAACTCTTATAAAATATTATTTAATATTATTAAATGAAAATATTAGAGAAACAAATCTTATAATTTCCACAAACAACTATGAAAACTATTATTTTTTAGATTGACTTCTGAATATTCAATCTATCTTCTTTCATGCAGTCACAATGTTCTTCCCTCTTTATTTCCACGTTTACTGTCACCTCTGTCATCTGCATTTGTTGTACTGTATTCGGTTACTAATAAATCTTTGTACCATGCAGATCTTCAACATTGTACCAATTTTTTTCGTGGCAAGTTTTTTTATTGTTCTTTAATTTAATTTTTTCATATGATTTTCGATTTTTTGTTACTGTTTAACTAGCTGATTATTTAACCGCATTTTGAATAAATATTTGAATATAGTGCACAGAATACTACATAATAAATAGTTATGTATCGAACACAAAGAATAAAGGATTTTGAAATAACTGTCAAAAATCGAAACTTCCATTTTTATTCGAATATATTTTTTTTGAGATATTTTTATATGTGTGTCCCGAAATAAATGCAACAAAATTTGGTCAGAAATTCTTAAGAGAAATTTAAGGGACCCGTATTTTTAACTTTTGATAAGTGCGGCCCCCTTTCGGAGATATAGCCCCCTGAAACAAGCCCTTAAAAATTTAATTTTTTTTATATCTCAGAGCTATATCGCACAAGAACCACCAAATTTGGTACACAGGGATTTTATGACATGTAGAATGCGATGCTGATAAGCTTTTTGGCAAGGGGCCCCCACAAGACACTTTTTCGGGGGCCCCCTTGCCTTTGCGGCCACCGAACATTAGTTGCATATTTAATTTTTAAAAAAATAAGGAGCCTCTTAGAAACTCCAGGGAATTTAAAAACTTTTTTGTCTCTTAAAATTTTTTCGAAAAACGCAGCGTTTTTCGAAAAAATGGCAAAATGTGATTGGATGCATTTCGAGGTTCATATGAAATTTTAAGGTGTTAATCGTAGGTGGCTGGCATTCGCAATAAACAATCAATGTTATTCTGTGACAGTTGTCATTAACCAGTGTCAAATTGTTACCATTAATAGTTGTCAGTAATCATTGTTCTCGAAAAAATGGTGAGATTTTCTGTCCAAGAAAGGGTACAAATGCACCTAATTTACGGGGAGGCTCGTGGAAATTCACGTCTCGCACGCAGATTGTACGCCGAGCGATTTCCTGCACGCATACTCCCATACCATTCAATGTTTGCACGAGTACATCGGCAGCTAATGGGGACAGGATCCGTAGTTGTGAAAAAACCTAACTCAGGGAGAAGTTATTTATTAACTCCCGAACAGGAAGAAATTATCTTAAATTTAATTGAAGAAAATCCCGAAATAAGCATAAGACGCACGTCATCTCAACTTGAGATTCCCAGAACAAGAATACACCGCTTTATCAAACGACAACTGTTGAAACCTTTTCACTTTCAAAAGGCCCAGGAACTTAAAGTAGAAGATTTGCCACGAAGAAGACAATTTAGCTTATGGGCTCTTCAACGTTACAACTTAAATCCGGGATTTATACGAAATTTTTTCTTTACCGATGAGACGTGCTTTACAAAAGATGGCCTAATAAATTTGCACAATCTTCATTATTGGGCTATGGCAAATCCATTTGTCTTAAGGCAGACTCATTCGCAAGAAAAATTTTCAATTAATTGCTGGGCTGTCGGAGATTGCATCATCGGTCCATATTTATTGCCTCCACGATTAAATGCTGAAAGTTACCTTAATTTTTTGGAGCATGAACTACCGCCTCTTATGGAAGATGTTCCTCTCGGTATTAGACGCAATTTGTTCTTTATGCACGATGGTGCCCCACCACATCGGGGGCACTTAGTAATTGAGTGGCTGAATGAAAATTTCCAAGGGCGATGGATAGGTAACAATTCTCCTCATGTAACATCGCCCCCCCGTTCTCCCGATCTAAATGCCATGGACTTTTTTTTCTGGGGGGCCATGAAGGATCGCGTCTATGCCATACCAATTAGAACCCGGGAACAATTACATGAACGAATCCTTGCTGCGGCTGCAGAAATTAGACAGATTCCCAACATTCACACGAAAATACGTCAAAATTTCGTGTCACGTTTGCAGGCTTGTGTTGAACAAAACGGTTCTCACTTTGAACACGTTTTACGGAACTGACCAGTGTAATTTTAACAAACTTTTTAGAATTAAATTATTTAATCATGAAGTACCATTAATTTTGTTATTAATTTCCAAGTTTATTGTACCTTATTTTGATATTCACATTTTCTTATTAATTGTTAATGTTTAACTTGTGATTTCTTTAAATTAAAATTAAATTTCTTTAAATTGTGATTTTTTTACAACTACTGATCCTGTCTCTATGAGCTCCCGATGATGGTTAATGGCAACTGTCACAGAATAAAATTGATTGTTTATTGCGAATGCCAGCCACCTACGATTAACACTTTAAAATTTCATATGAACCTCGATATGCATCCAATCACATTTTGCCATTTTTTCGAAAAACGCTGCGTTTTTCGAAAAAATTTTAAGAGACAAAAAAGTTGTTAAATTCCCTGGAGTTTCTAAGAGGCTACTAATTTTTTTAAAAATTAAATATGCAACTAAAGTTCGGTGGCCCCAAAGGCAAGGGAGCCCCCGAAAAAGTGTCTTGTGGGAGCCCCTTGCCAAAAAGCTTAGCAGCATCGCATTCTACATGTCATAAAATCCCTGTGTACCATTTGGTGGTTCTTGTGCGATATAGCTCTGAGATATAAAAAAAATTCAATTTTTAGGGGCTTGTTTCAGGGGGCTATATCTCCGAAAGGGGGCCGCACTTATCAAAAGTAAAAAATACGGGTCCCTTAAATTTCTCTTAAGAATTTCTGACCAAATTTTGTTGCATTTATTTCGGGACACCCGGTATTACTAGTATTATCACTATTCACTACATTTGACAGCATCAAACACCAACGTCGGAACCCGAAATTTCGTCGAATTTGCGTTTTGATGTGGAGCTTGTCATATTTACCACAATCTACTACAACAGCAGAAATTTGACATATTTCTGCATTTCAAATATTGCTTCTATAGGTGGTGTCCTCCACGCAAACCCGCAAAAATTTGCATTTTAGTTGTCTTAATGTGTAGATTTCTTGCAATTTTCATATATCTTTTCATATACCTGTTAAATTTCTCTAATAAGATCAGATTCATTGGGATCATGGTCTTGTGCCTTGGCATATCTAGATATCTGACGTTAAAGAACGTAGATACTTTATTAACAGAAATTATAGGAAAATTTATTTAAATTACCTTAAATACCTTTACAATAAAGTAAAAAAATCTACCAGATTTTGTGTTGATAATAGAACAGAAAATGACAACAAAGAAAGACGTTTATCCTCTACCTAGAATCTATAACGCTATACATAGACACTCTGCCAAATACAAAAACGGTTTTCTACGTTGAACTTCAGAAGCGGACAAAGAAAAGATCGATCTCTCTAGGGAACAGGTTTCTGACAATATCGTTTGGCGATGTCATTATATTGGGCAAGACCTTTGAAGAGCACGCGAAGAACATCGATGATGTTTTAAAGAAAATCAAAGGAGCTAATCTAAAACTGAATCCTGACAAGTCAAAGAAAAGCTGAATACTTGCGTCATGTTATATGAGCAAATGGTGTTAAGATTGATCCCAGAAGAACTAAAGTTGTAGGAATTTGGCCTATTCCAAAGGACATACATCAATTAAGGAGATTCTTAGGTTTGTGCTCTTATTATAAGAGATTTGTTCGACAATTCGTAGATCTTTCTAAACCATTACACTGACTCACTACGATTGGACTTCAATGTATTAGCAGGCGTTTGAAAAAACTCTGTTTATTAGTAGCACTCCATCACAGCACAACTCATGAAAACGTTTTTGTCGATTTCAGATATTTGGTTATTTATCGTATTAACTTTTTTGTGATACAAGTATTTACATTACTCTTTAAAATATCAAAAATGGATTACGTCTATAGCAACTCGCAGTTAAAGGATATCGTTTTAATTTGTGGTGAAGTGAAAATACTTTAGCAGAACGATTTCCCGGTAAACATATTCCAAATGCAGCTACTTTTACAATGATATGTAGTGAGTGCCAGTGTAGTGCAAACGTTGACACGGCAAGTTGCAACGGAATCATGGAAGAGATTGAGGTTTAGGGCGTCTACAGAGTATTGCAGCAGTGTGGCGTATCATACACGAGGCTCAATTATATCCCTACCGTGCCCAAGCATTAATACTATAAGCGATTGGATGAGGAGGACCGGTACCACGATCTCCTGATTTTAAGTCATTTGTACTTATTTTTGTGGAGGTATTTAAAAAATGAAGTATATTGCACCGAAGCGGACACTATTGATGATTTACGCAAATGTATCATATCTGCTGTCAATAACTTACAAAACGGACAAGAAGCAGAAACATTTGTGTGAGTTATGACGGGTCCAAAATGTTGTTGTAACATCAGATATTTTTCTATCGGTCAGTGGTCGCGCTGTTTAAGGCGTCAGTACTTGAATCGAGATGACTAGATCGCTGTGGGTTCGACCCTCGCAGCCGGTAGACCGTATATAAGCTATATTCGTGGAGAGGATTGGCATCCTCTCTGCGGGTATGGTAGGGTGGAAGAATGTTGGCTTGGATCAATGTGAGAGATTGATACCGGTTGATATTTGACTACCCCCTCTAATTAATGAGGTTTTCCAGCTTTCCCTCATTCCTGCACTGAATGGTGGTTAGGGCCTACCAACGTAAGTCGCTCCTGGGCGCAAATGCGGCCTGCTTAATAATAATATGCCGCCGCCTCTCCCGCACAAGTCTTCGACTTCTAGACTAATCCTCGTAATTAGAACGAGAGGTAGAGATATTATTATTATTATTATTATTATTATTATTATTAATAATAATAATAATTAATTAATTAATTAATTAAAATCACAAATTAATTCTATTAATAATGAATAACAATAGCGGCAAAAGCAGTTGAATTTGCTCTATAAAAATGAGTAATTTATTTATTTCCTTGGGAATTTCTTAAAATTTTTTATCCAGGCGACGTTTATATGCTTTATTAGGTTTTACAGTGGATCAGTTTCCAGTGTCGTGCGGAAGTGTATTTTTAAATCATTTTTGAACTCCTTGATTTTATTCACCCTGTATAGTACGAATTTAATTTTCATTACTGACGTTTCAAACTCGGTAAGCCATTATCAGTGTGAATTGTTAAACAAAACATATATTTTATATTTAAGGTCATAAAGGCACAAGAGGATCTAGTAGAAAAGTCATTTTTGCTTAAGAAAACAGTTTTATTTCTGTTGTATTATCAAACCAATTATTTTCTTAAAACCTTTACGAACACTATGAATTTTAGCAACGCCAGGTACATCTGTGTTACTTCTGATATCTCTGCTATAATTTATTACATCCACTTTATATTCCTCCCAGTTGTCAGAAACTTTAGCCGGATTAAAGAGACGTCTAATTTATCTCTTTAATTTATTCAAGTTTTTATTCAACCTAAAACTAACAAAAGAAGACTTGATAATCGATTATTGTATCTTAATTAACAAATGTGTTTAAATATCAGTATAAACTTGGAAACAACGTTTTATATACGAAGTACCGCCTTCATTGTTGAATAAAATAGATTATTTGATTTAAAAATGTGCAATGCAAGGAGACAAATAGACATAAAATTTATTTCCAATGCGCGCATAATATGCAGAGTGAACCTTAAATAAGTACAAATAGTTTAACTAGCAGTGCGATGTGTAGAACACATAATGGTTTTTTTTTATAAAAAAGCTGGAATAAAAAAGCCAAATTTTAAATAAATTTCGTGACTTCAATGGTAAACATGTTGAGGACCGCTGATCCGACTCCGATACTAGTATTTTTAAGAGAAATGGTGGATAAATATTACACAGCGTTGCCAGTGTTAAACTAATGTCTTGGAATAGGCTTCAACAAAGTTAACTAAAATTTTTAGACATGTCAAAGAATGGCCATCTCCTCCCCAATAAATTGAAAATATAGACCAGATTCTCTACTCAAAATTAGTTATCTAGAATTTGGTCATTATTCATTTTTATTACACTCCAACTGATTTGGCAAAATACATACCATCGTTATCACTATCACTGAGTTTTAGAGACTTTTAGCATGTCAACCTTTTCACTGTTTGAATAATGTGCCATATATCACACTGTATTTTATGAAATATATTAATTATATACACAAGACACTTAAGAGAAAAACACTGCTCGTGAAAATAATAAAACGATTTAACTACGTTTTATGTGTTAGTGCTGCAACTCTTAAAACAGATGCATTACTTAAGGAAACCATTGGCTTAGTTTGGTTTCAGAAGATGTAAAGTTCATATTAACTTTCAATTTACGTGTATTGAAAGTATCAAATTCCGTTCCACAAATATTACATGGTTTGTTTCCACTTGTACCTTGCCTTTGCCACAACTTTCCTTCCTTTGCATTGCACCATACTAGTGCATCGGTATCAACATAACCTCTTCGTCGACCTCGTCTATCAATCCTAGAGAATGGGGCTGGTGCGGGACATTTCGCCTACTGCTCGTAACACCTACCTGTTACCTGTGCCTACGACACCAGTTTCTTTTTTGCATGCAATTGACATTGCTTTTAAATATTTTACTTTGCCTTCCCTTGATATTGAACGCATACCAGTTCCTTGACTTCGAACGTGCCAAGACTTTTGAACATCTTTTAAAAATTCGTTCAATTTTTTTTTTAAATTTCAAATATTGTCTGACTGTCAATTTGGATTTCGAGAGGCCAAATCTACAGAGGATGCCATCTACAATTTAAGATCTTATATCTACAAAACACTAGACAAAAAAATACCAACGATAAGTATCTTTTTGGACCTCTCGAAAGCTTTTGACATGGTGTGTCATAAGAAATTAATAAATAAATTGAGTTTGTTTGGGATTAGGGGAAGAGCTGGTGAAATTATACAAAGTTATTTAAACAACAGAAAGTAAAGAGTAGAGATAAATGGAGTTTATATTAATGCAAAAAATATATAATTCGACGTTCCTCAGGGTTCTGTATTGGGGCCACTGTTATTTATTTTATATATGGAGAGTTTATTTAGAGGAGGTACTGTTGGCAAAATTATTAGTTTTGCCGATAATACTGCTGTTATCTATACAGGCAGTACATGGTAGGAATTACAATAAATTATATTTGACGATTTTCCGTTGATATCTCAGTGGTTCCAATACAACAAGCTTACATTAAATCTCAGTAAAACTAGTTACCTGTCTTTCAGCTCTTACCAAACTGGATTACCTAATATCGGACCCTTAAAAATTGGCAATCATTCTGAAATTCCTGAGACCATATCTGTTAAATATCTTGGTGTACAAATAGATCGACATATGCGCTGGGACCTGCAAATTAAATGCCTTGTCAAAAAAATTAGAGGGATATTACTAAAATTTAAATATTTAAAAGAATTTCTAAATTTAAATAATTTAAAAACACTATATTTTTCTCTAGTGCAGTCTCAATTGATATGGAATTATGAGTTGGGGTGGTGTAAATGACAGTCACTTAGATGCTCTACATGTCCTACAGAAATGGATTTTAAAAATAATATTCGAAAAACCGTACACTTTTTCTAGTGATAGCTTATATAATATAGCTAAAATTTGTGATGTGAGGCAATTGTTCAAATGGGCGTCTCAGAACCGTACTTTTTCCAGTGGCGTAGAAGTTGCACGCACCGATTCAAATAAACTGAGTTTGTTTGGGATTAGGGGAAGAGCTGGTGAAATTATACAAAGTTATTTAAACAACAGAAAGCAAAGAGTAGAGATAAATGGAGTTTGCAGTAATGCAAAAAATATATCATTCGGCGTTCCTCAGGGCTCTGTATTGGTGCCACTGTTATTTATTTTATATATGGATAGTTTATTTAGAGTTGATACTGTTGGCAAAATTATTAGTTTTGCCGATGATACTGCTGTTATCTATACAGGCAGTACATGGTAGGAATTACAATAAATTATATTTGACGATTTTCCGTTGATAATAATAATAATAATAATAATAATAATAATAATAATAATAATAATAATAATAATAATAATAATAATAATAATAATAATAATAATAATAATAATAATAATAATAATAATAATAATAATAATAATAATAATAATAATAATAATAATAATAATAATAATAATAATAATAATAATAATAATAATAATAATAATAATAATAATAATAATAATAATAATAATAATAATAATAATAATAATAATAATAATAATAATAATAATAATAATAATAATAATAATAATAATAATAATAATAATAATAATAATAATAATAATAATAATAATAATAATAATAATAATAATAATAATAATAATAATAATAATAATAATAATAATAATAATAATAATAATAATAATAATAATAATAATAATAATAATAATAATAATAATAATAATAATAATAATAATAATAATAATAATAATAATAATAATAATAATAATAATAATAATAATAATAATAATAATAATAATAATAATAATAATAATAATAATAATAATAATAATAATAATAATAATAATAATAATAATAATAATAATAATAATAATAATAATAATAATAATAATAATAATAATAATAATAATAATAATAATAATAATAATAATAATAATAAT
This sequence comes from Monochamus alternatus, assembly GCA_037114965.1. Lineage (NCBI taxonomy): Eukaryota > Metazoa > Arthropoda > Insecta > Coleoptera > Cerambycidae > Monochamus > Monochamus alternatus. Next base: position 39,736,240 of record CM073435.1, read on the forward strand.
AATAATAATAATAATAATAATAATAATAATAATAATAATAATAATAATAATAATAATAATAATAATAATAATAATAATAATAATAATAATAATAATAATAATAATAATAATAATAATAATAATAATAATAATAATAATAATAATAATAATAATAATAATAATAATAATAATAATAATAATAATAATAATAATAATAATAATAATAATAATAATAATAATAATAATAATAATAATAATAATAATAATAATAATAATAATAATAATAATAATAATAATAATAATAATAATAATAATAATAATAATAATAATAATAATAATAATAATAATAATAATAATAATAATAATAATAATAATAATAATAATAATAATAATAATAATAATAATAATAATAATAATAATAATAATAATAATAATAATAATAATAATAATAATAATAATAATAATAATAATAATAATAATAATAATAATAATAATAATAATAATAATAATAATAATAATAATAATAATAATAATAATAATAATAATAATAATAATAATAATAATAATAATAATAATAATAATAATAATAATAATATTTTTTTTTATTTTTTTTTTTATTTATTTATTTATTTAACGACCACATTACATACAATAGTACATTTGAAGTCACTATAACTATATTATTCGTCAGTATTCAAACAATTTACAAAATCTTGCACACTGTAAAAACATTTTTCTAACAGAAATATCTTACTTAACCTATGAAATTTATTAAAACTTAAACTAGTAACATTAGCACTTTTAAAACACAACGCAAAATGGTTGTACAATTTAAAATCCAACTTATTAATTTGAGTTGTTCGTAATCTAGAAAACGATTGGATCAAATTATCAGCATTCCTAGTATTATAGGAATGCACGTCAGAATGCTTCTGAAATTTGTCCAACCCACGATGTATTTGCAATAATGTTTGAAATATATAGATACATGGTAATGGCATAATTCTGAATTTTTTAAATAGCGGTAAACATGATGATCCAAAAGGGGCACCCTCAATAATACGAACAGCAGCTTTTTGCAAAACAAATAATTTATGAGTAACATTAGAGTGGCCCCATAAAGTGATACCATGAGTTAGATGACTGTGAATTATCGCAAAATACACCGTACGCAGCACATCAGGAGGAAGTGAACGACTTAATTGTCTCATGCAAAATATTTGCGACGACAGCTTAGCACAAATTTGATTCACATGAGAAGACCATTCCAATCTGGTGTCAAGAATTAAGCCAAGAACTTTTGCCTCAGACTTAAGAGCCCACTTATCAGTGCTAAACTTAATGGTTTGGGTTTTCGACTCATTGAGTTTTAATTTATTTGACGAAAACCAATTTTTAGCAAGTTGCAAACTGTCCAAATCAAAATTGTCACCTCTTGTAATTAACGTAGTGTCGTCTGCAAATATAATACAAGAGGTATCACCCACTGAGCAAGGTAAGTCATTAATGTACAAAAGAAATAAAATGGGACCCAGGACTGAACCCTGGGGGACGCCATTCTCAACATGCAATAATCCAGATTCAATCCCATTTAAAGTTACGTACTGTTGTCTGTTAGATAGGTAAGATCTAAACAATTTAAGCACATTTTCCCTTATTCCGTAGTACTCTAATTTACACAATAGTATTTCCGTATTTACACAATCGAATGCCTTTGAGAGGTCGCACATTACAGCGCTCGAATGGATACCCTCATCAAAACCTTCAACAATGACTTCAACCATTGACAACAGTGCTTTAAGAGTAGATCTGTTCTTCCTGAAACCGAACTGGGAATCGGAGAAAATATGCCTACTCTCACAGTATCGGGTCAATCTGTGTTTTAGGATTATTTCAAATAGTTTACCAATAACAGGAACAGTTGCTATGGGTCTGAAGTTATCTGGACAATTTAAATCACCCTTTTTATGCAGGGGAAGGATTTTAGTGATTTTAAGTGAATTCGGCCAAACTCCCTCGCCAACACATTTATTGAATAATACCCTCAGAGGTTCAATTAACGACTCCAGAGAAGCCTTGATCATGAAACTGTTTAAGCAGTAGTAGTCCAGACCAGATGAGTTTTTTAAGCTAATTATTGCTTCCTTTACTTCCTCGTTGGTAATAGCAAGCATAAAAAATGAACTAGACGGTTTCGGTGCCTTAGATAAAAATTCTCTTGGATCAATGAATGTATCGCCAATTGATCCGATGACTGTATTACAAATATTAGAAAAATATAAATTGAAATTGTCTGATGAAATAAAATTAAGATTAAGTCCTGATCTATTCACTTTCCTTTCGCGATTAACTAAATTCCAAATTGTCTTCACTTTATTGGTAGAATTAAAAATTTCATTTGTATAGGCAATTTGTTTTTCACATTTTATAGTTTTTTTGTACAACTTTCTGGTGTCGCAGTATGTTCTCCAATTATCAACTGTTTTATCTTTATCAAAAACAGATTTGGTATAATGCAAATTATGACGCATCTCCCGAAGCCTGTCATTGAACCAGCTAAATCCATTAGATTTATTAGATATAGATTTTAAAGGAAACACTGTTTCCGCAATGGAACTCAAAGTATTCAATAAAATGTCAGCAAGATCACAGCAGTTGTAGCCGAACATATCATCCCATTTTACTTCGCTAATCTTACTTGCAAACAAACACACATTATTTCTAGAAATTATTCTAGTTTTAGTAGAGCCTTTGCAGGAAATATCAGATTCTGTCTGTACTTTTACGAAAATACCGAGATGATCGGCCAAATGAAGGTCACATGTACCTGAAATTAATTTATCACATTGTAAATTTGTCATAATATTGTCCAGACAGGAACTGCTCTCCGCAGTAACTCTAGTAGGTTCCTTAATTAGATATGAAATTCCATACATCGATAATAAATTACAAACATCTTTACTATGCATATTGTTAGCATCAAGGTCCAAATTTATGTCTCCTACTATTACAATATACCTGTATTTATTTAACATGTTATCAATGAGGTTCTCAAAACAACTTTTAAACAGCGCTATATCACCTGAAGTAGATGATCTATACAGAGCAATGATCACAGTGCTACAGTTAACTACTTCTGCAGCACAGAACTCAGCATGGATGGGTAGGCAGAAGTCCTCAATATCGATAGATTTAAGAAAAATATTAGATTTAGCAAAAATCGCCACGCCGCCATGCTGATTAATATTAGGACGGCAATAACCTGATATCAGGGCATAGTTACTCAAGCAAACGTTTGGCAGTGTATCTTTATGTAACCAATGCTCAGACATACAGAGAACATCAAATGAATTTTCACATAGAAATAATTGGAGTTCATCGATTTTATTTGCCAGACTTTGGACATTGATGCCAAGAATGGAATGCGAATAAGAGCACCTAGCGGGTCTGATCACTAGGGATTGAGGCGAATCGGGGCCTTCTTGACGGAAAAAACCAACTCACTAAAACACCTTTCGGCCAAATGTCTTGATTTAAGATGCGTTGGACTTCAGAGATGGGAACAGTTACTTTAAATGAAGAATAGCTATTAGGATATTTTGATTGCAATGTCAATACTTTCACATCAGATGCAAACTGTTTTAAATAATCCACGAGGTTTTCTTCGGTGACTGATGGATCAAGTTTAGTAACGTGTAAATGACTCAGTGCCACAGTAGGAGGAGCAGCTTTCAAAGGGCAATTGTTATTATCTGACATATTACCCACTAGAATACTTTTAGAATGAGACTTAGCTGTTCTTCTTTTTAGGCGAGTAGGAGTGCCCCGGTTATCTTGAACATCATTTGTTAGATTTATAATGTCTTCACAAATGCGATTAGTAAGAGCGTTGTGCACTGCACCAGCTACAGTTGGACTTGTGATCGTAGGAGCCTCAGTATTATTATTTGATTTCAGATGCTTAGTGGATTTTTTAGTAGACGGCTGCTTCTTTTTTGCTCCCGAGCTAGGGTGGACGACACCGGAACCCGAAATTGGTTTAGAAGCATCAGAATCTTTGGTATCCAAATTTAAAGAGGTTCTAAAATCTTGGGAAATTTTAGAGGATGATTGATTGCAAACAGCTTCTGGTTGCTCAGGTCCAAAACCGTGTATACTTGTGTCATTATTCGAAGATATATTACGAATCAAAGCTAACTGATCCTGAAGAGACCTGATAGCAATTGCTTGAGTATCAATAATTTGGTCTTTTTGTCTAACAATTTCTTCCAAGTAAGACATTTTCAAGGTAACTATGTCCAAAGCCTCAATCGCAGACAAACTGCATGATGCAGTACTATCACTAATAGTTGCGGCATTATCATGTGGACTTGTTTGATCATCATGAGAATCCACGCAACAGATAATTTTGTCGTCCTCCAGAAATGTTATATTTTTAAGCATCTTTAGGCAGCTTTTATGTGAAACTCTACCGCAGCGTATACATTTGATCCCTGTACGTGCAGGATGTTTGCATCTAATGCAATTTGTCGAATATTCCGCACATAAAACTCCGTTTTCTGCCATAATAAAATTTACAGAAGTAATTTGTCAAACCCAGTCGAGTTTACAAACGTCCGTCCCAACTTGAATAAAAACAGTCAACACGATAACGCACTTGCGATGTCGGATCAGTGTTTTGTATAATTAATACTATACATCAATAGGTTAGTTCAGAAAAACACAGAATCTTACTCGCAACACAACACTAAATACTGTTAGCAGTTCACAAAACACAAATCAAGTTTGCAAGATATTTAAAACAATTTAGTAACTACAGTATGAAGCACCTATGGAGAGCTCAATGAAGCGCAACTATGTGGACGTAGGTCAACTCGAATAATAATAATAATAATAATAATAATAATAATAATAATAATAATAATAATAATAATAATAATAATAATAATAATAATAATAATAATAATAATAATAATAATAATAATAATAATAATAATAATAATAATAATAATAATAATAATAATAATAATAATAATAATAATAATAATAATAATAATAATAATAATAATAATAATAATAATAATAATAATAATAATAATAATAATAATAATAATAATAATAATAATAATAATAATAATAATAATAATAATAATAATAATAATAATAATAATAATAATAATAATAATAATAATAATAATAATAATAATAATAATAATAATAATAATAATAATAATAATAATAATAATAATAATAATAATAATAATAATAATAATAATAATAATAATAATAATAATAATAATAATAATAATAATAATAATAATAATAATAATAATAATAATAATAATAATAATAATAATAATAATAATAATAATAATAATAATAATAATAATAATAATAATAATAATAATAATAATAATAATAATAATAATAATAATAATAATAATAATAATAATAATAATAATAATAATAATAATAATAATAATAATAATAATAATAATAATAATAATAATAATAATAATAATAATAATAATAATAATAATAATAATAATAATAATAATAATAATAATAATAATAATAATAATAATAATAATAATAATAATAATAATAATAATAATAATAATAATAATAATAATAATAATAATAATAATAATAATAATAATAATAATAATAATAATAATAATAATAATAATAATAATAATAATAATAATAATAATAATAATAATAATAATAATAATAATAATAATAATAATAATAATAATAATAATAATAATAATAATAATAATAATAATAATAATAATAATAATAATAATAATAATAATAATAATAATAATAATAATAATAATAATAATAATAATAATAATAATAATAATAATAATAATAATAATAATAATAATAATAATAATAATAATAATAATAATAATAATAATAATAATAATAATAATAATAATAATAATAATAATAATAATAATAATAATAATAATAATAATAATAATAATAATAATAATAATAATAATAATAATAATAATAATAATAATAATAATAATAATAATAATAATAATAATAATAATAATAATAATAATAATAATAATAATAATAATAATAATAATAATAATAATAATAATAATAATAATAATAATAATAATAATAATAATAATAATAATAATAATAATAATAATAATAATAATAATAATAATAATAATAATAATAATAATAATAATAATAATAATAATAATAATAATAATAATAATAATAATAATAATAATAATAATAATAATAATAATAATAATAATAATAATAATAATAATAATAATAATATCTCTACCCCTCATTCTAATCACAGGGATTAGCCCAGAAGTCGGAGACTTGTGCAGGAGAGGGGGCGGCATATTATTATTAAGCAGGCCGCATTTGCGCCCAGGAACGACTTACGTTGGTAGGCCCTAACCACTATTTAGTGCAGGAATGAGGGAAACCTGGAAAACCTCATTAATTAGGGGGGTAGTCAAATATCAACCGGTATCAATCTCTCACATTGACCCAAGCCAACATTCTTCCACCCTACCATACCCGCAGAGAGGGCGCCAAACCTCTCCACGAATATAGCTTATATACGGTCTACCGGCAGCTGGGCTCGAACCAACACCGATCTAGTCACCTCGATTCAAATACTGACGCCTTAAACCGCACGACCACCGACCGACCCAGTGGTTCCAATACAACAAGCTTACATTAAATCTCAGTAAAACTAGTTACCTGTCTTTCAGCTCTTACCAAACTGGATTACCTAATATCGGACCCTTAAGAATTGGCAATCATTCTGAAATTCCTGAGACCATATCTGTTAAATATCTTGGTGTACAAATAGATCGACATATGCGCTGGGACCTGCAAATTAAATGCCTTGTCAAAAAAATTAGAGGGATGTTACCAAAATTTAAATATTTAAAAGAATTTCTAAATTTAAATAATTTAAAAACACTATATTTTTCTCTAGTGCAGTCTCAATTGATATGGAATTATGAGTTGGGGTGGTGTAAATGACAGTCACTTAGATGCTCTACATGTCCTACAGAAATGGATTTTAAAAATAATATTCGAAAAACCGTACACTTTTTCTAGTGATAGCTTATACAATATAGCTAAAATTTGTGATGTGAGGCAATTGTTCAAATGGGCGTCTCAAAACCGTACTTTTTCCAGTGGCGTAGAAGTTGGGGAGAAAACACCCACTTCCCCTTCAAAATATTCAGCAATTTCAAATCGAAAATTGTGCATTTTAGAGGGTAAGTTAATGCAAACATTTTTCAAATTTTTGGACGAGCTATCACATCCTGAAGTCCTGCGCATATATTATGAAACACCCTGTATATAAACCTCTAAATCACTTAATACATAAAATAACCAGGCGAGGCGACTATGCTATAATTTATAAACTTCTTCCAACTCAAAGCCCTGCTGCAAAATTTCACCGCATTGCATTGGGTATTCGACTTAATGAATAGCGAATGTCGGAATCCTTTAGTACTTCCACTCATCGGTTTCCATTAATGCGCATAATTTCTCCGGTAGGAGCTCGAGAGTGGGAGCTAGAGTGAATCAGACCGGAATTCTAATATTTCCTGTTAACAGTCCATTCGCCGTTCAATTTTGGAAAATATTTCTTGCTTTATTGGCAGTAAATAGGGTCAATCGTTTCCTGGAGGCGTACGTGACGCAAGATTAAACACTTACACCGCGACTGTGGCGCCTTATACAGGGCGTTGCGTTTTTAACGCAGCAAAAAATAAAATACAGATTCTTGGGAATAGTCAGAATAAGAAAGTCTTAAATTGAAAAATGCTATATTACCTTTCTGTCAAGAAAATTGAACTACAATTTTGTATTGAAAAAATAATGTCTAGTACAGCCCCTAGATCCCTAAACAGAGAAGGTTTCCTACAAACTTCCGTCCAATAGCATTGCAGTATTTATGAGACGAGGACGTTGATGGTATTTATTTTGATTTTGGCCATACAACTCATTCTTCATTGATTGAAGCTGGTACGCGAGTATAGTTCACTTGTTTTGATACTGCTCCACTATTTGTTTATAAAAGTTTTATTTCCACAATATATTAATTGCAGACATAGTGCACCTTTGATATATAGTGATTTGGTTGTGCCTGCAGTGTGCCTTCATCGTTGTTTTTGTTGCTGGTTCAACAATCCATTTAACCAAGTAAGAATTTATACTTTATCAACAGTATTCTCCGTCTTCGATTCTATTGTTTCTTTCACAAAAAGTATTCGTCATGAACGCATGTGCCAACTGTAACCAGCCCACTAGTCAAAATCAAACACGGATTCAGTGCGACTGCTGCAAGCAATACCTCCATGTCGGCTGTACTGGAATAACAGACGATAAAATTACGCGAAACAAAGCGCGCGCTCTGAAAATTGTTTGCAACGTTTGTAATTCGAAGTTCGAGCAGTTGGCGGATATAAAAGGCCTAATAGAATCATTAAAAGCAGACATGAATTCAAAAATAAGTAGTTTAGAGCAGAAGCTTCACGAAATCGAAACGAAAATTACTTCTGCTACTCAAAATTTCGAAATTCCGCGTAAATCTTTTGAAAAAGTAACTGTTGAGGCAGTTGAAAGGATTAATCGTTCTAGAAATATTATTATTAAGGGTGCTCCTGAAGCAACCGGAACTGCAGAAGCTCGCAAATCTGCCGATTTTGAAAAAGTCGTTGAAATTCTATCTGTAATTGACTCCGTAGATGCACCACTTTCTGTTAACCGCCTTGGTAGGAACGTCAATGGAGATAGACCTCGTCCTCTTAAAGTAGTTTTTGATAATCAGTCTGCGGCCCGTCATGTTTTACGAAATAAACAAAAACTACTTAACAATAATACCACAAAGAATTTCAAGATATCGGATGATAAAACACCAAGTCAAATAGAATACTTAAATAGCGTCCGGGAGGAATTGCAGGAACGTTTAAATGGAGGCGAATCGAATCTCACAATTAAATACATCAACGGTTTGCCTGAGATTACAAAGAGACAGTCAAAAAACTAAAACCTTGTCTTACTGAATGGTCTATATTATATACAAACCTTGATAGTCTTGTTTCCAAATTTAACGATTTAGTTCCATCTGTGCAATTTTATGACCCCTCTCTGATTTTAGTAGCAGAAACCTGGCTTAAACCTCATATCCCTGATGCACTTATAAATATTGATGGTTTTCATCTGTTTAGGTCCGACAGGCTTCATAGTATAGGAGGTGGTGTTTGCATTTACATAAAATCTCACATTCTAAAAAAATTCTCTGTTAAACAATTAGATTTTATATGTCCCAACATCGACACGCTGATACTTCAGTTATCTTCAAATAATTGTTGTCTTACATTTATGTGTATCTATAGACCGCCCAATACAGATCTTGAAAACGATGCTCTTCTTTTTAACAAATTACAATCTTTGGCTCTTTCACAAAATAATCTTGTCATTGCTGGTGATTTCAATTTTCCACAGATTTCTTGGCCTCTTACTCACTCTCCGGAACCCCACGACTCTGCATATCATTTCTCAGATCTCCTCTTAAAATCCAACTTGACACAGCTAGTCGAGGAGCCAACGAGGTTTCGGTTAAACCAGAATCCATCTATATTAGATCTTGTCATAACAAATGACCCTAATCTCTTAACTCCCCCTATCATAAACTCACCCATTGGTATATCCGATCATGCTGTTATAACCACATCCACCCAATTTCTGATCGATAGTGCCGAACAAAGTTCATTTAAAACTATAAAAATAATAGACTACGACAGAGTTGCTGAGGACCTTGACCGGACTGTATGGTCTTTCAATACAAATGATATACACTCAATATGGGATTTTTTCATGGATGCTGTCTACAAAATTATTGAAAAACACTCAAGTACAAGAGAAGTGTACAAGAATAGAAAGAAACCTTGGATAAACTGGAATGTTCTCAGGAAAATCAGACATAAGAGAAACTTGTGGAAAAAATACAAAAGGTCTCGCACTCGTTCTGATTTTATCACTCACAAAACGTTCTCAAACAACCTATCTTCCGAACTAAAACTACTAAGGCAAGGTTATGAAGAATCTCTGGCAAATGATCATTGCCCAAAAAAACTCTATAGCTATATACGGTCTCACCTAAACTCTAGGGTGTCAATACCGATGCTCAGAAAACCCAATGGTGACCTCTGTGAAACTAACACAGAAGCAGCAGAACTTTTGTCGGAAAATTTCACAAAAGTATTCACCGTTGAAACTGATGGAAATATCCCTACTATTAAAGGTGTCACGCTATCAAATGCCCTAACGAGTATTGACTTCTCCCCAGTAAAAATTGAAAGTTGTATTAAGAAGCTTAAAAAGGGTTCCTCACCGGGAATTGACGGCCTAGGTGTGGCTTTTCTTAAAAAATGCTCTGCTGTTATCTCTCAACCACTATCAAAAATTATGAATGCGTCCTTTCAACAACATGCACTTCCCTCCGTTTGGAAAAAGGCTTCTGTCACTGCCATCTACAAAAAAGGTGACAAACTTAATAGTTAAAATTATCGTCCAATTAGTTTACTGCCAATTATCAGCAAAATCATGGAGTCCATAATACGAGATGAAATGCTTCAATTTTTAATGTCGGCTCATGTCATCCCCAAAGAACAACATGGTTTCGTACCTAATCGGTCAATAGTGACAAATTTAGTGCAGTGCGTCAACGATTGGTCTTTATCACTCGATAACAAGCAACCGGTGGACGTTATTTACTTAGACTTTGCCAAGGCGTTTGACAGAGTGCCTAGGAAAAGACTATTACATAAACTCACTCATTTCGGCATTCGTGGTGACCTTCTCCTTTGGATAGATGCTTTTCTCTGTGACAGAACTTTTAGTGTGCGGGTTGGTGACTCTTTTTCATCCCCTCGTCCTGTAATTAGTGGCGTACCGCAGGGTTCGGTGTTAGGCCCTCTCTTATTTTTGGTGTTTGTTTCGGACCTAGTACTTCACATAGACTCCAAAGTTCTATTCTATGCTGACGATGCCAAACTGTATGCTAACCCAGTATTGAATCAGGCAACACTTCAACAAGATTTGAACAACATTGCACAATGGTGCGACGACTGGATGCTCCCTCTCAATGCAAATAAGTGTGTTGTACTCCATCTTGGGAAAAACAACCCCCGTTACCAGTACTCTTTACAAAATATCCCACTTAATATCGTATCATCCTATAATGATCTTGGAGTTACTATTACAGAAAATCTTTCGTGGTCTAATCACATAGCTGCAGTTTGTAAAAAAGCAAATTCCAAACTTTACCTTTTGAAGAAGACTTTTGCAAAATCCACGTTTCCCGTATTTGTTCGCCTTTTTAAATGCTATGTCCGTCCTTTGCTGGAATTTGCTGGGCCAGTATGGAATGCCAACCTCGTGAGAGATAAAAATCTATTGGAATCTGTGCAACGATATGCTACACGACTGCCTTTTGGACGTATGCGACCTTGCTATGAAGAGAGATTACTTTCCGCCGGATTGACATCTTTTGCTGATCGAAAACTTCGTGGAGATTTGATCTTTACCTTCAAAGCCTTGAAAACTAACTTTTTTAGTGATGACATTCGCCAACTCTTTCCAAGAAATCCAGATCAACGCTTGAGGGGCCACGGCTTGAAGTTAAAGAAAGAAAATTTTAAATCAACAACCAGGCAAACTTTCCTCTCCAATCGCATTTTTTCGACATGGAACTCTCTGCCATTGCACGTGGTTAATTCCCCAAATGTATCTATATTCAAGAAAAGACTTGATGCTTCGCTGTTTAGAAGAAACCCATGAACATTTATTTTGTTTTTATATTACGCGTACACATTATTTTTTATTTTTGCTCTTGTACTAGTTTTATTTACACTTTTATTGATGTATAATTTTAAATTTGGGCTACATAGAAATTTCTTAGCCCTATTCCATGTAGAATAATAATAATAATAATAATAATAATAATAATAATAATAATAATAATAATAATAATAATAATAATAATAATAATAATAATAATAATAATAATAATAATAATAATAATAACTCGGTGTTGGTTATATTTGAATTTTTAATTGTTTTAATAATGTCTGTGTGGATATATGTTGCTAAACAGTACTACTACAATATTATTAACAATTTAGTTTAATTTTAACAAAGGATCTCAAACAGACAGTTTCTGTAACCTACAGGGTGTCCGGAATATGAGTCTTTTTTTTCTTTGACCAACGGTAACAGAATTGTGACAGCAAATATAATAAGTGAGTGACAACGTCGCTCACTTATTATCTTAGGATTGTTATGTTTTACACATTATTATTAGAAATAGGTACACCTAATGCATTTACTGTGAATGGTTTTCTTAGAACTCTAGTTTTGTCTTTGGAATAAAACAATTTGTTTTTGAGTAGCAGATGTTTAATGCGAAGCGTTATTATGACCAAATACAACTTAACTGAACTTACAAAAGATTCTACATGTTTTATAATAAATGAATTTTGATGAATTAACATTTTATTTATCTTAACTAGATATGGCAAAAGCTTAACGTTTATATTATGTTTCTTAGAACACCTTGAAGCAAAAATATATAATATACAGGGGACATAACTCCTCCCTCTTTAAAATGGCGCATGGGGGCCTTGGGACACCATTGGGACATCATTGGTTGAGTTGCCTCTGGACCTTGTAGTTTTTATGAATTTGGATATTTTCTCTTGGAAACAAATGTACGTTGTCATCAGACTTAGGAATGTTAACGTGACGGCAAAGAGGATCCAAAATATTTTGATCTTCTTTTCTGGTAATGCTTCTATTGTAGTGACTGAAGACAGTGAATGGCTCGATTGGATAATTTTATTAATATCCTCGAAATGGACAGTTTTTAGATTAAGATCATAGGAAATGATACTTGACATATTAACTTGTTGTAGTGGTGGTAATAATATACCAGTGCCTGCGACTGTAGTGGGATTGGATAATAATAAGTAGGGTTCATCGTCAATCCATAATTTACAATTTGGATTAATAGTGATTAATGTGGGAGATTGCATTCGTTCTACTCCATTGGTATCACACTGGAATCGGATACTGGATTCTTTAAATGGTATAACTAGTAGTTGACTTGGGTTGACTTGATAGACAATTGGTTGAGTGACTTTTACTTTTGAAAATTGACAATTTGTGGGTTGTTGGCCATGGATTATTGTTGAAACACAGTCGTCTTGGATGGGTTGTGGTTTCTTATCACACATGTAATAACCTTCGACTTGTGGGCATTCTTCATCTAAATATTGCTGATTCTTCTCGCCAAGCATTATTATTGGTTTATAAGGAATAAGGGTAACATTGGCTTGTGGAATTGGGTAGATTTTATAAAGGAATAAATTTTCGCTTGAGAACAACGGTAATGTTATAATAAAATTAAAATTTGGATATTTGAAAAATACATCTTGATGCATTAGTTTAAAATAAGATAAATCGTTTTCTAAAGGTAATAACTTAGAGTTACCATAAATTTGAGAAAGAGTGTTTTTCATAAATGAAACTTCGTTAAGACTAACTATAGGGTTATACACTGTTTTTAAAGCAGAGAAAGATATAGCTATATAAATTTCATCAATTAGTGTTAAGAGAGAATTTCCGTTGTCAATAATTTGTTGTCCAATGAATCTAACATTAACGTCTCTAAAGTCATGCCTTAATCCTTCAATTAATTTAGCGATTTGTTGCTGATTATCTGATAAAGTTGATACTGTCTCGTTAAAAATCTTAGAAAGTGGCTGAAGAATGGATAATTGTGTTTTTAGTTGGGTTTCTAAATTTTGTTGGTTGTTATTTAAGATTTTGTATTGTTCCATTATTTCTGTTTTATCATCTTCGGTTAAAGTGCCGAAGAGGAATTTTGATACTTTACCAATACCATCCACTAATCCTCTTTTATTCTTTTTATTTAAAGGTAAGGAATTAAGTTTTAAAGCTACTTTGGTTAATGTGAAATTTACTAATGGTGGGACATCGAGTGTCAAAGAACAAAGCTTTTCATAAGTTTTGTATAAGTTTTCTGCATGTTCCAAGAGCATTAATGTATTTATTTGATATACGAATTTATGTGTCGATTCGATTAATTTTGTAGGTCCTAGTTGTATCGGTAGGATAGGGTTAGTTATTGTTTGAAACAAGGGGTTAATTGCTCGACTGGTCATCGTCAGTCCACTGAATGCGATAAGCAGTGATAAGGTCTTCAAAGTCATTTTCGTCTGCAACCTGTGACAAAGGAGGTTCTTTTAGTTTTTGTCTTGGTTTTTTAATTAAAGTCTTATGGTATGTCCCTAATTTTGTCTGTGCTAGATGTTCTTTATCGGAAACTATTTGAGTTTCTTTATAAATTGGTTTTGTTTTAGAAGTAAATTTATCTTTTGTTTTTAAATAAACTGTTTCATCAGGTTTGTTTGTTATTGGTTCGTCTCTTTTTTGATTTAATTTGGAAATATTGCGATCTTTAGTTTGAGAAATTTGTTGATTGAGGTTGTCATATAGTTTTTTAGAAATTTCTTTTTGGTCATTAATATAGTCATTTAGAATTTCAGTCTCGTTAATATCAAATGGAGTTTTTCTTTGGTTTACAAATACTACTTCAAAAGGGGTTAATTTTGTTACTGAATGTGTGGAATTGTTATATCCTATAATTGCTAATTTCATTATCTGATTTAGATCTTTATTGGGATGTTCTAGTTTAACACAACGTATCATATCTAATAATGTGGAGTGAAAACGTTCAACGGGAGCGTTAGAGTTTGAATTTTTAGGAGTAGTTATATGAAAGTCAATTTGATGTAAGTTGCAAAATTCTTTAAATATATTGTTATCGAATTCTTTACCACTATCACAAATTATTTTGTTGGGAATACCGAAATGCGAGATGAACGTCAATAGAGCTTCATAAGTATCTAGTGCGTTTTTGGATTTTATGTTATAGGCTTGACCTAATTTTGAAAATGGATCTAAAATTGTAAGAAATATTTTTGATTCTGCAAAAAATAAGTCCATATGAATTATTTCGAAAGGTCTTTTTGGAGTGGGCGTAATTTGGAATTTTATTCTTTGAGGGTGTCTCTCATATTTTGCTCTCTGACATATTTTACAAGAATTTATATAGTTTGTAACATCGTTAACTAAGTTAGGCCAATAATATCGTTTGAGTAGTGACATTTTTACTTCATTGATTCCTCTGTGACTGGTTTTTCCTTCATGATAATATTTTAATTTTTCAGTTTGATCGTCTAAATTTTGTACATCTTGTAGGAGTTTTCGTGAGATACACAATTTTAAGTTAGTGAAATTTTGTTGAATGACACGGGTAACTTTTCTTTCAATTTCAGAGGTTTTAAAATATAGACAATATGTAACTTGTGGGGATATTATGGATTTTAATAATTTAACTATGTCTTGGTCTGGGGCTGTAGTTCTAAGTGTTACTAAATGTCGAATTTTTGTTTTAAATAAGGTTGAAGCAACGGATGAATCTAAAACAGTGTTATTGGATTCTATGAAAGTAATTTGATGATTATATTGATTGAGACAATTTTCGGTGTAAGGGATTTCTTGGATTGGGTTTTCTTGCGCGGTGTGTCGTGTTTCGTCATCATCTACAGTAGGTTCTGGTGCTGTGATGTCCTTAAAGATTTCTTCCATTGTGGGTGTGTCTATAAGTCGTTCAGTTATTTCGTCTCCAATTTCGGATATAAAATCGGAAATGTCATCGATTTTGTCACCTGGATTTGTTTTTGTGTCAATAGGGTTTGCGTCTACCTGATCAATTTTGATGCGTGATAAACAGTCTGCGTTGGCGTTATGTTTACCTTTTTTGTACCTAATCTCATAGTCAAACTCTTCTAGACGGAGCCTCCACCTTACAAGGCGACTATTTGGTTCTTTAAGATTAAAAAGCCATTGTAGTGGTTTATGATCCGTTTGAATTATAAATTTTCTACCAAAAACATAGGGACGGAAATATTTGCAAGCCCATACGACAGCGAGCAGTTCTTTTTCTATTGTGCTGTAATTAATCTCAGCGGGATTTAGAGTCCGAGATGCATAACAAATGGGTCGGTCATCTTGACTAAGAATTGCGCCTATGGCATAATTAGAAGCGTCGGTTGTGATGGTGAATTGTTTTTCGAAATCTGGGAAAGCTAATATGGGATCATTACATAGAAGATTTTTACAATATTCGAAAGTATCGACAAATTCTGGGGTATGGATTACCTTTTCTTCTTTTTTAAGACATTTTGTAAAGGGTTTAGTTATTTTAGAGAAATTTTTTATGAAACGCCGATAGTAACCTAAGAGACCTAAAAAGCTTTTAATGTCACGATGGGTTTGAGGAATTGGAAAACGTTTTATTGCTTCGATTTTCTTTGGATTAGGCTTAACACCTTGGGGAGTAACAATGTGACCTAAGAATTCTACTGATTTAGACATGAATTCGGATTTATCTAATTGAATTTTGAGGTTATGTTTCCGGAATGCTTCGAATACTTTATGTAAATTCATTACATGTTCCTGAAGGGAAGTTGAGAAGATAATAACATCGTCCATGTATACTAGACAAATTTTGTTTTGGAGATCCTTAAGAACGTTGTCCATGACGCGTTGGAAGGTACTAGGGGCATTCTTTAATCCAAAGGGCATCCTTAAAAACTCGTAATGCCCTTGTTCTACAGTAAATGCAGTTTTTTCGACAGAATTTGGGTGAACTTCAATCTGATGGAAGCCACTGGCTAAATCTAATGTTGTAAAATAATTGCAACGACCTAGTTTGTCAAGAATATCCGTAATATTGGGAAGAGGGTATCGATCTTCAATTGTTTTATCGTTTAACTTACGATAGTCAATGACAAGTCTCCATTTTTGGGTACCAGATGCATCGAGTTTTTTGGGCACTATCCAGATAGGGGAAGACCAAGGGCTTATGCTTGGCTTAATGATTTTTTCTTGGAGCATTTTGTCGATTTGTGTACGTACTTCAGCTTTATGAACATGAGGGAAACGATAAGATTTGGAAAAAACAGGATTTTCATCTTTAGTCCTAATTTCATGTTTAACAGAATTATGGAAAGTTAAGAGATCGTCTGGTTTTAAGAAAATGTCATGAAATTTGTTACAAACATCTAATAAGGCTTTCTTTTCTTCGGAATTTAAATGATCAAGACGAAGTAATTTTTCAATATTATTTTTATCCGAATTTACAGGGGGAGATTTAATATCATAATCATAGGAATCGTAATTTTCAGAAAAAGGTTCGACATCAAGGGGTTCATAAAATTCAACAGATTGAGTTTCCTCAGACATATTGTATATTTCAACAGTAGCATAACCTTTTCGGCATGTACTTATAGAAGCGGGAATATAAAGATTATCGGTTGACTGATAAGGGATGTAAATGTCTCCATCAGGTGCGTTTACAGGAATTTCTTTAAGAAGGACTTCATATGCATTAATAGAATATCTTTTGGAATTGTCATCTGGATGACGATAGTTAATTGGAATATTGACAGACATATCAGGATTACAAAGAGATTGTTCCGAAAAATTAATTGATAAATGGAATTTTTAAAGATCATTGAAACCTATTAAACCATCATAATACTCATGGAAATCATGAAGAATCACGGTGATTTTTTCATTAGAACTAAATTCATTAAAAATTGGAATGTCGGCTTTATACCTTGTTGAAAATGTACCTGCACATGTTTTTAAATCAGTCTTATCTATGTAAATACAAGAAGGGTAGTTTTGTTCAATTATAGAGGGTCGAATTATAGAAGTTGCGCAGCCGGTATCTATTAGTAATTTCATAGGTGGTTGTTGAATTATAATAAAAGGTAATGGACATGCTTGCCTTAAAGCGTTAATTTCGTTATACGGTGGTTCTTCTTCGTCGAATGCTATCTGGGGTTGTTCTGAGTCGTAGCTGAGTGAAAATTTTCATTTTCAGATGTTTCGTTGGCTTCTGGTTCCATTTGTTCTTGGTGGTACCATTGTTGTTCTTCGTTATGCTCCTCTTCATAATATTCGAGTTGTTCTTCTCCATAACATTCTTCTGTTTGGAAAGGATCTTCTCCGACATGGTAGAGTTCTTCAGATGTCCAGTTTCTTGGACCCGTGGGCTGGAAGTGGTTGTATGGTCTTGGTATGGTCGCTTTTGATGTAGTCGACATAGGTGTTGGTTTATATTGGGGAACTATACCTTTAGGTTTAAATACATTTTGTGGTTTACCAAAAACTTTACTACCTGTTGGGAATTTTTGTGGGGGCGCTGGTCTCGGTTGAATATTAATTGGTTGTGAAGGAAAATTTGGTTTTTGCTGTTGCACTACGGCGCTTGGATTTCTAAATGGATTTTGATTATTTGGATTGAAATTGAAATTTTGTGAATTTGGATTATATCCTACAGTTGGTCTTGGTACAAAGTTATACTGTGGCTGTTTAACTTGAAGCGAAGGAATCATTGGTTTTTGAAAATTACTAGGTGGATTATAACCATTAAATGATTTACTATAATTTGAAAAATTTTGTTCTTCATTTACTTTATTAATAGCAGTTTCTAAAGAATCTAATTTCTGAATTCTAATCATAAATTGAAGCATAGGATTTAGAGATCTGGTGAAAGTATCAAGAGCCATTTGTTCGTAATGTTTTGAATAAAATTCTTTTTCTTGATAAGATTTATTGGAATGAACTAATTTGCTTAATAAAAGACTGCGTAATTCTTGGCACCTTAATCCGAAACTGTGATATGATTCATTTTTGGATAATTTTAAATTTAATAGATCATGTTCTAAACATTTTATGTCTCTCTGATCGCCAAAGTTAACTCTCAAAACTTCTTTTATTTGTAGCCAATTTTGTATTTCGATTCGGGAACCTACTAGCATTTGTGCTTTACCAGTTAATTTACCTAAAATCGCTTGATGAATAAAACTATTTAAAGCATCTCTATCTGCTTTGTAAAAACTATTTATGAGATTATCACATGAACTAATAAAAGTGTTGAGACCAAATGGATTGCCATCATATCTTGGAATGTTATCAATGTATAACCTGAGAAGTTGATAGTCTACAGCTGTGGGCACAGCGTGGGCGCTTGGCTCTCTGCTAGTTGCCATTGTACTGATATTTAAACTATTTAAAGAATCAATCAAACTTGTTACGTTATCAATTTTTTTAAAAATTATTTAAATTTTAAAACAGAAAAAAGAATTTTGAAAAAAAAATTTGTTTATTGTTCTAACTTATAGCTAAGGTTTTCTAACTAAAATCAAGACGTGAGTTTGAATTCAAGTTTTGTTTCTTAAATCTAATTGTTCACAATGAACGGCGGGCCTATTGTTCTCAATTGAAAATAGGGATCGTGAGTCAAGTTGCAATTTGGAGGAAAATAATGCTTGACTTACTACTTTTTGGTGTTTTTCGGCCTGGTCCTCTCAGTTGACTAAATCCTGATTGATTTACAGTCCTGGGTGGCTTCGGCTTTGGAAGATGATTTTCCACCTTAGAAGAGCAGCTTCTAATCGATTATCGCACAAGGAATCGATCGGCAGTCTATCACTTTCACTTTGTTCGTTTGTGAATTCGCGGCACCTTCAACTTAGAAAAGTTTATTCGAATCACTAATCATAGGTTCGAACGGCACTACTTATCCGTATCCTCGTCGCCAGTTTTGTCTTTGGAATAAAACAATTTGTTTTTGAGTAGCAGATGTTTAATGCGAAGCGTTATTATGACCAAATACAACTTAACTGAACTTACAAAAGATTCTACATGTTTTATAATAAATGAATTTTGATGAATTAACATTTTATTTATCTTAACTAGATATGGCAAAAGCTTAACGTTTATATTATGTTTCTTAGAACACCTTGAAGCAAAAATATATAATATACAGGGGACATAACTCTCTTTTTACAACACAGAATAATAGTTACAAGTGTTTAAAATGAGTTCTGTTTCTTTCAAGAAGTGTTTACTGTACAAACGTGTTTTGCCTAGATTCGTCGTAAATTAACATGCGGTGCAGCTGGTTATGGCTACTATAAATTGTTCCATTTTTGTTTATGTACACTCACAAACATCAAAGAAAAATTAGACAAAAATGAATCGCACTATTCTATTCGTCTTAGAGATATTTTTCATAACAGCATTTTACTGCATTTAGCCAATATATAAGCACTTAAAATTATCATAATTTTAGGACTTACTTTCAGCATGGACAAGTTATTCTTTACTATGGGTGTGCGTTAGAATGTTTATACCTTAGAACTTAAAGAGCATTGCTTAGGTAAATTTTTAGTAATATCTGAATAAAGCTACACACAAAAGTTTAAATAAAATCTACGTTTAAATTTGACTTCGCTTTTACAAAGTAGAAAAACCATGTTTATGAAGTTCTAAGGAAGTAACGAAGCCACTTTGGATTTTATTGATTAAACAATCCATTTACTCCTAAGAAAAAAAAGTATAAAAATATTTACTATAAAAAAGTTTATTTTTCCTCTACTCTTCAATAATTGTAAAAAAGCACGATTAAATTAATAAATACAGTATGCGCCAAAAGTATGGAATAAATTCAATAAAAACGAAACAATTATTTTTTGGGAAAAATCCTCGAACAGGTCGATTTTTAATTTAAAAAATACATATTTTAGCGTAAAATGCGATTTTCAAATGTCATTTGTTTTCGAGTAATGACGTCATCGATTTTTTTTTAAATGGCAACACCATATTTTTTTCCTTGATTCTGAAAGATCGTTTAATTCTCTATCAGACAGTACTAAAATTTTGCCCTCTTACATAGGAAAGTTTTCGAATAAATGACGATTGAATGTTAGAAAACGTAAATAAAATAAAACAAAGCAAAAGCGTTATCAAGTTTAGTTTTTCGAATTCCATACTTCTTTTTTGGATCACGTAGGTGAAAATCTTTGCAAAGTGTCATTGTCACACCGACTTTCTAATAAGTATTGTAAGCGACATAGAAATTATTATTCAATTTAAAGTATTATGGCACATTTAACTGTTACTCAAAGAATTGAAATTTTAATTCTTATCGGATGCAGGAATATGACTAGAACTCAGCAGGAAGTTTGCGATTTATTTAATGCAAAATATCCAGATCGCCCTATCAGCCAATCAACAGTCAGTAAGGTAGAGTCTAAATTTAGGGAAACTGGCAATGTTTTAAATATTCCAAAACCTGGACGTCCAAGCATTAATGAAAATCAGAAACAGAACATTTTGATAAGTATGGTGGATAATCCTCATAATTCTTTACGATTGGTTGCATTAAACAATGACACTAGTCAGAACACAGTGCTACGTATCTTGAGGAAGGAAAAATATCATCCCTACAAAATTCAACTTGTACCGGAACTCAATGAAGATGATCCCGATCGCCGCTTACACTTTTGCGAAATTCTAATAGATTTATGTCAAGGAAATTTACACCGGCAAATACTTTTTTCAGATGAGGCCACATTTTGTCTGAATGGTACAGTAAATCGTCAAACTTGCAGATATTGGAGTCGGGAAAATCCTCATTGGATGGCAGAGGCACATACCCAACACCCTCAGAAATTAAATGTGTGAGCTGGAATAGTTGACGACAGAATAGTAGGGCCTGTCTTCTTTGAAGGAACCCTTATAGGACAAAGACATTTAGAGTTTCTAGAAAATGACCTTGTTCCAGCCCTTGCAGTAATTTTTCCTAACGATAATGACCCTGACATTCCTGACGATACCATATGGTTTCAGCAAGACGGTGCACCTCCACACTATGCGCGCCCTGTACGAGATTTTTTGGACAACTATTTTCCTGGGAGGTGGATCGGCAGACGCGGACCGATAGAATGACCTGCAAGATCGCCAGATCTTACACCTCTTGACTATTTTTTATGGGGATACTTGAAGTCAAAAGTGTACATTAATAAACCACGTAATTTAGAAGAACTTCAAAATCGCATTCGGGACGAAATACGCAGAGTTACCCCAGAAATCATTCATAATGTACAAGAAGAATTTCTTCACAGACTTGCGCATTGTCAAGAAGTTGGTGGATGGTAATTCGAACATTTAATTTAAGTATAAAATTTAATCAATTGTATTTTATTTTACATACCTCAGAATTGTTACTTTTTTATGGATAAAATTTACGTTTTCTAACATTCAATCGTCATTTACTCGAAAACTTTCCTATGTAAGAGGGCAAAATTTTAGTACTGTCTGATAGAGAATTAAACGATCTTTCAGAATCAAGGAAAAAAATATGGTGTTGCCATTTAAAAAAAATCGATGACGTCATTGCTCGAAAGCAAATGACATTTGAATATCGCGTTTTACGTTAAAATATGTATTTTTTAAATTAAAAATCCACCTGTTCGAGGATTTTTCCCAAAAAATAATTGTTTCGTTTTTATTGAATTTATTTCATACTTTTGGCGCATACTGGATATATAAAAATTTATTATAATAAATATTGTAACAGTTGGTATATAGGTATGTTCATTTCAATTGACTCAAAATTACGTATTATATCATCTCCTAAAATTATTGTTGACTGTTGTTGACTTTTAAAACACCCTGTATATTCTGCGCTCGGAACGAAACATAATTTGAGATTTGATGTATGTATTCTCAATATAATGATTAAATAAAAAACGCCATATTTCATTTAAAATAACCAGGATGACTATAGATATTTCTAGTATATCTCATTTTACAATTCAATTTCCATATATTTTACATAATATGTCTACAGTTGGTTCTGTTAAAATATATATTAAGAAATAAATCGCAATAAAAAGAATATTATGAATTTTTCTGTATATTATAAATGATATATTTGTCAAATGAATGTAATGTATCATATTGTGAGAGGTTCCTCTATTCTGGAAAAGACTCAAACTGTTTACCTTCTTGGGAAAGTAAACTAAGGGGATTTTGGAATGTTGTCATATTATAGTTGGTTTCGCTGTCGTACTTTTTGGGAAGGGTTAAAGTTTCAGATGATCTACTACAGATTTGTTATAGATGACGTCCGCTGTTCGTTCGCTTTAGTTGCTAACTATTTCTTTTCAGAGATGGATTGCGCTCTTTCCTCATTAAATTGTAGGTATTGTGAGAAAAATTTCATTAGGTTTGTTTTGTAGCGAAAGTAGATATCGTTTTAACAAACAAGTTAACAGTAAACAAATATGTAAACACACATACATACTAGATTGGAATTTTACTATTAATAGCCAACACCACAAATTACAGCACCTGACGTGTTTGCTCCAAGAAATATCTTCATTGGTTCATTAAAATATAAATATTTGTTATTATTATTTGTTAATCGATCGTTGGATATACAGGGTGGTGATAAAGTTCCGTACAATATTTACAGTTTGTTAAGTTTCTTCTCTTGAAAAATTAGAAAATACGTTAGCCTATATTTTCAAAAAGACATTGCTTGACGTAAAAAATGTATTTTCCAGATTTTATGTTTCAAAACGTACAGAAGAAAGAATGTATTATTTTAATCGAAATGGCGTTTGTCCTAGACAATTTCGTGGAAAAATAAACCTAACAACTGTATTTAAAAATTTGGCCTGGCCACGCCCCCACAAAACAGTGGTAGTCACAGCGTAGACCTGTGACGTCAGACGCCGTTTACACGTAAACATAGCAGTGTGCTTTAGTCAATATCTATTATACAGGGTGTCCCAAAATAGAAGGCCATACCATTAACCACATATTCTTTCGATAAATATAATGCGACTTTCCTTATGCCATTTTTTATTTGGACGTCCCTGTTTCAATATACAGGGTGTTAAAGTTGCATTTTAAAAAACTATTTTTGTTAATACCTCCATTGTTTTATAAGATACAGACTTGAAATTTTGCAAGTACTTTTATCTTATTCCGACATACTTATCGTGTAATTTTGGTGAAAAAAATCGAACGGCGAATGGAGGTAACTGAGGGATGCAGTATCCTTTATTCCCTCCAATTATTTCTTAGTACGCCTATGCAGCTTTTTCTTGAAATATCAAACGGAGAAATTTCTTTTGATCATTTTATCTCTCTTTTGTATTTTTTTGTTTAAATGCTCCGTTCTGGAGAAAAACGGCAATTTGTAGTGCCCATAAATGTATAATTCACTAGCATTTTCAAGTGAAACTGAAGTTTTGTGGATATACCTATTATTACAATGCCTTGGCAACTTAGCAAATCGTAATACTTACTGAATGAATATTTGCTATTTAAAACAAAATGGATAATTCTAAATGTTACAAAATGAGGAATACTTATGAATTCAAAAAATAATATGACAATAAAATCTGTAATACAGTTCTCTTATCAAACAAAAAATAATAGTCTCATTTAGTAATAGTAATAATGAACGATCAACATAATAACTTTTTACCTAAATAACATTAAATAAAATAATTAATTAGTTACTACTAATTTAACAAACGTTCTACTTGCCCACCCTCCTCATTAACACATGTACCAACCCTTTTAAGTAGTGAAAATCTATATCGTTTAAAAGATATTCTCCTTTTGCGTAAGTTCACCAGATGCCATTACTATTCTTGAATAAGTGCGTCTTGTCCTCGACCAATCCAACGAATGGGAAGTAAATGGGTATTTAAATACTGCCGGACCTTTCTACCATAATGGGGTGGAACACTGTCAAGCTGCATCCACATACCGTCACGTACGCAAATCATGTAAAACATCTCGAAATTCATTTTTCAGAAAATTTTAAAATGTGTGCTACAATGGCATGGGGATTCACATCGTCCATACGTGGCTGTTATGCCAATCCATTGTTTGTCAATCCATTTCTTGTAAAGCTTGCCTCATCCGTGAATAGAATTTTTCCCTATCTGCATCATTCTGTGTTAACAACCAACGACTAAATCGCATCCTAGAAGCAAAACCTTGGGGAAGAATATTTTGTACGGGTTGGATGTGATACGGGTGCAGAAGTTGGGTTTTTAAAGTCCGATGAACATCCATTTTTTTACAATTTTCTATTTGTCAAGAAACAATCTTTGTACTTGTGCTTGGTTCTTCTTCTATCAGTGCTAAGATTTGTTCCTTCTGGTCCATAAACTTTTCGATTTCACGAAGATCCAAATTTAAAAAAACCTTCCTTTTAGGGTGTGATCTGTTGGGATAAGGAAGCTCACTATTTTTTCCTGACATTCATCGGCTGCTAAGACATTTGTAATCCATCAATACATGTCATTTTTCTCCGAAACGGGGCATTTAAACAAAAAATTACAAAAGAAATAAAATGATCAGAAGGAAATTCTGCGTGTGAAATTTCATGAAAGAGCTGCATAGGCGTACTTAGAAATAATTGGAGGGGATAAAGGGTACTGCATCCCTCAGTTACCACCATTCGTCCTTCGATTTTTTTCACCAAAATTACATGATAAGTATGCCGAAATAAGATAAAAGTACGTGCAAAATTTCAAGTCTATATCTTACAAAAAAATGGAATTATTAACAAAAATAGTTTTTTAAAATGTAACTTTAACACCCTGTATATTGAAACATAGACACCCAAATAAAAAATGGCATAAGAAAAGTCGCATTATTTTTGTCCAAAGAATATGTGGTTAATGGTATGGCCTTCTATTTTGGGACACCTTGTATACGATTTTCATGCTTTCGAACAACGCAGTATATACGTTTAGAAGAATCATTTGTGATATTATTAGGTGACATGATGTTAAATAGACATTGGGATTGAGTAAAGTTGCAAAATAGTAAAATGGGCATATAAAGTGCATCTCACAGATCAAATGAAAGAAGTATTACATTATGCCAATATGTACGAATGCAGCATACAGCGCCTCATAAACAATATTTCACGGTGCCAAAAAATGAAAAGAAAAATGTGGTGTAGGGCGATGAAGCACGACGAAAGGAAGCACTGCAACATTGTTTATTTGTTAAAACCACTTTAATGTAAGTTTAATTAGAAATACAGGTAGGTTTAGGTTCATCAAAAAAATTAAAATGCTTTTGTTATGTTATAGAATCAATTAAACTTTTCTATTAAGCTAGCAAAATGTATACAACGCGTTTAGAAAATCAAGGGTAAAGCAAACTATTTTTTTTCTCATTTATTGTATTCGGCGTTTTATTCCGATTCCAAATAACATGTTCTGTATTTGCTCCTACCATTTACTTGATGTAAAACGTTATTTGAGGCATTTATAAAATTTTACTATCTGACTTCATTATATTAAATTTATTACTGTTATACATGTTTTATTCTGAAAGCATAATAAACAAAATTAATAAATACGGATTTCTTTAAATGTTTAAAAAGAAATGAAATCAGTAGCAAATAGCAATAAAAACTTATTAAATTAATTTTAAAAAATACATCTATCTCGTACTTACTCAACAGCATTGTTGCCGCAATTGTCACGAGCGTATCTATATTGTATATAAAGGAATAAGTTGCAGAGGGGTTTTGGAGGAAGCCTGTAAGTCATTAGGAGCTCGAATCCCCTTCTCTGCATGGTCCAAGACCATGAAGCAGCAAGGATAGGAGCGTTTGTGTATAAGGCAGCGAGAAGAGCAACTGATGAACTTGGTCTCGTGTTCGATACTGAGAAGGAAAATCCATACTCTGTCACCAAGTCGGATCCTGCTCAGTTAAAAGCCCAAATTAAAGCTGCAGAAATGCGACATGTCCTGGAGCTACATAAGGATAAGCCAATGCATGGTCTTCTACCGTCATCTAGAGGGACTTGGCTTATATGAAAAGCTGATCTTCGCTTTTTTGAGGTCAACGGGGCTGAACTCTGAGACCGAGGGGTTCATAATGGCTTGCCAAGATGGTGTAATTAACACTCTGGTCTATCGTAGTCGTGTCTTGGGTATCGAGGTTCCCGATACCAGCTGCAGGGCTTGCCGCCAAACGCCGGAGACGCTTATGCATCTTCTGTCGGCCTGTCCGGTATGTGCGGCCACAGCGTATATCCAAAGACACGATTCAGCCTTACGGGTGTTGTATTATCATTTACGACACTCGTATGAGATAGACAAGACGCCAGTGCTGCCTTATGCTCCGGGGGATATAGAATCCATTGTGGGGAATGAGAAGTGTCGAATTTATTGGAACTATTCATTCCCCACCCTCAGGCAAATTCAAGCCAATAAGCCTGATGTAGTCCTCCTCGACCACCGGCTTAGGACGATGTTTGTGATTGAGTTCTCGACTCCCTCGGAGAACAACATCGTCCTAAAACGGGAGGAGAAACGGAGGAAGTATCGAGGCTCCACAGGCTGTATCCAGACCACTCTGTTGGTTGTGGTGCTAATTATAGACATCCTGGGTGGAATGAGACATAACGCTGCTTTCTGAATTAAAGATCATACCGGCTTGCCGAAATTTGGCAGAGATCTTAGCCGGCAGAATGCAGAAGGCAATCGGCCTTGGTTCGCTAGATCTGCTCAGAACACACGATTTACGGTCTCAATGATTACTGATTCCACGGAGTGGAGAGTGGTCACTGTTTCATTCTTTAGAACATCTCCGAAAGTGTCGGAGCTTCGGAAGGTGTGACTGAAAAAAAATAATAATAAACGGCTTTATTGCAAATTATAACTACATTACAATTTACAAGGGGCGAAGTTTAGCTAAAAGCCGTTCACACTTAACCCTTACAATATCGTACGTTCACCACATCACTACTAATAATTATAGCATCAGCTACACTATGTACATATAACCCGCAAAATATTTACACATTTTTTTTTTTCAAAATTTAATCTGCACTATTTGTGTTGCTGTGAATGAATTTTGTATAAATATCTGTTTATAACATATTTTTTTGTTTTAGGTAATTCACAAAATATTGATAGAACAACCTAATAAGAGCTTTCTACATTGAATGGTAACTAACACATTTTTCTTATACAATCAGGTGTCAACCAAATTATTAAACAATGCAAATTTTTCAATATTTGTCACATTTCTGTCATTCCTGTTTTGCTGGATAATTTTCTCCTGTATATTATGTCCTCCAAATCTCAATATATATCTAAAAAGCGCTGAGTACTATAACTTGTTTAATAGTTTCGTTCAAACCTGACACCTTTCGTTTCCTTATTATCGTACGTCTAATGTTAAATGATCATACTTAATGATTTCCTGAATGCGTTTCAACACATATCTCATGTTTACCTCAAGATGGTATACACTAATGACTTCATGTTTTTGTAAATATAAATTCACAAATTCTGACTTCTTATAGATCATGGAATCTACTTATATTATACCTAAGCCATTCAAAATGGTGCGGATTTTTAATAGGTACTCCAAATGTACATGATGGCTATAAGTAGCGTAATGGTCACAAGAATATAAGAGCTTGCTGCTCTAAAAGCCAATGGTAAAATGTAGAGTTTTTGGTAAGTTCTTGAAGTTTTGAAATTATATGGTCAAAATGGTCTCGGATAGTACACCATACAAGGTAGGCAAAAATGTTTTCTTGGTTTGTTGTTGAACTCACACAACGATTTTCCTTTATGGTGTGCGTGCTGACTTTTAAAATGCAACCAATTTGATCACAACCTACGCAAAGATAGGTTATGTAGTTCAGTGCTTAAAACTGTCTAATTTTGTGTAGGTTATCTGCGTCATCTTTTGGTTAAAAACGACATGAACAGAAACGGTTAAGTCTGTTAATTTTTTTAAATGCGAATATTTTCTTTACTTTTCTGTTTCATAAACTGTCTCTAAATGATATTAGGCGTACGATGATAAAAATACTCTGTATTTGATATTTGATTCACTTAGTAGTTAAAAAACATACAAACACATAGTTTTTTACATGCAGAGAGGTGTAGTTTAGGGGGTTGGCAATTTCTGGAAAAGTTGTTATAAAGAACAAGCAAATATATGTTCTTTTTGCATCAAGCTTGCAGTGCCTTTAACAGAAAACATACTGAGTGACTCAGAAACTTATCTAAAATAAAATGCTTATGTGTACAGGGGACTCTTAGATATATAATTTTGAAAAAATCAAATCAAAAAGGACAGTTCGAAAATAATTTTAAAATACACTTCTGAACGGCACTGGAGACTGGTCCACTGTAAAACCTGATAAGGTGGCAAAGCTTGCAATCTGCGACTGGACAAAAGATGGAAAGAAACGGTCAAAGGAATAATTAAATAACATTTTATTTAAACAGAAAATTTAACAGCTATTAATAGATTTAGTTTGTGGTTTCAATTATAGTCTGTTTGGAAATGAAAGGGAGTAATAAAACCCCGAGATAAGAACCGGTCATGGGCGTGGTAATATTTCGTTTCAGGTAATTATCGGGTAACACTAATGCTAACAGGTAATGGGTGTACATTAGTATATTTTACTGGATACATCATAGGGCAGGAGCCAGTGTATTGTGACAGATTAATCCAGTCTCAGAGCTGAATATACGAAGACGTGCTAATGCAGTAGAGTAAAATTCGACTTGTGTTTAGTGACTATTGTGCCAGTGGATATAATGTTGTTTGAGAAAACGTCGAGTTTATCAGAGTACTTGCTAAACGTGTGACAAGATGATCGCTGTCTCAGAATGAGAATATTTTTATATTAAATGTATTTAATGCATTGAAACACCAAAATCCTACCAACAGAGTTGACGGCATCTCGAAAAAGTGTTCCAAAATGACAGGGATTGGAAAATCAACTATCTACTGACTTTTAAAGGAAACAAAAGATGAACAGGATACTGTAAATCCCCCAAAATCAGGGAGGTCAAAAGTCGTTATAGATGATTTCTTAAAAAATGTCATTTGCAGAAAAGTACACTCATTTTATTAAAAAAAAAATACCAATGCTAAACAAAATTTTAAGTGAACTTTCAGAGAACAACGATTTGTCAAAAATCAGTAGAAGCAAATTATGGGCCGTCTTACGAGAGTTGAATTTTTGCTGGGAAAAGCAGAACAGGAAGTCAGTTCTTATCGATAAAGATAAAATTATTTGTTGGCGAAAATCCTACTTAAGATCAATTAGAAAATTCCGTGACGAAGAGAGGAATATTTATTATCTAGACGAAACTTGGGTCAACGGTACTACGGTTACCACCTTATCACTGTCCCCAATCCAATTAGTCGACGACGTTTAAATTAAGTAAAATTTTGTTAAAAAATTCCTTAGAATGAGTAACTGCAGATAACTGGCAAAGATGTAAACATCATGTACAAAAAGAAGAGGAGAAAATGTGGGAACTCGATAATTTAATTGACGTTACTGTGGAACCTATCGTTATCAATCTAGGAGACGAAGATAATTTATCAGAATATTCAGAAGATGAATTTTAATATACCTACTTTTTTATTTTCTTTATTGTACATTTGTACAACACTACATTTACTTACCATAATTTGAATATTCAAAATACATATATTTTTGTGTGGAATAAAAGTCTATTCATTAAATTTAAATAAATATTTTAATAATAATATTGAATAATTTTATTTGAATTACTAAAAACCCTCTTTACCCGGTTATGATGCTTAAAGTAGCCTCATGTTTTCAAATGCTGTTTTTATATTGTTTACTTATAAGAGAGATGGACCGAGAAATTGAAGCGGCATAAACAAAGACGGATTGTCAGGGATTAAATTTTAGCTACCTGCTACAATTTAGTACAACTCGGTCACACATAGTTTTTTTTTACAAGTACACCTCATCTATACCGATAATACATAATATAAAAATATTGAATATAAGCACCAGTACTACATTTATTTACGATTTGCATACATAATAAGCTTTTATTACTATCTTTCATTTCTAAATAATGAAATAATTTGAGATACCTGATGTTACAACAACATTTTGGGCCCGTATTACCCAGTTTCTACAAAATAACACAAATGTTGCCTTTTGTCCGTGTTGTTTAAACTCGCTATACGCCGTAGATGTCCTGGACCTTGGATACGGTTTCAAATTTCCCCGGTGTTGCACTACACTTGAACGCACTCCACACCTCGGTAAAAGTAGCTGCATTTGGAACACGTTTACCAGTAAATCGTTCTGCTAAAGCATTTTTACATAAATTAAAACGATATTCATACACATAAGCCATTTTTGACACTTGAAAAGCTGTAATACCTACAAAAAGTAATCGGAATCGCCTGGCTAGGGACTACAGTAGTCCAGCGATGTAAAGGTTGAAAATACTACAACATCAATTATTTTATACTCGGAAACTATAAGCTTTACAAACAATTTTTTACGATATTGACTTCATTTTCATTATTGCCAAATTCTTTTAGATAAGTTTCGAATCACCCTGTATACGTAAAACATATTTTTTCCAAAATTAACTGATATAGACAAACGTTTCTCTTAAAAAGTTGCAAATGAAATATTTCCATCAAATTAAAATTTGGGAAAAGACAATATTGAAAAACACTAGAACACTAAAAAAAAAACAACCTTATCAGTTAATTATGTGTAAATTATTGTTCACATATACGTGCAACCATTTTCCAAATTTCGAATTTTTTTTACTTGCATATGTTTCTATGATCATAGACATTATTCTCTAAAAATACAATATAAGTCCTATACTACTTTGTTATAAAAAATAACCATTTTCCTTTTTTGTACCCGCCACTGGCAGTTCAAATACACCTATCGTTTTCGAGACGACAGCAAACATAAAAATGTTTCTTTTATCTTTGACAACACACTTTAATTACGTCGTATTTAAATACATAAACGGTTCAAAAAGTAGTAGACGCCTATTTCTTAATAATAATGAACAGCCTAATTTATGTAAGTAATCTAAGATATATCAGACATTTAGTGGACTGTAATTTTAATAAACCAAATATTAGCATTGTCGAAATTAAATTACAAAATGGTACAAGTTGGCAAATAACACTGGAAAATGGAAACGACAATGGAATTCAAGTGCTCGCTGAATTGTAATTAAAATCCAGCTATTTCACGCTATGAAATTGTTCACAATACAGGGTTTCATATTTGATAAGGATCTAATAATAAAAGGGCTTGAGGGCGTTTATAATTTGAAGAAACGTTGTCATTTAGATTTCTATATTTTTAAAAATTGCAAGTAAAATATTTTATTTAGTAACCTTGTATAGTGGCTGTAATACAGGGTGATCATAAAGTCATTCATTCTTAAAGAAGACGGAAAAATTAGTTTAATATGAATACGCGATTAAAAAAAAATTAAATGCAATATTTTCGCTGAAAAAGTATTTAAACCTCTTTTCAGACCATTACCGAATCTCAATTCATTCACAGCTCCCAAATCAACTAGGTATAGACCTGATGCGACGTTGCCAAATTTATATATTTTCCTAATATTGGACATCGTTAATACACGGCTGTATTAATTATTTTAGAATCTCTTATGTGTTTTTTGCTTATTTCAACCAATAATAATTAAAAATATGTAATAAATGCTGTAAATTATTTTTTAAAAGTATGCAATTAATATATTAAATTGCTGTGGTTGTCCAGCAAGGGCCTCAAAGAGGATTTTAAGTAACATACTAATGTTAATTTTCCAAGCAGTGGAAGCTAGTGAGATTTCAAAGTCATATCTCAATCCTAAATAAATTAACCCCGTATGTGGGCTCTCCAAATTTGAAGTGGAAAATACAGGAGAAGTGATTGATGGTACATTTGAATAAACACCCTGAAGTACAACACTATACAATATGTGATTCTGATATGGCAACGCTGTTTCGCTTCTACGCTCAAATGCTTAGAGGGCTTCGTCATCAGAAAATCTTGCGTCTCAGAAATGCCGTGTTACCGGGAGTTATGGGAAGTTGCTTCTTTCGTCTTTCAAAACGACGACGAGTAAACTATTTTTTTTTCGATTTTCTCTCTTTATTAGGTCTTCCGAATACGTGGTTAAAGTTATTGACGTTATGACTGATCTCTCGGCCGATAGACACCATAAAGCAGCTATACTTGGCACCTTATCTTTGGTTATGGTAGGATGGAAGAACATTGGCTCGGGTCAATGTGAGAGATTGATACCGGTCGATATTTGATGACCCTAAATTTGTATATATCATTTTTAAAGAACTGGTTAGGTGGTAGATTAGCAACAATAATGTTAAACCCTGTCCCGCCTCATTCCTGTTGTATATATTTCTCTGTCATTATGTGTCTATTAAATTTAAATAAAGACACATTATTATTATTAAATACCTTTCTCACGGTCGGGAGTAGAAATCAGTTTCTATAACATCAAAATTAAAACAGAAGTAGTCGATTATTCCCAAGGGAGTATAATGCTCCCAAGGGAGTGTACATTATGGAGAACGTTTTTCATGCAAAAAAAAGATAACATTGAAATTATTTATTGACATTTAAATTAAATGTTACATTTGTACAATTTTCAAAATTAATATTAGAAGGAATATTACTTTCGCTTACATTTACAGTTTTTGTGATTGCACTAGTAGTGGTACCTACTAAAACCTGATTAGCAATTTTGGTCTTATTTTCAATGGAGTTCTCGACATAACCCTCAGCGACTGTCGTTGATTTCCAACCAGCATGACGCTTTATTGTCGTGATATTCATACCAGCATCTTCCAGTAATGGCGCTGAAGATCTTCGTAAACAGTGACCAGCAGTAATATGCAGCATCAGGTAATTTTAAATACGAAGCTACTACACTCGGAATTTTTCCCATGGTACTCTTGCCAACTGGCTGCGAACTACATTTTCCTGCTTTGTAGTACAAAAAAAGGCGCTTATGCTTGACGTGGGGAGGACGACGGGATAGGTATTTTCGAAACAATTCAAGCACATTTCCCACATCGGTAACCAGAAAGGTTCGTGGAATCTTTGTCTTTGTGTTCGGAATTTTTACAATAAAGGAAGAGCCTACATCTTCAATATCATCTACAGTTAAATTGACTAGTTCATCAGTTCGACAAGCTCTGGCAATCCCCAGAATTAATCCAACCTATAAAAAATCAAAATACTTAATAATTGAAATACCTAACAACAAAAGTAATCTTACCTTAATCATTAAGAATTCTTTGTCATCTGCACTTGATAGAAAACGGTCGATTTCACCCTTTCTCAATATTTTTGATTTTTTCGCTTGATATCCGTCACCGGTTCTTTTCAAAAATGCGATCAGCTTAAGGAATTTGCTTATATCCATGTTGTCGTAAATTATCAAGCATGACTTAACCATAGAATATAGCGCCCATAATGTGGAAGGAAGACTTGTAATTCTTTGCATTTTCACTGAAGTATGCCAACAAAACATTCTCGCTGTATACTTGAACATTTTTCTCGGCGCACCACTTTTTGAACCGATTGTAGGCTATATCGTATAAAGATCTTGACTTAGTAGGCAGCAAATTACTTATTGCAATATTTGCAGCCTCCACAATCTCTTCCGACTCACAATTATTCATTGTGCACTAAACAAACTTTAAACTAAACCAAACTAGCACCTTAATTTGACAATTCTTTTTGTTTGTTTATTTTGTAGTTATGACAATAACTCAACGACTACTAAATAAATGCTCAAATCCGAATACAATAATTCTGGTGCTTCTTACTTCATAATGACTAAATATGTGTTTTTAAGTTAATGAGACCGTGGAAAAAATAGTATATACCATTCGGGAGAGATATTATTTTGTCCTCGGTGCATTGTAGCCCTCGGGCATCAAATTGCACCTCTGCCAAAATAACTCATTTCTCTCCCTTATAGTATAATGTACTATTAATGTTCCTTCAGTTAGAGGATAGGCCTGCAAGGTCACATGCTTTGCTGAGGTGAATGCAAACGTTATATTTTAGTTTACAAAGTTGTAATAAACGCGGTAACTTTGTAGTATATTGCGAGTAACAGACTGATTATATTAGTGGTGAAATTTACGATAGACATAAAACAAAAGTTTATTACAATAACCACAGTGGCAAAAAATAGTGTTTGGTACCTGGATCCACAAACACAGCAACAAACACTCCAACTAAGGAACCTGTTGTATCACTAAAAGTAAATAATACCTGGTGCAATTTACATCCTTGCAGCTAGAATAATATTATGGAAAACTATTTGGAATATGAATTACGTGACAATACTGAACTATAGCTTTGATTTGTTTGTCTAGACACAGGGACCATTGACGTCCAGCCAGTGAGCGAGCTTATATCTCATTGAAACAGAACAAGCAATTTTTCGGATCTCTACTGTATTTCAGTTGACTTTCAAAAATAAACCTAATATTTTATTTATATGGGTTTATGGTATAGTTGTAACCAATTTAAATATATACAGGATGTAACAAAAAATGCAGGTCATGCCGTTAACTGCGTGTTTTCGGACCAGAATATGACATTGCACTCTACTTACCTATAGGTATACAAAAATGAAAAATTTTTCGTAAAACTCATAATTTTCAAAATAAATTCGATTTTTGGGTATGCACCGTTACAGATCATCATCATCATCATCATCATCATGCTAAGCAATCCTAAGGATTTTAACTAATGCTAAAAGCAATCTAGAATCCATTTAATGAGGTGGATTATTCCTCTTTTTTCGTTTTTATAACCTTCTGTGTGTCCTGGCTGTTACAGTTATTTTATTCCATTTTTTCCGATCTCTGCACTTTGCCTTCCAGTCTGTTATTACCATCTTTTTTACATCTTCTTTCATTGGTCTTCCTCTGCCTCTTGGCCATAGTGGTAACCACTTTATTATTTTTCTGATCATTTCTGAGAGTTTTCTTCTTAGCATATGTCCTACCTATTTCAAACGTTATGACTTTATATATTTTCTCCTTCCAGTTCCTTTTCGATTTCTCTGTTCTTCCTCCTTCTCCTTTCCCCTTCCTGTGTTACCTCAGGCCCTAATATTATTCTCATTATTATTCTTTGTTTTACTGTAGTTTCCACTGCATATGTAATTACCGGTCTTATCATGGTTTTGTATATTTTTGTCTTAGTTTTTTTTTGTAATTGACGTACTTTGCAATTATTTTCTATTTCTGTCGTATGCTCGATTTCCGTTTCGAATTCTTTTTTTCACTCTGTCTTTTCCTGATTTTCTATTACTGTATCTACACCGCTAGAGAGTCGCAGCAAATAGAAATGGTTAACATTTTTAAATTTTAACTTACAAAAAATCAATTCGTAGTACTGTAACTTGCTCTAAAGTCTTGTAACTTATTTTATACAGAGTGTGTACAAGCATAGAACTAGTCAGATAGATGTATCATATTTACATAAATAAATGTTTTTATTAAGCACAAACTAGCTAAAAAAATTCTACATTATGACGTTATAAAAAAATCGTTCGCGTACATCAGGAAAACGTGGTGGGATAAAATGATTGCTTCCCTCTCGTTTCTACGTTTGCTTTTTAGGCGTCGTTTACAATAATACCCTTTAGGATATGGTTAATAACAAGAAGTATTACTTTTAAAATTTCAAAATGATATGTAAAAATCTGAAGAAATTATTACAAGACAGATATTTTAAAAGTTCAACTTTAATACCCGTATCTTATAATAAAGGTATTTTTGTATGTGCATGTAATCGTCATATTTTGTCGCTAAAAATACCCAATTAATAGATGACCTTCTTTGATGTTACACCCTGCATATTTTTTTTGTGGACGGACTTTTAAAAGTGTCGTTAGAATAGGAACACTGATGTTCTTGACAAATGCTTTTTTAAAGTTGGTATTTTAACTGAGGACAATTATTTTAATGAACAAAAGAATTTGATATTTGTACTTACATTTGTAAGCATACACTTCATTTTACTTTTCGAGACGTCGCATCGATATCAAAAGGTACCAGAAATTCGATAATTTTTCGTCGAGAAATACGGCGACTTTAAGTCCTGCAACATTTCACATTTTAACTTTAATGATTCCGGAGCTTAGTTTGGCGTTATGGAATGAGCCAGTTACGATATTTCGCAAAACCCCATTTATAAACAGTTTACATTGTTCCAGTGAAGTTTATAAATTATTGTCAAGTCTCTATTCTCTCGTCGGCTAAGGCAATATTTTACTTTTTGTTCGGCTGACCCACTAAAGGAGTTCTAAGAAGGTAATACAAAAGAAGTTGTATCTCCTTGACACCGACCGATTTGTTAAAATATACAATCAAATCCTCCAAAAACATGCTACACACAACGTCAAAAGTCTTTGACTCCCTATATATAAAATGATTCGATTAAAATGAGTGGTTTTTCTTAATGTGGTAAAAAAGTACATGTAGTTAAGGAACAAAAAAGACAAAAAAAAATTGCGGACCTTTACTTTATTGTTATACCAATGTTTTTACAAATTTGATCAGTTTGGCAGTGTGTTCAGCCAAGTGTTCCTTTGAATATTTGTACATTATAATGCCAGGACGTGAAATGTCTGCGTTTACCCCAGCAAGCATGACTGTATTATAATGCAGGACATTCTAATCATCAGATATCGAACATGTTGGGCATTCCTAGATCATCTGTTGTACAAATAGTACACAGATGAAGAATTTGATGTAGTGGAAAACAGACCACGTAGTGGACGTCCTCGAGTATCTAATGAAAGGGAGGATCTGTATTTGGTGCAATATATCCGTAGACGACGCACATCTTCAACTTCAGATCTCAGGGCCCACTTTCAAGGTACATTTCGCCGTGTTATATCGACACCTACTATTCGAAGACAACTCCACAGCGTAAATTTACGTGCTAGAAGACCATTACGAGTCGCCACTCTACTTCCAAGGCATAGGGGTTGGCTTTTACTCCAGTGGCGGTGGTTTTTATTTACAGACGAAACCATAATTGGGCTGGTTACTGATGACAATCGACAAAGAGTCTGGAGGGTACCATAATGTTTTGGGATGGAATAATGTTCAATCGCCGAACCCCTTTAATTCGCATACCTCAGAATATGACCAATCAAATTTACATCGAACGAAGTTATTACGCCCATTGTATACCCCCTGCGTAATGAATTAGGTGAAAATTTTGTGTTTATGGACGACAACGCTCGACCACATCATGCAAGAAGGGTTCAAGAGACACTTAAAGCAGGACATATCAATAGATTAGATTGGCCAGTCAACTCTCCTTACATTGAAACACTGCAGATGAGTTAGTAGTGGCGGCAGAAGACGAATGGAACAATATTTGCGCAAGTCGTTAACCACTTGATTATCTCAATGCACAGACACAGATAGTCAATATGCTATTGGACCGTGGTAGATGTCACACCGACTATTAGTCAAGTAGAGAACTTGTTTTGTTACTTCTTTTTGATTTAATAGATTTTGTCAAAAATGTCACACTGTGACGTACCTACGTCGTGATTGCACGACGACACAGTGTCACTATGACGCCTGAGCGGTGGCGGCGGGAACCTCGGGGCCAGTTTCTGTTTACAATGCAGAAACACCACTAATCGGGCGGCTACAGTGAAGACACGGTATGTCCAGAGGGTCGTGAGGGAGGAGTTAGACTTTCGGTGTCCAGTAAAACAAGGCACACTTGATAAATATTTACATTTATTGAGTGCAAACCTAAAGGTACAATTCTAATTGTTATCTTAACTGAAAATAGCACGGGGCAAATAATTCGATGCAAAAATACGAGGTAAACAGGTACGGTACAGAGTCAGTGGTGCAGTTACGGGGCAGCGGTTTCTACAAGCGGTTAATACAAGCTACGTGCAAAATCGGGCAAGAGGAAGCAATGAAGCGGACAAAGCAAAGTTAACCTACTAAACTAAATACTTGAACACTATTACTAAAAATAGAAACAACAAACGTTGACAGCGGGGCTTCTCTTCAGGGATTGCACGGCTGGCCAGCGGGGCTTGCGAAACGGCTAGCTGTAAGGAAATATATGCTTAGTTACGACCCACGTTTCAACTCATACAGACGGATTGGTAACAACATCCTATGAGCCAAATGCGTGGTAAGGTAAAGTACGCCGGATAAGGGCAACAGCGCCTCTACCTTGTTGTAGTACGGCGGTAATCTGAAAAGCAAAAGATGATTAAGTGCCTGCAAAGGAAGGTATTATTATCTACGACCCACGTTTCAACTCATACAGACGGATTGGGAACAACATCCTATGAGCCGAACGCGTGGTGAGGCAAAGTACGCCGGATAAAGACAACAGCGTATCTACCCTGTCGTGGTACGGACGGAAAGCTGAAAAGCAAGGTATGATTAGCACAAAGTTAACAGCGGCCAAGTTTTCCCTAACCTTCTGCTTGCGGACAGGCACGTCGGTACAGCTTGAACGGCGGAACGGTACTGGTTCTAACAACGGCGGCAGTTATCTCCTAGGCGGTAGGCGGCTGCGCACTGGTCCCCAGACTCGACTTAGTACAGTTACCAAAGGCGGCTTCTCTGGTGGGCTGGACTCCCCTCGTGGACAGCTGGCCAGGAACTGAATGGTCTCCTGGTCAAGTGGAAGCCCTCGATGCTGGTACCCAGTTGGCGTCTGCGCAGTAGTCTTCGGACTGGAATTTCTTACCAAAAGCAGCTACGGCTAGTGGTCTCGGACAACTCCTCAGCTACTGGGGGTGGTAGACAGGCAGGACTGCTCTTGTGGACGCCTCGGAGTTTGAAAGCTCTGGTCACGGGTTGGCGGCTGCACAGTGGTCCTCAGATGATACTTGTAAAAATCTCACCAAACAGCTACGGCTAGTGGTCCTGGCAGAATTTTTCTAAGTTTGTTAGAAAAATCACGAACAGTTCCTCTGGTGTGGAAGTGGTGGACAGGCAGGACTACTCTCGACGACGGCGGGCCAGGAACTGAATCGCTTCCTCGGTGTTAGAACGGCTTCAATTCTGACGGATCGGCGGTTGCGCAATGCTCTCCATTTTGAACTTGTAAATTTCTTACCTTAGCTCGGAGTCTTCACAAAATTATTCTAAGTTGATTCAGCGACTCTGAAAATTCCAGGCTCTCGCGCGGCAGCGAGTGAGCCACGCGGCAGATCTTCTCGCTTGGGCGGCCGGGACTGGACTCGCCAGTCAATGCGCTGCGACTGGCTTTGTCTCGATGCAGACGGTAGCGACGGTGCTGACGTTCGATAATTTAAACACATATCGGCGGTCGGTGATAATTTTATTAACGAAAATTTACTTCATTACAACACATTTGCTGGTTTTTAATTTTATAAATACTCAATTTATCGAACATATTCTTTTCACAAAAAAGGTTTGGAAAACAATATACTTTTATAAATGTATTTGGTTTTTCTGACCAAGAATTTTGACGTTGTGTGTATAAAAGCAAGCGGGCGAATTTAATCGTTTCGGAGGCCTCCTGACCTTGTCAGCGATTGGGGTTTGGTATCTCGCCCAAATAATTTGATAAAATATGCGTATGATTTATTTATGTACACCACTGAAAGAAGAAAGGAAAATTATTTAATGGAAGAGATACAACTCGGTATAGGGGGTGATTGCCGAAGTTATTTTGTGAAAAAAAGTTTATATAGAAGTAGATTGAAATATGCTTCTTTTCCGAGATACAGAATATTTAAATTTTGATTTTTATTTATTTTTATTAATTACATCAAAGATTTTTAAAGATATTTACTCGAAATTTGAAACACGCTTTGAAGGGATAAATGGGCATTTTTGGGGTGATCCGAATATTTCTGCTTGCACCGCTGAGGTTTGTGCGAAAATGCCACAACGTTTTAAATTAAAAAAATGGTATGCCACTAATTTTTTCCTGTTTTGATATTTTTATAGAAATCGGCCATCTGAATGAAATTGGTCTCTTAAATTTTCTTCGTAGGATGCACCGTTTTTTGAGAGAAAAAATAACACATATTGCAAGTTCTGTATTTTTAATTTCTATTGTTACATTATGTAGTAGGTTGCGGTCAATATTTCTAAATAAAATACAACCTTCTCGTCGAAATGTCAAATTAGCATTTGTTTTATTTGTATGCTGCAAAATTAATTCAATAAATGAATAATTTTTCTGTCTTCAAAAAAAAAAAATGAAAAATTTTACAAATGCGGAAATGGCAGATGTGCATTTTGCCTATTAGTATAGGATCCCACTATAAAACGACCTTCACCAAGCTGGTTAATGGATGAAAAGTATTTTATATCCAATTAAATATGTTAATAAATACATTGCAAACGGGTTGTCTAAAAAATTTGTCCAGAATATGATTAATTAACAATTAAAATTTTTTTTTTTTAACATTTCACTGGTTTGGTAATAGACAAATTCCATACCAATCGAAAGTATGAAGCCCATAGAATATGCAAACGTTAGGTATAAACAGGTAAATCGATACTAGTAACTTGCACCGGTGTGGTTAATAAATTAAAGTTAAATTAAAATAAAGATTATTTCATTACCAACACGGTGGTATAGGGTTGTCTGCGAAAAATCAGTCCTGAATTCTGGTTGTCGAGTTTTAAAAAGTGAAATATTCCCAAGCGAACCATTCCATGCGATAGAAGAGTACACGGCATTGCAGCTGTGTGTAGTTCGTCCATACCGAAAACGAAGACGGTTCGTTTATCCGTTTCTCCAAAAAATCGAATAAAGTCCGGGTCCGGGGCGGCGGTACCTATTATTATTAATCTGCCCCTAGGAACCCCTAACGCCCTTCAATGACAATAAAACAACATTTTCGACCCTACTAATGATATGTCAAGATCGAAAACCCGTAAAAAATACAATTTTCTAATAATCCATTTGCCGCCCCGAATTACGTTTATTTTTTTTTAAGGAAACGATACATATAATCATAAAATTTTATTAGACTTTTCGATAGGCAAGGTGGAAAAGAAGCCACAAAAAAATTTCAATAATTTTAGACTATATGGTCGCAGTAATTGCAAGC
Source organism: Monochamus alternatus (assembly GCA_037114965.1). Classification (NCBI taxonomy): domain Eukaryota; kingdom Metazoa; phylum Arthropoda; class Insecta; order Coleoptera; family Cerambycidae; genus Monochamus; species Monochamus alternatus. The sequence continues at coordinate 39,778,228 of CM073435.1, forward strand.
TCGACCACTGTAGTTGTATCAAGTACGTAGGATACCTCAGCACACAATATTTGCTCGCCTTCACCAACGTTTGCGCGAAAATGGTTCATTTATGAAACGAATTGTGGGAACCCTCGAGAAGTACGAACTGTGCAACTAGAGGATGCAGTTCTCGATATAGTTTCGAAGTCACCTGAAATTAGCACTAGAAAAATTGCCAACGTATTGAATGTAAGCAACTTCACCGTACTTAAAATTCTAAAAGGGCAGCAATTGTATCCGTTTCATATTCAACGTGTCCTAATCCTAATTTTTTAAACGGCGTTTTGTTTACTGACGAGGCAAGTTTTTCAAGAGATTCTATACGAAATTTTCATAACAATCACTTGGTCATTTTCAGTTTCATCAGTTTCAGTAAACATGTGGCTTGGAGTACTTAATGATTATTTAATTGGTCCATATTTCCCCCCATTACGATTAAATGGCGAATCTTATCATCACTTCCTACAGGAAGTTCCTCAGCCCATTTTAGCACAGAATGCCTTTCCCCGACTTTGAAGTGGACCAGCACCGAAAAATTGTAGGAGACAAGCATATTTCGAGAACTCAAATCAAAAATTAGGCGAACAGTATAATTTGAGGTTTCATCAATTGACCTTATTGTAGGTTTATCTTCGTCTTCTACTATAACATCAAACCAAATCCACCAGTCGACTACATAGTACGTTTGTGCTAGCTTCATTTCGTGTTTTAAAACTCTAAACTGCGATAAATTTATATATTCATTAATTTACGTGGACTTTCGCGCTATGACGGCATAATTAATTTAGTATCGTTTGCCGTATGGATAGCACATTTAGGTTGTAGCTGAATAAATTTTAAATTTAATTTAATGAAATTGTTATCAAGGGACGGAAAATTTTGCGCGAGGAAAAGTGGTTGCATGATCTGGGGTAGTTAAAAATGGCACACGTGTAAGGGCGGGACGGAATATATCCTTATTAAAAAAACACGCATAATATTAAGGCAAAAATAAGGAGAATTAAGAGTAATGTTCAATCTGCCAGTTGGTAGCTTTGTTTGAAATATAGGGTAATTCAGAATATATCTAAATAAAAATTGTACAGGGGTCTCTTACAAATATAATCTGTAAAGAAAAAATCAAAAAGAGCACAAGGAAATACATAAATAACATTTTATAACGCCGATTTTATATATAAAACACCCTCCTTGGTTTGGATTTCTTGACACTTTTGATTAATCCGTAGCTGCAGCCCTTCCAGGCTATTTACAGAAGTACACCATACACCAATGTCTTCAAACATCCTCAAACAAACAAATCTAGAGGGTTCAGATCAGGCGATCTTGGAGGCCATAAAATAGGTCCGACCCTTCCTACCCACCTATGTGGAAAAGTTTGGTGTAAATACTCTCTGCCATGGAAAAATGAGCTGGAGCACCATGATGCTGGAAGCACATTTGTTGCCTCTGATTCAAAGGAATGTCTTCCAAAAACTCATACAGTGTGTTCTGCAGAAAGTTGAGGTAAGCAGCGCCTGTTAATCGATTTGGTGAAACAACAGGACCTAGAAACCTGTCACATACAATACACATCCAAATGTTTAATGAAAAACGTGCCTGATGTCCAGATTCTATTAGAGCATGAGGATTTTTGTCGGTCCAAATATGCATATTGTGAAAATTAAACACTCCATTTCTTGTGAACCCGGCCTCATTAGTAAAAAGAATGTTTGCAAAAAAAGAGGGTCTTCAACATCATGACGTAGAAACCAGCGACAAAAAACCAAACGTGCTTAATGATCATTTATTGGACTTAATGCCTGTATTCGTTGCACATGGTATGGATAAAGCAGTTGCTCGTGAAGGATTCGCCTAACAAGAGGACCACTAATTTCTACCTCGGCTGATATTCTCCGCACAGTCGTACCTGGATTCTGCTCTACCAGTGCTAGAATTTCTTCTTCTGCTCTAAGAGTGGATACCGACCTTGGTCTTCCGGATAAATGGCACTGTTTGCTCAAGGAACCGGTATCACGCCATCATGGTGAATTCTTCCAAACATGCGTTGTGAAGGAATATGGCGATTTGGATAAGCGTCAACATAACGACGTCGGTGGCGTTCCCATTAGCACGACCATACATGAAATGCATGTCTGTTAATTCGTGCGTTAGAATAACCAGCCATAGCGAAAGGAAACTTGTGCACTGAGAACAACTGTCAAATACGTACTGTTTATTTCACTAAACATCAACCAAAATTATTATTAATTATATGAAAATACACAACGTTTTTGCAAAATAAAAAAATGGGCTAAAAAACATAAAACATTCTATATCTCCGCAACCGTTACTTTGCGAACCCATGTTTATTGAGACTTTTCTGCTTATTTTGGTTCATACTATACCTCCTTAACTATTTTACACTCTTTTTTTAACACCCTGTATTTACTGTATGCAATTTTGGTTTTAGATTTAACTAAAGTTCTTAAATACCTACAATTTTCAAGGTCATCTAGTGCTTGCGTTGCACGATGCCATGCTTTCATTTTTTGCTTCACGTGGGATATTATGTCGTAGTCGAAACAAGGCTTATATATTATATATTACAGGCCACGGTCTCTTTAGGGACATATTTGGCAAGGAGTGCGTCAAACTCACTGTAAAACTCTGAAACAGCAGCATTAACATCATTGTGAGAAAGCAATTTTGACCAATCGAAAACTGTTAATTCCTCATATAAAGATGGAAAGTTAGCTTTTCTAAAATTATAGCCATCACGAAATTTATAAGGAAATCTCTTATTATTACATAATAGGATTTTTTTCCTATTATTAGTGCAGAATGATGAATATCCTCTGGTAGTAATATATCAACTCATCTCGTAACATTACAGTCTTCATTAGATACCACTAGATCATCATTTAAAACATTGTTATATTGAGTACAATTAAAAAGCTTAATAAAACTGTTAAACAAATTAAAATTACAATTAGATGAACTATCACATCTACATGCGGCAATTTCAGGTATATTGTAGTCAATAAGCACTCTTGAACCGTATAATACATTTAGACACTCGAAACTAAAAAATAATTTTTCATAATCCTCACTCGTTATAAAAGGTGGGATTTACAGGCTGTATCACATAAGAGGGCCACTCCCATGTATCTCCCTTAATATGCGAGACACGTCAAAAATCTTTAATTGTTTTTTGTTGCATTTTTGGAGGACTTTATGCTCGTAAAAATAAATTTGAGGTCCATGGCCAACTTTATGAGTAATAACAAAAAAAACTGTTAAGTGCCCAAACTTTAAGGCTGTCTAACTTTTTTTATTTTAAGAGATAGAGAAAACTTATTGGTAATAAATTTTTATTGAAAAATTGATACCTTCCATCTGATATAAACAGATTTTTGAAATATCGTATGTGGTCCGCTGCGCCCTCTAGGCGGATAAATTTTTTTTTTATTGAAGCAGGCTATGGCCACAAAAAATTGTCTGTTTTTTCGTCTTTCATGCAATATACTACATGTATATATATAATATTTGAAATATTTTGTATTTTATCAAATCCACCCCTTATCACCAACCCTGACGGCCTGGAAAATGAAACGGGTGGGTGGGATCTCTTAATATGCTAATTTTTAATATTTTCTATGAATATGGTGGCCGGTCAAGAATTAATTTTTTTTATTTGAAATATTTCGTATTTTATCAAATCAACCCCTTATCGCCAACCCTGACGGCCTGGAAAATGAAACGGGTGGGTGGGATCTCTTAATATGCTTTTTTTAACATTCTCTATGAATTTGGTGGCCGGTCAAGAAATAGTTTCTTTTATTTGAAATATTTCGTATTTTATCAAATCCACCCCTTATCGCCAACCCTGACGGCCGGGAAAATGAAACGGGTGGGTGGGATCTCTTAATATGCTTATTTTTAACATTCTCTATGAATTTGGTGGCCGGTCAAGAAATAGTTTTTTTTATTTGAAATATTTCGTATTTTATCAAATCCACCCCTTATCACCAACCCTGACGGCCTGGAAAATGAAACAGATAGGTGGGATCTCTTAATATGCTTATTTTTAACATTCTCTATGAATTTGCAGGCCGGTCAAGATATAGTTTTTTTTATTTGAAATATTTCGTATTTTATCAAATCCACCCCTTATCACCAACCCTGACGGCCTGGAAAATGAAACTGGTGGGTGGGATCTCTTAATATGCTTATTTTTAACATTATGAATTTGGTGGCCGGTCAAAAAATAGTTTTTTTTTATTTGAAATATTCCGTATTTTATCAAATCCACCCCTTATCACCAACCCTGACGGCTTGGAAAATGAAACGGGTGGGTGGGATCTCTTAATATACTTATTTTTAACATTCTCTATGAATTTGGTGGCCGGTCAAGAAATAGTTTTTTTTATTTGAAATATTTCGTATTTTATCAAATCCACCCCTTATCACCAACCCTGACGGCCTCGAAAATGAAACGGGTGGGTGGGATCTCTTAATATGCCTATTTTTAACATTCTCTATAAATTTGGAGGCCGGTCAAGAATTAGTTTTTTTTTATTTGAAATATTTCGTATTTGATCAAATCCACCCCTTATCTCCAACCCTGACTGCCTGGAAAATGAAACGGGTAGGTGGGATGTCTTAATATGCTAATTTTTAACATTATCTGTGAATATGGTGTCCGGTCAAGAAATAGTTGTTTTTATTTGGAATATTTCCAAATAAAAATGTTATCAAATCTACCCCTTTCACCAATCGTAGCGGCCTGGAAAAATAAACGGGTGGGTGAAATCTCTTAATATGTTTATTTTTTATGTTTTCTGTGACTATGGTGAGCGACCAAGTTATATTTTTAATTATTTGAATATTTTCTGTTTTAATAATTGCAGCCCCTTTGCACAACCCTGACTGTCTGAGAAATAGGAAGGGTGCGTGGATTTTTTTTATTTTTCAGGTTTTTAATATTCTGTGATCAGCCCCATATGAATTATTTAAAAAATTTGTGTAAAATTCATCTTCATTTTCTGACCACGACTTAATCGGTTATAGTCCTACCTAAATGTGTGGCTGTGGATGATTTCACACCGGTCAATCAAATATTTTAGACTTACATTGCTTTGAAATGTGATGATAACCACAAAATTTAAAACAGCAGAGCAACTCGATTGCATCAAATCGACTACAGTAATCATAGCCTACAAACAACTTGCCTTGTTCAATTACTGCTTTTGCCGGCATTGTTATTAATTGTTAATAGATTTAAATTGTGGTTTTAATTAATAAAAAGTTTGACATTCCTGATGTTACAACATGAATGAGAAGAATAAAATTAGCTCTCCTGTAGTTGTTGTCAATGCGATGGGGCCAACGAATTCAGTTCATATACTCGTTAGGCTAAATTTATCATAATAATTGTATACTATGCATTGCGCAAGATGAAAAGCATGAGATATCTACATAATAGGTGGATCAATATATTGACAGACTATAAGGCGACATAAGGCCATTATCTCAGGAAGGTAATGCTTCAACATGCATTGTAAATGTTGCCAATTACCTTATTTTAGAAAATTAAAACCTAATTTTACAAAGCCATTGACATTTGCACCATTGCTGTATACCCTCCTGGAATTTAATCAATTTACGTGAAAAATACTCTGGCGCTTACCATTCCAAATTATGCAATCCACTTCCTTCCTCTACTGGTAATCCACAACTTCCTCCCATATAGTCGAAGTAATCTTTCTCTCAAACGGGTTATAAAAGTGGGATTTGGAGAACAGAATAGTGAGTACTCATTAGACTTCTCAAAGAACAAGAAGCATTTGTTTGAGAAATTTGAATTTAACCAAACACCTGGATGAGAAAATCGTTGCACTAAATTCTGAAAAGAAAAACAACAAAAATATGCCTGTAAATATGAAAAGTTATAGAGAGAGCAGCTGTAATCTGTTCTTACATACTCCGTATTGGATTGTTGATAAGACCTGATTATCTTTACAAGTAAAGGTAAGGCAGAAGTGTTTCCTATAAACATCTACATGTCATTAAATATATTTCCTAGTTCTTTAAAAATTTCAAAGATTGTTTAATTTTACAAAAAAAAAGCAGTACAAATGACCCCTTGCTTATAGGCCAATTTCCCATCCCATCCTTTGCTAAAATTGTTGTAAATGTTCTAAAAATCTAAATAATGCATTATTCTGAAACTCAACGTCTTTTTAACTCTAACCAATATGGATTCAGAAGTAATCGCTCCACATAAACAACTGGCCATAAACAACTTGATAGATGAAATAAACCTAGGTTTCGAACAGAACAATTTTGTTTTCTCGCATTCTCTAGATCTTACCAAGGCCTTTGACTGTGTTTCACACTAGTCACTGACCATGACATGATACTTGCAGATTTATTTGAAAAGATACAATGAATTAATAATGAAAGAGTGTATAAGATCTGTTGAGTAAAGAAAGCGAAAGGGAAGGAGAGGTTCAGGAGGAGATGATACTGGTAAGTGAAGTGAGAGTGGAAGAAGAAGAGCCTACAAAAAAGGAAATAAACATAATTATAGAAGCTTTAAATAATAACAAAACTCCAGGGAATAACATCAGAGAACTTTAGGTACGCAGGAGAAGATTTAATACAATTAATATATGATATGTTCCCAAAGAGTTGGAGAAGAGAATGTATGCCTGAAGATTGGAGAGATGCTATGATTATACCAATTTATAAAAAAGGTAGATGCAACAGACTGCAGATACTATTGGGATATATCATTGCTAGATATATGATATAAAACCATGACAACGTCAATAAAACAGAGAAGAGAACCTATAGCAGAACTACAGATAGGGCAGTATCAAGCAGGTTTTAGAAAGGGGATGTCAACAACGGACCAAATCTTTATCTTTACTACATGCTATGAATATGGGATTAAAATAATGGACTTCAGAAAATCATATGATTCTGTCGAAAGAAATAAACTAAGTAAAATATTGAAACAATTTGGCATACGAGCCAAACTGATTAGGCTATTGAAAATGACCTTAGAAAATATTGAAAGCCACATACGAACAAATGGTGAATGTTTGGAAGGTTTTATTATTGGCACAGAACTGAGGCAAGGAGACACGCTCTCAACGCTTATTTTTAATTTAGTACTAGAAAAGGTTATAAGATATACTCAGTTGAACAGAGAGTAGGACACATATTGTTTAAAAGTCACCAAATAGTAAATTATGCAGATGATGTGACCATAATTTCAAAAGATAGTAAAAAATTTGAAAAAGTAATGAGACCTTGTGGAGGATGCAAATAAAGTGGGATTGCAGATAAATCAAGAGAAAAGTAAGCTTTTGAGAATAGGAGAACAAAAAAAAGATACCAATTTCAAACTGAAACCGCAGCACAGAGAGATGGAGTTTTGAAGTTCAAGAATATCTGTGCTGATTACAGCTAAGTGTAATGAGGAGCAAGGAAGATCTTAAGAAGAATTCTATGGGTAAGAAGATGGAAGATGGTTATGTGAACAGAAATAATGAATAAATATATATAGTATCTAGGGCATCTAGAACGTATGGAAGATGAAAGGACAGTTAAGAAAATTGTAGGGAATAAATCTAACTAAAAGAAAAAAATAGGGAGACCAAGGAAGCAATAGAGAGAGGCAGTGGTAATAGATCTAAGGGAGAAAAATGTGGAGGAAAATAACGCAGCTATGGGCCTAAAGGGCCTGTAAACAGCTTTATATATATATGACACCAATAAATTACTCTTTCTACTACTACTACTACTACTACTACTATATAGTAGCAGTAGCAGGAATACATTTAATTTTTCAAGCACGACCAATTTTACTAAAATAAAATTAAATAATAATATAGCTCAGAATTGAAAAAGTGAGATTTGATGCAAATCGATTTCAGAATGGTAGTGGAAACCCAAGATCCCTAAATTTGAGGAGGTTGGCTACAAATTTTAGCCCAATGACATTGTACCATTTTAGAAGCAGGATGTTATTAGTATTATATTTTGATTTTCATCATCCAACCTAGTGTTAGTTATATTTTAAATAGAACCCATTACCTTACTCAATGGTTTTAATAAGGACAGAAAATAGTATGATGTCATTGGTTGCCATAACAGCTCAAGGTTACCAAAGGGCTCACAAAAATAACTATAAAACTTTGTTTAGATAATATTTCATATAGTATGTTTTCAAAAAGTTATAAACATTTGATACATAATGATTTTCCGGGTTGTTGTGTCGTAAACTCGGTAATTGGTACCTGCCAGAAACAAAGTGGTAACTCCGCAAAAACTTCGCCGCGGCGAACGTTTGGAAGCATGGGATGCACCAATTACAGCGGCGTCTACGGAACCCCTCTGAGGACCACCATTATACTTGAACGGTTCTGACCATATCAGTCGTAATACCAACAATAGGAATCGTAATCAATATATGGGCGGGCTCAGAGACACAGATAGCGGGTCTGTAACCACAGAGCCTAGTCCGAGAAGGCAGGCTAATGCTAGGGATGTGTATTTTAACTCTGCTACCAGTTACCGAGGTCACGGCACAACATCCCGATAAATCACTGTATATCAAATGATAGCACCAGCCGTGAAAGCCTTAAAACCAGTTATAAACATTATTTCATGTGTAGTGGCACCATGTATGTATAATACTGGTATAACGTACGTATTCCAGATTTCTCAGTTAATTTCTGTCTATAATGTCCCAGTGTTAAAATTTTCGGCGGCGAATATCCGGCCAATCCATTTTTCATCGTTAAACAAACAGTCACGACCTCTTCTCTGCTTACGCCGAGCCATAATCCTAACCTCACGTAACACCCAAATTAAATTCGGTCGTTAGACAAAGGGTACAAGTCTCACCGCATTAGTTTACTCTCCCATTTAGCTGATGTTTCCTGATATAACTCTTTCACTTCTACACAAGAAAATTTAATTAATCAATTAAATAGCTGGAGCCGACTGCTGGAATGATCTTGGCTCACTGAAGTGTGTGGTATTGTAATATATCTAGGTGGATCTACAGGGTACGTTTGTTATACAAGGTATTCAGAAGATAGCAGTCAAAAGGGGCATACGGGGGCAATAAAAATAATGTCAGTACTTCATATACATGCTTATCCTATCTGGTTTCCGTACGGATATACAGGGCTTCCCAGCAGGAAGTTAAATATTGCATTTCTAAACCTTTATCTTGATTATTTCGAAAATGGGTGATAGTAGTCATACTAATACAACATTCTCAATTTCGATGACACAAACTCACTGCGGAAATACCATCTCAATAACCTCCGTGTGGATTTGGCACCGGGACCCGATGGTCTTTCAGCTTCAGTACTCAAACGCTGTGCTTATTCTTAAGCAGAATCTTTATATATTATACAGGGTGTTAAAGAAAGAGTGTAAAATATTTCAGGAGGTAATAGTATGAACTAAAATAAGCAGAAAAATCTTAATAAACATGGGTCCGCAAAGTAACGGTTGCGGAGATATGAACCACTATTCGTTTTTCAAACATTTTATTTTATTAGGAATAAACCGACAAAGAAAGCTTTTAACAAACAAAAAACAAAGTTACAGAAGATGTTCAAAGTGCCCTTCGTCCATTTCCAAGCAGGCACGACATCTTCGTCTCAACGATATTCGAACTATTTCGAAATCACCCTCCTTGGTTTAGATTTCTTGACACTTTTGATTAATCCGTAGATGCAGCTCTTCCAGGCTATTTACAGGAGTACCATACACTAATGTCTTCAAATATCCCCAAACAAAGAAATCTAGAGGGTTCAGATCAGGCGATCTTGGAGGCCATAAAACACGTCCGGCCCTTCCTACCCATCTATGTGGAAAAGTTTGGTGTAAATGCTGTCTAACGGCCATGGAAAATGAGCTGGAGCACCATCATGCTGGAACCACATTTGTTGTCTCTGATTCAAAGGAATGTCTTTCAAAAACTTATACATTGTGTTCTGCAGAAAGTTGAGGTAAGCAGCGCCTGTTAATCGGTTTGGTAACAACAAGACCTAGAAATCTGTCACCTACAGTACCCATCCAAATGTTTAATGAAAAACGTGCCTGTATATAAATTTCCTCTTGACACATCATTTCTCCATCTGATTGGGTAATTCAATTGCTATATTTAAAAAAGGTGATAAAACAGATCCTGATAATTACCGAAAGTGAGTTTAATGTCTATTTGTCTTAAGGTTCTAGAAAGAATCATAGTGTTTCAAATAATGCAGTTCTCCTTAACTCATAATCTTTCACCAACTTCTCAACATGGTTTTATTCCAGGTAAATCTACTACCACCAATCTGTTGTCCTGTTTAAATCATTTGTCCCTTGCATTTGATCGAGGAGGTCTTGTGAACGTTATTTACTTAGATTCTTCCAAAGCCTTCGACAAAGTTCCCAAATATAAACTTCTTTTAAAACTTGAACATTTAGGAATTCGAGGTGAGCTGAAGTCATGGATTTGCAACTATTTTTTGTCCAATAGAACTTTTTCTGTTCGTGTTGGATCAGATCATTCATCTTGGCATCAAGTAAGGTCCGGAGTTCCACAAGGCTCTGTTCTTGAACTACTTTTGTTTCTGTTATATTCGACGGATCTTCATGACCTTATAACTATCCCTCATAGTTGCTGACGACACAAAATTATTTGGAAATCCACTAGAATAGCACAACATCATTCAAAGTAATCTGACAGCGATTGATGGCTGGGGTAAAACTTGGTTAGTGCCTCTAAATTCGAATAAATGCACTGTACTTCACGATGGGCAAAAAAAAATCCTCATAACTTTTGCATCATAGATGAATACTCAGTTAAAGCAATAATGGAACAGAATGACTTAGGTGTGACATTAACTACAAAAAAAGGCTAATTAAAGATCCTACATACTACTTAAAGCATTTCAAAATTCCAGCCCTAGATTGTTTCCCTTCTATTTAAATACTACGTAAGGCCTGTGGTGAAGTATGGTGGTAGCATATGGTCGCCTCGATTGATTAGAGACATTAACCTATTAGAAAATGTTCACCGCAAATGTAGTAGACAAGTGACTAATCATACTTATCATGAGAGGCGGCAAATACTAAAACTCCCGCTACTTTCCGAACGCAGATTTAGAGGCAACATGATTTTCACTTACAATCTGTTACATAATTTTTTCAATCAAGAAATTGGTGCGTTGCAGATATTAAACACAGATGACCGTTTACGTGGCAACCAGTTGAAACTACGCAAGGAAAACATCCATACGACAGAGTTTTTATTCAAACAGAGTGTTTAACCGATGGAATCAGCTACCTAATGGTGTTGTAATTTCTGGAAGCGTTCACAGTTTTAAGCATAAATATGACACATTTAAAAAGACTGAACTTATATGATGTTTCAATTGTAGTGTTGTTTAATCGATTAAGATATCAGACCTACTTTTATTGTTTCAATATGTTAAATGGGTTATAATTGCCTTTTTAATTTGAGCATAATAGGTTTTGATCTCTGTTCATCCCTTTAGTTTAATAATAATAACTTTACTATTTAAATTGGAATCAGAAGTACTTCATTATATACCTAGGGTATCAGCAGTTGGACTGCCAAAAATTTCACAGGTAATAGCATACATCAAAAATAGCAAAATAACCTTATATGACATGGGTTCTAAGCCCAAACATTTTTGAAAAAATATATATTAAGCATAAGTCGTAAGTATAAGTGGATATTAACGTCTTTAAAACACGCGCGAAATAGATCAATAAAGTTATCCACAAATGCTGTACACTATATTTTATTGGTACACTTTGAAAACATAGATACTGATATTAATACTACAAAAAATGGAAATAAGAACAAATAATGTAAAATATTTGAACTCGTGATGTGACGTCAGTATATCTTTTGTTGTCATGAAAATGAGAAAAATAAACATTAATTTGTAATCTATCACATAAGATCAATTCTTAATTCTTGTCACGACAGTTGTTACTGGTTGTATATTGTTTAAAAATGAATACTAACATTGATTACTTAAATAGTAAAGCAGAATCGTGATTATTACAGCAAAAATAGGAAAATGGAATATGACAAGTTCATCAAATGGATGGAAGAGCAAAAGGTAACAGATACAGATGAACGAGTTGTGTTTGCTTATCTTTAGAAGATGTCGGAGTAGTGCAAGGCGTCGACTATGTGGACTATCCATTCGAAATTGCAAAGTATGTTGAGGATAAACAAAGAGGCTGATTTGAAATTATTTGTGAAAGTGCATGCATTCATGAAGGCAATTACTAAGAATGATGTAGCCAAGAAGGCATATGTATTCAAGGAAGACGATTTGCAGAAGTTCTTCACAGATGCACCAGACATTACGTATTTATTTTTGAAGGTGGTAGCCATTTGCTGTACCTTTGGATCTTGTAGAAGATGTGAATTGGCCGAATTACGCTTACATTTTTTACTGTATTATAAAGGTATTTTAAGTTAATATATATGCATGCTCTCTGATACCAAACATCTACGTATGCTAATGAACAATTCCACAGACAAATCTAAAAAAATTAATCTAGCTAAATTTACTAACCTGGTTTAATGAAAACATTCTATAAATATCTAAGTTCACTTTTGAAACTGTTGAAACTTGAAAATTAAATCACAATAGATGAAATCTGACCTATTTCTCCATTTTTAGCTAATAATAAAGAATATATGGGTAGATATTGTGGGTGTAATTCAACGCTGGTCGAGGCTTTAGTCTGCAGAATAGTTAGTGTCACACAATATTGTTAATACTTAAAAATATATAAAACATTATGGTTACATGACATTAAGGTAGGAGTAAGCGTGTTGCTTATTACTATTCGACTATTGTCGACAGTGATGGAATTAGTTATGTGCGTTTGGTGTCGCAAAATGAAATTACAGACCGAGTTTTCTTGTGATATGATAAGGAGAAGTGTAACAATCAAGTGATTGTTATTAATACACGTTATTGCAAATACACTGGATATGCGTTTTGAGGTACGTCCGCTGCCATTATAGCGCATAGTGTCATGACAATAGATCAAATTCAACGACAAGTACGACTGGTTACATTGAAGAGAGTATTAGCAATAAGAAGAATGTTTTAAACATTATCGGGAGTGCCATTAATGGAAGTGCAACCTCATTGACGTCCCAGAATGTCAGCAATAATAATAATAATAATAATAATAATAATAATAATAATAATAATAATAATAATAATAATAATAATAATAATAATAATAATAATAATAATAATAATAATAATAATAATAATAATTTAATTTTATTGAAAAGCATTGTACGCACAAGTACAAGTATACATATATAACAATAAAGTAGTATTTATATAAACTTGGATTGTGATTAATTATATAACAATAATACATACGTCCATTAAAACCGAAATAGGTTGTGCATGGACAGTACAGGCTACATTCACACTATGTTTATATTTAAATAAAAGAAAAACAACGTAATTTATACATTTTATAAATACCAACAAAAAATATAAAATAATAATAATTCTAGGAACAAAGCTGCAAGCAAAATTAATGTTAAAAAAAATATGTTTGGACGGACCCATACGAACGAAATGTCAGAGAAGGAAAAAGAATTTAGTTAAAAATTTCAATTTGTTTTCGGACTTCTGTTCTTCCTAATGTGATTATATAATTTCTAAATATATTTTTTATCATGTTTCTAAAGTTTAATTTGTCTATATAGGTTTTATACATTTCTGGTAGGTTATTATAAATCTTGTGTGACAGATGAGTATAACAGCGTAATATAATATTTTTTTGCGAAAATTCAATATTTACATTATTATTTTCTTTATATCTTGTACAACAGCAATGATTAACTTTTTCAAAGGTTTTGTTTTTATAAATATAGAGTATAATCTGGTGCATAAACAACTGCCTTAGATCCAGTATTCCATTTTCATAAAATAATGCTTCTGATAGATAAGTAAGTTCTTGTAAATAATTTTTAGTATGCGTTTTTGTAGAATGTCAAGTTGTTTTAGGTGACAATAAGCAGTACCGCCCCAGCACAGTATTGCGTACTGTAGTCTTGACTGTACTAATGCATAGTATAATATCTTCATATGTGATAAGTGCAAGACATTTCTTAGATAATTAAAACGATACAAAAGTTGTCTTAATGTTTTCGTTGTGTTACTAACATGAATATTCCACCGTAAGTGAGATTCCATAGTAAGACTCAAGTACTTATAATTATTTTTAGAGGGTAATACAATATCTTTCAGTACTAACGAGTCATATTCAGGTAGGCATCTTGCATTGTTAGAAAATGGCATAAAAAATGTCTTTGCGTAGTTTACTGTTAATAATTTATGACTAAACCAGTCAAAAACCTTTGATAAGTCATCCTCTACTTTATCTTTTAATTGTTCCCATGTTTCATCACTGTATAAGATAGTAGTGTGACCTACATAACTAAATATTCGTCCATGTAGGAGAAGTAAGGATATTATTAATGTACAATGTAAATAGGATTGGACTCAACACTGTCCCTTGGGGTAAGCCGTAAATAACATTCTTTACTGTACTATGTAATTTGTTAATTTTTACTACCTGCTCTCTATTTGACAAATAATCTCTAAAAAGTTCATTAGGCATACCACGTATTCCTACGTTTTCCAAGATTTCAAACATCTGTGTATGGCTAACAGTGTCGAAAGCCAGAAATACGCATATTGTTTGTTTACTTTTTTCTATAGATGTTACAATTTGTTCTACTAATTTTGTTACCGCATCATTAGTTGATATACCCTCTCTAAACCCAAACTGTTTATCCGAGATTATGTTATTTTCAGCAAGGAATTTTACAAGTCGTACTTTTAACGTTTTCTCAAAGATTTTCGCCAACGTCGTTATAACTGAAATTGGTCTATAATTAATATTAACACATTTTACATCACCATTTTTATACAGTATGCTCCAAAAGTATGGAATAAATTAAATAAAAACGAAACAATTATTTTTTGGGAAAAATCCTCGAACAGGTCGATTTTTAATTTAAAAAATACATATTTTAACGTAAAATGCGATTTTCAAATGTCATTTGTTTTCGAGTAATGACGTTATCGATTTTTTTTTAAATAGCAACACCATATTTTTTTCCTTGATTCTAAAAGATCGTTTAATTCTCTATAAGAGAGTACTAACATTTTGCCCCCTTACATAGGAAAATTTTCGAGCAAATCACGATTGAATGTTAGAAAACGTTAACCAATTAAAATAGAGCAAAAACGTAATCAAGTTTAGTTTTTCGAATTCCATAGATCTTTTATGGATCACGTAGGTGAAAATCTTTGCAAAGAGTCATTGTCACACCGACTTTCTAATAAGTATTGTAAGCGACATAGAAATTATTATTCAATTTAAAGTATTATGGCACATTTAACTGTTACTCAAAGAATTGAAATTTTAATTCTTATCGGATGCGGGAATATGACTAGAACTCAGCAGGAAGTTTGCGATTTATTTAATGAAAAATATCCAGATCGCCCTATCAGCCAATCAACAGTCAGTAAGATAGAGTCGAAATTTAGATAAACTGGCAATGTTGTAAATATTCCAAAACCTGGACGTCCAAGCATTAATGAAAATCAGAAACAGAACATTTTAATAATAATTCTTCACGATTGGTTGCATTAAACAATGACACTCGTCAGAGCACAGTGCTACGTATTTTGAGGAAGGAAAAATATCATCCCTACAAAATTCAACTTGTGCAGGAACTCAATGAAGATGATCCCGATCGTCGCTTACACTTTTGCGAAATTCTAATGGATTTATGTCAAGTAAATAGAAATTTACACCGGCAAATACTTTTTTCAGATGAGGCCACATTTTGTCTGAATGGTACAGTAAACGGTCAAACTTGCAGATATTGGAGTCGGGAAAATCTTCATTGGATGGCAGAGGCACATACCCAACACCCTCAGAAATTAAATGTGTGGGCTGGAATAGTTGACGACAGAATAGTAGGGCCTTCCTTCTTTGAAGGAACCCTTACAGGACAAAGATATTTAGAGTTTCTAGAAAATGACCGTGTTCCAGCCCTTGCAGTAATTTTTCCTAACGATAATGACCCTGATACTCCTAACGATACCATATGGTTTCAGCAAGACGGTGCACCTCCGCACTATGCGCGTCCTGTACGAGATTTTTTGGACAACTGTTTTCCTGGGAGGTGGATCGGCAGACGCGGACCGATAGAATAGCCTGCAAAATAGCCAGATCTTACACCTCTTGACTATTTTTTATGGGGATACTTGAAGTCAAAAGTGTATATTAATAAATCACGTAATTTAGAAGAACTTCAAAATCGCATTCGGGACAAAATACGCAGAGTTACCCCAGAAATCATTCATAATGTGCAAGAAGAATTTCTTCACAGACTTGTGCATTGTCAAGAAGTTGGTGGATGGCAATTCGAACATTTAATTTAAGTATAAAATTTAATCAATTGTATTTTATTTTAGATACCTCAGAATTGTTACTTTTTTATGGAAAAAATTTACGTTTTCTAACATTCAATCGTCATTTACTCGAAAACTTTCCTATGTAAGAGGGCAAAATTTTAGTACTGTCTCATAGAGAATTAAACGATCTTTCAGAATCAAGGAAAAACATATGGTGTTGCCATTAAAAAAAAATTGATGACGTCATTACTCAAAAACAAATGCCATTTGAAAATCGCATTTTACGCTAAAACATGTATTTTTTAAATTAAAAATCGACCTGTTCGAGGATTTTTCCCAAAAAATAATTGTTTCGTTTTTATTGAATTTATTCCATGCTTTTGGCGCATACTGTATATAGGCGAAACTACTGCTATTTTAAATTGCTGCGGAACTTTGCCTGTTGTGAAAATACTATTTATAATATGACATATTGGTTTTGATAATATTGCTGATGTTTCCTTGTACATTTCCGTTTTTATATTATCAATACCTGGTGACTTTTTATTCTTTAATGACCTGATAATTGTTGTTATTTCTTCTTGATGTACAGGAGATAGAAACAAAGAATTATGATTTATTTTATCGTGCGGCGGGGTGTGTCAGGTTTTCTAATATTGTGTGCATTTGACTCACCGACACTAGCAAAATATTTATTAAATGCCTCTGCAATATTAAAGGGCGTATCACAGATGATGTTGTTATTAGTTAGTATTATTTTGGGTTATTTTTTATTATCATTTGTAGAAATATTTTTTACTACTTTCCATAAATTTGCAGGAGTATTCTTGTTAATATTTATCAGTTTATTATAGTAAATGTATTTGGCATTTTTTAACAGTTTGTTCAGAAGTTTCATTTCCCGGTTCTCTTTTAAAATCTCGATATAGTTTATTCTTTTTATTAACTGAGTTTACTATTCCATCTGTGATCCAATGTTTACGTTTTTTATTAAATCTCTTTAAATGCTTTATGACTGTATTTTTTTCAATTAAAGATCAAGAAAATCAAATAAATTTTGTTGTTATGACGTTAACATCTGTTTCATTATAAAAATTGTCCCAGTTGTTACTACCCATATCCATCTTTAGTTTTTGATAATTTATATAGTATATATCACTAACTGAACTTTTAACGGGCTGATTAGTTTTCTTTTTATAGGTAAGCCTAATATTGTTACTTGATGATCTGTGATGTAGTTTTCAAATACCGTAGCAATACTATCATATTTAAAATTCAACATATTACATTTTAGAAAAATGTGTTCTAGGCAGTTGCCTGTGCCACCATGTACCCTAGTATTTTTATTGATTATTGATGTAAAATTATGCTCACTTAATATGTTGAGATACCTATGCACAGCATCGTTTTCCAAGTTAATTTTTATATTTATATCACCTACTAAAATATGAGAAAAAAACATTTAAATGTTTTGTTTGTTCTAAATAGAGGTTTAGTTCATCTAAAAAAAAATATCCTCACTAGTAGAAGGCGGTCTATAGAAACAAGTTATAATTACTTTTTTGTCATTGTTTAGTGATATATTTAGTTGTATTATTTTGCAACATCCAATATAGCAGTAGCAGTATTAATTTGAAAATCATTTCCTCCAATTTTAAGCTATAGTGTTAATATTTCAAACAATACCAACTGTACTTTTTATATTCATTTAAAAAATTAAGATTGTTGAATATTTGAATAAATCTGTTGAAATATTTGTTAGTAATATTTCATTTGATGCTACAAGGTACTCCTAACGGATGTGGCGCCCTCTAAGAAATACGTCGAAATAGACAACAGATTATAATTTCTTATATCCAGAAGCATCTATTCCCAATTTTTTAAGTTGTTACATTCAGATAGTGTAATTTTTATAAAAAATCATTTTTTAAATTCCAACTTTGACACCCTCTTTTTTATTATCTACATTTTATTAAGGCAAGCTGGTTTAAATCGTAATATTGTGACGTTAAAAATCGAGTACGTCTCCATGGGCGATCATTTACTCATTAACACCTTGTATAAGTAACGAACAGAAGACCTAATCTTCAATTTTAAAATTCCTAGACTCTAGAAACTCTAGAAATGTCAAGCTACCGTGGCACCTATCCCAAAAATTGTTAAACCATTAAACCTACTTGTGTTTTACTAGTAGATAAATGAGTTTCTGTTTTATTAATCTAAAATAATTTATGAAAGCATCCGTCCATATGAAGCACTTCAGTGAAGCACCAATGCATACGCATCCAGCAGATTTTCACATAACACACTGTATAATATTATGTGTTTGTATATTTTAGTCCTATAAAATTGTCGCAACGTCTTTGTTATACCGTATACAATACGTGAACTAAATTAGTTTCATCAGCACAAACCCACCGTTGTTCACATTTTCAGTAAAACAAACGCAGGAATTTATTTGAAGCGCCATATTCCACTCCCCAGTTATTAGCATATGCAGTAATTGTACTCTGAAAACGTGTTTGTACTTAAAATTAGATTTTGGAGTGTGTGTACACTAAATTCTCCATTGGCTATGACATGCAAGGTTAATTTAGTGCCCAGCTAACTAGCCATAGTTTAACTGATATAGAAGGACAAGTACATCAATAATGACTGATGAGGCAAATGGAATACATATTAATTTTCGTTTGTGGAACGCTTGCTTTAAATGTTAACATAAAATACTTTTCTTTTTATATAAATTACTTTCTGATGAGGTTTTTATTTAATTATGAACATTTATATTGTCTTGACTACTTAGCTCTCTTTAATCAAATGCAAAATTTAGTGAAAGAATAATGAATATCAAGCTGAAAGGCAATTCAATCGATAAAATAGTAATAATAATTAAAAATCAATGTTTCATATTGAAGGTTCTGAATAACATTTTGAAGATTATCAAAAATGATATAAATTAATATTATAATAAGTATAATCTGAAAATTACGATTTGCTTTAAGCATGTACACTGAAATACATAGAAATGTTAAATTTGTTAAGCGTTGAAGGTTAAATTGTAAATCTTGAAATCTGTGAAAAACGACTTATGGTTACCGTCAGACATTAGCCAAAGTCACCGTGGGATAACGCATATTTGCTATGCTGCTTGGGCTTTGTTTAGTCCACCCCCGCCCATAGATTGGTACATTGTATGTATATAAAATAAATCCCAGCTTTTATTTATCTTATTCAACGTATTTGTTTGTAAGATTTTGTAACCTACGTATTGTTTCTTGCATGTTAGTTAGATAACTATAACAGGAAGTGAAATTAAAAAGCTCATACTTAGCAATTTAAGCTAAATGTAGTGTAAGAATAACCAAAATCATCAGGATTCATGAATACCTTCTACAATAATCATGCGTATGTAGTTGGGCATTCATAGACACCCTAAATTCATAAAACATTTTCACTAGTGAATACTGCTTTCGAGAAAGTACTTTTGTATTTCATTCTTATACGATGATTTTGTTGTTAGTTGGATAATTGTACTGAAATTTTGTAAATGATGAGATATACATTTAACTCAAAAGTCAATTAGATTTCACAAAAAACCTTGTTCTCCAAAATTTCATTACAATTTCCCAACTAATAAGAAAATCATCTTAAAAAATGAAACTAAAAAAGTACTTTCTCATGCCTATAAATTAAGGTAGCAGAACTGTATTAAGTAAGTTGATTTAATTCACATTATTTCTGTCCAAGGAAAATAGCCTTAAAGTTTGGCCCTTTTTTACTTAACACCCGTATCCTAGTATAGTATATTATAGCATAGTATAGTACAGCACACAGGGTGATTCAGAATGTATCCAAAAAAAATCAAAAAAGAGCAATTCAAAAATTAAAAACATGCACGGCATTGGAAACTGGTTTAATTAAATTAAATTTATTAAAAAAAAATATGTGCAACGTACTTCCGAACAAATGGAAATTCAGAAGAAGCGTTGACGCAATTAGCATCCGACTAGCTTTGCGTCGATGTCGATCGTTCCAGCAAGACAGGAACCAGTTGCCTTTTGTCACTGAGCACGTGCCAGGTGATTTTTAGTTATGCCAAGAGGACAATTTAACTTGAACATGTAGGTAACGACACAAAAGAAAATTAAATGAATTCTTAAATAAAATTAATTTAATTAAAAGATCTTTACTTTCATGTATGGATAGAACAAAAATAGGAGTGAGTAAACTTTTTCGAATTTTAACAAATGTAGTGAAAGGAACTATATAACTAATCTAAAAAGTTATGAAGTAAGCAAAGTTATGTGACTAGTAGTGATAAATGATAAATGACAATAATACAAGTACACGAGGTATGGTATAGTCTGAAAATTCTTCTGGTTTTGTCTCGCTCGTGCCTGGAAAAACTGCCACCTTCGCCTGGAGTTCGCCTATGACTAAGTGCTGACAGTGCTGTCGTGTGCCCCTGATATAGTCTGCTGGCCTGATGCTTGGTTTTGTCTCCCGGTGCCTGGGAAAAACGCCACCCTCTCCTAGAAGTTGCCTATGACTAGATGGCTAACAGTTCTGTCACGTGTCCCTTGAAGGAAATGGCTGCTGAGGCACACAGCAGATATCGTAACGTTTGACAACTGGGTGACAGACAGTCTAGGACCTATTTTATATCAACAAATTCAACTGATTTTGTGCTGCTATTGTTGTTATTAATTAATAATAAATAATTTGACATACCTGATGCTACCTGCAATAACTGTTCAAAATTTTATCCTTCGACGTGTAAACACATTTGGGTCCGTCTTACCCAATTTCTAAGAACTAACACAAATATTTCTGGTTCTTGTCCATTTTGAACTCATAAGTTATTGGCAGCAGCTATGATACGTTCGCTTAAATCATCAATATGCCCACAAAACGAATTCCGAAGGACTTAAGTCAAGATTCTTGACGGCCGTGGTATCGGTTCTCCTCGTCCAATCCATTGGACCCCTTGAATTTGATGAATTTTCATTACGAATATTAGACATCCCATTCTTCTTCTTTCTGCGAAACTATAACATTTTTTTACGATATTGACTCCATATTTCATGAGGTATCTATTCTCATCTTTTTTTTTGTAAATGAATTGTGAATCACCCTGTTTAATAACAGTAATAATTTTATAAATGCTACGTCATGTGTAAACTTAGTATTACTGAGGCATCCTCAACGGATTAGTGTTATCGTCTGAAACTATCAAAATAACGATTTTCAGGTGTATAGGCATCCACTGAGAACACGAAGCTGTTTACTCGTTTCCATTGACTGAAAGCAAAGGATCCCTTATATCTCTTTCGTCAGGCAGGTCTGAGGCTTCGCCTCTAAGTCTTCCAGATAATATAAGGCAATAAATATAAAGCTAGGCAATGAGGAAAGATAAAGGTGATCATTAACTATCAAGTTTATGTTCCAGACAAATCTTTGCTTTATTTGCCCCGTGTCTAAATGGAATGGGCTCGCGTCGTTTGGGGTTTCATCGTGCTTAGTAATTTACATCTCCCTACTCCTACGTTTTCCTATTTTGAGAGTGCGTTATTAAGTAAATTGTTATATGTTCCGAGGATGAAGGAACGGTGGATTCTTGGAATAAACTGTAGTGGTTGATTTTCAAAGTGATGCAAGGGAAATTTCTTTCGCAATAAGTTTCCCTATTCTTGTCCTTAGCTGATGATTCACCGCTAGAAAAATTTTCTCTTATAATATCAAGAGCTTAAATTCCAGGAATAATTTACGCTTGTGTAGTATTTGGTAAGAAAACCTCACATCTCAAGTATAAATCAAACCTGACATTTTAAATTAATTTTACTCGGCCAAGGTGTTGTTGACATATGTTGATTTGTCATTTTTATTTAAACGGTTCTCTCACTGTACAGTAGTGTCAATTACTAGTTCGAAGCGTATGTACGTTGATTTTATGCAGGAAAGTTGTGATATGATTAAGAAAATTATTAGACACAAAATTTAAAACTTAATACCAGATAACAGTAGAGAATCAGAAGTAAGTGTACGGAATTTGTTGAATTTTGCAGGTATATCCACTATATTTCGTTAAATAAAAAAAAAACAACTTCAACAAACAATAAAGGTACTTCAAATGCTAAAACTCAGATGGGTAGTAGTTCAAGCTATCGTTCTTTGGCAATTTTAGGTTACTAATGGTGGTAGAAATATATAAGTAAATCGACGCAATATCGAAGAAATTCATATGTAGGTATCATATTTGGTATATCGATAAGATGCCAATGTAGCTTATATATGTTTACCTTCTCAGCTGTCAAAAATATTTCAACATAATTATCGCCCAGCCACGAAAAAATTTCCGGAAATTTTTCTGGTTGCCATCGTAACGAGTCAAGATAAAGGCATCTTATTGGTTTTAAAGTAGAGGTGTGCTATTTTCATCGTTGTTTAGTTGTGGTGTTGTTTTGTTAAAATTTTTAGAAAGTTTGCCACTTGATTTTGCAAAATATTGAACCAATTATTGATTTTACCGCTGCCATATTGTTTACCGACGAAACTAATTTTTCCATAGATGCCATAATGAATCTCAATAAACACGTTTGGTCTGATGGCCATAATGGAATTTCGATTTCAACATCAGTTTTCTTTGAATGTATGGGTGGGTATTGGAAATTTTCTTATTGGGCATTACATGTTACCAAGAACTTTAACCGGTGTCTTCACAAAAAAGTTACCTGTACTACTTGACGATGTTCCCTATGTACCAGTATAAAGAATGTCGTTTATGCACGATGGGGCTCTCCACATTTTAGTTCGACTACTCGACAATTTTTAAATGAAAAATTCGGTGATAACGTGATTGGACGAGGCACTTAAGAACCAGATCAACCTTGACCATCCAGATCACCCGATATGAACCCTATTACTTTTTTTTATTTTGGAAAATCTCAAGGCATTAGTTTACAACATTCACATTGAATTTGAGGAACACTTACGTCAACAAATTATAGCTGATTGTGATGTGATAACAGTTCCTCCTGGAATTTTTGCAGGTTTTGCTGCTATTTCAAAATCTGAAGTATGTATTTTGACAGAAGATGGCCATTTCCAACATTTGTTATAATACAACACAGTAAAGTAACTCTCTTGTGAATTAATTATTTTATTATTATTTCAAGTAATGTAATGAGCGTCGTAAAAATATATTTGATCAAATAAATCAATTTTGTTGTCAATCGGTTTGGAATACAAAAAAGTTTAAAGAAACGAAAAGCATTGGCGCATATGATGACCTATTTTATTTGTAATATTATGCAGTGGTATATTTTTTGGTAAATAATGATTGATAATACCCATATCTCCGCCATTGGTACGCTTCTGAAGCTAGTAATTTTTGTTACTGTATTAGACCTATTCATTATGTGACCTATTTCTGTATTTTTAGGATTGCTTCTTCAGGTGGCCTCCTTTAAGTTGAGTCAAATATCTAACTATAAAAATTATTATATAAATTAAAATTAATTGAAATTAAATATCGACAATGTCAAAGTGATTTTATCCTGTCAATGAATTTTTATACTTAAGTGACTTTCCAAAATGCGTATTCAAATATTTTGGAGAACCCATACGTAACAGCAACAGGTCTAAAAGCATGCTAAAGCATTTTGCTTTAGAGATAACAGTTTTTTGAAAACTGCAATAAGATAAGACAATTGTATTATGTACAACAATTTAATTTATATTTGAAATCATTTGAATCATGTTTTAATCAAGACGGTTTAGGCGGGGTGACTATCATTACCATAACAACCTAATAAATAATAAAAAATAGTTGTTTGAAACAGCAGTGTCAGAATTATATATTCGAATTCATATTCTAAGAGTGTTTGATCAAAAATGAGCTCGGAAAGTGAAGACGATCATTTACCAGGGCAAGTGTTGGAAGTGGCACAAAGTGCTGATATAGAAGACAAAGATTCAATTATTATTATAAGAATTCCCGATTCCAAAACTCATACTCGATGTTTCGCGATTTCAAGTCCAGACTAAATGAATATATACAGCAAATAATGTGTTTTACGTCAATTAAGTTTGAATTATCTTCAGCGGTTTATAAATTTAAATTGATTTTTTTTAAATGTTTGACATGCTATAGCTGGACAATAGTTGTCCTAAGACCACATATTTATATAACAAAAGATTTAAGGAAATCTTAAATTTCTTAAACAAATCTATCTTAATCTAATAATATAAATTTAATTTAGTGTCGTCTTGAGAAGGAAAAAATAATGTTGAATTAAGTATATTATGTATGCTTATATGTAAATATTTGTATCACATATTAATGAATTAATACATATACACTTCAATGAGGTTTAAAATTTTAAGTATATCATTAAATATAGATTAGATTTCTTTCCGTGTCGGGATTATTTGTTAGAAAACAGAGACAGGAGAAGTCTAAGATATTAACAAATTAATACCGTACAACGTCATAAATAATACATTTCATTCATAAATTCAGAACGTCAGAGGTTTCGATGAGTGAATCGAAATACGCTATGAATTCAAGATAGCGTTCCACCCCAACCTGGAATCAATAAAATTAGTGCAATATTCAGAATAACTTCATTTATCTTTTAATTTTGGGCTGAATTTGAAGGCAAATTTAATTGTGCCATTATTATCCCACTCTGTGCAACTTATAAATAGTAATGGATCAAGATATATTTAATATAGTTTATTAACATGACATCATATTCCTATTACAATAGATGTATGTACCATAAACATAATGAGATTTTATTAATGCTTCTTTAACTACTATATTTGAAATAATAATTGGACAAGTACTTCCGAATTGTAGAGGAGAAGCAATTTATTAAACGTGATGAAAACTAATCAATTCAAAATTTAATTCCAAAACTTCGTCATAAATTTATTGAGAAATTAGCATATAAAGACAAATAACAAATACATTATTTGTTGCAAAGTAAATGGTACTGGAAAAATTTCAACTCTCTCTTTCTTTATTAATGTTGCTGATGAGTTAAGTAAATTACCTCCTAATATTTCTCATTTTGATAACTACGTTCAACTTATGGCGCCTATAGGCACTTTTGTTTTTACTGCAACTTCAGTGTAGGAGGTGGCAATGAAATTGTAAATCTCAAGAATAAAAAAAGTATGGACGTCTATGAGCTTAGTAATAATATTGTAGAATCTATAATGAATTATGTTTTGACACCTTTAACTAAACTAATCAACAGTTGTATTTCAGGTTATATACCTATTTGCCAAATGTATAAAACTATCCTACTTGCAAAAAATTCGTTACTTTGATAAAATATTCGAATATTCTCAAGACTTAAATTACAAGGAATCCTTCCAATTGTTCAATCATCAACAATTCGAGTTTCGAAACAATTTATAAACTGAATTAGCAATTGATCGTTTGGTATCTCTTTGGTAGCTAAAGGATTTGAATAAAGAAGATATGTAAATTCCCAGTTCTTGGATTTGATTAATGCGTTCGATTGTATTCTGCATGAGATCTTATGAAACACATTGTCTTACTATGGTTTGTCAATGAATAGTGTATCTCTTTTTTTAATCGGTAGCTTTCAGTACGTTTTTTATTGTGGTGTAACATCAAGTACTCTAGAAATCAGTTACCAGAATCATCATTACTTTATGTATACCATTCGCTGATGATACCCGTGTAACCACAGCAAATTCGGATTTATCTATATTACTTAATGATACACACCTGTATACTGCATATTCTTCCTTCTGGAAGGTTCTTCGTTGCTACCCATCTTATTCAGACACACACATGATAAACATGATAAGGTTAATAATAAACTGATGTATTTTCTCTAGCGTTAGAAGCACAGATTAAACAAGAATAGATAGCCCCCTCTATCCTTGTTGAAGACGGAACAGAGTGTTTGCTGCGCCATCTAACATTTCTGCACAGAACTTTTCTGAAGTAGGCAATATAGATAACTATAAATTGCGTTATTTATGGGTGTATATCCGTACTAAATAATAATTTATTATTATTTAAAATGTTAACAAATTTAATACAAAATAGTCAGGGTAATGTGGAAACATTAACGTGACTATTTATGTATCAAATTTGTTAACATTAAAGTGGAATTACATTATTTGTTAAAAAAAACCCTCAAAATTCATGACACTTTTATTTAAAAGAAACATTTCTGATAAATGAAAATCATTGTAACAAATAAAATACACATTATAAAAGTATAAAGTTGCGGTAAAAATCCACACGACTTACGGCATACAATGATAATTCATTATATTTTCATCAAAATATTTAAAAAACTGCAACTGTGAATAATAAAATTATATTATACTACACTAAATGTTTGCACTATATATTACAGTAAATTTCAAAAAATGATTGTTTTTAACACGGAAAACTATCGAAAATTATGTTGACAATAAATTGTGCGACGTATAAGTCGTCTGAATTCTAGTCGTAATTGTACTCGTGCAAGTAGTATACAGTTACATATGTTTTTGTAATTTTTATGGTTTTTTCATAAAACACAACCAATATCTTCACTGAAAAAAAGGCCAGTAACTTTACAAATATACTTTGTAAAAATATCCTTATAATAGTCTAAAAATAATGATGATATTACACTGACGATTGTAATTTTGCAAGAAAACTGCCAATATACAACAAAACCGTAAACTTCATATGTAATTATAATGTAATATGTACATTTCTAGAATATATTGTAATACATTTACAATTAGCAATGTGAAATCCACTTCTACATTATAAAATTACTGAACATACCAAATTTACTATATAATTGACTGTAAAAATATGCTTAATTTGTGTGTGAAGGAAGATACTACTAATTTTAAAACGTACTGCCACTAACCGTTGAGAGCGTTGGGTGGTGACGCCTTCATTATTTCTTGCTTCATTTCGATGAATGCAGCGTGTCCCTAGGACCTAGGTACTTACATAATTAATTTAGTGAGTAGTGACCAACAATATAATCATATCTAGAGTGACAAGTGAGTGTTTTTAGTACTATAAATAGGTTTGTCTAGTGCTGGTTGTAACATAACCTAAATAAAGCATGCTTTATTTCGACAAATGCAGCGTGTACTTAGGACTTAAGTACTTACATAATTAATTTAGTGAGTAGTGACTAGCAAAATAATCAAATCTAGAGTGACTAGTGAGTGCTTTTATTACAATAAGTAGTTTTGTCTTGTGTTGCTTATAACATAACCTATATGAGATAACGTAATAGGTACGTATTTTATACAGAATTATTGAAGCAAAGGAACAATGGTATTTTTGCATCTACAAAAATCAAATACCAACTGCAGGCTGAACTCTGTTCATCTTACATATAAACAATATATTATTTTCTACGTTAGAATTATATTTAAATTGTAGGTACTTATATTACACATTAGATCTGGTTTGAATATTATAAAATATATATATTTTTTATGTTTACATATACAAGAAACTTTATTATTTGATATATACAATATATAGATTTACTTTGTTTTATATGTTTTGTATAACGTTAAGTGTCCTGTTTTGTAAAAATGGCCTAAATGTACAGGTACCAAATTAAATAAAAAATATCGAAAGACCTTAATATTTTATTTTTCATAATCTAACTATATTTATTCTAACATTATAAACTCTTATTCAAAATTGCATAACATACTAGAAAAAATAGTAAAATTAATGTTGGAGCTGTGAAAGCAGCAGCAGCAATTTTTGTAGTCGACAATAATATACGCCATTACCTACGTTTTTACTAATCTATCAAAAAGTAAAATATATTCGTTATATTCGTAGCGTACCACTTAGGTGTACCTACATGTTTTTCTCACTTCAAAAAATTAAACAAAATAAGGTAGTTAAATTATTGAAGATATAATAGGTAGCTATAACTACGGATTAGCTAACTGAGCTGAACTTATATAATCGGTTAGTAATAGTACGATTTTGTAAATGTTTTTCACACAATTTGTGCAAAAATGTTTAATAGAACGAATATTTAGTTTAGAAGATTTTTCTTTTAAAATAACATCTTGATCCAGTGATGTTATTGAGAAACTTACAGAAAAGCCTGACATGATTGTTACGTAAGGTAAGTAACAATTGTTAATTCTGGAATTACTATTCAGAAAATTTATTAGGTATCTATGTCAAAACACTGTTAGAGATTTCGTGTGTTATACACAAGATGCCGTTAAAGTAACTTTCTTAAAATTGACTGTAGGGGTTTCGGTACTTTTAGGAGGTTTCTTTTATTTGCGGAAAAGATAGAGAAAACAATAGTACAAGTGTCACGGAAAAAGTTTTTGAGAAAAGTTGAATGACGAATATTTCAATTCAATATCTTGATTCGTTTTGATACAATACATTTGTTAATTTTAGGCTGTTTCTATGGTATTCTATATTTTTTTATTTCTGAAAATATTTGTACTCTCTAATGAGATTACTATATTCAGCTTTTGTGTAGAATCTAGTGACTTACACAAACTTGTAAAAAAAAATAATAACATCCTATACATTTTTTGATATGAAGTTTTGTACTTGATACGTAGGTATGCATAAAAATATTTTTAAGTTATAAATATACTAGCAAATTCTTTTTGTAAATAAATATTGCGAAAATATTCACGTAAAATGAAATAAATTACAAGTTGAATAATAATAAATTAAAACACATGTTTCATTAAAAAAATATGAAAGTAACGGAAAACTAGAAGTGATAAAAAAAGCGTAAGCCGCTAAATATGTTAATAAGTAGAAAAGTTTCACAGTTATCATAGAGAACGGCCAAAATTGAAAAACATCACGTAGG
This sequence comes from Monochamus alternatus, assembly GCA_037114965.1. NCBI lineage: Eukaryota > Metazoa > Arthropoda > Insecta > Coleoptera > Cerambycidae > Monochamus > Monochamus alternatus. The sequence continues at coordinate 39,807,641 of CM073435.1, forward strand.
CATTTTTTAAACAAATCGAAATGTTCTTCAATTCAACTTTTCTCGAAAATTGAGCCCGAAACAGCTGCTTAACTTTTTTCTGGCTTTTCCAAAAATAGGAGAAACCTTCTATAGGTACCTAAGTGTCCAAACTGGACCATCCTGTACAATAAATAAAAATTACATTGCAGTTATAGTGAAAAATGTTTTATTACAATGTAATTATACAATTGATTGTAAAGTTACTTTGTACTTTTATAAGTTACATTGTAAAAATTTTTGTATTGTAAAATTACAAAGTAATATTACAGTTACTAAACGGAGAATTACATCGCAAAATAAATTTACAATGAAATTTTACAGTTTAATTGTAAAATCACAATCTATAAGAAAAGCAATAATGTATGGTAAATAAATTGCCATCTATTTTTACTGTAATTATTTTTTACAGTGTTTCTTTGTTTCTAGTTTTTTTTTATAATCTTCTCCCTCCGTTTAGTTGCTCCTTGCTCGGAAATAATTGCTACTATACATAAACTTACTTGTCGAACATTACATTTTTAAATTTATATGGAGAACATTTTTTTAAATTGTTTAATTTTCCTAATAATCTGTTCATGAATAATACCTACATTTCAATTTATTTATTCTTTCATAAAGAATCATCTTGTCGTCTGAAGAACGTTGTATTTCCTTAATTACCAAACTTTTTAAATTAAGTCTTCTAACACTATCTGAAAAAAAAAACATAATTTTAATGATTAAAATTGCTTTATTTATTAAGAAAGTATACTTTCAATAGCACAAATTGATAGATTTTAAAATTAGCCTAATTTAGATCCTGAAATCCTTTTTTTTAATAATTATTACATACTTACATTGGATTTTTATGTTACTTGAACCCAAATTTAGTTTTTCGTCTTGACGACCCTGCAGCAACATATTGCGATGGTACAGGAAATTCACAATTGTCATTGGAGGGTTTGGTAGATATTTTGATGTTTTATACAACTGGCTCCTTCTACTTATTATACACTTTACTAGGAATTCTAATTGACCCCACAGTGCTTTCACATATTAAGATAATTTATTTTAAAAACATAGTCGCCAAAGTATCTAGAATACAAATGTAGGAGTTAAAATTAATATAGTTATAGGGACACAGAATACGTGTTTTTACATTTTATACTCATAATATATTCATATGTAAAAAAACTCAAGTGTGGTGGTATTAATGTGATGGCATTTGTTGCAACCACATTTATAAATTTATGCACATTTGACTTAATATACCTACCGAGAAAATTGAAAATCTTGTAGATATATTGTCCGAAAAGAAAAATTAGGTATAGTTTTCCACTTTTATCAAACCAGACATCATAATAATGATTAGCACAATAATAAATTACGTAGTTTCTAATTCTGTTAATAACCAATCACTACCAATACATTCCATCCACATGCTTCTCACCTCTATACACTTGTAGGCAGTGAAAAACTAAAAACAAATAAAATGATATTATATTTATAGAATAATCTAAAACTATTAAAATAACTTACCGTCCTCAAATTTTATCTTGACAGTCAGGCACACAACAGTTAGTTTCCTTTCCATCACTACAGTTTTTTCAATTTAATATTCAAAAATTAGTTGTTACGGACCTAATACAACATATATTATGCAATGTATGAAATTAATATTATAAGTAAATATATATATTTTTAAGTTACAAGTGCACCTGCATTGGATACGACAACAAAGACAGATACAAATCATCCAAACAAGTTATAAAAGTTAATTTGAAAATTCGACTGATCCGCGATCCACCGAATCCGAACCAAATGCATTATTGTCAGATTGTGATAGAGAATTGCTTTAAATTAATTATAAAGATTTTAGTTACGACTTTAAACAACAATATTAAGTACATATTTCTGTTCAATTTTTAAAAATACTTATATAATTAAGTATTTATACGCACCTGTTAAAAAATATGTGTTTATTTTTCTCATTTTTATTATACATTAACATAAAATTCAACTATAAAAAACATGAAATTTATTCTTTTTGTAAAATAATGTTTCATTCGTATTTCCATACATTTTATATATGTAACTTTCGAATAAAATATCTTCTATTTTTTTACTGTTTTAGAAAGGTATTTTAAGCTAATATAAATCAAATCTTCTACAATACCTTTCTAAAACAGTAAAAAAATGTTACAAAAGCTAATAATAAGGAATATATGGGTAGATATTGTGGGTGTAATTCAACGCAGGTTGGGGCTTTTGTCCACTGAGTAGTTAGTTTCACACAATATTATTAATACCTAAAAATATATAAAAAATATCTTCTATATGTAGAAAGTATAAATAAATAAACATATTATTTATTTTCAATTATTGTATAAAATTTACGTTTCTTAACACATGTTTGCATTTGCATTAGAACAAAATTTTTAATTTAATGTTATTATACGTTATTTGAAGCTCATTATCAATAAAAAAATTCAAAATGTCGTAGATCTTAATAATTGTGGGAAATATGGCAACGTCACTCTCCTAGGATGAATTAAATAATTTAGTACAAATATCTATAATATGTGGTGTAAAACTATACTAATTTGGAGGAAGTTCTGTGCAGAAATCATAGATGGCGCCCCCAACAACTCTGTTCCCATGAGTTTAACCCCCCTGGTTAGAAGGTTATGTAGGAAGCAGGTGACTATTGAGTAAAAGTTACTCCATAGTGGATTTTGAAGGTAGTAGCAACTTTGAGTAATTTTGATCTTATGTAAAATGTGGAAATCATTAATGAATGAAGCAATAACGTAGCAACAACTGCCACAATTGTACAGAAAACTATTACAAACACTTTAAAGCTACTGTTGCTTCTAAGTAATACGTAAGTGATATGACTTGGTTACCTTTACCTTTAATAACCGCTTTAAAGTTTGGGCAACTTTAGGGTGCTTCTCCTTAGTTTTCACTACGTTCCAGACACCAAACCGCTCCACAAAGCCATGAAGTAATTTTCATTGGTGAGGATTACGTACTTACAACTATGCTAACTTGAATTGGTGTTATTTATGATATATGGTGGTAGATTTAGTGATTACTACGTAATAACCACTTAACTGAAGTTGCGGTACCAGTTTGCGTTACTATAATGTTACTTGAGAACGGTCTTAATTTAAAATTGTAACAAGTAAAAAAGTGTACTTATATAATTAAAAAACGCAAGTATAGTTTCTAACACACACCTCCATAAAAATATCTGAAATAATCATATCGCCCTGATAGATTTTATAAGTCACGTTGTGCAAATAACAAAGGGATGTGCTGTAGTGTTAATAAATGGTTTTCTTTGAAAAACGTGAATCCAGTCTAAAGCGCCGTCAGACAAAATCAATCATATTAATCCAGTACGAAAAATCTTCATCCACTTGCTTTTAAATGGATTTTTTGTGAGGGAATTGTTTACCTCCATCAGCGAGTGATTAATAATCCAGTCAAATTAAAAATCATTACTTTCGGATTATTTATTCGTGACGAAAAAACGGTGTCGTGCATTAAAAGAAGTAAGTGCCCACATACAACGAACAATGGTTAATCGATTCTGTAATAATACGGTTTTTTAAGCTTAGGTAATGTATAAATTGTAATAAAATATGTGGTCACACTTCGTGGATTAAAAGTACTGCTGTAGTAAAATGTTGCTAATAATTAATTTAAATGGCTGTCAAAGTAATTTATTCTGTAGGTTTTATAAATTATAACATTGATTAAAGATCTAATAAACTGAAATTAATTAATTACATTTACAAATGTATTGGAGACGGGTTGCAATGCGCCTTGTACTTACATCCGGGCTACGTTCTGTCATATTTAGAACTTCTTCTTCTACTGCTAGACCAGGACCAGTTTGCCTCTCAGATGTAATTCTCACACTGGGAAACAGTCCAGTTTCACGTGCACTGTTGAAGACTGTCTGAAATACATTTCTATCTACACTCTGCTATTCGGGAAGCGACGTTGATATCTAGCAACTGCATGATTAGTGCTACCGTTGCAATACCCATAAATAAAAATAATATCAGCATATTCTCGATGACTGAATGTGGCTTTATGTGTGTACAATACCGACAAAATGAACGCACATGTAAAAATAAATGCGATAGTTATAAATTAAGCGTTTGAATCACAAACGTCTAAATAAATGCGACAATTAGTCATCACTAATGTGAGTTTAGTTTAGAATGCATGACCTACTCAAAAATAGCAATAAAAATATTTGCATTGCTATCTCAGTAACCTTTGATATTCGACCATATGTTTATTAGGATTTTTTGTTCACTTTTGCCCCATAAACATCCCTTTCGAATATTGGGGGATCCCCCCCTAATCACCCTGTATATTAAAGCACTTTGAATGTAAGTAGCTTGAAACTAAAATGTATTTACTACATTTTCTTTGAATAACCGTGAATTTATCATGTTAAAAAATTGAATCACTTCTCTTGGAGCGCGGGTAAGAAACAGAAATAATGCAATTTGTATAACGGATGAAAAAAGGAAGCGTCGCTTGCTCACCTGATGATATAGCATGAATAAACGAAAATCTAAAAATTCTCATGTCCATGTTAAACGGAAGAGTGTTTTTTTCTAGGTGTGAATTTTTTTTTTAATACTTTAAAATGTTATTGATATTAAGTCTATTCATTTATCATATTCATGAAATAATAATACAATTCTGTTAAAATATGATTTGAAAATGATTTATAAATATTTTTTAATGATTCTTATTTGACTTACACACTAATCTTGGTCGAGTGAAAATAATTTTGATTGAAAATAATATCGGAAAAAAAATTACAAAGTTTTACATTAATTTATTTCGCATTTACTCAAATAGTACAATTTTGTTTATTTTATTGAATGAAATACAATAAGGTAATCAAAACTGTTCTACTGTTGTAAGAAATATGGCGGATTATGGGAGATTTTTTTGGTTAACTTGTATAACATTGATATAATCTATATTTAAAATAGATATCAATTAGTTCAATTTCAGGGATGTCTATCTGAGAAGTTTTTGCAGATATCAGGTGTGCCACAAGGATCAATCCTGGACCTCCTCTTATTCATTGTATTCATTAATAACATAACCGGGAATATTATATAGGTGCATTGTTTGTTGTGTGCAGCTGATCTAAATATAGGTATTTAATGAAATCAGACTATGTTTCACTTTAAAAAGAATTAAATGTCATGACGCGTTAGTGTGACCTAAATAAATCGAAGATGTAATAAAATGTAAAACTATTGCTAGTCATAGTACTGTGGATGAAAGTAATGAATGATTTTTTTGTCTACTATATTATTTTTTACTATTACCATGTTTGATGTTTCTTTAAATTTAATATTGTGTATATTTAAGAAATGCTATGTGTTACTTGTCTTTTTGTGTTATTGTATCCTATAGCTGGACGTCGGCCTGATGATTAAAATCATACAGGGTAATTTATTAAGAAAGACATTTTTTTGTATATTGTAACAATAATAAATGCTCCAAGCAAATGGTTGGGCAAAATACGTTGGGTTAGATTCCGTACAAAACAGCAAACTATATTAAATTATTAAACATAAAAGAATATACCAGGCATAGCTTACGACATTCTTCGCCTACGTTATTAGCCGGCACTGGAGGCATAACTAATATTAAGAGTCCTGGTGGTTGGAGATCAACCACTGTTGCTGAAAGATATATTGAATCCAATAAAGTGGAAATAGCACACAAAAATTGACACTAATATGTATTCAACTAGTAGGTGTTCTGAATCTTCCGCAGAATTTTCCAAAAATACTAGTATTCCTGAGGTTACAAAAAATAGACCTGCAGATTCAGTAGAAAATGAACAGGACAAATTCTGTCCTAATATTTTCATAAGTAATTCCGTTAATTGTATTGTAAACATAAAAGGGTAATTCATAATTATATTAGTAACATTAAATAGTAATTTGTTGTTTGTAGTTCTTTATTATTATTTTTTTCTCATAAAATGTGGTACTCAATAAAAATAGAGTGCACACCATTAGTTCAGGGAGAGTGAATATTTAATGCATTACAGTAAACATAGTAATTAACGCCCGAGAGTGTTAATAACGCCCTGGGGCGTTAAAGTGACACTTATCGTCCTAAACATTTTACTATAAAATGCAATTTAACGCTCGACCATATATAAAAGTTTCTTATAGTATAAATCTATTTAAAAAGATATGTAGCAGGAAAATAGTACAGCTTTGAAGCATAAATTTGTTTATGTCGGAGATTTTTTATTGTCCACAGCTGTACCTCTAGAAAACAGTCCTTAAGTAAAGGAAATCCACTCCATGTATAATTTAAAGTGCCATTTCAAAACGGGTTTTGTTTGCTTGTACGGCAGTTCTATAAACCCCCGTTCATTTTATGTTAAGCTCACGCAATATAAAACTGCCCGTAAAGAATTTAAGGCTTATAAATATATACGCCAAACACATATCTTGCCAAGACTTTTGGCACAAAAGCTCGGTTGGGGGGTAGTAAATTCCCACATGATGCCTGGTAGCATTTCTCTTACGAGAAAACTGGATACATTATTTCAGCATCGGAAATTTCCGCGCTGTGATATTTATTGTACCTCAAAAATTGTTGGGTCGTTCTGATGCAGTTTGTAATTTCTATATTTAAATGGCATTGGGGCTTGAGTAATAAACTTTTTATATATTTTTAGGTATTAATAATATTGTGTGAAACTAACTACTCAGTGGACAAAAGCCCCAACCTGCGTTGAATTACACCCACAATATCTACCCATATATGTTGAAGATGGTTAACCCGTATGAGTAGTAGATGAATATGTTGTTATAAACAAAGTCTAAGTCTCATAAATTCCTTTTTATTTTTATTTAGACAACCGGTTTCGTAGTAACCAAGACTACATCTTCAGGTCTAACAAGGACTCAAATATAAACAAAACACCCTATTATATGACTTACACATACAAATATAAAAGTTTAAAAGTTTAAAAATTTAAAAATAAGTAAGATATAATTAATATTACGCAAAAATAAATACTTACATTTTTTTATAAAACAAGAGTTGTCCAAGCTATCAAATACCAACGTATATATGTCATATATTATTACATTAATTATAAACAACTAATATGTCATTCAGTTTAAGAAGCTAACAGAATATAGAAATAAATTTTAAAAAACCTCAACATTCCACGAAAAAATGAAACCGAAGAAACACTATTTTTTGTTATAAAAACTTGTATAAAACCACTTACAAATAATAACTAACGTACACTTTTAAACAACCCTCAACTACAAATCTAATATAAATTGCGGTCACCATGAATCTACAGGGTAGATAAAAATTACTTGACTATACTAACACTGAAAAAGTAAGCGGTAGATTCGAACAGGCTTTGTGTATTCAACAAGTTAAACCCCCTATCTTTTGAAAACCTTAAAATTTCCAGACTTTCCAAATTATTCAGAATCAAACCTTTATGGCCTACGTGTAAAATTAGACCAGTTGTTTCCTTTAATAATTCACCAACCTATAATTTGGCAAAATGGTTAAATAATCTGTTAAAAGATTTATATAAAAATCAATTTACATATTCCTTAAAAAATAACATTGAACTAGTGAATAAAATTAAAAATGTGTCTATAACAGACAATTCTTTTTTGATTTCCTTAGATGTAAAAAATTTATTTACTAGTATTCCTCAGACAGAAATTTTAGAATTAATAAATAATCATTTACCTATATATAATATTTTTTCTGATATACAAAACTCCCAAATCTTAGATTTAATAAGTATTTGTTTAAAACAAAATTGTTTTCAATTTAATTATGAAACATGGTTACAAAAAGATGGTCTAGCTATGGGATCCCCTTTGTCACCCATTCTAGCTGATATATTCATGCATAATTTGGAACATAACCATATAGTCAACAATAACAATTTTACCACATTTATTTCATATTACTATCGCTATGCAGATGACTGCTTAATTTTGTGGAATGGGACGAGAGATGATTTAGAATTATTTTTGGATTATATCAATAAATTACATGACACAATTAAATTTACGCTGGAGATATAAGATAATGATTCAATAAATTTTTTAGACCTTACAATTACTATAAAAGATCATAAACATAATTTTGACATATATAGAAAGAAAACTAACACGGGTTTAGTGATAGATAACCTTTCTAATCATCCTTTTTCACATAAGTTAGCAGCATTTAATTGTTATCTAGATCGTTTGTTAAAAATACCTTTATCTAGGGATTCGTTTTTGAAAGAATTGTCGATTATTATACAGATTGCTGAAACACACAACTTCAAGGATAGTCTAATTGATAAATTGCTAAATAAAAAAGAAAACAAATTGTTACTGAACCAAATTTATATTAATGAGGAAAATAATAATCGCGTAAATATTCAACCCGTTGCAGACAATAATGCACTAAGAATTTACTCAAGTTTTACATATATAGGACCAGTCACATATAAAATTAGTAATTGTTTTAAACCTTTTTGTAATATAGCATTTAAGAGTTCAGAGTCAGTCAGTAATTTGTTTTTTAACAACAAAGATAAAATGGATAAATTGGAAAAAAGAGGTATATATAAATTGTCTTGTCCAGAATGCAATAGTATATATATAGGTAGAACTTTCCGAAATTTTAAAACTAGGTTAAAGGAACATTTAAGATGTACAGTCTTTGATAGTGGTAATTCACAATTTGCAAACCATCTACTTGACACAGGCCACATATGTGACATCAATAATAATTTCGAAATTTTACACGTAGCCAATAATTGATTCTGAATAATTTGGAAAGTCTGGAAATTTTAAGGTTTTCAAAAGATAGGGGGTTTAACTTATTTATTTATTTATTTATTTATTAAGCATACATCACTCTACAGCCTAAGCCAATTAATGGGTGGAGATAACATATAATATTAGTAGAAAAAAAACAAAAACTTAAATATACATATAAAATAAACACAGATAATATAGAGAAAAAAAAGTTATACATATGTAACAAAATAATTACAGATGAAATACAAACTAAGAAATCGAATAAAAGAAAAAACAAATTGATTTATAGTAAAATAAATATGAGTAACATGATTTGCTAAGTTGTAAAAACCTTTATCTTAATGCATCTAATAGTATCATGGAAAATGTCCACAGAATCCTGCATCTGACGATAATTGAAATCCATTACGTACAAAGGCGAAAATTTTAAAAGATTAGTTTTAGGGGTGGGAAAATAAAAAGGTCCTGAAAAACGAGTGGCAGAATGGGGAACGTGAAAGTATAATGCAGTTAGTAAGTCTGGACAGTCAATTTTCCCGGTCACAATTTTATTTAGAGTGACCAATGAATTGCATATACGTCGTGTGCTTAAGTCATTAAGATGGAATCGACTTAGCAAAGTGCTTTGTGGTATCCCTTGAGGTGGATAAATATTGTCATTTCTAAACCATAGGTACTTAACATATCTACGTTGTATGTCCCCTAATTTCTTTACATGGATTTGATAAGAGGGACACCACACTAGAGACCCATATTCCAGTTTTGGCAAAACAAACGCGTTGAACAGTAAGGAAATCGTATTAGTATCAGAAAACTGTCTCGAGCTTCTTAGAACAAAACCGAGATTTCTATATGCCTCACGTTGTATATTATTGATGTGTTCAACGAAACTGAGCTTACTATCAAAGATTATCCCGAAATCTTTAAAACTATCGCATTTTCTAATTGGGTTGCTGTCAATCGTGTAATTAAAAGTAATAGGATTTACCTTCCTCGTAAAACACATATAATTGCACTTAGAAAAGTTCAAAGGCAATATATTTTCAGAACACCAATCAGAAATTTTGTTCACGTTTGACTGAAGCTCGAAACAGTCATTAATATCTGACACAGACAGATACAATTTGAGGTCATCTGCATAAAGAAGGACCTCGCAATTCAGGTTCTGGACAATGTCATCAATGAAGATTAGAAATAATAAAGGGCCGAGAACCGATCCTTGAGGGACCCCAGAGGTAGCATTTATTTCTATAGATCGGAAACCACGATACTCCACTGTCAATCTCCTTTGAGAGAGGTATGAGGTGAAGAAATTAATATATGGTTTAGTTAAGCCGATATTTGATAATTTTGACAGTAGAATACCATGGTCCAGCCGATCGAAAGCTTTGGAGAAATCAGTATAGATCACATCTACCTGACCACCACAATCCAATTTAGTTGCAATATATTGCGTCAGACACATCACATTGGTAACTGTCGAACGACAGGGATAAAAGCCGTGCTGCGCAGTGGATATGTTTGATTTTACATGCGAGAAGAGACCTTCGTAGAGCAAAATTTCAAAAACTTTTGAAGCAGTACAAATAATTGTAATAGGACGATAATTCTCGACCTCACTCTTGTCATCCTTTTTAAAAATGGGACAAATTCGGCCAGAGTTCCAAATATCAGAAAACTTACCCGCTCTAAGTGACAGATTATATAAAAAACATAGCGGTTTAGCAAATATTGTTGCGCAATCTTTAAACAAAAAGGCTGACAAAGCGTCCGGTCCAGCGGTGGATTTTGGTTTTAATTATTTTAAGGCAGTCAACACCTGAGACTCAGAGAAGGTAGGAAAACCGTACGACGAACAATTGGACGTTGATGTGGGATCATACGTCGGAGTTGTGGACAGAATATAACTAGATTGAAAGAAAGTTGCAAATGCATTCACAATATCAATAGGATCATTCAAAACTGTATTATTAAAATTTATACTAGCAGGGATACTGGAGACTCCTTTCTTTGAATTTAGATAAGACCAAAACTTATTAGGATTAGATTTTATTTGCTGTTCTATACTTGTAACATAATTGCCATAACACCGATTAATGTCCCTCTTAATATCAGGACGAAGATTACTAAATTCAGCATAAACATTGGCATCGTTTGTTTCTTTGAAGTTTTTCCATAAACGATATTTTAACTTTAGTTTACGCACAATGTCATTAGTATACCAAGGAGGATAGTGAAAATTAGTTCTGGGTAAGGTTTTAGGGACGTTAGCGGTTATTGAACTCTCGATGTTAGAATAAAATAGTTAACTTGTTGAATACACAAAGCCTTTTCGAATCTACGCTTACTTTTTCAGTGTTAGTATAGTCAAGTAATTTTTATCTACCCTGTAGATTCATGGTGACCGCAATTTATATTAGATTTGTAGTTGAGGGTTGTTTAAATGTGTACGTTAGTTATTATTTGTAAGTGGTTTTATACAAGTTTTTATAACAAAAAATAGTGTTTCTTCGGTTTCATTTTTTCGTGGAATGTTGAGGTTTTTTAAAATTTATTTCTATATTCTGTTATCTTCTTAAACTGAATGACATATTAGTTGTTTATAATTAATGTAATGATATATGACATATATACGTTGGTATTTGATAGCTTGGACAACTCTTGTTTTATAAAAAAATGTAAGTATTTATTTTTGCGTAATATTAATTATATCTTACTTATTTCTAAATTTTTAAACTTTTAAACTTTTATATTTGTATGTGTAAGTCATATAATAGGGTGTTTTGTTTATATTTTAGTCCTTGTTAGACCTGAAGATGTAGTCTTGGTTACTACGAAACCGGTTGTCTAAATAAAAATAAAAAGGAATTTATGAGACTTAGACTTTGTTTATAACAACATATTTACCCATATATGACTTCATTGATAGGAATTGTAGGAGATTCGATTTATATTAGCTTAAAATACCTTTCTAAAACAGTAAAAAAATGAGTAATAAACTCTTTACAACATACTTTAAATTTTATAATTCCGCCCAATACTGAATAAGAATTTTGATTTTAAAGTTTCTAATTCCTTAAGGTAGTTGCTCCCATTGTTTGCATCTTCGAACAAGTATGGTTCCCTTTATTCCACAAAAGGGAACCGTATACCAAACTTTTACATCTTTGAAATATTGTCGCCTAGATGGAATTCTAAAATGAAAATTCTCGATCCAATATCTCGAAAAAAAAACCGACATTTAAATATCGTTGGCAACGGTAATTCCATTTTACTTTTGTCTAAAATTTAACAGTAACTTCTATTACAAGTTAACTTATATCTGCATATCGAACGGAGAGAACAATCACTGACACATGCAAAGTATTAAACTTGGAGTGGAACTGAATTTTGATTAATTTCACAATTTCGCTATAAACTAGATAATACTTGGTTAGAATACAGATGCGTTATAATCAACTCAGAAACTATGTTGGACTATTTTATATTCAAGCCGCAAGTAAAGATAATTTTATTTTGATGACGGACTGATTTCAAGCATTGCTCAAGTTTTATTTTTTAGCTCCAATTGGGGACTAAATTAAATAGAAGTGTGGCGCACTTTAGTTGATATTGTGGAACACAGACGTTAGTTGCAGAGAAATAATACCGGATGTCCCAGTATTTGCATTAATGAACGTGTGCACTAGTAAAAGAAACTTGCCCCCCCTTAAAAACTTGTATGAAATAGAGGGTACATAAACAATTCAATTATAGTAGTTAAATCAAGTTATATATCTGTGTGGTAGGATCTGTGTAAATACTCTTTTTCTACACCCGTATTATAACAATGCACTTATATGCCCATAATCCGTTTCATAATGATACCCATTGCGATACAGATTTTTAATCAATAGAAGCCCATAATTTTTCAATCAAGCATGCTGTTATCCTAGGTTCCTATGTAATTATTTTAGATGTTAAAATCAGTACGTATTAAATTTTCGTAGATACCTAGCTAAACTTCGATAATTTATCAAAATGTCTGATATCAGCGATATAGAAGAATTACCATCGACCCCTCCACACATATCGGAGAAAGCAGAAAATGCAGTTCATACGAATAATTACTGTTACTTATTGCGTTCAATAAAAATATAAAATTTATGGTTTTTGATTATTGTAACCGGCTGCTCTGCTCTCGGGGTTCTCAGAATTGCTGTGCGGGTAATGAAATAGAGTACTGTTCGATTCCAAGTAATATCGAAACAACAGCTTTATTCGGCACTTCTTTGAATTGTTTTCGTTTCTGCCAGGTCGTCCCTCGACGACATCAGGCCACAATAACACTTGCTACTTACACCAACTGTGTTTATGCCAGTTTTTCTCTCTGGACAGCATACAAACATCTACTTTGCCTCTGTTGTCCCGACTAGTGATGGGATTTTGTAACGGTATTTTGTTGTAACGGCAAGGCTCGTTACTAATGCGAGAAGTAACTGGTTACTTTGTAACTCCGCGCAACTGCAGAGAGCGGACGGCGGACCTCGGACCGATACTACGATGGACCGGACGGGAACGGAAGCAACGAGAATATACTCTTTGACGGGAGCGATCAGCGATCACGAGACTAGGAACTAGCCCGGCCCCACGTACCACTACTGCTAGGGTAGCGCACAGTATACCAATGTGATATAAATGAAATAGTATACCGTGGGGCTAGCGGTTACAGAACTCAGATGCGTTATAACGTATGGTCATAGACTAACATTTAGTCTATGATAAAAGTAAACTTCAAATATAATTTTCTTTGGAATTTTAGAACAAACAATTTTAAATATTACCCAAGCAATTTAATTATAGTACCTGTTAAAATAAATATATAAAAAAGCAAAATTGCAAATTAATTAAATATTTCAGTTGCAGTCTTTACAGCACTGAAAACTAAATAATTATTTTTAAAATGTTATACATAAGCTAAATTCGTAAGTTTTTTTCTTAATGACATTTTAAAATATCGTTATTCAATTTGCTGTAATCGGTTGGTCAAGATTGATAATACAGAAGAATTGTGCAAAAAATATCTTCCGTCATTGACTGTAAAAAAATTAACTTGAAAAATAAATAAAAATGACACGGTTGTATAAACGAATGGTGAGACACACGGATACACTGTCACAGTCACACTGATACTGGGAAACTTAAATTTAATTAATAATAAATATTTGATATAATACATATCATAAAAAATAATTACACTACAGCATAAATAAAATTTTATATTTTTATTAAAAATGGAAAAAGATTGCTTGTAAATAGTCCAAACAAACTCCAAACTGTTTTAGGTATTTTTTACACTATTAAATATATTCTCAGACTAGTCTGCCAAGGTCGTTACAAAGTAACGGGATTTTGTAACGGTATTTTTCTGGAGCGGCGCCGCATGTAACGTTACACGCGCGTAACCGTTTTGCCCATCACTAGTCCCGATTGACTCCCGCACCGCGCACTGCATTCACATTCCCGGCCGGTCCCCACTACCGCACTTACTTAACCTACAGGGTGGGCGCGTTACATTATTTATTGGGTGTAGAAAAAATAGCGTATGCAACTCTCATGTAATGGTTATTAATACACGAGCATTAACCGGAATACGAAACGAGCCGAAGGCGATTTTCGTATGGTTTATGCGATAATCATCACATGATCGTTGCATAATATACTATTATCTACGACCGCTGTATTAAGAAGGTTTAGCACGTCTGTTTTCCGTGGATTAAAGAACTTTTAACACATTAGTGGATTAGAATTCATAATATCACGCTTCGATTTTGTAGCATTTTATTTAGAATTATTATTATTAACATTACCATTTAATAATAATAATAAATTGCCTTTATTTTCAATTATAGTTAGTACAAAAGGTATAAAATAAACAAAATAATAGGGCGAAGTGTCAGCTTAACTGCTTTTCAACTTAACCCTAATTAGAAAACCAAGTCCAAATAACAAGAAATATAATCGTGTGCAAAGTACATATAGGTAATGTTTTTAATAAGAGATATAATAATATATAGTAACTACCATGCCGAAACAATATACCTAATAATAAAAAAAAATGAGTGAATGAAGAGAGCCGTCAACGAGATTATCACGAAGATAACAATAGCCTTTTTAATTTCTTTTTAAAATTAATAATTGAAAAATCTTTAAATTTTACTGGCAAATTATTGTATTCCTTTGCTGCAACGTAAGAAAAACATCTGGTGAACAAGGCAGTGGTGTGACGAGGAATTTCAAGTAAGTGAATATGACGAGTATCAAAATTAGATGTGTTCCTATGCAGACTATTTAATTTATTAAATAAGTACAATGGAGCGTGAGTGTTAAAAATTTTGTGTGTGTTACAAAGTAAATGTAATCTACGTAGTTTATCAAGCTTAAGGTTATTAGATCTATGAATCTGTCTGGTTAGACCACTATCAAACTTTTTAATACCAAATGCAAATGCTAAAACAGCAATTTTGTATTCTTTGTAGACGTGACGCATCGGACTCTAAAAGAGCCGGACCATAAACAGAATCACAATATGAAATTTTTGAAATAATTAAAGAGTAACATAGATTAAGTTTTAATTCAGAGTTCATAATGTTTCTATGTGGATAAAGCGGTTTTAAAATAGAGTATGATGTTTGATATAAATAATTAACATGTTTACAAAATTTTAAGTTTTCATCAAACCATAGACCCAAATTTTTGCATTTAACATATTTAACAAACAATTTAAATCATTGTTAATAACTTCATTAGCAATCCTCATATCCTTCCCGTGAAAACTAAAATATACCTGAGAATCATCCGCATAATGATGAATATTGCATGAATTTAGAACTTTACCAAAGGTAAAGTCTGAACCAAAATAAGCAGAAAAGTCTCAATAAACATGGGTCCGCAAGGTAACGGTAGCGGAGATATGGAATGTTTTATGTTTTTAGCCCCTTTTTTATTTTGCAAAAACGTTGTGCATTTTCTTATAACAGTTGGTTGATGTTTAGTGAAATAAACAGTACGTATTTGACAGTTGTTCTCAGTGCACAAGTTTTCTTTCGCTATGGCTGTTTACTCTAACGCAGAATTAACAGACATGCATTTCATGTATGGTCGTGCTAATGGAAACGCCACCGAAGCGCGACGTCGTTATGTTTACGCTTATCCAAATTTCCGACACAGCATCCATTCCTGAGAAATTAATGTACAATTTAGGAAAAGATCATCAAAATCAAATGAGCGGTTCACGAGGAAGTCAACTTTAAAATTGAGGTTAGTTTTTAATGGCAGGTTTTTTTGCCGGTGAGTTTATTATTTTTTTTAACTATATTTATGATAGAATCACCCATAATCCCTCTCAAGAACTTACCAATTTGAATCACCCTGTACATACTACATGTACACAATTTTGATAGATAATTATTTCTAGATACTTAAATATATCAAGAATATGTGGGAAAGCGTCGTTTTTCGATACGTGTGGTTGTGACTATGTCTGGATTTATGAACCACCCATAGAAGATGCATCAGGCGAACAATTCTGTGGAAGATTTGTTCAACGCATGTTTGGAAGAATTCACTATGATGGCGTGATACCGGTTCCTTGAGTAAACAGTGCCATTTATCCGGAAGACCAAGGTCGGTATCCACTCTTAGAGCAGAAGAAGAAATTCTAGCACTGGTAGAGCAGAATCCAGGTACGACTGTGCGGAGAATATCAGCCGAGGTAGAAATTAGTGGTCCTCTTGTTTGGAGAATCCTTCACGAGCAACTGCTTTATCCATACCACGTGCAACGAGTACAAGCCTTAATAAATGATCATCAAGCACGTTTGGTTTTTTGCCGCTGGTTTCTATGTCATGATGCTGAAGACCCTCGTTTTCTTGCAAACATTCATTTTACTGATGAGGCTGGGTTCACAAGAAATGGAGTGTTTAATTTTCACAATACGCATATTTGGACCGACGAAAATCCTCTTGCTCTAATAGAATTTGGACATCAGGCACGTTTTTCATTAAACATTTGGATGGGTATTGTAGCTGACAGGTTTCTAGGGCCTGTTGTTTTATCAAACCAATTAACGCTGCTTACCGCAACTTTCTGCAGAACACACTGTATGAGTTTTTGGAAAACATTCCTTTGAATCAGAGGCAACAAATGTGGTTCCAGCATGATGGTTCTCCAGCTCATTTCTCCATGGCCGTTAGAGAGCATTTACACCAAACTTTTCTACATAGATGGGTAGGAAGGGCCGGACCTGTTGTATGGCCTCCAAGATCGCCTGATCTGAACCCTCTAGACTTCTTTGTTTGGAGATATTTGAAAACATTATTGTATGGTACTCCTGTAAATAGCCTGGAAGAGCTGCAGCTACGGATTAATAAAAAATGTAAAGAAATCCAAACCAAGGAGGGTGTTTTCGAAAGAGTTCGAATATCGTTGAGACGAAGATGTCGTGCCTGCTTGGAAATGGACGGAGGGCACTTTGAACATCTTCTGCAACTTTGTTTTTTGTTTGTTAAAAGCTTCCTTTATCGGTTTATTCCTAATAAAATAAAATGTTTGAAAAACGAATAGTGGTCCATATCTCTGCAACCGTTACTTTGCGGACCCATGTTTATTAAGACTTTTCTGCTTATTTTGGTTCATACTATTACCTCCTGAAATATTTTACACTCTTTTGCATAAAACTATTAATTAATGAGGCAGATCGATTGTCAAAACTGTAAAATTTTAATTTATTGATAAGAATATTGCGATCCACAGTATCAAATGCTTTACTATAGTCTAGTAAAATGAAACAAGATACCCTACCCCCATCAGTAACAAGTTCGTCGGTAACATGTAGTAATGCTAATGATATGAAGGAATAAATATTATTGTCAAATAGGTACATATTCTGAAATCTGATTTTTCAAAACTAATTCAAAAATGTTAGACAAAGTAGGGAGAGTACTAATAGGACGAAGATGACTCAACTCTGTTACATTACTATTTTTTAGTAAAGGAATGACGATAGCTGACTTCCATCTGACTTCCACGCATTAGGAAATGTAGATGTTTGTATAGATGTATTAATTATTAATGGCGTGACTTTTTATCGAGTTAATATATTTCAAAATATCCTGTGAGGAGACCAACATAAAAGAAAAGGTAGAATTAGAATTGAAAGAATTGTTTGTGTACTTATCAAACAATGAAATTTGTTCTAAAGTAGGCGTAGGAGGTAAAGTATAATTAAAATAATTGTTTATAGTATTTGGATCTTTCAAGTTTTCTGGCAGATCGTGAATTTGAGGATTTCTAATAATGTTTAAAGATCTTAATGAGTTCCATACATATTTATTGGACTTATTTCGTAATGTATAATTAAGGAATGCTTTTTTTTCATTCCGAATTGCAGCAGTTACATAGTTTCTAAGGTCTTTATAGTAAATCCAGTCATTATTAGAACGAGAATTCTTGTATTTCACAAATGCTTTATCACGTAGCTTAATCATAGCTTTTAGAGTATCTGTAAGCCATGAGGCACATTTTTTAGTAATCTAAGCTGTACGTAGAGGAGCATGCATATTAAAAAGTTCTAATAAATGAAAATTAAAATAATCCACCATATCATTCACATTTTCCAAAGTAAAAATATAATCCCAGTTGATTAAATACAAATCATTAAAAACAAGTTTCTATTAAAATATTTTAAATCCCGATATGTGATAAATTTTGCATGCACCTTGAGTTTAATGGAAGTTATAAGACATGACACTAGAAAATGGTCAGAAACACCAGAAACTTCTTGAACACTTACAGACTTTATAATACTTCGATCTGACGTAACCAATACATCTAATAAAGAAGCTGAGAAGGAAGTTACTCTTGCAGGTTTGTTAATTAGCTGTTCCAAATTCCAAGATTCTAAAAAATTATAAAAATGATGTATACCGTAACTATTAGGATTCAAAAGATTGAAATTAAGATCTCCAGTAAAAATTAAGTTTTCAGCTTGAGGTAATAAGAAAGATAAAGAATTATCTAGTAAATCCAAACCAAATAGTAGTCTTGATTTAGGCGGTCTATAAAAAACCCCAAAGATGGTATGCTTACCTGAAAAGTTAATCGAGATCCACATTTGTTCAAGAAAATCACTAATATCAGAGAGTAAGACATTAAAGCTAAAAGAAAGTCTAATAAAAAATCCCACTGCGCCACCTCTGCCCTGCCGATCGACTCTCAAAAATTTATAGTTAAGAATATTAAGATAGTCAGTATTTACATTAGCATTAGTCCACGTTTCAGACATTGCAAGAATATCAATACTTTCAGAGACTATATAGTCTTTTAACAAATAAAATTTAGTAGAAGATTGTAAATTAAGATGTGCAAATTTTAATTGTTTCGTCATAGCATAAAGATATTAAAAATTATGAGAAAAAAAGAAATATATATTTTAATGTTAACAAAGATTATTAGAAGAAAAACAAATATTTATATCTCAATTTATATATAGAAGAGATAAAGTTAAAAAAAATATAGATATATAATCAAATGCCTGTTTCTTATTATCAATATGTTTTCAGGAAAATTTGTTATGAAGTCCAAGGAAGGAATTAAGGATTTCTTGTTGTTTATAAAACAGTAAATCTTCCCATTTGTGGTCCAAACCTTGGTTTTGCCAAATTTGTTCTTAGCTTCATTCATAATAGTGTCTTTGTCTTGTAGGATCTTCACAAATGAAAACTTTGGAGTTTCTTAATGTCTTTTTGTTTTTTAGAATGTCAATTTTGTCCCCATAGTATTTAAGTTTGACTATAGTATGAGAGTTTTTAATGCCTGTACAATTTCTCCGTTGTCTAAAACACTCAAAATTTTCGGGTGGCAGAGACAAATTCAAATTATTAAAAAATAAGTCATTGACTTTTTCCTTAAGGTTCTCATCAGGTGTTTCCTTCAAGCCAATAATACGAATGTTATTCTTTTTGTGGAGTTGTTCTAAACTATCGATTTTAGATTCTAGTTTTTTGTTCTCCGCACATAAAAAGTTTAACTTTGTATTATACTTTGACGCTAAACTCAGGGAAACTAGAACACTTAAAACTTACTATTTATAATTAATTTAACGGAGCACAGACATGTACGTCTACACACGTTGAAATATCATAGGGAACAACGATCTTGTCATTTTGACCAGGATTTAAATTCACTCTATAAGGAGTTTATGAAGTACTGGAGGGGCCCACAAGTTCGCCAGGTAGGATCTGGATTTTTTCAGCAATTACCATCTTACTGGACAGTGAATTTTTAATATAACTTTACACTACCATAGTCGACTTTCAACCATTTTTTTTAGGTCGTAGTTTGATATATTTCCGATATATTTCTACAGCATTGACTGAAAAAGCTTCTTCCATGATCGTGAAACTTCTTGAAATATTTGTTTCCATATCCGAAATGAGTATAGGTAACTGTCTTTGTCTTGGATATGGGTGATATCGAAAAAGATTAATTCATTGCATCAATCAACACCTGCGACTCCCATGATCGTTGCAACCTCTAAAAAGTTCAAAATAAAACGCTCAATGTGTAAATTGAAATATTAAAATCATGTATTTTCCACCTTAATTTGTAAATACTCTTCATCAGGTGCTTTTTTAAAAAAATCTTGGATTTGGTTCCTCTCCAGTATCTATGTCTTTTTTGGTTTATAATTTCTCGATTCTACTTTCAAATATGAAGTAAGTTTACCAACCTTCGAAATATGAATACCTTTGTGTACTTTCAACATTGATTTTTAGCATAGAATATTTTTGTCCACATCGAAGAGGCAGCAAGCCGTTTCTCTACATTGAAAAAGTAGGATAGTAGCAATTCTTCTGTAATTACTGCTTCTCCTATGCTCCTCTTTTCCCCAGTTATCAAATTCCACCAATTTCTTCTCATACACACTTTTGCTTTTCGCTGGTAACAGACGTAATGTTGCTTCTTGGTCTTCTTGCTGGATTTCAGCATATCTTAACATTTTTTGTGTCGATTTTGAAAATGTTTTTACTCTTTTTATATATTTTTAGGTATTAATAATATTGTGTGAAACTAACTACTCAGTGGACAAAAGCCCCAACCTGCGTTGAATTACACCCACAATATCTACCCATATATTCCTTATTATTAGCTTTTGTAATATTATTTTTTAATGTTTTAGAAAGGTATTTTAAGCCAATATATATCAAATCTCCTACAATTCCTATCAATGAAGTCATATGTATGTTCTCTGATACCAAACATCTAGGTATGCTAATGAACAATTCCACAGACAAAGCTCTATTCAATAATTATTTAAAGAAAATAATCTAATTTACTAACCTGCTAATGAAACACTCTATAAATATCTAACTTCACTTTTTGGCAGTGGGAACACGACAAATTCAACCACAATAGATGAGATCTGACCTATTTCTGCATTTTTAGGATTGCTTCTTCAGGTGGTTTCCTTTAAGTTGAATCAAATATCTAACTATAAAAATTATTATAAAAATTAAAATTATTTGAAGTTAAATATCGACAATGACAAAAAGTGATATCCTGTCAATGAATTAAATATGACAATACCTTCTATATATATATTTACAGGTATTAATAATATTGTTAGTTGATTCAACTTAAAGGAGACCACCTGAAGATGCAATCCTAAAAATTCAGAAATAGGTCAGATCTCATCTATTGTGGTTGAATTTGTCGTGTTCCCAGTGCCATAAAATGAAGTCAGATATTTATAGAGTGTTTCCTTAGCAGGTTAGTAAATTAGATTATTTTCTTTAAATAATTATTGAATAGAGCTTTGTCTATGGAATTGTTCATTAGCATACCTAGATGTTTGGTATCAGAGAACATACATATAACTTCATTGATAGGAATTGTAGGAGATTTGATTTATATTAGCTTAAAATACCTTTCTAAAACAGTAAAAAAAAAGTTTTTATTCTTGTTGACAAATAAACAAATGTCATAGAAACGATTCCAAAACTATCTAGTATTCAGCTGACAAGTAAGTAAATTTGTCAAATATGACGTTTTTCAAAATTATAATATTTCACCTGCTCTCACACGGCTTTCACTCTCCTAAGTGATCGGTTTTGGCCGTGGTCGTGGATAAAACGTTGAACCACATTCGGGAAATTAACCAGCCACACCTTCATATGGCATGATACCATAGTTGCATCGAAAATATTTCTAATTGAAATTTGAGGATTATTTTTCACGTTTTCCACTCATGTTGAGGCTTGATCATTTGCCACTGTATTCAAACGTTTACGTTTCTTGATATTAAAACTTCCATACTGTAAAAGATTTCTCTTCAACTTTAAAAAAGTTTTCTGATTCCGACATCTCCTGTTTGGAGATCGTGCTAAATATAATGCTTGCTGCAGTTTTGGAATTTTTTTTGTATTCTCCATAAACATAACATAAATTTGGCTCTTTTGGCAATTTGCAATTCTTAGTGACGTGTACATATTTTTTTAGTCTCTAGACAGTGTAAGAACTGAAAATAAAATAAATCAAAAGTACCTACCTAAATATGTGTATTTCAACTTCTAAAAGTATCAAATAAGTAATTACCGCAATTTTACAAATTATAGTTTAACGATAGATTAAGTAACAGGTAAGGCAAAGTCACGTTTTCCTCAAGTTTTATAATTTTCGGTTTCCTGGTTGCCAGATTGTGTAGATGCAAGGTATAGGATACGGTTATAAATAGAATGGAAATTGAATTAGATGGAAACCGATGAAACTACGCTACACAGTTAAAATAAATGATTGAAGTTGTGGGAAGTTTGATAACGTGTTTGGAATATAATTTTAGTTAGTAGTTTTTAACAGCGTAAAACATGTTTTATAAATATAAACGTTTTTATTCATATTTTGTTTATTGGGTAAAGAATTTTGTTAACACAATTCTCAGACATTGAGAAGGCGTTTCGTTTATCCTTTTAAACTTTCTCATAACTATAAAGCCGGTTATGAACAGTGAGCTGTAATATACAGGGTGTTCCAGAATGATGATCAAATATTTTACCAGTGTATTCTACAAGTCATTTTAGAGGGGGATCTTCATATGAAATTTTTCAATTTGGATCCTTCCTGTTGAGATATTCGAGTCTCAAAGTGGCGGAAAAAATAGTTATTTTATTATTTCTTAAAAACGGTTACACTTAGAAATTTAAATTTTGGTACACATTATCAGCTAGTAAATAGCTATTTTGTGGTGGTGTCTATACCTTAGCTCATGTTTCTGAATGGCGGGAATAAGCAACTCCTAGATTTATTCCTTTCAGAACTTTTTCCTGCAATGGCCCATTTCAACAAAATACTACACCTAATTATACTACTTTTTTCTCCCTTGTAATTTTTTCATACAACCAACAGTTTTCGCAGAAAAAAATATTTTTCCTTACTCTAAACATCTTTTCGTCACCGGTTACTGATAACCTCAGAAGGCGGTTGCTATGTTGATGTTTCTCTGTTGTCTTGTCAAACAAATCAGTCATGACAGTTTTTGCAAATATTTGTAAAAAATACCGTACAAATATTAGCTAATAAATTGACGGAATATGCATACGGTAGGATTGGCCGCAGTTATAGGAATATCTTTATTTAGAATGCAAAAACTGTCAATTATAGACCTAATGGCGATTTGTTTGACAAGACAACAGACAAACATCAACACAGCAACCGCCTACTGCGGTTATCAGTAACCGGTAACGAAAAGATGTTTAGAGTAAGGAAATCTATTTTTATTTTTTCCGCGCAAACTGTTGGTTGTATGAAAAAATTACAACAGGAGAAAAAGTAGTAATATTTGATGTAGTATTTTAAAAAAAAGTTTTGTTGAAATCGGCTATTGTAGAAAAAAGCTCTAAAAGAAATAAATCTAGGGGTTGCTTATTCCCGCCCTCCAGAAACATGAGCCAAGGAATAGATACCACTATAAAATAGCTTTTGACTAGCTGATAATGTGTACCAAAATTGAAATTTCTAAGCGTAACCGTTTTTAAGAAAAAATAAAAAAAATATTTTTTTTCGTCATTTTGTGACTCGAATATATCAACAGGAAGGACCCAAATTGAAAAATTTTATATGAAGATTACCCCCCCCCCCTGAAATGACTTGTGGAATACACTGGTAAAATATTTGACTATCATTCTGGAACACCCGGAACCTCCGGATAATTTCATCTTCAAGTTTATAGTTATCAGCAATTTTATTGGAAGGTGAAAATACCGGCCCTAATAAAAGTTAGAAGCAATATCATCCTAAAGTCTCAAAAGAAATACCACTTAAAAATCACATTAGCGGTGGAATTCGTTGGAAAGTAATTGAATGTTCGTTATTTACAAGTTCATAAAATACTGTTACAGTATTTTGAACAAAATCCACGAATTGAATTTGGATCAATCAACCATTCTACGAATTTTAAAGACCAATGGATATCATGACTACAAAATTCACAATTTTGAGTATTTTCCTGAGCCTCACATTTAAAGCACAGTAAATAGACTTAATTTTCTAGCTCAAATTGTAGTAAATGTAGAAACTGTTGATCAGAACTTTTTTCGGCACGTTCTTTGGACGGACGAAAGTCGGTTTGTCAGTAAAGGTTTTCCAAACAGGCGCAACGAACACTACTGGTCCATAAAAAATTCCCACATTGTAAATCCAGTCCATAACCAAGGCCATTTTGGAATAAAGGACAATGTTAAAAATAGCCGATTTTTGGCTTATCCGGGGGAACGCATAAATCATAAAAAAATCAATTGATTATTGTTAATTAACATTAGAAATGGGCCAGAAATACGCCAGATAACTTGGGAAATATCGCTACTACTCCTAAACCTATATAAGCTACCCTTAAATAGCTTTAAATGGATAATCATTAATTATTGTTATAAAATTCGTGTAAAATGAAAAAAATGCTTGAAGATGATTTGAACAGACAGTATGTCAATATAAAAAGTGATAAATAGCTGTAAAAATGTCCATTCCACCCCTAAAAATTAAAAAAATGACTTTCAAAAGCTAATGGTGAGCTTACTTCGACATCAAAAATAGATAATGCTTAAATGTTCAAGGGAACGCCTATTGCTAGAAAAAAATTATAGATTATTGTCAAAAAAATGGAAAAACTGATACTAGAGTACATTATGTAAGTGAGGAAATATTAATTTCACCCCTAAATCTATATAAATTGCCTTTAAATAGCTTAAAATAGATAATCATTATTTATTGTTGTAAAATTCGTTTAGAATGAAAAAATTGCCATTTTTTCAGTACGCGCTCGCAAAGTGAGAACAATTGGCACTATTTCGCCATTGAATGGGCACTTTTACAGTCATTTATCACTTTTTATATTGACATACTGTCTGTTCAAATCATTTTCAAGCATTTTTTTAATTTTACACGAATTTTATAACAATAATTAATGATTATCCGTTAAAAGCTGTATAAGGGTAGTTTATATAGGTTTATGGGTAGTAGCGACATTTTCCCAGCTATCTGACGTATTTCTGGGCCATTTCTAATGTTAATTAACAATAATCAATTGATTTTTTTATGATTTATGCGTTCCCCCGGATAAGCCAAAAATCGGCTATTTTTAACATTGCCCTTTATGGTGCGGCAGCATCGGTAGGTATTTAATTGGGTCTTACTTTTATGAACATTCATTGAACAGCGTAAATTACCTAAATTTCCTACAAGAAGAACTTCATGCACTTCTGGAGAATGTACCTTTGCAGCTAAAGAGAAACCTATGGCTTCAGCACCACGACCAGGATTGTGCAGCAATAGTTAGATACATTTTTCCAGAAAATGGATTGGGATTAATGGACGTATTCAGTGGCCAGGAAAGTCACCAGAAACTTTTTTTTATGAGAGGGGCCTTAAAAAATAAAGTTTACAGAACACCTTTGCAAGATATTAATCATTTGAAAGAAAAAATCACAAACGCTTGTAATGAGTTGGGTTTGGAAAAAATATAATTGATGACGGCATTAGTCATTTCTGTCAAATCCCACAGAGAATACTTTCGATTGAATATGGAGCTTATCTCATCCTATTCAACACCATGTATCCCAAATTTTATTTATTTATTTTTTGTATCTTCACAGTAGCCCCTTTTATCGAGTTTGAGGCATCCTGTATATATTACACTTTTTATTTTTTTTTTCAAAATGATGCGTGATCAGTGTCAATTGTAATTGAGAACACGCACTAAAAAATTATTTACAGTAATGGTAGCTAGAAGATGGATCGGCACAATTTGGGTAATTGTTGATTGACTGTAAAATATTCTTCAATTTGAGCCTCACCAGATTAAGAGTCTGGTATCTTAGAAATTATTAGCTTCTTGAATAATATTGATTTAACAAGAATTC
The DNA here is from genome assembly GCA_037114965.1 of Monochamus alternatus. Lineage (NCBI taxonomy): Eukaryota > Metazoa > Arthropoda > Insecta > Coleoptera > Cerambycidae > Monochamus > Monochamus alternatus. The sequence goes on from CM073435.1 coordinate 39,833,961, forward strand.
TTTAGAATTGAAAGATTCAGATAAAACACTTTACAAAGTTCCTACCAACGAAAAATGTCTTTTGACTTCAGCGCCATCTACAATTTGTCCAAGTATATCTTTTCGTTACTAAGATACGGGGCTGAGAATGTAGAACACCCTGTATGTTAGTGCCGTCTTGGATAAGTCTCACAGTTTGTTCTTCGCTCAAATAAAAATTAATTTCTTTCAATTAATTCTAGTAATATTTTCCAAAGATAGCATTTTAAGAAAATGAAATTTACTGTTTATCAAAAGCAATCTCATCACGTGATGTTGAACATTGTTGAAGACATACATACGTCGTACATATGCATAAGGAGGTCACTGTTGAAGTTGACAGCTTGGTAACATTAAATGAGTAATCACCGCAAGTTTAATGTTTAGTTTAGTTTAGTTTATTTATTTAGCAAAGGCTAATTTTACAACCACAATATACAAAAAACATAATAAGAAAAATAACTGACAGATATACTACTACAATACATATTAGAAGACAATAAATAAAAAAAATAAATGAAAAGAAATAATAATAAAAACTAATATAACAATTCAAAGAACATTTTGGAAATTACCACTGTTCAGGTACATGTGTTTCAGGCGTGCATTAAACAGATGTACAGGGCGATTCTTTTATTATGGGAAATAAGTTTTTCTCGTAAACGGCTGCAGCAAATTGAGTTCTGTAAAAAGTATTTTATTTGGGCTGATTGATGCTTGAAATTGCGATGGATATGAAAGTTATAATTAAGCGGCGCTGGGCGTCGCGACGCGTAAAATTTTTTTTTGTCAGAAGCATACCATTTTTATTTCAGAAATTGGAAGATCTATTGAATAGAAACACTTTTTCCAAATACCATTTTTTTCATCTAAAACCATTCAAAAATTACACACCAGTTTTTATGTGTTAAATTGGTCGATTGCCATGCAAAGAATGCATGGTTTTTTAAATTTCACTAAAGCAGGCAGGCTAACTTTTATGCTGATATTGACCACAAATATAATTTGGGAGTTAAAGAAAACAATTTACAAAATGTTACTACATTTAATAACACGAATTTAATTGTTTAAGAAATAATGAACGTTTACACTAACAACAACCAATACATAAAACACTAAAGAATATCATGAACTGTATTTAGTAAAAATTAACTCTTAATTCACAAATCTTATTTTAACAATTGCTCGATATAGGCGCCATCGTTATCTAAACATAAATTGTACCGCTTTCTTATTTCGCAAGATGTAACTTTTCTTAAAACATCACCAGATATTCCATTGCACGTATCAATAATGTTTTGTTTTAAATTATCTAAATTATTAGATTTTGTTTTATACACTATATTTTTTAAAGTTCCCCATAAAAAGAAATCTAAGGGTGTCAAGTCCGGGGCCCGTGTATCCTCAACCATCTTCCGTGGTAGAATTCATTCAAATAATTTTGAACAATGGCCGCATTGTGGCAAGGAGCTCCATCTAGTTGAAACCACAAGTTTCTTCTGATTTGCAGTGGCACATGTTCCAGCAAAAGAGGAAGGTGATTTTGGAGAAAATCTAAGTATCTTGTGCCCGTCAAGGCGCCTTCATAAAAGTATGGCCCTACTAAGTGCCGCCCGACTATTCCGCACCAGACATTTATGCCAAAGTGGCCCTGCCTTTGATGTTGCCTGATTTTATACGGGTTTTCGTCCGACCAATAATGGGTATTTTTTTTGTTTGGTAATCCATGACAAAATGACTTTCGTCTGTCCATAATATATGAGAAAATAAATTAGGATTATCATCCAAAGACACCAAAAACTGACAAATAAAATCCTCCCTCCGCTCACAATCTCTTAGCGAAAGTTCTTGCAAATTATGAAATTTATAGTCATGGTATTTGTTTTTAAAAATCTTTGTATCACGCTATAATTTAAATTTAAGTCTCTTGAGGTCTCTCTTATAGAAGCTTCATGATTATTGTTAAAGTAATTTAAAATAATTGCCACATTTTCATCCGTCGTGACAGTTTTTGTTCTTAATCTTTCACCTGCAAATTTGGCTCATTGAATTTATGGAGATTTATAAAAAAAACACAAAATCTACCTTCAAATGCTTTAGGGTTTTGACGCAAACTACTTTCTAACCTAGTAAAAATTTTGTGGTGTGGAAGATTGCGTTCGGGGTATTTTTCCGCATATAATCTTCTTGCAATTAAAGCATTTTTTTGACTTCTCCGTATAAGAAAAGCATGTCAACTTTTTCTGAATAGAAATAATTAAAATTACACTGACAATTTCAGACATCAATTAATATAAACCAATTTTGTTTTTTCAAAGCCTACCTGCTTTAGTGAAATTTAAAAAACCATGCATTCTTTGCATGGCAGTCGACCAATTTAACACATAAAAACTGGTCTGTAATTTTTGAATGGTTTTAGATGAAAAAAAATGGTATTTGGAAAAAGTGTTTCTATTCAATAGATCTTCCAATTTCTGAAATAAAAATGGTATGCTTCTGACAAAAAAAATTTTTACGCGTCGCGACGCCCAGCGTCGCTTAATTATAACTTTCATATCCATCGCAATTTCAAGCATCAATCAGCCCAAATAAAATACTTTTTACAGAACTCAATTTGCTGCAGCCGTTTACGAGAAAAACTCATTTCCCATGATAAAAAAATCACCCTGTACATTAGGGGCTTTTTGACACTCTTTGACTTCTGTAATATTGATGATTTATAAAACTGACAGTTTAGATTTTCTTTCGATCTTATGTTATATGAATGTAAATCTGCAAGTATTGTGGTTGTTCAGCCCTACATATTTTATAAATTAAAATAACATTAGCTCTACAAATTGTTCACTGGAAAGCCAACCTAACGAACTTAACATAACATTAATTGGAGTATAAATATTACATCCTAGAATAACTCTCATACAATTGGAGTATCTGCAAGTTTGTTCTTTGTTCCTTATTACAGGAAATCAACAATGACACACAATAATTGAAATAAGGATAGAGAACAGAAGTTTAATGTTGATGGAAAATCTGTTAATGATGACACTGACTATTTTTTCAAAAAGGCAAAAAAGACGTTCGTATCATTATAAGATGAAAACGAGTTTCCTGTAATATCTGTCACGCGAAGAAGCATTATACTTTCCGCATGCAACACCGCTATTTTGTAAGATTAATATTCCTGTCTAGGAAAAGCCGTGTCTCATTTTTAAGGAGGTATTTCCCTTGCCTCGCGAAGAATACGTGCTGTAAGTTTTAAAAGAATAAATATGTTTTACCAGAAATACACTTTATAATCCTGTGTCATTATTTCCAAATATAGACTTTTTTCTACTCATATATTATACGAATATAAGGATTCGCTGTAAAGGTGAAATTTTTCCATCAAAACGAAAATGTTATTTTCACTTCTAGAGGCGTAGGGTGTCCCAAACTTGACGCCCAAATGATATTACGGGGTAGCGAATAATGTTACTGAAAATTTGAAAAATGGAGTTCAAACGGCATGGATTGAGGTGCATTTTGTACCAAAAATTAAATACTGAAATAACGTTTTTGCGATAATTTTACATTAGTTTTCCAAGTGCCAAAATTGCTTACGTTTATAGAATTGATGAATATTGTTATAATTTATGGTGAAGTTAGACAAGTACAGATTCTTGCCTGTAAATTCAGTTACTTTTACCGTGATAGCGCAACGCGGGCGTGTCATGGGAAATTTACTACAGCATCGTCGAAGAGGTGGAGGTGAATCCCCAAATAAGTACCAGGCAAATCACCCAACAATTACAAGGAACGTCCCAATCAACAGTGTGGCATATCAAACGGGAGGCTGAATAATTATATTCATACCAAATTTCTTACAAAAGGAGCTTTTTTGTGTCTGTATTGTTAGATAGTATATTTATGCTATAAGTTGTTACCTATGTCAAATTGTTCTGTTATAGAAGTGGCAATCAGGCCTATGATTGAACATTCAGGTTAGCGTAACCGATGACAGTTAAGTTACGATAACTGGGTGGGCATAACTGAGTTCTTAACCGAAATGGAAAGGTCGCTATGATCGAACAAGCAGTTATCTGTGCCTGTTATTATGGCCAGATAACCTCGTCATGGCAGTTAATTATTTAAAATACGTCATCTGTCATTACTCATATGTCAAAAATTGTCAATTAACGCAATTAAAATTTAAATCATAGGTACTTAACAGTGGGTACAAGTGGCAAGAAGATTAGGGCACACGACCCAACGCCAATATGAAGAAATGCTAATTTTCATTTAATGTTGGGAAGCAAGGTAAACCCAACGCATGTTAATATAAGTAGGTAGATACTTTGGCAAATTTTTGAAATACATATAAATTCGTTAGTGTAGGGATCGCAAACAAATCCCCAACAGTAGTGGTAGGTAAGTGAAATATTTCATATTAACTTATTGATACAATTATTTAAATTATTTTAGATTCATGCAGAGTGGAAGCATAATGTAAAAAGGAAGAACTGAAAACTTCATCAGGATCAAAAACTAGTAAAACCTGGATGCACATATTCAATATTTATACACAGTTTACGTGGGTAATCAAAAATGTATTTTTAGGCATGTGATCTGTGCTACTGTGCTAATTACAATTTACTACGCCTTGGTGGAGTCCATGTTGCAATATATTATAATTATAGGAGGATAGTATAGGATGCAGCATATCAGTGTTACTATAATCCATTACATATCAAAAACACTTAACTATCTAATAAAAATAATATTTAAAAAAGATAAAATGTATTATTTATACCTACTCTTTATAGAATCTAAATTATTACCAATAACTAAAAACTAGGTACCTAACTTTTGTCATTGTGCCTTTCTACTATTCATAAATTAATTATTAATAATATTAGGTAATAATATATATTTCTTTTTGTTTCTTAATATTCATTTAGGTATCACTATCATACTCAGAATAGCAATCTTAATTGTATAAAATTGTAATCCTACTTAGAACCAACTTTAGTTTTTTTTAGGGTAATACCGTATATTACTAATTATGTAAAACTATGATATGCTAATAAATTGATACTGAATTGTACTATAGACAAATAATAATAAAATTATACATTATATTAATATGCCAAATGTCATACGTCAATTGCCAGAAATAAAATTAAAATTTCTGACCAATAAAAAGCTCCAGTTACATTTAACGGCAGGTTATTTCAAGCAGTTTCATAACTGGGTCACGTGATCATTCTCAAGTTAAAAAACTGGGAAAAATAAACTTGACAGGTGTCAATCATACGAATTTCTGATTAACCTACCAGTTACCGTTAACAGGCCTGTTAATGCTAACTGGATGTGTTCGATCATAGGCCCGAATCATAGTAAACAAATTATAAAAGTATCTATAAATAAGTTTCAGAAAAGAATCATTTTAATTATTGTAAAAGTATCAATAATAAAACTGTTAATATACAATAGATTATAATAATATTTTTGTTGGTATTCAAATATAAACGTAAACTCTGCTGTTTTGTTGATGTCTTAAAGTAAAGTAACAATTCTGTAATATTCTGTGGGTATAACTTTTATTAATACCTACACATAATTATGTTGTTAAAAGGAAATGAAAATAAGATAAAACTGAGTTCAAAATGAAAGCAATAAACAACGTCTTTCACATTTGCCTGGAAATATAAAACAGAGGTTGGATTAAGACGATGACACTTTTCATAAAATTTTATAGTCCATCGTTTCAACTTTGGGGAATTTTAACAGAGGGTCTTATTATTTGGCATCTAATATTTCAGGCAACATTAAATACGTTAATCATTTTGATTGCCAGTCTTTACATGCAATTTCCACGGATTAAAACTTATGTTATTAGTTAGTTAGTTAGTTATTTTTTAATGTTTTTTTTTACAAATAGATTTTTTCCAAATGAACTTGCCAAAATAGAGAAATGAAGTCGTGTAATAGTGTATACACCTGACTATACCTACACAATTTTTGCCTAAAAATAAAACGAAAAATGTAGTGTAGAGCAATGAAGCTCGACGAAAGGAAATCGTTAATATCTCCAGTATTGTAACATTGTTGTTTGTGTTAATTGGAAATATATAAGAAGTTAGGTTTAAGTTCATCGAAAAAGTTAAAATGTAAAATGTTCCGATTCCAAATAACATGTTCTGTATTGTAACGAATTTGAAATATGCATGTAGAAAATCACATGAAAGTAATACCTGACCTAACTTGAATAAAATTAATAATTATTAGTGTAGATTTATAAAAAAATATAATGAATTATTAATATGGATATCCTGGATATAAATTTAGTAATAATAAATAATATTACATAATAATAATTTAATAATTTTATTATCAAGTATAAAATAAAATTTCATAAAATTGCATGAAGTTGACAATTGTTATCACTCAGTAAATAGAGAAAAAGGAATTCAAACCCAGAGCAACTTATATTGAATGAAAGGTGAAAGTCTATAGATTAATCATGTTGTAGGCAGACAAGTAACATTATTGAAGATATATCTATTCAAAATAAACCATATCATGAAAAATAATTTTAAATGACAAATTTTAGAATTAATTCCAGAACTGTCAAGAATAAAGGTTACTTTGCAAGAATCCCTTGTAAATGACCTAAAATACAAAATAAAGAGTATTTTCATTAATAAAATAAATAAAATTGTATAATAAAAACAAAAGGACATTTGTTTGACAAATGTATTGGTTATAAGAAGTATTGTGATAAAGTGCATAAAACTCATGTGAAAGGACCTTTAACATGGCAATCTACAGAAAGGAAGAAAAACAAAGAAATTGTTGATAGTTACGGCTTGGGTTTTAAAAAAAGATGCAGCATCGCGAGATAGCTCCCGAAAATTTGCAAATTAGTCCAGAACAAACAAGTTTAATTAAGAAAATACCTACTCACCAGCGAAATTTACAAATCTCCATACTCCAGAAAAGTTATTTTTCCAATACATGAAAATTTCAACCATCTTCAGGGAAATTGCAGTACCAGAGAACTCTACAGGACGTTTACCAGTTTCCAGAAAGGAAAACTATACATTTTCCAACCTCAGGTACCTTTAAAAAATAAAGTGCACTATAAAATTTCTATAGCTATAGTAAATAAAACAGGCTTCATTTCATCCTAATCTTTGCAAAGTATAAAGAATAACCCATAGGACTTACCTGTACAAAAATAAGTTTAATCCAAGCAATAATAACAACAATATTCACAAAAATTGCACAAGAATTATTATTATCTGTCACTAATATCGCCATTTTTGCTGTAATATAGTTGAAATCTGTAATATGATTTTAAGAGATTCTGCCTGTAGATATGCAACAACCATTATAAGTAGAAGAATATCTATTTGCATAACTCATAAAAATTCAAAATTAAATTCAATAACAAAGTTCTACCTTATATTAGTTTATTGAAATTATCGACAGAGGAGAAATTTAGTAATAAGAGAATATTCTTTATTGACCAAATTAATTTTTAAAAACCAAAAACATTAATCTTTAAATTGTGTTACTATATGTTACAAAAATAAAACCCTGTAAACAATTTGAATCGAATCCTAAATTTAAGTTTCTTTTGCTGTTTTAATTTTGTGAAACTATGTCTAGCAAGGGATAAAAAAATACATTAACAAGGTAAAACAAAAGAAAAATTTAAATAAAAGGTTTGTATTGAACAAATTACAGCTTAATAACAAAAACACAATAATATACACTAAGAAAATATAACACATCAAATATATCAAGGCGCTCAACAAAATTAATATTCAAAATTTATTTAAATTTGTATTTAAATACAAATCAAATAATAAAAATATTCTAATTAACACACCACAATCAAATATTACAGTATTTGCTCCTACCATTTACAAGATGCAGAATGTTATTTGAGGCATTTATAAAATTTTGCTATCTGACGTATAGCAATACAAAATTATGTTAAATATCATTATTCATTACTTTTAATTATTATTTTTCAAATTAAAACAAGTAGTTTAGTGTGAAATCAGACGAAGTATTGTTAACATATGTACCACAACCAAAAACCTGTATCTGGACGTAAACAAATTGTCGAAGTAATTTTCACGAACCGATCTGTATTGTAAACAAAGAAATAAGTTACGTTTAACAATACCTTAAGTTCACCACATCACCACTAATAATTATGGTAATGTTAAGAAAGCAAAATAGACACCTACTTGCTTTGACTTTCAGTATTTATGCACTAATGAAGTTGGAATTTGCACCAATGCAGTTCATAAGTATGAAATTAAATGAATCCACTCGTGGTAAATTGTCCAATTATGCTCATACAAAACCCGCTTCCATCATCGTGGAATTTGCACGGCATTACCTATCCAGTATTTACACTATAATCTAAAAATACCACAAAAAAGAAACAATCGCCTGTTTACATCGTCAAGACCATAACACGTCACCTGTATCTACGGAAACACAAACCAATTATATAGCGTTTTCGGCCACGTGGTTTAGTTTACACTCCACCAATTTACTAATGTTAATATTTTAATGATTATGTGATTATACAGCGTGATTGGGTGGAAACCCCCAATATACAAAAGGGGTGTTCAAGGGGCAAATGTTAACAATAGAGCCTAATATACATACTGAGAGAGCAATGAAAATATTTTTACCTGAGTTAATTATTGTAATGCATCAGTAGAGAAAAGCGTTTATTCTGTAGGTATTATAAATTAATTGTAACATTGATTGAAGATCTAATAAACCGAAATTAATTAATTAAATTAAATTAAATGCGACAGTTATAAAATAAACGTTTATATCACAAATGTCAAAATAAATGTGTCAATTAGTAATCGCTAATGTGAGTTTGGTTTAAAATGCATGACCTACTCAAAATAAAACATCAAATAATAACAGCTTTCACAAAAATAGCAATAATAGCTATTTATGCCATCAGTTACGAAATGCCTAATTTTGTGTAACGCGTGAGACAACACAAGTTACACAAAATTTCATTTCGTAACGTATTGCATACAAGATTTTTTCTAATTTTGAAGAAAGTAATACAAAAATAAAATTTAATATAATTGACAAAAATTTGGAAAACATAAATTTAGTTTGTTGCTGTTACTTCATGTTAGTTGTCAGTTTGACATTTTGTAAAAAAGTCTAGACGGAAGGTTTTTAGCGAGATTGATATATTTTTAGTTTTATTTTTAAAAAATGAAATTCAAGTTCTGAAGAGCTACCAAGCGATATTGAAGAGGCAGCAGGTAATGCTCTATTATCAGTAATTTGTTACGTGGTGTGATGAGAAGAAAATTAAACATGTCAATGAGAAAGTTTTACTTGCACATTTTGAGGGTAAGAAAGATCTAAAAGTTTCCACATTATGGACACTTTACTCAATGTTAAGGTCTGAACTAAATTTGAAAAGGAATATTGATATTAAAAAATATACAAATTTGGTAGCATATATTAAAAGGCAAGCGGACGGGTACAGTGGTAAAAAGTTAAAAGTTTTTATTAAAGATTTTGCCAAATTTTTTGTGGAAGCTGATGACAAAGAATACTTAATGGCTAAGGTTGCAATGATAATTGGAATGGCAGGAGCATGCAGAAAAACAGAATTAACATTTCTTCCAGTTGAAAATGTTATAGACGAAGGAAGCCATTTTCGTGTTGATATCCCACCTTCAAAAACAAAAGTTATACGGCAGTTTGCAATTACCACTGGAGACATTGAAAATACGAATCTTGTTGAAATATTAAGAAAATATATTAAGTTGCGTCCCCAGGTTCTTAGACACAACAGATTTTTTGTAAAATATGCGAATGGAAAATGTACCAGAAATCCTGTGGGAATTAACACATTTAGCAGTCTGCCAAAAGTTATTGCACAATTTCTTGGTCTTTCAAATCCTGTTCTATATACTGGCCACTGCTTCAGAAGAAGCTCTGCCACTTTCCTAGCAGACAGTGGCGCTGATATTTTAAAATTAAAGAGGCACGGAGGTTGGAAATCTAGCTCTGTTGCGGAGGGATATGTTGAAAATTCCATGAATAATAAAAAAACTTATAGCGCAAGAAATATTTGGTGAAACATCTAATGCAATGTGCGCCGCTTCCCAAATAACAGCAAGTTCGAGCAATGAAAAAAATATGTCGTCGGGAATTAATTTGAATAATTGCAATAATTGTTTTATCAATATTCATAATAATTAATTAATTTATAATTTATGTTTTTAACTTGTATTATAACAGTTTAATAAATAGAATAATTGTTTTTGTCACTAATTTTGAAATACATTTTTCGTCACCAATTGCATAAAATTTTACTTTATGCAACTAATTACAAAAAGCAAGACGTTTCATAATGTCAATCAGTTTTAAAAAGTGTCACTTTATATGTCAAAATTAGAAAAAATATATTTTCATAGCTATCTCAGTAACAGTTGATATTCGACCATATGTTTATTAGATTTTTTTTTGTTCACTTTTGCGCCCTAAACACCCCTTTCGAATATTGGGGGTTCCCCCCAATCACCCTGTATCATAACACATTTCAAAACAGTATGAAATTCATGCAACTTCCCCATTGCGTGCCTCCTCACCCGCACACAGAACTCTATCTACCCTAATTCTACAGCCACTCCGAAATCACAAATACTACTTTCCCAGTTATCTGCGTGCGAATTCAATTTATAAATTGTAGTTCCTTGAATGGGGTTCCAAATTTAGACGGCAGAGTGTGATTTACAGCAAATTCGGGTATTTTGCCACTCCGAATAACACGGCTGAGATGTGACAAGGTATTGTCGTAAGTTTGCGATTGTTAAATTGGAACAGTTACTCCATTGATTTTCCCCGAGAAAGCAAACTCGTGTAGAGTATACTAACCGGAGCTATTCACACGGTCACACGTACAACGTTAGATTGATATATTTTCGCCAAACGACCACAAAAAGTGGGTTACTGAAATATTATTAAATTGTTTCTTTCTTGCTGGTCACGAGCGTGTTGTCAAACAAATGCTGTTTTATTTGGTAACACACTATAAGGGGCAATAAGCCATTTCTGAAACTTGTTCTCCACGCTTGCTAGTAAGGTGGCATATAGAAAATCGATACTATACAGGTTTTGAGGTAATGCTACAGCTTCACTTGATAGCAAAAACGAAAAAGTCTTTGCAAGAGAATATTACTTTTTTTTCTTGAAATTCATTCCAATAAATATTAGTAAAAACTTATTAAATTGGTTATTATATTTATCATTATAAATATTTTTAATAAGGAAAACAGGTGACAATATCTTTTAAGCATAAACCTAAGCTTTGTTTCTGTCTAACTTGTGAAGTAGCGGCGTCATTTATATATTTTTTTAAAGAAACATATTTATTTCTGTAGTTCACTGAAAAATACAGGGTGATTGAGGGGAACTCCCAATATTCGAAAAGGGTGTTCAGGCGGCAAAAACAAAAAAGCCTAATAAACATATGGTCGAATATCAATGGTTATTGAAATAGCTGTGAAAATATTTTCACCCAAGTTAATTATTGTAATGCATCAGTAGGTAAAAGTGTTTATTCTGCGAGTATTATAAATTATTATATTGATTAAAGGTCTAATAAAACGAAATTAATGAATTAAATTTTCAAATATACCACAGTCCGCTTCGATCCTTGCATCAGTGCGTTTGTGGATTGCACGGGTAGCGTCTCTCTTATGTTCACTTTTATTGTTAATGATTTAAATCATCCCCAACGGCAGTAATCAAGAGGATTCAAATCTGATGACCTTGGTGGCCAAGAAACTACCTCGGCCAATCCAGCGTTGTGGAAAGCAATTGTTAAGATGATCAATCACGACGCGGCATAAATGGGCAAAGGGAATCTTGGAAGGTTTACCTTCAGCATGGATGAGACAGATTGGTACACAGATAACGAAAGATGAACAAAAAGAAAATCCTTTAGTTGTTAAACAAGTCTTGCAATATTACAATTATTCGATAAAAAAAGGTAACGAAAATGGGCAGGAATATAAACATATCGTCACCGAGAAAGATATTGTCGAAGAATCCAAGCAGATTGATCTGTACATGCATTCAAGGGATGCTTATAAGAGTAAAGATTCAGGTTTAGCAGACGACCTAAATAAACTTGAAGAACCTGTAGACAATAGGACAACTCTCCCTCCTAGACCACCAAGAAAAGTTGACACCCCTAATCTTATTAAATCAAAACACCTTGCCCAAAGCACAGAAAACTTAACCATAGCCGATGATATCGAGTATCGGTCAAAGTCCAGTTCTTCAGACGAAGATTTTCTTCGCAGACACACCGGACTGACAGACGAAGAGTGCATGAGGGAAATTCATCATCAGTGACCAAAATGTTTTTATAAAGTGAATGGTTTGCGTTTATCCAATTGCAAAAATGCAACCGCAAATCGTTATCACCGTCCTGAAGATTCTGGACGCGCTGAATATGAAAAGGTTTTAAACCATTTTTGTGAATGACTTCCCATGCCGTATTTTGATTAATTTGGAGACGAGTTGCAATGCGCCTTGTACTTACACCCGGGGTACGTTCTACCATATTTAGAATTTCTTCTTCCACTTCTAGACCAGGACCAGCTTTCCTCTCAGATGTAATTCTCACACTGGGAAACATTCCACTTTCACGTGGATTGTCTGTCTGGAATACCTATAATTCTATCTGGCATTCTTCTGTTCGGGAAGCGACGTCGATATTCAGCAACTGCACGATTAGCCCTACCGTTAAAATACCCATAAATAAAAATAATCTCCGCATATTCTCGATGTGGTAGACATTACTAAATTATGTGTGTATACGTAATATCGACTAAATGGACGCACAAGTAAAAATAAATGCGACAGTTATAAAATAAGCGTTTAAAACGTCAAAATAAATGTGATAACCAGTAATCACTAATATGAGCTTGGTTCAGAATACGTGACCCACTCAAATAATAACAGATTTCGCAAAAATAGCAATACAAAAATTTTCATTGCCATCTCAGTAACCGTTGATGTTTAACCATATGTTGAATATGGCTTTTTTGTTCACTTTTGCCTCCTAAACACCTCAACATTGGGGATTCATCCCCAGACACCCTGTGTATTCCATTCTAATAAAAAAAACATTTAGAAAGTTTTCACCTATTTGCACTCGTTAGAAAGTTATGTCCACAAGAATATATATGAAGAATAAACTACGATATTATTAACTTTATCGTTTTGCGAGTAGATGCGTTCATAAGGAACAAATAACTAATTTTGACAGTTCTGTTATCAGTTGTAAGTATAAAGTTTTGTATTTAATATTTAAAATAAATCATTAAAAATTTATAATGTTTATTAATAATGAAAAAGTAGATATGCTACTCGTATTGCAGAAGCAAGCAGAAACTCACATTTGGCAAGAAGACTCTACAATAACCAATATCCAGAGAGAGTAACACCAGATCATATAACGTTTCCAAAATTGAAGTGAATGTTACGAAATAATGAAGAAAGTATAAAAAACATAAAGAGAAGTATAGAAAATGATGAGAATGGTGCCAATATTATTGGCTATTTTGAAAAAAGTCCTCAAAATTCAATTCCACAGGCTTCCGCTGCTCTTCGTAATTTTAAATCGACGATTCAGTGTTAAAAAGTGTTCTCTTTCATGATTACAAGATAAAAAATTTGCAAATGCTAACAAATGATGTCTGTCATCGAAGGTTAAATTTTATTACTCAAATAATGGTAACTTCTATAGTCATTCCTTTGGATCGACGAAGGTAAATTCTTAAGTAATGATATATCAAATCCCCGAAAATCAAAATCGGCATAGATTAAATGAAGTATAAAATTAAGGGTAATTTGGGCAATTTTCTAGTTTCAAACAATATCTTGTTATGAACCGCAGCATCATATAAGAAAAAAAACGGTACTGCCATCTCTTGTTAGAAAATCTACTATTACTTACATGAAACTTCATATTTGTAAAGCAGTAAGAATAAAGAATCACTTAAGGCGTGTTTTACTAGACATGGCAAGTCTCCGTTGTTAGTGCAAAGTGCTCTTCAGAAAGACTAGCACAAAGAGAATTCACTGGAAGGCAACGCACCTTTTATTTTGCCTCTAGCTTTATAATTCTTTGCAGTGTAAGTACAAATTAAAATAAAATATTCTTTCACTTTTTACCATCATTTATCGGTATCCAAAAACTGTTTAAATTTTGACAAAACGGTTTTTTCACTGAATAAAGCTTCGTGTATTATAAAATATAAACTGAAATCTGGAATATCATTATCTGTTAAATAAACAGTACATTATTTACTTAAAGTTTTCCGAATGATAAAATGTTGTAACTTCTTCGTCTTACAGGATTCCAATTCGCGAAAGTAATCTACTATTGTTTCTAGAAAATAATTAAAAACTATTCTGGTTTTCATTGAAGAATAATTTTAACATATATATTCATATATTGTATATTTCGATCAGCTATATTACTTTCAAAAGTCATGTATTCTATTCTATTCTTTTACATTCTATAAAAAAATTGGAACAGAAACACTACGTTATTAGCATCATAAAATGTGTTGTATATCAATGGTACTTTGTATCAATTGTATCAACAAAATTTCGATCGAGGGGTATCAAAGATATTAGTGCATCGGGAAGAAAGTCTTGGTACCCTATAATTGATTTCATTATAAAGTGTAGCGTTATTTAATTTATTGTTTACGAATTGAGTGCAGCTCCCTCCTACATTGAAGGGTTGAAAGAGAAAAACGATCTAACATCAGCTCATGTGGAAAGCCAGTAGGAGGATATGTTTCATCAATTAAATGAAGCGGACTTCAAAACATTATTTTGAACCTTTTCAATTGCAGATATATATATATATTATAAATAGGATTCCAAACTGCAGATGAATATTCCAACCGAGATCTTACAAAAGTTATAAACAGCAGACGCATTGTAGTAATATTATGAAAACTTTTTGAGTTGCTTATTATAAACCCTAACATTTTATATATGTTAATTAAAACTTAGTTTGTGGTCAAAAATAACATCGAGGTCTTTAATCGTATTTAGACGGTGTAAAGTTGAATCTACAAATTTATAATCATACAAAACCGGCTTTAACTTCCTATGAAAGTATACAACATTGTATTTATCTGAATTTAAATGCATTATTTATACTCCAAGTAGTTATTGATTGCAAAGCTATTTAAAGGTAC
Source organism: Monochamus alternatus (assembly GCA_037114965.1). NCBI lineage: Eukaryota > Metazoa > Arthropoda > Insecta > Coleoptera > Cerambycidae > Monochamus > Monochamus alternatus. Next base: position 39,849,263 of record CM073435.1, read on the forward strand.
TGACAGTCCCCAACAGATTTGATTTTCATAATTAGCTTTACATCATACGCATACATAAGAATACTGACATGTATGTTCAAGACAACGTTATTAATAAATAAATTAAGAAAAAGTAGCCCCAAAACTGAGCCCTGTGCAACACCTGACTTCTACAAAAACTCACCAAACCTATAACCTTGAACTTTAACAAACTGATATCTATTCTGTAAATAAGATCAAAAAAATAATATTATAACAATAATAATAATAGTAAAAAATGTTCCAAACATGATTAAACAAACTTATAAAAGTCACCGACCATGTTATTATTATGACCTTCTTCTACAAACACTACTAAAATATTTAATATAGGTACTCCATATTTTACGTCCCAGGAGAATGGAGTTACGCCTCGAGAATATGCAGGAAAAGAGCGTCGCCGGTCACCGCCTTCTAGATTATGGCTTCCTCCACGCCGAACTGTGCATAGTTCGTAGCGATATGTCTTTATTTGGAATTCGCAAGAGGCGTTGCATTTCGGCAATGCAAAGTCTGGATATAGATAGCTTAAGTTCAATGCAAGCCGCTATCGATTTCTTGAAGTCTTAACCTACGATCTTGAGGAGAGGTAGAATAGATTCATAAGTCGTTTCAAAAATTGTAATCCAAGAATAAATCCGGAATAAATCATTCCATTTATAGTTGGCTTAGTAAGTAGCAAGTTTTATTGATTTAGTCTATCTTTAGGCAGCCGCTGTCTTAGATCAGTTAAAAACGAAATAATTTACAATTATTATTATTGTACCGTGAATCACAAATCCAATATACTAATATACAGGGTGTCCGGAATATGAGTGCCTCAATTTTGCCATACGATTAGTTGTATGAAACAAAACAAATTTGATTTAACATTTTCTTTTCTGATCAATGGTAACAGAATTATGACAGCAAACAGGTTTCGAAAATGTGACAACGTCGCTCACATCTAACAGGATTGTTATGTATTTATACATAATAATTACAAATAGGTACATAGGTACTTACTGTGAATGGTTTTCTTATAGCTCTTTTCACAACACAGAAGGGTTTACCATACAAACGCTAGAGAGTTTTACCTAGATTCGGCGTAAATTAAAATGCCATGCAGTTAGTTATGGTTACTATAAACTGTATTAAACACTCACAAAAATCAAGGAAAAAATAGACAAAAATGAATGGCACTAGCTGTACGCACCATTACTTTAGGTTGTCACCAGCAGCCGAACACTGTAATGTTGTCGAACGTTACAGTACCTTATAGTTTTAACGAGATTCTCGGAAACTTCAATTATACCCCAAAAATCAAATTATGAACAAATTACGTTACAGACGCTTTTACTTAACCTTAATTATACCTTAGTTTGTAATTTCGTAACATGTTTTGCATGTTATTGCAGTTGTATTTTAATTTTTGAAATGTATTTGTAGAAAAACTATTCAGACATTTTTTCATAAGAGTTTTTTTACTGCTTTTAGTCAGATATAAGTGGTGAGTCAGTCACAATGTCATTAATTTTAACCACGTATTCGAGAGACCTAGTAAAGGCAGAAAATCGAAAAAATTTTTTACTCGACCTTTAAAAAAATAAACAAATCACCCTATAAAAATCAGTAACACGACGCTCCTGGTGCGCCACGAAATTTCTGAGGACGCACCCATACGACAATCGAATGCCATTGTTGCCACATCATGTTTACATACATAATATCGTCTAACACATCAACGTGTTATTCAAATGTACCCGCATTTCCCGCATTTCTTTCCCTCCAAATTTGTAGATCACGCCACACATTTGGAGGGGGGATGGAGAGAATAATGAGAATACAAGTAGTAAGCAGTAGTTTGTTTATTTCGGTCTCGCGTATTCGTCGTATTCCGAATATGCGGAAATGGTAGTGTTATATGGAGAATGTTTACGAAATGCGACTGACCCTAATTTTATTAATAATGTGATATGGACGGATGAGTGCAGTTAATAGGTTAGTACCATACTACTTAAACAATAATAAATTTCTAGGCTAGATGTACATAACTACAAACTGAATAATTAATTGTACTTATGAGTAATAATAAAAATTCATATTTATTTATAAAACGTAGTGAATACGTAATATCAAAATAATTAAACTGTAATGACCTAACATTCGAAAACATTTATTTATTATCTACATTTGTTTTTATTAACAAATAAATCAATATTTAAGGAAAATTCATTCATGTATCTAGATTTAAAAAAATAGTTTTATTCCTTGTCGTGAAATAATAGTACAAAAACTAGGTAACTAGGTAACTAGGTTATTGACCTATGAATACGGTAGGTCAAGGTTCACTCTTGATTAGCGGCGTGCCATTTCGCTCTTGGACAGTTTTGTGTCGACAACACGTTGGTTTATAATTATTTAGTATTTAAACACGAAACACTGTTCAGCTTCTCTTAATAATTTACCCATTGGGTATAGGTTTTATATAGGTACGTAAATAGTTTATTACTCGGTTTATTATTAGATACGTTGGAGTTTTTTTTGCAGTCATAATAGCTACATTTGCTCAGAGAAAAATCCACATGCTATTTGTCGGTTTAGCTTTCAGAGGCGATTTGTTGTCAACGTATGGGCAGGAGTGTACGGGTATCGATTGTTGGGTCGTATTTTCTACCGGAAAACCTGAGTGGACAGCGTTACTTGCAATTTTTAATAGAATTATTTGATTATTATTGTTTGATTTTATTGGATATTAACATTTTAAATTATTATTGGCTGAAGTTGAACTGAGCAAGAAAAAATGATAGTCTAAAATAGTCAATACAACCGTTTATTTGTGAAAAATATTTCAACTTGACAACATTGCATCAGATCGATATCGAGTTGAACTGTGAGCTGCAAACGACCAAGGCTATGAACAGTCAGTGACAGTCTGAAAAGGGGGTTTAGATAATGATTTGAAAATATTTTTTTCGGCATAAATATGCATTTAGATTTTTTGATCGCATATTCGCATTATACTCATTATTCCCTATCTTTTCTTAAAATTAATGACATTATGACTGACTCATCCTGTATAAGCCCTTAAAATTACGGATAACCTATATTTTGACTGTAAATTTATTTTTTCAAATCAAATTTAGCCCGGAATCACTTCAAGTCTTGAATACTGTACACTCGTCTGGATTGTTCTATACACGGTGTTCTATACAAGGATATTTTGTTATATAAATGTGGGGATCTTAGGACAGTCATTGTTCAGCTATAGCGTGTCAAAGATAAAAAAAACCAGTTTTTAATTTCTAAATCGCTTGAGATAATTTAACCAAATTCGGTGTGAATATTTAGTATTACAGTAGATACGAAACAAAAAATTACCGGTTTTAACAACTTACCAGCGGCAGAGGTGTTTGTCAAAAAAATATATATCACCCTGTATAATGTAACAAATAAATAAAATAGGTCATTATATACGTCATTGTATTATCTATACAATAGTACTAGAAAGACCGCTGCAAATCGTAATGTGATACATAAATTCGTTTGATCCGTTCTGAAGCATCAATATTTATATCCGTATCACATACAAAAGGTTCAATATTACGGCCGCAAGACTCTCCTACTCGCCTACACTGTTGCTACTGGATTTTGAAAAATATTATTGTTTACCGACGAACCTAATTTTTCCAGAGATACTGTAATGAACTTCCACAATAAACACGTTTGGTCTGATGAAAACCCTAATGTCAGAATGGAATTTAGAGAACAACATTAGCAAATAGGGGCATCCTCAAGTAATTCAAGTAAAACGTTTTAAAGAAAATGCTGTAGGAGACATCGGTTAAAGTTCTTGGTAAAAGTAAGACCCAGCAAGAAAATTTCCACCCATACATTCAAAGGAAACTGATATTGAAATTGAGATTCTATTATGGCATTATGGTTTTCATTAGGCCAAACGTGTTTATTGTCGAAGTTCATTATGGCATATCTGGAAAAATTAGCATACCAACGAAGATAATTGAGAAACGATATGCCAGCGACAATTTGTAAATTTTTTTGCAAAATATGGTGGCAAAATTGTAGGCGAGCGGGATGGTCTTGCGGCTTGAACCCTTTCTTTGTGATGCGGGTATAACTGTTTTCATGCTTCAGAACGGACCAAACTAATTTGTGATTCACATTGCGATTTGCATCGATTTTCCTTCAATCTTCAATTTGGTGTAGAATAGCTTCTCCCAACTCAGAGTTCTGAACTGAGCCTGACTCAGATAGACATTAAAAAACATTTCTGAGTATTTTTGGTTTAGCAGTTGGATGATTTTGGAAATCTAACTAATATTAGAGCTTGTTCCAACAGTAACATGCACACCAATGTTTGTATGTCATAGTTTACTCTATTCTTATTAATAAACTTTATTAACGCCTCATCATAGCTTATACAAAACCTCTTACTTTGAATTACTTTTCCAGATAATATTTAGGTTTGAGGCTACCATGTAGAAACACCATATACAAACAATTGTTTGTACTGTTGATGCTATTACAGTTCCTTCGATTACGAAGAGGATAAATTTAAAAGTCATTTCCTTAACCACCATCTAATTTGCCGTTGCCATTGTGGTTAGTGGGTAGATCTAAAACTCAATTATTATATCCTCCGCTATTCGTCGATGTTGCTCTTTCTTTCCATTCCTATTCGTACTCGCGCGCTCATTCCCCTTTGCCGAATACGTTAAATTAGTGGATTTGTTTTAATTAATTAACCCGTTTCAATTTACGTTGGGACGAAAGGCTTAATCCTGTATACGCTTTAAACTAAAGGGGAATTACCTTTTTAGTGCGGCTGATGAAGAAGCGGGCACTCTCTAAGACTCTCAAAGAATTGTAATTAAGAATTTGAGAGAGTAAATTTTTTTTATTTATTTTGTCTCTTTGGTCGATTCTTCTCTTTGATTAATTTGATAGAGTTTTAAGAAAAAAACAGGCGAAAGATAAAGAAACATACCGATTATTGCTAAAGCAGTAAAGAAGATAAAATAACATTTCTACGCCATGTATTTGCAATTATTATGTACAGGGTTTTTCTTAAGTAGAGGTTAAAAATTCAAAGGCATATTTTGTAGTCAAAAATAACATGTTTTTGTCATTACATTACTTAGAATAATAACACAATAATAAATTAACGATGCAATTACTTTATGAGTTATTATAACAAATGTTGGAAATGGCCTCCTTCAGCCAAAATACATGCTTCAGATCTTCTTGAAAGTGCAGCTTGAACACGTCCTAAATTTACAAGAGTAACTCTTATCACATAACAACCAGCTATAGTTTGTTGGCGCAAGTGCTCCTCAGATTCAATATGAACCTTGTAAACTAATGTTTCGAGTTGTCCCCAAAGAAAAAAAATCTATAGGGTTCATATCGGGTGACCTGGGTGACCGAAGTCGACTTGGTACTTGAATATCTCATCCAATGACGTAATTACCGAATATTTCATTTAAAAATTCACTAGCAGTCAAACTAAAATGTGTGGGAGCTCCGTCGTGCACAAACCACATTCATTGTCTTAGCGCACAGGGAACATCGCCAAGTAGTTCAGGTAAAACGTTTTCAAGAGAATGTTAAAGTTCTTGGTAAAAAGTGACTCTCAACAAGAAGATTTTCAATAATACTCACCCATACATTCAAAAACAACTGATATTGAGATTGAAATTCCATGATGGAATTAGGGTTTTCATCAGACCATCAGGTGTGTATTGTAGAAAACCAATTGAGTCATTGAGATAAGATCAAGTACACAACAGTGTATAGTGAAGGGTTACTTTTAGGTGTATAAATTTCTCTTGTAATATCATCTCATCTCATCAGTGATTCGTGCTGTTAAATATTCATGTTTAGCAAAAAAAATGCACGCCACTGATTTTTGGACACATTAAAATTAATTTAATAATCATGACAATATATCAACTTTGGAATGCTAATTAAAAAACAATAATCCACTATAGGTGGCATGTGTCAGTTTATCATAAACTCCATTTCAAAAGAATTGGCCGATATACATTTTATGTATGGAAAAGTAAACGGAAATTTGAATGAAGCAAGGCGTGTCTATGATCTCGATCGGTTTTCAAGAAATAAGGACTATAATTTTTATATATTTTTAGGTATTAATAATATTGTGTGAAACTAACTACTCAGTGGACAAAAGCCCCAACCTGCGTTGAATTACACCCACAATATCTACCCATATATTCCTTATTATTAGCTTTTGTAACATTTTTTTTACTGTTTTAGAAAGGTATTTTAAGCTAATATAAATCAAATCTCCTACAATTCCTATCAATGAAGTCATATGTATGTTCTCTGATACCAAACATCTAGGTATGCTAATGAACAATTCCACAGACAAAGCTCTATTCAATAATTATCTAAAGAAAATAATCTAATTTACTCACTCTATAAAAATCTAACTTCACTTTTTTGGCAGTGGGAACACGACAAATTCAACCACAATAGATGAGATCTGACCTATTTCTGCATTTTTAGGATTGCTTCTTCAGGTGGTCTCCTTTAAGTTGAATCAAATACCTAACTATAAAAATTATTATAAAATTAAAATTATTAGAAGTTAAATATCGACAATGACAAAAAAGTGACATCCTGTCAATGAATTAAATATGACAATACCTACTTGAAAAATGTTCACCTTTTATCTAAAAGTTTTTATATATTTTTAGGTATTAATAATATTGTGTGAAACTAACTACTCAGTGGACAAAAGCCCCAACCTGCGTTGAATTACACCCACAATATCTACCCATATATTCCTTATTATTAGCTTTTGTAACATTTTTTTACTGTTTTAGAAAGGTATTTTAAGCTAATATAAATCAAATCTCCTACAATTCCTATCAATGAAGTCATATGTATGTTCTCTTCTAATAATTTTAATTTTATAATAATTTTTATAGTTAGGTATTTGATTCAACTTAAAGGAGACCACCTGAAGAAGCAATCCTAAAAATGCAGAAATAGGTCAGATCTCATCTATTGTGGTTGAATTTGTCGTGTTCCCACTGCCAAAAAAGTGAAGTTAGATTTTTATAGAGTGAGTAAATTAGATTATTTTCTTTAGATAATTATTGAATAGAGCTTTGTCTGTGGAATTGTTCATTAGCATACCTAGATGTTTGGTATCAGAGAACATACATATGACTTCATTGATAGGAATTGTAGGAGATTTGATTTATATTAGCTTAAAATACCTTTCTAAAACAGTAAAAAAAAAGGACTATAATATTTAAGACAGAAAATTTTAAACAACCTATATCTTGAAAACGAGGCATTTCCGGGCTCATATTTATATAAACTTTTTTTTCTTATTTTTAAACATAGAACTTGCTCCTAGATTTTCTTAACATCATTCTGTAACACCCTGTATATTTATAAATAATACTGCAGGAAACAACTACTCCGCGGACTAAGGCCCCGACCGGCATTGAATTACACCTGCAGTATTTGTGTGAACAGTCAAGAACCTTTGTCGGCCACCCCATTAGACATAGACCAGTTTCGGGCTTGTTAGTATGCCATAGGTGAGATGACTGACAATTGAACTGGCTGTTCCTTCATATGTATGTTCACATATAAATTGAGTGCAGGTGAGATATAACACTGAACATTGAACTGGGTGAAATATATCTCGCCCTGTACGTTATTTGAAACTGATTAACAGATGATGTAATATGGAAATTTTTTGGAAATAATTCTAGATTAAGTTTATCTTCGTCCACTTAAAATTATTTTCTATAATAATACCCTTGTGCATGACTCTTGACCAAGTTACTTAGCAATTAGTACTCTTCCTAACATTATATTTTAACTCGTACTGTATATGACCTATAATGATAAACGGTGACGAGTAAACGCTTTACATCCCAACAATAGGAACTGATTTACATGAAAATCTATACGGTTATCGAAAAAAATATTCCAATCTCAGTTTGAAGATCATTAATCTTGTCTACCCACACACAGGGAACATTTCTTACTCGGTTAGTATCCATTAAATTTAAGTGTGCGTAAAGGTTGGCCGTACAAGAATGAGGATACTAAATTTATGTCCATTAAGTGGCCGTTCAGAGCTCTTTTGGCGCCTGACACTAATTCAGTACCTGGTCACACGTTTAAATGGAATACTTCAGGCATTTTATTTGTGGACACTGCGTGTCTTTGTAGCAACTGTGATTCGAGACTACCTGTAATACTGTAGAATATCAGTTAGTTTAGTGTATCTTTAGTAAGTAAGTAAGTAAGTAATTTATTGTGCATATATAATTACAACAAAAAAGAATATATCTACAATTATATCTTAAATATAGTAAACATACACACAATAGGAAAGGGTTAGCCTAAGCTATCTTACACCCCACCTGCTCTTTATTTTCTAGCGTATACATATTTTAGGTAGACACAGAACGAAACACATATTATAATCAAAACTTGTTTTAGTAGTACATAGTATTTCACTCTATAAGTTAAAGTAAAACAGTAAAAATTTATCCCACATGTTGAAGTAAACAATATCTTTTAGTTTATTCAGTAGTTCCAATTTTAATTTCGATTTAAAACAAAAAACATCTTCAGAGATATAATTTATCGTTTGGTTTATATAAAAAGACACTAGGTAGGAAAAGCATCCCTGAAATTGCCTTGTTGAATGTAGAGGAATATGGAAGTAGTCTGTTCTTATATTGACTGTATGAATATCTGATCTTTTACATATATCATAGAGATACGATGGCTCTTTTGTTTTCAAAAATTTATGTACAAATACACTAAATAGGTACTGGACTCTGAATTTAATATTCAATTCTTCAGTTCCAACAAGATAAGGAGTTATGTGACTTCTAGGTGAATATCAAACACATATCTCATGCATGCATTCTGAAGTCTCTGCAGTTTTTGCTGATTACGTTGAGTTAAAAAATTGTAATAAACACTAGAACAATATTCAATATCCGGGTAGATAAAGGTTTTCTCACTAGTTTTTTCAACTTAGTTTCTTGATTAAAAGAAGATTTAAAATTATATAAAATTTTCAACTTAAAAAAGCAACTACAAACTACATATGTGACCTGACGCTCAACGTTCAAATCAGAATCTATATATACACCCAGATTTTTTCACACTTTATCCATTGTATATCTATGCTATTTAATTTAAGAAAGAAATTTGAGGTAATAAAACTACTATGTCGATCTACAGCATGCGCCAAAAGTATGGAATAAATTCAATAAAAAAGAAACAATTATTTTTTGGGAAAAATCCTCGAACAGGTCGATTTTTAATTTAAAAAATACATATTATAGCGTAAAATGCGATTTTCAAATGTCATTTGTTTTCGAGTAATGATTTTTTTTTTAAATGGCAACACTATATTTTTTTCATTGATTCTGAAAGATCGTTTAATTCTCTATCAGACAGTACTAAAATTTTGCCCTCTTACATAGGAAAGTTTTCGAGTAAATGACGATTGAATGTTAGAAAACGTAAATTTTATCCATAAAAAAGTAACAATTCTGAGGTATGTAAAACAAAATTGATTAAATTTTATACTTAAATTAAATGTTCGAATTGCCATCCACCAACTTCTTGACAATGCGCAAGTCTGTGAAGAAATTCTTCTTGCACATTATGAATGATTTCTGGGGTAACTGCGTATTTCGTCCCGAATGCGATTTTGAAGTTCTTCTAAATTACGTGGTTTATTAATGTACACTTTTGTCTCCAAGTATCCCCATAAAAAATAGTCAAGAGGTGTAAGATCTGGCGATCTTGCAGACCATTCTATTGGTCTCGTACAGGTCGCGCATAGTGGGGAGGTGCACCGTCTTGCTGAAACCATATGGTATCATCAGGAATGCTAGGGTCATTATCGTTAGGAAAAATTACTGCAAGGGCTGAAACAAGGTCATTTTCTAGAAACTCTAAATATCTTTGTCCTGTAAGGGTTCCTTCAAAGAAGAAAGGCCCTACTATTCTGTCGTCAACTATTCTAGCTCACACATTTAATTTCTGAGGATGTTGGGTATGTGCCTCTGCCATCCAATGAGGATTTTCCCGACTCCAATATCTGCAAGTTTGACGGTTTACTGTATCATTCAGACAAAATGTGGCCTCATCTGAAAAAAGTATTTGCCGGTGTAAATTTCTATCTCCTTGACATAAATCCATTAGAATTTCGCAAAAGTGTAAGCGGCGATCGGGATCATCTTCATTGAGTTCCTGCACAAGTTGAATTTTGTAGGGGTGATATTTTTCCTTCCTCAAGATACGTAGCACTGTGCTCTGACTAGTGTCATTGTTTAATTCAATCAATCGTGAAGAATTATGAGGATTATCCACCATACTTATCAAAATGTTCTGTTTCTGATTTTCATTAATGCTTGGACGTCCAGGTTTTGGAATATTTACAACATTGCCAGTTTCTCTAAATTTAGACTCTACCTTACTGACTGTTGACTGGCTGATAGGGCGATCTGGATATTTTTCATTAAATAAATCGCAAACTTCCTGCTGAGTTCTAGTTATATTTTCGCATCCGATAAGAATTAAAATTTCAATTCTTTGAGTAACAGTTAAATGTGTCATAATACTTTAAATTGAATAATAATTTCTATGTCGCTTACAATACTTATTAGAAAGTCAGTGTGACAATGACACTTTGCAAAGATTTTCACCTACGTGATCCATAAAAGAACTGTGGAATTCGAAAAACTAAACTTGATAACGTTTTTGCTTTATTTTAATTGATTTACGTTTTCTAACATTCAATCGTCATTTACTCGAAAACTTTCCTATGTAAGAGGGAAAAATTTTAGTACTGTCTGAGAGAGAATTAAACGATCTTTCAGAATCAAGGAAAAAAATATGGTGTTGCCATTTAAAAAAAATCGATGACGTCATTACTCGAAAACAAATGACATTTGAAAATCGCATTTTACGCTAAAACATGTATTTTTTAAATTAAAAATCGACCTGTTCGAGGATTTTTCCCAAAAAATAATTGTTTCGTCTTTATTGAATTTATTCCATACTTTTGACGCATACTGTATACCTATCACCATTGCTTTTGTCTTATTTGGGTTCAGCATCAGGCCATGGTTATCTGTATATTTAGACACTGCTTCAAAATCATTATTAATTTGATGCATGATATGATTCGCAGATTGGACACTAGTTGACATGTAGATTTGAATGTCGTCTGCATAAAGATGTATATAAGAATGCGAAATATGCGCGGGCAGATCAAAAACAAAGAGGGAAAACAAAATCGGACCCAACACCCTACCCTAAGGTACTCCTGAGAGAACCTCTTTTGCAGTTGAACATGTTAAATCATCCAAAACTACTCATTGCAATCTATATCTTACATAACTATTAACCCACTGCAAAGCTCCTTCACTGAAACCGATGTATTTTAATTTCGCACTTAATAGGTCAAAATTTACTCGATCAAACGCTTTACTTTGATCTAGCAAAACCAAAATTGTCAATAATTTTTTGTCTCTAGCTTCAGAAAAGTCGTTTACTAATTTAAGAAGTGCTGTTTGTGTACTATGATTTCTACGAAATCCCGACTGGGTAGTCGGTAAAATAGAATTTAAGTGTAAATAGTCCTTTATTTGATCTGATATTAGTATTTCAAACAGCTTTGATAATGTTGGTAATATTGAAATTGGTCTTAAGTCATTCAAACTATTAGGAGATGAAATTTTTGGTAGAGGTAATATATTTGCTGTTTTCCAGATAGTTGGGAAAACTCCCACATTAATTGAATTATTGAAAATATGTTTAATTTCCTGTATACAATAAGTTAATACCATATTTAACATTTTTAAATTTATATTGTCAACAACCATAGCATAACTTTTTATTTTAAAATATGCCTTTTTAATGTCATCTAATGTCAACAAAAAAAGTCATTAACTGCATATTTTTGGCGACAAAATAATATGACGATTTAACTCTAGTTACCTTCAAACAAAAATGCCCCCTTAAAAAATACAAGGTGTTGAAGTTGAACTTTCAAAATTGTATTTTTTGCAATTGAAATAGGAATACCTACTTATGCCAATACATAAAAAACGAGATAACAATTGCCATATTAAGTACAGTACTAAAATATAGGAAAGAATAATAGAAAATAGATTAAAAGAAATAATAGAGATTCAGATGGAAGAATCACAAAGTGGGTTTAGAAAAGTGAAAGAAGACTTACCATATATTCACAAATAATAGAAAAGAGAGAAGATATACTCGCGTCAAGAATTCAGACGTCTTACGTCACGGCTGACGTTACACATTTGTTTTTATTGTCAACGTAATTTTCGATATTTGGTTGCGTTAAAAACAATAATTTTTTGGAATTTAGTGCAATATATAATGCAAACTTTTAGTGTAGTATATAGTTTTATTACTATCAGTTGCAGTTTCTTAAATATTTTGATGAAAATTTAGTAAATTATTCATTTGTTTGTATGACGTAAGTCGTCTGAATTCTTGTCGCGAGTATAGCTCCATATTTGTAGCCTACATAAATATTGAAAAAGCATTTGACAGTATAATAAGAGAATTAGTATGGAAAAGTAGAGGTGTGGATAGAAAACTAATAAATAGCATAGAGAGTATACATGATGTCCGGAAAAGACGTGTGCAACGGAATACCAGAGACTTGTAGGTTCATAATAAGCCGATTTAGCCCAATTTACTTATTTCCAAAATTGCTTCGTTCAGCCGCTAGAGAGCGTCAAAGTTCGCAAAACATTTTTGTTTATTCCGAATATCTCGAAAACGACTTGATCGATTTTAACCATTTTTGGACTACGCAGTTATAAGTCTAACCGACACTTTTTGCCATTATTTCAAATCTTTTGCAGTCATAAGAAATATAAGAAAAATCATGTAAGTATCATGCAAATATAAGCACATATTTGTTTAACTCCCTGTACAATTACTCTCAGTTTTTTCTATTTGTAGCTGACTTTATTTAGAAACTTTTCTTATACTGTCAGAATTTTTAATAGAAAAGTAGTTTAGGCAGAAAAAATATTTTTCGTATTTTTCGTTAAAATCGAGCAAGTCGTTTTTGACATATTCGGAATAAACAAAAATTTTTCGCGAACTTTGGCGCTCTCTAGCGGCTAAACGAAGCAATTTTGGAAATAAGTAAATTGAGCTAAATCGGCTTACTTTGAACCCAGGAGTCTGTGGTCTTCCGTTGTACACGTCTTTTCAGGACACCCTGTAGGTATATAAAAAGACTAGCTTAAGTTCACAGTAATAAGGTGGTAATCGTAGTACAGTTATTTGGCGATTTGTTGCCAAGTGTCAAAAGTTTCTTTTTCGCCATATTTGTTTCAAAATGATTTTTCCGGATAACCATCGAATTATATCGGCTTTCCTCCAAGTAGTCGTGGCGTCCGCTCGGTCTTCCGTGAATGGTAACTGGTAACATTATCCATGATAATTACAGACCCCGGAGGAATAAGATCCAACATCTATGTAAAATACTCTTTGAAAACATCTGCGTTCATGTCTTCGTGATATTCACCTGTATTTTTAGATTTAAATAAAAGTAAACCGGCATATACAAAACCACTGGCACTACCTATATGTGTCACTATTAATCTTCGCCCTTTACCTGAAGGTGCCTTGAACCCTGTTAAAAGTCCATCCAAAATTGTTTATCGAAAACTTTTTACATTTTTATCTTGCCATACTTTTGTTACAGTATATCCCTCGTTGACTCAAGTTTCGTCTAGATAATAAATATTCCTCCCTTCGTCACGGAATTTTCTAATTGATCTTAAGTAGGATCTTCACCAACAAATAATTTCATCTTTATCGATAAGAACTGACTTCCCATTCTGCTTTTCCCAGCAAAAATCAACTCTCGTAAGACGGCCCATAATTTGCTTCTACTGATTTTTGGCAAATCGTTGTCCTCTGAAAGTTCATTTAAAATTTAGTTTAGCGTTGGTATTTCTTTTTTAAAATAAAATGAGTGTACTTTTCTGCGAATGACATTTTTGAAGAAATCATCTATAACGACTTTTGACCTTCCTGTAGATGATTTTGGGGGATTTACAGTATCTTGTTCATTTTTTGTTTCCTTTAAAAGTCTGTAGATAGTCGATTTTCCAATCCCTGTCATTTTGAAACACTTTTCCACGATGTCATCAACACTGTTGGTAGGAGTTTGGTGTTTCCATGCATTAAATACATTTAATAAAATAATCTCCTCATTCTGAAACAGCGCACATCTTTTCACGCGGTGAGCAGGTACGTAATCTGATAAGCTCGACATTTTACCCAAACAATATTATATCCACTGGCACAATAGTCACTAAACACAAGTCGAATTTTACTCTACTGCACTAGCACGTCTTCGTATATTCAGTTCTAAGACTGGATTGATCTGTCACAATACACTGGTTCCTGCCTTATGTATCCAGTAAAATAAACTAATGTACACCCATTACTTGTTAGTACTAGTGTTACCCGATAATTTCCTGAAACGAAATATTACCACGCCCATGGCCGGTTCTTATCTCGGGGTTTTATTACTCTCTTTCATTTCCAAACAGACTATAGGAAAGAAGTAAATAACATTTTATAACATCTATTTTATACAGCAAATTCAACTGTTTCTACCGCTATTGTTATTAATTATTAATAGAATTAATTTATCGCTTTAATTAATAACAATAGTTTGACATATCTGATGTTACAATGACAAAATATTAGCCCCTCCTTACGCAGTTTCTTCAAACAAACATAAATGTTTCTGGTCCTTGTCCGTTTTGAACTCGTTGAACATTCGTTCAATAGCGAGTCTGAAACATACTTAAAATTTTTCACAAATGTGTCTTGATTGTGCCTTTCGTTTCCAATATGTTCAAAAATTGAACCGTAATGTGTCCACAATATGTCTATTTTGTTCCTAACTTGGCCAAAATATGTGTCGATTATGTATCCAAAAGTTATTTTACATGTGCCTCGTATGTGATCATGTTGTTTCCAAAATGTGTTCGTTATTGTAGTCTAATGAGAGCCACAAATTTGACACATGGTGTTCTCAATTTAAATCCTAATAGACACAAATCATATATCTTCCCGATACATTATGGATAATCATGAACACAGACTTGAAGGCATTCATCTCCTAGAAAGCAATGAGATTTTGTCTTGAGCATTTTTCTATTTCTCGCGTAGGTACACTTGCGAACTAAAGTTTACCGATAATAGTTGACATGGCACTTCTCAAAATTAAGCAGGCCTTAAAAATACCAAGGAATTATCAAAAAAATATAAAAAACCAATGATATTTTATTATTTAGGACATCATATTTAGTACAGTTCGGTTTAAATAGTTCCTAAAAGCTGTAATTTAAAATAATATTTTAAAGGCCATTTTTGTCAAGTGCATTTACGTTGAAGTACTTGTTGAAATATGGCGTACTTATAGGTGGTGTCCAAATAGGAGCATGTTTCCGTAATATGAATAAAATTTGCCCCCAAATTGTCCATGCCGACATATTTGAAAATAGAAGAAACAATTTAGAGTAATGTACATATAGACCAAAAATTCACTGAAATATCGCCAACTACAATGTTTTCCTTTTTGTTGTTCTCTTGCTTTCATAAATTCACTCAATTTCCTCTGAGTAATGTCTATTTCTTTTTTCACACGTCGATAGTAAGTGCTAGTGTGCACCTTTGGAGTAGCACCTTTTTCTTATTTTAACCATATTGTAACTAAAACTTAAAACACTATCACAGATCAACGTTTATCATGTTAAGTACACAAACACTTTAACCGGATGAACTAAACACATTGTAGAAACAAAATAGAAATTATTAGATACATTTTAAATACATGTGTTTAATATGTTGCTATTTGGATACGCATATCCTTTTGACACAATAAGTTGGAAATGTGTCGACACAAGCTTGAAAATTTTGGACACAATTTGAACGGAGGCAGAAGTGCTCCAAAAAGAGTCGACACGATTCAGACACAAGAAAATTGTGCCCCAGTTTTGCCATAAATTGCTACTTGCGTACATTTGCGAAAATCATATTCTCACAAAAAGAAGTGCAAATGATGCGGTGGGCTCCTTGGGCCTCCATCTCTTCCATGAATCGGTTGAAATTCCCCGTGTCACGCTCGATTTACATTACACTTGCACTCACTGCACACCATGGTAAAAGTAGGTGCATTTAGTATATGTTTACTGGGAAATCGTTCTGCTAAAGCATTTTCACTTTCTAAAACTAATGCAAATACATTCATCACAAAAACGTTAATATTGATTGTTTGCAAAAAAGTTATCTAAAATACAACGAAATGTGTTACATATAAATGTATTGTAATAAAGAAGTTTGGCTCTCACTAACAGGTGGTGGCTTAATTATTCATAAATACCTAAAATACAACACAGGCGAAATTTGAATAATCCTTATTAAAAGATATTTCAACTACAACCACAAGTTGGATTTAAAAGAACTTTGATGTTACAATATGCTGGTAAGACTAACTTGATCTTCAACCAGAGCTTGGCTTTCATAAAATAGTAAAAAAATTTAACAAAAAAAAACATTCGCCTATCAGTACTATTTTTTTTTTCTTTCGTAGAGTCGACGCGTTCAAATTCAAAATAGGTATGAAACAAATAATAATTGTGGGTGGTCTACCCTCAAGATGAAAAGTCATAAGCAAATGATAGGCAACCCGAAATATATTGTATTTGTAAAATGTTTAATCTAACTTGGAAATAAAAAGTAATATTTATATTAGACAGGACAGTGACAAGACAAAAGCAGCTGGTAAAAAATTATCTACTCCATTTTTCATGACGCATATCTATTCCCAAATAGTTTCAGTCAAATTTTATTTGATACTAAATCTCTTACACGCCTGTACTGTATTTCGATTTCTTAGATGCACATTTATTTCATCACGGATGCGATATGTCGTTGTTTATTCTCCTTTTATATTTTTTAGTGACCCTTTTCCACATTATTTACTGCAGACTAGGCGCAAACACAGATTTTATTTTTATTGAAAATCTTACTCTAATGTTAAGAGTGGAAGATGGATATTTAATTTTAACTCTTAATATTGTTAGAGACGTTTATTTCTTTTAATTAATGGCAATAATCCTTGAAAACGCTTACGCCTGCCAGAGTTATGATTCATTTTAATTAAGCACCTTAAGCAAACTTTCCAGAGCTTGCTTGGGAAAATTTGCTAATTGAATATTAAAGGGCGGGTGCAATGTTTGGCCAAAAATCTCAGGCAAAAAAGTTATAAAAACGAGTTCCTCAATTAAATCTGCCTTTTCTCGGTTTGTGTAAGAACTTTTTAATTTATAAAGTATATTTTTAAGATTAAAATGCCGAGTATTCTACAAGCTCTATGACAAATTTCGGCTGATGGTAGTTGGGTTAATTTCAAACATTTTTTTTCAATATATGAACATAGGATCGATTCGTTTTTGTTTAAAAGGTACAAGTATTTAAAAAAATATAATTTCCTATTTCAAAGTAGCCTGATAAATAAAAATGATGGTTGCTATAATAATAATTGTTATTTGTGCCATGTTGTTTATTCATTTGACACTTAACGTTATCTACTACTACTAAATACAAGATGGGTCATTCTACTTTTTAATGCAGGTTTTTGGCACTGATAAAAATAGATTTCAAAAATTTAATGGTTAAAGATAAATTAAGTAATTTAATTGTATTTATGCGTAATTATACCTACACAATTGCAATTGCAATTGCCAGCAGTGAATTTTGCACATATTTTTTTCTGATAATAAAGGTTTTGTCATCATACCACTTTGTTACCAATCAAAATATTTTTATTGAGTACCTTTAGTCACTCATTACAAACAAACAATTAACAAAACGTATTGTAGAAACATAAATATTTCTCTTTCATAACTAAAATTAGATATTATTTTTTATTAAGTCTGATAAACCATATTTAAAAGACAACTATGTTACTGTTGTGCACTTTTGTCTACAAAAATTTGACATAAAATATATATTATGTGTAAAAATATCTTAGCAGCGTATTTAACATTGATTAAAAAAATATGTCTTGCTTCTCATATACCTGTAATGTAATTTATAAGCCAATTGTACAACTCAAGTTGAAAAAGCTTTACTAAGAATTAGGGACATAATGGTAACACAGTTATTCAACAGTAACAAAGTTGTTTCAATAAAAAATTCTTTTCTACTAAAGTAGTTAATCAGTCTATTAGTTACCACAAAGGTTGAATGCAATAATTTAATCCTATTACTATAATCATTTTACCAAAGTCACAGCCCTTACACAGGTTAGATTATTTAAAAAATAATTAACAATTGCAATCATTGTTCGAACACTTCCAGAGAATTAGGAAATTCGTAGTATTCCCGTTTCCCTCTTAAAATCTTTTTTGCTGCAGGAACTACTTCAACAATATTATCATAAGGCTCACAACTAGTAAAATAAAAAAAACTTGTGCAATACGTGAAACTGCCGCATTATATGCTTAACTTCAATTAGCATTTATATTTTAATAATTTACCTATTTTAAGATATGTATTGTAACAAACTGGGGTTTTATGAGTTGTTTTCCATAGTATTGCAAAGTGTCCCCGCTCTAATACGCGGACAACCTAACCAAAAAAAGAATGCTTCTTGCAGTGCAGTCCTGTTTCAAAAAATTGGTAAGTTTATTTAATTTATAGGCGTTTTTTATGTTTCTATCATATATTTTTAAACGGTTTTGTTTTTTTTTAATAATTAATTGGATGTTGTCCCTAATGAACAAGATAAATACAGTACTACTATGTTACTGCTTTTTCAAGAAAACCGTTAGAAGTCGCAGAGTACCGCTGGTCGCTTGCTCGATCGGTAGGTTGTGCATGACAAGAACAGGGTGGGGGGAAAGGTAGCAAGCCGCGCGACGTCACTTAGCCGCTACCATGTTGTGAATCACGACGCGTGTGTTTATTTGGTGTGCACTTTGTTACCCGGCGAAAAGGTAAGTTTCTGAAGTTTTACGTTGTTTTAACCATTGAGACGCGGCATTTATGTCACTGAATTGTATTCTATTGTTGGATTTGCAAATTACATGGTCATTTCGTAAATATCATCATGTTATTTTAAAACTGCATTGCCACAGCGGAGTAACAAAGTGGGCCGGTAATACAGTTGTGAAATAACGTGAAGCTACCTGATATTTACGAAATGACCATGTAATTTACAAATCCAACAATAGAATACAATTAAGTGACATAAATGCCGCGTCTCAATGGTTAAAACATAACGAAAAAAAACTTACCTTTTCACCGGGTAATCAAGTGCACACCAAATAAACACACGCGTCGTGATTCACAACATGGCAGCGACTAAGTGGCGTCGCGCGGCTTGCTACCTTTCCCCCCCACCCTGCTCTTGTCATGCACAACCTACCGATCGAACAAGCGACCAGCGGTAATCTGCGACTTCTAACGGTTTTCTTGAAAAAACGGTACCATATTAGTACTGTATTTATATTGTTCATTAGGAACAAAATCCAATAAATAATTAAAAGAAAAACTAAACCGTTTAAAAATATATGATAAAAACATAAAAACGCCCACAAATTAAAAAAAACTTACCAATTATTTGAAACAGGCCTGCACTGCAAGAAGCATACTTTTTTTGGTTAGGTTGTCCGTGGATTAGATCGGGGACACTTTGCAATACTATGGAAAACAACTATGTTACCATAAAACTCCACTTTGTTACAATACATATCTTAAAATAGGTAAAATATTCAAATGTAAATGCTAATTGAAGTTAAGCAAATAATGCGGCAGTTTCACGTATTGCGCAAGTTTTTTTTTTATTTTATTAGTAAAATGGCAAATCCAGATTTTTTGTCTGGTGTGACACAAAAACCTGCACTAAAAAGTAGAATGACCCAAGGGTCAAGGGGCATTTATGCCTTTATTTACGACTGGAATGGCCAGAAGTACCGAATAAAATTCATATCTTTTGAATGAGTGATTTTTTTTTTAAAAACGCCAAAACACGTTAACTGATCTTGATTTTTTCCCATGTTTCGGTTATATAATAATAAGTTTTTCTTCAACCCCCTAACCCCCAGCTACCCCTACTTTTTTTCAAATGGAAATATAAGGCATGAGGGGGCTCGTTGAAAATCTTATAGAAAATCGAATCGAGCGATACCAAATAAATAAGTTTTGTTTTCAATTGCAAGGTTTTTTAGGGTTGTGTAAAACACCTACTTAACAAGTGAAATAGAATTTAATTATCTTCAGTGTTATCTTCCATGACCTATCACTGCTAACGCAAAAAAGATATCTTTTTATGTTGCGTTTATTTGGTACCACTTATTTAATTTTTTGCTTTAGTTGTAAATTGAAGTTCGAAACGTTACTATTGTGTCAAAATCAAGTCATTTACTGAATCGCAATGGTATTGTCGGAAAGGCAACGCATCGAAATTTTAATGTTGCTTGGATCTGGAGACAAAATAAGTCGGGCTGGAGTGCGCGATTTATTTAATGCGAAATATCCCGAAAACTAAATCTCGCAAAGGAGTTAGTAAAATATTTCACACATTTGAAGAACACGGTATAGTACAGACTTTGCCCAAAACTGGACGGGCACGTGCTTTGGATGAAGAAAAGAAATTATACATTGCATTAGAACTTGTTGAAAATCTTTCATACTGTTTCATTAACCCGCAATCACGATGGTTCTCGAATTGCAATTCGAATGTTTTTGAAACAAGAGACATACCACCTCTATAAGGTATATCTTGTCCAAGATATTTTATTTATTTAAATGGAGTGGTTAATAGGCACAACTATGGGTTTTGGTCCCAGGAAAATCCATACTGGACATGCGAATCGCATACGCAGCACCCACAGAAAGTTAATGTATGGGCAGGTATCATCAACAACAGAATCTTGGGCCCATTCTTTTTGAAGAAAATCTTCAACATTTGACCTGATACCTGCTCTAGCTGTAATTTTTCCTCATGAAATTTATTCACATATAACAAATTAAAGAATTTGATTGCAACACGATGGTGCTCCTCCACATTTTGGTATTGATAATCGAAAATACTTAGATGAAATGTTTTCAAATCCTTGGATTGGTAGAAGGGGTACAGTTAAATGGCCGCCAAGATCCCCCAATTTAAGGCCCTTTGGGGATATTTGAAAGAAAGAGTCTACCAGGACAGACCAGATAATATTGAGAATCTAAAGAACAAGATTAGGGCGGAGATGCATAATTTACCAGCTGAAGTCATTCGGAATGCTGTGGACAGCTTTTAATATAGTATTGGTGAAATGCCAAATAATGAGTGGATGATATTTTCAGCATTTGCGGCATTGAGTTTATTTTTGTAAATTATCTAGTTGTTTCAATTTTTAAATGAAAAAAAAAATTGTTATTGAAAACACAAAACTTGTTTTTGGTATGGCTGGATTCGGTTTTCTATAAGCTTCTCAACGAGCCCCCTCATGCCCAGGGGCGGATGGGGAAGATTAAACCGGCCCGGGAAATCGGTAGGATCGGCCGGCCCAATTTTGTTGAGAAAAAAGATGATTAATATGATCCGATGAAAAAAGTATGATTTCTTTATTGTAACGGTGGTCGGTAACATTCTGTATTAATTTTTTAAGATTTTAAGAAGACTTAACAGTACAACTGAATGTAAAAAATCGAAAATATACTGGGTGTAACGGATGCTGATGGTCAACTTCAGAGAGTTATTATACAAGTAATTTTTTTCAAAAATTCTTTCCTTAGCTCGGAGTCTTCACGAAATTATTCTAAGTTGATCAGCTACTCAGAATAATTTTAGTCGGCGGTCAGCGCGTGGAATTTTTCTAAGTTTGTCAACGACTCTGAAAAATTCGAGGCTCTCGTGTGGCAGCGGGTGGGCCACGCCGCAGGTCTGTACGCTTGGGCGGCCGGCCAGTGCCCTGCGACGGGCTTGGTCTCGATGCGGACGGCAGCGGATGTGCGCGCTAGCGTTCGGTAATTTAAACACATTTCGGCGGTCGGTGACAGATTTATTAATACTATTTAGAAATGAAAATTTTACTTCATTACATCGCCAAAAATTACTAATTAAATTACTGTATTTAGTAAGCTTTTCAACGATATATCAACTTTTGAGTTTGCTACTTTTTTGGCAACAATATCAAGCGCATAGGTAATAAAACCGTAAAAATCGAAAATACAGGAACTTTACAGTACTTTATTTTTATTTTAAGACTGTCCTTCCTATCCCTTGTTCGAGCTATTCTCGAGTATCAATTGGTACTTTAAATACCAAATATTTTAATCTACCCCACCAAAAGAGGAGGCCACCTAACTGTACCAAAGCGTCCTATCCATCTATCTTCATAATGCTCGTTTAGCCATACCCAAATCTCCCTGCTGTTATGTGTAGGACAACCATCCATTTGAAGCCAGGAATTAATCTGTAAATTTAAAAGAACCTCTTCTAATATAGTATGCAGTCCGTTCTGAAGAAGATCAAGAAATGCCTCTGCATTTAATTTATTTTCTAGTATAATTGGTCTAAGAACGTAATTTCCAATTATCTCCATCCATGCGTTAACTTTGATTATTGGAGGGCCTAACAGCATGAGGATTCACAGCTGTCCACGTATGGTCATTATAACAAATAAATGTGCCATCTCTAGTAAATGTTAACTCGCCAGTCCAAATTATATCCTTGTAAAATTGCGGATCTCTGTTAGTTTGTTGGATTATAGCACTGACAAAACTGAATACGTTCTGCCCTATCACGATCCAGTAAACTTCAAACCGGGGTCAAATGATAATGGTGAAGGTTGTTTCTTCTAAGACTTCTGTGAACTGACGTATGCGAAATTCTCCCAAGTTATATTGCTGCCCTGCGTGTACTTAATGTGGGAGTTTCTTCAAAAAAGCACTGTTATACATTGGTCTTGATAACGATTTACTTGATTGGGATTTAGACGATGATGCCCTGGAACACTCTCATTTTCTTCCAAAACCTGAAATGTAGTTACAAAAGTTTTTCTGTTTGGAATGCGTCTTTCAGGATAGCGGCACGAATATTCTTCAACTGCTGCTATAGAATTTCTATTGCAAACACCATACACAAATAAAATATCTCGATACTCGTTATTTGTGAAAAAACATGGCATCTTAAATTTAGATACTCAAGTAATCAACAAGAACA
Organism: Monochamus alternatus; assembly: GCA_037114965.1. Taxonomy (NCBI): domain Eukaryota; kingdom Metazoa; phylum Arthropoda; class Insecta; order Coleoptera; family Cerambycidae; genus Monochamus; species Monochamus alternatus. The sequence continues at coordinate 39,872,595 of CM073435.1, forward strand.
CTAAAGTACCTAATTTTATGACTTTGACGGTCAATATTGTCTTTCACAGACACCTTGGCATTTATCTACCATGAAAAACGCACTCTAAACAACTCGTTTGTAACAATATTTCGGATTATAAGAGAAAGAGGAAGAGTTAAAAAACATCTTTTTGAAGAAATTCCCGCAAAAATTAGGTACACACAAGTTTGTTTTATTACCTTTGCCCTTGATATTGTTGCCAAAAAAATAGCAAACTCAAAAGTTGATATATCATTGAAAAGCTTACTAAATACAGTAGTTTTTGCTGAAAAAAAAACATGTCTTCATTAACAAATTTTTTTAAATCAAAAAATGTTAAATAAAAGAGCAACTTTCCAACAAAATCTTATAATACTTTTTTGTTGAAAATTACTTGTATAATAACCCCCTGAAGCTTAGCCATCAGCATCTGTTACACCCCGAAATAAATATTAAAACTTATAAAGTAAGTCAAAATCAAATGAAATATGTAATATAATCAAACAAAATAACTTTATCACACATTACACTTAGACCGACCCTGACCAACCGGCCCAACATTCAAGATTTGACTGTTATGGTAATACTAGTTTATTTCAGTCCTCGTTCGTGCTTATATATAAAAAAAATTGGTTATTAATATTCAAAAAAGCTTCTTAACCAGCACCTGCACAATAAAATAAGCACGTGCCACGCACGGCTTTTCCTTGTTTCGACTATGTTAATGCCTTATCAAACTAAAAAAAAAAATAGACGCGGGCTGCAGCGGCCCGGAAGCAACAGGCCCTTCGGGAAAATTCCCAAAATCCCCTTTGGCCCATCCGCCCCTGCATGCCTTTTGTCTCCATTTGAAAACAAGTAGGGATAGCTGGGAGTTAGAGGGTTGACAAAAATTAATTATTATATAACCGAAAAATGGGAAAAAATCAAGATCAGTTAACGTGTTTCGGCATTTAAAAAACTGTTTCTTGGTATATAAAAAACTATTTTGGTTTTTACAGCACTTTGGGGGCATGTGGTGTGTCTCATTTAAATTAAATTAATTGAAGGTTTATGTAAATTATTGTTCTGATACATAAAATTAAAAAAATGTATACGTTAAAGGACTGAACTTTTTTATTGTACATGATGGTCACGGCAAAATCCCCCCCCCTCCTTTTTTTTCTTCATCATTATTCGAGATACAAAAAAGGTGTAAGTATGAGAGTTTTAGGCATTTTTAACTATTTTTAAAACTATATATCACAAAAACAATTGAATATTACATTTTTGAGATGTAGGCCTAAGTTTTGTTTTTATAAATGGTACACTGTATATTTTTACGCCATTTGAAAGACCATCAATTGATATTTTCAAAAATATATTAAAAACCTGTAAAACTGCGAAAGATTAGTGAATATTTTATTAACTCTTGAATATTTTGTAGTCAACAATTATTTATTTGTAAGAAATATGTATATGGCAATTAAATTTAAATAACTAGAAGAAACTAAAGCTTGTCGATCAGTCGTCCTCAGTGTATAATTAATTTTGCCAACTATCATCTATAACAATTCTTCCGTTGTAATTTTTAAAGTGCTTTTAATGAGAAATTAGACTTATACATAAACAGTAGAAATATAAAACAATTGTCCAGTTCTTTCTGCGACATCCGTTTTACTCAATATAAGGAATTCTATTGACTTTCTCTCGGCGAATAACTTTGATAAATTATCCATTTCTGTTGCTGAATAAGTTCCCCAAAAGTTTATATTAAAAAAGTTACGTTTGGTCAGAAAAACTTAAAGCTACACCTGTGTCACCAGGAAGTTTAGCTCTGTCACGTAGAAACCGGCACAAGTTTTGTTAAGGCAGAGTTTCTTTTAATTTTACAAAAATAACGAAATCACGATTACACTTGTTATATTTCGAAAAATACCGATTTATTTAATTAATAATAGACAGTAAGTGGTATGGTAAGATTTCTGGTCACATGGAAGTTTAAAAAAATCACGACATTCTGAAAAACGAATCGTTAATATTCTGACAAGTGTCTAAAACTTACATTCAATCAGAATTAACGCCACATTATCCTATTATTTGGCAACAATTCCATAGGTTTTTAAAACCGAAGTGTCGTGGAGAGAAATATTATAGAAAAAAAACTATTATTTTTTTAAGCGTTATTCTATACCAACTCCTTCTAGTGACGCAGGGTGGTAAGTAATGACCTAAGGAAGCTAGTTTTTTCTTTTCAACATATTATGATTTAAACCAACTTGCCTCAATAAAATGTTGATAATAAGAAAGATAGTTTTTTACTGTTTTAGGAAGGTATTTTTTTTTACAGTTTTACAGGTTTTTAATATATTTCTGAAAATCTCAATTGATGGTCTTTCAAATGGTGTAAAAATATACAGGTTGGGGCTCTTGTCCACTGAGTAGTTAGTTTCACACAATATTATTAATACCTAAAAATATATAAGAAAGATAGTGTCAAAATTGGAATTTAAAAAGTGATTTTTATAATAATTATACTGTGTTTGGCTGTATCAACTTAAAAATTTTGAAATAGATGTTTTTGGATATGACAAATCATAGTCTGTTGTATATTTCGATATATTCTCCAGAGGGCGCCACATCCGCCATATTTGTGACGTAAATATGAACGTAATTTTTTTGACCATAACGTTTTCACGTTTTTTATTAAAAAATCTTAAACATTGTTTTTGAGGAAAAAAGATATACTTGTCACTAGTCTTAGATATTGACCATTTTCGAGAAAATAGTTTTTCAACAATCAGCTGCATAGTTCTGCATAGTAGCTGCATGACTTTATGTAGTAGACACCTATAGTAAGTTAAATTTTAACAATTATTAGACAAAATTTATGTTAAGTTAATAAGTATTTCTCAATGTAAGGTATTTATCCAGTTTTTACGATAATCAATTACTTTACAAAATGGAAAAATTCTGAGATAAAATAATTTTTCTGATTTACTAACCTGCTAATGAAACACTCTATAAATATCTAACTTCACTTTTTGGCAGTGGGAACACGACAAATTCAACCACAATAGATGAGATCTGATCTATTTCTGCATTTTTAGGATTGCTTCTTCAGGTGGTCTCCTTTAAGTTGAATCAAATATCTAACAGGTTGGTAAATCAGATTATTTTTTTTAGATAATTATTGAATAGAGCTTTGTCTGTGGAATTGTTCATTAGCATACCTAGATGTTTGGTATCAGAGAACATACGACTTCATTGATAGGAATTGTAGGAGATTTGATTTATATTAGCTTAAAATACCTTTCTAAAACAGTAAAAAAATATTACAACCTGATAATCAACAATTTAAAAAATCTGTTTAGGAATTTAGAAAAAAAGATGAAAAATTTGTTCACATTGTGGATTATCCACAAACTAATTCAGGACGACTATCTGGAGCTGCAAGAATCAATATGACTTCCATTTTAAGAACATTGCATGTAGAAAAATACTATCAGTAGCATTTTACATCAGTGCAAATTTTATTTCTTGTCGATCTACCTCCGACATATCCAATTTTTAAGGGCGCCTACTACGTTAAAATATTGTACCTACAATGAACTATGCAACTGACTGTTGAAAAGCTATTTTCTCGAAAATGACCAATTTCTGAGACTATAGTGACAAGGATATCTTTTTTTCTCAAAAACATTGCAGGTTTAAGACTTTTTAATAAAAAACGTGATAACGTTAGGGTCAAATAAGTTACGCTCACATTTATATCACATATATTATGGCGAATGTGGCACCCTCTAAGAAATACGTCAAAATTGAAAACAGATTATGATTTCTCACATCCAAATACATCTATACCCAAATTTTTAAGTTGATACATTCAAAGTCAGTGCAATCATTACAAAAAATCACTTTTTAAATTCCAAATTTGATACCCTGTATCGTTTTTATTATCGACATTCCATTACGCCAAGTTGTCTTAAATCGTAATATTTTTGTGAAAAATCTGGTATGTCTTAATGAGCCATTACTTACGAACCACCCTGTATAACAAATTTAAATAATACAGGGTGGTCCAACGAAAACGTAACACAGCGTAACGTAGCGGCTAGGACATTTTTTTATTGGAAAAACGTAAAAATCCGTCGATTTTGCTTGCGAGAGGGACATCTTTTTGCATGAATTAGATGAACCTAACTGCTACCCCCAGAGCGGGGTAAACATCTCCTTCAAATTTTTAAATGGGAAGGGTGATCAAGTTGCATATCATTCAAAAGCTCTTTTAATTCTCTACACACTCATATGTCACTTTTGAAAATCAGCCTATTTTATTAATGAAATTTTATTACAGTAAATATTCAAAATGCAATTATAAAGATTTTGTTCACAACGTTGTCTTACATTCTGGAGCATTTCAGGAGTGACTAGACGACATTCATTAATGATACATTGACGTAGATCTTCCAGAGAGTCCAGTTGTACACAAAAAGTAGTCGAATGGGCTTAAATCTGGGGATCTAGGTCATTCAATAGCACCTCTCCTACCTATCCAACGATTCGGAAATGTATGGTTTAAAAATTCGCGCATATGGTGGGCATAGTGGGGAGGGGGGAGCTCCGTCTTGCTGAAACATCAGTTCATTTTCGAGGTAATCATTATTGTTTACCACAATTACCGTTAAGGCTGGGTCAATGGCTCCTTGCAGCAATTCCAAATATATATCACCAGTCAAATTACCATTTATAAAAAAGGGACCAACAAGGGAATCACCAAAGAATATGAATATGCTGTTCGTGGAATATCTTTGGATTGGACTCTGCGCAGTAACGGTAATTATGGCGGTTGACGGTGCCATTTAGGAAAAGCTGCACTCATCGGAAGAACAAATGTTGAAAAGAAAATTTGGCTTATGCATCGCTCATTCAGTCATGACCTTGCAAAATTGTACCCGGCGGTCAAAGTCATCTTCGTGAAGTTCATGGGGAAGGTGAATTTTGTAAGGATGGAACTTGTAATGTTTTAAAATTCTTTGAACACTACCCCGACTTACACCGCTTACAGAAGCCAATTGCCGTGTACTGAGCCTGTGATCTAAAGCAACGTGTCCCAGAACTGCAACCTCCACAGCTTCATTACATACAGGACGTCCATTGTTGCTTTTTATTGCCCACAGATACCGTCTCCCGGAATGTTCTTACTAACTCCAAGACAATTTTGCGATGGACGGGTTTATTCGCATGTCGTTCAGTAAACAACTGAGCTGCTCTCAAAGCATATTCGTTATTTTTATAAAATAATGCAATTATTTTTACCCTCTCTTACGTCGAATAAACCATTTTTAATTATTTTGTATTTAATGCGAAGCAGCCACTAAAACCACTAACACCACTTTACGACAAAATCGCTGACTGAAAAATGGTCTCTTATCTATACCGTTTTTAGTGGAATTTGTGAAAGAAACAACTGCAAAAAATGCAATTTCTTAATGATTTTGAAATTAATAGCGAACTCAATAGCGAATTTTAATTAGAGAATAATTTCTAGAGATAATAGGAAATTTTGTATGTGTTACGTTCTGTACCCTGTATCTTTTTAAAAAATGGGTTGATTTTCAAAAGAGACCCATGACTCTGTAGAGAATCAAAAGAGCTTATCAACGACATACAACTTGACAACCTTCTTTATTTAAAAATTTGGAGGGGATGTTTACCCCGCTCAGGGGGTAGCAGTTAGAACCATCTAATTCATGCAAAAAGATGCTCCCCTCGCAAACAAAATTGTCTTGGTCTCTATGGGCTGTGTTACGTTTTCGTTTGGCCATCCTGTATATTAATTTATCCATCTATTTTATCTATGATTATGTAATTCTACTGTTTACTATACCCATATACTGGTTATTTTTTTCATTTCCAATGATAGTCAGTTCCAAAGTAACAGCATACTACCGCATTCTCTTATTTATTTAACAAAGGACCCCGCAATAATCTTATGGAAATTGGGTTTCTGTTAAATTGTCTGAATTTTTGATATATTGTAGATTTTGTGATCCGGAACAAAAGTCTCCATGGGCACAAAGTGCCAAAATGAACATTTTGGCAGCTACGGAGCTGCCAAAGCTCTCCTGACCGTTGCAAAACTATTCAACTATTTACAGATGTCAAAAGCATATTTTAATTATTCTAATATATAGGGTAATGTTTTTGAGGCCACTGGATTCAATCCTCATGTCAGATTGGACAAATTGACCGTTGACAGCTGTCAATACACTGTCAACGAAGAATATAAAAGTAAATATTCTCTGTTGACATTGAGAGTTTTGAGCTTGCTAAATCCAAAGCTGATGTACAGTCAGAGAAAATAATAGTTTACAGCTGTAAATCTATTACAATGAGTGTTGGTATTAAAATACGTTTAACTTAAATCTTGCTATTTGCAACATTTGACAGTAAACTGACAGCTGTCAACTGTCAATTTTTCCAGTCTTCTTATTAGAATTGAATTCAGCTCCCTCAAAAGCCCAAAATCCTAATGTCAACAGAGAATATTTACTTTTCTATTCTTCGTCGACAGTGAATTGACAGCTGTCAACGGTCAATTTGTCCAATCTAACATAAGAATTGAATTCAACGAACTCAAAAACCCAAACTCTCAATGTGAAAAGAGGATATTTACTTTTATATTCCTCGTTGACAGCTGTCAACTGTCAATTTTGCCAATCTGGCATGAGAATTGAATTCAGCTCCCTCAAAAGCCCAAACTCTCAATGTGAAAAAAGAATATTTACTTTTCTATTCTTCGTTGACAGTGTATTGACAGCTGTCAATGGTCAATTTGTCCAATCTGACATGAGGGTTGAATCCAGTGACCTCAAAAACATTACCCTATATATTAGAATAATTAAAATATGCTTTTGACATCTGTAAATAGTAGCTGCCAAAATGTTCATTTTGGCACTTTGTGCCCATGGAGACTTTTGTTCAGGATGACAAAATCTACAACATATCAAAAATTCAGACAATTTGACAGAAACCCAATGTACATAAGATTATTGCGGGGTCCTTTGAAATATATTATGATATAAAATTTTACGATGCACAACCCTTGTACAACTTCTTATGAAAATACTGAATATTCACGGGATTTCGTTTTTTTTTTCAGTTTATCGACTCTGCGCTTGTACGTTATTTTTATTTTATAACCCCTTATTCATCTGGGCAACTTCATAAAAAACTTCCACTTGTTTGTAAAGCTAACACCCTTCAGCGCACTCAACGTCCATTCATGCGTGAGAGGACATGAAACTCGCAGAAGGGAAATAAAAATTAATATGAATATTTCGCCAATGTTTAGAAAAGTTGTATTGCTTTACCACCAATTAATTTTGTTCAGATACTTTTTTCTGCGGCAGGCAAAATTTCGCATTTATAACTTTATACGCAAGGGAAATGAAATGGCTATACATAGTGTTTCTTTATCAAGTTACAGACAGAGGAATTTTTAATGTCATTATAATTATACAGGATGCTCCGCATAAGACCCGACACAGAGCAGGTGCATGTAGGGGATCCCAAAAAATATTGCAATTTAACCAAGCATACCTATATACAAAGTTGGACACAGGGTTTCAAACTGGATCCAAATATTTCGAAAAAAAATCTGAATAACTTTAACTTAGAATAACCAAATTTGGTACATGATTCAGGTTTGTTATTGGTCTTATTTGACTAGTTCAAGTAAATTGAAACATTCCAAGGTGTTCATTGAGGGTAAGTCACCCCTAAAATTATACTAAACTTTTTTCCATTGATCAAATTTAAATAGTATTATAATATCCAGCGCAGAATTTAATTTAACATTTTTTTACTCTTGTTAAATTTTAAAATACTTTAAGGATTTCAATTGTTCATTAGATGAAATCAAAATCAGTAGTAGGCTTTGTCTTGAAAATTTGACAATTAGTAATAAAACTATTTCATTTCTGTAACTGTTTGTTGCTTAAAATGGCTGGAAAATTTGCATTCAGCGAACAATTTGGCATGATACTTCTATGCTTCTGTGAAGGAAATTGTAGAAGAACTGTGGAAGAATATTGTAGGAGATTTCTAAATAGAGCGATCCTCCATAGAGAAACATTTTCTAATGTTGAAAGATGGGCTCGAGAGACAGGGATGCATTTCAATAATATCCGAGCACGTACTAGTGTAATAAGGGTACAAGATGAAGAACATATTTTGCAAATAGCTGAAGATAAACTGCAAATAAGTACGAAACGTTTATCTCGAGAATCTGGATTATCAAGATCAAGATTTATATCGACGAGTGACCTTTTGGGAGTTTATCTTGCATCAGAATATTAATTTTCACTAGAAAATTATTTTCACCGATGAGGCTTATTTTACTCGTAGAGGAATTGCAAATGTTCATAGCTTTCTTGAATATTCCGATGTAAACCCCAATGCAATGACTCCTAGACATTTTCAATGCGAATTTAAAATAAATGTTTGGGTCGATATTATTCATCGTTATTTGATTGGACCAGTTATTTTGCCAAATCGATTAAATGGTGAAAGTTATTTGAAATTTCTGCAAAATACTCTCCTTGATTTGATCGAATATTTACCATTGCAACTTGGACTAGAGTTTTGGTTTACACTATTAAAGGCTTTTTGAATTTTATTGTGACTATTTTCTTTAGGGAACATTGAAGGATTCTGTGTAACCCTTGTCAATTTAAGCCCTAGCGGATTTGTGTAATCGTATTACGAATTAATGTAAGGTTATAATTAACGATCATCATTCATTTAACTGTAGAGCAAATTTCAAATTTCGGCGAAGAGTAAATATGTTCCAGAGCAAGTGGTGGCCGACTTTGAACAATTTCTTTAGTTTTAATTTTATTTTTTGTATTTTCATTTTATAGTTTTATTTCTTTCAAATTTTAAAAACAAAGCTTTCTAGTGACTTTTTGATTTTAAAAATTTCTACAGGTTCCATTATCACACATTTTTCATATCTCGAATAATAAAAGAGAAGAGAATAAAAGAATATAATAATAATTAATAATAATAACAATATCTCTACCCCTCATTCTAATCACGAGGATTAGCCCAGAAGTTGAAGATTTATGCGAGGGAGGGGGCGGCATATTATTATTAAGCAAACCGCATTTACTCCCAGGAACGACTTACGTTGGTTGGCCCTAACCACCATTCAGTGCAGGAATGAGGGAAACCTGGAAAACCTCATTAATTAGGGGGGTAGTCAAATGTCAACCGGTATCAATCTTTCACATTGACCCAAGCCAACATTCCACTCTATCATACCCACAGAGAGGATGCCAATCCTCTCCACGAATATAGCTTATATACGGTCTACCGGCTGCGGGGGTCGAACCCACAGCGATCTAGTCACCTCGATTGTACTGACGCCTTAAACCGCGCGACCACTGACCGATATGAGGAAAAGGATGGGGCAATTACCGTGTGACCACTTTGTATACAGGGATATTCTTGCAAATATAATTTTAGTAAAAAAATCAAAGAGGCAATTTGAAAATAATTTAAAAATACACTTCTGCACGGCACTGAAAACTGGTCCACTGTAAACCTACCTTTGCGCAAGGCAAAGCAACCAATCGGCAACCAGTACAGAGCAAAGTGTAGTAAAAAATAAACGGAAAACATTTTAAAGAATTTCTCAAGGAAAGAAATACGTAAAATTTTATAACACTTATTTTAAACTAACAAATTCAACTGTTTTTGCTGCTGTTGTTATTACTGATTAATAAAATTAATTTGTGGTTTTAATTAATAAAATAATTTGACATACCTGGTGTTACAACAACTGTTCAAAATGTTGTCCACCGACGTGTACTCACATTTAGGTCGGTTTCTACAAACTAACACAAATGTTTCTGGTCGTTTTCCGTTTTGAGTTCGTAAGTTATTGGCACCTTCAATAATCTTTAAAAAGTGTTCTTCACTATTTATAATTATAACAAATCATAAATCGTTTCAAAAGTTGTTATCTATATGATAAATAGAGAGAAATAGTTTTTTTTCTTCTTAAATATGTAATGTACTGAAGAAAGATGATGTCACACATAAACTACCAATAAGGTACAACTGGAGCCTTGTATCGATAACCTCAAAAGTAAATACTATTTTTCAAAATTTCACACTAAAACATACCCCTGCATTTCCAACTTATTAGAATTATAAAATCACATTTAAACCTACCTTCTTTCATATGTAAATTTCACTGCTAAATATAAAAATATTTCTTTTTCTTGTCAAGGTAATAACCCTGTTGACACGAAGCTTTAATTTACTTACTATGCCGAATTTTAGCTTTTAGAAACAGATTCTTAAATTACCCCTAGGCCTCGTTATCTTAAACCATTTTTTACAAAAGCTGAAAACACAAAAGGAATTACCGACTTCTGTGAATAGAAAAAGGTAATGGGAAGAAAATGAATGCGTGACTTCAAAGTATTCAAAATATTCGCTTAGTTGGATGTTAATAGGGGTTTCCATTTCAGGCCAATTTTAAGAAAATATGGAAAAGAAAGGTCCCTTTTATATTTTCTTTGAGGGTAAGGTGATTCTATACATAAATCTCTCCTGTGGTTGTCACATCAGAGATTTTGTCTTTGTCATCGTTAAATAAAAGTTACTAGAAGGTAAAGGTTTCATTTAATAATCGGTTTTGAAAGAAATATCCAGAACATGTCTCAAATATTGACACATTGTTTAAGTTGTCATCACTTATACAAGGTTAACTATGACTAAGTACAAAAATTTTAACCACGTGCTCAGGGAGGCCTAAAAGACAATAAAAAATTTATTTCGGAATTCTAGCTCGATGTTATAAACATGGAGCAAAACCCTTTTTTCCTACGGAAATTTGGCGCCTCAGTCATCGTCCAAGATGGCTACATATGTCAACTACCATGCGGTCGTTTCTCACAACGTTGCCGAATGTAGAAACAACGAAAGTAAACATTTTTATTAATATTAATTCTTAAATACCTGATAGATAACAGTTAATCCGTTTAGCTACAGTATTTTGCATTCCTTTTTCGTTCCTTCGTTCCAAACTGCCAAAACTTTATTTTCACTTATTACAGGTCCGTCAGAATTCCTCGCCACAAAATACACACTTCGCGTAGAGTTAATAAATTGCCCATTTATTTTAAGAAAATTCATTGAAAGAAATACTAACAGAAAGCTTCGAATACACCCGTGGCAGTTTTTCATTTAGAAAATTTTGTCCGATAACTGTAACTCCACTGCATTGCTCTCAATTCTAGAAAATATGTCCACGTACGTTTAAAGAAAATTGTGGAAAACTACACATGTCCCAATATATCGCAACTATCCATTATTTAATAAATAAATACGGAAAACTAAAATTACAATGTTCAGTCTTCGGTCCGCCACCACCGAGAACCTAATATTATTCAGATAAATATTCTTATGGCAATCAATATAATCAATATTCTATTCTTTTGTGTACAATCGTGGGTTATCTTCATCCTAGTATTGTTTTGACACTTCCTCCGTGACACGGGTTTACACGCACATAGCACTTGTCAGTCGATATATACCTATGCTGTGTTGTTGGTTGCATTGTTTCTAATACTCTCCAAATAAATATCAAACAGCAGCAATGGTCAGATAAGTAATATTACAGAGCACTATAAACGCCTCGGGAAATTTAAAATAATAATACTACAATATTCTTATTTAATTCTATAATAAGTTAAAAAATGGAACGAGCTTTAGTGCGCTTAGCGCTAATGACCTACAGATGGCGCCAGCATCGGAAGATCCGTCAAATATTGCAAATATTTTGATATTAGTTTTCAGTATTTGCTTTTCGCACATTCAAATTCGTGTAATCGCGGAAATTACAGATATGGTACTAATTTATGGGAAGTGCGACGAAAATGCATATCGTGCAGCAGCAGAATATCAAAGACGTTTTCCAAATATGTAGACAGAATATGCCAAATCCTCGTACATTTGTACGAATTGTACAACGTCCACGAATGTTGTTTTACACGTGCTGGAGTTTTAAATACGTATGTACCTAACTTGAAAATAAAAAAGAACCAATTTCATACTTTTTAAAATTCCTTGTAACTTCTTTTTTACCTAGTGACATAAAAATAAAGCATTTTTAAACTACAATAATAGGTATACCTACAGAAAAAAAAGTATTTTTTTATTTATGAAATGATCGAGGGAAATCAAGAGGTCCCCAGCAAGAACAACAATTTTTACAACGACAGGTTATAATGTAAACAAATTAGAAAACAGAAAATAATTCAACTTTCTTGAAATCTCCAAATATCAGTCCTGGAAGTATCAGTAAGGTAGGTTTTACTCTCAGTGCTACCATATCGTATTTCTCATTAATTAATCTAGTATTTTGTAAATAAAACTTTCTTTAAAAGCGCCGTAAATCGTTACACGCGGCAACGCGATGCTCTGTCACTACCTTTGACAACTTTGACTTTGGCAGAATATACCTAACCTCGCAGTTGACAGGCGGCATAGTCGCCGAGAAGTTAGGGGTTAATAAGGTTTTGAAAATAATTTTATTTCGCTTTATAAATAAGTTTGGAATTTTTTTTTGAAGGGTGATACCGTTAATTCTGAATTTTTCTGAATCTCCTCTTAAAATATATGTACTAAGTCATAGTTAACCCTGTATATGATATGATGTTTTTTTTTCCAAAAATATCTATTGCATGATACCAATTTATTAACCCATAGCAATTATATAACAAATGTCATTGGTATATTCTTTGGATTTGGTAATTTAAGATTGTTTGCTATTTTGTACGGAATCTGACCCAACGTATTTTTCCCAACCACTTGCTTGGAACATTTATTATTATTATAATATACTAAAAAAACGTCGATGCTCAGTATCCGCTTAATGAAGAAACGCATATCTTCTGTACATATCCAAATAAATATCTTAGTGACTTGTTTTCATTATCAATTATATTAAATATGCGCTGTGTTTTAGTATTGGATTCTTTTATAAATACTAATAAAGTTTTACCTAAAATCCACCAAAATTAAAATTTCTAAGTGTAACCGTTTTTAAGGAAAAATAAAAAAACTATTTTTTTCCGCCATTTTGAGACTCGAATATCTCAACAGTAAGGACCCAAATTGAAACATTTCATATGAAGATCCCCACCTGAAATGGCTTGTGGAATACACTGGTAAAATATTTGACCGTCATTCATGAACACCCTGCATAAATCTCGTGCATCATAATGCGTTTAATATCTTAAGCATGTAATATTATCGTCATTCTGAATATGAAATAATGTGCGTTTTGGAGGTATAAAACAAACTAGTTATTTTTTAATGGAACATTCCATATTTCTTGTTTTTCGAAAGTATCTTTGTAGTTACTATAATATATTGTAACCTCTACGTTGACTTAGTCTCGAAATACGTCACGTAGAAAAAGCAACTTTATTGTGCCTACTTGATTACACAACAAATATTTTTCAAACAAATTCACAACTGTCAAATCTTTATTTTGACGTTTGTCACTCGCGTTCAACTGATCCGCTTATATATTTTTTTGGGGTTCTCAATGTTTCCGCAGTCTCTCGAGTTAATCTTATTATCTATTTTGTACATGACATATAATGAAATTTTTGTTAAAGCGTGTCTCCATCTCATCTGTCAAGGCTTACCCGTATTTCAGACTGACAAGAATTTTAAGTAACTTATCTTACTGATGGGTTGTTTCCGGTCGCAAGTAATATCGTTGACCGCAATTTATAAGGGAAATTCCTCTGGGGGAATTTATGAAGACGTAGGACGACCCACAATTTGTTTCCAATAGGGACTGCCGCAACGGAATTTTGAATTCACAGGACTGATGAAGACATTTTTATTCTGTAACTGTTGCTACTGCCGCAACATTTATGTCACTTTTATACATTAAATAGGAAGGAGGGTGCTGACACTTAATTCGAGGGTTATATATGATTTTATTTCCCTTAAGAGAGATCAGTCCTGAATGAAAATCGAGTTTGGCAATCGAGGGGTTCAGCTTGCGGATGATTTTAATCATCCCCTTGGTAGACAAGCCATCATTCCTGAATAGTCGATAAAGCTACCAATTTAGAAACAATCTCTTTTTTCCACGGTCGAGAGTAGAAATCAGTTTCTATGACATCAAAATTAAAAAAGAAGTAGTCGATTATTCTCAAGGGAGTATAATGCTCCCAAGGGAGTTTACATTATGGAGAACGTTTTTCATGCAAAAAAAGATAACATTGAAATTATTAATTGACATTTAAATTAAATGTTACATTTGTACAATCAGAATTAATATTAGAAGGAATATTACTTTCGCTTACATTTACAGTTTTTGTGATTGCGCTAGTAGTGGTACCTACTAAAACCTGATTAGCAATTTCGGTCTTATTTTCAATGGAGTTCTCGACATAACCCTCAGCGACTGTCGTTGATTTCCAACCAGCATGACGCTTTATTGTCGTGATATCCACACCAGCATCTGCCGTAATGTCGCTGAAGATCTTCGTAAGCAGTGACCAGTATAACATGCAGCATCAGGTAATTTTAAATACGAAGCTACTACACTCGGAATTTTTCCCATGGTATTCTTGCCAACTGGCTGCGAACTACATTTTCCTGCTTTGTAGTACAAAAACAGGCGCTTATGCTTGACGTGGGGAGGACGAAGGGACAGGTATTTTCGAAACAATTCAAGCATATTTCCCACATCGGTAACCAGAAAGGTTCGTGGAATCTTTGTCTTAGTGTTTGGAATCAATCAATGAAGAGCCTACATCCTCAATATCATCTACAGTTAAATTGACTAGTTCATCAGTTCGACAAGCGCCGGCAATCCCCAGAATTAATCCAACCTATAAAAAATCAAAATACTTAATAATTGAAATACCTAACAATAAAAGTAATCTTACCTTAATCATTAAGAATTCTTTGTCATCTGCACTTGATAGAAAACGGTCGATTTCACCCTTTGTCAATATTTTCGATTTTTTCGCTTGATATCCGTCACCGGTTCTTTTCAAAAATGCGATCAGCTTGGGGAATTTGCTTATATCTATGTTGTCGTAAATTATCAAGCATGACTTAACCATAGAATATTGCGCCCATAATGTGGAAGACTTGTAATTCTTTGCATTTTCACTGAAGTATGCCAACAAAACATTCTCGCTGTATACTTGAATATTTTTCTCGGCGCACCACTTTTTGAACCGATTGTAGGCTATATCGTATAAAGATCTTGACTTCGTAGGCAGCAAATTGCTTATTGCAATATTTGCAGCCTCCACAATCTTTTCCGACTCACAATTATTCATTGTGCACTAAATAAACTTTAAACTAAAGCAAACTAGCACCTTAATTTGACAATTCTTTTTGTTTGTTTATTTTGTAGTTATGACAATAACTTAACGACTACTAAATAAATGCTCAAATCCGAATACAATAACTCTGGTGCTACTTACTTCATAATGACAAAATATGTGTTTTTAAATTAATGAGACCGTGGAAAAAATAGTATATACCATTTGGGAGAGATGCTATTTTGTCCTCGGTGCATTGTAGCCCTCGGGCTTCAAATTGCACATCTGCCAAAATAACGCATTTCACTCCCTTATAGTATAATGTACTATTAAAGTTTGATATTTTTGATTTGAAATCTGTTTAACTATTTTATCTACAATTGTTACATAATAACTATGATTTGACACTGTTTCGAATGTCATAATTTTATAGCTATTAATGATACTAATTCGATATGAACACTATAATGAAACGCATGTAACGTTGCACTGTTTCAATAATAAAGTTCATGTGTATCATTCAAAATTTAATCTACGACGGTCCAAATAGATTTTATCTGTAGATTCAATTTGTCTTAAAATATCAGAAATGTTTTCATAAATTGAAATTCAAAATTATTAGGTACTCTTATTTGACGATTTTAATGATAATCATAGTTATTGATTGTTTTAAATTTGACTTTGACAACTTCATTATTGGCGTTCAATTTTGTGTCATGCGTTCAGTTTTAGTGAAAAAGAATATTAATCTGGATGATTCTGATTCCGAGAGTGTTTATTTGGATATCAAAGACATTGCGCTAAGCGTTGTCGATTCTCTACTTCCCGAAAAATTAAGACAGACGTATGAGCAAAGTTATGCAAAACTTGAAGATTGATGTAGAGGGAAAGAAAGAATAACAGCAATAAAAAGGTTTTTCTGACATATTTCGAGTATCTTTCAAAGCATAGTAGGAGTATATTATTCTATGCTACGTTCAGTTATATCAATGAAGGAAATGCGGGTATTAGTAAGAACGTCCATTTGATTGTGTTTCTAAAAAGAAAATCGGAAAGATTTCGGTCAAAAGGATCTAAGATTTTAACAAACGAAAATATAACTCGATTTCTGCTGGAAACTGACGATAGAACTCATCTGCTGATAAAATTTGGATTGATAGTGAGCTTTGCAGGTGCCTGCAAGCGTACTGAAGTGACAAATTTGTACCAACAAAATGTTAAAGATGAAGGACAATGTATTCATATTATTATTCCATTTACGAAAACAAAGATATCACGAGATTTTGTATCACAAACATTGAGGCCATGCAACACAGATTATAATCGATTTTTTATGGAATACAGAAATGTATTAAGCAGTCAGTTGGTATTAATTTTGGGAAAATGCCATGTAATATAGCATTGTCCCAGAATCTTTCATATCCTCAACAATATACTGGACATTGTTTTCGTAGATCATCTACGTCGTTGCTTGCAGATTCAGGAGTCGGTTTATTAACTGTTTAGAGACGTGGAAATTGGTGTTCTAATACAATGGCAGAAAGCTATATAGAAGATTCTAAAGAAGATAAGAAGAAAGTGTCCTCTATTGTTTCAGATAACGTTTGAGTCATTGATGGTCCTGTAACAAGTTCACTTGAGAAATAAACTTACTTTCTAAAAATGCAGCCCACTAATCATCTGCCGGAATTAATTTAACAAATTGTTCATAAGTTATAATTAATGTTTACAATAAATAAATGTTGTTGAATTATTCATAGTTAATAGTAAGTAAAAGTAGTGACTAACTTTTTGCTTTAAAATTTACTTGTTATTATGAATTCATAATAATACTGACTGTTATTACGCTCTGAAAAATAGTTACTGGAGAACAGTTAGATAGAAATACTCCTATTTAAACTAAATCTATAATGTGGTATAGATAAGAGGCTTGATTGATTTTAACTGTCATAAAGAAAAATAACTCTTTCTATCTAAACATTTCTTAAATATGTCTTGTTAAACATATATTTTATTTACAAATAAACGTTGCAAAGTTTTTTAAAAAAGTAGATTTTTTTTTACTGTTACTATTATATATCTTAAACTAGAATCTATTTTAAGTAGTAGTAGTAATATTTCGTGTACTAACAGTGTTAAGTAAACATGCAAAATTAATTTTCTAATCGATTAAGCAAGCGCATAAATTAATTGTTTAATCGTGTTTCTAGCACGATACATGTGTAGATAATTTAAAGTAATTTACCTAACACACATCGTCAGATCAATAAATTAAGTTCATTATGCAGAAGAGACACACGATACCTTCTATTCACATGTTTATAATATATTTGTCGGAATTGAAAGAAATATAAAATCTTGTTATTCGATAGTTCTAAATAACATTACTTCAGAAAATATCTACTATGCGGGCTAATGCCCCGACCAGCATTGAAGTATACATGAAAAATCTATAGCAAAAAGTCAAAGTCGTTCGTCGGCGGCTCACCAGACATATACCGGTTTCGAGCTTATTAACTCTCATCAGTATGCCATAGGTAAGTAACAGACAAATAACCTTTGCTATTTTAAGTTTGTCTAACACAACAGAAGGAATCCGATTTAAGTGAAATTCAAAACACAAACACTCCTTATGATCTTACATAAGCTTCTTAAGTTTGAACTACCTACCCCTCTTAGAAGTGTGTATTGTATGCTATCCCCCTCTTACTTTATTTCAAAACTACAAAAAAAAAGAATTAATTTCAATAAAACATCTACACACCACTTTGATTAATTTCGAAACTATTTCGTCTCCTGTTTTTTTTTTTCGACGTTTGGTCTTGTTTCTGAGATATTGAAAGAAATTGGTGACAGTGTAACGCACCAGCCGCGTAAATTCCATTTAACGTTATAGCAACCCATGGAAACAAAACTCAGCCCTTTGTGTAAACTGACGTTTTCGGCGCCGTGATAGCCGAGGTGGCTGGGAGATGACTGCTCGTGGAACCAATCTGGATCGGTTATGTCGGTGTGGGTTCGAATCCCACTGTAGTACCATGGATGTTTGTGCTCGTCGAGAGATGCACAATAAGTCTACAGGCTGCGATGCTTCCGGGGAGACTGTCGGACGGCTCTCAAAAAAAAACTGACGTTTGTGAAAGTCATTGTCAAAAGTATTATTTAA
Source organism: Monochamus alternatus (assembly GCA_037114965.1). NCBI lineage: Eukaryota > Metazoa > Arthropoda > Insecta > Coleoptera > Cerambycidae > Monochamus > Monochamus alternatus. The sequence goes on from CM073435.1 coordinate 39,891,123, forward strand.
AGTGTTCTCAGTGTTAAGAAAAAAAAATGCTAATAACCTCAAACATAAATTTAGTAATAATTACTTATTACAAGATTTACAGCAAACTTATCAACTACTAAAAGAATTACAATAATTGTTCAAAGTGCATTCTTCCAGCTTCAATACATTTTTAACGTAACATACACAATTGCTTTTAGATGCCCCCAAACGAAATTATCCAAAGGCCCAAACGAAATAATGCAAAGGATTCAGATCTGGCGAGCGCGGAGGTCAAGCCACTGATCCTTCGCAAGGAATTCACATAATTGGTGATTGTTGGGTTGCCGTCCAATCTATTGACGAGGATAATTCTCATCCAACCACTGCCGGACTTGCCTTTCGTAATGTGCCCTGAACGTCATCTCCGAGGGTTTTCTAGACATAATTGAAAAAAGCCACCCGAAAATCGTTACGGGGGGTTTTTTGACTCGCTGAAATTAAATATGGCAAATTTTTGGTTGGTATTTTTCAATTGTGTCTGGAAACTCCTCGGGGATGACGTTCAGAGCCAGGTTAGGGTGCACAAGGTGTCCGTGGGGTGTTGGCCGGTGCCATATTTGATTTCAGCGAGCCAAAAAACCCCCCGTAACGATTTTCGGGTGGTTTTTTTCAATTATGTCTGGAAAATCCTCGGGGATGACGTTCAGGGCCATGTTAGGGCGCACCAGGTGTTCGGGTGGTCGTTTTCAACATAAAATTCGGATTCAGCGCACACAAAAAACCCCCATAACGATTTTCGGTTCGTTATTGTCGATATTTCCAGAAAAATTCTCGAAGATGACGTCCGCGTCCAGGTTGGGGCCCACCAGGTGTCCGTGGGGTGTTCGCCGATGGTATATTCGAATTCAACGACCCAAAAAACCCCCGGGTGCCCAGTTTCTCTCCTCTCTCGCATAAAGTTCGGGATAGTCCCCGGAGGTGACGTTCGTCGGCGTTCCTGAGCTCCAGATGTTCGGGGGGCCAATTTGAACATCATAATCGTTATCAGCGACCTCGAAAACCCCCGGGTACCCGACTTGAGCCAATTCTGACTCTTATTTACGAAGTTATTAAATTTGCCAAAAGGCCTCTCAAAGATGCATTTTTGGCTGCAGCAATGCAACTTCCGGTTTGTAATAGGTACAAAGTAGGTACGAATGATATAAATAATTTTTGCAAGCGAATGCAGAAAACCGCATTCCGATACGTCCTATCCTAAAAGATTTCCTATATTTGGCCTTTTTAGTGCTTCATTGCCTCGACTAGTTCCGAGGCTTATGAACTTGCACTATAAGGGCATAATGAATCCAAATATTCTCAAAATCCTGATGTTTTTAACGAATACCTTAACCTTAAAAATGCAACAATTTTTAAAGGCACCGTAAAAATACTCAAATTGATACTTTAGATTGCATATTATAAGTTTATCATTAGAGAAAAAAATGTATCACTTCAGTATTGAAATTGAGTGAAAATGATACAGTTATATATGTAGTTCTGATGTGGCAACGCGGTTTACCTTCAATAGTCGAACACGTCATCAGAAAAATTTTAGGTATCAGGAGCGTATTGTTATGGATTCATTTGCTTATGTTTTTAAAGGTTCTCTTTTTATTAGGCCTCCGAATATATGATTAAAATTAATAACATTATGACTGAACCCCTCTTTATATTGTACAACAAAGTAAATACAGTTAATTTCCGGACACACTGTATATGCCTGCGAATACTTTCTTTCTTAAATAAACAAATAAATAATTATACAAACACAGCAGCTGGAGGTTTTTGCATTTTAATCATAAATGTAAAGACTGATTGAAAGCTTCGGCGAAATAAACAGTTCACTAAAGGACCCTTGTACTGAACTGGAGTCTCGCCTGACAATGGATTTTATTGCTCACTCAGAACAGGCTGTTATTGCCACTCTGACCTTTATCAAGTAGAATATTCTACAGAAATCCTCTAGAATTTATTTTTTTTGTCAATGCTGTGGACCAAACTGAAGTTAATTGCTGATAAAACAACTTATAAAGTGCTGTTCCAAAACAAAATTAAAGCCTCGGTTTAAATTTATTAGCAGTGCTTATTCGATTTTAGATATCCAAAGTTTTATTTTGAAGTAGTTGTGGGTGTCTCCAAAGGAAGGCAATATTCTTAGGTTTATACCTTTTAAATATATTAATTAAATTGCATAGTAAATATTCGTTTTTTTTTTTGTAGAAATTATGCAGAATGTATTTATATAGTGGTCAATAAATCTGCCTGTCTTTCAGGTTTGTTAGTTATTTATAATATTGTGTAAAACCCGATCACGTAATAAGAAATATGTGGGTAAATACAGTATGCGCCAAAAGTATGGAATAAATTCAATAAAAACGAAACAATTATTTTTTGGGAAAAATCCTCGAACAGGTCGATTTTTAATTTAAAATATACATATTTTAGCGTAAAATGCGATTTTCAATTGTCATTTATTTTCGAGTAATGACGTCATCGATTTTTTTTTAAATGGCAACACAATATTTTTTTCCTTGATTCTGACAGATCGTTTAATTCTCTATCAGACAGTACTAACATTTTGCCCTCTTACATAGGAAAGTTTTCGAGTAAATGACGATTGAATGTTAGAAAACGTAAATCAATTAAAATAAAGCAAAAACGTTATCAAGTTTAGTTTTTCGAATTCCATAGCTCTTTTATGGATCACGTAGGTGAAAATCTTTGCAAAGTGTCATTGTCACACCGACTTTCTAATAAGTATTGTAAGCGACATAGAAATTATTATTCAATTTAAAGTATTATGGCACATTTAACTGTTACTCAAAGAATTGAAATTTTAATTCTTATCGGATGCGGGAATATGACTAGAACTCAGCAGGAAGTTTGCGATTTATTTAATGAAAAATATCCAGATCGCCCTATCAGCCAATCAACAGTCAGTAAGGTAGAGTCTAAATTTAGAGAAACTGGCAATGTTGTAAATATTCCAAAACCTGGACGTCCAAGCATTAATGAAAATCAGAAACAGAACATTTTATATGGTGGATAATCCTCATAATTCTTCACGATTGGTTGCATTAAACAATGACACTAGTCAGAGCACACTGCTACGTATCTTGAGGAAGGAAAAATATCATCCCTACAAAATTCAACTTGTGCAGGAACTCAATGAAGATGATCCCGATCGCCACTTACACTTTTGCGAAATTCTAATGGATTTATGTCAAGGAAATAGAAATTTACACCGGCAAATACTTTTTTCAGATGAGGCCACATTTTGTCTGAATGGTACAGTAAACCGTCAAACTTGCAGATATTGGAGTCGGGAAAATCCTCATTGGATGGCAGAGGCACATACCCAACACCCTCAGAAATTAAATGTGTGGGCTGGTATAGTTGACGACAGAATAGTAGGGCCTTTCTTCTTTGAAGGAACCCTTACAGGACAAAGATATTTAGAGTTTCTAGAAAATGAGCTTGTTCCAGCCCTTGTAGTAATTTTTCCTAAAGATAATGACGCTGACATTCTTGACGATACCATATGGTTTCAGCAAGACGGTGCACCTCCGCACTATGCGCGCCCTGTACGAGATTTTTTGGACAACTGTTTTCCTGGGAGGTGGATCGGCAGACGCGGACCGTTAGAATGGCCTCCAAGATCGCCAGATCTTACACCTCTTGACTATTTTTTATGGGGATACTTGAAGTCAAAAGTGTACATTAATAAACCACGTAATTTAGAAGAACTTCAAAATCGCATTCGGGACGAAATACGCTGAGTTACCCCAGAAATCATTCATAATGTGCAAGAAGAATTTCTTCATAGACTTGCGTATTGTCAAGAAGTTGGTGGATGCCAATTTGAACATTTAATTTAAGTATAAAATTTAATCAATTGTATTTTATTTTACATACCTCAGAATTGTTACTTTTTTATGGATAAAATTTACGTTTTCTAACATTCAATCGTCATTTACTCGAAAACTTTCCTATGTAAGAGGAGAGGCAAATTTTTAGTACTGTCTGATATAGAATTAAACGATCTTTCAGAATCAAAGAAAAAAATATGGTGTTGCCATTTAAAAATAAATCGATGACGTCATTACTCGAAAACAAATGACATTTGAAAATCGCATTGTACCCTAAAATATGTATTTTTTAAATTAAAAATCGACCTGTTCGAGGATTTTTCCCAGAAAATAATTGTTTCGTTTTTATTGAATTTATTCCATACTTTTGGCGCGTACTGTATTGTGGGCGTAATTCAATATTGGTTGTGTTCTATATTATAATAATTTTTGAATAAAACTAGATCATTCTGTAAACTATTTCCCTATCGATGCTAAATATCAAATGATAAGTTTTGGTGGAAAATTGTGAACATCATCCACGCATTGCAGAATTACAGACAATTAGGCTTTTTCCTAATTAGTAAAATATACCTAGTCGAGGTAATTGGCACTCCACAACTTTGGACACGTGGAGGCTTCGCTGACAATAGTTCAGGAAAATTGAATCAGTAAACTTTAGCGTCACAGCTTGTGCATAATGCAAAATTAGTTATGAAATTTAATGAATGCCGAAATAGCGTGGAATAGACATCAGGAGTAGTTAATTGTTACAAACTCATGTTATTATTACCCAAATTTGTTCACTTGCTGTGTAAAAACCGGTTAATTTAAATTAAACTTGTTAGTTACTCGAATTCATAAATTAAACAATTGTAAAAAGTTAGTGCCGGAAATTTGCTTTGTGGTAATAAAATTCTTCCACTCTCCTTTAAATTTTGCGATTTGACCGTGCATTTTTGATATATTTTTAGGTATTAATAACATTGTGTGAAACTAACTACTCAGTGGACAAAAGCTCCAACCTGCGTTGAATTACACCCACAATATCTACCCATATATTCCTTATTATTAGCTTTTGTAACATGTTTATACTGTTTTAGAAAGGTATTTTAAGCTAATATAAATCAAATCTCCTACAATTCCTATTAATGAAGTCATATGTATGTTCTCTGATACCAAACAACTAGGTATGCTAATGAACAATTCCACAGACAAAGCTCTATTCAATAATTGTCTAAAGAAAATAATCTAATTTACTAATCTGCTAATGAAACATTCTATAAATATCTAACTTCACTTTTTGGCAGTGGTAACACGACAAATTCAACCACAATAGATGAGATCTGACCTATTTCTGCATTTTTAGGATTGCTTCTTCAGAGAACATACATAAGACTTCATTGATAGGAATTGTAGGAGATTTGATTTATATTAGCTTAAAATACCTTTCTAAAACAGTATAAATTTTTTTTACTGTATTAGAAAGGTATTTTAAGCTAATATAAATTAAATATCCTACAATTCCTATCAATGAAGTCATATGTATGCTCTCTGATACCAAACGTCTAGGTATGCTAATGAACAATTCCCCAGACAAAGCTCTATTCAATAATTATCTAAAGAAATTAATCTAATTTACTAACCTGCCTTAATGAAACACTCTATAAATATCTAACTTCACTTTTTGGCAGTGGGAACACGACAATTCAACCACAATAGATGAGATCTGACGTATTTCTGCATTTTTAGGATTGCTTCTTCAGGTGGCCTCCTTTAAATTGAATCAAATATCTAACTATAAAAATTATTATAAAAATTAAAATTATTTGAAGTTAAATATCGACAATGACAAAAAGTGACAGCCTGTTAATGAATTAAATATGGCAATACCTACTTGAATAATGTTCACCTTTTATGAATTGACAGTGCATGTCGCAGCTTTCACTAGAGGGAGCATAACCCCACACTAGGATTGCAAGAAATGTAATATTTTTAGGATTATCTATATTATTTATGTTACGAAGGCTTACGAAATCAGAGTTGGACATGTTAACTATCATTTTGCTACTGATAAACCAATCACTAGCTAGTGGCTGCAACAAAGTCATGGCATTAAGCACGACAGACAAATCAGAGCCAGACGTAGTGACACAGGTATCATCAGTAAAAAGCAAACATAAGGTGTTATTGTCAAAGATTCCAGGTAGATCATTTACGTATATTAGAAACAGTAAAGGCCCAGGACCTAACCCTGAGGCACTCCATGTCTCACTTCTAAGATTCCGGACGTAACATTATTGTATACAACATATTCATCAGAAAAACCATAAAAATATAGTTTTTTATGCGACTCGAATGTTTTACTTAAATCTAAGAACTGAGTACAATCATGACTCAAATTCTTCAGTAATATCTTCTTCCATCTTCATCCATTGCTAGTTCCGTAGTTAAATTCTTCCAAGATCCATATTGTTGACAACTGAAAAATTCAAAAGATTTTATGATAAGTTGCCATTTGAATCTTCAAAATACCCTCAAATACCTTTGCAACATGAGGTACCACTGATATAGGTGTATAGTTTGTTGGATCCTTGTATTCTTTTTGTTACAAATGTCATGTTTCTAATAGTTATCAAGTACCGAAATTTTCCTCAAATTAAGTGTAATAAAATTTTATTCATTTTAAAGACACGTCACTTTGGTCAGATCTATCTCTCAGTTTATTTTAAAGTAAAAATGCTGCAAATATTTTTTGGGCCGGTGTCGGTTTACTTCGGAGGTTTCTTTCGTGAGATATGTGACATCGACAGTTTGCATTGATCCTCCATTAGAGTAGACTACATTCCGGGAGCGCACAATTAAATGTTTTTAAATAGTTTTCAGAATACGTATATATTTTTTCTGTATTATCACATTTATACATGTATGTTGAACATTCCCAATTTTTTTTTTTTTTTTGAATAAGTTCTGAATCCCTATGCATATTAGAGAAAATGGTCTGGTTGTGAATAAATTATAAAATGCTCTACAAAATCTGGTCTACAAAGTAACAAGACCTTTGATTTCTTTGAATTTTGATTTCAGTAAACGATAGCGATTATCGCAGCTCATATCTCTTATGATGTATTAACATTAGGATTATTGTTTAAACGTTGGTTGCTTTAAAATAAAGCGTCTAATGAACATTCAGGGCGAAATTTTAATCAAGATATGAAAGTTACAATAATTTATCACAAGTCTACCTACAAACAGACAAATAGAAAAGAAAACATGAGTACATTATATATCATAAATGCGTTATTTTGGCAGAGGTGCAATTTGAAGCCCGAGGGCTACAATGCACCGAGGACAAAATAGCATTTCTCCCGAATGGTATATACTATTTTTTCCACGGTCTCATTAACTTAAAAACACATATTTTGTCATTATGAAGTAAGTAGCACCAGAATTATTGTATTCGGATTTGTGCATTTATTTAGTAGTCGTTGAGTTATTGTCATAACTACAAAATAAACAAACAAAAAGAATTGTCAAATTAAGGTGCTAGTTTGGTTTAGTTTAAAGTTTGCTTAGTGCACAATGAATAATTGTGAGTCGGACGAGATTGTGGAGGCTGCAAATATTACAATAAGCAATTTGCTGCCTACAAAGTCAAGATCTTTATACGATATAGCCTACAATGGGTTCAAAAAGTGGTGCGCCGAGAAAAATGTTCAAGTATACAGCGAGAATGGTTTGTTGGCATACTTCAGTGAAAATGCAACGAATTACAAGTCTTCCACATTATGGGCGCAATATTCTATGGTTAAGTCATACTTGATAATTTACAACATAGATATAAGCAAATTCCCCAAGCTGATCGCATTTTTGAAAAGAACCGGTGACGGATATCAAGCGAAAAAATCGAAAATATTGACAAAGGGTGAAATCGACCGTTTTCTATCAAGTGCAGATGACAAAGAATTCTTATTGATTAAGGTAAGATTACTTTTGTTGTTAGGTATTTCAATTATTAAGTATTTTGATTTTTTATAGGTTGGATTAATTCTGGGGTTGCCGGAGCTTGTCGAACTGATGAACTAGTCAATTTAACTGTAGATGATATTGAGAATGTAGGCTCTTCCTTGATTGTAAAAATTCCAAACACTAAGACATAGATTCCACGAACGTTTCTGGTTACCGATGTGGGAAATATGCTTGAATTGTTTCGAAAATACCTGTCCCTTCGTCCTCCCCACGTCAAGCATAAGTGCCTTTTTTGTATTACAGAGCAGGAAAATGTAGTTCGCAGCCAGTTGGCAAGAATACCATGGGAAAAATTCCGAGTGTAGTAGCTTCGTATTTAAAATTACCTGATGCTGCATATTATACTGGTCACTGCTTACAAAGATCTTCAGCGATATTACTGGCAGATGCTAGTGTGGATATCACGACAATAAAGCGTCATGCTGGTTGGAAATCAACGACAGTCGCTGAGGGTTATGTCGAGAACTCCATTGAAAATAAGACCGAAATTGCTAATCAGGTTTTAGTAGGTACCACTACTAGCGCAATCACAAAAACTGTAAATGTAAGCGAAAGTAATATTCCTTCTAATATTAATTTTGAAAATTATACAAATGTAACATTTAATTTAAATGTCAATAAATAATTTCAATGTCATCTTTTTTTTGCATGAAAAACGTCCTCCATAATGTAAACTCCCTTGGGAGCATTACACTCTCTTGGGAATAATCGACTACTTCTGTTTTAATTTTGATGTCATAGAAACTGATTTCTACTCCCGACCGTGGAAAAAATATATAACATAATTATTTATACGGTTATGGAAATAAAGGATGTCTTCTTCAAATATACAATTCCTATATACTGCGGCATATGCTTTCATAACTCGGCCGCTGTATCTAAAATAAGAATAAAGTTGGTCGACACCGTTTGGAGGCATGCAATAAAAATCCCACAGGCTTTTCTATGATTTCTCTACAAGCCCACAGGGAGGGTGGAGATCTCATTTCAACATACAATTATCTACACTTTACCACCGCTTTTTTATAATAATACCAACACAACCGAAATTAACTAGAGAAGTTTGTTCGCAACATTCTTTCACATGGTCATAAAAAATATATGTAATATTTGTATAAAGTTTTTCATATACCTATTTTCCTGTGTTATAACTTTAATGAAATATGACTTATTTATTTCAACATTCAGTTTATTAAATTGCGGATTAATTTCATGTTGCCATTCTGTTGATGAGAAGACTTTCAAAAGAGTGATTCTATAGAGGATTTTCGGGTTGTTAGACTATGATCTAGGTAACTGCCAGTAACAGAGTTGAAGTACACATTCCCAGCCTTATCTGGCATTCTTTGACTTACTCTTGTTATTCTCAATCTAGGGTCCCCCACAGAGCCTAACCCCAAGGTCCCTAAACAGAGAAGGTTGTCTACAAACTTTCGTCAAATAGTATTGCAGTATTTTTGAAACCGGATGACGTAGAGGGAATTTTATTATGATTTCCGTCATTACTGCTACAAATAAAATATGAAATTAGGTATGTTAATTCTCACAAACAAATAGTAACTACAACGCAATCTCAGTTACTTAGTTAATTATAGATACTTATCTGTACGATTTTGTGTCTACACTTATCTTATTTGATTAAATAATTTACATTGGTAACTGGAATTTCTGATTACCATACTTGTCTTATTGTGGATTTCGACTCCGAAAGTTCACTTACTGTCTTTTTTACTCTTTTTGGTGTTTTGGAAAGTCTGTGTACTGGTAGCAATATTTGATGATACAGTGTTCAAAGCAATTGCACGATTTAGACTTCAGTTTAAGGCAAGAAAAATGTAAAAATGATTGATCTGATTTAATAGCTGCATACGTCACATGATAACAATTTATATATGTTGGTTATAATTTCTTTGACGCTGCGTTCATTTTCCTTCTACAACATATATCTTTAAAATCTTCTGCATAATACAAATTCTTTGGTTATCTAGATAAAAAGTATATTTTGGATTGCATCTTAGCATCTTCCATTCAGCTCTCTTCTTACTTAAGGTTCTTCTGGGACACTATAGGGAGTAAAAGATTCTTCAATTTTCTGTTTTCATTTTGGTTTTATAAGTAGCCACAATATAAATTATGCCCCCTAGAATTATAACACAACAATTTAAGATTTGACATAAAATAGCTATTTATGATATACGTGTTAAAAATAAAAAACGAGCGCAGCGAGTTTTTTAACTTCTCGAACAAAATAAAATCACTTTTAACACATATATCATACACTATTTTTTCTACAAAATAATCGGAAGAACTTTAAACTCAATAAAAATAAGAAATCAAAAAATACCACACAGATCGCAATGTTTATGAACCAAAATTTTCGTAGCAACCAGTGATGTTGTTAGTTACGGAAAAAACGCAAAAATATTGACAGCATTTTCTAGTAATATTATAAGTATAATGAATAATCTCGATAATGACCGTAACGAATCCATCCCTGCTGAAATCGAAGAAGCCGCCAGTCGAGCAACATTGGAATTATTGCTGGCGAAATCAAAGGAACAGTACGAAATCGCTTATAGACGCTTTTCGAAATGGTGCAACATTAAAAGGTCCCTGGGAAATGTAACGAAAGTGATTTACTGGCATATTTTGAGGAAAAAGCCAAGATATGGAAATCTTCAACGCTGTGGTCAAATTATTCCATGATCAAAACTATGTTAAAAATAAAGCAAGATCAAGATATAAGCAAACATTATAAACTTATTACTTTTTTAAAACGGAAGGGTGAAGGATATCAAGCAAAAAAGTCAAAAGTTTTGACGAAGACGCATATCGACAAATTTCTCACAGAAGCAGAAGACGAAAAGTATCTGATGATGAAAGTCGCAGCAATAGTGGGTGTCTTCGGGACGTGTCGCCGGGAGGAATTGTGTCAGATGACCATCGACAATATCGAATATTTGGGCACTTCGGTTGTTATGATCATACCAGATACTAAAACGAAAGTGCCTCGGGCTTTCAGTGATGTTGGTGAATTCTATTTAAACTTTTTTAGAAAGTATATGGCACTCCGGCCACCCAACGCTGACCATGGACGACTTTTTCTTAAATATATAAAGAATAAATGTGTGAAGAATCCAGTCGGAATTAACATGTTTGGTAAAATGCCTGCCGACATTGCAGAGTTCTTGAATCTAACAAATCCTCAACTCTACACCGGACACCGTTTTCGTCGTTCATCGGCGACATTGTTAGCAGATTCTGGTGCAACTCTTACTACCATCAAGAGACATGGAGGATGGAAATCTTCGACGGTAACTGAAGGCTACATTGAAAATTCACTGGAACAGAAGAAGGAAATTGCGTGCCAAATACTTCCTACTGCTGCAACTACTAGCAAGACCACCAGTACTACCAGTAGTATTTCTACCGAAAATAGATGTGTCACACATGTTGACAGTAAAATCAACTTAAGTATGATGACTCCGCAGGGAATTACAATTTCAAATTGTTCTAATTTTACTATAAATGTTAATAGTAATAACTAGTTAAATGTTGGTTTGTACTTATTTAAAATAAAAAGTTGTTCATGTGTTTGTTAAAACGTTTTATTAATTTTCAAAACAAAATTTAAATAAACTTACTTTACTTACTTTACTTTACTTTAACACGCGTGTCAAAAAATGACATTTTTAACATCAAAAATGACAATTAAAAAGCCCACTTTTAACAGTTTTGTAGAAAATAGCTATTTATGATATACGTGTTAAAAGTAAGATTTTATTTTGTGAGTGAAGATGATTAAAAAACTAGCGTAGCGTGTTTTTTAACTTCACGAACAAAATAAAAGTAACCTACTTTTAACACGCGTGTCAAAAAATTACATTTTTAACATCAAAAATGACAATTAAAAATCCCACTTTTAACAGTTTTGTAGAAAAATATGTTTTCTCAACAGCACTGAAATAACAACCAAATAATATTTGACATTTTCCTGTCAAATATCATTGACGTCACTCCTGAGTTTGTTGGCGGAAGGAACGAAGGAAGTCATGAGTTTGTAGACAACCTTCTCTGTTTAGGGATTTTGGCCTAGCCCGACTTAATGCTTTTTTAATTCTTTCCAGTAAATAGCCGGAAGTGCTAATATATGTTACTGTTGAGAGATATAGTTAGTCTTGCCTCTATAACTTTGTAAGGACGGTTAAATTTAAGGGACAATTTTTTTAATATTATGGAAAAGATGCGATATTATGCACTAGGTGAATAGGTAGAGCATAAAGAATTTAAATAAAAAATGATCGAGATCTGATAAATCAATAGTATCCCAATAAATAGACAGATAGTGATGGCGCCTTTGTAAATTGACCACTACGTTCTCCAGATTTAAGTCAGTTGCATTTTTTTATGAATCAATCAAGCAGTATTAATGAGTATCTTGACTACATCGATGTACTATTGTTTCTTTCTGAAAATATTTAATTCAGTATAATTGTCAAGAAAGTATCGTTCAGATATTAATGTTGTTCATTCCAGATATTACAATCAGATTGACAGAAGACCTGGAACTTAAATGTTTATATTTTCAAAGACATCCATTTGTAGGTTCTAAATAATAGAAAAAAAAGTCCATAAAATGATTCCTTAGCATCACTTACCAGATACGTGACTAAAAGACATGAATCCAAAGAAAGCTGGTCCGGACTTGATTGCATATGGGACCGATAAATAGCTTAAAAGGATATGGGATCCTTTCAATTGAATCAGAATACAACTAACCAAAGGCAAATATATTCTGAACCAAAGTGGAGAGTTGTTGACAACTCAATGCGTATGGACTCTTTGTAACCTATGGTTAGAAAATACTGAGCATCTCACGGATCCAGGCTTAACTAACGTGTAATATTATCAGAAAAAAAGGAGATTATGTATTTGCATATATATGCGTGGATAATGTAAAATTTATTAATTGTACCTGTTTGCTACAGGTTTTGAAAATCATGTGTCAAGTTTCTATTCAAATAAGGTTCAAGAAAGATTCATCTCTTGTATCCAAGATGAGTTATGATGAGGTTCTCGAAAAAGGGAAAAGAAAAATGATGTCATTCGTTATCGAATATTTAGAGAAAAATCAGTTATTTGTGGCATAAGTTAATTTTTACATTACTTAAAAAACATATATCTAATACCAAATAAGATCATTTTTGTAGCAATTTTATTGGACAAACAATTATTACTAACTAATATACTTATGCTGGTTCATAATTAACTGATATGATGTTTCCATTGCCAACATATTATTGAAAATGTAATTATTGAAGAAAATGTGTCTTTTGTGGTTAAGATTTTTCGTTATTAACGTATTATTTCTGTGAAATACTTTAAAATATTATTGAAAAAGAAATAAGCGAAACTAAAGTTTCAACGTCAACATTTTGTATATCTTATAAGCGCCGTTTCATCTGAGAATACGCTGTATGATTTTCAATATTACAATCACCATGTAAATAAAAGTAAAGTTGTTACAAGTAATCACCGATAAAAATTCCCGTCGTTTCTATAACTAGTGCAGTTTTGATTGTTAATATTTTTTGACATAAGCTTTCAAATTTTGGTTTGGTTTCAGTTCAGTTTGAAGGTTGGTTTATTTTTCATTTCTCTCCGTCGTAAACTACCCAAAATGAGTGAGAAGTCTCTCAGTGATGTCCGACAGAGATATTGGAGGCAACTAATGATGCAAGTAATGTAATTCCTGCAAAATCAAGAATTCGCTATGAAAAAGAACTTGTTGCCTTCGACCAATGGCGCATGGAGAAGAACACTTCATCTTTAAAAGAAGAGGTATTTGTGACCTATTTCCATGATATTGTAAAACGTAGTTCTCCATCAACTCTAAGGTCGAAGTATTCGATATTTAAACTATGCGTCAAAGTAAAGATAGACCTTGATATTGGAAAATACCTCAAGCTAATAGCATATTTGAAGAAATCAAATGTTGGTTACAAGCCAAGAAAGGAAATATAAAATTTTTCTTAAATGTCCCAGAAAATGTGTATCAAGTGTGACCAAGTGGCCAGAAGACAAAAGAGATGTGCTTATTATTACCATTCCAAACACGAAAACTAATGTTTTAAGATAATTTGTGAAGAACAACGAAGAAATTTATATATGTCGATATGCAGGGTGGTCGTGATGTAATGGGCCAAAATTCATGACTAGATTCCTGACGTGAAAATATTGCGATTTAGACAAACTCACCTTAGACCAAAAGTTGATACTTACAGAGACACAGGGTGTTTAATGCAAAATATTATTTTAGTTTTTTCTTATTTATTTCATAATAAATGCTCATATCGAGATGAAAATTTGGTGTTAGGGGTTTTCTTGGGCGAGAGATTGAAATATATCCATGGTTTACTTGTAGCTCATAGAGAGCGCCACCTGCGCTAGGTCGAATGCGTTGAAACGACAGAACTTTCTTATCTTTCAAAAATCTAATTCTCAGGTAGCAAACTCTGATTTTACAACTTCTTTTACACAAAAAAGCTATACTTTTTGATAGTCGCTATCTTGCACCGTTCTCAAGATATTTAGCTTTGGTAATTCGAATAATCAAAATAAGGTACGAATGTCAAAAAGAACAAGATTTTATTTCAAATTATAAATTGTGATGAACAATTCAATATCGAATATTACAATAAATGTTCAACATGTCCGCCTCCAACTTCAATACATTTATTAACGCGTTTGTTCAAAGCCTGCCGTATTTTAAAATAGAGATTCTTGTTACGAAATGATTCGGCGGCATTTACAATTTTCTGCCATAGCTGTTCGCGGGTGTTTATAGTTTCTCTATAGACAACTGATTTCATGTAGCCCCAGAAACAAAAATCCATAGGATTAAAGTCAGGACTACGAGGAAGCCATAATTTTCGACTCCCACGACCGATCCAATGATCCGGAAAAATGTGGTCAAGATAGTTCCGTACTCTGACAAAATAATGAGGGGAAGCTCCATCTTGCATGAAAAATAGATTTTGCCGTGTATTCAGTGGTATATCGTCGAGGTAGTCAACTAAATGGTGCTGCAGGAAATCTAAATACAAGTCACCATTTAGATTTGGAGAAAGCTCATGTGGTGTGGTGTGATTTCCTATGATTCCGCACCAAACATTTATCTTAAATTCATGTTGGAAGTGTCGCTCACTGACTACGTGAGGATTTTCATTATCCCATATGTGCTTGTTTCTAAAATTGAAAATTCCTCGGCGAGTAAAGGTCGCTTCATCAGTGAATAGTACATTATCCAAAAATTCTTGATCAAGGTTTTGCTGATTGCGCATAAAATGAGCAAATTGAAATCTAGCTGATAAGTCTGCTGCTAAAAGATTTTGCACGGGTGTAAAATAGTAGGGATATAAATTTTCCTTGTGAAAGATTTTGAGAACTGTTGTTTTACTAACACCGGTTTCTCTAGCTACCTGCCTGCTGCTAACTTCTGGATTTCCTGCCACTCTTACCAAAATTTCTTCTTCTTTGTGAACTGTAACAGTACGCCCTGCGTTGTCTCTTTTAGGACGAAAACTACCAGTTTCTCCAAGTCTATTAAAAAGTTCTTGAAATAGTTTCCGATTTGGTTGTCTTCTATTCGGATACAAATCTGAATACCGACGAAGCGCTCGACGTCCAACATAATCTGATTGCGCATAAACGCAAACCATATCGCGCATTTCTCCATTTGAAAATAAATTATGGCGTGGCATGTTATCTCGCACTACGATTTAGATCATAAAATAAAGAATACTTTTAATAAGGCACGAATAATACTGTAATATTACTGACATCACTAAGATAAGTGGAAAATGTCAAAATTGGATTTTAACATAAGCCTACTTGAAAATTTTTGCCAATTTGTAATTGGAAATACATTGGAATTTTCAATGGCAAATTTTACGAGAACGGTGCAAGATAGCGACTATCAAAAAGTATAGCTTTTTTGTGTAAAAGAAGTTATAAAATCAGAATTTGCTACCTGAGAATTAGATTTTTGAAAGAAAAAAGTTCTGGCGTTTTCAACGCATTCGACCTAGCTCAGGTGGCGCTCTCTATGAGCTACAAGCAAACCATGAATATATTTCAATCTCTCGCCCCAGAAAACCCCTAACACCAAAATTTCATTTTGACATGAGCATTTATTATGAAATAAATAAGAAAAAACTAAAATAAATTTTGCATTAAACACCCTGTATCTCTGTAAGCATCAACTTTTGGACTAAGGTGAGTATGTCTAAATCGTAATATTTTCATGTCAGAAATCTACTCATGAATTTTGGCCCATTACATCGCGACCACCCTGTATATCGAAGTTATGCTATTTTGTATCCTAGAGATACCCCTCGCGATCGGTTTTTCTTATTCTATAAACGGGGTAAATGTACTGTGTGTGTGTATCAACAGCTAACATCGTTGGTTACTTAGACCTACCAAACCCCGAAGCGTATACAAGACATTGTTTTCTGCCACATTATTAGCCAACTACGGGTTCAAAATTACAAACATATAACGGCATGCTGGGTGCAAGTCCACAACGCCAGCTGAGTAATACATTGAGGATTGTCTGGATAACAAAAAAAAACCAGCCCACGGTATTCTCAAAGCATCAAATCCCTTGTCAGAACTTCAAGAAAACCATGCTGAAGCACGTAGTACATCTAAAGTAACAGTATGTTCTGTGACGGAAGAACAGCATCTAGCAGCTATTCCCTCATCACTGAAGTTACGAGCATCCTGTAGCACATACTTAGTCAACAATAAATTCCGAGACTGAAGAACATCCTCAAGCCGTTATTGCCTCAGAATAGTTGCGTCAAATTAGCATGAAAAAAGTGAAAATGGACAACTTTTTGCGGAGAAGTCCGATTGAGATGCGGTTTTCTGCAAAATGTTCAGGGAATTGTTTATAACAAAAGATACATCTAACCTCTGTACGCTAGCAAATTTTTAATTGTTTATTTAATAAATGACCCATTTTTGTTGAACATATGGCAAATGTCACACACGATTCAACGAAAATGTCTGAAAAATGTTCTCTCGGGGGTTTTCGAGGTCCCTCTTTATCACTTTGGTGTTAGCTTTATTATTTATTGCTAAATTGTTGTAACTGGGCTAATTAACAAATTAAAAACTCCACCCCCGAAATCACTAGAGAACCGGAATTTTTTCCAGGATTTCTGGCTTATTAAGGCAAACCATCGGCACAAGATTTTTTCAAATATAATTGTTTATTGTTCGATTGTTGCAACCTCACTAATTAACAAATTAATAACTCTTCTCCCGGAATTGTTAGAAAATCGGATTTATTTTACAATAATTCTGGGATCATGGGGAGAACCATCGGCACAAGGTTGTTGCACGAAATTGTTTATTTTTCTATTTTTGCAACCTGGTTAATTAACAAATTAATAACTCTACTCCCGGAATCACTAGAGACCCGAAATTTTTTCCGGGATTTCTGTCTTTTTAAGGCGAACAATCGGCACAAGATTTTTGCAAATATAATTGTTTATTGTTCAATTGATCCCAGAATTATTGCAAAAAAAATCCGATTTTCTAACGATTCCGGGAGAACAGTTATTAATTTGTTAATTAGCGAGGTTGCAACAATCGAACAATTAACAATTATATTTGCAAAAATCTTGTGCCGATGGTTTGCCTTAATAGGCCAGATATCCTGGAAAAAAATCCGGTTCTCTAGTGATTTCGGGGGTGGAGTTTTTAATTTGTTAATTAGCCCAGTTACACCAATTTAGCAATAAATAATAAAGCTAACACCAAAGTGATAAAGACGGACCTCGAAAACCCCCGAGAGAATATTTTCCAGACAATTTCGTTGAATCGTGTGTGACATTTGCCATATGTTCAACAAAAATGGGTCATTTGTTAAATAAACAATTAAAAATTTGCGAGCGTACAGAGGTTAGATGTACCTTTTGTTATGAACTAAACATTTTGCAGAAAACCGCATCTCAATCGGACCTCTCCGCAAAAAGTTGCAAGTGAAATGCTAATTTGACGTGACTAGAACTGAATTTACAAAATGCCACAAATTATACATTTAATTTCGTTAACATATTTTATTAATTTAAATTTCTACTTAATAATTTCTTGTTAATGTTATAAATTGGTAATTAAAATAAACTGTTTAGCCTAATTATAATTGTCATGATCGTAGGAAAAATGTTGTACCTAACACGTGCGGGAAGTGTCTTTTTCGCACGTTGATTGCAGTTGTTCGAATTACACGAAGTGTAATTCGGTCAGCAATGGAGACACTTCTGACACTTGTTAGATAAAAAACTGTTATGTGACACACTTTATAACTGCGCTGTTGCAACAGTTCCCGATCTAAATAATTATGCCCACTTGTCATGAGCACATTTCAGTCTACATAAAATTAAGCAAACATACATTTCTAAAGGCTGATAGTCATGAAAATATCAATTTATCTGTTCCACTGCCTTAACACAACATTTTAGTCATTTCTGTCTTATTATAATAAATCAAAGGGAACAAATCCTTCTTTTGATCTAAACTGAATTTAGATTCGAAGAATAAAACTTGTTAAAATTTTCAATGCATTCCCAGTACACCGTTGGTATTTTATTCGTCTGTCACGTTTCTGCTTCACACATTCCTGGCGAATTTGCATTACCTCTCGTTGCCGTCACAAAGGAAACAAACCGAAGCTAACCGCGGTTTGCCCTGCAGGATAAACAAATTAGCTAGCGTATTTTGTAAGTAATGCGGTCACCTTTTTTCAGCTATAAATATTTAAATCCGCAGCACTTCAGGTCCCACTGGGAAATGAATTTTGGACCGCCGACGCTCGTCCGATTTGCATGCTGGGCTAGGTGGGGATGCAAATATTTCGCGAAATGGGGATGTTGAGCCTGGATGTTTACAAAGATGGTACATACGGGGTGTCAGGAATTTGCCTGTCGTTGTTTTAACACATTATATGGGGTGTCTAAAAATTTACCTGCCGAAAATTAACTGTGGGTTCTACGATCAAAAAGTTATACAAGGTGATTCAGAAGTTATCGAAATTTTTTTTTTTTATGTAAGTAGAGGGAACTCTTACAGACACAGAACACAGACTCTTACAGAATTTTGTAAAAATGAAATCAAAAACAGCACTTCAAAAATTATTTTAAAATACACTTCCGCAAAGCACTGAAAACTGGTCCACTGTAAAACCTGAAAAATTGAATGAAATTTCCAAGGAAAGAAATAAATTACATTTTACACCCTATTTTAATGAAGCAAATTCACCTACTTTTGCTTTGCCGCTATTGTTATTAATTATTAATAGAATTAATTTGTGGTTTTAATTAGTAAAATAGTTTGGCATATCTGATGTTAGAACAAATTTTGGGCCCGTCTTACCCAGTTTTTACAAACGTTCGTAAATCATCAATACCGTCCACTTCGGTGCGATACATGCACTTCATTTTTTAAATATCCCTACAAAAATAAGTCCAAATGATCAGGAGATGGTACAGGTTCTCCTCGGCCAATCCCCTATCATTAATGCTTGGACACACTGTACTTGGTACGGATATAATTGAGCTTCGTGTATGACCTCCACAGGGCTCGGAACAGATTCCTTAAAATAAAAAGTAAAAAAAGTAACTCTAATCTGCAGAAAAAGTATCCAAAATGTAACCATAGGAATCACAATTCAAGTAATAAGAAACGGTCTTCAAGCTTAAAAAATAGTTCAAGTGAAACTGAATGTGTTTTTATAATTTACATAAATACTAACAATTTTTTAAAAAATATATTTCAAATAAAAGAATATTTATTTCTATATTTTTACAAAACATAACAAAATAATAAATATCTACTATTAATAAATTTTTATAATAATGTAATAACATTTTTCTTTTTAACAAAATATAAATCGATTTAACTTAAATTTTCTTTTTCTTTGGCTCATTTGCTTCGTACGTTTTCTTTCTATTCTTGTCAATTTTATCTTTTAAACTACTTACTGGGAAAATACATTAACTCTCAACATAATGTGATGTTTCAAAAGCCTTTTGCCAAATATGCCCTCTTATTAGAGAGTTTAAGTAGTGTCCGATATGTGAACGTGTACGTAGAATTTGACCGTCACACGTGCTCAAATTAGAATTTTCCACGTTTACGTTATACGGATGTACGTGAGCTCACGGCAAGGATTGTATACTACAATCCTTGGGCTCACGGGTCTTTGCGTAACGTAAACAGAGACGTATACGTGCCGAAGAGGTGGACGAAAACTTCCGAATCCACAGAACATATTGATAAAAGACTAACCGAACAGAAAAAGCAATACTCGTAGATTAAAATAATAATCATCGTTTCTGAATAATATGATTCCGTGATAACTTACCCTACTTATACGTAAACGTGAAAATTACACATTCTACGTTTTACGTATCATAATCGACAATCGACTTAAACTCTCTATTATAAGTAAATTTGTTGTTTTTTACTGTATTAGAAAGGTATTTTAAGATAATATAAATCAAATCTACAATTCCTATCAATGAAGTCATACGTATGTTCTCTGATACCAAACATCTAGGTATACTAATGAACAATTCCACAGACAAAGCTCCATTCAATAATTATCTAATTGCTTTAATGAAAACACTCTATAAATATCTAACTTCACTTTTGGCAGTTGGAACACGACAATTCAACCACAATAGAGCATTTACATGTAGGCGGCGCTGCGATCAATGTTAGGTCAAGTTAGGTATTAAATCTAACCTCACTAATATTTGGTCTTTAATTTTTAATTTGTGTAAAAGAAATAGCCATATAACTGTTGTGTACCGCAGTGTTTATCTGTTGCTAATAAAAAAAAGATTTCATGTTTCGTAAGTTCCCCAATAATGCTGAAAAAAATGGTTAATAGCAATTGCATCCAGCAAGACACCAACCCAGTACACAAAGATTTGCTCAAAACATTTTACAGAAGATTGTTATACTATTACTAGTATGGAAAAGTACAAGCATACATGATCTATTTTCAGTGTATATTTTTCATTATTTGATAAGGTTTCATTCTTATTTTTAGGACAATGGATAATTCTCAAAAAACAGCTGTTTCAACATTATATTTACCCGTACACGAAAATGCGACACCAATATTGTAAAAAATAATGAACGCATGAAACGGTACTTGAAAAGGTGAAAACAGGATGAAAATGTAGGCAAGCTTGCAGATGGAAACAAAGTAGAAATGTGACACGAGTTCATAGACTTCTAAACTGAGAAATGTGACAATACGATTCCTCAAATTGAAAATTACTTGAATGATAATAACGCCGGTAATCCTGAGAGTATAGCAAGTGCATCTAGTAGTAACAAGTTATTTTACGATATGGCGATTCAAAATGTTATTAGTTATAAAAGAGCACAACTAATATCACTCAAATTTTTTAATGAAAACCATTTAAAACACCTATCAGGGTTTTCAACTTTTCTGTATTGTACTTGTACTGTAATAAAAATACCAAATAAAAACTGCATATGTTCATTTATTTATGTCACATGTACATTATTTAAAACATTGATTTTTTTATATATTCGTAATTTTTCAGAAACTAGGTATTTAATGTACTTTTATTTACTAGGCATATTACATGCAACATTTTTGCAATCTGAGGGACAACTAACCATTTTTCTATCGATTCGTAATATATAAAATTTCAATTCTTTAAAAAACAATGAGGTTTAAATTAAGAATTACCAGGAAGTTCTTTAGACACTCCAACGTTAACAATTTCTGTGTTAAATAACGTTCTTTCCAAATTGCTAATGTAAAATTCAGATAAACAAGGTTATGTGAGGTTAACATAAATAAAATTTAATATATCTTTTCAAGTGATTTTTTTCCTGTTGTCTTTGTGTGTTTACAAACATTTTATTGATTTATTATAAGTTATATTTTGATAATACGTATGCAAATTAGATTTACAATCACTATTTGACTTACACAAATTTAAATAAAAAATTATCGAATCATAAACTAGACCATAGAACATTAATATTAATACCTAACTTTGACGCTAGCGCCCCTAGCGGAATTTAATGACACTGAGTAAATGTAAATGCTCTATAGATGAGATCTGACCTATTTCTGCATTTTTAGGATTTCTTCTTCAGGTGGCTTCCTTTAAGTAGAGTCAAATATCTAACTATAAAAATTATTATAAAAATTAAAATTATTTGAAGTTAAATATCGACAATGACAAAAGTGACAGTCTGTCAATGAATTAAATATGACATTACCTACTTGAATAATGTTTAGATACCCTTTATGTAAAAGTTTTTATATATTTTTAGATATTACTAATATTGTGTGAAACTAACTACTCTGTGGACAAAAGCCCCAACCAGCGTTGAATTACACCCACAATATCTACCCATATATTCCTTATTATTAGCTTTTGTAACATTTTTTACTGTATTAGAAAGGTATTTTAAGCTAATATAAATCAAATCTCCTACAATTCCTATCAATGAAGTCACATGTAGGAGATTTGATTTATATTAGCTTAAAATACCTTTCTAATACAGTAAAAAATGTAACAAAAGCTAATAATAAGGGTAGATATTGTGGGTGTAATTCAACGCTGGTTGGGGCTTTTGTCCACAGAGTAGTTTCACACAATATTATTAATACCTAAAAATATATAAATTTGTTGTGATATGAGATGTGATAATTTATATTTGTAACGCTCACGTTTGCCAGTTGAATAGCATTGAGCACAGAATAGAAAAGACAGACTACTAAACAGACTACGAAGTAAGATTATCACGGAGTAGAAATATAAGCAAAGGATTGTCCAATGAAATTAGTATGGACCCAATTACATTACCCAATAATATTCCTAATCGCGATTCAATCATATCTATGCACGATACACAAATCGACGCTCAAATACGGTCTATTCCCACACGCTTCCTTGGTATCATCGACAATCTGAGAAAAAGTAACTTTAGTAACAAAATGTGCAAAAATATAACTCCGTTCCGAGCCCTGCCTCCATCTCTTCTACGATCCATTAGGTTGTAAATTTCTCGCGTCACGCCTGCGTTTGCACTACACTTGCACTCACTGCACACCGTTGTAAAAGTAGCTACATTTGGCACAGGTTTACCGGGAAATCATTCTGCTAAAGCATTTGCACTTCACTGTAAATAAAAACGATACCCATCAACTGCGAGTTGCTGTAGGTAAACCATTTTTGATATTTGAAAAACAAATGTAAATACTTGCATCAAAAAAAAGTTAACACGATAAATAATGGGATATTTGAAATCGTCTGGCTAGAGACGACAGTAGCCTAGCGATGTAAAAGTTTATGCTACTAGGACTTCAATAAATTTTTTTCTCGGAAACTATAAGGATTTTACAATTTTTTTCTTTCCGACATTAACTTCATTTTTCATGGCGCATCTATTTCCAATTGCCAAACTGGGGGTCATTGGTATGCATAGCCTTAATTATATTTATAAGAAATTAGATAAAAGCAATTATGTAATGGACGTCTACTTTGATTTTAGTCTCGCGTTTGATACGGTTGAGGTAAATGTTCCAATGACCAAGCTTCACAATTTGGGCATTAGAGGTAGTTTGTTACATCTATTAAAATCTTTTCTGTCAAACCGGGCCATGAAAGTAGTAGTTAATGATACCGAATCAAGTTTGTATATATATATATATATATATATATATATATATATATATATATATATATATATATATATATATATATATATATATATATATTTAATTTAAAAAATACATATTTTAGCGTAAAATGCGATTTTCAAATGTCATTTGTTTTCGAGTAATGACGTCATCGATTTTTTTTTAAATGGCAACACCACATTTTTTCCTTGATTCTAAATTTGTATACTTAAATTAAATGTTCGAATTGCCATCCACCAACTTCTTGACAATGCGCAAGTCTGTGAAGAAATTCTTCTTGCACATTATGAATGATTTCTGGGGTAACTCTGCGTATTTCGTCCCGAATGCGATTTTGAAGTTCTTCTAAATTACGTGGTTTGTTAATGTACACTTTTGACTTCAAGTATCCCCATAAAAAATAGTCAAGAGGTGTAAGATCTGGCGATCTTGCAGGCCATTCTATCGGTCCGCGTCTGCCGATCGATCTCACCTCTTGCTAAAACAATATGGTATCGTCAGGAATGTCAGGGTAATTATGGTTAGAAAAAATTACTGCATGGGCTGGAACAAGGCCATTTTCTAGAAACTCTAAATATGTTTGTCCTCTAAGGGTTCCTTCAAAGAAGAAAGGCCCTACTATTCTGTCGTCAACTATCCCAGCCCATACATTTAATTTCTGAGGGTGATGGGTATGTGCCTCTGCCATCCAATGAGGATTTTCCCGACTCCAATATCTGCAAGTTTGACGGTTTACTGTACCATTCAGACAAAATGTGGCCTCATCTGAAAAAAGTATTTGCCGGTGTAAATTTCTATTTCCTTGACATAAATCCATTAGAATTTCGGAAAAGTGTAAGCGGCGATCGGGATCATCTTCATTGAGTTCCTGCACAAGTTGAATTTTGTAGGGATGGTATTTTTCCTTCCTCAAGATGCGTAGCACGGTGCTCTGACTAGTGTCATTGTTTAATGCAACCAATCGTGAAGAATTATGAGGATTATCCACTATACTTATCAAAATGTTCTGTTTCTGATTTTCATTAATGCTTGGACGTTCAGGTTTTGGAATATTTACAACATTGCCAGTTTCTCTAAATGTAGACTCTACCTTACTGACTGTTGCTTAGCTGATAGGGCGATCTGGATATTTTTCATTAAATAAATCGCAAACTTCCTGCTGAGTTCTAGTCATATTTCTGCATCCGATAAGAATTAAAATTTCAATTCTTTGAGTAACAGTTAAATGTGCCATAATACTTTAAATTGAATAATAATTTCTATGTCGCTTACAATACTTATTAGAAAGTCGGTGTGACAATGACACTTTGCAAAAATTTTCACCTACGTGATCCATAACAGAACTATGGAATTCGAAAAACTAAACTTGATAACATTTTTGCTTTATTTTAATTGATTTACGTTTTCTAACATTCAATCGTCATTTACTCGAAAACTTTCCTATGTAAGAGGGCAACATTTTAGTACTGTCTGATAGAGAATTAAACGATCTTTCAGAATCAAGGAAAAAAATATGGTGTTGCCATTTAAAAAAAATCGATGACGTCATTACTCGAAAACAAATGACATTTGAAAACCGCATTTTACGCTACAATATGTATTTTTTAAATTAAAAATCGACCTGTTCGAGGATTTTTCCCAGAAAATAATTGTTTCGTTTTTATTGAATTTATTCCATACTTTTGACGCATACTGTATATATAGAAATAGGAGTTGTACAAGGATCAGTCTTAGGTGCCCTTTTATTTGTTTTATTTGCTAATGATCTTCCTAAAAATATATCGGTTGGTAAAATAATAATGTTTGCAGATGATGCTTGTATATATCTATCATCAAATAATATAAATGATCTACATATATCAGTGCAAACAGTCCTCAATGAATTTAATATATAGTCGAATAAAAATCGTTTAATGTTAAACATAGATAAAACGGTAATTATTAATTTTTATAGCAGAAAGCAAATATTATCTGATTTACATTTTACCATTGGGAACCACAATATACCTCTGTCATATAGTTGTTACCTAGGCACATTTATAGATGCTCAGTTGAATTGGGCTAGCAATATAAATCAAATTTCAAAAAAACTAAGTCGCTGCTACTTTGCATTATTAAATTTAAAAAGATATTTAGATGTCAAACAATTGATTAACGTTTATTATGGTTTGGGATATAGCCATATAAGTTATAATATTTTACTATAGGGTTTGGCTGTCAATACGAATATAATATTTATAGCGCAAAAACGACTTATACGACTGCTGTTTAGTTTTAAGCCAAGAGAATCATGTAAACCTTTTTTATAAAATATGAATTATTAACAGTGCCCTGTGTATTTATTTTGAAATATTTACTTTATGTTAAACATAATTTGAATACATTTTACACTGGTAGTTCTATACATACATATTCACGAACTAACAAGTTAATAGTGCAGTCCATTAAACGCCTCTCTTTGAAAAGTCACCTGATTATATTGAAGTAAAATTGTTTAATAAATTGTTGAACGATCTTTGTCAAATGAATCTAAAAATGTTTAAAAATAAAATAAAAAACGTCTTGCTAAAAAAGTGCTACTACAGTGTAAATGAATTTTTAAATCATATTGTCATATGACTGTTTTTTATAAATGTTATTGTTTGTGTCATTGATGTTGTTAATACCGTTACTTCATTGATTTAGCTTATCTTTTGTATTGTTTTATATATGACTTGTTCTATCCATGATGTCATGGCCTAAGGAATTAAGAAATTATTATTATTACAATTATAAAAAGGTAGATACTCTTGTTTTATTCGATAAATTGTTCCGTTTTCGAGTAATATTAATTAAAATATTTTATGACGTACCACAAAGATATTAGATCGCCCTAATATTGATACCGACAAAATACCAATACCGAAACATTAAAAATTCAGAATTAAAGGTGAATAACTATTTTAATAAGTTATCAGAGTACCTAGTCCGAGAATGACAGGGGCACGTCAAAGATTTCTAACTAAAGTTAGGTAAAGTTAGTAATTCTATGATTGGTCGGTAAGGTCATTGCATCATAACCTGAAAACAATACTAGTTTGAATATCAGCACATCGAGAAAGGGTTAAATCCGCTACTACATCTGAAGATTTTTATGTTTTGCAAAGATTTGCCTCCATACACGTTGTAGAGCATTACTTATTTAAATGCCACGTATTGCTTATTATAATATGTAATATTGCATTACTTCATTTCTACACATATTCATACATAACATTATTTTAATTATAGTAATTGTCTATCCTTTAGATATATTTCATGCTACACTAATATCTACTATAATACAGAATTCTTATAGTATAGGGCACCCTTCATACTGCATACAGGATGGCCGTATGTAATAGCATACTATATTTTTCACTTCAAAATATTTGCCTTAATAAAATTTTGATATAAAAAAGATACAGTATCAGAATTGGAATTTAAAAAGTGATTTTTTGTAATAATTGCACTATCTGAAAATTTGGGAATAGTTGTTTTTGGTTATGGGAAATCATAATATGTTATCTATTTCGACATATTTTCAAGAGGGTGCCACATTCGCCATATATGTGATATAAATGTGAGCGTAACTTATTTGACCCTAACGTTATCACATTTTTTATTAAAAAGTCTTAAACCTACATTGTGTTTGTGGAAAAAAGGTATACTTGTCATTAGTATCAGAAATTGGCCGTTTTCTAGAAAATAGTTTTTCAAAAATGAGCTACATAGTTCATTGTACAATATTTTAACGTAGTAAGAACCAACATTCTCTTGCAAATTAGATATGTTGAACGTAGATCGACAAGCAATAAAACTTTCACTGGTGTAAAATGGTACGGATAGCATTTTTCAACATGCAGCTCCATATAGTCGTTCTAAATTAGTTTGTAAATAATCCGCAATGAACAAATGTTTCGTCTTTTTTCTCTAAATTCTTAAACAGATTTTTTAAATTTTTTGCTGTCAGGTTGTAATCTATTTCGAAACCCTCCTAATATTTTCGTTGCCCAGCACGTTCATTGAAATTTAATTGCCAACAAATAACAGTCACATATATAATATGAAAAACTATTCTGTCTCATAATTTTTCGATTTTATAAGTAACTGATTTTAACCAAATTTTACATTTAGAAATACTTATTATCTTTAACATAAATTTTATCCAACAATTGTTAAAATATAACTTACTACTGGTGCCTACTACGTTAAAATATTGTACAAGGATCTATGCATCTGATTGTTGAAAAGCTATTTTTCTCGAAAATGGCCAATTTGTGAGACTAATGATAAGTATACCTTTTTCCATAAAAACAATATAAGTTTAAGATCGTTTAATAAAAAACCAGGTAGTGCTACTTCTTGCTTTGAATAATAAATCAAATAACTTAACGAATCTACAGTCGACAAGAGGCGTCCGCACTCGCGCTGTCGACAACACTGAACTGGTGAACTTGACTCAGTTCATTGTAAACAGTCAAATAAGTAGGGCGATGCAGGGGCGGCCTAAGTTTGCATAATAATTCTAGGTAAATTTGCTGCAATACATATAGCTTTAGATTCACATCCTCTAATACTGTGTGAATGAATGTCCCTATATCAGAAACAAGCGGTATTTTAGTTTAATAATATATTTTCAGTATGCTCCATATATTACATAACAATGACACCATAAAAAATACAGTAAATAATTTACTTATACATCATAATAAAAAAAACACACTAGCACCAATATTCTTCAGAGTCACTATTAACGTCACTTGTATCCAATTCTTTATCAACGGATATGATGAAATCACTTTAATTTAGCCCAATCAATTGATGACGCTTTATCTAGTCTTATGACAGAATTTTCCACAAAAGTTTATTTAAATATTTTTATTAACAGTCTCTGTTTTTAATAGTTATTTTCATAGAAATTGTGATAGATGTATTGGAATCAACGATTATGCATATAAATTTAATTTGAAAACCGTGGATTAATTTCCATGGCTACTTTCACACCCATGATATAATAATTAAACGTGTGGAAACATCTTAACAAAAGGCTTCATTATGGTAATTAATTAATAATGTTTCTAAAATTCTGTAGAAAGTGAATGTTCCAAAAACAATACAGTGTGTTCTGCAGAAAGTTGAAGTAAGCACCGCTTGTTAATCGGTTTGGTAAAACAACAGGACCCAGAAACCTATCACCTACAATACCCATCCAAATGTTTAATGAAAAACGTGCCTGATGTCCAGATTCTATTAGAGCATGAGGATTTTCGTCGGCCCAAATATGCGTATTGTGAAAATTAAACACTCCATCTCTTGTGAAGAATGTTTGCAAGAAAACGAGGGTCTTCAGCATCATGGCGTAGAAACTAGCGGCAAAAAATCAAAGGTGTTTGATGATCATTTATTGGATTTAAGGCCTGTACTCATTGCACATGGTATGAATAAAGCAGTTGCTCGTGAAGGTTTCTCCAAACAAGAGGACCACTAATTCCTACCTCGGCTGATATTCTCCACACACTCGTATCTGGATTCTGCTCTACCAGTGCTAGAATTTCTTCTTCTGCTCTAGGAGTGGATACCGACCTTGGTCTTCCAGATAAATGGCGCTGGTTGCTCAAGGAACCGGTATCACTCAATCTTTGGTGAATTCTTCCAAACATGCGTTGTGAAGGAATCTGGCGATTTGAATCAGAGTCAACATACGCGCTTCGGTGGCATTCCCATTAGCACGACCATACATGAAATGCATGTCTGTTAATTCTGCGTTAGAGTAACCAGCCATAGCGAAAGAAAACTTGTGCACTGAGAACAACTGTTAAATACGTACTGTTTATTTCACTAAACATCAACCAACTATTATAAGGAAATACACAACGTTTTTCCAAAATAAAAAAAGGGGCTAAAAAAACATAAAACATTCCATATCTCCGCAACCGTTACTTTGCGGGCCCATGTTTATTGAGACTTTTCTGCTTATTTTCGTTCATACTATTACCTCCTCAAATATTTTACACACTTTTTTGAACACCCTGTATATCCAAATATCCTAATGGTTTTTATGTCACTTGCTTGAAATTATATTGCACCACTTTATCCCCCTATTTACGGTCGGTGTTTTTTGAAATTTTTTATATTCCCTTATATCGATGATACATACCATATCATTGCATTTTTGATTATTGTAAAACAATGTAGACAACAAAAAGCACTGTCATAGCTCAACCAACTATTGATATAAATCTCCGACTTACTTTTAATTTCAATTCCAATACATAATTATATTTTAATTAATTGATTGTTTTTGTTCCAGTGAAAAAAGCTCGCTACGTTGGAGCTCAAGGTGAGTAAACATATTATTAAATTGTATATTTCACTTCAAAGTTAAGTCTGTAATATTAGCATATTTAAAAGAGAAAACTTGTCTGTTTGTATAATATTACAGGTAAAACTGGCAAATGTATAACCTCTGGGCTCTGAAAAGGCTGAGAGGTAAATATTATTACAAATATTTATCTGTAGGCGTATACTTTAGATCAAAAGTTAATTTTCAAACGGCATTTTTTTATTCAGTTTTAATCAAACTCATGTTTTTTTTTTAAATAAAAATACGCTGTGAAATGAAGCGACTTAGCGTAGAAGGGAATACAGGGTGTTTTCAAATGAAGTAGCAAAAATTAGACCACAGATTCCTTAGATAAAAACAAATTTATTTAACCTAACATACTTACATCCCAAGTCGCATAATAAAAAATATAATTTTCGATATTTGTATATAACTTCTTAAGAAATCCGAATATTTGCAGAAAATTTGTAAATCGGGGTTTTTTACGAGCGAGAAATTCAAATTTGTTTCTACTTTTGATGTTACCAGAAGAGGGCGGCACTTGTAGCATACCACGTTTCTTTTAAATAGCAGAACTTTTTTGCAGGTTACTTTTTTAGTCTACTGTTATAATTTGGATAGGACTGCAAATAATCAAGATATACAAGATAATTTAAAACTTATCAAACAAAAAATAAATAATTTAATGTACTCTTACAAATATAATTTTGTAAAAAAAAATCAAAAAGGGCAGTTCGAAAATGTATTAAAAATACAGTTCTGCACGGCACTGGAAACTAGTCTACTGTTAAACCTGACCTTGCGCAAAGCAAAACATGTCAGCGACAAATTGTAATAAGGAATGAATGTACAACTGAAAGAATTTCCCAAGGAAATAAATAATTAAAATTTTATAGTACCTATTTTATATCAGCAAATTCAATTTTCGGCTGTCGTTATTATTAATTAATAAAATTTATTTGTAGTTTCAATTAATAAAATAATTTAACATATCTGAATGTTACTATTATTCAAAATATTGTCCATCGACGTGCAAACACATTTGGGCCCGTCTTACCCAGTTTCTACGAACTAAGATAAATATTTATGGTTCTTGGTTGTTTTAAACTCGTAAGTTATGATACGTTCACGTATACCATCACTGAAAAAAGCTACTGTATTTTCTGTGAACAGAAAGAAGTATGAGCTATTAAGTTTATGAGTTTAGTTTTATGATGTTACCTTTCGCATGAATACAGTCAATACTTTGTCAAACAAACCCATAAATGTAAAAAGCGCTTTTCAAAAAGAGTGATTGTGATGGAAGTTTATCCTCTGATATAGAAGCAGCAGCAGATGAAGCGATCTCAAGTCTATGTTTGAAGATTGGTGCAAAGCTAACAAGGTAAAGGAGGTGTGTGAGCAAATCCTTTTCGCTTATTTTTCTGGAAAGCAACGTTCTCAGAAACCACTACGGTATCACTGCTCAATGTTGAGAACTATGATTTCAGTTAAGAAAAATCAAAATATAAGCAGATTTTCTCAACTCATAGCATTTTTGAAAATAAGTTTAGAGGATTACAAGGTCAAAAAGTGCAAAAGAAGAAGTAACATTTAAATATTCCTAATTAAAAACAAATATCATCTTCAAAATAATGGCCAGTGTTGACGAACCACACCCTGTTTATTTACCGGTATGTGTCAAGGTCGCTGTCGCTTCCGCTTTCCAATTGTCAACATCAATCTCGCAGTGAAACGATGTGCGTGTCGGATCTTTGTAGGGACGATACCGCGTTATTAGCAAATGTTAGTTTCTTGTCGAGTTTTTTGTTGGTTTGTCTGTTTCGGTGCTTGAATATGTTCCGTCGGCCTCCCACTCGTTCTAGTGTAAAAAGTAAGTGCAAAAATTGTGAAAGAGTTATATCGTGAAATTATAAAACGCGTATTACGGAACATATGCGCTCGGAGCAACAAAAAGTTCGTGTGAGTAATAGAATGACAAACCGTGAACGTCAAAAACAATTTAACAACGACTTGGTAAAAATGATGGAGGGGGGGGTGTAATATCCCTGTTACTGTACCTGCAGAACCCACATTGAGAATCAACTATATGCCGGCAATGTACGAGGAAGTGAGAAAATATTATTTCTGAGTTAAAGGATAAACATATATGGATTGGTGTTCATGTGCCATCAGTGAAAAGTTATACATATTTTAAATATGCCCCAGTAACCTCTGTGGACGTTGAACGTACGTTTGCGAAACTGAAATGGATTTTAAGAGTTAAACGTCACAACTTAACAACTGAACGTTTACAACAGTTACTGCTTATTCAGTTTTATTTCAGTACTAAAAGTGAATAGTATGGTGTTTTGTGAACTACACAACTTAATAT
The DNA here is from genome assembly GCA_037114965.1 of Monochamus alternatus. Classification (NCBI taxonomy): domain Eukaryota; kingdom Metazoa; phylum Arthropoda; class Insecta; order Coleoptera; family Cerambycidae; genus Monochamus; species Monochamus alternatus. The sequence continues at coordinate 39,923,510 of CM073435.1, forward strand.
GGACCTTATTGGGCAACATACATATCACCAGTACAAGGTAAGATGTTAATATTAACTGTATTTGACAATAAATGTATGTATTTACTTGACTTCCACAAACGTTAGCGTCCTAAGTGCGCCCCTGATAATGACGTCATGTGCGAATGATATACGGTCTCCATACAGTATGCGCGAAAAGTATGGAATAAATTTAATAAAAACGAAACAATTATTTTTTGAGAAAAATCCTCGAACAGGTCGATTTTTAATTTAAAAAATACATATTTTAGCGTAAAATGCGATTTTCAAATGTCATTTGTTTTCGAGTAATGACGTCATCGATTTTTATTTAAATGGCAACACCATATTTTTTCCTTGATTCTGATAGATCGTTTAATTCTCTATCAGACAGTACTAAAATTTTACCCTTTTACATAGGAAAGTTTTCGAGTAAATGACGATTGAATGTTAGAAAACGTAAATTTTATCCATAAAAAAGTAACAATTCTGAGGTATGTAAAATAAAATACAATTGATTAAATTTTATACTTAAATTAAATGTTCGAATTGCCATCCACCAACTTGTTGACAATGCCCAGGTCTGTGAAGAAATTCTTCTTGCACATTATGAATGATTTCTGGGGTAACTCTGCGTATTTCGTCCCGAATGCGATTTTGAAGTTCTTCTAAATTACGTGGTTTATTAATGTACACTTTTGACTTCAAGTATCTTCATAAAAAATAGTCAAGAGGTATAAGATCTGGCGATCTTGCAGGCCATTCTATCGGTCCGCGTCTGCCGATCTACCTCCCAGGAAAACAGTTGTCCAAAAGATCTCGTACAGGGCGCGCATAGTGCGGAGGTGCACCGTCTTGCTGAAACCATATGTTATCGTCAGGAATGTCAGGGTCATTATCGTTAGGAAAAATTACTGCAAGGGCTAGAACAAGGTCATTTTCTAGAAACTCTAAATATCTTTGTCCTGTAAGGGTTCCTTCAAAGAAGAAAGGCCCTACTATTCTGTCGTCAACTATTCCAGCCCACACATTTAATTTCTGAGGGTGTTGGGTATGTGCCTCTGCCATCCAATGAGGATTTTCCCGACTCCAATATCTGCAAGTTTGACGGTTTACTCTACCATTCAGACACAATATGACCTCATCTGAAAAAAGTATTTGCCGGTGTAAATTTCTATTTCCTTGACATAAATCCATTAGAATTTCGCAAAAGTGTAAGCGGCGATCGGCATCATCTTCATTGAGTTCCTGCACAAGTTGAATTTTGTAGGGATGATATTTTTCCTTCCTCAATATACGTAGCACTGTGCTCTGACTAGTGTCATTGTTTAATGCAACCAATCCTGAAGAATTATGAGGATTATCCACCATACTTATCAAAATGTTCTGTTTCTGATTTTCATCAATGCTTCGACGTCCAGGTTTTGGAATATTTACAACATTGCCAGTTTCTCTAAATTTGGACTCTACCTTGCTGACTGTTGATTGGCTGATAGGGCGATCTGGATATTTTTCATTAAATAAATCGCAAACTTCCTGCTGAGTTCTAGTCATATTCCCCATCCGATAAGAATTAAAATTTCAATTCTTTGAGTAACAGTTAAACGTGCCATAATACTTATTAGAAAGTCGGTTTGACAATGACACTTTGCAAGGATTTTCACCTACGTGATCCATAAAAGAACTATGGAATTAGAAAAACTAAACTTGATAACGTTTTTACTTTATTTTAATTGATTTATGTTTTCAAACATTCAATCGTCATTTACTCGAAAAGTTTCCAATGTAAGAGGGCAAAATTTTAGTCTGATAGAGAATTAAACGATCTTTCAGAATCAAGGAAAAAATATGATGTTGCCATTTAAAAAAAAATCGATGACGTCGTTACTCGAAAACAAATGACATTTGCAAATCGCATTTTACCCTAAAATATGTATTTTTTAAATTAAAAATCGACCTGTTCGAGGATTTTTCCCAAAAAATAATTGTTTCGTTTTTATTGAATTTATTCCATACTTTTGGCGCATACTGTGTATAAGTTCCTAAGCACTGAATATTATGAAACATATTTACTCGTGAAGGTTGCTATGATAATCGGCATTCTTGGATCATATTCAATACAATGAACTCTATCTACTAAAATTACCAATGTCGTTCATTGATCATATAACAATCTTGAAACTGATTTTTCTCATGGATAAGTCGATCAAATCTTATGAAGTTATCAACATTAAATAATGAAAAATGGGCATTGCTTCCTAACATTAAATAAAAAGTATATGAAAGAAGTAATGAAGCGTCAAATTATTACATCTTCTTATATTTTCTCTTAACAATAGACCATAATATGTTCATGATTATGGCAAGGTATGTTAAAAAGCTAAAGCATAACTCATATTTACTGTCAAATGCACGAATGGTGTTATTAATATTACAATTTAAACACCAGGCAGCATGAAACGGCAAATTAATCAACCCCTTTTCAGTTTCCAGTGGATAGTATATTAATCTACATTTAGCTATTAGCGATGCTTTCAAAATTAGATTAGTATATCAAAATGTGTGCATATTGTAAGAGTATAAATACTCCTAATGCGCTTTGAGTTATTTTTTTATACCTACCTACAGTATAACTCAACTATGAAAAATTGTCAAATTTAGTGGAATGCCAAATTCAATTAAAATAAATATAGATGAGGGTAACTTCTTTCTCTATTTTTTCCTAAGCTGTAATAAATGTGAGAGTGGATCGATGACTGGTTCTGTAGACGGTATTACTACTGACATATTTGGGGTAGTTGGGTATTATTTTGAGATGATTTACTACAGCTCAAACATACAACTGTAACTATGAAAAAGTCTAAATTTATCCAGTAAATGAGTGAATGAGCTGATATTATACCATTTTGACAAAAATTGCTCAAAATGTCCTCTAACTTCGATACATTTATCAATTTTATTAAAAAAATTGTCTTATTTTCAAAGTAGACATTTATCGTTAACCGACTGACATTTTAGTTGTCATTTCAGTATCGAAATGATAGTCTTTAAATAAAAATAAATGAATTTTAAATTATTTATTTATTATAAATATTAATAACACAATCTTTTAAATCGGATAATTGGACATTAGGTGAACATATATTTTTTCTTCACTTCGTATAACTTCAAGATTGGAAGAAGATAACACCTGCATCCCGGTGCTGCTGGTGCATTGAGTTTTTGGAATGAAACTGGCATTTTCTTTTTCCACGAGAATCAACCTTGCTATTTTCTATGTACCCCTGTGCGACAGAAGTTCAACCCGTCTCTTGAGCATCAATATGTAGGCTCCTGCATCTGCATCGAAAGTTGCAGAATAACGTCTAAAGCAGTGTCCAGTATACTCAGTAACATTGGACAATCTAAGAAGTTCGGCAATTTTTTAGGAATTGAACCTATGTTATTTATACCCACTGCTTGTGTAGTACATTTTAAACTGGATTTGATCACTGTTGAATGGACGTAGACTTGCATATTTGCGAAAAATTTTAAAAAGTGACTCCTTCTCTATCTCCTGGTATTGTAAATAATCTAGGAACATTAGTTTTGGTATTGGAAATAGTGACTTTAATGAAGGATTTAGCATCTTCAATATTCTCTGTACGTAAATAAGTCAATTCTTCTCTCCTACAGGCTCTAAATACATCAAGATAACTTTTTGTAACGCTTATAATTTCCAAATTAAAGTTCTCCCTGCAGGAAGATCCACAAAACAGCTTCTAATTGGTCTGACGTCACAAGCCTACTATAAGCTCCGCCCCGACTCGGTAACCGCGCTTATCTGTCAAAGCGAGAAGCAAGCAGGGTTAAATATAATTAACTAACTGATAATTTAGCTTGTGTTTATTAATATTTCATAGTTCATATAATGTAGGAACAATATCAAAAAGCCGATTGGCATAATTTACCAATAGTAAATGTACAAATTTTTAATTTTTTAGCGACCAACGCGAACAGTATTCAATGCAATGTATCATCTATTCATCATACTCTTGTGCAACGTTAAATAAGACGAAGGTTAACATGTGATACCTCGTATCTACAGTTCTCAGGTAAAATAAGTTATGATCAATAGAATTTGCAGAATTTTTGTTTGTATTCAATAGATTTTTTTTGAACTTTTACTTTTACCTGGTCCTTGCCTATGTGATATCACGTAGCTACCATTTTTGATTGTTCATGTAAACGATATTTCTCGTATGTACAGTAAGAAAGAACAGGAATTTTATTATTAGCTCAAAATAACGTAAAATCATCCTCCAATAAAAATACCTGTGTAACACTCTACTAAAACAGTTTTATGCTTATCATGTAAAGTTCAAGTCAAAATGTATTTACGAGGTATGACATCTTAAACATCGAAGAACATTCCTTTTTATAATTATCATTATATTATAAGAAAAATTATTATAGCATAAAAAATAAACGAAGATAACCAGAAACTATACAGATAAGGAAAATATTTAACCGAGCATATGAAATGCTAAGAATAATCCCTTCCACTGCTCGCAGTCCAAGCTTGACGCGTCCTCCCCTATTTTGGCGGACTAAACCAGTATTCGTATAGCACACTATTCGTTTGGTGTTCGGCCGTGGGCGTAGGAGAGTAGGGGAGTACTGACTAAGCCCACCCTGCCGTGCGTCATCTTCCCACCAATACCCCATGCATTTGAAATGTATGTAATAGAATCTCCCCATGATCGGTTAAATATTTTCTCTATCTGTATAAGTCGGTGCAAAGATACACCTACGTACTTATAGATGGGTATACTTGAAAAGTGTCACTTGAAACAGACAATGTAAAAAAGCTGCAATTTGATACAATTTTGCACAATAGGTGATGGTCATTTACACCTATTTACAGATCGGGAAGGAAGATTATGAAGATTCGGCAACCTATTTTGGTTAAACTAATTTATATTGAAGCCAAATTTTTGACCTTTAAAAAAATCTTCTATCGACTTTCTCGCCAGTATAATTGGATGTTAACTAAGCATAACTACATTTTCCTATTTTTAAATCATCCTACTACGTTACGTTAAGTGGTATTAGAAAATTGTCAGTCCATGAACCGATGATCGATTCTACTGCTATTGAATTTCTTGCCTTTTGTGAAGTGAAAATTTATTATGGTTTGAACTTCGGTTTTCATTAAAATTTTATAAAACTGTAACTTCAAACTTTGTCTAAATACATTCATTTTAGTTGAGAAATTTTTTTAAAATGTCTTGTTCAAATAAATTTACAAATGCTCAAATTTCCAAAAATGTAGTATATATTGCGTGGCCCATTCCGATTTCTGATCTTCCAAAAAATTTACTAAAATGCTTGTAAAATACGATACTGAATTTACAGAACATCTATTTTATTGCGCAGTTAATTTTTGGAAAATTTACATATTTCCAATATTATACAGGGTGATTCAGGTTTAATCTTGATAACTTCAAAAATCGATAGAACAGGTTAAAATAATGTTCATTTGTGATATAAACTTATTTCCTAAAACGCATCGTTTCCGAGAAAGAGGGCGTTGAACTAGGAATTTTTTTCTCATTTTTCCCTCATAACTTTTGAACCACTTATCCGATTTAAGTGAAATTCGGAACACAAACACTCCTTATGATCTTACATAAGCTCCTTAAGTTTGAATTACCTACCCCTCTTAGAAGTGTATTTTGTATGCTACTCCCTCTTACTTTATTTCAAAACTACAAAAAAATAATAATAATAATTAATGTCAATAAAACATCTAAACACCGCTTTGACCTGATTAATTTCGAAACTTTTTCGTCTCCTGTTTTTTTTTTCGACGTTTGGTCTTGTTTCTGAGATATTCAAAGAAATTGGTGACAGTGTAGCGCACCAGCCGCGTAAATTTCATTTAACGTTATTGCAACCCATGAAAACAAAGCTCAATTATTTGATGTTTTGTGGTGATTTGTGTAAACTGACGTTTGTGAAAATCATTGTCAAAAGCATTTCTTAAAGAACATTTTTAGTGCTAAGAAAAAATGCCAAGAACGTTTACAAATGCTGAATATGCCTATATACATTATGTTTATGGTTTCTGTGACGGAAATTCCAACGCATCAGTTCGAGAGTACCGAACACGCTTCCCTAATAGGAGAATTCCAAATGCACAACTTTTTGGAGATGTACATCGTCGATTCTCGGAATATGGTTTGCACCGCTACAATGATCATAATCGTAATGTACCGCCAAAAAATAATCAGAGAATTCTTAATCTTTTTTATATCGATAGAACTTTAAGCACACGCCGAGCAGCTCGGCAATTTTATTTATCTCAATCAAAAGTACTGAGAGCACTCAAACAAGATCATCGAAGGTCTTTCCATCTTCAACCAATTCAAGATTTGTTGCCAGGAGATACTGAAAAACGTAGATGGGTTTTAGATTCAACAGAAATTAATCCACAATTTCTGCATAAGGTTTTATGGACCGACGAATCTAATTTCACAAAGGCCAGGAATTGTGAATTATCACAACATTCACGATTGGAGTGAAGTCGATCCTCGAGATAATTATTGAATAGAGCTTTCTCTGTGGAATTATTCATTAGCATTCCTAGATGTTTGGTATCAGAGAGCATACATATGACTTCATTGATAGAAATTGTAGGAGATTTGATTTATATTAGCTTAAAATACCTGTCTAATACAGTAAAAAAAGCTATTACTCTACTATTACGTACTAAATGACAAAACACTTATCTATGCTCTAAGAGGTCGTCTGTATAGTCTTATCTTCCCCTGTAGGCCTTCCGAGAGACAGCGTGTGGGTTCCTTCGATAGAGCTTCCAACTTGGCTCGGTCCGAGGGTGATGGTTATACCCAAAATGGTGGTAACACTTGAGGATTGACGTAAGTATGGAGTTCTAAGAATTCAGCTGAGCTCGCGACTGGGGTAGTGTCTCGGTTCTCAAGGTGCACGTTGTTTGCCCTCATATATGATAGCAACAATACATAATAAAACGCCTTTTTATCCAAAAGACTTTTAAACGTAGCGTTAAATCAGGCACAGGCTGATTGCAAAAGATTTTGCTACTGAACAAACTATAACGAATCCAGACTTTCTGCATTAACTTTCACTATTAATTTAAGTATAGTATATTCCACTACGTGCTTACTTATTGTTTTATATCAAAATGAAAGAGAGTGATTTTCAGTTGCCTTGCCACTTTTATAACTATATCGTGCATGCTACCAACATAAGATTCTTAACAACATTGAACTTGCCACAGAACACTACGGTGCGCATGGCTCAACCACTGTATACAGTATGCGCCAAAAGTATGGAATAAATTCAATAAAAACGAAACAATTATTTTCTGGGAAAAATCCTCGAACAGGTCGATTTTTAATTTAAAAAATACATATTTTAGCGTAAAATGCGATTTTCAAATGTCATTTGTTTTCGAGTAATGACGCCATCGATTTTTTTTAAATGGCAACACCATATTTTTTTCCTTGATTCTGAAAGATCGTTTAAGTTTCTATTAGACAGTACTTGCTCTCTTACACAGGAAAGTTTTCGAGTAAATGACGATTGAATGTTAGAATACGTAAATCAATTAAAATAAAGCAAAAACGATATCAAGTTTAGTTTTTTGAATTCCATAGTTCTTTTATGGATCACGTAGGTGAAAATCTTTGCAAAGTGTCATTGTCACACCGACTTTCTAATAAGTATTGTAAGCGACATAGAAATTATTATTCAATTTAAAGTATTATGGCACATTTAACTGTTACTCAAAGAATTGAAATTTTAATTCTTATCGGATGCGGGAATATGACTAGAACTCAGCAGGAAGCGATTTATTTAATAAAAAATATCCAGATCGCCCTATCAGCCAATCAACAGTCAGTAAGGTAGAGTCTTAATTTAGAGAAACTGGCAATGTTGTAAATATTCCAAAACCTGGACGTCCAAGCATTAATGAAAATCAGAAACAGAACATTTTGATAAGTATGGTGGATAATCCTCATAATTCTTCACGATTGGTTGCATTAAACAATGACACTAGTCAGAGCACAGTGCTACGTATCTTGAGGAAGGAAAAATATCATCCCTACAAAATTCAACTTGTGCAGGAACTCAATGAAGATGATCCCGATCGCCGCTTATACTTTTGCGAAATTCTAATGGATTTATGTCAAGGAAATAGAAATTTACACCGGCAAGTACTTTTTTCAGATGAGGCCACATTTTGTCTGAATGGTACAGTAAACCGTCAAACTTGCAGATATTGGAGTCGGGAAAATCCTCATTGGATGGCAGAGGCACATACCCAACACCCTCAGAAATTAAATGTGTGGGCTGGAATAGTTGACGACAGAATAGTAGGGCCTTTCTTCTTTGAAGGAACCCTTACAGGACAAAGATATTTAGAGTTTCTAGAAAATGACCTTGTTCCAGCCCTTGCAGTAATTTTTCCTAACGATAATGACCCTGACATTCCTGACTATACCATATGGTTTCAGCAAGACGGTGCATCTCCGCACTATGCGCTCCCTGTACGAGATATTTTGGACAACTGTTTTACTGGGAGGTGGATCGGCAGACGCGGACCGATAGAATGGCCTGCAAGATCGCCAGATCTTACACCTCTTGACTATTTTTTATGGGGATATTTGAAGTCAAAAGTGTACATTAATAAACCACGTAATTTAGAAGAACTTCAAAATCGCATTCGGAACGAAATACGCAGAGTTACCCCAGAAATCATTCATAATGTGCAAGAAGAATTTCTTCACAGACTTGCGCATTGTCAAGAAGTTGGTGGATGGCAATTCGAACATTTAATTTAAGTATAAAATTTAATCAACTGTATTTTATTTTACATACCTCAGAGTTGTTACTTTTTTATGGATAAAATTTACGTTTTCTAATATTCAATCGTCATTTACTCGAAAACTTTCCTATGTAAGAGGGCAAAATTTTAGTACTGTCTGATAGAGAATTAAACGATCTTTCAGAATCAAGGAAAAAAATATGGTGTTGCCATTTAAAAAAAAATCGATGACGTCATTAATCGAAAACAAATGACATTTGATAATCGTATTTTACGCTAAAATATGTATTTTTTAAATTAAAAATCGACCTGTTCGAGGATTTTTCCCAAAAATAATTGTTTCGTTTTTATTGAATTTATTCCATACTTTTGGCGCATACTGTATAGAAAGGAGTGGATAAGGACTCTTAATACTTGCTCTCTCTGTAGATTAAGAACTCAAGTACAGTTACAGATCTTACGCCTACTATTTACCTATTAGATTTCTAGGCAAATTTAAACTCGTGACACTTCCTATTGGACTACCCTGCACTCATCGGTCGCAATCGAATATGTAGAGATGCAATACCGGTTCCTTAAATATTTCTGATGTTGGATATGGCATTAGCTACATTGTCTTCTGCTGGAAATACAAAGGCTTGAAGTTTTAATTCTTGCACTCATAAATTTAGCATAATAACCGGCGTAAATCGCCGACCAAATCCCGAAAATGGCGTATGCACTTGCAAATCACCGGGTGTCGACTCCTAGGGGTGAACCGCCGGCCTGTTACTCACACGTCGGTGATTCTCAATCCTGCCAGATTAATTGGTGACACTACACGGCATTCCCGTGGCTGCGGTGTCACACATGTAAACGTAACTGATCCATTAAACACGTCGCGCTCACGGACAACATACTTTTATAGATACCAATCCGGGCACTAATTACTCTTACTTTGCCGGCGTTTCTACCCCATAAATTTTGATAATTACCCGCTCTATGGCCCTCTTTATAATGCAGCATTTTCGGAATACAGGGTGTTTCAGTGCCAGTGACGGAAAAATCCGTCGGACTCGCTATCACTCTGGTACCGCTAACTGAATTTTCCATCGCTTCTTACATTTATAGCTGGGTTATTTACGTCGGTACTACATTTGACGAAAGGTGATTTACATAGGCACTATAATCAGTTAAAATATTAGCCCAGTAAAGATATATTTCAAAAATATAAATGTTGACAAGCTGAGTGAATGAAAGGCTGTCTCCAACCAAAAAATCACACTCGACACACTTGTGGTTTTTTTGCTATTTTGCTTTTATTTACTTATTATAATTCAGTAAAGATACAACAAAAGACTGATTAGCTGATTTTTGCAGGTTTCTTCAAGCGCTGTCTTCTGAGTCTCCATCCAAAAAAAGCACAGTTAAACCCTTTCGTTGTTTTGCGCAATAGGGGTAGTTTATTATTATTGTGTCATCTCTAAAATATTTTGTGTACATGTTCTTAATAAAAGTTATTACCGCTGTTCCGGAGGGTCTATTGTTTTAAAAACATTTAAGCATATTTAATAGGGATATTCAAATTAAATAGGTATTTTGAGGTACGCCAATTTGAACCAATGGGATGTAATATCCAAGTAACTTTGTGTTTTTACTGATGTGAATTGTTAATTGAACTCGTTTCCTTACCACCCATACCACAACCAGGAAACCACCCTTATTGCACAAAATACCGAAGGGGTAGACTGTGCTTTTTGGGTATTCACTCAGGAGACAGTCCTCTAAGAACCCTCCAAAAACTAGCTTCTAAGCCTTTTATTTGTATCTTTAACTGAATCATCGTATTTTTTATATAATAGGCGTGAAGCGTTAAATAAGTAAGTTATAAAAAAGTTAATATATTAATATAATTATTTACAAGTTGGAAAAAATTTCCAAAAACAAAATAAATAAGAAACTTCCCCTATTGCAAAAAACGCACAATGGTCTCTAGTGTAATTTTTTGGTTGGAGACAGCCCTCCATCCACCCTGAAAAAATCAGCTTATGTTCATGTATTTTTTGCCCTATATGGCTTTAAGTGATAGGTTTACACGGCTCGAATTCCTTCCTCTTTTTTTGATTAGAATAAGACTGGAAAACTGGCAAGGCTGATACTATCTCAGCCAAAAAAAAGAACCCTAATAAACCATTAGGTACCATACAGATGAAGGTTTCCTGCAAATTTCAGAACATAGTTGTTCGACGGAGACATATGGTATCCAAATGTGACAGATGATGCAAATAAAGTGAATAAGCAGGTTCTTGGCGACAAAATATTGCAATTTAACCAACTTACCTTAGTCCAGAAGACACAGGATCTCAAATTTAAAGTATTCAATTCAAAATTATTAAATTTTTTTCAATACTTTGCTCTAAACACTAAAAGGTGCTACAAAATGTACTCACGGATAAAAATTGATCATAACTTTTTTCTCACTGTATGTACCAAAATTTTAAAAGAAAATTATTAACATACAAATTTTGTCGCTAAATTTAACCATTTTCTGTTTGTTGTAATTTAATTTTCATGACATCATCGATTTTAATATATCTAATACAAATTTTACATTGTATTTATCACATAACTTACTAAACAAGGCTGAACTTGAAATTTAATAATAAATAAAATACATAAAATGGAAAAATTGCTAATAAATTAAAAACAGGTAAATTTAGCGACTTGAAATTAGTATGTACTTGTACTTGTTGTACTTGTACTTGTGTACAAAAGCTAAGAGAATAACATTATTCTACTTTGATACATACAATGAGAAAAATGTTATGTTTATCCACCAAAAGTACTTACATTTTGTAGCGGCCACTAGCGTTTAGAACAAAGTACAAATTCGTTTTTCTTGTCTCTGAATCCAAATTTTCGAAGTAATAATTATAATAATTATTTAGAAAAGTAGGTATTGCTTCAAATTGTCAGTCCAAGGAAGGAATGTTATTACAATAAAGACCCTCAGGGATGAGGTATACAAAAATCAAACTAAAAAGAATTGAAAGAATAACGGATTGGTGTTTACTCCCATAGTCATAAAGGCAATCAATTAACAAAATTCAAGCTATTGTATTAGATCAAGATGAAGTCAACCCGATATAACTTTAACTAGGGTATCAAATGAGATATACTAGGGCACTAACAAGGTTGAGGAGCTAGTCAGAGCAGACTCATCTACGTTCCCATACGATCAATTGCACAGGTTACTATGGAATGTCTCGGTATGTCACCATTATCTTAACAGCGGTTCTGATCATAGTACCGACAATATGAACCGAAATCAATATATAGGCTAGTGGTTTTAAATTTTGGCATATGTGCCAAATTTGAATCATTTTTATTATTATATCAAACTCAGAAACTGGAAAGTGCGAAATGCAACCTGTTTAAATATGGTCGGTAAAGAACACTGACAAATATTTGTTGTTGTAAATACATAGAAATGAACTTACATTAAATGTTTCCATGTGGTGTTTAAAATGTCTTCCCAGATGTCGGTCACATAACTGAACTCTTCGAAAAAATTTAAATTTACACTACGCATTACCTGACAGAAATTTTGGATTTCATTGGAAATATTGAAAATTCATAATTGCAATAGAAATTAACTCTAATAGTTAATTTGGTGGTAGATATTTGACATTAATTGTTAATGACAATCCAAACAATAAAACCGTCGAAGTGACAGCAGCCTACTAAGTTTCATATGAGTTATTTTGCTTGCACCCGAGGATATGTACGTATGTGGATTTTATTTTTTAAAAAGAAAACGCGTGCATTTGCATAAAAATATTAAGAAGAGAATAATTTAGCAAATGAATTGTTCTATTTACTGTAATTTTTTCATATCGGGAAACGTTTAGAAAAAAAAGTTCTAATTAAAAAAACCTTTAAAAATTATATTTAATGCTATATTTAAATCTAGTGTCTTTCCAGAGTCTTGGAAACTTTCTAGGATTTGTCCTGTTTATAAAAAAGGTCCCAAAAATAATGTAACTAATTACAGGTCTATTGCAATTATAAGCAATTTTTCAAAAATTTTTGAAATAGTTATCCACAATCACCTTTACTCTCATGTCGAGAAATATATCTCCCAACATCAACAAGGATTTGTAAAAAGACGTTATACAACAAACCTAGTCTACAAAGTACAATATATTTCCGACGTATTAGATAGGGGCAGTCAGGTAGACGTAATATACACCGATTTTTCTAAGGCGTTTGATCGTCTTAACCATAATCTATTGATTGATAAACTGCATTCTGCGGGTATATCGGGTGCTCTATTAACCTTGTTTCGTTCATACCTTTCAAACCGTTTCCAATATGTTCAGTATCGTGGCTTTTAGTCAAATAAATTTTCTCAATTTTCAGGTGTTCCTCAGGGATCTATTTTGGGGCCCTTATTCTTCATTATATTTATTAATGACTTAATTCAATTATTAAATATATATTATTTGTTGTATGCGGATGACCTTAAATTATTTGTTGAGATAAAGTCACTATCTGATAGTTATAGATTACAAGATAACTTAACAATAGTACACCGTTGGTGTGAAGATAATTATTTACCATTAAATATCAGTAAATGCAATATTATGTCGTATAGCCGCCGGAGACTGATTCAAGATTTTGATTATCTTTTGGATGATACTATTTTAAATAGAGTGTCGCAGTTCAAGGACCTTGGTGTAACATTTTGCGACAATCTGTCTTTTGACGTGCATATTCATTTAATAACTGAATCTGCATTTAAGAGCCTGGGTTTTATTTTGCGTAATTCTAAGGCTTTTCGCAACACGGTGACACTGAATACACTGTTTAATTGTTTTGTTCCCTGCAAACTTGAATATGCCTCTATTGTTTGGTGTCCGATTTATAACACCCATATAAACCTATTGGAAAAAGTACAGCGTAGATATTTAAAGACACTGTCAAATTTGGTGTTTATCCGGTTCGTGGCTTTCCAGAAGATATTTTGTTATCATTGACTTAATTAGCTTGCAGTGAAGGCGCATTATGTACTCTCTAATGTTTCTACACAAAATTGTTAATAATTTTCTAAATGTCCCTTCTCTGGTATCTAGAATTTTTTATCTAGTTCCTAGATTAAATTCTAGCTCTAGTTCTGTTTTGCAGTTGCCAACTGTTCGTACTAATATACTTACGGCATCCCCTCTTCATCAAATGATTACTAACTACCAATTGTATGAAAATCGACTTGATATATTTTTTCACTCAATTAAGTTTATTAAATCTCTATTTGTTTAGCTGTTTTTTGTTTAAAAAGACATTTTTGTGATTTTATTGCTTGTTTTTTTTTATTATTGTTTATGTTATATTTTAGCTAATTACTTTTTGTTTGTTATTTGATATTTTGTTTTTATTCGAGTTATTTCTGTCATTGTTTTTCTATTTTGAATTGTTTTTTTTCCTTGTCCTGTAACTGGGATTAGTTCCATTGGAAACTGTATTTAAATGAATAAATAAATAAATAAATAAATAAACAACAGAGGTTGATGGTTGCCACCCTTGAAGACATTTGGTAAAAATAAAAATCGTACTTAACAATGTCACCTAATTAACTAAACGTAGTCACCGATTTTCAGATTTATAAGTTTAACCATTTTTGAGAAAAAAAAATGAAAACCGAAATTTTTTCAATTTTTCAGAAGCCCTTATCTCGTCAGGGAGGGCTCAAATCGAAAAATTTTATAGAAAGAACCTCCCTAAAATGACGCAAGAAACACACCCTCAAAAGGAGCGCACATCATTATGGGACACCCTGTATATGTAAACATGATGCGGCACGATGAAGTTTGTAGCGTACCATGACCGTCGTGTTGCTGATTTTTATAGGGTGATTTGTTTATTTTTTTTAAAGGTCGAGTAAACATTTTTTTCCGATTTTCTGCCTTTATTGAGCCTTCCGAATAGGTGGTTAAAATTAATGACATTATGACTGACTCACCCTGTATTAATCGCTTTTCGATTTAACTTTTTTTTGTTTTTCGTTTCAGCATCTCAGTTCAACACTTACGTAACCTTAAAACTACAGAACGTCAAATCCACTACTGTGACTGTAAAAGGAGCAACACCATGCTGGGAACAAGACTTTCTTTTGTAAGTACCATTTGCCAGTTATCATAATATTTTTTTAAATTTAGTTAATCGATAAATCAGCCACTACTAAACAGGGTGTTTAGTAGTAAATATTTTAGGGGGTGGTTGTCGAAGTTATTTTGTGAACAAAAATTCATACAAGCATAAGTAGAAATATGCATCGTTTGGGTGATTCCAATATTTCTACTTGCACCAGTGACGTTCATGCGGGAATGCCACAAACTTATTTAATAAAAAAATGGTACGCCACCGACTTTTTCCCGTTTTGATATATTTATAGAAATCCGCCATCAATTCTGAATGAAATTAGTCTCTTTTTTGCATAGAATGCACTGTTTTTGGGGAAAAAATAAAACATATTTAATTGTAGGTTTTGTTAATCTTTTATTTAAAGGTCTCTTTTACTAGTGTTATTATGGTCAAAGTAGAAAATGCGATACTGAAAATAAAAAGTTGATATAAATGTGGTGTTCAAATTTTAATATTTTAATTTGTTTTCTCTTGAATATTTCAAGCAATTTTATTATCTGATACAGAAACATTAAGCTAAAACAATAATACAAGACAACAGTAATAAAAATATATTTTAATAGTCGCAAACCTAAAACAGATGTCGAAAATGACCTCTCTCACAAATGAGTTAACTCTTTGTCCCATGGACTGCCGTATTCACTGAAATACTCCTACCGTATTTCTGATTGTCTTCAAAATTTTTGACAGAATTGGAGTAAACTAATGACTTGAGAAAACCCCAAATGCAAAAATCTAAGGGATTTAAATCCGGAAAGCGAGCTGGTCATTGTTGCCTCTATCTCTCCTACCTATCTAACGATTTGGATATACTGGGCTAGGCCACCATCGTTCATGAACCATAATTTTTTTCTGAGCAGAAGAGCAGGTAACTCTTCCTCATCAGCTCATAAGTGATTGTTATGAAAATTTCATATTGAATCTCTTGAAGAACTTGTCCCGTCAGTAAACAAAAAGCCATTTAAAAAATTAGGGTTTTGAGTGGTCTCATGAAGAATCCATTGGCAAAACACCAAACGCGGTAAAAAGTCTCAAGGTAATAGCGCCTGTACAAGTTGAATATGAAATGAATATAATTACTGCTCTTTTAGAATTTTATTCAATACTAGGTGACCCGGCAAGCGTTGTTTTGCCATATGAATTATTTTTAGTGAATATTTTGGTACTCGGCTTCGTTCTCATCCCTACTCCGTGCTGTTTACTTACGCCTGGCAGAGATAACTGATCTAGTGATAATAGATCAGTTATCGACCAGGGTTAAACATGATTAAATTACTAAAATGGCTATTAAACTAAAAAGTAGGGGTTTGTGATAGAAGGGGGAAAATTAAGGGTTGTATGTATTTTTAAATGCCACATCATAAAAGCCGTTTTCGAGGAGTATGGCGTCTAACACTGTGACACGAGAATTTTATATACAGGGTGTTAATAAAAGAGTGTAAAATATTTCAGGAGGTAATAGTATGAATCAAAATAAGCAGAAAAGTCTTAATAAACATGGGTCCGCAAAGTAACGGAGATATGGACCACTATTCGTTTTTCAAACATTTTATTTTATTAGGAATAAACCGACAAAGGAAGCTTTTAACAAACAAAAAACAAAGTTACAGAAGATGTTCAAAATGCCCTCCGTCCATTTCCAAGCAGGCACGACATCTTCCTCTCAACCATATTCGAACTCCTTCGAAAACACCCTCCTTGGTTTGGATTTCTTTTGATTAATCCGTAGCTGCAGCTCTTCCAGGCTATTTACAGGAGTACCATACACTAATGTCTTCTAATATTCCCAAACAAAGAAATCTAGAGGGTTCAGATCAGACGATCTTGGAGGCCATAAAACAGGTCTGGCCCTTCCTACCCATCTATGTAGAAAAGTTTGGTGTAACTGCTCTCTAACGACCATGGAAAAATGAGCTGGAGCACCATCATGCTGGAACCACATTTGTTGCCTCTGATTCAAAGGAATCTCTTACAAAAACTCATAGAGTGTGTTCTGCAGAAAGTTGAGGTAAGCAGCGCCTGTTAATCGGTTTGGTAAAACAACAGGACCTAGAAACCTGTCACCTAAAATACCCATCCAAATGTTTAATGAAAAACGTGCCTGATGTCCAGATTCTATTAGAGCATGAGGATTTTCGTCAGCCCAAATATGCGTATTGTGAAAATTTAAAACTCCATTTCTTGTGAACCCGGTCTCATCAGTAAAAAGCATGTTTGCAAAAAAAACGAGAGTCTTCAGCATCATAGCGTAGAAACCAGCGGCAAAAAACCAAACGTGCTTGATGATCATTTATTGGATTTAAGGCCTGTACTCGTTGCATATGGTATGGATAAAGCAGTTGCTCGTGAAGGATTATCCAAACAAGAGAACCACTAATTCCTACCTTGGCTGATATTCTCCGCACACTCGTACCTGGATGCTGCTCTAACAGTGCTAGAATTTCAACTTCTGCTCAAGGAGTGGATACCGACCTTGGTCTTCCGGATAAATGGCACTGTTTTCTCAAGGAACCGGTGTCACGCAGTCTTTGGTGGATTCTTCCAAACATGCGTTGTGAAGGAATCTGGCGATTTAGATAAGCGTCAACATAAAGAAGTCGCGATTCGGTGACGTTCCCATTAGCACGTCTGTTACTTCTGCGTTAGAGTAACTAGCCATAGCGGAACAAAACTTGTGCACTGAGAACAACTGTCAAATACGTACTGTTTATTTCACTAAACATCAACCAACTATTATAAAAAATACACAACGTTTTTGCAAAATAAAAAAGGGGCTAAAAAACATAAAACATTCCATATCTCCGCAACCATTACTTTGCGGACCCATGTTTATTGAGACTTTTCTGCGTATTTTGGTTTATACTATTACCTCCTTAAATATTTTACACTCTTTTTTTAACACCCTGTATATAGATGTTGGCAATTTTTCGAGTGCTAGTTTCAGGTGAGCAAATATTGTGTGATGAGTTATCCCACGCTCTTGATACTACTCAGCAGACAGTCGTCGAGCTTGCAAAGTATTACCGTTACTTCGGCAATAGGCAAAATGCATATTTGCCATTTCCTCATATGTAAAATTTCCCATTTTTTTTGAAAACACAAATATTATTGACATTAATTTTGTAGCAAACAAATAATGAGAGAATGCTAATTTGACATTTTGACGAGATGGCTGTATTTTATTTAGAAATATTGACAGGAACCTACTAGATAATGTATCAATAGAAATTAAAAATGCAATAAAACATGTTTTATATTTTTTCTTAAAAAACGGTACATCTTACGAAAAAAATTGAAGAGACCAATTTCATTCAGAATTGATGGCGAATTTCTAAAAAAAATATCAAAACGGGAAAGAGTCGGTGGCCTACCACTTTTTTATTAAAATAGGTTGTGCCATTCTCGCACGAACGTCACTGGTGCAAGTAGAAACATTCTGATCACCCCAAAAAAATATGTTTATCCCTCCAAAGCGTGTTTCAAATATCGCGTCAATATCTTTAAAACTATTTGAAATAATTATCAAAAATAAATAAAAAAACAAAATTTAAACACTGTATCTCAGAAACGAAGTATATTTCGACCTTCTTTTGTATGAACTTTTTTCATAAAATAACTTCGGCAATCATCCCCTAAAATATTTCGCACTTATTTACAAACACCCTGTATAAGAAAATCAATTCTAGTCATAATATTTTCAAATTGATACATTTCAGAGATTATGTTGTATTCTTTAGGAAGTTAATTAATTCGCATGTTGATTTAAGAACATTAAAAATGTAAAACATTAATTTAAAATCGGATTAGCTTCTAAGTATAATTTCACAAAACGGATATTTGACTTTTAACATCCGGCTTAAGCTATGGGAATTCTAGAACAGGAACAGGATTAGTATGCACAATTTACTTTTGTTGCTAGCGGCAAGCATATTTGTGTAGCGCGTTATGATTCCACTTCGACTGTTTGCACAAGGGTTATGAATATACTATACTCAACGGCCGAAAATCTAGAGAGTCACTCATAAACCAGCTCACAATTTAAAGTAGTCAACACAAAGAAACATACAAACAAATAGTGACATAGTGAAGAAACTATTTAAAATAAATATTAAAAGGCCGGAATCTGGATCGAAGAATATATAACTTTTGACGAAACATGGACACATGAAGGTCATACGGAAGGCGCTACGATATAAGTGTTAATGTGTGATCGTTATAGTGACAGTGCTAATAACCAATAGTGAAAAGTGTGTATTTATTGAGACAAAATGAAATATTCAATACCTATGAAGATTTACATGTTTATTTAAAAACCATAAAATATTATTGAAATTATTATTGTTGTTAAAATTAAAATACAGTAGAATTGAACAAAATAATATAAAAATGGACAATACAGAGCATATTAATTTACTAAATATATCGACAGGAGTCAAGCAAAAATAATAAAAGTAATAACAATTTAAGTAAATAAATTTTATAAAATGTTCAGAAATGTCAAATAAATTTCATAGCCATGAACAAATGTCAAGCATAAAGTTGGCTTCACATGAGATGTCACAATTTACATAAAAAAGTAGTTTTTTATATATTTAAGATTATTTTAATATTTAGTTATAAGTAAAATTGTAAATACATGAAAAATTGTAGTAGGTTAAGCAGTGCAGTGAAAAACATAAAAACAGTGCATCGAAAAACTCATTAAAATCATATGTATGAACCATAATATGTATGTAAGTTTTAAAACAAGGAATCAAGATATCAAATTGATAGAAAAATAAAGGAAAAACAAGTTTTTGTTGATTAGATACGAAGAAAAGAAAGAACGTGCATCGTCGGTTTTTAGAGAGGTTCCCGAAAATTAAGAAAATTAACAAGAAAAAGTTAAAGCAAAAGTTAGATCAGCATTAGAAACAGGGATCCAGGTCCAATCTAGGAATTTGGCAGTACCATATTGTGGGTAAAGCATTCACCAACATCTGCTGCAACATATCACAAATTATGAGGGATTTCTAGAAGATTTCCAGTAGAGGTCCTACAAAAAAAGATCACCAATAATAAAGGTATTTTATGTGCACAAAATTTAATAAAAGAAAATAAACGCTAGCTAGCCATTAAATTCTACAAAAAAGACAGTCACACACTCAAAATTTTCGTATAACAATAAAGTTACTTACCATATAGTTAATAATAGTCACGTTTCCATTTAATATATATATATATAAATTTGTTATTTTGTGGACCATCTGTCAGAATAAGGATCATTTTCCAACATAGTATATCACCAGTAATGAACATCAGGCAGAATAAATACCACTGAATAAGAAGAATTTTAAGAATTTTTGTACTATAATTTTAAGAATTTTAAGTTCTAAAAATAGGCAACTTTTAATACGCAACTGCATTTAAAAAAAAATATCTGTTACCTATAAATTATATGTACATAAAATTTAAAATATTCTTGAATAAGTATTAGACAACGATTTCTTATGAAATAAACATTGTCAATTGTGGAATGATATTTATTTGATAAAATAAGGTACAGTGTGTTGTAATAAGATTTGACTTGACGAGCAAACCAACTGCCATGGTCTATGTTCTACAAGCAACCAGGGTAATTGAATAAGCTAGAAAAGATAATATACAGGTTTGTAGCCCAATAAATACAATTTTTTTAATGAGACATACATAAACACAAAACATAAAAAAAACAAACACAAATTAAATATCAATATTAATTGGCGCCCAACAAATTATATATAATACTATAATATATAATGTAATGTATTCTAAAGTCTTATGTCCTTATGGATGCAGAATTCGCGATTATTGTGCGACTTATTTAATTTTGGGAAAATCTCTACTTGTGACGATTTTTCTATCATTTTCATCATGAAACTGTGATTGCCAGAAGCTCAAAACAAATCTATTAACACCACATAACAATGAAAGTAGCAATATTTGTACTGTTTTACTGTTTTTCAAAATTTTTCAAAAGTTGAGATCTTGCTGCCATAAATAATTAAAACAGAAGGTGCAAAATATCCTGCAAAAATCGGTGAGTTTCGCGTCCATGAGAACAAGGCTTAAATGTGATATCCGCGGAGTGCGCATCAGATAGATATAAGTAGCGGTGGGCCATCGCCAACCAAAAGCCCGGAATTATAATTTGTAGAGAGGGTGGCATAGAAGGCACATTTAAAGTAAACTTTTAATGTGCTAGGTTCACTTGACGTGAACTTATTTTAGACAATTTTGTCTGCTTTGAATTATTCTCAAGTGGCACTCTTAGGTAATCCTGCGACCCTCACCTTCCCTACTCGTCTCTGTGCTGTGAATTAGTCTCTCTATTATTTTGGACCTTGGGTAATTGTTAATACAAGATAAAAACTAAATTTGGAATCATGGAGATCATTTTTATTATCTAACACCTCGAAATTGGCAAAAACTGTTGTAGGTACCACTGTTTCTACTAAAAAGGGTAATAATAATAATAATAATATCTCTACCCCTCATTCTAATCACAGGGATTAGCCCAGAAGTCGGAGACTTGTGCGGGAGAGGGGGCCGCATATTATTATTAGGCATTTGCGCCCAGGAACGACTTACGTTGGTAGGCCCTAACCACTATTCAGTGCAGGAATGAGGGAAACCTGGAAAACCTCATTAATTAGGGGGGTAGTCAAATATCAACCGGTATCAATCTCTCACATTGACCCAAGCCAACATTCTTCCACCCTACTATACCCGCAGAGAGGGCGCCAAACCTCTCCACGAATATAGCTTATATACGGTCTACCGGCAGCTGGGCTCGAACCAACGCCGATCTAGTCACCTCGATTCAAGTACTGACGCCTTAAACCGCGCGACCACTGACCGACCCGAGTGAATGTTATGTATTTTTGTCATTTTTGTATATTTTATATTTCTGATAGTTTTCAAATTTAGTACGTCTATGAAATGTTGGGTGTAATTCAAATTTAAAATGTTTCTTTGATAGTTATTTATGCATTTCGGATATTACACTTGGTTTTCATATAAGTGTGTCACATGACTATTGGTTTTTCTTTAGTTTTATTGGGTTTTTGCCACACTGAAAAAATAAAAAATTATTAAATAAGCCCTTGCGCCAAACCGATCAATCAAGGGTTATTATTGAAACATAGTTTACCTAACCAAAAAATCTCACACTGAAAAAAGCAGATAAGTAAAAAATGACAAAAATCACTATCGCGCACTTCCGTATTTTTGACGTTTCGAAAAACTCTCTGTTTTCGTTCTCAAAATAGTAGTAAAAGTATTATATGTATGTCAAGTTTGGCAGTTTAAAATTTGTTCATCTGCTTCCATAGAGATGTTAAATGATTTTTATTTTATTGTTACTTACTTCTTCTTGATACAACTGTAGCCAATAATGATCGATGTTTACTGAACAGTTTTACACACACTTATCTCCGTTCAACAAAATAATCGGGGTCTCTTTTAATTTTCTTTTTGCTGCGTTATCTTCCTTCTCTAAAATTTTTTCCGATTCCCATTGAATCAAATGACCGTTTTCCCAAGCGTGTTCGCAAATTTTGGATTTTTATATAATTTTTATGTTCCTCAACTCTAACATTCATAGGCCGAGATGTTTCTCCAACATAATGTTTATTGCATTCACAAGATATATTCTAGATGTGATTTTTTGAATTTTGTATATCATTTTTTTGACGCGTTTTAGACAAAAATGATCGTAAAGTATTAGTTGTCTGAAAAACTGTTCCAATATTAAATTTATTACCGATTCTTCTTAACCTTTCTGATAATATAGGAATGTATGGAATTTTTATTGTATAATTAGCTTCCTTTATTTGTCTTAAAGTGTTCATTTTATCTGTAATATTATTGAATGTTCTATCAACAAAATTTGGAGGGTATTCATTATTTATTAAATCATTTTTAATAAATTTTAGTTTAGTTTTAGTTCATTGTTTGATAATAACGGAGATAAGTGTGTGTCAAACTGTTCAGTAAACATTGATCATTGTTGGCTACAGTTGTATCAAGAAGAAGTAAGTAACAATAAAATAAAAATCATGTAACATCTCTATGGAAGCAGATGAACAAAGAGAGAGTTTTCCGAAACGTCAATAATACAGAAGTGCGCGATAGTGATGTGATTTTTGTTATATTTTACTTATCTGCTTTTTTCAGTGTGAGATTTTTTGGTTAGACAAACTTAGTTTCAAAAATAACCCTTGACTGATCCGTTTGGCGCAAGGGCTTATTTAATTAATCTTTATTTTTCCAGAAGTGTGGCAAAAACCCAATAAAACTAAAGAAAAACTAAAATTATGCCACAAATAAATAGCTTCAGACAATATCTTGACTATTGGTTTTAGAAATTTTTAACCAAAATTGAAAAAAAAAAAATGTTTGGTACACTACTTACAATTCAATTATAGGCCCATATACAAAATATTAAACAAAAACTACAAAAACAATATAAATAAAAATTGAGTCGGAAGCCATTATATCTCGCATTATTATTGCAATTTCCAATTTTACTCACATTGCTGTCATAAAATTCGAAATGTTTACAGTTTAGTTTATATTCATGTTGAATACCTTGTTTGCGTCTTTACTGCTTGTAGGATAATTGGCATATTTTATAGCAGTGCTTTCAAATTGGTTGAAGTATCAATAAATCAATCAATAAAAATTATTGCAAATATTGACGAGATTGTATTCGACTTCTATCCTTAACTTAAAAAAGTTGTTATAAACTTGTTTAAAGTTTTTTTTGTACATAAAAAAACAAATTATATGATTTGTGGTATATTTTCAGCGAAACAAACGATCTGAATACTGGATTGCTAATAGAAGTCTGGAGCAAGGGTATGATTTGGGATCGCGCTATGGGATACCATTGGATACCTCTGCAAACCGTTCAGTACTCGAACGAGGTGAGTTTTAAGAAACAATTATAAAAATAGAGGTTGTTTTTATGGTCCATGTCCATTCTGTATATCAAAATTAGTGAATTTTTACCCTAATTTAATTGTATGACTTTCTATACTTCATCACAATCATTTCGAAAATCAATGGCTTCCAAAAATGTTTACAAATTGTGACATATACTTTAAAAAACACCCTATATATTACAAAAAATCTTTATCAACTGGATGAAATATAACTACGTTAGCTGTATAATACGATTCGACAAATATTATACCAGATTAATGAGTCTTCAAAATAAAGGCCAGATTGTTGTTGGACTAATGCTTGACTTAATTTGATTTAAGAATTTTTCATGAACCTCTTTAATTTATATGTATGTTTCCAAAAATGTTATAGTACCGATACAGTAACTCGATAAATAAATGAATGAAGATATACTCGCGGCAAGAATTCAGACGACTTACGTCATACAAGCAAATGAATAATTCATTACATTTTCATCAAGAGAGAGAGTAATAAAACTATATACTACACTAAATATTTACATTATATATTGCTCTATAGTCTGTTTGAAAATGAAAGAGAGTAATAAAACCCCGAGATAAGAACCGGACATGGGCGTGGTAATATTTCGTTTCAGGTAATTATCGTAATTTTATTTTAAAAAAGAAATACCAACGCTAAACAAAATTTTAAGTGAACTTTCAGAGGACAACGATTTGACAAAAATCAGTAGAAGTAAATTATGGGCCGTCTTACGAGAGTTGAATTTTTGCTGGGAAAAGCAGAACAGGAAGTCAGTTTTTATCGATAAAGATGAAATTATTTGTTGGCGAAGATCCTACTTAAGAACAATTAGAAAATTCCGTGACGAAGGGAGGAATATTTATTATCTAGACGAAACTTGGGTCAACGAGGGATATACTGTAACAAAAGTATGGCAAGATAAAAATGTAAAAAGTTTTCGACAAGCGTTTTTGGATGGACTTTCAACAGGGTTCAAGGCACCTTCAGGTAAAGGGCGAAGATTAATAGTGACACATATAGGTAGTGGTTTTGTAGATGGCGGTGTACTTTTATTTGAATATAAATATACAGGTGACTATCACGAAGACATGAACGCAGATGTTTTCGAAGAGTATTTTACACAGATATTGGATCTTATTCCTCCGAGTCTGTAATTGTCATGCATAATGCCATTACCATTCACAGCAGACCGAGCGGTCGCTTACGACTGCTTGGAGGAAATCCAATATAATTCAATGGTTATCCAGAAAAAACATTTCTTTTGAAACAAATATGGTGAAAAAGGAACTTTTGACACTTGTCAATCTTAATAAAGATCAGAAAAAATATGTTATCGATGAAATGGCAACAAATCGCCAAATAACGGTACTACGGTTACCACCTTATCACTGTGAACTTAACCCAATCGAATTAGTCTGAGCGCAGGCAAAAGGAGATGTAGCGCGAAATGATACTACGTTTAAATTAAGTGACGTGAACATTTTGTTAAAAAATTCCTTGGAACGAGTAACTGCAGATAACTGAAAAAGATGTATACATCATGCACAAAAAGAAGAGGAGAAAATGTGGGAACGCGATAATTTAATTGATGTTACTGTGGAACCTATCGTTATCAATCTAGGAGACGAAGATAATTCATCAAAATATTCAGAGGATTAATTTTAATATACCTACTTTTTTATTTTCTTTATCAACACTACATTTACTCACCATAATTTGAATTTTCAAAATACATATATTTTTGTGTGGAATAAAAGTCTGTCCATTCAATTTAAATAAATATTTTGATAATAATATTGAATAATTTTATTTGAATTACTAAAAACCCTCTTAACCCGGTTATGATGCTTAAAGTTGCTTCATGTCTTGAAATGCTGTTTTTTATATTGTTTACTTATAAGAGAAATAGACCGAGAAATTTAAGCGGCATAGACAAAGACGGATTGTCGGGGATTAAATTTTAGCTACCTGCTACAATTTAGTACGGTTCGATCACACAAAGTTTTTTTAAAAGTACACCTCATCTATATCGATAATACATAATATAGAAATATTGAATATAAGCACCAGTACTACATTTATTTACGATTTGCATACATAATAAGCTTTTATTACTCTCTTTCATTTCTAAACAGACTATAATTTGCAAAATTGCGTAACGTCAGCCATGACGTAAGACGTCTGAATTCTTGCCGCGAGTATATCACCCTTTTTAGAACTGTAAAGAATGCAACTTTACCATTTTTGAGGAGTATTTCCAAATTCGAAATACAGTCTTATTATTACTATTATTCTTATTACGTTTGCTGATACATGAGTATTCTATCAGTTTTTTCATAAGTTTAAAATTTTTGTTTATTGCAGTAACCAATAAAAAACAAATATTCTTTGGAAAACAATTCATTAAGTTAAATGCCTGTTTCTAGTAGTATATGCTAGTAGCCACTAAGAAATGCTAGAGAATTTGTAAATTATTGTGTTCTTACCTGTGTACCTCCTGTAGTTCTCGGGCTAGGTTATATGGGGCTATTAGAACTCCTAATCCCTTCTGTATACTGATTTCCATTCCTATTGTTATTTCGAAGGTTACTAGAGTAGGATAATTCCACAAAAGTAGTTGCCAAAAAAGAAACATTTGGCAGTATTGCATGGGACCAG
The DNA here is from genome assembly GCA_037114965.1 of Monochamus alternatus. Taxonomy (NCBI): domain Eukaryota; kingdom Metazoa; phylum Arthropoda; class Insecta; order Coleoptera; family Cerambycidae; genus Monochamus; species Monochamus alternatus. Next base: position 39,950,169 of record CM073435.1, read on the forward strand.
TTCGGCAACCTTCTAAGGGACGTCTCAGAGGACCACCATTGTCTGAAGAATGATTGCGAATAGTAGCTTTAGAACCTACTGTATGTGAAATAAATACGAGAGTTGGTCCACATCCATAGAGCTTAGTCCAAGAACACTATTGGAAGATAAAAAACTTCTAGTGAAGGCTGGGGAAATACATAGTAATTATATGACAGGCGGTGAGACGGTTTGTGGTCAACATCTTCATTTTCACCAGCTTTGCGAAAAAAACTAAATGAAAAAAAAACATTTACCATACCCAACAACATATGTTGTATGAGTATGAACATAGTTATTAACATTTAAAAATGTCCCTTCACTAACTTGAGCTTGTAATTGAAGATAAAACACTGTTTTGCATAAGAAGTGCTTTAATTACATTTTATCCACTTAAGAAAATTAAACGCTCAAACTAGGTTCCCGTGTTTAAATATTCTCGTATAAATAAAACTCTGTCTGAAACATGCTTACAATAAGAATTTTTCTTCACGCATGAAAAATAAAATGGAGACAACAAAACGTATCGGTTAGTATTAATAAAAAAGACAAACGGCCAGAAAGATTTATAACTTTATCGAAAATTACCTTTTTCACCAACCATCACAAAACTATGACATTTTTTGACTGTCAGGAGCCTCTAAGGTTGACATTTTCTTTACTGAGAAAAAAAATGGTAGGTATCTTGCGAGTAACAACAAAAGTAGGAGCTAAAGTCGGCACTTTTAATTCTTAGGCTAAAAGTATTAATCAAATTTTAATTTATTAAAGTTTATCCAACAATATTAACAATATTTTTTGTTCATCTACATTGATAATAATAATAATAATAATTTTTATTAATCCTTTAAGACATATAAAATGCATAGGATAAGTCACAAACAAAAGACAAAATACATACAAATACTTTAAAAGTCATTGTTATTGATAAATTCATCAATACTATAATAACATTTGCTGAGTAGCCTAGCCATAATAGATTTTTTGAATGATGCATTGTCAAGGAATTTAAATTTATTTGGTAATACATTGAATAGCTTGGATCCCAAGTACTTGAGAGACATTTCGTATTTACTTGAATTATGTTTCGGAATACACAACAAATCACTATTGCGTGTTGAATAGTTATGAAAATGAGAATTTTTAACTAAAGAAGAAATATTTTCTTTGATATATAATAAGGTTTTATAAATATAAATACAGGGTAGTGTCAGTATTTTATTGTTAATGAAAACTTTCTTACACGATTCCCGGGGATTAATTCCAAATATGTTTCTAAGTATCCGTTTTTGAGTTACCAAGATCTACCCACTCCTAACAGCACTACCCCACAAAATTATATTGTAGGAGAGGTGGCTATAGACTAAGCTGTAATAAATGTTTAATAATGCACATAAGGGTTTTTCTTATTCGAGATATTGCATACAGTGATTTGTTGAGTGTTTTGTTGAGCATATCGATATGTATAGACCAATTCAATTGGTAATCAAGATAGACACCCAAGAACTTGGTATTATCATTAGATTCAAGAACAGAATTATTAATATTAAGGTGTAGTTTAACCTGCGGATTACACGAAGATCGAAAATAAACTATTACAGTTTTATCAACATTTAAAATAAGTGCGTTAGCTTCACACCAGTTAACAAAAGATCGTATAAAACCCTGACAAACGACTACGAGTTCCTCAGGGGTCCGCGCTGACACCACAAGAGACGTGTCATCGGCAAACATCGTAAGATGAGGTGCGTTAATAAAGCTCGGTAAGCCGTTGACAAATAGCAAAAAAATTAATGGTCCCAGCACCGATCCCTGAGGCACTCCAATATCCATATTACGACAATGCGAAGTAGTATTGAGAACTCTAGCATGCATAGTTCTGTGAGATAGATAATGAACTAACCAATTCAAAAATATTCCTCTAAATCCAATACTATATAACATATCTTTGATAAAGGAGATACGAAGACTGTCGAATGCTCGTGACAAATCAAAAAAAGACCAGCTACATGCTTACCACTATCAAGCAAACTGTAGATACTCTCAGCTGCAAGCTGCTGACTGAGTAGATCTACCCCGTCTAAAACCGTGTTGGCAATTTGTCATAATTTTGTATTTATCAATAAAATCAAACATTCTGTTAAAGACTACTCTTTCAAATACTTTAGAGAATACACTTAACATTGAGATAGGTCTATAATTTGCTATATCTTCAGGATAATTTTTTTTGAAAACAGGTAATACTATGGCCTTTTTAAAAGCACTAGGAAAACGGCAACTGATTATGGATAAATTAATAAAATAAGCAATGTGCTGGACTAAATGAGTTGACATTGTTTTAATAAACTTGACAGACAAGCAATCAATACCAGCATTATTTTTGTTTTTTATATTATTAATAATGTTCAGTACCTCATCTGAATCTACGGGGTAAAAGAAAAATGTAGTGTTAATGATTTTCGAAGACGTGCAAATCATAGACCCCAAGTTGCCAAAATGAGCAAGCAGTTTTTTTTCAGTGATAGTGGCAAAATAGTCTATAAAAGCACCGGCAAGTTGCTTGGGATCCGAACAACGATTGCCCTCTAGAATTTAGAGAGATATGAAATATGCAGTTTAAACAAGTATTAAAATTAAATAAATCACTGAAACTGTCATTACCCTTATTATTGCAGCAATTCTCAAAGCGGCCAACACATTTGCATCAATAGTTATATTATCAGATGTTCTGAAATCAGAAATGACAACGGTGCTTGGTTTATCATTATCACTATCAGCTTTCAGTATTCTTATTGCAATATTTTTCTGATTCAAAAGTGAATCATTAATGTAACCTTCCGCTACAATCCTCGATCTCCATCTTCCGTGTCTTTTAAGACTAGTGAGGTCACCACCGCCGTCAACTAAAAGGGTAGCAGATGTTCGTCGTAATGCGTGTCCACTGTACTCTCTCCAGTTGTCCAACTTCAAAAATTCTGCCACGTCTTGCGAGAAGGTACTGATTTTATGAATACTGACCACCATTCGATGACATTTTCCACTAATATAGTATGCGCCAAAAGTATGGAATAAATTCAATAAAAACGAAACAATTATTTTTTGGGAAAAATCCTCGAACAGGTCGATTTTTAATTTAAAAAATACATATTTTAGCATAAAATGCGATTTTCAAATGTCATTTGTTTTCGAGTAATGACGTCATCGATTTTTTTTTAAATGGCAACACCATATTTTTTTCCTTGATTCTGAAAGATCGTTTAATTCTCTGTCAGACAGTACTAAAATTTTGCCCTCTTACATAGGAAAGTTTTCGAGTAAATGACGATTGAATGTTAGAAAACGTAAATTTTATCCATAAAAAAGTAACAATTCTGAGGTATGTAAAATAAAATACAATTGATTAAATTTTATACTTAAATTAAATGTTCGAATTGCCATCCACCAACTTCTTGACAATGCGCAAGTCTGTGAAGAAATTCTTCTTGCACATTATGAATGATTTCTGGGGTAACTCTGCGTATTTCGTCTCGAAGGCAATTTTGAAGTTCTTCTAAATTACGTGGTTTATTAATGTACACTTTTGACTTCAAGTATTCCCATAAAAAATAGTCAAGAGGTGTAAGATCTGGCGATCTTGCAGGCCATTCTATTGGTCCGCGTCTGCCGATCCACCTCTCAGGAAAACAGTTGTCCAAAAAATCTCGTACAGGGCGCGCATAGTGCGGAGGTGCACCGTCTTGGTGAAACCATATGGTATCGTCAGGAATGTCAGGGTCATTATCGTTAGGAAAAATTACTGCAAGGGCTGGAACAAGGTCATTTTCTAGAAACTCTAAATATCTTTGTCCTGTAAGGGTTCCTTCAAAGAAGAAAGGCCCTACTATTCTGTCGTCAACTATTCCAGCCCACACATTTAATTTCTGAGGGTGTTGGGTATGTGCCTCTGCCATTCAATGAGGATTTTCCCGACTCCAATATCTGCAAGTTTGACGGTTTACTGTACCATTCAGACAAAATGTGGCCTCATCTGAAAAAAGTATTTGCAGGTGTAAATTTCTATTTCCTTGGCATAAATCCATTAGAATTTCGCAAAAGTGTAAGCGGCGATCGGGATCATCTTCATTGAGTTCCTGCACAAGTTGAATTTTGTAGGGATGATATTTTTCCTTCCTCGAGATACGTAGCACTGTGCTCTGACTAGTGTCATTGTTTAATGCAACCAATCGTAAAGAATTATGAGGATTATCCACCATACTTATCAAAATGTTCTGTTTCTGATTTTCATTAATGCTTCGACGTCCAGGTTTTGGAATATTTACAACATTGTCAGTTTCTCTAAATTTAGACTCTACCTTACTGACTGTTGATTGGCTGATAGGGCGATCTGGATATTTTTCATTAAATAAATCGCAAACTTTCTGCTGAGTTCTAGTCATATTTCCGCATCCGATAAGAATTAAAATTTTAATTCTTTGAGTAACAGTTAAATGTGCCATAATACTTTAAATTGAATGATAATTTCTATGTCGCTTACAATACTTATTAGAAAGTCGGTGTGACAATGACACTTTGCAAAGATTTTCACCTACATGATCCATAAAAGAACTATGGAATTCGAAAAACTAAACTTGATAACGTTTTTGCTTTATTTTAATTGATTTACGTTTTCTAACATTCAATTGTCATTTACTCGAAAACTTTCCTATGTAAGAGGGCAAAATTTTAGTACTGTCTGATAGAGAATTAAACGATCTTTCAGAATCAAAAAAAATATGGTGTTGCCTTTAAAAAAAAAATCGATGATGTCATTACTCGAAAACAAATGACATTTGAAAATCGCATTTTACGCTAAAATGTGTATTTTTTAAATTAAAAATCGACCTGTTCGAGGATTTTTCCCAAAAAATAATTGTTTCGTTTTTATTGAATTTATTCCACACTTTTGGCGCATACTGTATATCTAAGAAATAATAGACGTTCTGCCTATCCGGGTAGACATAAAGCAACAACTTAATGTTTTCTTCTTGCAATCCATACAGCGTTGGTAGACACATTAATAAATTTTTCGAGATATCTTTGGGAGACGATTCAAAGATACCTCTACCGCACATTTCAATATCTTTTCAGGTACACCTAGATCCCCATTAGATTCCATTTTTATAGATTTTTCAGCAAATTGAATCACAAGTAGTCACAAATGGACTCAATTAGTAATATGGCGACCTGAGTTTGACAAAATATTCATGACTACATCGATATCTCCTACTTACTTACTTTGCTTTATTATCCAAATTCGGATAAACTAACAATTAAATGGGGGTTTCGGTTGAAGAAAAATTAGCATGTTTTATTCGGATTAAAAGTGTCTTTTTGTCTTGTGATTTTGCATCAGGTCGGTTACGCTACGCTTCGCCACACAAATACAAAATTTTCTCGCAACAAAAATGACACTTTTAATCCTAATATAACAATATACTATTAAAGAAGTCAAATTGTGCTCTCCATCCATGAAGCAAAATCGTATGGACGTTTTTACTAAGCGTTGCAGTAAACCTGGGGGTTTTATATGGGAGAGAAAACCACAATCATGTAGTGAGCCCGATTGAACTCAATCCCCTGAGTTTCACGTTTCGTAAGAAATTCTGAGGGCGAGGTCAAAGTGCGCAGCGCGAAATACCAGAAGGCTCGCGTGTTCTTGTATTTATCGGGTAATACACTAAATTTAAGGGCCCATTTTCGTTCGATGAAAGAAGCGGCTGCCTTCGCTGGATGTAACGCTTTTGTTAGGTTATCTTCGACGGAGAGTTTTTTTTATATATAGGATTCTATAAATGTCAGTGCAGGTCTTATAAGGTACTATTTATTACGTTCTTCACAAAATATCGTACGAAATGTTTTACAAATGTAAAAAGAATGTTCGGTCCTCTTTCAATTCACATTAAATGTTACTAAAGCTAACAATTTTTTGGTACTAAAGTGTCACTGCCTCTAAATTAATAACTAAAATTTGTTCAATAACGAAAGTAATTATTTTATTTACATTGAAATTAGGATAGCCTGTAAAGGATATCCATTGTCCATTTACTTCGTCTATGTAGATTGAAGTGTTTTCAGCAATAGATGGTTTATGTACTTTTGAATCTTCCAAAGTGGTTAAATTATTTAAAAAAATTACATCCAGCACTTGTTGCACTTGCAGTAGGGAATTTTTTTGGTAGCAGCTGATTTGGGAGTTATGAACCCCTCAATGTATCCTTCAGCTACCATTGAAGATTTCCATTCACCATGCACTTTTAAAGTTGTGATATCAGCTCCTGATTTATTAATACTGTAGCTGAAGTTCTACGTAAACAATGTTTGTTATATTCGTATTCTATTTGTGTCTTGCGGTACTATATTTCCGATATATGTCTAAATATTTGCTTACAATAAAGGATCTTTTTTCTTCGTTTTTGTAGTTGGAAGAGTGGTCAGCAATCTATTTCCCATATATTCAATATCTCTAATTTGTATTTGAAGCAATTTATCAACATGCCACGCCTTAGATATGGCAAAATTCATTGCTACCTAAAATAATAGTGGTCAGTATCCTTCCTTTACAAAAATATTTTGTTTATAATTATCTTTGTACCTAAATACGTATCATCAGGGATCTCCATTAGATATTCATCCGATTTGAATTTAAAGAATGCTTTTAATTTTAGATATCCAATATCCATATTGTTGTAGACATTCAAAGTAACTCTAAGCATCTTATATATTAACTATGACGAAGAAAATTTCGTACTTTTGCTTAATTCAGTAAAATATACCAATAGTACATTTTCGGAAAAGACATATTAAAAGCGAAATTAGAGGTAAAATTAATAACATTTCATTAGATAATATACAAAATTGTGAATGGGAATTTGCCAATAAAGTTAGAACTGTATACCAATGGAAATGTTTCATTATTTTTTTGTTTTATTTCTAAAATTAAGTTATTAATATGCCTCTAGTATTTGTGTAAATAAATTTTGGCTGTGTATAAACAAAATATTAGAAGTATTAGTGAGATGTATGGAGGGGAAGAAGGGATAGGAGCTATATAGGCCCTAGTGACAGGGTCCTGAGAAAATTCCAGCTGCTCTGTCTTAAGGCGTATGCTTAGACATAATCATAATTCAACAAACAAAGTCGCAACGTCAAAACCTTAAGACCTCCCCAACCAGGTTCAAGTACTGCGTTTAATTTGCTTTTAAAGCCGATGTGTTATAAGTGATTTCTAGTAAATAAAGTATTTTTGGTACCAAGAATTTTAAATTATAAAGTGTTCTGTTTAAATGAAAGCAAAAATTGACGAACATTTATAGTAATTTTGGAGTTTTATTCGTGGACGGTGTGTTGTAAGGAGATATTCAGGGAATATCAGGTCTATATCTTCAATGGTTTTTGAGTCAAAATTTGAGTTGATCAATAATTATCTTTCACTTTGATACACAACTTTAATATATTGTATAGGGCCATTCGCAACGACTTTATACTAAAGGTAAGAAACAAAGAAACAAAAAAAAACAGAGAAACGGAGAAACAGAGAAACTGAGAAATATAGAAACAAAGAAACAAAGAAACAAAGAAACAAAGAAACAAAGAAACAAAGAAACAAAGAAACAAAGAAACAAAGAAACAAAGAAACAAAGAAACAAAGAAACAAAGAAACAAAGAAACAAAGAAACAAAGAAACAAAGAAACAAAGAAACAAAGAAACAAAGAAACAAAGAAACAAAGAAACAAAGAAACAAAGAAACAAAGAAACAAAGAAACAAAGAAACAAAGAAACAAAGAAACAAAGAAACAAAGAAACAAAGAAACAAAGAAACAAAGAAACAAAGAAACAAAGAAACAAAGAAACAAAGAAACAAAGAAACAAAGAAACAAAGAAACAAAGAAACAAAGAAACAAAGAAACAAAGAAACAAAGAAACAAAGAAACAAAGAAACAAAGAGCGAAAAGATAAAAAGGCAAGTAGACAAAGAGATAAAGTAACAATGAAACAAAAATACAAAGAATTGAAGACACAAGGGGACACAGTGACAAAGAACAAAGGAGCAAAGAATCAAAGAACTTAGACATAGAAACAGGGAAACAATTATACAAAAACACAAATAGACAATGAGATGGGAACAAGTAAATAAAGAGTTGACTACTATTAACAAAATAAACATGATCGACAAATTTTGTCGTAAATAAATTGTGAGCAATCACACAGCAGTCTATATTTATGCTATAATTAAGGTTTGCTACGTTATTCACTGATTTTTATCTATAACCAAATTAACATTTCGCTCGAAATACCTCATTTTGGCGTTTCAGATTTATTGTTCAAACTTCGGGTCAAATATTTAAAAAATGTTCACCTGCAAAACGAATTTTTTGTGCACGAAATAAATTGCTGAAATAAATCAAAGCAACTTTGGAATAGAGAAAATTTAACAAGGTAATGAATCCTCTTAATTAAATCCAAAATATTACACCAATAGGATTATAAACAAACATTAAATTAAATCCTTTACCTCATTATGCTCCGGGTTTCTTTGCCTCGAATTAATTGATTGTGAGATTAAGCTCATGTTTCCAATATCCAGGGATATTATATCAGAGCTAGAGATTTACAAAATTTATCGATATTATCCTGCAGGATAATGTAGAACACAGGGAGTTAGTTGTCAAGGCGGTGCATACATTTTGATATAAATGTTTTATAGAGATGACATCAACCTTTTTTTAAGCACATACCCAACAGGCAAATGTCCAATTGGGAATTGTGAAACATATACAGGATGTCCGGAAAGTAATGGGACCAAGCTTGAACATAGCTTCCTGTGATCAAATAGAACCGATTTAGACAAATTTAGCTTAGTCCAAAAGTGCTTCATTTAGAAGTTACAGGGCTTCAAAAAAAATGTTTTCTTGTTATGGGCATAATTAATAAACCTCCAATTTTGGTTCAGTTATGTTTTAAATAAGTACAAGCATTGCGAAGGAGTCAGTAGTGCTGCATATCGTAGGGGGCGCTCTTGTCAGATTTTCTGTAACTCATTTTTATCGTATCTTTTTTATTAGTCCTATTGTGATACGCTTGACGGAAAATCATAATGAAGAAATTAATTTTGCGTAGAAAAATTATCCATGTAACTGTACCTTCTTTCTGCAGCTCCTCCATTAAATTGATTTTGACAGTAAACAGTAATCATATCTGCCGTTCTGTTCGAAAAATGTTTATGTCGAGGTATGTTTTCAAAATTTGACAAAATAATACTAGTAATTTGAAATCATTTACACTTTACACAACTCAGTACAATAATTAATATTAATCTGACAGGCTTTTGATCAAATTTTATCTAATTTAAGCATATCAACGTCAGTTTGACAAGTGGTAGCTTGATCGAATTAGAAAATTTATTTCTATTTTAATGTGCGGAACTTTTCAAATGCGTTTTTACCGAAAACGGTGCATTTTATCAACACGGGACAAGTATAGATTTTCTACGCAAAATTAATTTCTACATCATAATTTTCAGTCAGGTGTACCAGATTAGAACCAACAAAAAAGATACGATAAAAATTAATTGCAAAAAAACTGCCAAGAGCGCCCTCTACGATATGCGGCACTACGTACTACTTCACAATCCTTGTACTTATCTAAAACATAACTGTACCAAATTTGAACATGATTGGCCGTTTGATTTATTAATTATGCCCATAACAAGAAAACAATTTTTTTTCTTTGAAGCCCTGTAACTTCTAAACGAGGCACTTTTGAACTAAGCTAAGTTTGTCTAAATCAGTTCTATTTGATCACAGGAAGCTATGTTTAAGCTGGGTCCCATTACTTTCCGAACACCCTGTATAGTATAAAATCATACAGACAGATATATATACAGACAGAGGGTAAAAATAAAGAAACATGGCCAGAGAAAAAAAAGCAAAGAGCAGATCTAATTTCACTTAAGAATTTTTTTATAGTTTACATTGGACGATAAAAAAATACATTTCTGTGTAAACCTTGAGGCAGTTTTTTACAAAGGCGATGATAAAGATATTGGTACCTGAAAGTTTAAAATCATTATTGATTCTCGTTGAAAATCATGGTATTTTGAATTGAATAGTGTTTAGCACACCTGGACAGTCAAAAATGTTATGAACAATCTTATATAAAAATTTATTTGAGAAACAAATCATCTTTTAGATAGAGTATGAATTTGGAAACAATCAAGTATTATTCACAAATATGTTCCATTGTTTATACATAAATGATTTGTTAGTAAATACTAACTCCATCATGTCTAAAGTCAAGACAGGGTGACGTGAATACAGTTGCACATTATCACTTTTTAAGTTATATAAATGAACGTAAGTGGGATTTTAAAATGTTACTTTAAGTCTAAATTCGCTAATTCCGAAAAGAAATAATCTGTTGTTATTAATTTCTTTATTTATACAAATAATGAACAATTTACAAATTAATACAGAATTAGGTACTATTTCCAAATCAATAAACAATAGTTAACATCGAAATTTTTAATGTTAATATATTTTCCTCTGAAGCTATTTAGTTGTGGCATAATTCTTGTTTTCCTTTAGTTTAATTGTATTTTTTCTACACCCGTATTATAACAATGCAGTTATATGCCCATAATCCGTTTCGTAATGATACCCATTACGATACAGATTTTATAATCCGTTTCATAATGATACCCATTACGATACAGATTTTTCATTACGATACAGATTTTTAAACAATAGAAACCCATAATTTTTCAATCAAGCATGCTGTGCATTTGACGTTTATCCTAGGTTCTTATGTAATTATTTTAGATGTCAAAATCAGTACGTATTAAATTTTCGTAGATACCTAGCTAAACTTCGATAATTTATCAAAATGTCTGATATCAGCGATATAGAAGAATTACCATCGACTCCTCCACACATATCGGAGAAAGCAGAAAATGCAGTTCATACGAATAATTACTGTTATCTATTGTGTTCAATAAAAATATAAAATTTATTTTTTTTTTGATTATTTATCGGGTGTAGAAAAAATAGCGTATGCAACTCTCATGTAATGGTTATTAATACACGATCATTAACCGGGATACGAAACGAGCCGAAGGCGAGTTTCGTATGGTTTATGCGAGTATCATTACATGATCGTTGCATATTATACTATTATCACACTTCTGAAAAAAATAAAGATTAATTGATTATTCTTTTGCGCCAAAAGTATCAGCCAAAAAATCTCACACAGAAAAAGCAGATATGTAAAAAATAACTTAAATCACTATCATGCACTTCCGTATTTTTTGACGTTTCAGAAAACTGTTTTCGTTCTCAAAAATTGCAATTGTATTAAAAGTTAGTCAAGTTTAACAGTTTAAAATTTGTTAAATGATTTTTATTTTATTGTTACTTACTTCCTCTTGATACAACTGTTGCCAACAATGATCCATGTTTACTGAACAGTTTGACACACATTTATCTCTGTTTAACAAAATAATCACGGTTTTTTTTTTAATTTTCTTAGCCTCCTCTATCCTCCTTTATCCTCCTTCTCTAAAATGTTTGCCAAACCACATTCAATTAATTTGGCTACAGTTGTAAAAATAAAAATTACTTTTAATACAATTGGAATTTCGAGAACGATACCAGAAAGATTTTTAGTGTGGGATCGTGGAAATATACTAATAATCCTTTCTTGTTAGTTATGTTAAACAGGTATATATTTTCTCTACACCATTTTTACAGCGACCAAATGCTTCATACGATAATAATGTCTATATCCCATTTATTGAATAAATAAAAACTTTACTATCTGGAAATTAATGTAAAAATTATATGAATTAATTAACTGTATTTAATTTTTAGAGGTATATTTTGTGAGCTATAGAATAGGAAGCAGCTGTGTTTATTTTTTTTTGTTTCATTATTTTGTTATACCGGTATTTATCTTACATTTCTGTATTTTTTGTTTTGTTGTATTCTTGTCTTTTTATACAATTATATATTTTGTCCTATTATTGGTAAATTTCACTGTACTGTACAGACAAATAATTTAAATAAATGAATGAATGAATGAATGAATGAATGAATAAATAAATAACCAATGGCAAACATATCTGAAGGTATTTAGGTAAAATAACTAATTACTTCTGAATACATTCATATCAAATTAATATCAATCAAAACAACATTTCCCAATAACTGATGTCTGGTTAGATTTCCCAGGTTTGCGTGTCTCCTCACGTCTTGCTTCTTGCATGCAGCATGGAAAATCATCATTAGCCTTTTCTAATACCCGGTTGAGCTACCTCCGCATACCGATTTCGCCCATTGTGACCGTCAACGCCACGTTTATTGAACTCAGAGGGTCTTGTGACTTATAATAGCGCTGGCTAAAAGTTTTCTTCACGGGTGACACGAAAAATGTATTTCCGGCATTTAAGCGAAGTCGAAGTCATAATATTATATTTGCATGTATTGCTACTAATTTGAACTCTTTACCATTTGAAAGCTTCTGAGAGAGATTTATTGATTAAATGAATACTATTTAGGTATATTTCAATACCTGGCATTGCTTTGTCAGTATAATCAGAGCTGGGTGTTACCGGAATGCGTTGTATTCATGAGTAGTATTCAATACACTATTTCTGTAACCAGTATTCATGTATTGAATGCTTATCTGGCTGTATTCAGTATTCGTATTCATCACGTTTAGATACATATTCAGAATTCAGTACTCGAAATTAGTATTCGTGAGTAGTGGAAGTATTTTATGCATCTAGGGTATCCATGGATATCCAAGTATTCATGAATGCTGAGTATTCATGATTACTGGAGTATTCATGGATCCTGAGGATTGTGGTTCTTACACTATATTTAACTCAAACTGATAAATATCAAGTTTATAATTTTACTCGAAATCGAAGTCATAATATTAGTATTATTAATACTAGTTATTATATTTGCATGTGTTGCTACTAATTCGAACTTTTTATTTTTTTTAAGTTTTTGAGAAAGGTTTCTTGACTAAGTAAACACTATTTATTTTTCAACACCTGACATCTGCTTCATCAGTATAATTGAAGCTGGATGTTACTGGAATCCATTGTATTCATGAGGAGTGTTCGGTACAATATGTATGTAACCAGTATTCAAGTACTGAATACTTTTATTTGGCGGTATTCAGTATTTGTATTCATCACGACTAGATATGCACGCAATTTGAGTAAATATTAGTTTTTAATTTTATTCTCTTTCATAGTTATCTAACAAAAACTTTTACAATCTTAAAACGTACAAGAAACAATACTTATGTAATAAATTCTCACACCACAAATAAACGAATACATTGATCAAGATAAAAAAAGATGGGCTTTTTTTCTATTTGCACACAATCTACTCCTTGATTACGGTCACGGGCGGACTAAACAGATCCCAAACAGCAATATGCGCTACCCCACTGCGCCTATGGTAACTCTGATTAGGCATTTTACACATTTGCAAGTTAAATTAACCGCACTTTATAAATTTAACCTGTTCTAATGTTTTTTATATTGCTAATCTGATATTTTTATCTAGATTAGGTTACGAACTAAATTTTAAATCCAGACGCTAATGATACTGTGACTTGTGTTCTCTAGTTCCATATTTGTTACTTTTGAATGTATTTAATTAGATCAGATAGAAATATTAATCTACACTATAAATGTTCAGCATTGTATTCATAGGTGAATATTTGAATACAAGTATTCAGGATTCAAGTAATCTTTGAATGTTGTATTGAAGATTCAAGTAGTCGTGAATACATTTTTAAGAGAATACTCAGTATTTTTATGTATTCATACCCAGTATAATGTAAAACTATCTTCGACGGATAAAAATTTATCCAAAATCTATACATTACAGATTTGAACAAATTAAAGCACTTGCCTTATTTTTTAAGGGTCTATTTTCTTAAGTCGTTTTATTTCTTTCCTGCTTTTTTTTGGCGAGGCAAAATACTTGGCCGTAATATAGGGGTACAGGTACAGGCACAGGTAAAATTATATAATAGGAGAGAGGAGTAGGACGCATTTGCTTAAAATAAAGCAAATTCTTACGTACTTTTAACTATTTAGAATTATTTCATAAATCTACCTAACGGTGGATGAAAATAATTGCAATTATTTTCCGCTTTTGTATTTATTTAATAGCCGCTCTGACAGAAAGTAATACTAAAACTCTAAAACATAAATAAACTTAAAACTTATTGCAGTAAAAACGAAAGAAAAAAATTAATGTTGATGTTTAACTAATAAGTTGTTAAAAAATGCCCCCCCTTTGTGCCTCGCAATACCCTATTCTGTCATAGAATTTGGTTCTTACGTGTTCCAGCATTTCAGGGGAAATATTATGTAGAACGTCTTCAATTCGGGCCTGTAAATTGACTAAATTACGTGGCCTATCATGTGAATGTCCGTAAATGGCCTATTTTAAATGCCCCCAAAGAAAGAAGTCGTTGGGCGATAAATCTGGCGATCTGGGGGCCATGGAATAGTGCCTCTTGTACTAATAAGATGCTGAGAGAATGTGGTTTCTAAATATGCTGTTACTCGACGTGCATTATGAGCGGGACAACCCTCTTGTTGAAACCACACATCCTCAACGGAGTTGATATTTAATGCTCGAACTGGTAAAGAAGTACAACTGTGAAACGGAAAGTGATGGAAACTCGCGGAAGGAAGATTGTATTTTTAAAATGAGTTTTTCCAAATAAAAATTCTATTGCTATATCTTACAAGATGAAACTTAGTCCGTATAAATGAAATCGAAAAGAGTATACTGATAGAAAGGACGAAATAGTGATATGGCGAAGAAACTAATTAAAATAAATATTAAAAAATAAGAATCTGGATCGAAGAATATATTAAATTTTGACGAAACATGAGCGTATGAAGGTCATACGGAAAGCGGTACGATATGATATAATAAGTGTTAATGTGTGACCGTTATAGTGACAGTGCTAGTAACCAATAGTAAATAGTGTGTATGTATTCTAAAGCCTTTTGTCCTTTTCAATGCAGAATTCGCAAATATTTGCGCGATTTATTTAACGGTGGAAAAATCTCTATTTGTAACAAATGTTGTTAACTACCTATAACATTTTCTACCATTTTCATCATGAAACTGCCATGGTATATTATCAGAAGTTCAAAACAAACTTATTAACATCACATAATAATGAAAGGGGCATTAATATTTGTAGTGTTTGACAGTATCGCAAATTGCAATTGTGAAAAGTTGAAATTTTCCCGCCATATATAATTAAAACAGAAGTTGCATCAGGTAGGTGTAAGTGGGTGGTAGTGGGCAATCGCCGTCCATAAGAACAGGGACACATTTAAAGTAAATTGTTAATGTGCTAGGT
The DNA here is from genome assembly GCA_037114965.1 of Monochamus alternatus. Taxonomy (NCBI): domain Eukaryota; kingdom Metazoa; phylum Arthropoda; class Insecta; order Coleoptera; family Cerambycidae; genus Monochamus; species Monochamus alternatus. Next base: position 39,965,632 of record CM073435.1, read on the forward strand.
TCAGCCGACGTCAACTTATTTTTGATAATTTTGTGTGCTTTAACTCTTCTCAAGTGGTACGCTTAGGTAATCATACCACCCTTACCCTTCCGTACTCATCTCTGTGTTGTGAGTTAGTCACTTTCTATTATTTTCGACCTTGGGCAATTGACAAGATAAAAACTTTAAACTTTGAAATAATTCTTATAATTTTTAATAATAATAATAATAATAATAATAATAATAATAATAATGCATTTATTGCCCAACAGAAATAATCCATTTACAGGACAAAATAAAAAAAAAAAGTGTGAGAATATTTCTAACAAAATAAAGGAAACTTAATAAGTTACATACAATACGTCAGTGTGATAAGTGTAAGTAATACTAACAGTTTGTACAGAAATTTATACCACAACAAACAACACAACTACAGATCAAGTATTAATTAACCTAAATATTACGAAAAAATTGAGATCCCACCAATAATAAATTTTTAAGAGTACAGGTATTTAAGTCACATAAGCTGGATATTTGATTAAAATTGATAGACATAACATATACTGGAGATTTCATACCTAAATTAGTTCTTACATTATGACAATAGAACATACAGTGATCCCGTGATCCAAGTCTAGGAACACGTAGGTCAAACATATTCAACATAGATGCTGAATCAATTCGGTTGTGAAATAATTTAAATAAGAGTGACAAACTCGCAAGCACTCTTCTGGTATGTAAAGAATCAAAACTAAATCTTTGCAGCAACAAACTGTGGTTATATCCCCTAGGTGGATAGTAACCATCAGTACGATAAGACAAAAACTTTAGAAAACGCCTTTGAACTGATTCCACTAAATCAATATGTGTTCTATAAAACGGGTACCAAATAATACTACAATATTCAAGTTTCGAGCGTACTAGAGAGTAATAGAGGCATTTTAAAGCAGCAACGTCATTAAAATTTGAGGAATTTCTAATAACAAAGCCCAATGTTTTATATGCAGTGTTAACCATTTGATTAATGTGATTGGAAAAAGATAATTTGTCATCCATGATAACTCCAAGGTCCTTAATACTATTGCAGCGTTTAAGAACTGTAGCGTTGAGATTATAGTTAAATAAAATAGGTTGAGTTTTAAGAGTAAATGAGCATATTTTACACTTGTCAACATTAACTGGCAATTGATTTTTTGAACACCATTCCTCAACTAAATCAATACCTACCTGTAAATTTAAACAGTCACTTATAGAATGTATATTTAAGAAGAGTTTTAAATCGTCAGCAAAAACAAATGATTAGATCTTAGTGACAGAGACAAATCGTTAACAAATAAAATAAAAAGAAGAGGTCCAAGGTTGGATCCTTGGGGTACACCCGAGGTGGCTAAGAAAGTATTAGATTTAAAACCGTTGTATGAAACATATAATTTACGTTGCGAAAGATATGATCGGAATAGTCCAAGTAAACTATTACTAAAAGCCAAATGGTCAAGTTTATATATTAATAATTCATGATTAACCTTGTCGAATGCCTTAGAGAAGTCCGTGTATACCACGTCCACTTGACCTCTATTGTCAATGTTGCTTGAAACAAATTGGGTAAATTCAGCCAAATTTGTTAACGTAGAGCGTGACGTAACAAATCCATGTTGATTCGGAGAAATAAAATTTCTAACTTTATTAAAAAGAATTGTATACACAGCCATCTCAAATACCTTCGCAAAGTTGGATAGAATAGCTATAGGTCGATAATTTTTTATATCAGATGGATTACCATCTTTTAGTATTGGACAAATTCTTGATAATTTCCACTGCTCCGGAAAAGTAGCAGTAGACAGAATAAGATTAAATAAAGCACACAATGGAGCAGAAAAAATCACAGAACAGTCTTTAATAAAAAAGCTAGGTATCTGGTCATCTCCACATGTCATCTTATTTTTTAGCTTTGAAATGGCATTACGAACATCGGTTTCGGTGAAGCTAACAATATTAATAGAAGTTTGAAACCTATTTAAATCTAAATGAGGTTGAAAATTTTGACTGCTGAAAACACTTGAAAAATATTTGGAAAAACCATTAACAATTTCAGAGGGGGAATCGTAGTGAACGTCATCCATAAAGCAGTTAGATGGTATACGAGTTGAACGTTTTTTACTCTGGATATATGACCAAAATCTTTTTGGGTCAGTTATGAAGCTAGCTTGAACAGAAGTAAGGTAATTGCGGTAAGCATTTGATGTAAGTGTTTTGATTACATTTCTTAGACGTTTAAATTCATTGTAATAATAGATGGCATGAGTTTTTTTAAATTTATTATGGTAATATGACTTAAGCTTAATATTTTTAATAATATCCGATGAAAACCAAGGAGGGTATTTGCGTTTAAACTTTTTGTATAAGGGAACAAATTGATCAAGTGTATTATAAATTGTGTCATAAAAAGCTTCACAAGCAGAATTAATGTCAGTGTAATTACTTAGAAATTCCCAATTGATGCAGAGAAGTGCGTTATATAACTCATGAAAATTAGCTCTTTTAAAATTGTATGACCTATCATTAAGATTAACTGAAAAGATATCTGTACTTGATATGTTTAATTTAGCAGATATTAACAGGGAAGGATGATAAACATCTTCAGTAACAATTGGATTATAGTCTCTGTTAACAACACATTCAAGATCTGAAATACATAAATCTAAAGTTCTTCCATAAGCATTTTTGATATTGTTAAATTGATGAAAGTTATTAAATTGAATAAAATTTGTAATTACCCTTGATTTAAAATCCATAAAATCCGGCACTGTAAAGTGAGTAGAATTAAAATCCCCAATAATTAACACATTTTTCATGTCTACAAGTATAAGCCCAAATAATTCGAGAAATAATTCAACATCTATATTGTTGACCTGTGGGGGAATATAAACTAGAAATACATATAAAACTAAATTAGTTAGGGTAATCTTACAAGCTATCAGATCAATAGATGGACACTGATTGGTAATATGTTGTAATATAATATGTATATGTTTTTATTATCTAACGCCCGAAATTGGTAAAAACTGTTATATCACTGTACTCTAAAAATAATGGATGTTATGTAATGGAACTATTTTTGTCATTTTTATATATTTCTTATATCTGATCGCATTCAAATTTAGTACGCCTATGAAATCTTGCTCCCCGCACGCTTCGTCCGTCGCGCTAGTCAGCAAGCTAGCGATTAGTCACTGTCCACAATTTCGACCGCTGCTAAAATATCAGAATACCGGAGTTGGAGTTGCACAAGTAGCGACATCTCTTGCGAAAGCGAAAGGCAAAGATGGCGATTGGTCGCTGAGATATAAGTGGGAGTGGATTTTATTTGTTGAATGACGAAATGGGCGGTGACTATTTAGATTTTGAAACGTCGTCAATATAGTCATCCTTGTCTATCGCACGGATTTCTATACTTTACTTTGTCGCTCTCATGTAAACTCAGATAGACCATCAGCGTTTTCCGACCCTGTATATCTTCGAACCATTTCCACCATACTTATTTCATCAATGTTTTCGTTTGTAGCAATAATATTGCGTGATATCTTTATTTTCGTAAACGGAATAGTAATATGAATGCATTGTTCTTCGTCTTAAGCATTTTGTAGGTGAAGATTTGCCAATTCAGTATGCCTGCAGACACTGCCAGCACCACTATCAATGAAACTTTTATCATAAAATTTGTTCTATCGTTGGTTTCCAACAAAAATTGACTTATGTTTTCTTTTGTTAAAATCTTGGATCTTTTTGACCGGAATCCTTCCAATTTTCTTTTTAGAAACTCAATTAAATAGACGTACTTTTTTGCCTCACCGATATAACTAAACGTAGCATTAAATTTTAAATGATACACGTTCAATATGAACTTTTTTAATGAAACTTGTGTTGCTACATCACTCGTCTTCGTGATTTAACGTTACACGCTTTTCATTACAGTGTTCATATGGAACTAGTATCACTACATCTATTGACTTGAAAATTACTAAATCTTTAATATTCAGTTTAATATCACGCGATTTAAGCTAAGCCCTACAAAATATCCACTCCATATAAAAATATTTTATATTTATGTGCTTTACTTTAACTCTGCAAGGGTGATATAATCTCAGTGGATCTGAATATGTATGAAAAACGCAATTAAACGCTTGAATCGGCCCGTATGATGAACTCGCAAATTACTGGCCACAAGAGAAATCCTCGTTAATTATTTTCATTTATTTTTTTAATTGTGGATAGAGTTCTTTTTATTTGTGTGAGGGCAATGCTCCATCAAATGGCGGCTTACCAAGCAACTGTAATGGTCACAGAAGGGTTTTGGTATTTTTATTTCAACGAAGGTTATATGCAAATTGTTCACATAATGGTAGCCATTCCATGTGATATATTTTTAGCGCGATATCTTTGTGCTTACAAAATATATTTAGACAGTGACAAAAAATTATGGGCGACATTTTTGAGTTTCCTGACAAGAGTGTATTGAAAGTCAATTGTTAGAAATACAAGATGTGGCTTCAGTAATGGAGAAATATTAAAGAACCATTTCCCAGAAATATTTACAATAAAAAAAAATGTATACATATAAAAACCTTAATATTTTACATGTTCTGATGACAAATAGAAAATGTGAATGGTCCAGAGGCGTACTCTGTGGCCAAAAGTAAAGGTTTTTTCTTACATAAATGTAGGATATTGGGACAGCCATCGTCCAGCTACAGAGTGTTAAAAATTAAAAAAATATATATGATAATTTAACTAAATTCGGTGTGCATATTTAGTATGACAGTAGGTATGAAACAAAAAATTACCAGCTTTAGAAATTTACCAGTGGCGGAGGCGTGGGTATCATCGATCATTAATTGCCAGAAAAATATATGTCACCCTGTATACAAGTAAAATAGGTTATCATATGCGCCATTGTATTATCTTCATTTTTTATTTCTTTACATTTTTTTTTCCAAACCGATTAACAACAAAATTGATTTATTTGATCAAGTGCATTTTTACAGAGTTCTTAAATTACTTAAACATACCTTACGGAGGCCACGCAAAACAATAATAATAAGAAGCAATCATTTTACTTAATATTGTGTATTGCCAAGTCAAGCTTATTTATTTTTTTTTTTTTAATATTAAGTTTTAATATTGGCCTATGCAAATGTTAAAATAGCAAATATGGAAGCCTGAGTTGGAAGAAGCTATTCTACGACAAGAAGATCGCTGCAGATCTTAATGTAAATTATAAATTTGCTTGGTCCATTGTGAAGCATCGACAATTATACCCGTATAACATACAAAGGGTTGAAACCTTTGCCTTACTGCCGCAAGACTATCCTGCTCGCCTACAACTTTGGCATTGGATTTTGCAAAGATGCTGTAATGAACTTCCACAATAAACACGTTTGGTCTTTAGAAAACCCTAATGCCATAATGGAATCTTGATTTCAACATCAGTTTTCTTTGAATGTATTGGTGGGTATTATTAGATATTTTCTTGATGCGCCTTATTTTTTACCAAAAACTTTAACCGGTGCTTCCTACAGACATTTTATTGAAAACGTATTACCTGAACTACTTGACGATGTTTCCTATGCGTCAAGACAAAGAATGTGGTTTATGCACGATGGGGCTTCTCACATTTCAGTGACGAATTTTTAAACGAAAATTTCGATAATAACGTAATTGGACGAGAACTCAAGAACCTGGTCAATCTAGACTACCCAGATCACCCGATATGAATCCTATTGATTGTTTTGATTGAGGGACATCTCAAGACATTAGTTTACAAGGTTCACATTGAATCTGAAGAGCACTTACCTACGTCAATAAATTATAGCTGGTTGTGATGGGATAAGAGCTACTACTGGAATTTTTGCATGTGTTCGAGCTGGAATCTCAAGAAGATCTGAAGCATGTATTTTGGCTGATGGTAGCCATTTCCAACATTTATTATAATAAATCATAGTAAAGTAATTCCATTGTTAATTAATTATATTGTTGTTATATTAAGTAATGTAATGAGTATCGTAAAAATGCACTTGATCAAATAAATCAATTTTGTTGCTAAAGGACTTGGAATACAAAAAAGTGCAAAGAAACAAAAAGTGAAAATAATACAGTGGCGTACATGATGACCTATTTTATTTATAATATTATACAGAGTGATATATTTTTTTGGCAAATAATGATCTATGATAGCCACACCTCCGCCACCAGTCGTGTTACCCAGTTCTACAAACTAACATAAATATTTATGGTTTTTATCCGTTTTGAAATGGCGGAAATGGAGATCTTGGCGGCTATGGTATCAGTCCTTCTCGTCCAGTCCCTTGGTATTAATGCTTGGGCACGCTGTATATGGTACGGATATAATTGAGCCTCGTGTATGATACGCTACACTGCTACAATACGCCGTGGACGCCCTGGATTTCCATCTCTTCAACGATTCGGTTATAAATTTTCCGTGTCACTGCACTTGCACTCACTGCAGGTAAAAGTAGCTGCATCTGGCACATGTTTTTGGGGAAATTGTTCTGCTAAAGCATTTTAACTTCATATAGATACATTAAAACGATATCCATCAACTGTGAGTTGCTATAGACGTAAGCTATTTTTGATATTTAAAAAACTAACTTAAATACTTGCATCACAAAAAGTTAATACGATAAGCAATCGGATATTTGAAATCACCTGGGTAGAGACTACAGTAGACCAGAGATATAATGGTTGAAACTACTGGAACTTCAATTTTTTTTACCTCAGAAACTTTAAGGATTTTACAAACATTTTTTTTGCGATATTGACTCATATTTCAAGACGCATCTATTACCAAATTCTTTTAGATAAATTCTGAATCATACTGTATATGTAGATCTTCGTCGAACTAATCCATCAATTCTGAGTAAAACAACTACTACCCCAGTTCTCAACTAATTTAAATTCTGTCAAGTAAATTAGTACGGGTTGGAATAAAGTTGTGACTACCTTAAATTCCAGATTGGTTGAGGATAACAACATCGACGACGTAGAATTACTATTAGAGATTAGCCTGTCAAAGGGTTTGCTATCTACTTCAGTGATAAAGTGAAACTGACTGAATAATCCATTACTTGAAATGTGATTATTAAAGATAGTGAATAATTAATAATGTGCTGACTGTTTCTAAGTTATAATATCAAAGGTCTGTGAATACGTAGGCCGCAGAAATTAGCGTCTTGAGATAACATTGAGTGAGAACTCAAAAGCGCATAATAAAAGACATATTTTTTCTATAGCAAATGTTAAAGCGTGCTTTATACAGGGTGATTCAGGTTTAATCTTGATAACTTCAGGAATCGATAGAACAGGTTAAAATAATGTTCATTTGTGATATAAACTTATTTCCTAAAACGCATCTTTTCCGAGAAAGAGGGCGTTGAAGTAGGAATTTTTTTCTCGTTTTTCCCTCATAATTCTTGAACCAAGTGGTTCCGATTTAAGTAAAATTCGGAAGATAAGCACTCGTTATGATCTTACATAAGCTTCTTAAGTTTGAACTACCTACTTCTTTTAGAAGTGTATTTTGTATGCCTCTTACTTTATTTCAAAACTACAAAAAAAAAAAAATAATAATTAATTTCAATAAAACATCTACACACCTCTTTGACCTGAATAATTTCGAAGCTTTTTCTTCTGTTTTTTTTTTCACGTTTGGTCTTGTTTCTGAGATATTCAAAGAAATTGGTGACAGTGTAGCGCACCAGCCGCATAAATTTCATTCGTTATAGCAACCCATGAAAACAAAACTTAGTGATATGTGTAAACTGACGTTTGTGAAAATCATTGTCAAAAATATTATTTAAAGAGCATACCGATATACATTATGTTTATGGCTTCTGTGGCGGAAATTCCAAAACGTCAGTTCGAGAGTACCGAACATGCTTCCCTAATAGAAGAATTCCAAATGCACAAGTTTTTGTAGACGTACATCGTCGATTTTCGGAATATGGTTTGCGCCGCTACAATGATCATAATCGTAGTGAACCGCCAAGAAATAATCAGCGAATTCTTAATCTCTTTGATATCGATAGAACTTTAAGCACACGCCGAGCAGCTCGGCAACTCCATTTATCTCAGTCAAAAGTACTGAGAGCATTCAAACAAGATCATCAAAGGGCTTTCCATCTCCAACCAGTTCAAGGTTTGTTGCCAGGAGATGCTGAAGAACGTTTAAATTTTTGTAGATGAGTTTTAGATTCAACAGAAATTAATCCAAAATTTCTGCATAAGGTTTTATGGACCGACGAATCTAATTTCACAAAAGCTGAAATTGTGAATACCACAACATTTACGTTTGGAGTGAAGTTAATATTCGATGTGTCAGACAATCTTCATTTCAGCAACAGTTTAGTGTAAATGTGTGGATAGGTGTTTTAAGTAATAACCTCTGTGGGCCGCATATTTTGCCTCCTCATTTAAATAAGGATTTATTTCATGAGTTTCTGCAAAACTCTCTCCCCGACGTGCTTGACGATGTCCCCTTAAATTTACTCCAAGGGAACTGAATGCAGTTGGATGGTGCCCCTGCACATTACGGAAGGCAAGTACGGCAGTGGTTGGATGAGAATTATCCTCGTCGATGGATCGGACGGCAACCCAACAACCACCCAAATATGTGGATTCCTTGCGAAAGACCAGTGGCTTGGCCTACGCGCTCCCCAGATCTGAATCCTCTGAATTATTTCGTTCGCCATCTAAAAGCAATTGTGTATGATACTCCAGTACATACCCGTGAGGAATTGATCCAAGGGATAAGACATGCTTGTGATGATGTAATGAGGCTGGAGGAATGCACTTTGAACAATTATTGTAATTTTTTTAGTAGTTGATTAGTTTGTTGTAAACCTTCTAATAAGTAGTTGTTAGTAAATTTATGTTTGAGGTTATTGGCATTTTTTCTTAACACTAAGAACACTATTTAAATAATACTTTTGACAATGATTTTCACACACGTCAGTTTTTTTTTTGACAGCCTTCCGACAGTGTCCCCCGAAGCACCGCAGCCTATAGACTTAGTGTGTAGATGTTTTATTGAAATTTTTTTTTTTTGTAGTTTTGAAATAAAGTAAGAGGGGAGTAGCATACAAAATACACTTCTAAGAGGAGTAGGTAGTTCAAACTTAAGAAGCTTATGTAAGATCATAAGGAGTGTTTGTGTTCCGAATTTCACTTAAATCGGATAAGTGGTTCAAAAGTTATGAGGGAAAAACGAGAAAAAAATCCTACTTCAACGCCCTCTTTCTCGGAAACTATGCGTTTTAGGAAATAAGTTTATATTACAAATAAACATTATTTTAACCTGTTCTATCGATTCTGGAAGTTATCAAGATTAAACCTGAGTCACCCTGTATAAATTAAATCCGCAGATCCGAAACCTTTAGCCTTAAAGGTAGATAAAGTAATAGTTTAAAGGTAGGTACTTTATTTATTTTAAATTTCCCTCCCTTATAATGCCTAGGATACGAGATATACAGGGTGTTCCTAAATAATATGCGAATATTTAAGGGGGTGACTCAACATTGAAAATTAATGATAGTTTGCTTTATAAACTATGGTCCAAAAATGTTCCGCAATTTAGATCGCATATTCTGTTCACTGACGAAGCTAATTTTTCAGGAAGTTTTATTCAAAATTTCCATAACAATCATATTTAGGCGGATGAAAATCCTCATACTATAACTGAAACTCATCCAACAATAATTTTCGGTTAACGTATGGGCAGGTGTCATTGGCTCGATCATTGGTGATTACTTTATTGGACCATTCTTCCTGCCGGGATGACATGACGGACAACCTTATCTGAATTTCCTTCAACAACAGTTGCCTTTGTTGCTTGAGGATGTTCCTTTAGGAATAAGAAATCAAATGTGGTACATGTACGATGGTGCATTTTAGTATAACAGTACGCAATTATGTACAAACAATGTAACCAAATTATTGGATTAGGCGCAGTAGGCCTCAGGAATGGATACTCAATAGTTTAGATTTTTTTTAGGACCATCTTCAGACGCTCGTGTACACAAGTCTTATTAACACTGAAGAGGAATTAAGAGAATGAATAGCTGCAGCATGTGAAAAAATACAACATACTCCGGGAATATTTGAACGAGTGCGCAATTTCAATGGGGGTCATTTTAAAAAATGTCTATATTAAGGATTTGATACCATTATTACAGAAATTATTAGTTTTAATTTAGATAATTGTATATTATGTTAATGTGTTATGTTGTTAGTTGTTATTGTTTTATATCAAAATTATATCCATTAATAATTACACGAATTCTCTCGGATAATCAAAATGCCGCATTGCAGTCCAAAAACTCAAGAGGGCTCTCATTTTTCAAATTGAACGGGAAATTCATAAATAATTTTTATCTGGGAGAAAACCATTGGCGTACCATTTTTTTTTCTTTAAAAATATTAAAGTCGATGCTAGAGCGTACGCCACTGTTAAGGATAGAAATTATGATTATGTTGCAAAATACGCACCTTTATTAATAGTAAGCACATACCAAATTTCATGAAAATATCTTAAGCGGTTTCGAAAATATTAATTATTTTCCTTTTTTTCGTAACACCTCGTATTTTTGTAAATAAATTGTAAAGAAAGAAATTTTCAGTGTAGAATCATCCCCTTAAATATTTGCATACCATTAAAGAACACCCTGTATTATACATACCACCCCGGACATTAGTAATGCTGTCATAGCAGCCAAAAGATATCTTATCACGCCCGCTGCCATGAGAACCCGAAAATAATAACGCTTGGGTTGTTATGGACATGTTTGAAAATATGTAGCATCAGTCATAACGACAAATCAAGAAACGTCAAAGCTATGACCTTTTATAGTTTTTATTTCGTATGAAGTGTATATAAAACGTTGTATGCAGCACAGGATACTCCTGATACTACGATGAATATGCCCTTAGGCGGCTTGCTTTCCACGGTCCTAAATGGCTTACGCCTGAGGGCATAATCATCCGTGTATCTCTTGATATATAAATAACTATTTTGTTATACAGATTATATTTAATGTTAATTGTGATTTTTTGTTTAAGCCTGCAGTGAGCTAAAAACGTCAGTGTTTGATTCGATGTTTACCACAATCACGATTTCGATCCCAGTGTTGCCAGGTCAAGAACGTGGTAGGCGGTAGACCTTCCATAAAAAAAGCGGTAGATTTAAAAATAAAACGGTAGATATATTTAATGTTTGAGTTTGAAAATTGCTGTTTTTGCGAATTACTTATTGGTTTACTAACATAATTAGGTAGGTAATTGACAGAATTTAAAAAAAAAGAAAATAATTTATATTTACCTTTTCTGGAAAAACAAAAATAAAAATAAAAACAATTTATTTATTTTTATAATATCTAGTTTGCATAAAATAAAAACAAACATGCAATTATCCTCTTGTACTTAAATATAAAATATGGTGATACCTATTGACAAATATTTATTGCTAAAAATCTGACGTTTCCTAGGGGATTCCAGGGGTTCATGGACTGAAGCTCTCCTAAAATGTCGAAATGTAATCTGCTTCAAGCAAGCAATAAATTTTAATATTTGTAATAATTGGATATATTTGTTCTCTGTGATAATTTATTTAAAGAAAACTATAAAATACAATTTGTTTTTATTTACAAATAATCAATTTGAAAGTATGAATGCAAGGTTCAAATGGAACCAGGAAGGAATGCATGGTAGTCCATACTATGAAACGGTAGATCTACCGCAAGAACAGTAGACCTGGCAACACTGCCTACAACCGGAAGAGCGTAAATCAGGCTATACTTGTAGGGAGGATCAGTCTCCATGTTCTGGGATAATCAGGACCGTCCTAGTGACGATTTTTCGATGCATAATTGAAATTTAATTTACACAATCGCCACGCTAAAAATTTTGTCCATCCGCACGTACCTTACAAATAATTCATTTGGAACAAAGCTGTTCAACTTCAAGTGCGCTGAGTAACGGTTTTCTACACTTCACTTAAAAAATCATAAATTTACTTGCTGCGTACCACACACCACAACAAAATAACTACAATTATAAACAAATAAATTTGACCGCGAAAATTAACATCGTAAAACGTATTCAATGTTTTTCTGTATATGAGCCTCTATTCCACACTATTAACTATTAACCCTGCCCATCCCGTTTGACCCAACCTTCTTAAAGACGAGTGCAGTTGATCACTCGAATGTTCGAGAGTGGTCTAGAAAGGTCTTCTATATTCCAGTAACTTCATTGCAGCATGTATTATTTTGTTTCATAATTTCATCGTTGGGGTAGGAATGACTCACTTGTGCAGTTCGTAGCAAATACATAACCCCTAATTAACTATAGTACACTAAAAATAACTAATTTTAAAATAATGCAATATATAAATATCGAATGTTAAATTTGAAATCAAAAACAACTAAGCATTTTAATTATTCATCCATATCCTTTAAATAAAATACACATTACCAAGAAGACGTTAGGATACTTCAACAAATGTCTCGAGTAGACAGTCACCGTTAGGAAGGAAGGGGGACTATGTAAAAAAATATGTGGTGCGTGTTCATAATTTAATAGCATATCATGACACTCATGTATGTTAAACATTTCAGTAATCAAAAGAAAATTAAGGAGATAGTAGTACGTAAAAAATTTTCAACAAGCGACAGACACTTCGTAGTTCAGTTATTAACTGATCTGTTATCACTGGTCACCGTACTTCTCGCACTGTTGCTACATTCCGCGATATTAGCTTTGTCTAATTCTATTGATGAAAGAAAAAAACGGTTCTATTAAAACTAAACAGAAATAAATTGAAAGAAGAGGTATACATTGCTCATTTAATGCAGAAAATTATGGTGAGTACCCTTAATTAACCTAATTTTTACACATGAAATTCGAGATTTGTTAATTTTTCTCTCAAAAATAGTTGGGTTTAGGACCCATGTCATAAAAGGGTTTTTTGTTAATTTGAATGGACACTATCGCCTGTTAAATGTATGACTGTCAAACCTCTACCACTGTATTGTAAAATTAATGCAGATTAATGGACTTGTTGAAAAATACATTTCTATTAAGTTACAGGATCCGGATTTTTTTTGTGAATCATTCTGTATACATTGTGGTCCGTAATAAATGGCCCATGGAGACATACTATTTTTTTGACTTCAAAATATTAGGATTTAAGCCAAATTGCCTCAATAAAATGTTGATACTAAAAAAAGATACAGGGTGTCAAAGTTGGAATGTAAAAATTGATATTTTGTAATAATTACACTATGTTTGATAATAATAGCTTTTTAACAATCAGCTGCATAGTTTCTTGAACAATATTTTAACTTAGTAGGCAAAAATAGTCAATTAAAGTTTAACAATAATAATAATAATAATAATTTTTATTCATTCAATAACACCAGCAAAATACAATAACAATTAAACGAATAAAAAATTAATAAAAAAATACTCGATAAGTGAAGTACTTGTTTCGAGGAGACATAAAAATTACATTTTTTTTTTAATTAAAATTACAGTATTAACAGTACAATTATTAGACAAAATTTATGTGAAAGTTGTTTCTAAATGTAAGGTATTTATCCAGTTTTTGTTAAAATCAATTACTTTACCAGATCGAAAAATTCTGACAGAATCATTTTTCGTATTCAGATATGAGAAATTACTGTTATTTATTGGCCGATAATTAACAATTTAAAAAATGTGTTTTGGAATTTAGTGAAAAAAGGCGAAAAATTTGTTCACATTGTGGATTATCCACAAACTAATTCAGGATGACTATCTGGAACTGCAAGAATCAGTATGACTTCCATTTTAAAAACGTTGGACGTTGAAAAATACTTTCCGTATCATTTTATACCGGTGTCGATCTTCCTTCAACATATTCAATTTGTAAGAAAATTTGGCGCTTACTACGTTAAAATATTGTACAATGAACTATGCAACTGATTGTTGAAAATGGCTAATTTCTGAGACTAATCATAAGTAAACCTTTTTACCTCAAAATCAAAACAGGTTTAAGATATTTTAAGTTACGCACACGTTTACGTCACAAATATGAAGGCCGTCTAGGAAATACGTCGAAATAGAAACCAGATTATGATTTATCATATTCAAAAACATCAATTTCAAATTTTTCAAGTTGATACATTCAAAAACGGTGCAAGTATTACAAAAAATCACTTTTCAAATTCCGTCTTTGACACTCTGCATCATTTTGATCAACATGTAATTATTAGGGCGAGTTGACATAAATAGTAATGTTTTGATGTGAAAAACCTAGTAGGTCTCCATGAGCCATTACTTACGGACTACCCTGTATATTCGTATAACATCATTCAGGATTGAACCCAAAATAACCTTCAAACGCCTTCAAATGAAATTATATTTTAATCAGAACTTTGCAGAAGTTTGCAAATTCAAATAAGATCTTCTCTACTTGTTTAATTTCTGGATGACCTGAAACAGAACCGGCATTTTTATTTCGGAGAAAAAATTAAAAAGTCGCCTGGATAATAAGTCTCATTAGCTTGTCAAAGGGTTTGTTTGCAGGCGTTGTTATAGAATTAGACCATCCGTTGAATGCCTAGACGCCTTATAATTATTCATTAGCACGTAATAATTTCTGTTTAAATGTAGTTTCTCGAATTAATCTGTTGCGTATGATATTAAACAGTTTTTTAAACTAAGTGCTATATTAAAAAGTACTTTCAGAAGGGGAGTAAAATATAAATTGAGTAGGCATAAATGAAACAAATTTCAAAATTCATAAAGCAGTTTTAATTTTAATTGAATTTCAACATGCCTCGTCAGCGTTTTAAATTTATTTGCAAAAAAACACATTTTTTACTGCAACAACTTTTTTACAATTTGGAGCGCTTTAGATTCCTAACAGTTAATTATAAAAGAATTTATTTGAAATTTTTTACATTATTAAAAGTTTAATTTTGTAACTTATGTACAGGTTCCAAATGCACCCACGTATATTCTTTTTGGTCTACAATAAGATGGAAATAATTAAACCATTGTGTTGCCTTGATTATACAGGGTGAAACTTAAATAAGTACGAATATTTTCATAAACAATGCAGAACTGTTAAGAATACATAATTAATAGTTTCTTTTACAAACAAAAAAAAATAATAATAAATAATAAAATAAAAAACCCAAATTAAAAAAAATTCACGATTTTTCAATAGAAAACTTGTTGACAACCACTGATGCCACTCAATATAAGCCTTTTATGAGTGATGCTGTTATAGATTCGATGTGCAGGTTACCAATTTTGCAGTCTGTCAAATAATGATTTAAATATGTTTATCTATAATCATCAATCATCAATTAAAGTAGGGCTTTTTGCTTGACAGTGACACGAAAATTTGACGTATATTGAGGAGTGTCACTTTATTGCTTGCCGAACGATAAAATCTAGCAAACGCTCGTCGTCAATAGCAACCAAGCAAACAGTGTCCTTTTTAAGTAGTAAATTTAACAATTGTCAAAATTTATGCAATTTAGTTGAGATAATTTTAGTTGTAAAAATGATGACATGATGTCGAAGGCAATTTATAAATATTCAGAAAACGTACTCCTCTCATATTGATAGGATATTGACTATTAATCTAAAATAAAATTCAATTTTAGTTATACCGGAAACCTACATATTAAACGATTTCCAATTTTACAAGATCAATAATAATAGTGATGTGTTGATGTTATTAAAGGCCTGTATTTTCGAAAAAATGTAGCTATGTGTAGCATAATAAATAGCAACAAGTTTTAGCGGTTATTTACTTATATTTGTATTTTGAATATAACATTTCATTGCATAATTTAGAAATATGTATTATTTATTAAAAAGCTTCGTTTACTTTAAGCTAATTTTTACAAAAGAGCACAAGTCTTTTAGATTATTTTTTTCTCTCTCATTCTGAGCAACCCTGTAAAAATTCATTATTGTTGTATTGTTGTAAAAACGTAAATAACAATTTTGTTTAGTTTTATTTACGAAATGCCACACATATAGAAATAAATTCAGATGGCAAATCAATTTAATTGTATTTTTAATTAAATTTACACCAGCATTTCAATTTGAGCAAAATCGATATTACAGAGCTCCAATTTATTTATAAATGAATGTGACAACGTATGAACATGAACAGTTTTGGGGTACTGTGTAGAACATTAAATTTAATTGATTCAATTTCATAATTTAGTACTCCTCTAAATGAACTGGTTAAAGGTGTAAAGAAATTATAGATAAATATTGCTTGTAGTAAAACCAACGTATTTACAATTATCGTCAATCGTTATCGAAGATTTATGATTTAAGGTGGCCATGCACGAACCAGCTTGTCGCATATGATAATAATACTTACTTTTACTTTTTATTTACCACGTTATATACAGAAGTATATTTGAGGTCAAAATAGATCAAAACATAAAAAATAAATAGTATAATATAGATGCATGCAGGCCTTATTTATGTAAAATGTCTAAATCAATTACAGAGAAGAATGACATGGACTATTGGGTGTTACGAACAGGACATAAACTCGTCAACGCTATAAAAACAAAATTTTAAAAGTTTTTACAAACCTATAGAATTGTCTATTTGTCATTTTCGACAGCATAGTCTTTGTGCATCGAGGCAAATTTATTAAAAATATTAACATCTACCTTATTTATTTCGGTTTTACGTATTCTGGAGAATGAAGCCACCAGATTTTTTGTGTGCCGCGTATCGTAATTGTGGATATCACGGTGATTAACAAATTTTTTAAAATTTTCATAAATGTATAACAAATGCATGGAAGAGGAAGTATGTTGTATTTTTTACATCTGGCATGGCACCATCTATAATCCTAACAGCAGCCTTCTGGGGTGCAAATACTTTATTTGCATTAACCGAATTTCCCCACAGGAGAACACTGTAAGATATATGGCTGTGAATAATAGCAAAGTATATAGTGCGAAGAACATTTCTAGGCAAGCGCAGTCGCAACTGGCGCAAGGCAAATATTTGTGAAGAGATTCTTGAACATAGGTAATCAACATGTCTACTTCAGGTCAGGCTAGTGTCAAGAAAAACCCCTAATAGTTTGATTAAAGCAGAGCCGCCAGTCCATTTGTCAGAGGTAATGTGAGTTTTTGACTGGTTTAGTTTTAACTGGTTGGTTGCAAATCATTCATTAGCTCTGCATAGGTCACCAGCATCAGAAATCATCAGCATACAGGATACAAGTGCTATTTGTTATGGAATAAGACTAATCATTGATACAAATGAGAAAGAGAACAGGCCCGAGGACGGATCCCTGTAAAACACCATTTTTAATTGGAAGTGTATCAGATTTTACATTTTTAGAAACAAACTGTTTCCAATTACTAAAATATGATCTGAATAACTTAAGTGTATTATCTCTAATTCCATAATATTCCAGTTTCTTAATTAAAATATTTGTATCAACACAATCGTATGCTTTGGTGAGATCACACGCTGTAACGTATGTACCCAAGCCCTCATCCAAACCTTCAACAGCCACCTCTATGAATTTCAAGAGAACTTCACTTATTTTTTCTGAAGCCAAATTGCGACTCAGAAAATATGGAAAACTTTTCGCAGTAGCTTACCAGTTTGTCTCTAATCAAAATTTCAAATATTTTGCCTGTAATAGGAACAATAGCAATCGGTCGGAAGTTGTCTAGACAAATAGAAAGAAGAATAGAAGAATAATAATAATAATTCATTTATTTGCCCAATAGAAAACTTCCACTTACAGGACAAACAAAGTTATAAAAAAATGGTGTGATAAATGAAAAAAAAATCAGTAGATAGTAACAACAAAACAACATATTTAAAATATTACATATAAGCAAATAGGTACTTGAATAAGAAATTGATATTAAAAACAAAAATAAATGGTTGTTATGAGCAAAAATAAATTACGATAAAGAGATAATGTAAAAAATAAATTATAATTGAAAGGTGGTAGATACAATTGATTAACCAGATATCATATTACAATTAAGTGACGTAGTATAAACTGGTGATTTTTTAAGAATATTGGTTGCCGGTATTGGCAAATAAAACGTTCCAAAAGTAAAGAGGAATCAATGTTGTTATTAAATAGTTCAAATAAGAATATAATATTACACATAATATGCCCAGTCTTTAGTGAAGGAATATCAAAGGTATATAATAATAATAGTAACTCATGATCATAACCCTGTCCAGGATACACACCAGTAATTTTAAAAGAAAAATAATTTAAAAATTTGCACTGAATTGACTCCAAACTAGAAAATTGGTTCTAAAAAATAGGATACCAAATCAATGACCCATACTCCAACTTAGTACACACCAATGAAATAAATAATAATAAATAAAAATATATATAAAATATAAAAAAATGAATATAAAGTGCAGATGTTCTAATTGGGTAACGACATTTTTTACAGCCTAGACAGATTTCCCAGTTTACTGACTTATAGAGGGGGTGGATTATTGGGTTGCGCAAAGCAGGTTTGTCGGTGAGAGAAATTTCTAAAGAATCTGGCAGATCCTTAGTATGGTGCTACCAGATGTGAACTAAGGAAGGTCGGGGAAACAGGTCGAGAAACAGCGACCGTTATAGAGGAACCTCTTAGAGATCCATTTAGTAGCAATCGAACTATTGCAAATCAGTGGTTTGAAGGTGGTAGGGGGATGGTCGGTATACGTACAGTATATCGCCGACTACGAAGTTTTGACCTCTTGTCTTATAGTCCACATTGGGCGCTACGTCTCACTCATCAACATCGAGCTAACAACGATTAACGTAGAGAGACGATTCAGTGGGACCAAATATAGAATCAGGTGCTGTTTAGTGATGAGTTCCGGTTCTGTCTGGGGATGCACGATGGTAGTGCAAGGGGAGACAATTTGACAAAGAACATCATGTCCATCAAACAGTAGGCGTTATGGTATGGGGTACTATCACGTATGGTAGCAGATTATCACTACTAGTTTCGCTGCATGCAGGAAGTGGTAAAACCCATATATCATTCTATATCTTCTTCACGGTCTGTGGTTCCTCTACTCATGAGAACACAGTACTGTGGTACATAAGCATCTGTTAGTCCTTCTAGAAATTTCTCTCACCAGCGAACTTGCTTCTAGGTATTTTAAGCTAATATAAATCAAATCTCCTACCATAATTTTTATAGTTAGATATTTGACTCAACTTAAAGGAGGCCACCTGAAGAAGCAATCCTAAAAATACAGAAATAGGTCAGATCTAATGTATTGTGGTTGAATTTTCCAGTTCCCACAGTTTAAAAAGTGAACTTAGATATTTATAGCGTATTTTCATTAAACCAGGTTAGTAAATTTAACTAGATAATTTTTTTCAGATAATTATTGAATAGAGGTTCGTTTGTAGAATTATTTATTAGCATACCTAGATGTTTGGTATCAGAGAGCATACATATGACCTCATTGATAGGAAATTGTACGAGATTTGATTTATATTAGGTTAAAATACCTTTCTAATACAGTAAAAAAATTGACGATTTAACACTAAAAACACCCAAAATCAACATAATCTCAATATACAAATTTGCAAGTTGAAGTTTTCTGATAGATAACATATAAACCAAATGAAATTAGTTCGGCATAGCCTAAAACTCTAAATGAAGTAATCCTATTTCAATTTTTTTCAGTCGTTTACGAGGTATATCGAAAAATGTAAATTTTGCTCAAGAGTAAAGTACCCTTACTACGGTCAGATGTCCAATATTATTCATCTAACATTAAATAACAAATTTTGTTATTTTTACAAACTTCTCTGTATTATTTTACTAGAGATCGACATTAAATCTAGGATGCACTGACAAACCAATAAATTTTTTACAGCAAACGTCAAAACGCTAGTTACAATTTATAAAATACAAGAAATGACAGTTCTATTATCTTCTGAGGAGAAAATTGAAGTAGTCTTGATTGTGGGAGATAATTATAAAAGTCGTCGAGAAGCGGCAGTGATTATTTTTTAATGTTAGATGGATAATGTTGGATATCTAACCGTAGTTTTAAATTGTAACTCTGTTTCCGGTGTCCACACAATATGATATTAAATTACGAAAAATAGTTTACGATTCAGATTGTCCTCCTCTGGAAAATTACCCGCAAATATTTTTATAAGAACTTTCTCGCAATAATAATGCTTGGAAACAAGATTTAGACTTTACAGGAACATATAGATATGTCGATATTTCAGCAGATCAATGTTACAACCTAAGAATGCATTTTGGTGAACTAGCTTTGCAAATTCTAAACGAAATCGCACACGAGTTTGCCGTTCCTTCTCTAAATATAAATATTATAGGTGAGTTAGCAAAATAGAAACCCGTATGATTCCTTTATAGGAAACTAATATATTTTTACGCATAAAAATTAAAGTGAAAACAAAATTAACTTTGAATAAAACATCTGTATGTGTTCTGATTTGACGAGCTTTATTTTGCAAATTAAAAGCATTTGCGACAGAAAAATCATTTGGTGGTCTAACTGTATTATCTAGAGATATTCTGGATTACAGAATAGCAATGGAGGATGTTTTTGTCGACATGTTTAACAAATTAGCGTGTTAGGAATCATTTGGCAAATAGTTTACAAGTGAATTTTTAAAAATGATATATCACCCGTGTAATGATTTTCTTTTTAACTATTTTATAGATATTTCATTATACAGGGTGTTTATTAATTGAATGCTTAAGATTATGAATTCTTCGGTCATTTTAAGAAGAAAATTTAATATGAACATATGACTTAAACCTCTTAATTTTTGAGCTACAGGGTGTTACAGTTTTAAAAAAAAATTTGCTTTTTTATTATCATTTTCTTATCACTCCAGATATTCTTATGAAATTTTGTACACACCTATTAATTATTAAGGAACATTGTTTTAAAATCTTTGCCAATGACGTCCGTACGAGGTTTGAATTTTTGAAGATAAAAATGGTACGCTCCTGGTTTTTCTAAAAACTAAAATTATTTTTAAAATCGGCCCCTAGACTTATTCTCGTACGACGCACCATTTTCATGTAAAAAAATTAAAACCAAAAAAGTTTTCTCCCCAAATTCATTGAGACTGCTTTTGATATTTTGTTGCCATTTTGTAGACACCCACCATGCGTGGAAACACTTTTTTAGGACAAAAATTAATTTTCTACTTTAACCAGTGACCTCCACGTAGGCATACCTAATATTAAATGTTTAGATAGAAAAAAACAGTACGCCTCTGATTTTTTAAATTTTATTTTAAAATTCGCGATTTATTTAGTAAAACGATAAATTCAAAATCTTAAATCCAAAACGAAACGACAAGTCAAGAAAATACAAACAAAATAAAGAACCCAAATTATGTATTTACAGTAGTTGTTGAAAGTGTCCTCCACCAACACGTATGCAAGCATCTACTCTTCTTTGCATAGACTGACGTACATTTTCAAAAATTCCTGGGGTGTCTCTTATGGTTTGGCAGCATACTATTATACGATTTCGTAACTCTTCTTCGGCTTGAATCGGCACTGCGTACACTAAGCTTTTCAGATGACCCCAGAAAAAGTAGTATAAACTATTAAGACCGGGAGATCTGGGCGGCCATGACTGGGTTCATCCGCGGCCTATCCACTGATCGCGACAGTTGTGATTTAAAAATTCACGCACCCGTAAGCTAAAATGTGGAGGCACCATCGTGCATTAGCCACATCTGATTTCTTAATAAAAGAGGAAGGTATTCAAGCATTGGCGGCAGATCTTCTTCAAGAAAGTGTAAATACGATTGTCCATCTAATCTTCTTAGGAGAAAAAATGGGCCTATCAAATAATCGTCAATAATACCAGCCCAAATATTTAATGATAACTGTTCTTGATGATTTGATTCAAATTCAAATGGTTATTATGGAAATTTCGTATTGAGTTTCGAGAGAAACTAGCTTCATCGATAAAAAGAATGTACTTGTCAAATAACGGATTTTCTAGCAGCCACTCACAGAAATTAATGCGCAACGGGAAATCTCTAGGGAGTAATGCCTGGACTCTTTGAATGTGATATAGGTATAACAAATTTTCGATAAGAATTTTCTAAACAAGTACATGTGAAACATTAAATGCTGCCGCGATTTTCCTCGTGCTAGTTTCGAGGTTCTCCTCAATTACATGCAAAATTCCTTCTTCAATTTCCCGTTTCGTGAAGACGTCTATGATTCCCAGAAAATGTTCTCAGATCGGTTAGTACGCGATTTGGATACCGCTCTTGGTATATCCTCCTGGCTTTGTATGCATTTCCGTCGGCAACCCCATAAGTAAAATGCATGTCAGCTATTTCAGCGATTGTAAAATTTACCATTTTTATGAAATTTTACCTCTTACTATAATAATAATTTTTTAATAATGAAAAATCAATGTCAACTTTATTACGAAAAGAAGAGTAAGAAATGACACTTTACCCAGCCTACTAATTTTTATTTTATTTGCTTTAAGGGGGCATTTAATAAGCTCACCGTTTTTTCTTTTCAAATATTCAATATCATGCCTACATGAACGTCATTTGTGAAAGTAGAAAATTAATTTTTGCCCCACAAAAAATGTTTCCACGTATGGTGGGTGTCTACAAAATAGCAACAAATTATCAAAAGTAGTCAATGAATTTGGGGAAATAACTTTTTTTGGTTTTAATTTATTTACTTGAAAATGGTGCGTCGTACTAGAGTAAGTCTAGGGATCAAATTTGCTGTAAAATAAATGGAGATTTAAAAAATAATTTTAGTTTTTAGAATAGGCAGTGGCGTACCATTTTTTTCTTCAAAAATGTTTAGTTCAAACCTCGTACGGACGTCATTGGCAACGCTTTTAAAACATTTTTTACATCAAACAATGGTTCTTAATGATTAATAGGTGTGTACAAAATTTCATAAAAATATCTGGAGTGATAAGAAAATTATAATAAAAAAAGTAAATTTTTTCACCCTGTAGCTGAAAAATTAAGAGGTTTAGGAGATATGTTGATATTAAATTTTCTTCTTAAAATGACCGAAGAATTCTCACCCTTAAGTATCGGCATTCAATTAATAAACACCCTGTATACAAGAGTACGCAGTTATTTTATTTATTTTTTAAAATTCCTCAATCAAGACTTAAGATGTAATAAAATGTGAAGCGTTATTGCAAAATTTAATATTCTTAAGAATTTATAAAAAAAATATATATATATTTTGAAGTTACTAGCAGTTAGTTTACTATGCCTTACACGTATTAATATGTGTTTAAGAAATTCTATGTTTTTTCTTTATTTTTCAAAAAATCACTCCTATAATATTTTTCGAGACTTGATACACATATGTAATTATGAAGTGACATTGCAGGGCAATTAAACGTTATTTCTCATGTCATATTACGGAAAATAGCTGCAAAAATTTATTTATTCTTAATTTCATTAATATTAATATCGATGCTTGTCGATTTACCCTCGTAACTCCTGGAACAATATTCAATACTGGATCGTCCTCGTATACGCCAGTCTCTGGACCGTTTGGCAACATTCCTTAGATCTCGCTTTTTCAAAGGCGCCGTGCTGAGTGCGGTAACTTATACAGTATGTGCCAAAAGTATGGAATAAATTCAATAAAAACGAAACAATTATTTTTTGGGAAAAATCCTCGAACAGGTCGACTTTTAATTTAAAAAATTCATATTTTAGCGTAAAATGCGATTTTCAAATGTCATTTGTTTTCGAGTAATGACGTCATCGATTTTTTTTAAATGGCAACACCATATTTTTTTCCTTGATTCTTAAAGATCGTTTAATTCTCTATCAGACAGCACTAAAATTTTGCCCTCTTACATAGGAAAGTTTTCGAGTAAATGACGATTGAATGTTAGAAAACGTAAATCAATTAAAAAATAAAGCAAAAAAGTTATCAAGTTTAGTTTTTCGAATTCCATAGTTCTTTTATGGATCACGTTGGTGAAAATCTTTGCAAAGTGTCATTGCCACACTGACTTTCTAATAAGTATTGTAAGCGACATAGAAATTATTATTCAATATAAAGTATTATGGCACATTTAACTGTTACTCAAAGAATTGAAATTTTAATTCTTATCGGATGCGGGAATGTGACTAGAACTCAGCAGGAAGTTTGCGATTTATTTAATGAAAAATATCCAGATCGCCCTATCAGCCAATCAACAGTCAGTAAGGTAGAGTCTAAATTTAGAGAAACTGACAATGTTGTAAATATTCCAAAACCTGGACGTCCAAGCATTAATGAAAATCAGAAACAGAACATTTTGATAAGTATGGTGGATAATCCTCATAATTCTTCACGATTGGTTGCATTAAACAATGACACTAGTCAGAGCACAGTGCTACGTATCTTGAGGAAGGAAAAATATCATCCCTACAAAATTCAACTTGTGCAGGAACTCAATGAAGATGATCCCGATCGCCGCTTACACTTCTGCGAAATTCTAATGGATTTATATCAAGGAAATAGAAATTTACACCGGCAAATACTTTTTTCAGATGAGGCCACATTTTGTCTGAATGGTACAGTAAACCGTCAAACTTGCATATATTGGAGTCGGGAAAATCCTCATTGGATGGCAGAGGCACATACCCAATACCCTCAGAAATTAAATGTGTGGGCTGGAATAGTTGACGACAGAATAGTAGGGCCTTTCTTCTTTGAAGGAACCCTTACAGGACAAAGATATTTAGAGTTTCTAGAAAATGACCTTGTTCCAGCCCTTGCAGTAATTTTTCCTAACGATAATGACCCTGACATTCCTGACGATACCATATGGTTTCAGCAAGACGGTGCACCTCCGCACTATGCGCGCCCTGTACGAGATTTTTTGGACAACTGTTTTCCTGGGAGGTGGATCGGCAGACGCGGACCGATAGAATGGCCTGCAAGATCGCCAGATCTTATACCTCTTGACTATTTTTTATGCGGATACTTGAAGTCAAAAGTGTACATTAATAAACCACGTAATTTAGAAGAACTTCAAAATCGCATTCGGGACGAAATACGCAGAGTTACCCCCAGATATCATTCATAATGTGCAAGAAGAATTTCTTCACAGACTTGCGCATTGTCAAGAAGTTGGTGGATGGCAATTCGAACATTTAATTTAAGTATAAAATTTAATCAATTGTATTTTATTTTATATACTCAGAATTGTTACTTATGGATAAAATTTACGTTTTGTAACATTCAATCGTGATTTGCTCGAAAACTTTCCTATGTAAGAGGGCGAAATTTTAGTACTGTCTGATAGAGAATTAAACGATCTTTCAGAATCAAGGAAAAAAATATGGTGTTGCCATTTAAAAAAAATCGATGACGTCATTACTCGAAAACAAATGAAATTTGAAAATCGCATTTTACGCTAAAATATATATTTTTAAAATTAAAAATCGACCTGTTCGAGGATTTTTTCCAAAAAATAATTGATTCGTTTTTATTGAATTTATTCCATACTTTTGGCGCATACTGTATTTTAATTCTGTAAACTTTGGTGCGGGCTTTAGTAATAATGCAATAATCTCAATATGCCGCAAGACCGCCCAATAATCCTCTCGACCAAACCAGAGCAGTCCCGTGTCCCGATCCCTTAGTAAGATTACTTAGCATAGGTACATGTCACCATAGAAGTAGTAATCTAGCTGTTGTGCACGTAATTTCAGGAAGGGAACGGACAGTGGCTGTCGCTTGAGGCGGAACTGGTGATGAGAGACGGCGAAGTGGTCGGAACGAAGATGCCGACGGGTCATTCCCTGCTGGTCGACTGCCGCTTCGAGCTTCCTTTCGGTAAGTAAAGACCCACCAAATCCGAGATTAGTCGCTCGTCTCCGACTGGGCCTAAGTATATTTGCAGGGTACTCCCGAAGCTAAGCTGCGGTCTGTATAGGTTGACGTAGATGTAGGCGTAGGCAGTGTCAATATTAGAGAAGTAGTCATAGTACGTCTCTATTTTTATTTTTTTTTTTCATATGCATCATGAAATTGGCTTAATAGGGTATTCCTAAATAAATGTAACATAAAACAAGAGCAGATCCCCGACGACAAAATAATGCGATATTGCCAAATTTACCTTGGTCAAAAGGTTAAAAAGATACAAGGTGTCAAAATTATAATTTTATTTTCGACATTTGTAAATAACTTTTTAAAAAAATCCAAATATTTGCATACATTTTGGGGGTGAGAAGATTTCAAATTTGTTTCTAATTTTGACGTCACTAGTAGAGGGCGCCACTTATGACACATCATGCTTCATTTAAATGACAGAACTTTTTTGCGGTTTAGTGTATCCATCTGACTATAGAGCATTTACATTAACTCAGTGTCATTAAATTCCGATAGGGGCGCTAGCGTCAAAGTTAGGTATTAATATTAATGTTCTATGGTCTAGTTTACGAGTCAGTGGTTCGATAATTTTTGATTTGAATTCGTGTAAGACAAATAGTAATTGTAAATCTAATTTGCATCCCTTTTATCAAAATTAAACTTGTACAAGTACAAAAAGTATTAAAATCTTAATGTTAACCTCACATAACCTTGTTTATTTGCATTTTACATTAGTATTTTGGAAAGAGAAATAATGAAACGTTATTTAACACAGAAATTGTTAACGTGGGAGTGCCTAAAGAATTTCCTGGTAATTTTTAATTTAAACCTTTGTTTTTTAAAAAATTGAAATTTTATAAATCACGAATCGATAGAAAAATGGTTAGTTGTCGCTCAAATTGCAAAAATTTTGCATGTAATATGAAAAATAAATAAAAAAGTACATTAAATGCCCAGTTTCAGAAAAAATACGAATAATATATAAAAAAATCAGTGTTTAAAATAATGTACATATGACATATATAAATAATAAACATATGCAGTTTTTATTTGGTGTTTTTATTACAGTACAAGTACAATACAGAAAAAGTTGAAAATCCTGTTAGGTGTTTTAAATGGTTTTCATTTAAAAATGTGAGTGATATTAGTTGTGCTCTTTTGTAACTAATTGTGCTCTTTTGAATCACCATATCGTAAAATAACTTGTTACTACTAGATGCACTTGCAATACTCTCAGGATTACTGGCGTTATTATCATTCAAGTAATTTTTGTATGATTACATTTAACTCGTGTCACATTTCTACTTTTTTTCCATCTGCAAGTTTGCCTACATTTTCATCCTGTTTTCGCCTTTTCATGTACCTTTTCATGCGTTCATTATTTTTTACAGTATTGGTATCATATTTTCGTGTACGGGTAAATATAACGTTGAAACAGCTGTTTTTTGAGAATTTTACATTGTCCTAAAAATAAGAATGAAACCTTATTAAATAATGAAAAATGTACACTGAAAATAGATCGTGTATGCTTGTACTTACCCATACTAGTAATAGTATAACAATATTCTGTAAAATGTTTTCAGCAGATCTTTGGTTTCTGGGTTGGTTTCTTGCTGGACTCAATGGCTATTAACCATTTTTTTCAGCATTATTAGGGAACTTGCGAAACATGAAATCTTTATTTTTATTTGCAACAGATAAATACTGCGATACACAACAGTTATATGGCATGTTTTTTTACACAAATTGAAGCACAACAAAAATTAAATAAAAAATATTTGTGAGGTTAGATTTAATATCTAACATTGATCGCAGCGCCGCCTACATGTAAATGCTCTATTGAAACAGTCGATTCTCCTACATTTCCCTTTTTATCTAAAAAAGTAGGTATACCTTGTTGAAGTCGTTAGGAGTAACCGTTTTTGAAATAATCCTATTTCCAGTGGACCAAATAGAAATCCTTTTGGTTTCAGGTAAGGACCTTTTCCGCTGAAAATACAACAGAAGATCGGCCTGCTTTGATGAAATCGTTGTGCTTCGATGAAACCATTGTTGAAAATTCGGTCTCATCAAACCTTGCCAATCTTTAATTTTGCACGTAGTCATAATTTACGATGTTGTGGAACTCTTTCAAGTAACATTTTGCTGTATTTTGAGCGGAACTGAAACGGAAACAGTTTCTACTCGGTGCATTAAATATTTTAAATAGGATTCAACAAGGTATACCTTTTTCAGATAAAAAAAAAGGTAGGAGAATCGACTGTTTCAATAGTCTGATGGATACACTAAGCCACAAAAAAGTTCTCTTATTTAAAAGAAGAAGAAGAAGAATTGGAAGCCAATTTAGACTTCAAACCCCCAGAAACCCCAGATCTCCAAAATGTATGTAAAAATATTTGGGTTAAAATAAAATTGTAACGTTAACATCCTGTATCTTTTTATTCACCCACTTTTGACTAAAGTAAGTTTGGCAACAACGCATTATTTTATCGTCAGGGATCTACTTTTACTTTAAGTTGCATTTATTTCCGGCCATCCTGTATAAACACTGCTCAAATTGCATCCGATTAATTTGAAATAGAAGTAAATGACGTCAATAAAGATAAATGTACAGGATATCTCATTAATTTTTAGTGGAAATGATTATATCTGTTACTTTGTCGTTTTCGAGGAAAATATTCCCGAAAACTTCAAATGTAAGTAAAATATACGGGGTGTCCCAATTTTGTTATAATTGCACGGTATCTCAAAAACTACAAGTGTCGGAAGAATGCGGTTTTCACACATGATATACTTTTTCGAGAAGTCTTCAGACGTCAGACAACTTCGTTTTTGAGATACGAAGCGAAATTAAAAAAAAACACTTTAAAGGGATTCTTCTTATCTCAAAGAACATATCGAAATGATGATAATGATTTCTGACTTTTTTTACATAGGTTCAGTGACGTAGAATATTATTCATTAATACAACAAAAATGGAAACCCAAAATATATCTGCTTACCCTTATTTTATAATTTGCCGACTATTTTCTTGATTATATTTAAAATCTTCACTCCAGGGAAATTTAAACTGCTTGGAATTATTTTTTCGATAAATAATTTTTAACAATATTTTTAATGGCATTGTCGATTATTTATTTATTCACACTTTTTATGTTTGTCTTTGTTTGTTTTCAAATGTTATTCAATTAATAAATTACCAATTAGGCTAATATAATATTGTAAAAAATTATTTTTTGACTTGATTGATGAACCAATTTTGTATAATTATATGATAATGCGTGCACCACGCAATATTAGTTTTATTGATTCAAAATCAATTTCCATAATATAAAGTATAGTAAATATTACACATCAATATGAGAAACAAAAAAATGCAATAGAATTGCATCAAAATATACTGTTTTATTTAAAAAAATTGTATGCTTGGGTCGTATTTTAAAAAGACACAGTAGAGAAATTATAAGTACGCCACTGAAGTCAGCAAAAAATTTTATCAGATGCAATTTTCAACGTTCCAGTATATTAGCTGTTCTCTGAGATACAGAGAATTCCTTAAAAGTAGTTTTTTTTTTATTTTCACCGCGTCTCTTGTAGTTTCCTAGATATTCTGCAGTTACAACAAAATTGGAACACCCTGTACACACTTCATATACTTTTTAGTGAATTTAATTCAACTTTGATCAAATTTGATTCAGTTAAACATTTTTATATACCTAATAAGAATCCATAAGATAATTTTGATAATTTCCAAAGTAATTTCTGAATCTTTCATTAAAAAAAAACATGAAGCATGTGATATCCTGTACAATATATCAAATGATCAATTTATCTTTCTATTTTACAGTACAAGAATTATTTGCAGTATATATTACTTTATATTCTAGTATCATTTTTATATGTCAACATTCTCATTTTCATTTAATTTCAGTTTTAGAAATTTAGGATAATATTAAGTGCAATAATAAAAAATATATTATTGCTTCTTTCTGAAATACATTTTTAATATGTAAGTACCCCTTAAAAATCAACATTCAGTTGAATAGTGAAAAAATCATGCTAGTCCATAAGCATTAAAAATGAATAGTTTACTCATATGAAACCTGCAGTTTATTTTTTTTTTTGAGTAATTATGGAAATATAAAAATTGCAATGCACTAGAAACCCAAACTTATCCTTAGAAATATAACACTTGACATACTATATCTGCATATAGAAATACACTAATGATAATATAATATACATACAATCAAAATTACTTTATTTAAATTGTTAAATCTCTTCATTACAAATTTGCCATCCAGAGACGATTTCATAAATATATTTATGACCATAGCATAATACATTAAAATCGGCATATACAGGCTGTATCACATAAGAGGGCCACTCCCATGTATCTCGCTTAATATGCGAGATACGTCAAAATTCTTTAATTGTTTTTTATTGCATTTTTGGAGGCTCGTAAAAACAAATTTGAGATCCATGGCCAACTTTATGAGTAATAACAAAAAAACCTATAAAGTGCCCAAACTTTAAGGCTGTCTAACTTTTTTATTTTAAGATATAGAGAAAATTTATTGGTAATAAATTTTTATTGCAAAATTGATACCTTCCACCTAATATAAACAGATTTTTGAAATATCGTATGTGGTTTGCTGCGCCATCTAGGCGGATAATTTTTTTTTTTATTGAAGCAGGCTATGGCCACAAAACATTGCCTGTTTTTTCGTCTTTCATGCAATATGTTGCCTTATCTTTTGTATTTATTACATATTTTCAAGTTTAGTTAAAAAAAATGTACCTAAATATTTTCGTGTTGCTCAAGATAATATAGAACCTGTTTTAAAGACGTCAACTGCAAAAAAATAATAAACAGAATGTACTTTTATATGAAAAATACAGATTTTCTTATAATATTATTTTATTGCTTTTCACATTAGAAGCAATTGGGCCTTTAAAATTATTTTGACACAGACAATGTAATAAAATAATATTATAAGAAAATCTGTATTTTGCATAAAAAAGTACATTCTGTTTATTATTTTTTTGCAATTGGCGTCTTTTAAACAGGTTCTACAGTATCTTGAGCAACACGAAAATATTTAGGTTCATTTTTTTTAACTAAAATTGAAAAAAATTTAATAAATATGAAAGATAAGAGCAACATGTAGTATATTGCATGAAAGACGAAAAAACAGACAATTTTTTGTGGCCATAGCCTGCTTCAATAAAAAAATTTTTTATCCGCCTAAAGGGCGCAGCGAACCACATACGATATTTCAAAAATCTGTTTATATCAGGTGGAAGGTATCAATTTTGCAATAAAAATTTATTACCAATAAGTTTTCTCTATCTCTTAAAATAAAAAAGTTAGACAGCCTTAAAGTTTGGGCACTTATCAGGTTTTTTTGTTATTACTCATAAAGTTGGCCATGGATATCAAATTAGTTTTTACGAGCATAAAGGCCTCCAAAAATGCAAAAAAAAACAATTAAAGATTTTTGACTTGTCTCGCATATTAAGCGAGATACATGGGAGTGGCCCTCTTATGTGATACAGCCTGTATATCATAACATTTCACCCCCTTTTTTAATAATTACTGTCCAAATGGTCGGGCAATATTATAATAAAATAACATTTGCTAAACATGTCTATAATAATTTTAAATAATAGTAATTGTAATTATGTAGTACTCTACCTTAACATAAAATAAAATATTTATCTGTACAGTAAAGTGAATAGCAAAAACATTAGTTACACATTCTTAGTGCTAAATGCATAGTTAGGAGAAAGACTAAATATTATATAAAATTTCCCTTCTTGTACATTGTATGTTACGATTATTGGGACCTAATGTCAACGTCACAACAGATCAATATTGACGCAGGGGAAACCATCCAACCAAATATGTGTTAAGATAGGTGGATTTGCTGATTTTAGCCTGGTATGAACACCTTCGCTGTTGCAGCAGTGGCGGTTCCTGATATTTTCAAGGTGGGCGAACCAACCAATTGTTTTCTCATAATTTTATAGCAGAGATAATTGCACTCAAAATATATTTACTTTCTAAAATGTATACATACTTAATACATTGAAAAGAGGCTTATTGAAGTTAGTAAACATTTTTAATTTAATTTTTTTCGTATGAAAATTTTATCTGTGGAGAAACGAAAATTAAAAAATTTTAATTATTTATGTAGAATCTTTAACTGTTTCTCCATTTTACCGAAACATTATTTATTTTTTATTCGAAATTTAATTTTCTAACGAGTATTTGATTCTATCATTTTCTTAATCTGAAGATGTCCATACGTTTTGTAGGATTGTTAAGAAAATCAGATAATACTCAAATAATTGTGAAAAATTTGAAATCTCCATTAGCGCAGAGATAAGTATGGCACTGATGTACCCAATTGTGGTGAATATTTTCCCAAATTCCAGGAATTTTCCTAACGTATTAGGAATTTCAAGTACACGTTATCTCAATTCTTCCACTACAGCAATTGGCATATTGTAAACCAATGACTTCAAGGGACTCCAAAGATAGAAATCCGTTGGTGTTAAAAAGGTTGATCGAGGTGGCTACGACATAAAACCAAAGCCTCCAATCCGTCGCTGTGGAATCATTTCACTCAAAAGTATTCTTACTGCTCGAGTATGCTATAAGAAGTTCCATTTAAAAGATCGCGGAAATTATGGCTGCATGGACCTGCAAAACCCGCTCATAAAAGTTCCCGTATTATTTAATGGATAATCGTACACTACACAAGCACAGGCATGTACCGTCACCTGCAACGACCGCCACTGCAGGTCGTGTCGGAGGCCTGCAATTTCTATGCTTGGCGCTAGTTCGATGCAAGTTTTGTTCCCAGAAATGTCAGATATTGGTTTCAAACTGTTTTACATATTCGACCAGTTAAGTTGCGAATGTGTCGCTGAACTGTCTCAAGTAGCAATTTTAATAAATCGAACGTAGCAGCCACGACACTGAAAACTTTTTGGTCTTCGATTAGGTGCATTTTAAAATTCTCAGAATTAGGAAATTTTAAAGATGCTCTTCAACTCGACAAACAACAATGTTTAAGAGTTTTAGCACTTTCCGTTTGTTGGTTTAGTTTTCTATAAAACGTATTCGAATGCCGAAAAATCTTCTTTTTTGTTGCTACTTATCTTATACACAGAATAAAGCTAGTAATAACTAATGTATTTCCTCTAGCGTTAGAAGGTCATATAGGAAGCAGGTCACTACTGGGTAAAAGTTTCTCCATAGTGGATTTTGAATGTAGTGGCAACTTTGTAGTGATTTTGATCCCATATAAAACATGGAAATCACTTATGGATGAACCAATAACTTGGCGACAACTGTTATAATTGAATAATCAGATCCGTTCACATTAATAGTACATTATACAATAAGCGAGAGAAATGCGTTATTTTGGCAGAGGACAAAATAGCATCTCTCCCGAATGGTATATACTATTTTTTCCACGGTCTCACTAACTTAAAAACACATATTTTGTCATTATGAAGTAAGTATCACCAGAATTATTGTATTCGGATTTGGGCATTTATTTAGTAGTCGTTAGTTATTGTCAGAACTACTAAATAAACAAACAAAAAAATTATCAAATTAAGGTGCTAGTTTGGTTTAGTTTAAAGTTTGTTTAGTGCACAATGAATAATTGTGAGTCCGAAGAGATTATGGAGGCTGCAAATATTGCAATAAGCAATTTGCTGCCTACGAAGGCAAGATCTTACGATATAGCCTACAATCGGTTCAAAAAGTGGTGCGCCGAGAATAATGTTCAAGTATACAGCGAGAATGTTTTGTTGACATACTTCAGTGAAAATGCAAAGAATTACTTCCACATTATGGGCGCAATATTCTATGGTTAAGTCATGCTTGATAATTTACGACAACATAGATATAAGCAAATTCCCCAAGCTGATCGCATTTTTGAAAAGAACCGGTGACGAATATCAAGCGAAAAAATCGAAAATATTGATAAAGGAAATCGATCGTTTTCTATCACGTGCAGATGACAAAGAATTCTTAATGATTAAGGTAAGATTACGTTTGTTGTTAGGTATTTCAATTATTAAATATTTTGATTTTCTATAGGTTGGATTAATTCTGGGGATTGCTGGAGCTTGTCGAACTGATGAACTAGTCAATTTAGCTGTAGATGATATTGAGGATGTAGGCTCTTCCTTGATTGTAAAAATTCCAAACACTAAGACAAAGATTCTACGAACCTTTCTGGTTACCGATGTGGGAAATATGCTTGAATTGTTTCGAAAATACCTGTCCCTTCGTCCTCCCTACGTCAAGCATAAGCGCCTTTTTTGTACTACAAAGCAGGAAAATGAAGTTTGCAGCCAGTTGGCAAGAATACCATGGGAAAAATTCCGAGTATAGTAGCTTCGTATTTAAAATTACCTGATGCTGCATGTTATACTGGTCACTGCTTACGAAGATCTTCAGTGACATTACTGGCAGATGCTGGTGTGGATATCACGACAATAAAGCGTCATCCTGGTTGGAAATCAACGAACGACAGTCGCTGAGGGTTATGTCGAGAACTCAATTGAAAATAAGACCAAAATTGCTAATCAGGTTTTAGTAGGTACCACTACTAGCGAAATCACAAAAACTGTAAATATAAGCGAAAGTAATATTCCTTCTAATATTAATTTTGAAAATTGTACAAATGTAACATTTAATTTAAATGTCATAAATAATTTCAATATTATTTTTTTTTGCATGAAAAACGTTCTCCATAATGTAAACTCCCTTGAGAGCATTATACTCCCTTGGGAATAATCGACTACTCCTGTTTTAATTTTGATGTCATAGAAACTGATTTCTACTCCCGACCGTGGAAAAAGGTTTGTTAAAGGTTTCGAATACGTCGCCAAAACTATTACAAACACTTTAAAGCTACTGTCACTTCTAAATAATATGTAAGTGATATGGCTTGGTTGCCGTTACATTTAATATCTGAAGTTTGAGGAGCTTTAAGGTGCTTCTGCTTAGTTTTCATAAGGTTCCAACCAAACCACCCACCAAAAATTCCAATACCATGAAATGATTTTCAATGAATATAAATTGAAATTATTTTTACTATATGGTAGTAAATTTAGTAATTATTACGTAACAACCACTTAATTGAAATTACCAGTGTTTGTTACTACTTGGAGTCTGGCATCCTAGCTAATCAACAACCTCGATTACCTACCTTAAATAAATTGCAAGTATTTCGTCAGATGACACTGTTCTGAAATATTGTGTTTTGGAGGCGAGAACTATCCAAGAGGTAGAAAAATTGTTTCGTGCCATTCGAAAATACTGAAAATTTTGTTGATCTCTCTCCAGTTCGGAAAATAAATGAAGAAATTCACCATACAGCTTTCTCTTTTTAGTGATATGGTGAATCCAAAACTTTCTCTTTTTCCTGGTTTCTATCCCTTCTTCCTCTTACAAAAAGTCAGCATATATTGATCAATTTAGTCGTCCTTCAAAAAATTGATGGCACAGGTTCTTTTGGGAGTATAGATAACCTTCTGTTAGGATTAGATCATACTCACATAAATAATAGTCCAAGATCCCACTGCAAAATACCTTCACCCAAATGTTAATAGATCAAATTGCATTTAAACATGTGTTTCATGCACATCCTAATACGAATTGGCTAGGTTGGCTAATCAAAGCCGGGTCCTAAAGGTATTAATTATGTATTAAAAATATTAATTATGGAGGTGAACTACAAATTACTTTTAATGAAATAAACAATGTACCATTTGGAAACTGACAAACTGATAAGTAAAAATGTATAGGGTTGTAACTCCTCAGGAGGTTCTCAACATAGGTTGTATAAACATTAATGTTTATATTGTTGACGTATAACTTCTCCAGCTGTTTATTAAAACAAAATATATACCAATCGAAAGCTCCTAGTCTGCGATTTAAGAATATATAGGGTTGACTGTATATTTTCGGATCTAAAGTGATACAACCTTCCTCGAAAAGTTTAAATTTTGGGCGCACAAATAAAAAGAAATGTCGAAAGCACTGTATGGTAGATATTATTAATTATGGTGCTAGATATAGTTATAGCATTAAAAACTATTTATTATACAAACATATTATTTAAACAACTGTTTGTTATGCATACACTTTTCGTTAAGTAACTAAGGCGCAGTTGATGAACCAATTTTGTATAATTATATAAAAATGCATGGCACCACGCAACATCAGTTTTATCAATTTCCAAAATATAGTTATTAAATATAATTATAAAAAAATAATGCAGTTGAATGGAGTAAAAATATACAGGGTGTTCTATTTAAAAATATGTACGTTGGTAATATTTTAAGAGGCATGCTGTAGAGAAATTAATACGCTACTGAACCCTACATGAAAAACTCTATTAGAAACAATTTTCACCATTCCTATATCTGAGCTGTTACCTGAGATACGAACAATGCCTTATAAGTAATGTTTTCTTAAAGAGGTTTATGAATATTCTGATTATAGTACGGCATCTTAAGTTTCTCAAAAAAATACTCCAGTCTCGGAAACTAGATAGGTATGTCTTTGCCTACACAGGCGCATAGCGGGCCATTTCGTTTTTGTCCAAAATTTAAACCTATCGCTTAGGATTGTTTCACTTTAGATCCGAAAATATGCCGACAACTGTATTTTCTAAAAACACAGAACACATAATAAACTTCCGATTGGTATGTATTTTATTTTACCTAGGTCTATGTTCTAATAAAGTATTTAATTTTGCAATATACCAACACTATCAAAAAAAAATCAATTAAAAAAAATATATTTACAGATAAACATTTGCCCTCATAACAAACCTATTTTTTGGTAAAAAAAAAAATAGGAATTTATTATTATTCTAAATAACTATTAGTGAATTTTAAGGGTAAAATGTAGAAATTCAGAAAAAGCCAAAGAAATCGGAGGAATTTTGAGCGTCTATTTTATGCAAAATCACCCACCCAATCGTCAAAATAAAAATCATCTTGTCATATGCACCCATTTTTCTAGCATCCTAAGACACTAGATAATTGGGTGCGATTTTTCGAAAGCTAGATAATTCGGTTCTTTGCTTGACGACAGGGGACATCTATTGTGTTACTAACAAAACATCGGTGATTTAAATAAAAAAATATTTATTCCTTGGCGCACGGTTTTTGAGATTAAGATTAAGAAAGAGTGAGGTTGAAAGAGCAGAGAAAATAGCAGTTTGATTCAATTATTATAACAAATATTAACATTAACTGTTTCAATATTTACTATACATGTTTGTACAATTTTCCAGTTAAATATTTTTATCTTTCATTGCAGTATTAGATTAAAAATGTGCGCTTCCTGTTTTTTTATTTTTAAATTTTAAATGGTTCACCATTTGTTTATTTTTTATCAACAACATTATTTGCTGTGATTTGAATTGTCATTTTTTAAATATGTTTAACATTTAAGTCATGATTTTTACTTCAAACTATAAATTGTATACTATAATATTCTGTTACAATTAATATATTAATCTTGAAATATGTATATTGGGAATAAAATAACTTTTTCATTCAAAGAAATACATTACATAATAATTATAAAAAACAACGGACAGTCTGGAAGTGAATTTGTCCTTGAGCGCATAGCGGCATTTCGTTTTATTTATACCCCAAAATTTAAACTTTTCGCGAAGGGTTGTATTATTTTAGACCCGAAAATATACAGACAACCCTATATATTCTTAAAACGCAGACTAGGAGCTCGATTGGTATATATTTTGTTTCATTAAACATCCAGTAAATAATAATAATAATAATAATTATAATAATTCATTTATTTGTCCAACAGAAAACTTCCACTTACAGGACAAAAAAGTTATAAAAAATGGTGTGCAAAATGAAAACAAAGAAAATCAGTAGATAGTAAAAACAAAAAAACATATTTAAATTATTACATATAAGCAAATGGGTAACTTAAATAAGAAATTAATATAAAAAACAAAAATAAATGGTTATTATAAGCAAAAATAAATTACGTTAAAGAAAGAATGTAAAAAAAATTATAATTGAAAGGTAGTAGATACGAGCCCCTTCCCATTTCAGTTGGCCCACCATAGGATTTGGCAGAAATTTTGTTTTTATGAAGCAAAAATAAAAGTACAACATTAACCTGTAAATTTATTTATCTCTTAAACAGTATTTTAAACATAATAAATAAATATGAAGCAACGAAAACCAATATCTAACAGAAAATAAAGACAAATAGAGAAAATAAGAACAAGTAGCGCAAAACTAACAAAACAATTTTAAAATTCACCACTGGGTAACATCGCCTTTATTTTTTATTACAGCCGCAATTCGTTGGGGCATAGTATTAACCAAGCCTTGACATAATTCCGGTGTAAAAGAATCCCATATTTCCTGAAGTCTTTGCTTCAGCTCAGGGATATTTCTAGCAGGATGTTTTCGTAGCACCTTTTTCATCTCATGCCACAAAGTTTCTATTGGTGATAGATCCGGACTGCTAGAAACCCATTCTAAAAGTGCAATACCATTATCTTTTATCCACTTTAATGCTTTCTTTGAGGTGTGACATGCTGCACCATCTTGCTGAAACACAAATTCTTGGCGGGATGTCAAGCATTCTTCCATGATCGGTAAGAGCGATTCTTCCAAAATGGCTAAATATTTGTCCGTATTCACAATGCCGTCAATAAAATGAAGTTTTCCCACTCCTTTAGCTGACATGCTACCCCAGATCATGACTGATGCAGGAAATTTCACCTTTCGTTTGAGACAGTCCGGATGAAACGCCTCATTTTTTTTCGAATAACTCGACTGCGACTGTCTCCAACACACACTTCAAATCTGGCCTCATCACTCCATTGTATTGCACGCCATTGCTAAGTTGTCCAATCCTTATGTTGTCTTGCCCACTTTACTCTATTTTTCTTCTACTGCAGTGTTAAAAGCGGCTTTTCTTTGGCCTAAAGCAAAATATTGTCATTTCTTATTTTCCTACCGCAATTTTGCTTATTAAAAAATTTACCTTATAAGTGCCAAAACCCATTTTATGAGCCTCCCTGTGCGTTGTGGATCTCGAAATTCGTCTCCCAACAGCGTCACTCCATAGAGCACTTAGCTCTAAGTAATTAGCTCGCCTATTTTTCTGGATAATCCTCTTCAACGAACGTCTATCCACATTTGTAATTTTGCTTTTTTTAATATATTGGGGCCTTGCAGCAACTGAGCCGGTATTTTTATACAGTCTAACTATGTTTCTTACACTATACCGCGATAACTCTAATAAATTTGCAATTTCCGAATTTGATTTGCCGGAATTGAAAAATTTAATAATAAGTGAACGAATTTTCTCATCAATAAGCTTTCTTCTACCCATTTTAAAAAAACACAACTACTTAAGTACTTGAAGCTATACTAAATGCGTACTGACAGCTATATGAATATTAGCAACTGTCACGGTGTCAGTTTTCCACAGCAATCTTTGAATTATAGGCATCCTTTGTACCAGAACAAACATAGGTTGATTTGCTGTATTTACAAAATTTTTGCTTTTCCTTGCAAATTTAAATAGAGAGCAAGGACTTTGGTATTTTTTACTGGACATTATTTAATATACTCTGCTAATTACTTTGGGGCCTGAAAACAACCTGTAGTATTTGTTAGGTGGGCCAACTGAAATGGGAAGGGGCTCGTATAATTGATTTTAATGAATAAATACCACTGTGGTTAATGTCACATTACCCAGATATTTTATTAAAATTAAGTGACATAGTATATACTGGTGATTTTTTAAGAATATTGGTTGCCGGTATTGGCAAATAAAACGTGTCAGTCTGCCCAGAACCAAAATTTGATATTCTCATATTGAAACGTTCCAAAAGTAAAGAGCAATCAATGTTGTTATTAAATAGTTTAAATAAGAATATAATACTACACATAATACGCCTAGTCTTTAGTGAAGGAATATCAAAGGTCGATAATAGTAACTCATGATCATAACCCTGTCCAGGATATACGCCAGTAATCTTAAAAGAAAGATATTTTAAAAATTTGCCCTGAATTGATTCCAAACTAGAAGATTGATTCTCATAAATAGGATACCAAATCAATGACCCATACTCCAACTTAGTACGCACCAATGAAATATACAATGTTTTTAACGCTCCCTCATTTGTGAAACACTTACAGTTTCTAATAATGAAACCAAGTACTTTACTAGCCGATTTTGTAATGTTATTTATGTGTTCCGAAAAATTCAACTCACAGTCAAAGAATATTCCTAAGTCTTTAGTTCCACTACATCTTTCCAGGATAACATTATTCAGCGCATAATTAAATATAATCGGACTTTTCTTTCTGGAGAAACTAATTACCTTACACTTATTAATATTTAATTTAAGTGAAAATAAACTGCACCAATTTACAATTTACTCAGACTGCAAGTGCAAACAATCCGCAATACTATTTATATTACAATAAATTTTAAGGTCGTCTGCATAAAGAAGTTTATGGCAGTCAACAGAATTCATAAGTCCATTAATAAACAACAAAAACAAAAGGGGTCCAAGATTTGATCCCTGCGGAACACCCGATACAGCTAAGAAAGGCCTAGGCCTAAACCCATTATATGCAACATAGTAAGATCGACCTACTAAATAAGTTTTGAAAAATTGTACCAAAGGAGTGGAGAATCCAAATTCCTTCAGTTTCGTTAACAATATATTGTGACTAATCGTATTAAAATCCCTGGAGAAATCTGTGTATACCACATCAATCTGACCTCTAGAATCAAGTGCCTCACATAAATCTTGAGTAATTAAAGCCAAATTAGTAATCGATGATCGTTTATCTAGGAATCCGTGTTGATATGGAGAGAGTAAGTTTTTTACTGACTGATATATGCAACTATATAGAGAGATCTCCAAGGCCTTAGCAAAATTGGGAAGTATTGAAATTGGTCTGTAATTGGATATATTAGTTACATCTCCACTCTTTAGTACAGGACATATTCTACCCAATTTCCAACAAGTTGGAAACTGGGCAGTGCGTAAGGACAAATTAAAGATTGCTAACAACGGAGCAGTAAAGACACCCGCGCAATCTCTCACCAAAAAACTAGGCACCAAATCGTGACCCGCAGTGAATTTGTTTTTTAATTTGGAAATAGACTGTCTCACAATACTCTCAGTTAATTGATCAATATTAACACAAGGTAGATTATTAAACATATTATCAGGTATAATAAGGTTAGCATCATCTTGTACGTATACACTACAAAAGTACTGTGCAAAACCATCTACAATGCTTTGGGGAGTGGTAAATTCAGCGCCATTATTGATATACATTTTACCGGTTATTCTTGAATTACCGCGTTTCATATTTATAAAAGTCCAGAATCGTTTGCTATGAAGTGAAGTTGTAAGCCAACAATATAAACAATAATGTTTAAACAATCTATGTTGAGAACCTCCTAAGGAGTGACAACCCTATACATTTTTACTTATCAGTTTGTCCAAATGGTACATTGTTTATTTCATTAAAACTAATTTGTAGTTCACCTCCATAATTAATATTTTTAATACATAATTAATGCCTTTAGGACCCGGCTTTGATTAGCCAACCTAGCCAATTCGTATTAGGATTTGCATAAAACACATGTTTAAATGCAATTTGATCTATTAACATTTGGGTGAAGGTATTTTGCAGTGGGATCTTGGACTATAAGGTTGTATGAAAACGTTTCCGAGGTATTCAATAAATAATAAAGGCCTTCATTTTCACTGTATCTGTGTATATCTATCTACAGCTAGATAATAGCTAACTAATTTCCTTGATATTCTCCCATAAAACTATTATACAGAATTACGATCTATTAAATTTTGAATTAACTTTTTACATAAAATTCCATTAAAAAGGAAATTTACATTCCATGCAATGCCACCAAATTATATCATAAACTGTTATACCTACCTTAGAGTGTACTTTTTTAAGCAGGGAAATTACCTGAAACATATTACGAATTTATAACTTCGGGTTTATTTAAAGAATACAAAGGAGGTACACGGTCCCATGACATTAATATTATATGGAAAATGTTCATATAAAGTTCCTTTACATGAAATAATAAAAGAAAAATCCCCTCAAAGTCATATTCTTTCACGGCATGCATAAAAGGCGAGACAATAATATTTTATATTCAAGTTACGCCTAAACTTTACAGAGGGTAGGTAGTGAAAAATTATATGTTTTATATCGCA
Organism: Monochamus alternatus; assembly: GCA_037114965.1. NCBI lineage: Eukaryota > Metazoa > Arthropoda > Insecta > Coleoptera > Cerambycidae > Monochamus > Monochamus alternatus. The sequence continues at coordinate 40,007,897 of CM073435.1, forward strand.
TCTACAGATCCTGATATTTGTTTTTCGTATTGCAATGTGCTCTTTTATTACTGAAACATTTGTATTTTTACACTGGTGTCAACTCTTAAAGGTAGAAAAGGCTAATTTATACCGAGAACTTGAAAAACAGTGAAGTAGACACTTATGCTTGGTATTCAAATAAGGTCAGCAGTAGGGATCATTTAGAGAAATGTGATGATTTTGCAGATTGACTTAGATATCCAAGCCAAAAACAAGCAAAAAATAAAAAATATGCGAGTTAAATTGCAAAATAGCAAGCAATATACATGTGCAGTAGGTGGCTAAAATATTGAACTTTTAATATTGTTAAGTTCAAAAAAAAAACATAGCAGACATTCTAACACAATTTGTTTGTAATGGAAAAGCTTGTAATGCAGCGAGAGAATACCAAAATGGAAGCCATAGAGATCAACAGTTGAGTCCCATGTTTGGAAGACTTCGCTCTTTCTAGATCCATTTGTCAGCATGATGTGAATGTTCCAAATCTTCAAAACGTAATAAATGCTGTAACTAAGGTATCAGAAACTAGTACCAGATGCATAGCATTAAATTTGAGTCTATTACAAAGTTTTCTATGGCCTGAGATGAATAACAAAAGACGGCACTCTAACTGATTATTTCCATAATGACCATATTTGAGTCTCCAGACAATACCCATGCGAGGTACCATAACTAACACCATTTTTTTTATCTTATAGAAACCTGATACAAGATATGTGGAAGTATACCATAGTAACATACTTATTTTCCAAATAAATGGACTGCTAACGACCATCTAAATATCCCGACCGGAAGCCTTGCGATTTTTGATGCTAATGATATCCAGATATTTCCTGAAGTTGCAATGTATTGTCAGCAGTTCTACTATTATCCGTTCGTTGTTTATAACTTCTTGGATAGTCCTTTTAAGCACCTCTTAGGATTTCTAGAGTATTCCAGCTCCGACTTCAATGTCCGCCTGTTTTCCAGTCCTTCCTTTCTAGAATTATTATCATAAAATTCGGTCGGTAGATTTCTAAAATGAGATCCACTTTTAACTCAACGTATAAGGATAGCACGACCTCTAAAACTGCGGTTGTAGGGTCTTTTTTCCACCCCACTTCTCTTTCCACTACAAAATCATCGCTTCATATGTTACCATTCATCCCAACTGGGACTAAATTTTTGTAACTGTATATTACAAAAACACGCTTAAGATAACTTTATTTCAAAAATCAGATGACTCCAATTTTTCAAGAGATGCGAGTAATAATTTCCATAATAATCATGTTTGGTCTGTATACATGCGAGGTACCATAACTCTATGAACATCAATTTTTGTTTATCTTCTGGAAACCTGATACCGTCCGAATGGCCACATAAACATTCCGACCGGAAGCCTTGTGATTCTTGATGCTGATGATATCCAGATGTATCTTGAAGCTGCAATATCTTGTCAGCAGTTCTACCATTATCCGTTCGTTGCTGATAACTTCTTGGATAATACTTTTAAGCACTTCTGGATTTGCTCCGACTTCTGTGTCTGCCCGTCTTCCAGTCCTTCCTTCCTGTTAGTATTACAACAAAATTCGGTCGGTACATTTCTAAAATTGGATGCCCTTTCCTTGTCTTCGGAAAATTAGTAGGTGTCCTTGTTGTACTGTGTAACCGACAGAACTAACTTTTTATTGGCTAAAGATGTTTATGGTGGTAAGATTAGCACGATCTCTAAAACTGCTGTTGTTTTTAGATTAGTTATTAGTGTTTCCACCCCACTTCTTACTTCTTCTGCCACCAAATCACCGCCTAATATGTTAGTATTGATCTAACGACTTATTTGTCTAACCACATAATTGCCTACACCTTCCTAAAGCAATTCTGGTCCCATGTGAAACTTTTTCAACGTGAGAGATTCATGTTCGTTTGTGGTCAAAAATTATTTCAACGTACCTGACCTCTTTAGTAATCAAAATTTCCACTTCATTGACTCATGGTTTCTTCAACCTTCGCAAAGCTTTATTTTTAATAACATTAGCTAAAGTAATATTATGAAGATTAATTGAAATAACTTCTAGATTTAAATTTTTTATTCTTTAGCGCTTTGCCTCGTAGGTGTAGAACTAATTTGTACGTTGTCATCTTCTTTACTGTTACACTAAAGTGCATTTCTATATAAAGGGTAAAGAGTCCTGTAATCTCTTACCGCCACCGTCGGTTACTCAAGTTTGACTGTAAAACACACAAGTCTACAAACTTTACTTGTGCAACAAATTCACAGTAAACTTTATGGCGCAAAATGAGAAATATTTCTTATCCGGCAAACGGCGGCTTTGATCGATACCGGCTGAATTATGTAGAAAGGGCAACATTTCAGTTTACATTAATTTTAGTCGGGGCTTGAAATTAATGTCTAACTTTAATGGAGTTCGAGTCTTTCCACAAACTCCTACTTTTGTTAGTCAGTGTGGGCTGTATCATTACAGCGCAAAGAATTTCTTACCTTTGTTATATTCCTCATAACCAGGGTAATTTATTGGCATGAATAATTTTGTATCGTTGTATTGCCTGTGGTTGGTGTATTTTACAAATAAACAACAAATTAATATCAATAGCAAACGATGTATAAGTTTCGTAGACATTAAAATAGTTTATAGAAAGATAAATATGAGGATTTATCAGCAAACTTAATGTATACTATGTTGTTATACTATACTACAATATGCTAATGAGTCATGCTATGTTGTGCTGTGCTCTGTTCTGCTCGACTATGCTATGATATGCAGGGTAATTCAGGTTTAATCTTGGTAACTTCAGGAATCGATAGAACAGGCTAAAATAATGTTCATTTGTGATATAAACTTATTTTCTAAAACGCATCGTTTCCGAGAAAGAGGGCGTCGAAGTAGGAATTTTTTTTCGTGTTTCCCTCATAACTTTTGAACCTCTTATCCGATTTAAGTGAAATTCGGAACACAAACACTACTTATGATCTTACATAAGCTTCTTAAGTTTGAATTACCTACCCCTCTTAGAAAAGTATTTTGTATGCTACCCCCCTCTTACTTTATTTCAAAACTACAAAAAATAATAATAATTTCAATAAAACATCTACACACCACTTTGACCTGATTAATTTCGAAACTTTTTCTTCTCCAGATTTTTTTCGACGTTTGGCCTTGTTTCTGAGATATTCAAAGAAATTGGTGACAGTGTAGCACACCAGTCGCGTAAATTAAATTTAACGTTATAGCAATCCATGAAAACAAAACTCAGTGATTTGTGTAAATTGACGTTTTGGGTGCCACGATAGCTGAGGTGGCTAGGAGACGACTGCCCGTGAAACCAGTCTGAATCGGCTATATCGGTGTGGGTTCGCATCTCACTGTAATACCATGGATGTTTGTGCATCGTCGAGAGATGCACAATAAGTCTATGAGCTGCGGTGCTTCCGGTCACACTGTCGGACGTCTCTCAAAAAAAAAAACAAAAAACTGACGTTTGTGAAAATCGTCAAAAGTATTATTTAAAGAGTGTTCTTAGTGTTCAGAAAAAATGCCAGTAACCTCAAACATAAATTTAGTAACAACTACTTATTACAAGATTTACAGCAAACTTATAAAGTACTAACAATAATTGTTCAAAGAGCATTCCTCCAGCCTTAATACATTTTTGGCATCGGCAAACTAGTATATTAACCGCAGCTGCTATTTGAACCGGATTTTTTATGTCATCACAAGCATGTCTTATCCTTTGCATCAATTCCTCACGGGTATGTACTGGCGTATCATACACAATTGCTTTTAGATGGCCCCAAACGAAATAATCCAGAGGATTCAGATCTGGCGAGCGCGGAAGCCAAGCTACTGGTCCTTCGCAAGGAATCCACATATTTGGGTGGTTGTTGGGTTGCCGTCCAATCCATCGACGAGGACGGCAACCCACTGCCATACCTTCCAACTGCACCGTGGAGTAAATTTAAGGGGTCATCGTCGAGCACGTCAGGGAGAGAGTTTTGCAGAAACTCAGGAAATAAATCCCCATTTAAACGAGGAGGCAAAATATGCGGCCCACAGAGGTTATTACTTGAAACACCTATCCACATATTTACACTAAACTGTTGCTGAAATGAAGATTGTCTGACACATCGAGGATTGACTTCATTCCAAAAATGAATGTTGTGGTGATTCACAATTCCAGCTTTTGTGAAATTAGATTCGTCGGTCCATAAAACCTTATGCAGAAATTGTGGATTAATTTCTGTTGAATCTAAAACCCATCTACAAAAATGTAAACGTTTTTCAGCATCTCCTGGCAACAAACCTGAACTGGTTGGAGATGGAAAGCCCTTCGATGATCTTGTTTGAGTGCTCTCAGTATTTTTTATTGAGATAAATGGAGTTGCCGAGCTGCTCGGCGTGTGCTTAAAGTTCTATCGATATCAAAAAGATTAAGAATTCGCTGATTATTTCTTGGCGGTACATTACGATTATGATCATTGTAGCGGCGCAAACCATATTCCGAAAATCGACGATGTACGTCTACAAAAACTTGTGCATTTGGAATTCTTCTATTAGGGAAACGTGTTCGGTACTCTCGAACTAACGCGTTGGAATTTCTGTTACAGAAACTATAAACATAATGTATATCGGCATATTCAGCATTTGTAAACGTTCTTGGCATTTTTTTAGCACTAAAAATTCTCTTTAAATAATACTTTTGACAATGATTTTCACAAACGTCAGTTTACACAAATCACTGAGTTTTGTTTTCATGGGTTGCTATAACGTTAAATGAAATTTATGCGGCTGGTGCGCTACACTGTCACCAATTTCTTTGAATATCTCAGAAACAAGACCAAACGTCGAAAAAAAAACAGGAGACGAAAAAGTTTCGAAATTAATCAGGTCAAAGTGGTGTGTAGATGTTTTATTGAAATTATTTTTTTTTGTAGTTTTGACATAAAGTAAGGGGGTGGTAGCATACAAAATACACTTCTAAGAGGGGTAGGTAGTTCAAACTTAAGAAGATTATGTAAGATCATAAGTAGTGTTTGTGTTCCGAATTTCACTTAAATCGGATAAGTGGTTCAAAAGTTATGAGGGAAAAACGAGAAAAAAATTCCTACTTCAACGCCCTCTATCTCGGAAACGATGCGTTTTAGGAAATAAGTTTATATCACAAATGAACATTATTTTAACCTGTTCTATCGGCTCCTGAAGTTATCAAGATTAAACCTGAATCACCCTGCATATCTGCGACTTCTGGACTAATTCTCGTGATTAGAATAAGGGGTACAGATATTATTATTATATATACTATGTTGTGCTATAATATGCTGTGTTATGCTGAGCTTGGTTGTGTTATACTTTCTAGAGCTAGTGCGTAGTGAGTACTAATGTTATGTTGCAAATTCATTCTTAATTTATGGAAGATGTTGTGAAATATATAAAATAATTTCCCAGATTTTATTTAAGCTATGTTGTGCTATGATATGCTGTGCGATGCTGAGTTATGCTATGCAAGGCAATTTTATATAATTTCTGCAGTATACACTAAAGCTATTGTGTGGTGAGTACTGATGTTATGTTGTACATTGTGTTATATTGTATGTAAATTAATTCTTACTTCTGGTCATTTTGCTGTACGAATTTATATTATGTTTTGAGAATGTGCCATAGCCTTAGTAAGACTTTATTGGAAAAAATGGAGATAAAAAGGAAAACCAAGGTTTATAAAGGTATATTTCGACCAATCTTAACGTATGGTACTCGAAACTGAGTGTTAAATGTGACACTGAAAAGTAAAATGTTAGACTTGTTATGAAGAGTAAAATAAGTTGACAAATGTAGCTGACAGAGAAATTACATATTACGAAAAGAACTAGGTGCAGAATCAGTCAGTCAGTTAATGTTATTGAGAGAAATCAAGTAAAATGGTTTAGTCATTTAAGTAGAATGAAAGATAATAGACAAGATGATATGGGAAGCTTGAATACAATGTAAAAGAGAGAAAGGAAGACTTAAAAAAACTTGGAACGAAGAGGTGGTAGCAATCCTGAAGAAAAAAAAATGGAGGGGTCAGAGGCTAAAAGAATGGCAATTTCTCAGGCTTGTACCTGTTAATGCAAGTAGTATCTTTATTAAAAAAATTGATTATTCCGGAGAAACAAGAAATAACAAAGAAACTATGAAAGAGAAAGTAGCCTACACTTTTTTATTAACATTTTTTGTATGCACACAATATATATCATATCCGTCAAGGGTCAAAGTTATTAAATTTTCTCAATAAGCACACTTTTATATTTTACAAACAAAAGCAAAATTAAAGCTATTTTAAACATAATTACATTTTTTATGGCAAACAAAATATCCTGAAACATAATTTTGTTCGTTTAAACACCGAAGGAAAAGTCTCACTTTCCTAAGTAAAAAGTAATGTGGGTGGCAAAATATCAAACTTGGTAAAACAGTGGTATGCCAAGAATAGCATCCAATAAGACAGGGCAAACGAACGAAAGCTTAACAAAGAGGATATAAGTGCTCTTCAGTGAAGGACTTGATTATGAACGAAATTATATGGAATATGAGTGGATACAGTGTGGGTAACCCTCAGACAAAGAGTAATTATGGTTAAGGAGAATTTATTATTGAAGGAGTTTTAATACAGGATCAAAGTAATGTGTCAAAATAACGATAACAGACAGTGTTGAATAAGCATAGTTTCATGTTAATCTAAATAAGGTAATAAAAACAATGGGGCAGTTGCATGAATGTTATATTGTTTAGTTTAGTTAAATTTATTGGCGTTACATATACATAAGTATTTACACAAGTCAAAGTAGAAAAAAATGTTATAACAATGAAGACAATGTTCAACTTTCAGCATTCAAATTTAAATAATATAAATAATAAAAATATGCATACACATACATACACATAAAACATGTAAATACACAAAGTAAAGGAAAATACAAGTATAATGCAAAACTAACGAGAATAAAATGAATATACACATACATATACATAGAGGTATACACATATATAAGTTCAAATGAGCAAAGTATATAATGTTAAATGATTAAAACATGTTGTCCAAAATAGTAAAAAAAATATGAATACGATAAACGATTAAACAGCACATAATTATATTTCAATATCATTATTTAAAAATTCGTATGTACTATAAAAAGCTTTATTTAATAGAAACTGTTTTAATCTCATTTCGTGATAAATATAATTCTGTACCGAGTGAATGAGCCCATGGTACGCTGTTATCAAGGTTGCTTGTGATACTTGGTGAGTCAGACTACGAAGCAAATATAACTTTTTTGAAATCATATTACAAACGTACGTTTTGTGGTGATTCCAAGATAACTTAGGATCTAAATATACGCCCAAGAATTTTACAAACTCTGGGTTTGCTGTCTGTCCAACATCACGTAAGCCAAATACTATTGTTTCTGTTTTCTGTATTTAAATTTAACTGATTCGAGAGAAACCAATCCTGCATCATTAATTCTGCTCGTTTGGTCTTATCCAACAACTTATCCAGTGCAAAGCCTTAGCAAGCAATATTTGTATCATGAGCAAACTGAATAGTCATCAAAGAATTATCCACGGAACCGGATAAATCATTGACATATATTAAGAATAGCACAGGTCCAAGCACAGATCCCTGCGGTACTCCTGCTCCGAGGGTAAGACAAATTGACCTACAATCATTCTGGGTTACATATTGTTGTCTATTAGTAAGATATGATTTAATTAATGTACTGCTTTCAAATGCAAACCCAAAGAAACGCAATTTGTTTACAAGTATTTCATGAGACACACAATCGAATGCTTTATTAAGATCTAAGAATTGTGAGCATAAAAATTGCCTTTGCTCAAAACCAGTATTGATAGCACTAATTAGCTTCTCTATTGCCAAAGTTGCAGAAAGATTACTCCTAAATCCAAATTGGTTAGGGTTGAAAGGATTTTCTCTTTCAAGATAATTAGTTATTTGTATCTTTAATACATTTTCAAAACTTTTTGCGAAATAAGGGATGACGAAAATGGCCCAGTAATTTGATGGATCATTAGTATTACCTTTTTTGTATATTGGAACAACTCTTGGAATTTTTAAACAATTTGGACTAGATCGGTGTTGGTTCGAGCCCAGCTGCCGGTAGACCGTATATAAGCTATATTCGTGGAGAGGTTTGGCGCCCTCTCTGCGGGTATGGTAGAGTGGAAGAATGTTGGCTTGGGTCAATGTGAGAGATTGATACCGGTTGATATTTGACTACCCCCTAATTAATGAGATTTTCCAGGTTTCCCTCATTCCTGCACTGAATAGTGGTTAGGGCCTATCAACGTAAGTCGTTCCTGGGCGCAAATGCGGCCTACTTAATAATAATAATATGCCGCCCCCTCTCCCGCACAAGTCTCCGACTTCTGGGCTAATCCCTGTGATTAGAATGAGGGGTAGAGATATTATTATTATTATTATTATTATTATTATTATTATTATTATTATTGCGAATTGCACAGATTTTATTATTTCCGTGCACATGTCATATACATCTTTACTTTTTTTGTTTTTTAAATTAGCAATTGAAGACTTTACTGTTTCCTTGGAAACTATAGAGAAGATGAAACTGTTAAGTATAGGATTATAAGTCATATAATCTGTGTAAGTAACGTTACTGGTTGGCAGATTTCCAATTATATTTGTGGCAACATTGACAAAATAGGTATTAAAATCGTCAGGTGAAATATTGTTTGAAGCGGTATTTGATTTTGTTTTCTTACTATTATTAATTTTCTACATTGAGTTGGATTGCTATGACCAGATATATAGTCATCATGAGCCTGTTTTTTATGATTACGTAATTCATTTACATACCGAAACTTAAAAGATTTTACTATTGCCTTATTGTTATCTGATGGATGTAATTTTACATATTCTTACAATAATTGTAAAGTGTTCCGCATTGTGTGAAGCTCATCATTAAACCAATTAATCGTTTGATGTTCATTATTGCTAATTAATTTCGTTTTTACGGGGAGAAATATCTTGATTTGAAATGTATGAAAGGGTAATCTTTCAAACATATTGAACGATCAGAATATATGGCGGCAATAACACATTATAATTAAAATATCAACATTAATAAATTGCCATAGAATGTAGACAAAACCACGTGGTTGAAAAAAACCAATGCTCCAAAAATGTATTACTAGTACACTTCTCAATTAAGACAAAAAAACTGCATTATATTAGAAGAAATAGTTTACAATTTATTAATGCTCCAAGTAAAAGTAATAAACAAGCATTTTTCTATATTAAGAGACAATTGATTAACATTACAATATACAAAAAATTTATCAAGATCGGTTTGGACAAGTAAACAATCATATAAACTATTTATTTCAAAGAATATCTTTGTCATCAGCGTACATTAAAAACTTACTATAAAGAAAACATAAATGTATATCATTAAGAGAGATAATAAAAAGCAGTGGTCCCAAGTGAGAACCGTGGGACACTCCACAAGTAGTTACATAAGGAGCTGAATAAGACCCATTTAACGATACAATTTTTTGTGTCTGTTGAAGAGATAGGACGAAGTAGACTTCCGTGCACATCGATTTTCATTAATTTAGCAATAAGTACATTATGATTTAACTTTTCAAAAGCTTTACTGAAATCAGTGTACACGGAGTCTACCTGTATTTGACAATCTGATGCAGACGAAATGTGTTGAGAGTAATTATTAAATTTAGACTCTATTGATCTATAAGGTAAAAATCCATGTTGTTGCTCAATCACATTAGACTTTACTAAGAAGAAAATTAAGCACTATATTTTCAAAGACTAACTAAAAATATTTATTTTAATAATAGGAATATAGTTAGTGACAATATCTCTATTGCCATTTTTGAAAACATGAATTATATAATCCTGCTTCCATAACCCAGGGAAACACACTTGACAAATGATTTACTAAAAATAATAGTCAATGGAACATATAAACTGTTAGCATATTTTTAAACAAATAACGGCGGTATGTCATCAGGTTCAGCACCCTTATTATTTTGCAATAGCATATATATTATTAACTAGATAAGGTACACAGAAAGAATATTATTGAAAATAGTTTGACTTTATTGTTCGAATGAATTTTGAAAAAATTCGGTATGATATCTGCATTTGTATCTGCTGGAACTTTCTCTGGGATATGTGTTTATTGAGAGGCTAAGAAACGAAGATCCCAATCATCTTAGCTTGTTTTAATTCTGTAATCTGAGCAGATCATCCGGTCACAGAAGACATTCGTAAAGTACCTATAAAATTATAGAGTCCTAGATAATAGAATCCTCGGTAATTTTCTTTTAAAGTTCGATGTTTGATAGTGAATTTTCCAAATTGTTTGCTTTTGATTCGATATCAGCGAGAAAAAAAATCATGGGAATTTGATAGTCCCATCCACAGTCAACTTTTTTTTTTGTGGACTTAATAAATTAATTTCTTCTAGTAGAGGAACATCTCATTCACACTTTAAGTGAAATATAGCCACAATTGAAGTGATTTATAAATTATTTTACTACTTGCGCTTTTATTGGAGCAAGAAGCCAATCTGAACGGAATAAATTCCAATTAGACTTTATTTCAACGTAAAGTGAAGACAGCTGCATGTTTATTTGGTTTAATAGGACCGTAATAAAAACCCACACAACACTATATCCTCTGTTTTGTACACCTGACCCGGTTTTCAAATAATGTTTCATCTGTGTGGAACATTACCTCAAAATTAATTTCAAAACAGTGTTTAAATGTCATATACACATGCAATATATTTTATATTATTTCAACGAAAACCACGACAAATATTAAATTGCGTTATGAAATTCTCGGGGTAATATTACACCCACGCCATCCAGTATTGTGCTGGTTAATGTATAAAATAAAGCATACTCCAAAGAAGATGCGGGCGGATAGGTGGGTTAGAGGAATGCGAGAGGGTGGAAAGAGGAGAAATTTGAGAGAAATGTGAAGTAAGTAGGTATATACGAGAATTATCCAGAAGTGAGTTACACGATTTTATTTTGCCTCTTATCTAGAATTTCCTTTAATAAAGGTATCTATTGACCTACCAATTGCCTAAGCTATAGAGGGTGTTACAGAAAATATTACATATTTTGGGACATAGTAGAGGAGGTTCAGACATGAAAATATAAAGTGGAAGAAGGAGCCCCTATCAGAAAATGTGTTTTGGCAGCAGAATCTTATAAGTCCAACAAAATGTTTGTTTTCAATACCATTTGTGCATGCAAAATGGAACATAAAGAAATTACTAAAAATGCTATAACATATCAGAAACTGATTATAACACCTATTATGAAAATTGTAGGTTTTGAGAAGGCATTTCACATCCTACTTTAACCATAAAGAGATAAATGTATTATAGTTTGATCCACTTTTATATCTTTCGATTTCACCATAGAATAGTCTTGAACCTATGGCAATAGGATTAAATGAACTCCAAATTCGGATTCAGTGTGTGAACATACATAGGAATATACAGTGTGTCCACGGATAGAGTTGACAAGAGCACAAAGTCTTTTGTTTTTGACTTTATCGAAAAATGTCACTTTTCATAAAAAGTTCTGCTTCTCGAAAAAATAAGATTCCCATAGAAATGTCTTAGATCAGATATACAGGGTACTCATAAATAAAAAAAAAACACGAAAAATTCAAAAGAGAAATACCATTATTTATTATTTCACACAAAATTTCTAAAAAACAAATCTGATTATAACCACAAATACAGTCCTATTACAAATTTTAAAATCAAAATTTCAATTTTGATTTTACTCTTCATAACTTTAACATATTTTTCCGCTAACTTGATAAATTTTTCGTACCTACACTTTACGAATATTATTGCATTCCGTATGTGCTCTTTTAATACTTCTCTATCATGTGGCAGATCATTTGAATAAACCAAAAAAAAGTCTAAAGGTGTAAGGTCAGGTGATCTAGCAGGATAAAGAATTGGGCCAAATCTTCTTATCCACCTTTCACCAAAATAATCTGCTAACCATTGTCTGAGCAGGGCTGTAGAATGAACAGGTCGGTCGTCCTGTTGCCCAAAACAGGTTATTGCGTACTTCTGACTCTAATGGTATGTAATGTAATTCTAGTCCTTCGGACTGACCACTTTTTTTGTGGTGTGTAATGATTACGTTAATTTCTTTAAATAAAGGTAAGTTAATAACATTAGAACTATAACAAACTATTATTATAAGTGTTATTTATTTTAGGAAATTTCCTTATCTAATATATAAAATTCTCGTGTCACAGTATTAGACGCCATACTCCTCGGAAACGGCTTGACCGATTTTTATGAAATTTTATATGTATATTCGGTAGGTCTGAGAATCGGTCGTAATCTATTTTTCATACCCCTAAGTGATAGGGGTGGTCCACCCCAAACAATTTTTTTTATTTTTTGGACAAAATTTTTTATTTTTAATTTTTTATGATGTGGCATTAAAAAATACATACAACCCTTAATTTTCATCCTTCTATCACAAGCCCCTATTTTTTAATAACCATTTTAGTAATTTAATCATTTTTAACCTTGATCGATAACTGATCGATTATCATTAGATCAGTTATCCCCGCCAGGCATCTACCGGTGTCACTTCTCACCCAGTAAACAGCACGGAGTAGGGATGAGAACGAAGCCGGTCTCCTGTCTCTCTCACAATAAGCCTTCTCTCACTCCCTACACAGTTTTCGATCATTATTATTGTGTATGAATCGAGCGTAATAGTGACGTTTACAATTGTCATTTTACCTTCTAAGTGTAATTCTCAAGTAAATTTATTATTAATTTGCTCTGCCATAATTATTTATTTCCTATTTTATCAATAAAATTATTTATTTTAAGTGTAGTTCTCATTATTAGTTAATTAAGTGATCTACATAACCTCAAAAGTACGTAACACGTGTCACGAGCTCCCGCCAACAACGGCTATTATTTTACTATATGGCTATTTTTGTGTACAGTGAACAATGCCAACAAGACGTAAAGGAGATAATTTGGGCCGTCAAACAAGTAAAATTGCAGGCACGCGAAATAATTCAAAAATTCAATGTTTCGTGTTTTGTTATTCTTATAGGCCGTCATCGTTCACAGTGCTCCATTCCTCTTTTAGTCATATACCACATCTCCACACACTTACAATAAGTTAGTTATTTTTTATTTAACTGTTAAAGTATTCACTAGAAATAATTCATATGGCAAAACAACGTTTGCCGGGTTTTTTTATAAAATATTTCTGTTGCTAAATCATAAGATTCTTAAAATGCCTTGATTGTGGTAACACTACAATAAGTGGATATAATAAATGTTTAAAGTTGTTTATCCTCTGAGAACATTTCTGGTTTCTGCCTTATAGAAATTTTTTAAAGTAAATATATAAATTCTCCTTCAATCGTAGTACATACAGATGTTTCTAAATTTCAGGATTTAAGAGTGAAATATGCTTTAAAAACAGCAGAAGCGTTATTCTCGAAAATGTCAAAAGTGCAAAAATATAAAGCAAAGGCGCAATTATTTCCGGGCAAACAGGAAGTGCTGTAAAGCTGAATCCACGAGGAAAATGAAACAGTAGACACGTCGTTTTCGTATATTAAATATTCTTTTTAGGCGTTTGTGTAGGAATTGAAAATTTGTTTGTAGGTGTTTCTTGAAAGCTAACAAAGAAGCCGCGGATTTTGTATATTTCGACGTACAGGGTGTATTATGAAATATGATACAAAATTGAAATAGGAGATAGGAACAATTGTATTACTGTATTATAATTGTATATGTGCATTATTGTGTTATTTATTTTAGTTTATTTTAATTTGACGTATTTTTCTGTGTAACTATACATATGAGGAATAAAGTTTATTATTATTATTATTAAATAAAAAGCTATTGAGTGTTATATGTGTACTGACAAAACCAGTTTTGTTAAATAATTCCAAAAACGGTTTACCGCATCTAAATGAAATTGAGTTGATATCTTTAGATTATCAGTTGCAGGAACCTCACGCAGAGCAGTATTTAGCTCATATACAATAGTGGGGATGTAGGCCTCAATCAAGGGTTTTCTTTTATAAAAAAAATGTCTAACAATTTTGGGTAGCGTAATATGTTCTTTTAAACATCACAAAGTACTCTTGGAGGATATCTTCATCGTTTTCGAGGAAATTGTGAAATCCTTTAAATGCGATGTTCATATAAGATTAACAACAAATCGATAGCAGTTTTTAGAGTCACTTACTAAACAATTTTTGTCGAGGCTGTATAACCGTTTACAAGTTGATAAGTAATTGATTAGAATATGAAAAAAAAAAACAATTTTCACCTGTTTGATTATTCATTTAACACTTAAACAAATAAAAAAAAACAATTATTTACAACTAAACTCAATTCCGACTCCAAGGAAAATGTAACCCCGCTCTAAAAAGGGTCATTCGTCCTAATGTTCTGATTTGGGGACATATGAAGCAGCTTGTCTGCCATGTTGAAATCACTACTCACCAGCAGATACCTGGAAGAATTGAGGATGCAACTAACCAGATACGAAATGTTCTGAATCTCATCCATCAACAGACGGAATCCCTAGCCAAAGGTGGACATTTTGAACAATTTTCATAGTCTTAAAATTTGTTAATTTAGTTAATAAATGTTAACTAATGTTTAAACTCTAAACACAAATAATAATTATTGTTACAGTAACTATAATTTTTATTTAACAGGTTACTTTGATTAAAATATAAAATTATAACTATTTTCACCTATGCAAAAATGTTTGACATTAACCCAGCTACCTTACCTAACTCTATCTCATCAAAATTTAGTTTTATAAATGTGTATTTATCGCCATGTAACATTTTTTCCAAGCCTTTTTATACAATATATGTAATAGATAGCTTTTTGTTTACAATTACATTCCCTTGTTTGACACCATACAGTATGGTAAAGAAGGCATAGTAACTTAATTGGAATACAAATGAAAAAACCTGGACAGCTGTATTACTAAATATACAGCGAATAGTTTTTAGTGTATATTCATTTCTAGTTTAGAATAAGGATAAGTTTGGGTGCAACATTGCAAGAGTTAAATTTTATACATCTAAAGCAATATACGATACTTTACTCAATATTGGCGTAACCATTTGTTGTTATCTAGATTTCTAACATGAAAGTGAACTAATGTTAGATAAATATTTATTTATCATAAAATTGTTACCACCGTGTATTTAACTGATGATCTTTTTCTATGACTTTCCAAATTTCCAGCAGTTTTGTATATTGTAATCTGTCCTCTACCAAATGCTTTAGAAACGAATTGTCTTTTATTTTCTCATCGCTTATTATATTTTCTATATAAAAATAATCCTTGTAGATTTACCCTATGTAGTTGCCTCTCGTTTTGAATACTGTACTGTACTCAACGAACAAAGCAGATTTGAGTTACATTTAACTTTCTGAAAAGTCATTATGCCAGTTAATAGGGTTAAAGTCCTAAAAGTAAGAAACGGGATTGGATTTTCAGCAGAATTTTTAGGGACTAACATAATTTTGTACTAAGTCTAGAAAGTAATAAATAGATTAATTTTTAAGAGTATTTTATGTAATTTGCAATAATGCAATATATTTATACCTATACAGGATTTTCCTAAATGAGATGCGAATATTTAAGGGGTTGATTCTACATCGAAAATTAATGGTAGTTTACTTTATAAGCTATGGTCCAAAAATGTTCTGTTACAAGAATACCGGGTATTAAAATTTTAGGAAAATAATTAATATTTTCGATAAAGGTGCATATTCTGTAATACAGTATGCGCCAAAAGTATGGAATAAATTCAATAAAAACGAACAATTTTACGTAAATTTTATCCATAAAAAAGTAACAATTCTGAGGTATGTAAGATAAAATACAATTGATTAAATTTTATACTTAGATTAAATGTTCGATTTGCCATCCACCAACTTCTTGACAATGCGCAAGTCTGTGAAGAAATTCTTCTTGCACATTATGAATGATTTCTGGGGTAACTCTGCGTATTTCGTCCCGAATGCGATTTTGAAGTTCTTCTAAATTACGTGGTTTATTAATGTACACTTTTGACTTCAAGTATCCCCATAAAAAATAGTCAAGAGGTGTCAGATCTGGCGATCTTGCGGGCCATTCTATCGGTCCGCGTCTGTCGATCCACCTCCCAGGAAAACAGTTGTCCAAAAAATCTCGTACAGGGCGCGCATAGTGCGGAGGTGCACCGTCTTGCTGAAACCATATGGTATCGTCAGGAATGTCAGAGTCATTATCGTTAGGAAAAATTACTGCAAGGGCTGGAACAAGGTCATTTTCTAGAAACCCTAAATATCTTTGTCCTGTAAGGGTTCCTTCAAAGAAGAAAGGCCCTACTATTCTGTCGTCAACTATTCCAGCCCACACATTTAATTTCTGAGGGTGTTGGGTATGTGCCTCTGCCATCCAATGAGGATTTTCCCGATTCCAATATCTGCAAGTTTGACGGTTTACTGTATCATTCAGACAAAATGTGGCCTCATCTGAAAAAAGTATTTGCCGGTGCAAATTTCTATTTCCTTGACATAAATCCATTAGAATTTCGCAAAAGTGTAAGCGGCGATCGGGATCATCTTCATTGAGTTTCTGCACAAGTTGAATTTTGTAGGGATGATATTTTTCCTTCCTCTAGATACGTAGCACTGTGCTCTGACTAGTGTCATTGTTTAATGCAACCAATCGTGAAGAATTATGAGGATTATCCACCATACTTATCAAAATGTTCTGTTTCTGATTTTCATTAATTGGACGGCTTGGACGTCCAGGTTTTGGAATATTTACAACATTGCCAGTTTCTTCAAATTTAGACTCTATCTTACTGACTGTTGATTGGCTGATAGGGCGATCTGGATATTTTTCATTAAATAAATCGCAAACTTCCTGCTGAGTTCTAGTCATATTCCCGCATTCGATAAGAATTCAAATTTCCATTCTTTGAGTAACAGTTAAATGTGCCATAATACTTTAAATTGAATAATAATTTCTTTGTCGCTTACAATACTTATTAGAAAGTCGGTGTGACAATGACACTTTGCAAAGATTTTCACCTACGTGATCCATAAAAGAACTATGGAATTCGAAAAACAAAACTTGATAACGTTTTTGCTTTATTTTAATTGATTTATGTTTTCTAACATTCAATCGTCATTTACTCGAAAACTTTCCTATGTAAGAGGGCAAAATTTTAGTACTGTCTGATAGAGAATTAAACGATCTTTCAAAATCAAGGAAAAAAAATGGTGTTGTCATTAAAAAAAAAGTCGATGACGTCATTACTCGAAAACAAATGACATTGGAAAATTGCATTTTACGCTAAAATATGTATTTTTTAAATTAAAAATCGCCCTGTTCGAAGATTTTTCCCAAAAAATAATGGTTTCGTTTTTATTGAATTTATTCCATACTTTTGGCGCATACTGTATAAACATAATTTATATCTTTAATGGTGGCAGGCGCACGAGCACTGACTTTAATAATTTTAAAGAAAAAAATGGTACGCCAATGGTTTTCCCCAGATAAAAATTATGTAGAAATGGTGGAAATGCATTACGCGTTTGGCCTAGCCGACGGTAATGCAGAGCAAGCTAGATATTTATCACGAGTGATATCCCAATCGTGCTCTGCCAGATAGTCGCACTTTTTCTAATATTCATCGTCGTCTTTTTGAAACTGGTAGTGTCCGAAAAGGTGCATCTGAAGGTAGACCTCGAAATGTAAGAACACCTGAATGTGAGGAGGAGGTGTTGCAGATTATCGAAGAACATCCTCAAACGAGTACGAGGAAGATCGCTAGAAACTTGAATATTTTCCACCAAATTGTGTGGAGAATTTTAGTGGATTTTTTGTTATATCCTTATCATATTTTAAGAGTGCAAGCGTTACTTCCCATAGATTTTCCAAAGCATGAGACCTTTTGTCAGTGGTATCTTCATAATGTTACCAAAATCCGCATATTCTATTCACTGACGAAGCTAATTTTTTAAGAAATTTAGTTCAAAATTTCTATAACAATCATATTTGGGCGGATGAAAATCGTCATGCTACAACTGAAACTCATTTCCAACAACAATTTTCGGTTAACGTATTGGCAGGTATCATTGGTGATTACTTTATTGGACCATTCTTCCTGCCAGGATGACTTGACGGACAATCTTACCTGAACTTCCTTCAACAACAGTTGCCAATCATGAGATTGGGCGCGGTAGGCCTCAGGAATGGTCACCAAGGTCCACCGATTTCAATAGTTTAGATTTTTTTTTGTGGGGCCATCTTAAGACGTTCGTGGACACAAGTTCCATTAACACTGAAGAGGAATTAAGAGAAAGAATAGTTGCAGCATGTGATAGAATACAAATAATAGGAGTCATTTTCAACAATTTCTGTAATAGTGATTTATTAAACCATTATTAAAGAAATTATTAGTTCAATATTATGTTAACGTGATATGTTGTTAGTTGTTGTTGTTTTCTTTTAAAATTGTTTCCTTTAATAATAACGGTCCAAAAACTTAAGAGGGCTCTTATTTTCCAAATTGAACGGGGAATACAAAAATAATTTTTATTTGAGAGAAAACCATTGGCGTACCATTTTTTTTAAAAAAATATTAAAGTCAGTGCTCGTGCGCACGCCACTGTTAAATATAGATATTATGTTTATATTGAACAATACGCACCTTTATTAATAGTTACCACACACAAAATTTCATGAAAATATCTAAAGCGGTTTCGAAAATATTAATTACTTCCTATTTTTCCTTAAAACTTTAACACCCCGTATTTTTGTAGCGGAACATTTTTGGACCATAGTTTATAAAGCAAGCTATCATTAATTTTCGATGTAGAATCACCTCCTCAAATATTCGCATGTCATTAAAGAACACCCTGTATAGGGTATAACAGTGAGATATAACAAAATTTCAGGACTGGTATCTCTTGTTTAAATGAACAAAAAAGACATCAAAGTAATGTTTTGCCACCAAAATGTCATTTCTCTGTGAGATATTAACATAATATTATTAAGAAAAGAGAACTAGAATAAAAAAATTGAGCAAGACAAAATTTCAGTGCCTTAGACCTACTTTATTATTGCATTAAGAAAAGGTTATCAGAATGGAAAATTGAGTAATGTAGAAATTTAATGTCCTACTTTAGAAAATTCTAAAATCAGACAAATAATCAAAGTAAGTCTAGGACTCAATGTTCAACTTTAACTACGTGTTAAGTTCTTCATTTTCTCAATAACATTTTGATGTATCATACGGAATGACACAAAAATTCGGAGACCTACGATATTGAAATTTCTCAAAACAATTTTTCTTAATAACATTTTGTCGTATCTTCTTAAACAAAAAGTACTTTATTACTAAAACTAAAACTTTTTAATATTTTTATCTCACTCGACTTGACGAATTTGAAATCATAATACAAACAAGTAGAGCTAAATCCCAGGAGGCCATATTGCAAAATTAAGAGCCTTACAAAAATTATCCCCCGCATTTTGGCTCTAGAGATTAATAATACTTATTGTGCAGGATATTACTCATTTTGAACTAGAAAAAATGGATAAACTTAAATAAAATTATTTTACCCATACAAATTAAACTTGCCACTTCCACTTAAATACACTTAGGTATCGTATGTAATGCTGTATGATGTATTAATCATGAATGCGATACATGTACACCGTACTACTTTTTGTTAATATTAATTTTTTAAACATTTGGCTAATGAAGTAAGTTTGTAATTATGGCGAAGGTGCCAATGGTAACAAATTGCGTGAAATATGTGTTGGTTTTAACTCAATTCTATTTTTTACCATGTTTTCTCTTATAATATTAGAATAACCACTTACTTAATACGTGTTTCTTTAAATCTAATATTCACCGGTAGAAATCCATCGTAAAACAAGTAATATGGTAAAATAATCTCATTAATTTTTACGAAACAAGTACAAATTCTATGCTAAGTAATTTCAAAACTAAACTGTAAACAGTGAGCATAAATTATTTGAAACTAAAATATTTAACTTAGTAGTTGCTATTTAATATTTATGTTACCAAAATGCGATGATTTTATTTTTACATTATAATACATATATATTATAATACATTTCTTGAGCGGAAAATATTGTCAATAAGACAATGCATGTGTGGAAACCAATGTGATATTATTACCCTATTCTGTTATATATACAGGGTGTCCAGAAATTAGTGGTCGAAAATGAAAGGGCATACAGGTGGAGTAAAAAAATATAGGGCTTCCGAGTAAGAAAATAAATATTAAATTTTAATTATAATTTCTAAATTGTTACCTTGACCCTCGAAATTTGGGTAAAAATAAAAATGACGCTAACATTGTTGTTTCTTCTGCAACGGAGGTACTTAGGCAATTTTAAAGGATGTATAGAAACTCAAGGTGCTCATATTGAAAACGTTTTTTAATATTATTTATTATTTTATTCTTTTGCTTGAAAATATTAACGTCATTACTAATAAATTATTATTTCATACTTCATTAAATACTGGGTGTTTCGTAAGTAGACGTAAAAAAACCAGGAGCATATTCTGTGTGGACAAATATAAGGTATTTTGTTATATAAATATGAGATTTTAGGACAGCCATTGTCCAGCTACAGCGTATCAAAAATAAAAAAAAAACAGTTTTTAATTTCTAAACAGCTTGACATAGTTGAACTAAATTCGGTGTGTACGTTTAGTATGACAGTATGCATGAAGCAAAAATTACCACATTTAGAAACTTGTGGCGGAGGTTGTGGGTATCATCGATCATTATTTGCCACAAAAATATATATCATCCTGCATAATATTGCAAATAAAATATATCACCATATGCGCCATTGTATTATTTTCACCTTTTGTGTCTTTACACTTGTTTGTATTCCAAAACAATAATAATAAGAAACCGTCATCTTATTTAATATTGTGTATTATCAAATTAAATTTAGTTTTTAAAAAGATTAAGTTTTAATAATGACTTATGCATATTCAAATGCTGAAATGACCAGTATGGTTTACATATATGACCTGGCAGATGGAAATAGTACTGATGCTAGGTAAATTTATATGAAAGGGTTTTCATATAAATTTGGATCATCTGTAGTCTGTTTAGAAATGAAAGAGAGTAACAAAAGCTTATTATGTATGCAAATCGTAAATACATATATACTGGTGCTTATATTCAATATTTTTATATTATGTATTATCGGTATAGATGAGATGTACTTTTAAGAACACTTTGTGTGACCGAGTTGTCCCCGACAATCCGTCTTTGTCTAAGCGGCTTCAATTTCTCGGTCCATTTCTCTTATAAGTAAACAATATAAAAACAGCATTTCAAAACATGAAGCTACTTTAAGCATCATAACCGGGTTAAGAGGGTTTTTAGTAATTCAAATAAAATTATTCAATATTAATATCAAAATATTTATTTAAATTTAATGAATAGATTTTTATTCCAAACAAAAATATATGTATTTTGAATTCAAATTATGGTGAGTAAATGTAGTGTTGTATAAATGTACAATAAAGAAAATAAAAAAGTAGGTATATTAAAATTCATCCTCTGAATATTCTGATGAATTCGTCTTCTAGATTGATAACGATAGGTTCCACAGTAACGTCAATTAAATTATCGAGTTCCCACATTTTCTCCTCTTCTTTTTGTACATGATGTATACATCTTTACCAGTTATCTGCAGTTACTCGTCCTAAGGAATTATTTAACAAAATTTTCACGTCACTTATTTCGATAACATATTTTTTCTGATCTTCAAAAGAAATGTTTTTTCCGGATAACCATTGAATTATATCGGCTTTCCTCGCAGTCGTAGGCGTCCGCTCGGTCTGCCGTGAATGGTAACTGGCATTATCCATGACAATTACAGACCCCGGAGAAATAAGATCCAACATCTGTGTAAAATACTCTTCGAAAACATCTGCGTTCATGTCTTCGTGATAGTCACCTGTATTTTTAGATTCAAATAAAAGTAAACCGCCATCTACAAAACCACTGGCACTACCTATATGTGTCACTATTAATCTTCGCCCTTTACCTGAAGGTGCCTTGAACCCTGTTGAAAGTCCATCCAAAAATGCTTATCGAAAACGTTTTACATTTTTGTATTGCCATACAGTATATCCCTCGTTGACCAAGGTTGTCCCAGGGGTCTAGATAATAAATATTCCTCCCTTCGTCACGGAATTTTCTAATTGATCTTAAATAGGATCTTCGCCAACAAATAATTTCATCTTTATCGATAAGAACTGACTTCCTGTTCTGCTTTTCCCAACAAAAATTCAACTCTCGTAAGACGGCCCATAATTTGCTTCTACTGATTTTTGGTAAATCGTTGTCCTCTGAAAATTCACTTAAAATTTTGTTTAGCGTTGGTATTTCTTTTTTAAAAAGAAATCATCTATAACGACTTTTGACCTCCCTGTAGATGATTTTGGTGGATTTACAGTATCTTGTTTTTTTTTGTTTCCTTTAAGTCTGTAGATAGTCGATTTTCCAATATCTGTCATTTTGGAACACTTTTCCACGATGTCATCAACACTGTTGGTAGGATTTTGGTGTTTTAATGCATTAAATATATTTAATATAATAATTTTCTCATTCTGAGACACCGCACATCTTTTCCCGCGTTTAGCAGGTACGTAATCTAATAGCTCGTCATTTTACCCAGACAATATTATATCCACTAGCACAATAGTCACTAAACACAAGTCGAATTTTACTCTACTGCACTAGCACGTCTTCGTATATTCAGCTCTAAGGCTGGATTGATCTGTCGCAATACACTGGTGATACCTTATGATGTATCCAGTAAAATATACTAATGTACACCCATTACCTGTTAGCATTAGTGTTACCCGATAATTACCTGAAACGAAATATTACCACGCCCATAGCCGGTTCTTATCTCGGAGTTTTATTACTATCTTTCATTTCCAGTCAGGTCCATTTCAGAAAGGTCTCCCCCACATTTTAGTTTGCCACTGCTCGTGAATTTTTAAATTAAAGATTCAGTAATAACGTGATTGGACGAGGCACTCAAGAACCTGGTCAACCTTGGCCACCCAGATCACCCGATATGAACCCTATTGATTTTTGTTTGGGAACATCTCAAGATATTAGTTTACATAGTTCACGTTGAATCTGCGGAGCACTTAGGTCAACAAATTATGGTTGGTTCTGATGTGACAAGAGCTACTCCTGGAATTTTTGCACGTGTTCGAGCTGAAATTTAAAGAAGATCTGAAGCATGTATTTTGACTGGACGTGGCAATTTCTAATATCTGTTATAATAAATCATAGTAAAGTAATTCAATTGTTAATTAATTATTTTATTATTTTATTGTTTTTAATAATGTAATGAGTCTCTTAAAAATGCAAATACATCAATTTTGTTGTTAATCGCTTTGGAATACAAAAAAAGTGCATAAAAACAAAGAGGACGTCATATCCGAGAATTTTCCTGAGAAGAGTGCCAAAAACCACCCGAAAATCATAATAGGGGCGTTTTGTGGGGCGTTGAATCCGAATTTCACGTCGGAAACGACCCCCCGAACACCTAGTGCACCAGAACCTGACCCTAAACGTCATCTCCGTGGCTTTTCCTGACACAATCAAAAAAGGCGAACCGAAAATCGTTATGGGGGATTTTTTGGGGCGCTGAATCCGGATTTTACGTCGATAACGACCTCCCGAACCCCTGGTGTACCGCGTCCGGGTTCCGGCGACCCAAAAAAACCCCGGGCGCCGAGTTTCTCTTCTTTCTCGCGTGATTTGTGGAAGAGTCCCACGGAGATGACGTTCATCGGCGGTCCTGAGCTCCAGATATTCGGGAGGTCAATTTGAACATCATATCCGTAATCAGCGACCTCGAAAACCCCCGAGTACCCGATCTGGGCCAGTTCTGACACTTATTTACCAAGTTTTTACATCTTCCAAGAGACCTCTCAAATAGTGCATTTTTTGAATGCATTTTTGGCTGCAGCAGTGCAATTTCCGATTTGTCAGAAATTCCATGTCGCCACATTTTTTACAAATAGTTTTTGGAAGAGAATGCAGAAAACCGCATTCCGATCCGGGCACCACAACTAGTTTTAGAACTTTTGGACTTTTTACTAGTTTATTGCCTCGACTAATTACAGAATTTTAAATTGAAATGCAGGTGATTTGACAGAAAAATAATACAAATGCAACGTGATTTAGCAGGCGACGATTTAACTTTATAGATGGAAGCCCTGTATATTCTAAGGGATCAAAAATATATATTATTCTGGATATCCTGTACGCCCTATCATTTTTCACTACTAGTTTTAAATTATCTAATACTACTTCTCCCTATTGACTGGCATAACTAGCAGATATTGTGTGTGTAGATATGGCTTTAGTTTTGCATAATCGGAAATCTCTAGGCCGCTGCGACCCCCCCACCGGCTGGCGGAGCATCTTACGTGGCTCTACCGTGTGCCGGAATGACGAAACCAAACCATATGCTTCCATAGGTAACCGCAACGCAAGCACTTAGGCCGTCGAAGCACGTCTCGTTTGGAACGCTATGACTGCCTTCTTAGAATTTATTGCTTACATTTGTATTTGTTGTCTATGCCGGGCTCCTGAAACTACAGGAACAAGTGGTGGAAAACCATGAACACTAAATCGCTTGGATAATGTGGCACGACAAATCGAAAAGGCACGAGCTCTAATATAAAATGTAGAAAAATATATTTAGTAGTAGTAGTAGTAGCAAAAATGAGACCACATATTCCTTAGGTGAAAATAAACCGATTTAACCTAACATACCTATATCCCAAGTCGCTTAATAAAAAAGATACAAGGTGTCAAAGTTAAAATTTTACTTTCGATATTTGGAGATAACTTCTTAAAAAATCCAAATATTTACTTAAAATTTGTAAACCAGGAGTTTTTGCGGGTGAGAAATTCAAATTTGTTACTAATTTTGACGTCACTAGTAGAGGGCGCCACCTATGGCACATCATGTTTCTTTTAAATGGCAGAACTTTTTTGCAGCTTAGTGTATCCGTCTGACTATAGAAATAATTGATTCTCCTACCTGTTTTATTTGAAAAAGTATGCCTTGCTAAAGTCGTTAGGGTAACCATTTTTGAAACAATCCTATTTGAAATGCTGAGGGCACCGAGTAAAAACTATTTTGGTTTGAGATAAAGTGCCTTTTCTGCTGAAGATACAGCAAAATATTACTTGAAAAAGTTGTTCAGAATGGTAAATTATGAAGACGTGCAAAATTTCAAGAAGATCGGCGAGGTTTGATGAAACCATTTTTTTCAACAAAGCACAAAGATTTTATCAAAGCAGGCCGATCTTTTTGAAATTTTGCACATCTCCATAATTTAACGTTCTGAATAACTTTTTCAAATAACATTTTGTTATATTTTCAGTAAAAAAGTCAATTTACCTGAAACGATAACAGTTTTCAATCGGTGCACTGAATAATTCAAATAGGATTATTTCGAAAACTGTTACTCCTAACGACTTCAACAAGATATATCTTTTTCAGATAGGTAGGAGAATCGATTGTTTCAATAGTCAGATGGATACACTAAGCAGCAAAAGAGTTCTGCTATTTAAAAGAAACATGATGTGCCATAGATGGCGCCCTCTACTAGTGACGTCAAAATTAGAATTTCTCACCCGCTAAAACCCCTGGTTTACAAATTTTGAGTAAATATTTGAATTTTTTAAGAAGTTATCTACAAATATCGAAAATAAAATTTTGCTCTTAAAATATCCAACGGATATAATATAAAATTTTAACTTTGACACCCTGTATCTTTTTTATTAAGCGACTTGAGATATAGATATAGGTTAAATCGGTTTATTTTCACCTAAGGAATATGTGGTCTTATTTTTGCTACTTTATTTAAAATCACCCTGTTATATAATATGGAAAGTGGCATTTACCAGGGTGAAAAGTGATTACTTTCCATCCAGGCAAATGTCAACATTCATTGAATAACCAAAATGTTTTCTTTTTAAATATCTTAAATTATTTTACTAAATGAATTGTAACATTGAATTGTTATAACAGAAATCTCTTCAACTGGAAAATGTCTCCATCGTTATTTACCAATAGTGTGGACGTTCTTCGGAAGCAGTATCTTGTATATGTCTCACAATGTGCAAGCTTTAGAAACACTGCAATTTTTTGGGAAATTGACTTATCGAATTGTGACCAAATAGTCATTTGGCTAGTGATTTTACCGAGTCTTAATTGAGAAAAGTTTTCATTTAGAATGTCTACATAAAGTACAAAATATCTTTTAATTAACGTTACCCATTCTTTATTACACACTATAAATATTCTTGACTGGTAGGTTTTTGATGTTGCAATTTGGATGTGAAACTTATTTTCCTCAATATTAATATCAGTCAATTTAATTTTATACAGTTCTTTATTTCATCACGCACCTGACACAACAATAAAGCAACTTTTATAGGTAGCATATTATCAGGTGTATTCTTCAAAAACGCCGGAATGTTCTCATTGGAGAGAGTGCTTGACTTTTTGAATACATATCCCAGATTTTGTTGTTTCAAAAGTGCCAATAACTTTGGAGATATCCACTTTATCTTTAATATTTCAAGTAGCACGAAACATTGAGTAAATGGACGGCTTTTTGATTTTGGCAATCTCGTTAAAATATGCCAGCACAATAGTTTCAGAAACAGCTTTCCGAACACTTTTTGCGCGCACCAACTCTTGAGAACATCATAAAGTTTATAGTACCTTGCACGACTTTTTTTAGGTAACAAATCTTTTTAAAAATTCTATTTGGAAACTTAAAATTCAATAAGTCTCTAACAGTTGTTGTATCTATCATTGTTAGTTAGTCAATGGTCTGTGAATATGTGTGTGTTCCATGACAGCCACAGTCTAAGAAAAGAAGTGTCCCATGGTCTAGATATAAGATGGTTGTTAACTTATCATTGACCTGTTGTTATGGATCTGTCTTGAGTTAATAAATGTGTATTGCCAGTGTCTGTCTCATTGTAAGTACACAAGAACAGTATCACTAAAATGGGGCGCTCCATCTTGCATAAACCAAAACTCCAGTCTAATTTGGGGTAAATCTTCGTCTAAATCAGGAGGAGTATTTTGCAGATATTTCAAATATTGCTATTTAATCTATTTGGCAAAATAACTGGTCCAGTCAAATACCGGTCCAAACATTTACCTTAAACTCGGGTTGAAAAGGAGTTATTACATAGGAGTTTACGCTGGAATATTTATGAAAGTTGTGAATATTTGTAACTCCTCTACGAGTGAAACAAACCTCAGTGAAAAGAATTGTTTTGTGAAAATTGGTATGCTGATGTAAACTCGCAAAATGTAGCAGATTACGTTTAGGAATTCGCTATACCTACAGAAGTTCTTGATAATCCAGTTTCTCTCGATAAACGTTTAGTACTACATCTTCAATTGGATGCAAAATATTTTCTTCTTCTTGTACCTTTATTACACTACTAGTAGTTCTCGGATATTATTGACAACCTTCCTACCTCTCGAGCCCGGCTTTCATCATTAGGAAATGTATCTCTATGGGGATTCACTCGATTTGGAAATCTCGTTATTTCTCCACACTTCTGCAGTTTCCTTCACAGAAACCTAGCACAAGTAACATGTCAACTTGTTCTTTGAATGCAAATTTTCATTTTTAACAACAAACCGTAGTAGAAATAAAATAGTTTTATTACTGTAAAATTTTAAAGACGAAGCTTACAACTGACTTTTTCATTTCTTCTAATAAACATTATTAAAATCTTGTTTTAATTAATGCATTTTTTTCTTAAAAATATTAGTTTTTTTAAATTTAACAAGAGTAAAAAAAGGTTTTTAAATTAAATTTTACGCGGGACATTATCATTCTTTTTAAATTCGATCAATAGAAAGAAGTTTCATATAATTTTAAGGGTCACCCTCAATGGGCACCTTGTAGTATTTCAATTTACTTGAACCCATAGTCAAAAAAGACCAATAATATATCTAAATTTTGTACTAAATTTAGTTATTTCAAGTTAAAGTAATTCCGAGATATACAGGGTGTTTATTAATTGAATGCCGATACTTAAGGGTGTGAATCCTTCGTTCATTTTAAGAAGAAAACTTAATATCACCATATGTCCTAAACCTCATAATTTTTGAGCTACAGTATGTTAGTTTTAAGAAAAAATTTACTTTTTTATTATAATTTTCTTATCACTACAGATATTTTTATGAAATTTTGTAAACACCTATTAATCATTAAGGAGCATTGTTTGATATAAAAAATGTTTTAAAATCTTCGCCAATGACGTCCGTACGAGATTTGAACTAAACATTTTTGAAGAGAAAAATGGTACACCACTGCCTTTTCTAAAAACTAAAATTATTTTTAAAATCTCCATTTATTTTACAGCAAATTCGGTCCCTAGACTTACTCTCGTATGATGCACCATTTTCACGTAAAAAAATTAAAACCAAAAAAAGTGTTTTCTCCAAGTTCTTTGAGACTGATTTTGATATTTTGTTGCCATTTTGTAGACACCCACCATGCGTGGAAACACTTTTTTAGGACAAAAATTAATTTTCTACTTTAACCAGTGTCCTCCACGTAGGCATAATATTAAATGTTTGGATAGAAAAAAAACGGTACGCCTCTGATTATTTTAAATTTTATTTTAAAAATCTCGAATTATTTAGTAAAACGATAAATTCAAAATCTTAAACCTAAAACGAAACGACATTACAAGAAAATACAAACAAAATAAAGAACCCAAATTATGTATTTACAGTAGTTGTTGAAAGTGTCCTCCACCCACACGTATGCAAGCATCTACTCTTCTTCGCATAGACTGATGTACATTTTCAAAAATTCCTGAGGTGTCTCTTATGGTTTGGCAGCATACTATTATACGATTTCGTAACTCTTCTTCGACTTGAATCGGCACTGCGTACACTAAGTTATTCAGATGACCCCAGAAAAAGTAGTCTAAACTATTAAGGTCGGGAGATCTAGGCGGCCATGACTGCGTTCCTCCGCGGCCTATGCACCGATCGCGATAATTGTGATTTAAAAATTCACCCACCCGTAAGCTAAAATGTGGAGGCGCACCATCGTGCATTAGCCACATCTGGTTTCTTAATAAAAGAGGAAGGTCTTCAAGCATTGGCGGCAGATTTTCTTTAAGAAAGTGTAAATACGATTGTCCATCTAATCTTCTTGGGAGAAAAAAATCAAATAATCGTCAATAATACCAACCCAAACATTTAATGAAAACTATTCTTGATGATTTGATTCAACAATTGCAAAAGGGTTTTCATTCGCCCACAAATGGTTATTATGGAAATTTCGTATTGAGTTTCGAGAGAAATTAGCTTCATCGGTAAAAAGAATGTACTTGTCAAATAACGGATTTTCCAGCAGCTTTTGAAAGAAACCACTCACAGAAATTAATGCGCAACGGGAAATCTCTAAGGAGTAATGCCTGGACTCTTCGAATGTGATATGGATATAACAAATTTTTGATAAGAATTTTCCAAACAAGTACGTGTGAAACATTAAATGTTGCCGCGATTTTCCTCATGCTAGTTTCGGGATTCTCCTCAATTTCATGTAAAATTCCTTCTTTAAGCTCTGGTGTTCTTACTGTTTCAGGGACTTCTTTAACACTGTGATCTACTTTTAAATTTCCGGTTTCGTGAAAACGTCTATGAATCCCAGAAAATGTTCTCCGATCGGGTAGTACGCGATTTGGATACCGCTCTTGGTATATCCTCCTGGCTTTGTATGCATTTCCGTCGGCAACCCCATAAGTAAAATGCATGTCAGTTAATTGACCGATTGTAAAATTTACCATTTTTTATGAAATTTTACCTCCTACTCTAACAATAATTTTTTAATAATGAAAAATCAATGTCAACTTTATTGCGAAAAGAAGCGTCAAAAATTATGACACTTTACCCAGCCTACTAATTTTTATTTCATTTGCTTTAAGGGGGCATTTAATGAGCTTACCGTTTTTTCTATTCAAATATTCAATATCATGCCTACGTGAACGTCATTTGTGAAAGTAGACAATTAATTTTTGCCCCACAAAAAGTGTTTTCAAGCATGGTGGGTGTCTACAAAATGGCAACAAAATATCAAAATCAGTCTCAATGAACTTGGAGAAAACACTTTTTTTGTTTTAATTTTTTTACGTGAAAATGGTGCGTTGCACGAGAGTAAGTCTAGGGACAGAATTTGCTGTAAAATAAATGGAGATTTTAAAAATAATTTTAGTTTTTAGTAAAAGCAGTGGCGTACCATTTTTTTCTTCAAAAATGTTTAGTTCAAACCTCGTACGGACGTCATTGGCAAAGATTTTAAAACATTTCTTACATCTTGATTAATAGGTGTGTACAAAATTTCATAGAAATATCTGGAGTGAAATGAAAATTATAACAAAAAAAGTAAATTTTTTGTTAAAACTGTAACACCCTGTAGCTCAAAAATTAAGAGGTTTAGGACATATGTTGATATTAAGTTTTTTTCTTAAAATGACCAAAGGATTCACAGCCTTAAGTATCGGCATTCAATTAATAAACACCCTGTATATTTTTTCGAAATATTTGGCCCCACTTTGCACGCCTGTGTGCAACTTTGTATATAGGTATGTTTGAAGAAATTGCAATATTTTGAGATCCCCTACATGTACCTACTCTGTATTATTATGTTTATTTATACTGGGTCGTGCAAATGTAATTACATAAACGTATACTCCAAACTATATATTCAAAGTCTAATTTACAAAAAAAACTACCCATAGTCCCCAAATTAGCATCATATTTACAAAACCGTCACACAGCCATGTATCCAATACTTCCAATTACAGGAATTCTATGTGAAAGACGCGAACTGTACGAATACAAATGTAAGCAATTTTCGATACACTAATATAGTCGATTCGCTTCTCATCCTATCTGAATGCAGCTTTTACACAGCTTATACGTACCATTCAACTGGCTCTATATACTAGCTTAATCGACTTCCATTCTTCTGCTGTAACTAAATTTTCTAAATGTGATACATCAGTGTTGAGTGTACTATGGAAACAAATGCAAGCTAAAGCAAAATGTAACAATTATAATAGCAAACAAATGAATGAAAAGGACCCAACACGATATGTACGACGCATTGTGTCGCACCCCATATACGTATAATCAATCCTCAACTTATATCCACACGCTTTTCTGAACTAATGCGGTACAGTGTATTCTCTACTTTGTACCTTTTCACGAAGTCACTCGATTTACTGGAATTTTAGGTTTAAAATGGGTTGTATTTCTCAGGCGTAATTTATTGCGGCTGCAATTGAAAGGAACATAAATCATCTTTAAGGAGAAATCAGGACGTTCGATTTTTATAGAACATGGCGGATTATATCAACAAAGTGAATGCGTTTTATTCTATGCCTTTACATTGGAATAGTTAAAAAGGGAATATTAGATTAATTGTTTTACACGGCATTAAGGCCGCAGTATTTCACGCTGTAAAATGATCAAATTTGTGTTGTTTTTAGGTACAGAAATTTCGAAAAATAAAACACGTAAAATAAAGGTAATACCAAAAATAGAAATCTTGATGTTTTGTTTAGCCACTTTTACTATTTAAATTCTCCGCAAATAAAATAACGACTTTTCAAAAACGTTTGTAAGACATACATTATTTTGTTATTCTAACCCCACATTTTAACAATTATTTTTACATACTTATAAACAAAAGTGAACGATTTTATAAGCAGAACTATATAAGTTTATGTTATAACAATATTTAAATCTACAAAAAAATGTGGTTGGTTAGACCGCTTTCACTCGTTATATATTCATTTCACTTTGGTATCTTTGAATATTCGCAGGTGGTATGAGATAACATTCCTGTTATCTGCCAAACTCTATGTTATTCAGTTCTTAAATGTCTAAAATTATTTGTCTGTGTTATTTGTAGAAAACATTATTTCAAGAATAGGGCGCCCTTAAACAGATTATTATAAAATAGTTAGATATACAAGGTGACCCACTTTGGCAAACTGCAAGAGACAGAAGAATGTGACTTTCACAACAATGGGTTATCTAGATATTTTTTTGAGAAATTTAAGATGCCCCAATCAGAATTTTCATAGACCTTTTCGTTTTTGAGACAGGACGAAATTCCTAATTTTATTTTTCAAATTGTTTTTTAATTGTTGTTTGTAAATTCATTTATATGTTTTTATTAGGAGGAGGGTAAATTTTAAGGGGAGAAAAAATCACTCCTTAATTTTTTCGCATACTGAACAGTTTTAAAACATTTTTTCAGTATTAAAATAATTTTCAACAGTTTTTTAAGGACATTGTCGATTTTCTTTTTATTGTTATCTTTTGTTTGTTTATTTTCAAATATATATTATTCAATTAAAGGTATTTATAAATTACTTAATTGGCTAATATAATTATCTTGTTAAAATTATATTTTGAATTAATTAATAAATCATTTTGTATAATAATTATACAGTGTCCCAGAAATCAACGTTAAGCCGGAAACGGGCGATAGGCCAAGTCGTGACAGTTAATAGAAAAATATAAAAAAAAATTTTTGTCATGTACTTTTCAAATCATAAGTATCAAAAAATAAATTAGAAAAACTGACATCCTGTGATGATCTATCAAGTCCTGTGACTACAAATATTAATGTTTCGTCAATCTTTCTTCTGTAATGCAATCATGAATAACCCTTCTGTAAATTACAGTTTAAAATTAAAACGTAATTGCCTCAGTTTCAAATAAAATGTTGGATTTTAACCGACTGTATTGTAAAAAAAATGTACTACACTATTTTGGCAAGTAATTTTAAAAGATGGCACATTTAGTCCGGATTTTAAAATGGTATGATACTTGCTAGATTACTTCTTTGTTTAGGAAAAAAATAATTTTTTTTTTAGTAGAACCGGATTTCAGGCCAATTTTGTTTAATTATTTAAAATGTCTCTATCGGTTTCACTCACATTGTCGAAATGGCGTGTACGTGTACCTGTAAATTGTGGTCTTAAAAATGTCCAGGCTGCATTACCAACATTTTAAATAATTAAACAAAATTGGCCTGAAATCCGGTTCCACTAAAAAATAATTATTTTTTTCCTAAACAAAGAAGTAATCTAGCAAGTATCATACCATTTTATAATCCGGAGTAAAAGCGCCATCTTTTAAAATTACTTGCCAAATTATTTTGAATTTAATGTTGGGCAAAAATCCAACATTTTATTTGAAACTGACGCAGTTACGTTTTAATTTTAAACTGTAATTTACAGAAGGGTTATTCATGATTACATTACAGAAAAAAGATTGACGAAACATTAATATTTATAGTCACAGGACTTGATAAATTATCACAAGATGTCAGTTTTTCCAATTTATTTTTTGATACTTATAATTTGAAAAGTACATGACAAAGATTTTTTTTTATATTTTTCTAATAACTGTCACGACTTGGCCTATCGCCCGTTTCGGCTTAACGTTGATTTCTGGGACACCCTGTATACAAATCAGGCATCAGGCAAAATCAGAGTTTTATTAATTTAACGTTTTTTGAGAATTTCCAAAATATAAAGTGGCAGCTGTTATATCATTATGAATATAGTAAACATAATGCAATTGAATTTCATAAAAATGTACAGCGTGTTTCATTTAACAATGTGTATGTTAAAAGAGGCACTCCAGAAATTACAACTATGTCACTGAACTCGTAAAAAAGTCTATCAAAAATAATTTTCATTGATTCATTCCAATATCTCAGTATTTTCTGAAATACGAAGAAACCCTTACAAGCAGTTTTTTTTAAATTTCTCTTTTTATCTCAAAAATGTGTGACATTGTAAGTTTTCCGAAAAATGAGCTCAGGAGCTCAATATGGCCTGGTATGGCGAATTCATCCTTCTATATCTTGTAATTTTTAAGGTACCCTGCAATTACAACAAACTGAGACAGCCTATATAATGTTTTACATTTTTCATATACATATTTGACTAAATTGGGATTTTATAAAGAAACTATTACTGGTTGCATTGACATTGACTGAAAAGCATTGCGGCGATATTTATTTTTTTTTTTTTGCCAAAAGTGATTTTTGTTGATTTCCTATTATATGTTTTCAGTTTTCGAACAACTTAGTTAAATATATTTTTTTCGAAATTTAAAAATTAAAGTACTGTTCTTTAAGCAATTTTGAAATACTTACTTTTTTGAGCTTCCTATGTAATCTATTATAAATTTGTCTTTGCTTATTGCAAAGCCAACGAAACATTTTATTACAAAAATCAGTAGTAAGAAAGTTTACAAGAGTGCCGTATCTGATCCAGGAACACCCTGTATAATATCTTTGAACATCGTGAGAGTTTTAGTTCCCCGGTCAGATACAATCCATTGTGATTTTTTTTCGTAAACATTTATTTTGCTTTATAATTATTCTTTTCAAGTATCTAAGCAAACAACTCTAATTCTATTCAAACTTTAAAAAGTTTTACCTACAATAATATAAGTTAAAATTTTCTCACACGCCATCCTTTAATTTGGCACATACAGTATATGCATGCCGTTTTAATGATTTTTATGCTATCTAAAATACAAATATTAGCAATTTGGCTCTAGACAAGGTAAATCTTAATTGTGTACAAAAATTTTGAGTGCAGTGCAGTGGTACAATTTTTAACGGTACAAAGGTTTTCTCTAATTTAAAATAATATAGGAAAAAATAAACTCATGTATTGGCAATGGTACAAATAAATTGACGTTTCCATGGTTGTCAGACTTTGGAAATATTTGATTGCTTAATTTCATGTAAACTGAAATGCATCCACTACAAATGAGATAAGAGAGTTCACTAATGAAGAAGACTCATTCAAAAAATACATGTCAAAATATTAAACTTTTATTATGATTACTGCATAAAATTTGAAGAAACTATGTAATATTCATTCAATCAGTTTGAAAATTTTTTCACTTTATACTAGACAAATCAAATGTTTAAGTTATAGAAAATGTTGACAGTATCTACAGTATATCCCACAAAAAAATCCTAAATTTTCTTAAAATTCAGTTTCTTTTTTGGAAAAAAATGCAGCAATTTTTTACAGTGTTGCACTATCAAATTTGATAACACATTTTCTAGTCGTCAAAATTGGAGAAGTAGTTCTAAAGATTTTTTTTTTTATTAATTTGGCATAAAACCCCTATAACCCAATAAACATTTTTCGAGTCATAAATTCCTGGGAAATTTGAGGTTACATTATTGCTGACTTCTACAGAAAATTTGAAGTAAATCCGTAAGGGGACAGCATATTTATACAGTATGCGCCAAAAGTATGGAATAAATTCAATAAAAACGAAACAATTATTTTTTGGAAAAAATCCTCGAACAGGTCGATTTTTAATTTAAAAAATACATATTTTAGCGTAAAATGCGATTTTCAAATGTCATTTGTGTTCAAGTAATGACGTCATCGATTTTTTTTAATGGCAACACCATATTTTTTTCCATGATTCTGAAAGATTGTTTAATTCTCTATCAGACAGTACTAAAATTTTGCCCTCTTACATAGGAAAGTTTTCGAGTAAATGCCGATAGAATGTTAGAAAACG
This sequence comes from Monochamus alternatus, assembly GCA_037114965.1. Taxonomy (NCBI): domain Eukaryota; kingdom Metazoa; phylum Arthropoda; class Insecta; order Coleoptera; family Cerambycidae; genus Monochamus; species Monochamus alternatus. The sequence goes on from CM073435.1 coordinate 40,043,740, forward strand.
TAAATCAATTAAAATAAAGGAAAAACTTTATCAAGGTTAGTTTTTTTAAATTCCATAGTTCTTTTATAGATCACATAGGTGAAAATCTTTGCAAAGTGTCATTGTCACACCGACTTTGTAATAAGTATTGTAAGCGACATAGAAATTATAATTCAATTTAAAGTATTATGGCACATTTAACTGTTACTCAAAGAATTGAAATTTTAATTCATATCGGATGCGGGAATATGACTAGAACTCAGCAGGAAGCTTGCGATTTATTTAATGAAAAATATCCAGATCGCCAATCAACAGTCAGTAAGGTAGAATCTAAATTTAGAGAAACTGGCAATGTTGTAAATATTCCAAAACCTGGACGTCCAAGCATTAATGAAAATCAGAAACAGAACATTTTGATAAGTATAGTGGATAATCCTCATAATTCTTCACGATTGGTTGCATTAAACAATGACGCTAGTCATCCCTACAAAATTCAACTTGTGCAGGAACTCAATGAAGATGATCCCGATCACCGCTTACACTTTTGCGAAATTCTAATGGATTTATGTCAAGGAAATAGAAATTTACACCGGCAAATACTTTTTTCAGATGAGACCACATTTTGTCTGAATGGTACAGTAAACCGCCAACCTTGCAGATATTGGAGTCGGGAAAATCCTCATTGGATGGCAGAGGCACATACCCAACACCCTCAGAAATTAAATGTGTGGGCTGGAATAGTTGACGAAAGAATAGTAGGGCCTTTCTTCTTTGAAGGAACCCTTACAGGACAGAGATATTTAGAGTTTCTAGAAAATGACCTTGTTCCAGCCCTTGCCGTAATTTTTCCTAACGATAATGGCCCTGACATTCCTGACGATACCATATGGTTTCAGCACCGTGCACCTCCGCACTATGCGCGCCCTGTACGAGTTTTTTTGGACAACTGTTTTCCTGGGAGGTGGATCGGCAGACGCGGACCGATAGAATGGCCTGCAATATCGCCAGATCTTACACCTCTTGACTATTTTTTATGTGGATACTTGAAGTCAAAAGTGTACATTAATAAACCACGTAATTTAGAAGAACTTCAAAATCGCATTCGGGACGAAATACGCAGAGTTACCCCAGAAATGATTCATAATGTGCAAGAAGAATGTCTTCACAGACTTGCGCATTGTCAAGAAGTTGGTGGATGGGAATTCGAACATAATTGAAGTATAAAATTTAATCAATTGTATATTATTTTACATACCTCAGAATTGTTACTTTTTTATGGATAAAATTTACGTTTTCTAACATTCAATCGTCATTTACTCGAAAACTTTCTTATGTAAGAGGGCAAAATTTTAGTACTGTCTGATAGAGAATTAAACGATCTTTCAGAATCAAGGAAAAAAATATGGTGTTGCCATTTAAAAAAAAATCGATGACGTCATTACTCGAAAAAAAATGACATTTGAAAATCGCAGTTTACGCTAAAATATGTATTTTTTAAATTAAAAATCGACCCGTTCGAGGATTTTTCCCAAAAAATAATTGTTTCGTTTTTATTGAATTTATTCCATACTTTTGTCGCATACTGTATACTGTTATACTTACATATCATGCTAAGCCTATTTAATAAATGTGAAAATGTATTTATTTAAGAAAAAACTTGAATCTGTGTATATATTTATAATTCTGAAAAATGGCATTTATTTGACTCATTACACATAGGTACACAATTAAGGCTCACCCTGTACATTTTAGATTTCTTGAATGCCATAATGTTTTGTGTGCACACGCTAAAATATTGCGTTTTTACCTTTATATCTCTCATAATTTTTATGTAACAGTTATATATTCGCATTATTTTATTTAAGTATTTTCTGCACTTAAAAGCATAAAACACAAACTTTAGCAGATTACTCACTGTCTTCTTTAATTTAAAAGCTTTATAGCTACGCTTCATTGTCGTCTTGTTCCATTAAGATGCACTTTCATGATAGTGGTTGGTGGTGCAAATATTCATTATTTTGTGTTGCAAACCGTTATCTACAAATTCAATGCAATGCGGTGCAGTTTGAACTGCAAAAGGGTACTTACGAGTATTATCGACACTAATAATACAGGGTCATTCACGACAACCTTACAGTAAAAGTATTCATATTATAGTTTAATTTTTATACAAAAACATCAGTAAAAGTATAATTTTTAACATAGTGTCAATCTCTAAAACGTCCTTTTAAAGCACTGATGTTAAAAGTACTTTACTTTTAGCACTAGTGCTGGTACGACATAAGTATCTATTAGTCCTTCTAGAAATTTCTCTCACCGACAAACCTGCACCCCCTCTCAAAGTCACTAATTCGGAAACGTACTCTAAGGATAATCAGCTGCACAAAAATGTTGTTTGCAACAAGCTTCATAACACTTGCAACACAAATGTGAGCAGAAATTTTTGAAACAGAATGTACGTTATTAAAGTACCACCTATGCGACATTCAAAAAACGTAACAGATAAAAGTGAAAATTTAATCATTTTTTACTTCATCGAGAGAAGTACACACGCAAAAAATTATCACTTATAACTGCACAAGAGATTCGTATTTTACAGGGCAAATTTGGGTTGTTCAATGATCAATTAAATAGTCCAGGGAAGTTAGGAAAAATAGTAGTAGTAGTCGTAAAAAAAGTCTATGTCGTCTGATTTAGCCATTTTTTGAAAAATGCCTTCTAGGCCAGAAAATGCATTACACCATTATAGTAACAACTGGAAAATCGGAAAAATCGTTTGGAAATCGTTACTCGGGGGTTTTCGCGGCTGTCTAACTTGATTATGGAATTATAATTACCCGGGGATGCACGGGGGTGGCTCTGTGGGGGTGCGCGGGGGGTGAATTGGGGGAGAAATGGCAGCGTGCATGACAACCGCTACAAGTTCATTACTCGGGGATTTTCGGGGATGCCGAATTCAGTTCTAGCATTAGATGTCCCAGGGGGTGCTCGAGGGTCCCTCTGTGGGTTTGTCTAGGGGTGATTGGGGGGGAAATGGCAGCGTCCATAAAAATCACTTCAAAATCGATACTCGGGGGTTTTTGGGTATGCCGAATTCAACGATACTCTACTCTCTTTATAGCTTTGGCGCCTTTTTCAAATCCAGTTTCGAGGCACAAAAGACTTCCAAAGCAATTGTTTTTATAATGTGTGTAATATTTATTTATTTAATATTTAATCAAAATTTTTATTATTCATAACCCCGGGTAACTCTAATGCCAGAATTGTATTCGGCATCCCTGAAAACCTCCGAGTATCGATTTTGGAGTGATATTTATGGACGCTGCCATTCCCCCCCCCCCCAATCACCCCCAGACAACCCCACAGAGGGATCCCCGAGCGCCCCCGGGGAAATCTAATGCTAGAATTGAATTCGGTATCCTCTAAAACCCCCGAGTAACGAGTTTGGAACGCTTCCCATGGACTATGCAATTTCCCCCCCAGAATGACCCCCTGGATACCCCCGCAGAGCCTCCGAGCGCCCCCGAGTAATTCCAATACTAGAATTGAATTCGGCATCCTCGAAAACCCCCGAGTAACGAGTTTGGAGAGCTTCGCATGGACTATGCAATTTCCCCCCCCCCCCAGATGGAACCCCCCGGATACCCCCGCAGGGCCGCCCCCGAGCGCCTCCGGGTAATTCCAATGCCAGAATTGAATTCGGCATCCCCGAAAACCTCCGAGTAACGAGTTTGAAATGATTTTCATGCACGCTGCCATTTCTCCCCCCAATTCACCTCCGCTCAACCCCACAGACCCACCCCCCTGCATCCTCGGGTAATTCTAATGCCAGAATCAAGTTCAGCAGTCCCGAAAACCCCCGAGTAACGATTTCCGAGCGATTTTTCCGAGTTTCCAGTCGTTCCTATAATGGTGTAATGTATTTTCAGGCCCAGAAGGCATTTTTCAAAAAAAGGCTAAACCAGACGATATAGACTTTTTTCCTGGGGCCTTCCTGAAAACAATGCAGAAAACCTCATCTCGATATCTGCTGTGCCCAAAAATTTCCGCTATTCCGGTCGATTTTGATCTAAATGCCCTGGTCTAAAACGAGAACTGTCAACTATTAAAAACGCGACAGCAAAGGTGGAGAGTATTTAGGTTTAGAGTTTTTCGATGAAATTGCTCAAGGAAACAGTTTTGAATTTAAACAACACAAATCTACCCGGTATCTATATCAATACAAACATCGAGTGTAATTCGGTAGGACAATTTAATGAATAATGAATTTAGAAACATATCAATGCAAACTTTGTTTACAAAACATTAAAAATAAATACATTTTTATTTGAGACTACAATTATTAAACACGCAGTTACTGAAATTCATACGAGAAATACTAATGTCGCCACGAGTGTCACAGCTATTCGTTTCTGTAGTAGATGTTGAAGTTTGTTCTTTTTCTAAACGAATCGATTGAATAATGCTCGAATACTCTTCAATTTGTAAGTATAGTTTTATTGGTGATGAACTGATGAATTGTTGCCCTGTTATTTTTATTAAAGCTTCTTCTTCAGTTCCGCTTTCACTTCATTTGCTAACTGCCGCCGCTCAATTTGAGTAATTTTTAATTTTGACACTTTTGGAAATTTCGTTAGTTCCAATCGGCACATTTTTATACCAACCTTTTTCTTTTTTTCAAAAGGGATTTGGTTTAAGGAATACCTACTCTGTCGAATGTTATAGAAGTGCCTCGTTTTTCCATCATTTTATTAAATAATCATACTGGGCAAATACCTTCCAGTAAAATATTAGGCGTAATCCATTTGCTGTCACATAATTTATTGTCACCGCCTTGTCTCGTTTTCCAAAATAGAGGACGTCCAGTTTCTTTTCCATTATTTTGAATTTCAGACACGAAATAAGTGGCTTTGCAGTAAGGTGCTTCTTCTCCGCACCTAGCTAATTCAAACTCCAAAATGTGACATAAGTTCTTTTGAATCCTTCCGGTTTATTTTCGTCATATAGGTAATCAAGCCATTGTAAATATTTCACATTTATTAAGAAGAGCTGGTGAACTGGATTTTTTATTTTCGGGTTGGGCTTGTAGAATTTTACGTTTAGAATTACGTGCAGCTCGTGGTGAAATAAATAAAAATAAATAGTCTAATAGATGATTCACAAAAAAATTGAAGCAGTTAAAAAAAATTAACCTGCTCATCTTTTATGTACGATACAAATTGTTTTTCTATATAAAAAAGTTGTGCTTATATTGGATATTTGAAGAGCAGAATTTGGGTAGAGCAGTTTTTGAGACATGACATTGATATTATACAGGGTACCTACATAGAAGCTATGAGTCAGTCTTCAAGGGTAACATACTTGATTGAAGATAAACTGATTTTGGATCAAGTAGCTTAATTTAGAATTACCATGATTATATAGGGTGTCAAGAAACTACTGCTCAAAAATTAAAGAGCATATAGGAGAAGGCAAAATAATGTCAATGCTTCATATACAATGTAGTAACTTGGTATTATAACTTTCACTATCTAAATTGGAATTTGACATACCAACTTTATTTTACAGGTACGGTACTAATTTTGTTTTAGAATTTAGATAATGTTGCCAAACTTGAGATGAATTTGAAATTATGATATTTAATATTCAACTGCTTATTTGATACCCTTGTATATCTGTAAGGAAATCAGATGGAAAAATATGTATATATGCAGTACCGACTTTATTTTGCCTTCCCCTGTACGCCGTATCATTTTTAATTACTAGTTTTTGGAGACCCTGTATAAGCTCCGCTATCAGATAAGTCGTAGTAAGGTTTAGTTTTGACGACAGATTTTGATACACAGGGTAGAGACACTAGATTTTTCATTTCAAAATATTACGATTTAAGCCAATATGGATATGAGAAATCATAATCTGTTGTCTATTTTGACGCATTCCCTAGAGGACGCCACAACCGCCGTATTTGTTACGACAACGTGAGTGTAACATTTTTGGCCCTAACGTTATAACGTTTTTTATTAAAAAATCTTAAACCTACATTGTTTTTGGGGAAAAAAGGTATATTTGTCATTACATTATAAATTGACCATTTTAGAGATAATAGCTTTTCAACATTCAGTTGTATAATTCCTTGTGCAATATTTGAATGTAGTAAACAACAGTAAGTTCAATTTTAACAATTATTAGACAAAATGTTAAAGTTAGTAAGTATTTCTTAATGTAAGGTATTTATATTAGTTTTGATTAAATCAATTACTTAACAAAATCGAAAAATCCTGAGACACAATAACTTTTTCATATTCAGATATGAGAGATGACTTATTTGTGGGCAATTCAATTTCAAAGGACATGCTGGGCAAGTAGAATATTTGGGAGGATTGGGAAATAGATTAGAACCTGATAATGAACAATTTTTAAAAAAATCTGTTTATGAATTTAGAGAAAAAAAGACGAAAAATTTATTGCTGCAAGAATCAGTATGACTTCCATTTTAAAAGCGTTTCATGTTGAAAAATACTACCGCAGCATTTTCCACCATTGCAAATTTTTTTGCTTTTCGATCTACCGGCAACATATCCAATTTGCAAGAGAATTTTGGCGCCTACTACATTAAAATATTGTACAATGAACTATGCAGCTGGTTGTTGAAAAGCTATTTTCTCGAAAATGATCAATTTCTGAGACTAATGACAAGTATACCTTTTTTCCTCAGAAATAATGTAGGTTTAAGATGTTTTAATAAAAATCGTAATAACGTTAGGATCAAAAAAATTACGCTCACATTTACGTCACAAATACGGCGGATGTGACGCCCTCTAGGAAATACGTCGAAATAGAACAGATTATGATTTCTCATATCCAAATTTATAAGTTGATACATTCAAAGAGAGTGTAGGTAGTTATTACAAAAAGTCACATTTTAAATTCCGACTCGACTGTTATCAACATTTTATTAAGATAAGTTGCCTAAAATCGTAATATTTTGAAGTGAAACTGTTATTGTCTTCATGGTCCACTATTTACGAATCATCCTGTATGTAGACCGTTCAAATCCAGAGGGTATTGCGACCGATACTCTCAGATTATTATTCATTACATTTATTACTTTGACTCAATGGCGGCTGGTGAGATTTTAGGTATGCCATATCTCAATATAGAGAACTTTGGTAGAAAAAAGACTTCTTTAAATTTCGAGAAATATTTTTTTCCATAAACTAGATGTAATTTTAGGGATAGGTTTCAAGTTGTATTAAAAAATAAAAATATTTGTAGAATTTATAGCATTTTGAAATTTTTGTAATGTATCATCACAAATACAATATTAATTTTCAAACTGCTGTAATTTTAACAAAAATTAATTTTTTTTTTATAAAACCTGAAAACGTTTCTCGAAATTTAAACAACCCAATTTGGAAATCTTAGGTGAGGTCCACGTTTTTTTTAACTTTTTTTCGCACACTGCAAAATCGTTCTTCTTCCACTGAAGTTCCCTATATAGCCACAGTACATATACAGGGTCGGAAAACGCTGATGGTCTATCTGAGTTTACACGAGAGCGACAAAGTAAAGTATAGAAATCCGTGCGATAGACAAGGATGACTATATTGACGACGTTTTATAAATTAGAATAACATCTGAGCAGTCGCTCCCACTTCTAGCCGAACGCATCCGATTGGCCGGAAGGTTTGGCAGACCTCTGTCAGCTTCAGGCTTCAGGCAGCTGGCAGCTTCAGTGCCGATGTTTCTATGTGTGTGTGTATGAAAATAATTGCAATTATTTTCCGCTTTTGTATTTATTTAATAGCCGCTCTGGCAGAAAGTAATACTAAAACTCTAAAACATAAATAAACTTAAAACTTATTACAGTAAAAACGAAAGAAAAAAATTAATGTTGATGTTTAACTAATAAGTTGTTCAAAAATGCCCCCCCTTTGTGCCTCGCAATACCCTAATCCGTCATAGAATTCAGTTCTTACGTGTTCTAGCATTTCAGGGGAAATATTATGTAGGACGTCTTCAATTCGGGCCTGTAAATTGACTAAATTACGTGGCCTATCATATGAATGTCCGTAAATGGCCTGTTTTAAATGCCCCCAAAGAAAGAAGTCGTTGGGCGATAAATCTGGCGATCTGGGGGGCCATGGAATAGTGCCTCTTGTACTAATAAGATGCTGAGAGAATGTGGTTTCTAAATATGCTGTTACTCGACGTGCATTATGAGCGGGACAACTGTCTTGTTGAAACCACACATCCTCAAAGTTGATATTTAATGCTCGAACTGGTAAAGAAGTACAACTGTGAAAGGGAAAGTGATGGAAACTCGCGGAAGGAAGATTGTATTTTTAAAATGAGTTTTCCAAATAAAAATTCTATTGCTATATCTTACAAGATGAAACTTAGTCCGTATAAATGAAATCGAAAAGAGTATACTGATAGAAAGGACGAAATAGTGATATGGCGAAGAAACTAATTAAAATAAATATTAAAAAATAAGAATCTGGATCAAAGAATATATTAAATTTTGACGAAACATGGGCGTATGAAGGTCATACGGAAAGCGGTACGATATAATAAGTATTTATGTGTAACCGTTATAGTGACAGTGCTAGTAACCAATAGTAAATAGTGTGTATGTATTCTAAAGCCTTTTGTCCTTTTCAATGCGGAATTCGCAAATATTTGCGCGATTTATTTAACGGTGGAAAAATCTCTATTTGTAACAAATGTTGTCAACTACCTATAACATTTTCTACCATTTTCATCATGAAACTGCCATGGTATATTATCAGAAGTTCAAAACAAACTTATTAACACCACATAATAATGAAAGGGGCATTAATATTTGTAGTGTTTGACAGTATTGCAAATTGCAATTGTGAAAAGTTGAGATTTTCCCGCCATAAATAATGAAAACAGAAGTTGCGAAATTTGTGCAAAAATCCGTGAATTTCGCGTCCATGAGGACAAGGCTTAAGTGTGTGTGTGTGTGTGTGTGTGTGTGTGTGTGTGTGTGTGTGTGTGTGTGTGTGTGTGTGTGTGTGTGTGTGTGTGTGTGTGTGTGTGTGTGTGTGTGTGTGTGTGTGTGTGTGTGTGTGTGTGTGTGTGTGTGTGTGTGTGTGTGTGTGTGTGTGTGTGTGTGTGTGTGTGTGTGTGTGTGTGTGTGTGTGTGTGTGTGTGTGTGTGTGTGTGTGTGTGTGTTAAGTGTGTTATCTGCGGAGTGCGCATCAGGTAGGTGTAAGTGGGTGGTAGTGGGCAATCGCAGTCCATACGAACAAGGACACATTTAAAGTAAATTGTTAATGTGCTAGGTTCAGCCGACGTCAACTTATTTTTGATAATTTTGTGTGCTTTAACTCTTCTCAAGTGGCACGCTTAGGTAATCATACCACCCTTACCCTTCCGTACTCATCTCTGTGTTGTGAGTTAGTCACTTTCTATTATTTTCGACCTTGGGTAATTGACAAGATAAAAACTTTAAATTTTGAAATAATTCTTATAATTTTTATTATCTAACGCCTCGAAATTGGTAAAAACTGTTATATCACTGTTTCTACTCTAAAAATAATGGATGTTATGTAATGGAACTATTTTTGTCATTTTTATATATTTCTTATATCTGATCGCATTCAAATTTAGTACGCCTATGAAATCTTGCTCCCCACACGCTTCGCCCGTCGCGCTGGTTAACAAACTAGCGATTAGTTACTGTCCACAATTTCGACTGCTGGTAAAATATCAGAATACCAGCGAAAGCGAAAGGCAAAGATGGCGATTGGTCGCTGAGATATAAGTGGGAGTGGATTTTATTTGTTGAATGACGAAATGGTCGGTGACTATTTAGATTTTAAAACGTCGTCAATGTAGTCATCCTTGTCTATCGCACAGATTTCTATACTTTACTTTGTCGCTCTCATGTAAACTCAGATAGACCATCAGCGTTTTCCGACCCTGTATACTAAAGTTTGGTTTAGGTCCCATGTCTGGTTATTAAGATATGATATACCTGAAATTTCACCAGCCGCCACTGCTTTGACTATCCTATTAAATAACAATTTTACATCTATTTGTAGGTACACGGTTCCATAGTTATCTGATATTGTCAATGAATTAATCCTGACTTCCCTGCTAGACTACAAACGTTAGAAATTGTAGGAAATATCAAGAATTAAATCTGTCTGGTCTTGTATATACAGGGTGTTCCAGAAATCGACGTTAAGTCGGAAACGGGCGATAGGCCAAGTCGTGACAGTTATTAGAAAAATATAAAAAAAATCTTTGTAATGTACTTTTCAAATTATAAGTATCAAAAAATAAATTGGAAAAACTGACATCCTGTGATGGTCTATCAAGTCCTGTGACTACAAATATTAATGTTTCGTAAATCTCTTTTCTGTAATGTAATTTTGAATAACCCTTCTGTAAATTACAGTTTAAAATTAAAACATAACTGCCTCAGTTTCAAATAAAATGTTGGATTTTTGCCCAACATTAAATTTAAAATAATTACCCGACTTTAACCGACTGTACTGTAAAAAAATGCACTATTTTGGAAAGTAATTTTAACAGATGGCGCATTTAGTCCGGATTCTAAAATGGTATGATACTTGCTAGATTACTTCTTTGTTTAGGAAAAAAAAAAAAATTTTTATCGGAACCGGATTTCAGGTCAATTAATATTTGTAGTCACAGGACTTGATAGATAATCACAGGATCTCAGTTTTTCCAATTTATTTTTTGATATTTGTAATTTGAAAAGTATATGACAAAGATTTTATTTTACATTTTTCTAATAACTGTCATGACTTGGCCTATCGCCCGTTTCCGGCTTAACGTTGATTTCTGGGACACCCTGTATAATTGTTTTACCTTCTTAATAGACAGGTCTATCAAATATATAATATTTTTATTTATATTTACTACTCTACTCTAAAAAATTATGATATGAAGATTCGTATTTGTAAGAATTTTGTCTTAAAATACAGTAAGATAATTGTGAAACACCTAGTAGTATATATTCGCCAAGAATGTAACCAGTAGTACTGAGTATTCCTATTCACTATTATATATTTATCGCGATTTAAAACGTATATTATTATGCGCCAACACCGCCCATTTTAAACCTAAAGTACGGTATTCCACACCAAAACAAAAACAAGCGTATTGCTACGATGCATTCTTTGTTTCTCCTCGACACAGTAAAACAATAACAATCACACGACAACACACCACCAAGTTATATGAAGAGCACCTAGCTCCATCGCGCTTGAAAGACTGTAGGTGAGAATAATGACGTGCTGTTTCAGACCCAGAAAATATAGAGGCATCGGATTTGCAACGGAAACTGGAAATGCTGAACAACATCATGGACCAGGAGGCGCGTGCTGAACAAGCACGTAGGCAAATGCAATATTTCGGACACTGTAAGTAGACTTTTATATAGTTTTGTTGTTTCTCCAATCACAATAAACGTAAATGTTTAAAATTGTTTTCGAACGACAATCGGAATGTGTATACAGGGTTAACTATGACTTAGTACAAATATTTTAAGAGGGTATAGGAGAAAATAAGAATTAACGGAATCATCTATCAAAAAATTTCCAAATTCATTTATAAAGCAAAAAATTTTTTTCTAAACTATATTAAATCCTTATTTATTTGCAGGGAGGCAGCACCTACCCAAATATTTATTTCCAAGATTGATATTTGAAGAGATTTTAAGCATGTTGTATAATTTTCTGTTTTCTTTCTTGTTTAAATTAAAACCTGCCACTGCAAAGATTTTTGTACTTGCTGTGGACCTCTCCTTCCTTCGACTGTTTTCCTTGTTTAAAGCGAGGTACCTACATGGTCCGGCGGTCATGACCAGGTCGATTACTTACGTCGACAAAAACTACAAAACCGCCAAGGCATTATAACAGTTGTTCAATATGGTTCAAAACGTATTCAGTACAATATTTTGTGTCCTCGAAAAATGTTTTCGGTATTACGCTGCCACACAATAATATGCACTTGTCACACTCCCATAAATCAGCCCTTTTAGACCAGGGTCGATAATTTTTGAAACCAAAAAAAATAATAGTAGGATGAAACCCATTGGAAAAGGAAGAGAATATAACAAAAATGAAAGGATAAATAATTTACGGGCGATCTGAGGTCGGGAAGTGGAAGGGAGTGAGTTTTTAAGGGTAAAAAACGGTTTACCTCGATTTCTGGCAAAACTACAAGTCCTATGGAAAAAAGTTAAATAGCAAAGTTGTAGGTAATAAAAAAATCTACAACTTTTATATTTACACTTTTTTCACATAACCTCAAAATTTATGTGAAAAATTCAAATAACCAAGTTTTTGGTTTTTTATTTTTACTTTTATTTATTTTTTCCATAGGACTTGTAGTTTTGCCGGAGATCAAAATAAACCGTTTTTTACCCTTAAAAACTCACCCCCTTCCACTTCCCGACCTCAGATCGCCCGTAAATTATTTTTCCTCTCATTTTTGTTGTATTCTCTTCCTTTTTCAATGGGTTTCATCCTACTATTATTTTTTTTTACTTTTTACTATTTTCCAAGGCTTCAGTACATACAAAAAAAATAAACGAAAAATTAAATTTGCAAAAAGGAAGTACTGAAAAATTATTTCAAACTAATCAGAGGACCGTAACCGTATGCAATATATTTTGACATCTGCAAAATGCGGACGCCATCTGTAGGCCACTAATAAAAGGTGCACTTGACGGCGATAAATTTTTAAACTTCTTGCTTGCTTGGGCTTGGTGGGGAATTAAATTCTGTTAATACTAATAATAGCAACAATATTAACAGTAATCGACGATGTTTGCATAAAATAATTAATAATAATTTAAATTGTAAGAAGTTTACAGTGTTCTGTAAAAATGTTTCTTAGACCCTTTATAACTAAGCTTCGCATGTTCTTTGAGGTTTGAAGAGTATGCAATTAGCAATGCAGTATTCTTGGTTATGTTATTTTAGAACAGTTAATGACTAATTTTAAACGTTTTATAGTAATTAAATAAAGTATTTTAGATATGTTAGTGAATAAATATAACGAATCTGCAAGGATTGAAAATGTAGTTTTGACAGTGTACAACGAAAGAATGAAGAACGCATAAAAAATACTGCAGCTAACCGGATTAACTATTATCTATCAGGTACATAGGCATTACCCGCCTATAGGGAACGTGAGCTGGGTTTAGACAGACGTGAGACAGGTTAGTTTTACCCTACTGATGACTCGTCGATGCGATAATAATCCTGGTCATTATTAATAAAACTGTTTATTTTCGTCGTTTCTACATTTCACAACGCTACAAAAAACAAATGCACTGTAGTTTACATATCCAGTACTATCTTATACGATGATTGATTGTCATAGGCGCTGACTTTCCGTAGGAAAAGAGGGTCATGCTCCATTTTTTAAACATTGAGCTGGAATTCCGAAATAAATATTTTATTGTCTTTTAGACCTCCCTGAGTACGTGGTTAAAATTTTTGTACTTAGTCATAGTTAACCCTGTATAACCAGCATTCTAGCTATTTGTGCAATAAGTTAGGAAAAGTGACTTTTGTCTGCATCAGGCGTAGGTTTTCTTATGGGTACCCACTTTTTTACGACTTGCACACATGATATTTTTTAATAGCGTTTTGAAAATAACTCAAATAACGATAGTTATCATAATTTTTTATAGAAAATTGTGCTACGATACTGGCTGATGCAGGAGCAGGCATCACCACTCTTAAATGGCGTGGTTGATGGTTATAGAATCACGTTAAGAAAATCTAGGAGCAAGTATTATGTTTAAAAATAAGAAAAAAAGTTTATACATGGGTTCAGAAATGCCTCGTTTTCGAGATACAAGTTCTTTAAAATTTTCTGTCTTAAATACTGTAGTATTCATTTCTTAAAAACCGATCGAGATATTGAGATGAAATTTGATACATATCAGTGTATACACTGATGAATGAAGGGGTATTTTTGCTTGTATAAATTTCTCTTTTAATATATTAGCATCAGTGGCATTCGTGCTGTTGAATACTCATTTTTAGCAAAAAAAAATGTACTCCACTGATATTTGGTATCGCTACCTTAAAGCCAAGCCATTACGCTTAAAATGTGTCTCTTGGATTTTTTCCTCCTGACGCACGGTTTTCGAGATAAAAATGAATTTTTTAATCAATAGACTTTGAATTGCTAATTAAAAAACAATAACCTATGTAGCAAGTATCAGTTTGTTATAAATTCCATGTCAGACAAAAAGTGTCGAGTGATTAGTTTTTGAAATGTTAGTTTTTAATACATTTTTTTACAAAATAAGTAAATATGGTGAATTATTTCTTTAAAGAATTGATTCACAGACCACCTAGACTGAACTATAGGGCCAAGCCAATGAAGCCTTCCATCGGCCTAACCTCCGCCAGCTGGCCTTATGCTCTCAGTCATGTTAGATTTTCGTTGTGGTAACATTGTGATTATTTTGTGAAATATTCGAATTTTCTTGTGAATAGTGATGAAATTTAATTTTTTTTATTTAAGTAATGATTAGAAATAATGGAACACGTTTTATGGCATTCAACAGCTCTGCGCAGACGTTGTACTGACATTTCCAGTATCTGCTCTGTGTTTTTAAGTGCCCATATGTTCAACAATTATTATTAGCGAGGTAACAAGTATTTAATGGTTTATTAAATAATACCATGTGGAACATTTTGGTGATGCGTGTACTGGCATCTTGGAAACTATAGGAAATTGGAAAATGGGCAGTTGGGGGAAAATTCTGACTGAAAACTTAATGACGCTTGCAACTAGATCTAGGTTTTTGAGTTATTTTGAAAAAAAGTAAATGTGGCGTTTTCAAAAATCGTCCATATCTTTTTTATTTAGAGGAATTTTTAAAATCTGAAAACACTTTTTCATAGCAAGTTTTTTCGAGCAATTTCAATGTTATTTAGATTTTTATTTTAATGTTACTGTTTATTTGTCATATTAATTTCTCTTTTATAAGAAATGTTTAATAGCTCCTTGTGCAGCTGCACCTCATCTGTGAGCACATTAATGTACTCGATTAATTCTCGAAGGACCAGAAAGAAACCGCAAAGATTTGTTCCCAACAATGTATTTACGTACCAAATATGTACACAAAAAATGTATAACAGAAAGTAAAAAGTATTTTGTCAAGAGAGTGTGCCCTTTGATGTTGTAGATGAATTGAAGCAGCTCGAGGAACTAACTCGACTCCCGTCCGTAGACTGATAGTGAAGAGCTAGGAGCAGTCTACAAAGCCATTAAGTTAACAACAAAACTGTCTAAAACTTTCTACATTTAACCATTCTCCTGTAACTTATGGTTTCTAAGATACTAATATATACATCACCAAAATGGTCCACGCTTATACAGTATGCGCCAAAAGTATGGAATAAATTCTATAAAAACGAAACAATTATTTTTTGGGAAAAATCCTCGAACAGGTCGATTTTTAATTTAAAAAATACATATTTTAGCGTAAAATGCGATTTTCAAATGTCATTTGTTTTCGAGTAATGACGTCATCGATTTTTTTTTAAACTCCGACACCATATATTATTAATTGATTCTGAAAGATCGTTTAATTCTCTATCAGACAGTACTAAAAATTTGGCCTCTTACATAAGAAGGTTTTCGAGTAAATGACGATTGAATGTTAGAAAACGTAAATTTTATCCATAAAAAAGTAACAATTCTGAGGTATGTAAAATAAAATACAATTGATTAAACTTTATACTTAAATTAAATGTTCGAATTGCCATCCACCAACTTCTTGACAATGTGCAAGTCTGTGAAGAAATTCTTTTTGCACATTATGAATGATTTCTTGGCTAACGATTTTGAAGTTCTTCTAAATTACGTGGTTTATTAATGTACAATTTTGACTTCAAGTATCCCCATAAAAAATAGTCAAGAGGTGTAAGATCTGGCGATCTTGCAGGCCATTCTATCGGTCCGCGTCTGCCGATCCACCTCCCAGGAAAACAGTTGTCCAAAAAATCTCCCCAGGGCGCGCATAGTGCGGAGGTGCACCGTCTTGCTGAAACCATACGGTATCGTCGGGAATGTCAGGGTCATTATCGTTAGGAAAAATTACTGCAAGGGCTGGAACAAGGTCATTTTCTAGAAACTCTAAATATCTTTGTCCTGTAAGGGTTCCTTCAAAGAAGAAAGGCCCTACTATTCTGTCGTCAACTATCCCAGCCCACACATTTAATTTCTGAGGGTGTTGGGTATGTGCCTCTGCCATCCAATGAGGATTTTCCCAACTCCAATATCTGCAAGATTGACGGTTTACTGTACCATTCAGACAAAATGTGACCTCATCTGAAAAAAGTATTTGCCGGTGTAAATTTCTATTTCCTTGACATAAATCCATTAGAATTTCGAAAAAGTGTAAGTGGCGATCGGGATCATCTTCACTGAGTTCCTGCACAAGTTGAATTTTGTAGGGATGATATTTTTACTTCCTCAAGATACGTAGTACTGTGCTCTGACTAGTGTCATTGTTTAATGCAACCAATCGTGAAGAATTATGAGGATTATCCACCATACTTATCAAAATGTTCTGTTTCCGATTTTCATTAATGCTTGGACGTCCAAGTTTTGGAATATTTACAACATTGCCAGTTTCTCTAAATTTAGACTCTACCTTACTGACTGTTGATTGGCTGATAGGGCGATCTGGATATTTTTCATTAAATAAATCGCAAACTTCCTGCAGAGTTCTAGTCATATTCCCGCATCCGATAAGAATTAAAATTTCAATTCTTTGAGTAACAGTTAAATGTGCCATAATACTTTAAATTGAATAATAATTTCTATGTCGCTTACAATACTTATTATAAAGTGTGTGTGACAATGACACTTTGCAAAGATTTTCACCTACGTGATCCATAAAAGAACTATGGAATTTGAAAAACTAAACTTGATAACGTTTTTGCTTTATTTTAATTGATTTACGTTTTCTAACATTCAATCGTCATTTACTCGAAAACTTTCCTATGTAAGAGGGCAAAATTTTAGTACTGTCTGATAGAGAATTAAACGATCTTTCAGAATCAAGGAAAAAAAATATGGTGTTGCCATTTAAAAAAAATCGATGACGTCATTACTCGAAAACAAATGACATTTGAAAATCGCATTTTACGCTAAAATATGTATTTTTTAAATTAAAAATCGACCTCTTCGAGGATTTTTCCCAAAAAATAATTGTTACGTTTTTATTGAATTTATTCCACACTTTTGGCGCATACTGTATATCTGTATTACCATTAAATATTTCCTTAAATGTAAATATATTTATTAATTTACATCAACATCAGTTTGATATTTTTACAAATAATTGCAATCATTAGAACTTATTAGATCAATTTCTGGAAAACATGTAGATGTAAGAATAAATCATGAAACAAAAATATTCAATTCCTTAAAATGCACAAAGCGACAAGTATTAAATAAAGTAACACTATTTAAAGGGCAATAAAGATTTTAAAATAACTAGAATTTTATTTCAAACCCTAATTGAAAAATTTTTCACAAAACTCAAAATAATTAAATATTTTATGTTGGTTTACTAAAAATATATTCCTTTCCATTTCACATTACTTTTAAATAAAAATTATTAACTTTTTAAGATTTCATCAAATATTATAATAATATACATTTTACTAAATCCGACTCTGTCCTCAGAGGGCGGAGCCAAACTTCCGCACATACTCCATCGCTCCCCTATCCAGGCTTCATTGTATTGAATAGCATGGGTCCAGTCTCGACATACATGTATGGAAAAGTAAACGGAAAGGACAATGTTAAAAATAGCCGATTTTTGGCTTACCCGGGGGAACGCATAAATCATAAAAAATCAATTGATTATTGTTAATTAACATTAGAAATGGCCCAGAAATACGTCAGATGGCTGGGGAAATGTCGCTACTACCCATAAACCTATATAAACTACCCTTAAATAGCTTTAAATGGATAATCATTAATTATTGTTATAAAATTCGTGTAAAATGAAAAATATGCTTGAAAATGATTTGAACAGACAGGATTTCAATATAAAAAGTGATAAATAGCTGTAAAAATGTCCATTCCACCCCTAAAAATTAAAAAACGACTTTCAAAAGCTAATGGTGAGTTTACTTCGACATCAAAAATAGATGCTTAAATGTTCAAGGGAACACCTATTGCTAGAAAAAAAATATAGATTACTGTCAAAAAATGCAAAAACTGATACTAGAGTACATTAAGTAAGTGGGGAAATATTAATTGCACCCCTAAATCTATATAAACTGCCTTTAAATAGCTTAAAATAGATAATCATTATTTATTGTTGTAAAATTCGTTTAGAATGAAAAAAATGCTTAAATCACTTTTAAGGTTCATTTATACTATTGCGACCTGAAAAATGGGCGCAAGGATAAATTGCCATTTTTTTCAGTACGCGCTCGCAAAGCGAGAACAATTGGCGCTATTTCGCCATTGAATGGGCAATTTTACAGTCATTTATCACTTTTTATATTGACATACTGTCTGTTCAAATCATTTTCAAGCATTTTTTCATTTTACACGAATTTTGTAACAATAATTAATGATTATCCATTTAAAGCTATTTAAGGGTAGTTTATATAGGTTTAGGGGTAGTAGCGACATTTCCCCAGCTATCTGACATATTTTTGGGCCATTTCTAATGTTAATTAACAATAATCAATTGATTTTTTTATGATTTATGCGTTCCCCCGGATAAGCCAAAAATCGGCTATTTTTAACATTGTTCTTTGAATGAAGCATGGCGTCTCTATGATGATGCATTCCCTGACCGCCAATTACCGTGTGCAAACACTTTTTCGAACGTTCATAGACGTTTGAGAGAAACGGGAAAAATAACGGAATTTTTTATATTGTGGGACGCAAAAAATTGCACGAACAGTGGAAAATCAGGAAAAAATTTTACAAGTGGTTAAACAAAATCCTGCAATGAATTAGGTGATATGAACCATGTTAATGCATAGCGACTCCTCCAAAAGCAACAGCTATATTCTTATCATCTGACGAGAGTTCAAATCTCCTCTGCAACCGATTTTCCAGTTAAACTGCAATACTGTTAATGATTAATCCAAAAAAATGATCGGTAATTTATTTCTTTCATTTTGTTCATGGATTTCCCAGAAACAGTATTTAATTGTCACAATGAACATTATTGGGCCGATGAAAATTCATTAATTAATTCATTCATGAATCTCGACATCAGCAGCAGTTTTCAGTCAATGTGTAGGCAGGAATTATTGAAAATTATTTGGTTGGACCTTTTATTTTGAGAAGATTAAACGGACGAACATACAAGTCAATTTTTAACAGGAAAATCTACCTATCCTTCTAGAAGCTGTCGCTTTTAATGTTTACTGTCGTTTATGGTTTATGCACTATGGGGCACCTACTCATTTTAGTCGCAATGTAAGAGAATATTTAAATTTTACGTTACGAAAAATGGATTGGGCAGAGCGAGCCTACCTTTGAGGGTATCTAAAGCAACTGGAGTATTCTATCCGCTTGACGAATGAAACTGCATTAATAGTACGTATTACTAATGCCTGTAAAACAATACACCAAACACCTGAGATATTCCAAAGAGTTACAAGACAGATACAAAGGCGATTTAGAGCATGTATTGATGCACAGAGTAGCCATTTCCAGAATTTAATTTAATAAACTTTTTTTTCTGAACAAATGAAAATAAACAATTTGCTATACGTTTAATTGTACCCGGTATGTCAAAAAGGAATGTTACAAGAAGTGTTCTTCTTCTTGAAGAATTTTGGCACGAAATGTAAGACTAGTATTTACAGACGCCAACTATTTTTTATGTAAGTTTCTTAAGATTATTTCTGTATTGTTATGATTAATAAATTGATTTTTATCTAAAAAAAAAACGGTGCGTCAGGAGGAAAAAGAGACATTTTTTAAGGAGAGTTAACTTGGTTTTAAGAGAGCGATATCAGTTTGATCAAAAATCAGTGGTGTACATTTTTTTATAAAAATGAGTATTTGACAACACGAACGCCACTGATGCTAGTACGTTACAAGATACATTTATACACATAAAATATTTAAGACAGAAAAGTTTAAACAACCTGTATCTCAAAAACGAGGCATTTCGGGTCATTCCATTTGAAATCGTCTGAAAATAATAAAAATTGTTGCCGACCCATTTTAGATTTTGGTGTAACTTTGAAAAACTCTACTCTAGAGTCCCAAACAAAAAAATTTACACGAGTTTGATTTTTACAAGCGCTTGTTTCCGCCTATTTAAATAAAGACTCCTAAAAATTGCTATTTTTAAGCTTTATTAATTTTTGCTGTAAAATTTTTCGGTTTGAAGATATTTGAATGATCAAGACGGAATTCAGAGTGAAAAGATAGTAGTTTCAGTGTAAATGAAAATAATTGACTCGGACGATACCTTTGAATAATAGCACCGTGCTGAAAATGAGTGTTTTTAGTCATTTTTCGTGAATTTCAATCGACTCTAGCGTCTTAACTGTCGAGAGTTATAAATTCATGATCCGCTGGAATTAAGTATACATATCATAGACAAAATTCAGTCACAAGTTGACCTGAGTAGCCCACTCTTTATAGAAGAAAACTTTGCTTGCAGTTTTGAAATTTTTAAAAATCCCAATATTCAGGCTATGAAACGAGCGTGTTGACTGCGAGATAAAAATCTGATACTAACAAAATCTACTGTTCTTACCTTCAATTTTAAATGACTATATTACTTGTTTTGTTATTTTCATGTTTAGTGCAGATGCTGATGCTGTACTAGCCGTTTTTTTTTTTGACAGCAAAAATCTGGACGTTTTAACTAACGAATTAAAATTACTTACCATCAAAAATAATTATAAATATGAAAAATATATCAAGTTTTAATAAAGTTATAGATATTTAGGATGTAAAATTGCTTCTGGAAGTAATTATCATCGAAAATAGTAACTGTAAACAATTTTTCAACGAGAAAATTATGTACATGCACTAAACATGAAAATAACAAAACAAGTGATGTAGTCATTTAAAGTTGAAGGTAAGAACAGTAGATTCTGTGAGTATTAGATTTTTATCTCGCAGTCAACACGCTCGTTTCATTTTTCACGCCTGAATATTGGGATTTTTAAAAATTTCAAAACTTCAAGCAAAGTTTTCTTCTATAAAGAGTGGGCTACTCAGGTCAACTTGTGGCTGAATTTTGTCTATGATATGTATACTTAATTCCCGCGGAGCATGAATTTTTGACTCTCAACAATTAAGACGCTAGAGTCGATTGAAATTCACGAAAAATGACTAAAAAACACTCATTTTCAGCACGCTGCTATTATTCAAAGGGATCGTCCGAGCCAATTATCTTCATTTACACTGAAATTACTATCTTTCCACTCTGAATTCCGTCTTGCTCATTCAAATATCTTCAAACAGAAAAATTTTACAGCAAAAATTAATAAAGTTTAAAAATAACAATTTTTAAGAGTCTTTATTTAAATAGGCGGAAACAAGCGCTAGTAAAAATCAAATTCTTGTAAATTTTGTTGTTTGGGACCCTAGAGAAGAGATTTTCAAAGTTACACCAAAATCTAAAATGGGTCGGCTTTGCCAGTTAGAGGATTTCATATGGAATGACCCTTTCCGGACCCATGTTATAAACATAGAACCTGCCCCGAGATTTTCTTATCATTCTGTAACACCCTGTATAGAGCATTCCGTTTAACAAAAACTTCAAGTAGTCTCAGAAATATTGAGTCAAAAGATCAAAAGAACAATATAAATACAAACTCGGCCTCACATACATGCGCAGGGCTTTTCATAATCCATTGTAAAAAAGTTACAGTTAAAATTTATAATTATGATAAGAAAATATTTAAGTTGACAATAAATGAATAGTTAGTTCAACAATTATGATCTATTTTTGCGTGCGGGAATATCTTTCCTGGGCTAGTTAGTAACTCAAATTAGTAACTAAATGTACAACTTTTCAAAACACTTAAAAAAAGTTATTAAATATAGCGTGATATACTTACTACAAATTAAACACACATTAGTTGTTGTATATATCGCATCGATATTGAAAGCTTTTTGTTTTTTTAAGGTAGCATACAATACATTTTTTCTTAATTACACTTTTATTAAAACGTTTTATAACAATAGCTATATTTTTCGAATATAAAAATTACATGGCCCAATGTAAAAGTCTCGGTATTATCCAACACATAACAGACAGGCAATATACAAGCGATATCATTTATAGCACAGTGAATATTTTATAACGGCATTTAGAAGCGTGTCGTTTATGTCAATGTTTACATTGCCTTTACAGTTTTTTTTCTTTTTTCGTTACGAGAATGATACTGACAGGTAATACGAAACAAAGTAACTATTTCCATCTTGATTGCGTACAAGACGGGATACTGCTGAATTCCTTATTTTAAGAGGAGCTAGGGAAAAATGAGTATAATATAACGAAGCGATTAAAAAAATTATTCAAATGCATATTTGATTGAAATAATTTAAACCTCCTTTCAGCTGTCACTGGCCGATTCATATAGCTTCGAAACCAATTCGTTGACAGCTTGGGTGCAACGTTGCCAAATTTAACCATAAATAAGCTTTACTAAGTACTATGTACTATGTATTGCCATGATAATGACACTCTTTAAAACGAATTTGATCACCTGTTTTAAACTGCTGACGTATTGATCCTTTGAACTTTTACCATAAGTTCTTAATTGTCCCATTCAGCAAGATAGATCTAATGAAAAGTTAATCAAAAATTGATTTGAGGGAGTGTCATTTTACTGCAATGACTTGTACGTTTGTAAGTCAAAGGAAGTGTGTATGCAACCAGCAGTACAATTATAATTGTTGTTTTTTTGTTAGAGTTTTGCGTCCAGACGTGCTCCACACCTTGCTTTGGAACATCTGCATTTGGCAATTGACTTGAAATTGTTCTTGTCAAAGTGTCTTTGTATATGTGTATTTGAAGCTATATTTTGTATATTAGAGCATTATTTAGTGTTCTGACCTTTTACTTGATAATAAATTTTGGAATGCAACTTCAAACAGGCGCTTTATTCACATTCTTTTAATGAATGTTGGGAAACTGTACTTAATTAGTTGATACTAGTGTTGAAATTCAGCATGCTTTACTTTCTTGAATTTTATTGGTTTCAAACATATACATATTAGCATGAAAGAACACAAACATTTAGCCGTGATGTGGTAACACAGGTGTGACGTTGCTCGTGACTAGGAAATTGTTGTCAACACGGAGCGCCGTATTATCCTTTATATATCCTTTACGTTTAAATTAGATATCTACTTTACTTCACGGTTATAATCATCATGCTTTAATAAAAACTGTATTCATGAAATAATTTCAGACAATTTAACAGGGCCTTTGATATGGGTGTCCCACTGCGTTCTGGGACGAGCCTTGTGCTGTTTATTTTATATATAAATTAGGTACAGATGGCTCTGATAATTTCAGACAAGGCTGACAGTAAACTAAATAGAAAATGCGATGAAAATTTAAAGTATATGTGCGACTGGCTTAAAAAGAACAGCCTATTTTATATTGGAAAGACTGAGGTACTTAGATTTCACAAAACTTATATTCTCATCAAAGAAAATATAATTACTTACCGGTCTCTGAAAATGTAGGAGACTGTGCGAAGCAACCAAATATAATTTGTTTAATAACTAAAAAACCTCAGGTCTGGACTTAGCAACGACCTTAATATTTAAATATACTTCATTTATATTAAAACAAATGTATTATGATTCATGTCAGTTAATCGATAGGAACATCCCATTTATTTACTTACAGGTTCGATTTCCGAGTTTATATATATATATATATATATATATATATATATATATATATATATATATATATATATATATATATAAAGCTATTTACAGGCGTTTTAGACCCAGAACTGTGTTATTCTCCTCCATTCTATTCTGTCCTTCGCCTTTCTCTTCCAATCTGTTACATTTTTCTCCCTTAGATCTATTACCACTTCCTCTCTCTATTGCTTCCTCGGTCTACCTCTTTTTTTCTTGTAGTTAGGTTTACTCCCTACTATTTTCTTAACTGCCCTTTCATCTTCCATACGTTCTAGATGCCCTAGCCACTGCACTCTTCTGGCTTTTACAATTTCGTCTATTGTTGGTGCCTGGTACATTGCATATATTTCCTCATTATTTCTCCTTACATAGCCTTCCTCCGTCTTCTTACCCCCTAGAATTCTCCTTAAGATTTTCCTTTCCCACCTTAAAAGGTTTTCTCTTGATTTCTTATTGAGAACCCAGGTTTCACTACCATACAGCGCTGTCGGTCTCAAAATTGTTTTATGCATTCTAATTTTACTCCTCTGGACAAATTTTTTGATTTCAATAAGTGGATGACTGCTGCCGAATTTATGTTTGCTTTTATTATTTTCCTATTTATTTCTTGTTCCTCATCACACTTAGCTGTTATTAGCGCCCCCAAATATACATATTCTTGAACTTCCTCAAACTCCATCTCTCCATGCTCTGTTCTCAATTTAAAATTGGTATCCTTTTTTTGGTCTCCTATTCTTAAAAGCTTACTTTTCTCTTGATTTATCTGCAATCCCACTTTACGTGCTTCCTTCACAAGTTTTCTCGTTACTTCTTCTAATTCCCTACTATCTCTAGCAATAATAGCCACGTCATCTGCATAACTTACAATTTGATTACTTTTAAACAATATATGTCATTCTCTGTTCAACTGACTCGAGTTTAGTGAAACACAATATCTCAGAAACTAAAATTCTCACGAGAAAATGCAAATCTGTGTTCTTGATCATTCTCATTGTAGTTATTTCCCGTAAAAAATTGGGAAATTATTTCTCATGGTCTGTGCTAAAGGAACATAAAGCTTCAAGGATGTTAAATATACATACACATAGATAATAAAATACTAAATACTAAATTTTTTAAGTGGAATGAATTCCCACTCGAATTTATTTCACTGCATTCAATAATCGAGGCGCAGGAGTGTTGCTTCTATTTAGATATATTTAGACTTAGAGCAGGTTACTACTTGTTAAACAAAACTGTTGCAATGGACCCGCACATTGGAATACGTAGTTAGAAACAGCGTCATATTGTTACGTTCATTTTGATGGTATAAAAAGTATTCTACACTCAAGTGATGCTACTTTTATTTTATATGCTCGACGGATATTTAACGACCCTAGAATTCGCGAAAATTTAGCATACATACATTTTCATTATTCACGGATACCTTCAGTTATTGGCCGTTTTGAAGCAACTGTGGCCGCATCAGGAAATTCAATAAATGACGCAGTAAATAATGCGACAGTTTAACCCAGTTATAAGGGCCTAGTGCTGAACGTGTGAAGGAAAAAATTATACTGTTTCTCAGGACGATCCGGGATTTCCTGGCTTTATAATAATAATAATGCATTTATTGCCCAACAGAAATAATCCATCTACAGGACAAAAAGAAAAATAAAGTGTGAGAGTATTTTTAACAAAACAAAGGTAACTTAATAAGTTACATACAATATATCAGTGTGATAAGTGTAAGTAATACTAACAGTTTGTACAGAAATTTATGCCACAACAAACAATACAACTATAGATCAAGTATTAATTAACCTAAATATCACCAATCCCACCAATAATAATTTTTACAGAGTACTATGTAAATCGCATAAGCTGGATATTTGGTTAAAATTGATAGACATAATATATACTGGAGAAGTGACAAACTCGCAAGCACTCTTCTGGTATGTAAAGAATCAAAATTAAATCTTTGCAGCAACAAACTGTGATTATATCCCCTAGGTGGATAGTAACCATCAGTACGGTAAGACAACAACTTTAGAAAACGCCTTTGAACTGATTCCACTAAATCAATATGTGTTCTGTAAAAAGGGTACCAAATAGTACTACAATATTCAAGTTTCGAACGTACAAGAGAATAATAGAGGCATTTTAAAGCAGCAACGTCATTAAAATTTGAGGAATTTCTAATAACAAAGCCCAATGTGATTGGAGAAAGATAATTTGCCATTCATTATAACTCCAAGGTCCTTAACACTATTGTAACGTTTAAGAACTGTAGTGTTGAGAGACATTTTAAGTGTAAATGAGCATATTTTGTACTTCTCAACATTAATTGGCAATTGATTTTTTGAACACCATTCCTCAACTAAATCAATACTTACCTGTAAATTTAAACAGTTACTTATAGAATGTATATTTAAGAAGAATTTTAAATCGTCAGCAAAAAACAAATGATTAGATCTTAGTAACAGAGACAAATCGTTGACAAATAAAATAAAAAGAAGAGGCCCAAGGTAGGATCCTTGGGGTACACCCGAAGTGGCTAAGAAAGTATTAGATTTAAAACCGTTGTATGAAACATATAATTTACGCTGCGAAAGATATGATCGGAATAGTCTAAGTAAACTATTACTAAAACCCAAATGGTCAAGTTTATATATTAATAATTCATGATTAACCTTGTCGAATGCTTCAGAGAAGTCTGTGTATACCACGTCTACTTGACCTCTATTGTCAATGTTGCTTGAAACAAATTGGGTAAATTCTGCCAAATTTGTTAACGTAGAGCGTATCGTAACAAATCCATGTTGATTCGGAGAAATAATATTTATAACTTTACTAAAAAGAATTGTATACACAGCCATCTCAAATACCTTCGCAAAGTTGGATAGAATAGCTATAATAGGTCGACAATTTTTTATATCAGATGGATTACCACCTTTTAGTATTGGACAAATTCTTGCTAATTTCCACTGCTCCGGAAAAGTAGCAGTAGACAGAATAAGATTAAATAAAGCACACAATGGAGCAGAAAAAAATCATAGAACAGTCTTTAATAAAAAAGCTAGGTATCTGGTCATCTCCACATGTCATCTTATTTTTTAACTTTGAAATGGCATTACAAACATCAATTTCAGTGAAGCTAACAATATTAATAGAAGTTTGAAAACTATTTAAATTTAGATGAGGCTGAAAATTTTGACTGCTAAAAACACCCCAGAGGGAGAATCATAGTGAACATCATTCATAAAGCAGTTAGACGTGTTGAACGTTTTTTACTCTGAATATATTATGACCAAAATCTTTTTGGGTCAGTTATGAGACTAGCTTGAACAGAAGTAAGATAATTGCGGTAAGCATTTGATGTGATGAAATAATGATTTGAATACTGATGTCGAGGTAATAAAATTCTTAGGACTCAATATAGACAAAAATTTGAATTGGAAAATGCACTGTACGTTACTAACTAATAAAATTTCCTCTCTTACTTATTTGTTCCGCAATTTAAGGTCGATATTAAATATTGAGCAACTCGTCTGCCTTTACCACGCACAAGTCTCATCTCGTCTCAGGTATGGTATCTGTTTCTGGGGAAATTCTACTTTTTCTATACAAGTTTTTATTGCACAAAAAGATTGTTAAGATATATGGTAGGAGTCATTACTCTTGTAAGGATATTTTTAAAAATTTAAACCTACTACCTTTACCATGTTTATTTATATTTGAGATCTGTTTATATGTTTTTCAAAATAAATGTAAATTTGTTTTAAATGATGCACTTCACGGGTACAATACAAGACAAAATATGAATTTACATATTCCATTTGCTAGAATAAGAATAACGTCTAACACTCCGAACTGTTTAGGTCCTAGGCTATTTAATAACTTACCTAACCAATTGAAATTGTTGGAAAGTGAATATTTATTTAAGAGAGCTTTAAAGCAGTTTTTATTGGAAAAATGTTTTTATTCCATATTGGAATTTTTACCTACTTTTTCTTAGCTTGTAAGTTTTATGTGACTATTCCTATACATGTTATGTCTCAAAGGAAAATAAATTATTATTATTATTATGTAAGTGTTTTGATAACATTTCTTAGACGTTTAAATTCATTGTAATAATAGATGGCATGAGTTTTTTTAAATTTATTATAGTAATATGGCTTAAGCTTAATATTTTTAATGATATCCAATGAAAACCAAGGAGGGTATTTGCGTTTCAACTTTTTATATAAGGGACCAAATTGATCAAGTGTATTATAAATTGTGCCATAAAAAGCTTCACAAGCAGAATTAATGTCAGTGTAGTTATTTAGAAATTCCCAATTGATGCAAGTGCGTTAAACTCATGAAAATTAGCTTTTTTAAAATTGTATGACCTATCATTAAGATTAACTGGAAATATATCTGTACTAGATATGTTTAATTTAGCAGATATTAATAGGGAAGGATGATGAACATCTTCAGTAACAATTGGATTATAGTCTCTGATTTATGCCGCATAGTAGATCTTTTCGATGGCGAAGAAGTAAATTTTTCTGAAACCTCCCTAAATGTCCCATCCGTGAACAATTATATATACTTTAAAGATGCCCCAGTCACCACTGTGGACGTTGCACACACTTTTTTTGAATCGAGATGGATTATTAACGACAAATTCCACAGCCTAACACCTGAATATTTACAGCAGTTACTGGTTTTTCAATTTTATTCCAGTACCTACTACATGTGAATAGTTATGTAGAGTATATTGTAAACTAACTTAATACAAACAACGTCCCAAGTGCTGATAATAACGTCATCTGTGAACGAAGTGCGGGTTATATTAATAACTCAAAGCAGGTCTTGGCTGCCAATTGTTGAATCTGTACGCCCAAGTAGAAAGTAAGCATCTTTATGGAATCTGTTTTACATTGACTACTATACAGGGTTAACTATGACTAAGTACAAATATTTTAAGAGGGGATAGAAAAAAATAAGAATTAACAGAATTTCCTTTCAAAAAAATTCCAAACTTATTTATAAAGCGAAAAAATTTTTTTTTCGATATTATATTAAATCCTTATTTAACGCCGCCAATGCGAGAATCAGAGTATGCAACCAGCAAGCAACCGTCATGCAACAGTCGGCCACAGTCGGCAGTCGGTCCAGTCGAGTCGGTTCGCTGTCATGTTATAATTTAATTCCTGTGTTTACGTTGTAGTTTTGTGTTCTTCTTCAGTTTTTAGTGCCTTATTTTAATTTTAAATGTTTATAGTTAATAAATAAAGGAATATGTGTCGGGTACAGATATTTTCCCACAATATAGTTCGCCGGTTTGTTTTTCTAGGTTATGGGACAAGACTGCCGCGGGTGTTAAACGTTTTCTGTTATCTATTAGAACCTACCTACTCAACTGTACTTACGGGTGGTTAAGTGTTTTTATCGGTAGTGAGTGAAAATGTAGTTTTACCAGTTTGTAACCAAATAATGAAAAACGAATGCAAAATACTGGAGCTAACTGGATTAACTGTTATCTACCTATCAGGTATTATTACTAATAAGAATGTTATAATATTTTTTGTCGTTTCTGCGAACACTGCAAACGACCGCATGGTAGTTGTTGACAGATGTAATCTCAACTATGGATCTAAGCCATAAGCCATCTCAGTCGATACTCATCATAGGCGCCGACTTTCCTTAGGAAAAAAGGGTTTTGCCCCATTTTTTCAATATCGAGCTAAAATTCTGGAATAACTTTTTTATTGTCTTTTAGGGCACCCTGAGCACGAGGTTAAATTTTTTGTACTTAGTCATAGTTAATCCTGCATTAGGCTTCATATCTATATAAAGGAGCAAATCATTCAATTGATTACCTGTTTATATTTTCTGTCAGAGTATTTTGCTTAGGTTAAGTTTCTCTTTCCTTCTTTCGTTCTTTTTTCTCTGTGTTTGTAACTAAACTATACATTTCTAATATCAAATAAATAATCAGATATAAGAAACAATCGGACCTTTTCCACATACATCTATTTTGAAATGGAGTTTAACCGGAAGGGACATCATGTTCTTCATTTAAATTGTTTTATTAAGCAAATCTGTGATGACAATCCGTGTAGGGGTTGGCTCCAATGTAATATTTATGATGTTGCGTGCTACAGCGCCATTGTGTCGTAATTTTAAGAACTGTAGAACTATCTGAGTTAGTTGCATCACAATTTACAAATAAACTGACCAATAAGGAAACAATTACACCCCTCCAACAACAATTATCCAACAGAAATAACAAACAACATCAATGCTGCAAATAAAATTTAGGACTAATATATTGTGTACTATTCTTGTTCCGTTTATAGGAGCGATGGACTGAACGCTCACATAACGGGCAGTATACATATTGATGGCAATTACTGACATATAAGCTTCGATTAAATTAGAGAATAGGTGATTATGAGAACATTCATATTCTAGTAATTACTGCAATGTCAACTCGGACCAGGCAATTGTTTAATTATTCAGTATAATATTTGTTATACAGTATGCGCCAAAAGTATGGAATAAATTCAATAAAAACGAAACAATTATTTTTTGGGAAAAATCCTCGAACAGGTCGATTTTTAATTTAAAAAATATATATTTTAGCGTAAAATGCGATTTTCAAATGTCATTTGTTTTCGAGTAATGACGTCATCGATTTTTTTTAAATGGCAACACCATATTTTTTTCCTTGTTTCTGAAAGATCATTTAATTCTCTATCAGACAGTACTAAAATTTTGCCCTCTTACATAGGAAAGTTTTCGAGTAAATGACGATTGAATGTTAGAAAACGTAAATCAATTAAAATAAAGCAAAAACGTTATCAAGTTTAGTTTTTCGAATTCCATAGTTCTTTTATGGATCACATAGGTGAAAATCTTTGCAAAGTGTCATTGTCACACCGACTTTCTAATAAGTATTGTAAGCGACATAGAAATTATTATTCAATTTAAAGTATTATGGCACATTTAACTGTTACTCAAAGAATTGAAATTTTAATTCTTATCGGATGCGGAAATATAACTAGAACTCAGCAGGAAGTTTGCGATTTATTTAATGAAAAATATCCAGATCGCCCTATCAGCCAGTCAACAGTCAGTAAGGTAGAGTATAAATTTAGAGAAACTGGCAATGTTGTAAATATTCCAAAACCTGGTCGTCCAACCATCAATGGAAATCAGAAACAGAACATTTTGATAAGTATGGTGGATAATCCTCATAATTCTTCACGATTGGTTGCATTAAACAATGACACTAGTCAGAGCACAGTGCTACGTATCTTGAGGAAGGAAAAATATCATCCCTACAAAATTCAACTTGTGCAGGAACTCAATGAAGATGATCCCGATCGCCGCTTACACTTTTGCGAAATTCTAACAGATTTATGTCAAGGAAATAGAAATTTACACCGGCAAATACTTTTTTCAGATGAGGCCACATTTTGTCAGAATGGTACAGTAAACCGTCAAACTTGCAGATATTGGAGTCGGGAAAATCCTCATTGGATGGCAGAGGCACATACCCACCGAACCACCCACCCACCCTCAGAAATTAAATGTGTGGGCTGGAATAGTTGACGACAGAATAGTAGGGCCTTTCTTCTTTGAAGGAACCCTTACAGGACAAAGATATTTAGAATTTCTAGAAAATAACCTTGTTCCAGCCCTTGCAGTAATTTTTCCTAACGATAATGACCCTGACATTCCTGACGATACCATATGGTTTCAGCAAGACGGTGCACCTCCGCACTATGCGCGCCCTGTACGAGATTTTTTGGACAACTGTTTTCTTGGGAGGTGGATCGGCAGACGCGGACCGATAGAATGGCCTGCAAGATCGCCAGATCTTACACCTCTTGACTAATTTTTATGGGGAAACTTGAAGTCAAAAGTGTACATTAATAAACCACGTAATTTAGAAGAACTTCAAAATCGCATTCGGGACGAAATACGCAGAGTTACCCCAGAAATCATTCATAATGTGCAAGAAGAATTTCTTCACAGACTTGCGCATTGTCAAGAAGTTGGTGGATGGCAATTCGAACTCTTAATTTAAGTATAAAATTTAATCAATTGTATTTTATTTTACATACCTCAGAATTGTTACTTTTTTATGGATAAAATTTATGTTTTCTAACATTCAATCGTCATTTACTCGAAAACTTTCCTATGTAAGAGGGCAAAATTTTAGTACTGTCTGATAGAGAATTAAACAATCTTTCAGAATCAAGAAAAAAAATATGGTGTTGCCAATTAAAAAAAATTGATTTTACGCTAAAATATGTATTTTTTAAATTAAAAATCGACCTGTTCGAGGATTTTTCCTAAAAAATAATTGTTTCATTTTTATTGAATTTATTCCATACTTTTGGCGCATACTGTACACTATTTAAGTGTATCGTAGCTTATTGTGCATGGAATCTAATACAGCTACAATGGGATAATTATATTATACCTGATATTTTGTTCTTAACTTTAGCATATGATATAATATGAAAAAAATAATAGTGGTCTTTCCTTTGGCATGTTTCTCAGTGACACATTACACCTCACCTATGGCATACTGATGATAACTAATAAGCTCAAAACCCGTATATGTCTGCTGGGCTGCTGACGAGTGACTGTAGCTGTTTGCTATAGATTTTTCAAGCATAATTCAATTCAGGGCATTAACCCGTAGAGTAATTCTTTTCTTCCTCTTTAAAATTATAAAAAATAAATTTAAAAAATATTAAAATTCTGCTTTCTTTAATTTATAATATCGTTGTGTAATTATATTTAATGATCTTGTTATAAATTAGTCTTCCAAAAATAGCAAAATTATGTTTTAGATATAATTTTATTAAGGCTTTCAACTACTTTGCCATAATGGCGGCAGTCGCTGATCCACCAAATATTCATTTAGAAATGGCGACTTATAAAAAAATTATTTTATTCCATATAAAACATAACAAAATATTTTAGTATAAGTTAGAACTTTATATGATAAAATGTTTTTATACTCTTAAATATATTTAAAAATGTGTGCGCGCAAGTAGATAATGTTTGCATCGAAAGAAGTTGCCAAGTTTTATAAAAAAAATTTGAAATTTAAAATATTATGTACTATCATTACCTATATTAATATTGTTAGGTATTAGCAGAGTATTATTAGTAATTATAATAATAGGTATTTAATTTAAAACTAACTTAATTATGCATTACCAAAAAATTAAATCAAAGTTACTTCCTCGTACTGGTTTTTCGTATTTTTTCGCAGCCATGAAGCGTTTTTAATGTAAGTTCTCGGACATGGACACCATCATTATTTATATAATAAAACCTATAAGTAAAATTGAACGTCGGCACGTTTGACTGGAAACGTTACTTTCAAGAATTTGTTTGCATTCTTTCTTGATGAGTGCTTGGTAATACTCTATACCTTAGGAGATCAAAAATTAGGGTTAGGTTTGGAATTTTATTACGCGGTATATACAATAATTTTGTTTTCTCAAGTCACAATTTGGTTCTATAATATATTTATAAAACAGGGAATATTTTTATAGATTAAACACAACTATAAAACTATTTTAAAAATAAGCGCATTTCGAGGCTAAAAAATAATTTCTATAATTTTCTTATATATTCTTACTAAAATACGTTTATACAACTATTTTAAAAGATTATAATTAAAAGTCATTTGCCTCAGTATACAATTCCTTCACAATATGTTTACAATCCTTATATATAATTTTTTTAAATGTTGTATAACGTATTATAATACTTTTATAAAAATATTAAATAACTGAAAATTATTTGTTCTATAAAAACACGTTGTAAAAACTATTATAAAACAATTTTACACAATTACTTTCTTCAGTAACAAAATTATGGTAATTATTTGCTCTATAAAATAAAACTGCTCGTTAAACAACGTAATTCAACAGTTATAAAATAATTCGCTTCTTTCAAAGTTCCATTTTGCTAGTTGGGCTTTTTGTTTTTCATGTTCTATCTTTTCTAAGAACAAAAACGGGGACATTCTGTATATATAGTCAGATAATAAATATAAAATATAGCATTATTTGTAAGTAAATAATAAAACGCATTACACACAATTTAAATTTCAAATGATTTCGCACGTCGCACGCAAACAACGACTAACTGTTATTACTGTCACTGCCAAATACAACAACACTGTGCTATGTCCATTTTATTACATTTTACAAGAAAGATATATTTTTGTACAGGATAATTTTTTCTATTTTCAGTGAATATTTTAGTGTTAACATAATACATGTTTTTCAGAAGGCACTTAAAGTAAAAATAAATTACATGAAACAGTCTGAGACATAGAACAAATTAAAGTAAGAACTTTTGCATTGACCTTATTTTTATTATCAAAATTTGATTTTAAGATAGAGTAATTAATAAAACTCCTATTAGATTAATGTTCATTTTGAAAATATATAAATAGTTTCTTGCAAAACCGGCCTTCTGATGGTTGATATTCTAATCCTGAGTCGTCAAAGGGCTCTGAAATCGATTCCTTCTGACTCACTCATTGTTATGTTTGAAGTACTAAAAAAATGAATGCCTGTTTATTGGCCCTGTTTATAACGCAAAATATTGATCACATTAGTAACCTATTATAACTTGAGACAGTTTATTCTATTTCGCCACATTCGCTTGGACTTAGAATACTATGGTACAAACTCTAACAAGGTTGCGTGAACATAAAATAAAATAGTCCTTTCGATTATACAAACTTCTAATCATATATTTAGAAAATATTGGCGTATGGTGTTTGGCACATAGAATAATTTCATGTATCAATTTCAGACAGACATGGACATAGAATAATTTGGTTTTCAGGCGACGCAATTTGTCCTAATAAAATGTCTGCCAGTAGTATGCTCGTTATCGCCAATTAGACCATCGGTTCTGATTGTTTATTATTATGTGGTCATGGTGGATTATCAAAAACTCAAACAATCCTCCTGACCTAATCTAACCACAATAATGAAAATAGTAATATTATTTCAACTGTTTGAGAACAAAGCTTAAACATTCAACGCTGGAATGGAATCTACGTGTAAATTATCTTTCACTAGAAATTGTCTTTAGGATCAAGTCACTATCAACGTGGATTTTTGCTTTATTATCTGGCTGGTTATGTTCAGGAAATATATGGAAATACGTGTTCCCATAAAACTGCAGCGCACTGTGGGATTTAATATATAGATACGTCGATCGTTTCCTTTTGTTTCTTCTCAAGTTTCTCCGGGAACAGCTGTTATAAATAGCCAGCAGACGATTTCAATTACAGTTTTTACTGTTCGAACAATTCAAGAGGCAATAATTTACACTCCAGATCGCTGTAATGCATCTACATAAGTTTAGTCGCGAGAATTTCACAGTTGCATTGCAACAGTGTAAGTTTAAACGATATAAGAACAGATAACAGTATATATATTTTGCTGGAACGTGTGATTTACTGGAAACAAAACTATGGTGATTTAGAAGCAGGAACGTGGCAATTTTTTAAACGTTGTTTGAATTTATAAATTGAACTTTTGTTCAATTTTATTGATTCATTTCATCGTCTATTATTCTTTTCTTTAAGGTCAACCAAAAGTGATCACATTTGAATTGGGAAATTATCCTTTCTTGAAATTAATAGGACATAGAATAAGAGTAGGTTATTGACGGTAAAATCATGAGATCGAACTTACCTTAGTCAAAGTTAAATTTTTATTGTCGATATTTGTAAATAACTTCTTGTAACTTTGTTTCTAAACGTCACTAGTAGAGAGCGCCACTTATAAGGCATATTACGCTTCTTTTAAATAGCGGCTTTCCAAGAAAATCGGCAAGGTTTGATAAATTTTCAACCATGGTTTCATCAAAGTTGAAGTTTTGCGCGTCATCATAATTTACATTTTGCTGAATTTTCAAAGGAAAAGGCATTTTACCTGAAACTAAAACAGTTTCTTGAGCAAAGTGTACTTATTTTGGTAATAAATCTGCTCCTGCGATTTCTGGATTTAAAATGAAAACACTTTGTATAGTATGTAGTATATACTCTGTATTTATTAACAATTGTTAAAATACGTACTTCAGTTATAGAAATGAAACATCAAATGTCATTTATTTAGTACCCGCTTGAAATGCCAATTCGAGTAAAACTGCACTCATCCGCCCAAAGCACTTAATTAGTAAAATTAGGGTGAGCCGCAATTTGATTTTGATGTCAATAATTACAAATTTCAGACGACTGGGGAAATCAGCAGGTTCTAAAGTATCTAAAGCTTGAACTTTTTGAAAATGATGCGGGTTCAGTGAGTTTTCTTGTAATATTATGCAGACCTTGCTTTGGGATATCTCCAATCGCCTTGAAATGGTTCTTGTAGAAATAGTAGGCTCCTCTCAACTAAATTTAAAACAGTCGCACCCGACGCAGTTTCACAGAACCCGTATCGCGAAGGCACTTAGATACACAAAGTTCGCGCATTTGGTAAGTAGACATTTCCAATATTCCGTAACAGCGGCATTCACATTTCGTAAATATTCTCCATATAACACTACTATTTCCGCATATTCAGAAAATTTGTAAAATTATGCATTATGCATGTATATTACGACGAATACGCCAGACCGAAATAAACAAATTACTGCTTACTGCTTGTATTCTCTCCAAATGTGTGGCGTGACCTACAAATTTCGGAGGAAAGAAATGCGGGAAATGCAGAAAGTGCTAAATGGGGGTAAATTTGAATAACACGTTGAAGTATTAGACGATATGTATGTAAACATGATGTGGCAACGATGTTTAATCCGGCATTCAATTGTCGTATTGGTGCGTCATCAGAAAGTTCGTAGCGCACTAAGAGCGTCGTGTTACCGATTTTTATAGGGTGATTTACTTATTTTTTTAAAGGTCGAGTAAACAATTTTTTTTTCGATTTTCTGCCTTTATTAGGCCTCCCGAATACGTGGTTAAAATTAATGACATTATGACTGACTCACCCTGTATAAGCAATTGAAATAAAAAAGTTGAATGTAAAAAACTTACAAATATAAGACAAACACATCAATTGCATGTTTAAAGAGATAAGTAGTACCATTTTGTACTGCAAATTAGATATGTTATACTCAAGATTATATATTCCTTTTATATTTAAAAGAACATAAAGTTAAGATATAACTGCGAAATGTTTTTTTTTTTAACCAATTTTTATAAATTTGCTCATTTTTATCATAGGAAATTGTAATATCCAAAAAAAATTATTCTTTTATTATTTTCAGTTTCAATTGTAAATTGCAATTTGTTATGAAAATTATTAAACTTATTAAGGACATACTGTTTTTTATCATTAGAAATACATATAATATAATTACCTACATATATTTTAAAAAGTAAGGTTTAAAATCAAAGGATTCTACAACACTATCCTCTAAAAATTTAATTAATAAATCAGCAGCAGTATTTATATAATTAAAACACATACTTAAGCATCTAGTATCAGAACCGTCTATGAATTACATTTAATTATTTTTTCTACGTGGAAAAAATGGTTCTTTCTTGCACTAGTGCAATAAAATGTTTATTGCATTCATCTGTCATACTACAGCGTTTTGTCATCATGACAAACATAGACGTTCAAATCGACGTCACATTTTCCTAGACTTAGTGTCATCTAAATATAATGTTTTGGTTTTTGCATGAACGTAGAAAAAATATTGTATCCTACTCGTACAACTTACTTTTTGTACTTGTTGCATAAATAACTATATAGATCATCTAAAATTCATACATCATAGAAAAAATACATCAACAATATTCAACTTTACTGAGCAAAACATGCACTTAGACAAAAATTAATTATTTTCTGAAGTATTATTTACACCGAAACAGGTTCTATAAAATTATTTTCTATTGCAGTTACGCTTTCTGCCATTCTATTAGTTTCATACAGTTGATTTAAGAGACGTAGGTATTTAATAAATATGTATTTTTGACAGATATTTAGATGTAATTTACAATTTATTTAAATCCGTGAGTTAATTTGGGCTACACATATTACAACACATTATTGATGTATTTCGTAACGTGTCTGCGCCCTGAATTTGTTAGATATATAATTGGCATTTTAATATAATCAAAATTCCAAAGCCTCTTTGTGTAAACATCAACGTTATCCTCTTTTCCAGCCTATGATAATCACTTTGACAATGAAATTTCAGCGGGGTATTCGGAGGACAGCGACTACACCTCCGACCTGAACTATCCAGTTGGACAGCACGCCAACTCGTCCGCCTCCCAATTCCGCTCAGCGGCCCACCAGATCAACACGCCCCAACGGTCTCTCGAAACATCGAGGGAGAATTCCTACGAGAGAGACGACGCCCCCAACGCACAACACCACCTGCCCCAGCTGCCGACCACCCACCAACAGCACCTCAGTCCTGGGACGCATCGCAGACATCACCAGGTGGGTACGAGCTCGGTGAAGCTTTCAGTTTTGAAACAGTTAATGCAATACATTGTAAACGCCACTATACAGTTAACAATTCTTTTTGCAATGGATTGTAGCAAATTCTTGTACCTGCAATACCTTTCCCAAAAGTCTGACTTGCAGTTTGTTTTACATTCGTTAATTCGCACTAAAATGTAAACTGTTTATTCAATTTTGACAAGCAGCAAATAGCATAACATACACTATAAAGGTTTCATTTTATATATTTTGCAAGCTCAATGATAAAAAAATAATCAGGTAGGAAAAACTACAATAAAAATCAAGCAATACCTATAATTTGAAAGTGCAACAGTCTTTCATATATGATGGCTTTTGCAATACGCTTGCATCTTGCACACTGTTAAGTGGCTTTAACAGTGATATTGTGACAAACTTCCAGAACCGATTTCTAGCGTCAAAATAATGTACAAAGGGAAAATGGTTTTCCAAAATAGTGTTTTTAAGATTTTAACTGTCTATGCCAGCTTATAGACAAAGATGATGGTGATGTAAAGAACAGTTTTTGATGAAAAACTCGAGAATCATTTAATATAAAATAAATGGAACCTGAGAGATTTCAATTGCATAACATAGGTATTTGATAGATTTGGAAGACTATTTTCCATAAAATTTTTTCTCCACAGCCATTAATGAACGTAATAATTCCGAAATCATTATTAATAATAGAATGTAAAAATTCTCACTCTTGAGTTGGAATATTAATTCTGATACAGTTATTTCCTATGTGTTTTCCATGTGTTTTCAGTCTATACAGTATGCGCCAAAAGTATGGAATAAATTCAATAAAAACGAAACAATTATTTTTTGGGAAAAGTCCTCAAACAGGTCGATTTTTAATTGAAAAAATACATATTTTAGCGTAAAATGCGATTTTCAAAAGTCATTTGTTTTCGAGTAACGACGTCATCGATTTTTTTTTAATGGCAATACCATATTTTTTTTCTTGTTTCTGAAAGATAGTTTAATTCTCTATCAGACAGTACTAAAATTTTGCCCTCTTACATAGGAAAGTTTTCGAGTAAATGACGATTGAATGTTAGAAAACGTAAATTTTATCCATAAAAAAGTAACAATTCTAAGGTATGTAAAATAAAATACAATCGATTAAATTTTATATTTAAATTAAATGTTCAAATTGCCATCCACCAACTTCTTGACAATGCGCAAGTCTGTGAAGAAATTCTTCTTGCACATTATGATTTCTGGGGTAACTCTGCGTATTTCGTCCCGAATGCGATTTTGAAGTTCTTCTAAATTACGTGGTTTATTAATGTACACTTTTGACTTCAAGTATCCCCATAAAAAATAGTCAAGAGGTGTAAGATATGACGATCTTGCAGGCCATTCTATCGGTCCGCGTCTGCCGATCCACCTCCCAGGAAAACAGTTCAAAAAATCTCGTACAGGGCGCGCATAGTGTGGAGGCGCACCGTCTTGCTGAAACCATATGGTATCATCAGGAATGTCGGGGTCATTATCGTTAGGAAAAATTACTGCAAGGGCTGGAACAAGGTCATTTTCTAGAAACTCTAAATATTTTTGTTCTGTAAAGGTTCCTTCAAAGAAGAAAGGCCCTACTATTCTGTCGTCAACTATTCCAGCCCACACATTTAATTTCTGAGGGTGTTGGGTATGTGCCTCTGCCATCCAATGAGGATTTTCCCGACTTCAATATCTGCAAGTTTGACGGTTTACTGTACCATTCAGACAAAATGTGGCCTCTTCTGAAAAAAGTATTTGGCGGTGTAAATTTCTATTTCCTTCCTATGATATTTTTCCTTCCTCAAGATACGTAGCACTGTGCTCTGACTAGTGTCATTGTTTAATGCAACCAATCGTGAAGAATTATGAGAATTATCCACCATAGTTATCAAAATGCTCTGTTTCTGATTTTCATTAATGCTTGGACGTCTAGGTTTTGGAATATTTACAACATTGCCAGTTTCTCTAAATTTAGACTCTACCTTTCTGACTGTTGATTGGCTGATAGGGCGATCTGGATATTTTTCATTAAATAAATCGCAAACTTCCTGCTGAGTTCTAGTCATATTCCCGCATCCGATAAGAATTAAAATTTCAATTCTTTGAGTAACAGTTAAATGTGCCATAATACTTTAAATTGAATAATAATTTCTATGTCGCTTACAATACTTATTAGAAAATCGGTGTGACAATGACACTTTGCAAAGATTTTCACCTACGTGATCCATAAAAGAACTATGGAATTCGAAAAACTAAACTTGATAACGTTTTTGCTTTATTTTAATTGATTTACGTTTTCTAACATTCAATCGTTATTTACTCGAAAACTTTCCTATGTAAGAGGGCAAAATTTTAGTACTGTCTGATAGGGAATTGAACGATCTTTCAGAATCAAGGAAAAAATATGGTGTTGCCATTTAAAAAAAAGTCAATGACGTCATTACTCGAAAACAAATGACATTTGAAAGTCACATCTTTCGCTAAAATATGTATTTTTTAAATTAAAAATCGACCTGTTCGAGGATTTTTCCCAAAAAATAATTGTTTCGTTTTTATTGAATTTATTCCATACTTTTGGCGCATACTGTATAACATGGTACAGAATGAATATTCCGTAATCGAACTAAATATCTAGATTGCCATGGATTTAAGAACTGTGGAGAGTAGAAATTTTTTTGACAGTTGAGGAAGTAAACATATGTGATTTACACATTGGGATCTTATCTATATACGAAATATGCTGGATATATCTACGTATAAATTTCTTCGAAACTGCGTCTATATTTCCACTACCACCTTCAGTGTCATAAAATTGCCAAATAACTATAGATTGAACTACTACCCATCTGAGTTTTAGCATTTGATGTAACTAAACTTGATTTTTTTTTATTAAAGGAAATATGGTGAATATAACTGCAAAGTTCAATAAATTATTTCCATACACTTGCTTTTGATCTTCTAGTGTTATCTGGTTTTAGGTTTTGAATTTCTTGTCTAATATCTTGTTGATTTTCTTTATCAAATCGCGGCATTCCTGTATACACTTATTAAACTCAACGTACACATGCTTCGAACAAGTAATTGACATC
Organism: Monochamus alternatus; assembly: GCA_037114965.1. Lineage (NCBI taxonomy): Eukaryota > Metazoa > Arthropoda > Insecta > Coleoptera > Cerambycidae > Monochamus > Monochamus alternatus. The sequence goes on from CM073435.1 coordinate 40,085,252, forward strand.
TACTGTGAGAGAACCGTTTAAATAATAATGATAAATCAATATATTATGTCAACAACAATATCTTGGCAGAGGAAAATTATTTAAAATTAGGTTTTTCTGATATTATAAGTGACAATTCGATACTTGTGGTTCTTCCACTCGTATCGAATTTTCTCATACTAACCTTGTTACAGAATATACTATTATACTCCTTGAATTTTGTTTGTAGTTTCGTTATAAAGGCCTATGCCTGTAAGACTATGGTATTGGTCCATTGGATAACATCGATTGTTTTGCATAATAAATATGGGTTTATTACATTAAAGGTGTCGATTTTATATGCAATTTTGAATGAATTCATAGCTCTGTGTTGATTACTACGGGTTTCAGAATAGTTTGATGTAAGTGCTGAAAGTGGTATATTATTTTGTGAGAAGGTAAGCGAAGATTTCAGGGGATTCAGAATGCACTAGGTTTTATACGTTTGAGGTTTGAAAACAACGTGATGTTGCGTGTTGATTTTTTCTGTTTAGTTGATTTATTTATTGTTGTGGTTGTGCATTGTCGATTTTTATTTTAGTAATTTAGTGTAAATAGATGAGTGATCATGTCGATCGTGAAGCAAAATGCTAAATAAAAATCTATTTATCTGACCTGATTAATATAGCTGTGTTTATCTAAGCATTTTTTTTTTTAAATAAAGTTTCACTTTTCTATTTTGAAATTTTCATTTTGTGTTTATTTCAAAAAATAGTTATTAATAAAATTTGGACATGGTCCTACCCCATAGCCCGGATTTTTATTGTCAAAATAGTAGCAACCCTAATTTTGACACGGGTAATATTTTAAGTTTCTTAAATTTCCCCTTTCACTGTTGTTCTGTAGAAAATATGGCATAACTATTCTGCCCTGGGACTCCGTGACATATAGAATTCTACAAATCGAAATGTTTCTATGCAGTTGGTACTGAACATGATAAATATAATTATCTATCATTTGTTATTATATTTTCAGAAGTACACGATCTTCCTTAAATAGATAAAGGGATAGTTAATATGATAACATGATAAGAAATTATAGAAATATGATGTTTTGCTTATGCTCAAAATAGAATACTATCATATCATGTTCAGTATCAACTGCATAGAAACATTTCGATTTGTAGAATTCTATATGCCATGGAGTCCCAGTGCAGACTTGCATCCGTTTTCGAAATAACGTTTGTAAACATACATTACAAATTATAATCTTATTTACATTTTGTAACATAAATGATCTGATCTGACATCTTACTGCTGACACTGACAACCTACTTTAATACAATTTGTCTCCATTACAAGCGTTGCTGTCGACCTCTTATTCTGCCCGCATCGTATATCAATAATAGATACAGGTACAGTGCAAACCAATGTGGTAACATGGTATCAATAAACTTGGTGTCATGGTATTACTGATTTTTACACAGGACGCAGTGACATTATTGACCATTAAAATGATTTCCCTTTTTCAGCGGTATTCTCCCAACACCGATGATTACACAAGCTACAACACCTCCCACGTAGGACAGAACTCCCGACAATACCAGGACAACAGTATCGATTCCGAACCCCTTTTCTACAACAGCCGACCACGGAACAAACCGGACTATTCCAGGTAGGTGATTGATTGCCGTTATAGATGGATGATCCTATCGGTCTTGGATTTGACAAAAAAAAATTATTGGCACAAAATCCACCTTTCATAAATAATCTGTTTAATATCCCTATTGAAACTGATGTCGTTCCATTTTTTATACAGATTTACTTTGGATTGATATGTACTTAGATTTCGTCTAAAACAGAAAAGGTTTACCATATAAAACTGAAACGCCGCTTAATTTATTTCCAGTTTAATCGGGATTGAAAGCAACTTGGAAGAAACTCAATTTTTTTTAACGATTACGATGGTTGTTCCAGCGATAACTGAGTGAGAGGCATTCCTTAAAAACTTTTTAATTCCATTACGTTGTCGTCGATGGGCTTTTGAACTTGTTGGTTAGATCAGAAGGAATTAAGAATCTACAGGATGTATGCTCTCTGACATTGCAATTAAAAATAATGAAAAATCTTATAGTGCGATATAGATAGCGTCAGTAATACATACTACGAGGCGTCTTAGAGGACTAGTATTGTCTGAGGAGAGATTCCGACCGTAGAGCCGTGGTAATAATAGCAACCGGAATTAACATATAGCCAGAAACCGAGCATTATAACAATGAATTTGCTCCTAAAGAAACTAGCTCAAGAATAACAAGGGCTGGTCACAGAATTGTAGCTAAGGTTAGGGAAGTGACTGACAGCGACAACTTGTCTAGGCCACTGCCTAACAATTTGAAAAAACATAACAGGTTTAAAATAAACCTGTCAGCAAAGGAATATTTTCGATGTTTTATTCCCAGTATCATTTTCTTCTTTTTCTAATGATTTCTTAATTTTATACAGAGTAAGATTTTAATTTTAATTTTAATTCAAACAGTTCGTCTTTAGTTAAATGGGAATTACTCTTAATCGAAAGTAGGTTTTTATAAAATTAGGTCATGTGTAATATTTTGCTCGTAGGTAATTATTTGGAACCAATAATAGCAACCGGAATTAACATATAGGCAGAAACCGAGCATTATAACAATGAATTTGCTCCTAAAGAAACTAGCTCAAGAATAACAAGGGCTGGTCAAAGAATTGTAGCTAAGGTTAGGGAAGTGACTGACAGCGAACACTTGTCTAGGCCACTGCCTAACAATCTGAAAAAACATAACAGATTTAAAATAAACCTGTCAGCAAAGGAATATTTTCGATGTTTCATTCCCAGTATCATTTTCTTCTTTTTCTAATGTTAGATTTTAATTTTAATTTTAATTCAAACAGTTCGTTTTTAGTTAAATGGGAATTACTCTTAATCTATATTCGAAAGTAGGTTTTATAAAATTAGGTCATGTAATATTTTGCTCGCAGGTAATTACTTTCTTTCCTTTATACGAAACAAAAATAATCTGCATCCTGATACATGTATCAAACTTTCCCAATCTCGTTTGATTTTAAAATCTTGACGCAAGAGGACTTATTATGACAGAAGGGAAGAGCTAATTTAAATTTCTAAAGGCAACAAAAATGATCCCTTTTTATGTAAACGTGGAAGCTCCGCGGCATAAATGTGTGATTTTTTATATTATTATTCAATATAAGAAAAAATGTTACTGAGGAGAGTATAATACACATCCATACCAATAGCAGCGCATTATGTGGTACCTCTACGATGGCTGGTGTATTTCGCTCTGTGTGCATGTCTGATATCGTACTATGGTGGATAAGAATCTGGTAGCCCCTCCAGAAATGTCTCTCACCGACAAACCTGCTTCGCGCAACCCAACAATCTGCCTCCTCTCAAAGCCTCTAAGCTGGGAAATCGGTCCAAATCTATACTCTATACCCTTGATTATATACACTAAGACGAGTCAATCTAATGGGAGACCTTGTTGGCCTGAATGGGAAACCAACTCTCGCGTAATAGGAAACGAACTCAAAATGAACGTTTACGCTTGGACTATTTGTTAATAGATGACGCAATATTAGGTACTAAAATGACATGAATTTGGATATATAATTTTGAAAGCTCCTCCCATCGAAGATGATTGGTTCATACATATTATGTTATGTATAATCGTTTGCAATAATAATGACATTCTTTAAATTGAATTTTGCTATTTCTTTTGAACTGCTGATGTATTTAATGAAATCTACTTTCAACTTTTACCATTAGTAATTAGTTATTTCACTTACCAATATAAATTTAATGAGTTTCTACTCAGAACTTCAAGAAGTTCAAAAACTGTTTTGAGAGAGTGTCATTGTTATTTCAAAAGCTTGTATGTACTTAAAATTCATAACTTTAATGACATTCGATAGGATTACTTTTTATTTTATTATTAAGTGAATGTGTTAGTCATGAGGAAGCAGGCAGGAAATAAATGTTAATTTTTAAAATGTAATAAAACTAGATGAAACATTCCAGGAATAAAACTTTTCCGCGCAAAGCGAAAATCGACTATAATGATAGATTTTGAATTCTGATAAGTAATTATAGTAATTTCATCACGATTTTTAATAAAAAAAAAAAAATACAGAAGTGCAGTTATCCAGTTCATATTCACTTTCGCGTATCAATGAAAGTCAAAGCTTAAAATATATTAACCGCCAGATAACACTTTTATCATACTCCTCCAGCTTTGGTAAATTCAAGTGAAGAAGTCATTCAATACGTGTCGATAAAAATATACAGGGTGGGCCATTAATAAAGGGACATAGAAGAGGAGTAACATCATTGGGAGGAAATATGAAGATATAGCTAAATATATCTTCGTAAAATATTTCTGTGGAAAAAGATAGAAGGTGTCAAAGTTGAAATATTTTTATTTGTGTTTTCTTTTTTTGTATTAACGCAAGTATCTGCCAACTGATTGTCACCAAATTTGGTAGGGAAATATTTTTTGAGAAAAATAAAAATAATTTAAGTATTAAATCAGTTTTGCTAATAAAGGGCGCCGCACTAACAATAACTAATGATGAATTTTTCTCTTATTTCGTGTTGACAAAACATTTTGATTCGGTTAACTACAAAATTGTATCCGAACATCATTTCTACGTAAAAACATAGAACTCTACACTTGGTAGAGTAGAACTTGATAATTTCTACCAATTTCGAAAAAACTGCTTAAAGGTTTCTGCTTATACGCGACTTCAAAAATGCTATTGAAATTTAATTCAAAAAAATTAGTAGGTATCAATGAGTCGTTTACTTTTTTAAATGTCCAGTATAACTTTGGAAAAAACTCATATTTGAAAAAAAAATTATCTACATATTTACTTTTATTGACAAAAATAACAACAGAGCAGTAAAAACAACTTAGCCCTTGAGCATACTCTCTCTACTTCTACATGTCTTAATTAATTAAACTAATTTTTACAGCTAATTACATAAAATTTTCAATATGGCAATTTTCTAATGCTCCTAAGAGATTTCCTCACGTCGAAAAGTACATTTGGTTGTTTTAGATCAGTTTTCTGGAAAACGGTAGGAATTTCGTTAACAAAAAATAAGATAGAAATTGTCATCATCTGGCAATGGTCTATCTGTTTTAATAGGTACCTACTACATAAATTATGATTGCTTTTCTTAAAATATGTTTTCCTACCAAATTTGATGACAATCGGTTGAGCGATCCTAGTTATTAAAAAAAAAACGAAAAAAATTATGTAAACCTGTATCCTTTTCCACAGCAACATTTTAGTAAGGCATATTTAGCTATAGCTTCATATTTTGCTCCAAAACTGTCATTCCTACTCTGGCACATTATTAATGGTTCACCCTATATAATACTTAAAATAATAAATACATTTTGAAACACATTCTTTTTTGATGAGGCCTGTAAACTTCACAAATTATTTTTACTAAAAACATTAGCGCATGTAAATTTATTTAAATTTGCATGCGCAAATGTTAAATTATTTGAATTTTTAAATTAATTTAAATTTAATTTTAATTTAAAAATTACTCTTCAAAAAGACTACAAAATAATATTTATTTAACACCATCACAAAATTATACTTAGATCAAACACTGAAAAAAGATACTTGGTGTAGAATTTTTACTAATGAATTTTTCGCAAAATAATAATGCATCTTATGCAGTAAGAGAAACCCACACAATAATCTGCAGTTCTATATGTCTCTTTATAGAAGTAGGTATGTCGAATTCATTTGAATTATTATATGTTTAAAGGAAATAAAACAGAAAATGTAAATTTTGGCATATCGCTGAAAACTCTTTTAACAATCTTATTTTTCTGTTTTTTTAAAATTAATTTACAGTTCATATTCTCACTTCTCTAACGCAATAAAATAAACTGCTTATGTTTCAAACTTTATGATCTGTGGTTTGAATATAAATATATTGCCACAATCTTATTATTTAGGTAGGTATATGAAAAAGGGTCACGCGGCCACGCCCTCGAAACGCCTTCGCAGTTTTTTGCAGATTAAAATAGTAGCGCTTTATTTTCTTCGTTTGAATAAATGCGTATTGCTACACACTACGACATCTAACAGGAATTATGATAACTATTTAGGTCTTTATTAAGGACTGACTCTCTTGGTGTAAATACTCAAGGTCTATACCCAACCCCATACAGAAAATCTAGAGAGTGACTTATAAACCCGTACACAATTTATAGCAATCGACACAATGAAACATACATACATTATATTACATACAAACATTAAACGAGAAATAATGCTTCATTCTTAACACGTTCTAGACATACACCCTGTGTTGGTATAATATATCCAGATATTTTTTGGTTTTAGTAGACAAGACTTGTTTAATATTACTGTAAGCATCATATTTCAATATTTTATATAACCTACTTGTCTTGTAATAAAATATTTTATATGGATTCTTACATCAATATCAATATTCCGAAGTAAGCAATGAATTTTCTTATGATTGTCTCTGGATATAGTTATAAGGTGTGTGAACTGAATTCATAATTTGGAAAATATCTAATTACTGTACCTAACCGCTAAAAATCTAGAGACAGCAGTCTACACAAGGAAACATCCCGTATATTTTTCTTATAAAATCGTGTGCTCCTGCTGCAGCAAATACGCATGCGCCAGACCGAAAATTTAACCTTCTCTTGGTGGTTCCATCTCCAGCGCTATCATGGGCGGGTATATCATTCGGGCGGACAAAATTTCGAGTATATCTTTCCGTTAATTTAATTATGAATACAATTAATTTATTAGTGATTTTGTGTTCTTAAAAATGGAGAATTATTCAAGGTCTACAGCGTATTCTCAAAATTGAAAACGCCCTAATTTAATAATTGAGGAATATGATGACATGACATGTATGAAGGCTTTAGGGTGCGGGGTCAAAGTATCAGAATAAATGATGTTGAAATATGTAGGTCATTAATAAGAATGTACGTGAGTAGCGTATATGTATAGTGCAATAAAAAGTCGCAGAGAAGTACAGCTGCGGAACGAAAAATAGTGGAAACTCGCGGAAGGAGGATGATGTTTTAAAAATGAGCTTTCGACAAAAATAATGAGTCTAAAGCCTTTAGTACTTATGGACACGAAATTCGCGAATATTTGCGCGATTTTTTAGTGATGGGAAAATCTCTCTAATAATATTTATATGTTTTTTGCAAAATTTGTCAAAAGTTGAGATATTTCCGCCATAAATAATTAAAACAAAAGTTCCAAAAATTCGTGCAAAAATCGAATATCGAGTTCATGAGGACTAGGCTTATTAAAGTGTGTATTCGCGGAACATCGCCATCAAAAGAGGACTGCATTTTAATTTGTGGGGAGGATGGCACGGGGGAACATTTAAAGTAAACAGTTAATGTACTAGGTTCATTCGACGTCAACTTAATTTTGATAATTTCATAGAGCTTGAACCCTTCTCAAGTGACACGCCTAGGTAATCATGCAACCCTCACCTCCGGTACTCATCTCCGTGCTATGGATTAGTTACTGTCTATTACTTTCGATCTTGGGTAATTGATAATACAATATAAAAACTTTTGGAAATAACACTCATCATCATTTTTATTATCTAACGCCTCGAGATTGGCAAAAACTGTTACATCATTGTTCTATGCTGCTATGTAATTGAATTATTTTTGTCATTTTTCTATATTTTTCATATCTAATCGCCTTCAAATCTACTACGCCTATGAGATATTTCTCCTCGCATGCTTCGCGAGTAGCGATTGTCAGCAAGCTATACACTATTTTTATACTAAAAAGAGTAAATGATGAAGGCATATATACACAGAAAAAGTAACTAGAAAATATAACTAGATCAATTTGGCGGTAAATTTAAAAAAAAACAAAACAGCAATACAATTTGTTACTAAGTTATGAAAAGAACTATTTTATTTGCTTTTGCATTAACGAGAAGGAATAAACAAAATAAATCTACGATGTTATTCTTAGACTAGTACTGACATTTTAAAGATTAGTGTAGTTGACAGTACTGACATTGACAATAAACATTAAATTATGTGGAGCTATGAAAACTTGACGACAAATTAACCATAAGCTAGTGTTTAAGCGTGAGGAATTTGAATCACTCCTCTTAGTTTAAAAATAGAGTATAGCGATGAGTCACTCTCTAGATTTTCGGCGGTTGGCTGTAAGCATAATCAGCTGTCAAAAAAATGTCGTTTGCAACAATCTTCACAACATTTGCAACACAAATGTGAACAGAAATTTTTAAAATAGAGCGCTGTTACCAAAGCACGACCTATGCCAACTCCAAAACGTAACAGATAAACCTGAAAATTTAATAATTTTTTGCTTTCACCGAGAGAAGTAAACATGCAAAAAACTATCAAAATATAATGATATTTAAAGGATGTTTACCTTTCTTTGAAACGTAGTATACATGTAAGTAAACTGGTTTCAGTTTTATATGGAAACCTTCACTTTTACACTTTTATATTTTAGTGATTTTGTTCTTGCCTTGAGTTCGTGAAAAAGTTATGTTATGCGACATTCTCATAGATATTCTAGCATGAAGTTACTTCTGTGTGCTATATTGAATTTTTTGCATTTAAAGCAGGCGTAAAAAGTATGCGAATATGGAGAGCGAAGAAAGGTAAACAAATGTTTAGTGCTTGTCTAGAAAAAAAATCGCTTTGGCGTATGCCCACTGCAATTATTTTTAAAAAATGACTCCTTGGTGCCACAGTTGCTCTATAATAAGATTTTTTGCACTTTCATGAATTGTCATTTTGGCTTGCTCGTATACTTTGCTAACTTAATTTAGTTGGTTGTTATTTATGCGTCTGCTTTCTTGATTTTTTCTTAGATGTCCCTAAACCTATATAAAGCGATTTAAGGTATAATTTTTACTTCAAATAAAGCTAATTTCTAATACTTCAAGTTTTAAAATAATTAATTACCAAATAAAATAAATAAATAAACTGAATTTATTTATAAGTAAATATATTAATAATAATAATAATAATGATAATAATAATAATACTTTGTGAGGTTCAGAACAATTTTTTAACATTTCTAAAAATATTGTTGCGTTTTATTCCATTCTTGGGGGGCTTGGTATTTTGCGTGTGTAACTTGTTTATCTTTGACTTTTTAACAAATTGGATAGCAAATTCCGTTTTACCGAACTGTTTTACGTTGAAAAGGTACTGTTGTTTCAAATCGTTATCTTTAACGGTTTCTGAGAAATCGCTCTTGAATTAATCCCACTTTGGTCAATTTCATAGTAATTTAAACAAAATTATCAAGGTATATTGTATGTTGATGTTTCTCTGTTGTCTTGTCAAATAAATCAGTCTTGACAGTTTTTGCAAATATTTGTAACAACAATTGACTCTTTCGTACAAATATTAGCTCATAAATTGACGGAATATGCATACGGCAGGATTATTATAGGAATACCTTTGTTTAGAAATATTTGCAAAAACTGTGAATTATAGACCTAATGGCGATTTGTTTGACAAGGCAACAGAGAAAAATCAACATAGTAACCGCCTACTGCGGTTATCAGTAACCGGTGACGGAAATGTGTTTAGAGTAAGGAAAACTATTTTCATTTTTTTCCGCGCAAACTTTTGGTTGCATGAAAAAATTACAAGAGGGAAAAACTTAGTAAAATTAGATGTAGATTGTTGAAATCGGTTATTGCAGGAAAAAGTTCTGAAAGAAATAAATCTAGGGAATTCTTATCCCGCCTTCCAGAAACATGGGCCAAGGAATAAACACCACCACAAAATAACTTTTGAGTATCTGAGAATGTGTACCAAAATTAAAATGTCTAAGTGTAACTGTTTTGAAGGAAAAATAAAAAAACTATTTTTCCGCCATTTTGAGACTCGAATATCTCAACAGGAAGGACCTAAATTGAAAAAATTCATACAAGATCCCCCCTGAAATCACTCGTGGAATACATTGGTAAAATATTTGACCATTCTAGAATACCCTGTATAATCTTATTATAGAAGAATAAGTTAATATTTCAGTAAAGCATTGCTATGCTTGAGGAATAATGCAACTGAGCTAGGGTTGGACTAAGTGTATTAATCTTGATAGTATAGCTTTCTTACCAAGTTTAATATTAATATTATTATTAATATGTTGGTATTTTTGAAACACAATAGATACTACTATCTATAAAATATATGAATTGTTATTCTCTACTGACCTGAATTGAAGTACGACTGAGATATTTCAATAAATAACAAAGTAGCTATGTATTACAATTTTCCTTTAGGGACTGTACGTTGGATACGTCGGAAAAATATTAACCGTCGTTTGTATAAATAGAAAAATCCTGAAAAATATTGAAATTCGATTTGTATGACGTCGGAGCTAAAAGAAAAGCACACTTTATATTGGGACTTGATATAACCGCTTCAAAAGGAGAAATAAACATACATTATTTAAAATCAATGTGTTGTTTTTCGTTTGTAACGAATTTATTTGTCACCTTTATTGCAATGCCATTTTATACTTCGTATTCTTAGAAATAATTGAATTCTTTTTGTTATAACGTCTCTATAATGAAGCGCTGAACTAGATTTTACGGTCGAATTTCCATTTCATTTCAAAGCCAATAACATCAATTTTTCCTTAACCACTTGATCAAAATCAATTTCCAGTCGTTTTAGTCTGTCTGCGGCATTTCTTCTGTATACAGGGCAGTCCAAATTTTGTGCACTTCAAGGGCAGATAAATTTCAATAGATTATTGATTTATAAACATAGGTCTAGAAGGGCTTCGTTTTGGAGATACAGTGTCTCAAATTCGATAGTATGGGCCTACTGTTAAAAAGCTCTCTTTTTTCTAAGAAACTTCCTGTATTACTTCCTGTTTAAAGGTTATAAGCAATATCGTCCTAAAAAGTTTCAAAAGAAATACCACCTAAAAATCACATTAGCGGTGAAAGGATCAAGTAGACGTAAATAATTTAATGTTCATTGTTTAAAGTGCATAAATATCATCAAGAATAAATAAAAAGATTAAACTCGATAATTCTTTAATACAGTTAAAACAAAAGGTGATGATATCAATAATTAAACTTAAAAAATGCGGCAAAGGCCCTCATACCACATACATATTACAATCTATTCTCTCTCTAACTTCTTTGTGGGCTGCGTTTTTTAATATTTCGCCGTTTAACTCATTACAAGCGTTTGTGATTTTTTCTTTCAAATGATTAATATCTCGCGAAGGTGCTTTGTAAACCTTATTTTTTAAAACCTGCGTTAAATTAAACTAGGAGTGTTAGATCTGGTAACTTTCCAGGCCACTGAATAGATCCATTAATCCCAATTCATTTTTCTGGAAAGTGTTATCTAAATATTGCTGCACAATCCTGACCTTGTGGGGTGGAGCTCTTCATACTGAAACCATAGATTTCTCCTTAGATGCAAAGGCATAGTCTCCAGAAGTGCAGGAAGTTCTTCTTGTAGGAAATATAGGTAACTCACGCTGTTCAATGTATGTTCATAAAAATAAGACCCAATTAAATGTCTATCAATGATGCCGCATCATACATTTACTCCAGAATGGCCTTGGTTTTGGACTGGATTTACAATGTAGGGATTTTCAGTGGACCAGTAGTGTTCATTGGGTCCGTTTGGTAAACCATTACTGACAAACTGACGGTCGTTCGTCCAAATAACATGCCGAAAAAGGTTCTAATCAACAGTTTCTACATTTACTATAATTTGAGCTATAAAATTAAGTCTGTTTTCAACGTGACGTTCACTCTAAATTTTGAATTTTGTAGTCATGATACCAATTGATATTTAAAATTCGTTGAAGTGTTAATCTATCCAAATTCAATTCCCGGCTACCCCGCCGGAAATTTCGTGGATTTTGCTCGAAATACTGTATTAACATTGTTTCTTTCCCTTCGGTCAATTATTTGATCCTTTCGAACAGAAAACGTATCTTTATTTCGTCGCAAAGTGACCTCCAATCATGTAAAGATTCTATAATCAGGAGTGAGGCGCTCTGGATACTTTTCTCCATATAACTCTATAGCTCTTTTTGATTTTTTTTGGTAGCCCGTCGTAAATTAGCAATATATCAATTTTTTCTGAATGAGAAAACATTTTGCAAGCGCAAAAGTTATACGTTTGAAGTTCGTATTGAGTACTGACCATTTTTTTGTGACATCTATACACTTTAAACAACATTCAATTATTTTCCGTCTACTTGATCCTTCCACCTTTACTTTGAGTTTTAGGTGGTATTTCTTTTGAAACTCTTTAGGACAATATTGCTTATAACTTTTAAACGGGAAGCAATGCAAAAAAAATGTCTTTAACAAAAATTTATTAGAAAAATGAGAGCTTTTTAACAGGAAAAAAATTTTGGTAATTTTCTGGAAAAAAATATATTTGATGACGGCATTTTCATTAGTCGCTTCTGTCAAATCCCAAAAAAAAGACACAAAAGGACAAAAAAGTTTAAAGAATTTCCAAAGCAACAAAAAAATTCTATACAAACACTTATTTATTTATAAATGATACTGCAGGAAACAACTACTCCGCGGGCTAATGGCCCGACCGGCATTGAATTACACTTGTGAAGAGGACGACAAGAGTTCTTGGCTGTTCACACATATACTGCAGGTGTAATTCAATGTCGGTCGGGGCATTAGCCGGCGGAGAAGTTGTTTTCTGCAGTATCATTTATAGATTCAATGGCGCGTCGCCCAGGGAGAGAGGTCTGTAGTTAAGTACCATCTGCAATGTAGGTCGCTTCCTGCAAGTCGATCCGCTTAGACCTAGTAGGAAGTAGCAGACCAGTTATATCTCACTCATTTATTTGTTTATTTTGAAAGAGTTAGTTTCTGATACTGTTAAAAATTAATTTTTCTGGAAAGGTGATACAAAATGATTTTAAAGAAGTCTCCTCAAACTTGACTCAAGTTTTTATGAATATGATTGAACAAATTCACTAGACAGATCTTTCTATAATTTGAGAGAATAGAGCAGGGAAGTATATAAGTGTAAAAAACCGTAAAGTTTGGCAACATCTTCGAAATTGTTAAGATATATGCGATGTGAGTTACAACACACATTTAACTTATTAAAAATTTATAACCATACTACAGAAATATGAAAATTTTATTTTAAACGAATATTTGTGTTTATGCTTAAAAATAACTACAATTTTTAAGCAAATTTACAAAACTTTTTAAGCACATAATTTTCTCTTTTGAATATCTGTTCAGTAACATCTGGAAATAATTCAATATTTTCAAAATATTATTATTTACTTAAAATTTCATCATAATTGCAGACCCAGCTCCTTATTTCCACTATACATAAAGTGACATCAACTTTCCACAAAAAAAAAGAAAACATTCGAGAGACCTTTCTTTTTCCACTCTTAAAATTGCCATCAAATGGAAACGCCTATTAACATTCAACTAAGCGAATATTTTGAATACTTTGAAGTCACGCATCCGTTTTCTTCCCATTTGCCTCCCTCTATTCATCGAAGTCAATTATTTCCTTTGTACCTTTTGAAGCTCCTGCAAAAAGTAGTTTAAGGTAACAATGCCGGCATTTTAAAAAGTTATTTATTTATGAATGCAGAAATGGGACAGTTAGTTAATCGCAGCTAAAGCCTATATATAAAGTGGTTCTTAATACTCAATGTTGCAAAAATTACAGCCACAAAAATCGTGGTTTTATTTATTTATTAAAATTGTTTGTTCTATAATTAAATTCATCAATAATAATAGACAAAGTATACAATTGTAGAACAAAACAAGAAAATAACAAAAAAAATAATAAAATTAAATGTAAGATACATACTGGTATAACAGGATAATGAGAGAGGAAAAAATAATTAAATACAGCTACTCTCTATATATAGCTCACAAATGTTTATACCTCTAAAAGCTAAGTACAATTAATATAAATATAGTACAAATAAATAATAATAATAGAGGAATTGCAAATTGATTGAAGATTTAAATCCCATATGACGTTAGCAGCAGAAGTATAAAAAGTAACTATTGAAAAGTTTAGTTTGTCGGGAAAGTTATCATTATTATTTAAAAATTCTAAGCTTTGGAAGTGCTTTCTAAACCGTAATTAATCAAATTTAAACGGTGTTAATAATATTTTATAACCATATTCGAGTGCAGGAAATATATGCAAGATATTTTCAAAACCTTTTTTATACTGAATCAAGTAAACTGACTTGGTTATTATAAATGTTAACACAAACATTAGAACAGAACAGAAAACAATTCACTTCTATTTACTATCGAGATGATAATTATGTAACATCTGTTACATCTAAGTTAAGTGCAGTTGAATCAGGAGTGCCACAGGGATCAGTGTTAGGTCCTGTTTTGTTCATATTATATATTAATGGTGTTGAGACTATACTGGATAATGCTTGCTTTTCATTATATGCAGACGATCTCTCTCTGGTTATATCACACAAATTTGATATTGATTTACAAAATAAATGCGACGAAATTATGCGATCTTTATGTGATTGGTTTAATTAAAACCATTTATATTTAAATAGTAGCAAAACAAAAATTATGCGCTTTCATAATCGACAAAAAATGTGTGGACCTGTATGTGTAGAAGTTAATAATTCTATAGTTAAAAGTACCTCAGAACCAGTAAAATGTTTGGGTATTATGTTAGATGAGCACTTGACTTGGAGGCCACATTGTGAGAACCTCGTTTCATTTTTGAATTCGATGAATTTTTTATTGAAAAATATTAATTATGTCTTAACCAGGAAACAAGCATTAAGCCTTTATTATGCTCGGGTGGATTCTCGTATTCGTTATGGCATTTGTTTGTGGGGAGATTCCACTATGTCTCAAACAGTATTTAAGGCCCAAAAGAAGATTTTAAGAACTTTAGCTGGTCTCTCAAGCACTCATACTTGTAGGGGTCTTTTTGTTGAGTTCAATATTTTAACTGTAACATTATTGTATATTTTAGAGTTATGTGTATATATTTATAAAAATAGAAATAAATTCATGCTTAATCGTGATATTCATTCTATAAATACTAGAACTAAACATCAGTTTCGTTTACCATTTGTCACGTCACCTGACCATATTGGCTTGAAAATTTTAAATGTACTCCCTAGTGATATAAAGTCAAGTGAAAACTTGCATGTCTTTAAATCTATCCTTAAAAAGTTCTTGATACGTAAGTGTTTCTATACTCGTACTACGTACTGTTCTAAGTGCTGAGGAAACCAAATATTGAACGTGATCTGAGAAAGAAAAGTTACTGTCAAAGTAAACTCCTAAAAATTTTACGCTATCCGCGCGCTCCAAGATATCGATGTTAATCTTGTAATTGAATAGAATGGGCTTGAATTTACCCGTAAATGATACAACTTTAAAGTTATTTAACGCACATCAAAAAACTAGGTATTTTGTTTAACTCATTCTGAAGGTAACACAGTCATCACACAATCATCATCAGTTAGTATGGAAGAAAACATTTTTAAAACAACGAAAAATATATCTCCTTTAAATATAAAATCATTACATTCCGCATGTACTTCAATTTTATTTTGTGATATCATTAATAAAAATTGAAAATAAGAATGGGTCCAGATTGGAACCGTGAGGTACTCCGGAAGTAACATTAAGTAGATATAAATCCATTGCAAGTAACGTAATGGAAATAATTCGATAAATATGGAATAAACAGTTTTAAAAAAATTACAGAAAGCCTATATACCTCAAGATTTTACAGAAGCATACTGTCATCTATACGGTTAGAAGCCTTCGAGAAGTAGTTTTAATACCATTAGAAGCAGTTGTTACCGTAATCCGTAATTGATATATGTATAATCAATGAAATTCTTATCTATCAGATAAATTAGGACATTGTATCTACACTTTTATATTTATTTTTTAAATTTATATAATTAAACTTTTAATTAACTCCAGTAAAAGATATATCTCCATTAAATTTAAAAGCATTGCATGTCGCATGTACTTCGATTTTATTTTCTGGAAATCTATGTAGTCCTCCTGTTCTGCCACGTGATATAAAATATATGAATATAACATTTTTCCAATAGGTCAAAGTTTACAAAATATCGTTTAAGGTTCTCGTGGGTTCGGTTATTATATAAAGAGCTTTCAACTTGAGATAAACAAGCATTTGTTAGGAAAAATATGTCAATTTACAAAACTTCGTAACTGAAACATGATATAATTAACGCTATAAAGGAATAAACATTTTTCTTTGCGATTTAATAAAAATCTAAGTAATCAAGTCAAAAAATTTACATGGTTAATATGACATTTTTTTTGAAAAAAAAGAACATTAATTAATCTTAATATTAACCTGCTTAATGTTTTCAGAAACTGAGTTTGGAAACTTGAGAAAATTGATTAACTGAAAAAAGACTGCGGTATAAATTATTTTTTCTACAAACCTGTTAAAAGTGGGCTTTTTAATTGTCATTTTTGATGTTAAAAATGTCATTTTTTGACACACGTGTTAAAAGTAAATCAAAGTTTATTTAAATTTTGTTTTGAAAATTCATAAAACGTTTTTACAAACACATGAACAACTTTTTATTTTAAATAAGTACAAACCAACATTTTAACTAGTTATTACTATTAACATTTATAGTAAAATTAGAACAATTTGAAATTATAATTCCCTGCGGAGTCATCATACTTAAGTTGGTTTTACTGTCAACATGTGTGACACATCTATTTTCTGTAGAAATACCACTGGTAGTACTGGTGGTCTTGCTAATAGTTGCAGCAGTAGGAAGTATTTGGCACGCAATTTCCTTCTTCTGTTCCAGTGAATTTTCAATGTAGCCTTTAGCTACCGTCGAAGATTTCCATCCTCCATGTCTCTTGATGGTAGTAACGACGAAAACAGTGTCCGGTGTAGAGTTGAGGATTTGGTAGATTCAAGAACTCTGCAATGTCGGCAGGCATTTTACCAAACATGTTAATTCCGACTGGATTCTTCACACATTTATTCTTCACATATTTAAGAAAAAGTCGTTTATGGTGAGCGTTGGGTGGCCGGAGTGCCATATACTTTCAAAAAAAGTTTAAATAGAATTCACTAACAACACTGAAAGTCCGAGGTACTTTAGTTTTAGTATCTGGTATGGTCACAACAACCGAAGTGCCCAAATATTCGATATTGTCGATGGTCATCTGACACAATTCCTCCCGGCGACACGCCCCGAAGACACCCACTATTGCTGCTTGATTTCGCCGGCAATAATTCCAATGTTGCTCCACTAGCGGCTTCTTCGATTTCAGCAGGGATGGATTCGTTACGCTCATTATCGAGATTATTCATTACACTTATAATATTACTAGAAAATGCTGTCAATATTTTTGCGTTTTTTCCGTAACTAACAACAGTACTGGTTGCTACGAAAATTTTGGTTCATAAACATTGCGATCTGTGTGGTATTTTTTGATTTCTTATTTTTATTGAGTTTAAAATTCTTCCGATTGTTTTGTAGAAAAAATAGTGTATGATATACGTGTCTTACTTTTAACACGTATATCATAAATAGCTATTATTATTTATTAATTTATTTATTTATTTACGTGTTTGACTTACAGGTAGGCTCCCAATTAGAAATAATAATAAAACATATTAAAAGTAATTAAAAACAACGAAAAGTTAAAATAGAAACTGATTTTTGTTCAGGATAAAACTTGCCACTTTTAAAACACAAACATTATTAAAATATTATCTGTATTCGTCTCTAAAAATGTTCAATCGAAATGTAAATGCCATTTATTTATTAATTTTACACAATTGGCATAAACTTTTTTGTAAAAGACATAATATTGTTTTTTCTAATGTTTAGTCAAATATTGTTTTTCTCCAACTATCACAAAACTATGACATTTTTTATGTGTCTCTAAGGTTGACATTCTCCTTACTGAGGAAAAAAATGGCTTTAAATGGATTAAATTACTAATTTATTGGGGATCTGGGTTGGAGAAAAAATAGCATATTTATTCGGATCAATAGTGTTTTTTTTTGTCTCGCAATTAACTAACTACTTCAAAGTGTCATTAATAAATTAAATAATAAAGGACCTAATACTGAACCTTGCGACACACCTGTTACATGCAAATGCCAACATTATCATCATTAGGTACCACTGCATCGACAAAGCTTTTGGATATTTGAATTTCCACCGAAATGTTACCGTCCATATGCAAAAAGAGCAGATTCCATATAGGGATAGAAAATAATATGGTGGCGTTTAAAAATAAAACAATATTAGTCGCTATAACGATGAAAATCTGAGCCAGCTGTCAGTTTAGTTTTTTTGGTTAATCGGATGTTCCTGTCACTGAAATATTAAAATATTAACAAATAGGGATCATTTTTTTTTGTTAAACAAGAAAATAGAATCCAAATTTTACAGTTATGCAAATGATTTGAGTCGAAGAAGGAGTTAAAAAATTGCAATAATTATAAAGCATAAGAAAAAAAAAATCTCTACCCCTCGCTCTAATCACGAGGATTAGCAAAAGTTGAAGACTTGTGCGGGAGACGGGGCAGCATATTATTATTAAGCAAAGCCGCATTTGCGCCCAGGAACGACTTACGTTGGTAGGCCTTAACCACCATTTAGTGCAGGAATGAGGGAATCCTGGAAAACCTCTTTAATTAGGAGCGTAGTCAAATGTCGACCGGTATCATCTCTCACATTGACCCAAGCTAACATTCTTCGACTCTACCATACCCGCAGAGAGGGTGCCAATCCTCTCCATGAATATAGCTAATATACGGTCTATCAGTTGTACTGATGCCTTAAACCACGCGACTGAATAAAACAAGCTTTCACAAAGTAGGTTTTACTTATAGTTTCTGGTTATTTTTCAGTTATTTCCTAGCGGTCAAATTTTGGTCATCAATAGATATTTAAGTTACAGAAGGCATCTCATAGGTATACTTATATATATACACCTGTATATTTTTTACCACCAACGTTAAATCTACGGGGAATGTAATACACACCTGTATATTTGACCATTGTCCTTGTTTTGTTTTGCACTGCTTAAATTGTGCTGAGTGTTTTTTTTTGTTTTATGCATTCACTAATTTTACATTACTTTATGATCTCTTTCTTTTAGCCAAGAAGCGTGGGTAAGCTGTGAGAGTTCATTTTACAACCAAAGTGTCGATAGCATAGAAGCAGGATATTCCGTCGAAATGGACTATTACGGAGGTAATCAAATTCCAACGCGTAATTCAAGAGGTATGTATGTTATATTGACCAGATAAAATACGTTTTTTATTCATGCATTGATTTATTTTATGTTCAGTTTTGATATTGTTACAGTGTTCATAGTAATAATATTAATATTATTCAAATTATACAGAGAGGTTTTTAAATTGATTATACATGGTGTCTGGGAAAATGTGGGAAATCTCTCGGATGCAGGTAGAACATGAAAAAAAAAGATGACAAATTCCGGATAATATTTTTTCCTACAGGCCCTCCCTAGATATGTGTCCTTGAGGGGCGCCGCTGGACTTCTTAAAATAGTGCTCTTAAAACAGGGGGGCTAAGTTCTACAACTTAATGCCTAAATTTTAAACACCCTGTATGATAAAGACTTTAAAATAATGAATCTGGTTAGTTTCAACCTTAGACTAAAAAAGGTACTCTTGTTTATAGTCGTTAAAATGAACCGTTTGCGAGAAACAGAATAATATAATAAACGAATTCATGTTTTTTTAATAAAAAGGGCCATGATCTATTTTTTTTTCTCGACAACAAAGTGTGATACGACGTCATTTAAATAACAGGAGTTAAGTTTCATTTTAAGATGTTTAATTAAAAAAAAAACGTAGTAGTGCCCCGAGAGACATCATAACGAAATTATTGGAAAACTTCATAAGAGGGAAGATAAGACGAATTTTTTGTTTTCGAATGACATAAGTCACAGACGCAATTTTAATGGAGGAACCTTATTGCCTGGGAGAGATTGCCATTCTGTTAAATTACAGAAAAAGTGCGTAAACCAGACTATTTTAAGTTTAGGTAAAACTTCAAACTGTTTCTTACTTGCATATTTTAGTCGCGTCAAATTAGCATGAAAAATGTGAAAATAGACAACTTTTTGCGGAGAAGTCCGATTGAGATGCGGTTTTCTGCAAAATGTTCAGGGAATTTTTTATAACAAAAGGTACATCTAACCTCTGTACGCTCGCAAATTTTTAATTTTTTATTTAACAAATGACCCATTTTTGTTGAACATATGGCAAATGTCACACACGATTCAACGGAAATGTCTGGCTAAATTGTTGTAACTGGGTTAATTAACAAATTAAAAACTCCACCCCCGAAATCACTAGAGAACCGAAATTTTTTCCAGGATTTCTGGCTTATTAAGGCAAACCATCGGCACAAGATTTTTGCAAATATAATTGTTTATTGTTCGATTGTTGCAACCTCGCTAATTAACAAATTAATAACTCTTCTCCCGGAATCGTTAGGAAATCGGATTAATTTTGCCCTTTCATCTTCCATACGTTCTAGATGCCCTAGCTGCTGCACTCTTCTGGATTTTACAAATTCGTCTATTGTTGGTGCCTGGTACATTGCATATATTTCCTCATTATTTCTCCTTACATAGCCTTCCTCTGTCTTCTTACCCCCTAAAATTCTTCTTAAGATCTTCCTTTCCCACCTTAAAAGGTTTTCTCTTGACTTCTTATTGAGATCCCAGGTTTCACTACCATACAGCGCTGTCGGTCTCAAAATTGTTTTATACATTCTAAATTTTACTCCTCTGGACAAATTTTTTGATTTCAATAAGTGGTTGACTGCTGCCGAACTTCTGTTTGCTTTTATTATTCTCCTATTTATTTCTTGTTCCTCATCACAGTTAGCTGTTATTAGCGCCCCCAAATACACATATTCTTGCACTTCTTCAAACTCCATCTCTCCATGCTCTGTTCTCAATTTAAAATTGGTATCATTTTTTTGTTCTCCTATTCTCAAAAGCTTACTTTTCTCTTGATTTATCTGCAGTCCCACTTTACGTGCTTCCTCCACAAGTTTTCTCGTTACTTCTTCTAATTCCCTACTATCTCTAGCAATAATGGCCACGTCATCTGCATAACTTACTATTTGGTGACTTTTAAAGAATATATGTCCTTCTCTGTTCAACTGACTATCTCTTATGATCTTTTCTAGTACTAAATTAAAAAGAAGCGTTGAGAGTGGGTCTCCTTGTCTCAGACCTGTATCAATAGTAAAGCTTTCCGAACGTTCACCTTTTTCTACAAATATATTTTGAAAAATAAAAATACAATTGCAATAATGCAATACTATGTCACGAAATTACCAACTTAGGTACAATTAAGGTTATGTAAAAGCGCCTGTAACGTAATTTGTTTATAATTTGATTTTTGAATTAGTATTAAGGAAGTAAACAATTGAAGTTTCCGAGAAATTCGTTAAAACGGAACGTACGACAACGTAGTAGTGTCAGACTGCTGGTGATGACATAAAAGTAATATTAATCGTATTGGTGCGTACAGCTAGTGCGATTCATTTTTGTCTAATTTTTCTTTGATGTTTGTTTTTTTTGTGTTACATAAACAAAAATAGAACAATTTATAGTAACCATAACCAGCTGCATGTTAATTTACGGCGAATTTAGGCAAAACTCTCTGGCTACGACACGCTTGTAAAGTAAACGCTTCTTGCAAGAAACAAAAGTCATTTTAAACACTTGTAGCTATTATTCTGAGCTCTAAAAAAACCATTCACAGTAGGTACATATGTTTAGGTGTACCTTTTTGTAATAATTAAGTATAAAACATAACAATCCTAGGGGTACGTTTACATCTGACATTAATTGCTCGATATTTCTGTCGGATGGAAATTGTACCTAATGTAAACAGTGCAGAATTTCTGTCAGAGAGATATGCTTCAAGCGTTCGCGATATGTATCGACACATCTATACGATTAGATGTAAACACCTATTCGGAATCGCCTGACAGAAATTACTGTAGCTGACTAATCGTCTACTTTTGTGCTAGTGTCGGCAGCAAATTATTAATATTGAGTGACAAAAAATAATGGATAAAAGGCGACATTGATGAATAGATTAATTTATATCACAGTAAACCTTAACTATATGACTATTTTACAAATAAGCCTTTCAAACTAAGCTGATTACATCTTCAAAAAAATGTAAAATTACACTGGATCTTCCACATATTAATTGACTATAAGCAAGTCATTTTTTTTCGTCTCAAAATCAACTATCAAATCCATACTAAACGATTTTTCATTCTCTGTCGGATAGAAATCGCATTTAATCTAAACAGCGCGAACATTTCTATCAGAGTTATATGTATCAAGCGTCTACGATATGTATCGACACATCAATGCGATGTAAAAACATATTATTTTCATATTTGCACTCGCCTGACAGAAATTGCTCTAGTTGACTAGTCGTCTACTTTTGTGAAAGTGTCGGCAGCAATTAAAAAACAATGATAAAAAAGCATCGGTAAAACGCAATATTGATGAACCGATTAATTTATACCACGAACCTGAACTCTGTGATGTTAAAAGAAAATCAAATATCAAAGATATAGTGAAGTCGTAGAAAATTCTTAATTTAAGAAATTTTTAAGTATAAGAATGTTTGGAAAATGAACATGGAAGGGGTGGTTTATTTCACCCCTTACAACAAACCAGGAACATGGGAAATATTCCAGTAAAATATCTCTTTTTAAGTAAATGTTCCTGCCAAAATTTATTTGTTTATATTCAACAGTTTGTGAGAAAATGTTTCTGGGGATAAAAAACTATAAATATGAAAATTAAATCTGATTTAGTACCGTTCAAATTCAATATTATGCTCAATTTAAACTATAGATATAGATATTTAAAACGAAAAAATATGTGTTGGATTAGCTCGAAGAATAAATTTTTACGGAGCAGTATACGAATGAAAACATTGTGTATAGTTTTTGCTAAAAATTCACACATAGGAGTTTGAGGGGTCCTGCGTCCTGATTAGCACCACTTATTCAAAAAATATCTCTGAGCGTTTATATTGAATTTCGCAGATGTAAAAAAATACCATGCCTTCGGTCACCATCTTAAAATCCTAATAGGATCAAAAGAAGCGATTTTCGATGCCATTTAAAACAAACGAATATTTGTTGAAATATCTCGAAGAAAACCATTTTTACAGATTTATACACTAATAAAACTTTAAGATCGTGTAGAAAAAGACACTATGTAGGTATAGTTTTTATTCAAATTTCACATACTACATTTTGAGGGGTCCACCTGATTAACAACTTAAATAATTTTAAATAAAAAAATTGCTAAACGTTTTTATTGAAATTCAAAGGTATAAAAAATGATAGCAGACCTTTCATCGCCATCTTAAAAACGATGGTCAGATTCTACATGTAATTCTAAGTCATTTCACTCACAAAATTATTACTTTTTAAGTCGTTAATTACTTGGGAGACTGAATAATTCGGTCATGATGAAAAAAAAAATAAATTAAGGAAACGAAATAATTCAAAAACTATTGAGCTTGGACATATGGTATATTTAATAAAGTTGATTTAACGAATTGACGTCTAGTTCCGGTACTACCGCCACGTTACTGTAAATATTATATCTCAACTTAGCAGTATTGGAAACTCCTAGAAACAAAAATTTAGATTTCTATGGTTTCCTAAATACGTCTAATGCACGCTTATTGTGAGATACCCTGTATATATCTATATTATCAGTGTTTTTAACTGGATATAGGTAGATACAGCTAATCTTTTTCTGCTACGCTAATAGTTTTTCTGAATTTGGTATCTTCCTTATTTATTTTACAAACAAGCTTTTCAAACTGAGTTGGTGTCATCCTCAAATAATTTGAGATTTGTTGCGGATTCTCGCCACTTAGTTCCAAGATTAATTAATTTATAGACACCTAATTCATCAAGTTTCAAAATTTATCCCCAAAACTACACTGAACGTTTTTTTTTCTTAAGTAACATATCCAGGGCAATCACACGGGTAGCAATTTTTTGTTTCAATACTCATCGTGTCATGACTGAACTTAGTCTTTCTACTATGAATTGATGTATATGACACAAGTGTATTTACTTAATACATATGTATAAACGGTTTGTACACATATAGCGACGAGAAGTTTCATACACATATCCATGATATAAATATATAGTAACTTCTATCTGTAATGTAAACAGTCACTAGCGATATATATCTGGTGCTTCACACATATATCGGGACACAAGTGTCAGATGTAAACGTACCCTAAGATAGTATGTGAGCGACATTGTCGTACATTCAAGACCTGTTTGCTGCCATAATTCTGTTACCGTTGGTCAGAGAAGAAACATTGTTAAGTCAAATATGTTTTGTTCAGTACAACTTATAATATGGGAAAATTAAGGCACTCATATTTCGGACACACTGTATAACTGACCATATTATGGTATAAGTACCAATATTTATTGTTAAATTAATTAAATATTAAATATATATCTCTCTCTCTCTCTCTCTCGGACTTACCCTAACTGAATTTGATACCATTATTGACGAAGAATGCTACAAATGTTCTTCAGTAGGAACAAAAAATGTTTGTACACGAATAACCGTTATTATTGATAGTCACTGAAATTATAATACATACTCAAGAAACTTTTCTATCAGTGCACGTGACAATAAATTTTCCAGCTCTGTTACGCGTAAACAATTCTTCGTACAAATAAATGCATAAACTGTGGAAAAATTGGCCCGCGTTAATTAATTACGTTACTATCCCATCTAACATTTAAGCCTAATAGACTACTACACAAGAAAAATAATTCTAAATTGATCAAGATTTACTACTTTCCTCCATAAAAATAGTCTTCAAAGTTACAAAATCTTATAATACCAAAATTTTAGTCAAAAATTTGTTAATTAAGAGTAATATAATGACTTCTAAGTAAAATGAAATATATGTCAATTTATACAGTTCGAAATTACATATTGTTTACCTATTCTTTGTTTTCAAATACTAACATTCCAATAACGTGTAAGACGAAGTTATAATTTACTTAATTTCACCTTGAAATCTGTCTTCAATATCCAACGATTTTTTAAATTATTACAATTGGTAAATATTTACATATTTATTACGAAATTGTAAAACTTATTTTGTCTTCAACTAGTAGTTAAAAATAAGGTAATAACTAGTTATTTTGCCCCATTAAATCCTTCAATTGGTTAAGTTCTATTTTTATTACAATATCAACCTATTTTTAACTTTGTTGATAATTTCTAAAGATAATTAACCATTTCAATTAACCTAATAGAAATATTGTTCTATATTATGGTATAAATTTACTTGTTAATAGTACTTCGACGTAAGTGAGCCTTATAAAGGTTTTTCAGGAAACAAGCTTCTTGTTATATGTATTCCGACAGATCTTCATGTAATAGCGCGTAGAAATTGTTTTGGCGATCTGTAGTGAAAACCAAACCCTACACAATATTACAAAGTTGTAAAAAACGAATTTAAGCTAACACTGCATATTATGTAAATCAATCTAATGATAATATATCGATAAACACTTCATACATACGTATTCTTATGACTGTTATCGTATCAGATGAATTCAGTAGTGCACGTGAATTGAAATTCGAATTTAATTCCGTTCGAAAATATTTATTTTGTTTTTGTTATTACGCATACATAATATTACTGGCTTTAATTTGAATTTTCGATCACAAATAACTCCAAGAGTAGAATTTTATATGTAGGTACCTAGTAATAATTTAATTGGTAATAAATTACCATAAAATATCTTAATTTGGAGGAAATCTCAACCACAAAGTTAATATTTTCCTATGACGTCAACATTGGCATAGGCAATTTGCCCTATAGGTTAAAATTTCAGACAAATTGACTTCAAAGTTGATTTTATTTGAGCAGCCATGTTGTAATAAACACTAAGTGTTTTTTTTTCATTATTTTTAATTGATTACTCATTAAAATTATGTTAATACAGATAATATTAGTTAATAAATTTATGACGAAAGATTATTAAACACATTTTATGACGAAGTACATTCCGTTTTTATTTTAGGTTCTTTTTCAGTATAGTAATATTATTAAAAAGCAATAGTAAAAATGTATATTTATAAGGCGCGTTATTTTTATGAAAGCTTGGTCATGACATTATACGAAAAAATTTCCTGGGTTGTACAATTTGATGAATGGAAACCAAAAATACAGACTTTATTATATTAAAATCTAAATATCTATAAATATACTAACTCCTACTATGCTTGTAGTTTTGTAGCCTGACTTACAGTTTTTCTTTTTCTTCCTA
The DNA here is from genome assembly GCA_037114965.1 of Monochamus alternatus. Classification (NCBI taxonomy): domain Eukaryota; kingdom Metazoa; phylum Arthropoda; class Insecta; order Coleoptera; family Cerambycidae; genus Monochamus; species Monochamus alternatus. Next base: position 40,111,717 of record CM073435.1, read on the forward strand.
TCTCTGTTCGCTATTAGAATGTATAAAATCAAATATATGTTATCTCTCTCTGGCAAAAGTATGTCATATAAAGGGCATAATTAGGGTATATTTTGGTAATAATGTCTTTTATATTTTGAAATCCGTATTTCTTTTAGGTCCAATTATCTTATTGGAATAAAAATCTTGCCGACCAATTATTAACTTCCATATTACTTTAGTTTTTTTCCCCACATAAGGAAAAAGGCCAACGAATATAGGTAAATTTTCCTTATACGGATTTGGTCATGAAAAGTTTTTTACCAATTCAGAGGTCAAGTTAACGTAATTTTAACTTTAATTGTTTGTTGGGATATATTTTTCAAGAAATATGCTGGAAATAAGATATTGGAAGAAACTCTTTATTTACTATAATAAATTTCCTTCACAAAATACAGCTGAGACCGTTGAAAATCGAAAAAAACATTTCTAAATATATGAAATTCCAAAAATTTTATAAAAGATCACCTCCCTTTACGTCTGTTTCTACGTTATTCAAATCTTCCAACTTTTAATATTTAGACTGTATGAAAAGTTGCATGAAATTAATCTTTTCTACAGTATCTGTATTTACAATAGTTTCTTGCATCTCAATGCGACAGATATTCTTATGTTTAACATACATTTCTGTCAGTTTACCAATAGTTTACCAATTATAACTTAAAAATTTATATTTTATTCTCCAGATCGCTAACTAATTGTGAAATTGTATGGAGACAACTTTTCCATTTAACGATTTTTCTATTATAGCTTCCCCATTATGTACCTTTTTACAAATATGTCAGTTTATTAGTTCCAAAATGACAACTGTTAAGTTTGTAGATGACAAACAACTTAAACAATTTTATGTAAAATGATATACCTGTTTACTATCATTTCTCACATATTTATCAACCATTTTCTTGTCACGTTTATAACTATAAATAAAAACCCTTCCGACTTTCAAATATCAAATTTAATTTTCATTCTCTTAAGTCATATTTACATTAGAAATGTCAACCTAGCCAATAGTTTTCTTCACCTTCATGAGTTTTTTCTCTGGTTTGGTGTCGCTCTTCTTCAGCTCACTGTCCTTCTGCTTCTTCTGGACTGCTTCCGCATCTCTGACCTTCCGTTTTTCTAGGGGTAATTTCTCATCGTTGGCGACTTTTTTCGCCTTCTTCTTCAACGTCTTCTCTCTCGCTTGATCTCTCTGATTTCCTCGACTCATTAGTGGAATGTTCCCAATAGGACTGATCTTTTATCCCCCTTATTGATAAAAGTTGCTCCTGCTAACGAAAATTTGATATTTGTGTCAATTCGAATTTTTTGACGTCTGACTTCTTGATTGTTTTTCATTTTGTGCAAAGCAGTAATTTACTATGCAGTCAAAACATTGACTTTATAAATTAGTTACAAGATGTGGGCAACTCAAGTTTTCTTTATTTTGATAGTAGTAGAAACATTGTTCAAAGAATTTCCCAACAGTTTGGGAAAGTATACAGTGATATACGCAAAAATATTTCTCTAATACAAAATGATTCTGTACATAATCCTTATTTCCTATCCTAGTCCTTATTTAGACTCTGTGAATAATATTTTTGATACAACTATCATGTTAACAGAAACTTATATACATCAATAAAATATTGTCTTCATTTCTTAAACCATCTTTATTACATACTAAACGCCTGTCCTCTGTTTTGGCGAATGCGCTCCCTGCATACTTAAAAGATTAATTTCCCTAATTTTTAGAATGTTTATCAAGCAATCTTTCCTAATAACTGAAAGAGCATTTGCTTAGGTAAGTTTTTAATAATATCCGAATAAACCTACACACAAAGGTTTAAATAAAATCTACGTTTAAATTTGATTCTTCGCTTTTATATATATAAAGCTGTTTACAGACCTATTAGGCCCAGAGCTGTGTTATTCTCCTCCATTCCATTCTGTCCTTCGCCTTTCTTTTCCAATCCGTTACATTTTTCTCCCTTAGATCTATTGCCACTGCCTCTCTCCATCGCTTCATCGGCCTCCCTCTTTTTTTCTTGTAGTTAGGTTTACTCCCTACTATTTTCTTAACTGCCCTTTCATCTTCCATACGTTCTAGATGTCCTAGCCTCTGCACTCTTCTGGCTCTTACAATTTCGTCTATTTTTGGTGCCTGGTACATTGCATATATTTCGTAATTATTTCTCCTTACACAGTCTTCCTCCGTCTTCTTACCCCCTAGAATTCTCCTTAAGATTTTCCTTTCCCACCTTAAAAGGTTTCCTCTTGACTTCTTATTGAGAACCCAGGTTTCACTACCATACAGCGCTGTCGGTCTCAAAATTGTTTTATACATTCTAAATTTTACTCCTCTGGACAAATTTTTTGATTTCAATAAGTGGTTGACTGTTGCCGAACTTCTGTTTGCCTTTATTATTCTCCTATTTATTTCTTGTTCCTCATCACAGTTAGCTGTTATTAGCGCCCCCAAATATACATATTCTTGAACTTCCTCAAACTCCATCTCTCCATGCTCTGTTCTCAATTTACAATTGGTATCCTTTTTTTGTTCTCCTATTCTCAAAAGCTTACTTTTCTCTTGATTTATCTGCAATCCCACTTTACGTGCTTCCTTCACAAGTTTTCTCGTTACTTCTTCTAATTCCCTACTATCTCTAGCAATAATAGCCACGTCATCTGCATAACTTACAATTTGATGACTTTTAAACAATATGTGTCCTTCTCTGTTCAACTGACTATCTCTTATGGCCTTTTCTAGTACTAAATTAAAAAGAAGCGTTGAGAGTGGGTCTCCTTGTCTCAGTCCTGTATCAATAGTAAAGCCTTCCGAACATTCACCTTTTATTCGTACTTTGGATTTGGTATTTTCTAAGGTCATTTTCAATAGCCTAATCAGTTTGGTTGGTATCCCAAATTGTTTCAAAATTTTACTTAGTTTATTCCCTTTGATTGAATCATATACTTTCTTGAAGTCCACAAATAGAACCATTGCTTTGATCCTATACTCATAGCGTGTAGTCAGAATTTCCTTCACCATGAAGATTTGGTCCGTTGTTGACCTTCCTTTTCTAAAACCTGCTTGATACTCCCCTATTTGTAGTTCTGCTATAGGTTCTATTCTCTGTTTTATTAACGTTGCCATAATTTTATACCCAACATCTAGCAATGATATACCCCTATAGTTTCTGCAGTCTGTTGCATCTCCCTTTCTTAAGATTGGTATAATCAAAGCATCTCTCCAATCTTCAGGCATACATTCTCTTCCCCAGATCATTCGTATCATTTCGTATATTCTTTGTCTTAAATCCTCTCCTGCGTACTTAATGTTCTCTGTTGTTATTCTGTTTTTCCTGGACTTTTGTTATTCTTTAAAGCTTCTATAATTGTATCTATTTCCTTTTTTGTAGGTTCTTCTATATCCACTTCCTCTTCCCTTCTCGGTATCATCTCCTCGTGCTTCTCTCCTTCCCTTACACTCTCTTCATTCAACATGTCTGCAAAGTATTGCCTCCATCTTTCTCTCACTTCTGTTTCCACTGCAATTAGATTTCCACTTTCATCCCTCACATATATTACTTCCTTCTTTATCTTTTTTCCCTTTTTTATCTCTCTGTAGAAGTTACGTATTTCCTTCCTCTTATAATGTTGCTCTATTTCATCTATTTTCTTAACCTGTTCTGCTCTCTTCTTTTGTCTAAACACTTTCTTCGCCTTTCGTCTTGGTTCCCTGTATTTTTCTTTATCTTCCTCTTGTTCTTATTCTTAGCTTATTTCTCTTCTCCCCCTCTTTTATACACTCCTCATCCCACCATCTTTTCCTCCCTGCAAACTCTTTTTTTGGTATTACTTTTTCACTTGCTATTTGTATGACATTTTCGATTTTTATCCATTCTTCATTTATATTTGCTTCCAATATCTGTATGTTTTCTTGCAAAAGTTTCCTTATCTCTTCTTCATACTTCTTTTTGGTTCTCTCATTTTGTAATGTCGCCATATCTAGTTGTCTTTTTCCTTTGTAATCCTTTCCTTTTAATAGGTTTTTTTATCTTCAAATCTATTCTCAGTACATAGTGATCCGAGTCTATGTCTGCCCCTCTGCATGACCTAACATTTTTTACATATTTTTTTGTTTTTCTTCTACACTTCAATAATTGTAGAAAAGCACGGTTAAATTAAAAAAAAATAAATAAAAATTAATTATTAAAAATATTGTAACTCTTGGTTTATATGTATGTTTGTTTAAATCGACTCAAAATCAAGTAAATATTGTATCACTTCCTAAAATTATTGTAACGACTTGCAGGACACCCGTATATTATACACTCACAGACAAAAATATTGCATATTTTATTTTAAGTCTTTTTTTATATTTGTATTTCTTTCTTTAACACAGTAGGCGTTTTTTATTAGAAAAATGGCTTACACTGGAGTGTTTTACGTATATTCTAATTTTTTACTGATAAAATGCAGCTTTTATAGCTGAATGAGCAATAACGTTACAAATTACAAACATTGTATGGTCTGCCTTGACGACTAACAATGTCTGCTCTGTTGTTTGTTGTTATCAAAATGACATTTCGAGTTGTTTATTTGTTGAGTCTGATTGTTCTCGTTAGTGAGAAGCCACATTAAAACGAATTAATTTCTGTTCAAATTGTTACTTTGGCCAATGAGGGTTGCAGAGAAAAAGATATAGCGAGAAGATTGCGTATCCATCAATCCACTGTTTCTTGTATAGTAAAGCGATACAATGAGACTAGATAATACAAAAGGCGACCCGGTCAAGGACGTAACAGGTGTACAACACCAAGATATGACCAATATTTGAGACTACTATCTTTACGAAATCGCGCACTTACAGCTCCGCATCTTAAAAATTAATTACTAATTACAAGTCAATGTAAGTGTCAAAACGGTAATAAGAAGACTTAAGGAGTTTGGTTTAACCCCAAAACGCCCTGCAAGAGTGCCTAGACTTCTTCCACGCCATAAAACTAGACGATTACAATTCCCAAGAGCTCATGTTAACTGGAATGAACATCAATAGGGACAAGTTCTTTTTACAGATGAAACTAGAATACAATTGTGGAAGCCAGATGGACGTGGGCGAGTATACAGAAGGTCTGGTGAACGTTTTGCAGAGTGTAATCTAGTACAGAATGTTAGCTTTGGAGGCGGTTCCATTATGCTATGGGAAGACATTAGTTGGGAGAGTCGCACGGAGCTCGTTGAGGTGAATGAATGCTGACTGGTACATTCACAACATACTTGAAGAGCATATTTTACCTTATGCTGGCATCATTGGATACAATAACTTTCTGCTAATGCATAATAATGCCCGTGCACATTCCGCTACAATAGTGGTTAAGTATCTTGAGGATGTCGGAATTGATGCATTAGAGTAGCCACCAATGAGTCCTGATGCAAATCTCATAGAACTTGTATGGGACATCCTAAAGCGACGTATACGAGCACGAAATCCAACTCCTAACTCAATTGCAGAATTAAGAATTGCTGCACAGAAAGAATGGCATCGAATTCCGCAAGAAACCATTAAAGACCTTCTGCGGAGCATGCCTAGAAGGATGCAGGCTACCGCTAGAGCTAGAGGAGGAAGTACTAAGTACTAAATTGTTTATTATGTTGCCTTAAAGTCGTTATTTTGTCGTCATTGTTGCTCTTTTTAATTAAATGTTTTAACCAAAAAAACAGGATATTTCATTAATGCCTCTATAAATCTGTTGCACAGCTTTATTATGTAATTTATTTAACCATTAATATACGTAACGCACTCCAGAAAGAGTCAAAAGAAAAAATACAAATATAAAAAAAATACTTAAAATAAAATATGCAATACTTTTGTCTGTGAGTGTATTATTCAGCATCTTGAATAATATGAAATGTTTCCCGAGAGCTTTAAATTTCAACGACAAATAAAAATCGGCAATGCATCTTTACCAAAACCTACGTCGCTGAAAAGGAGAAATATTCTGTACCCTACCATTTGAAATCAACACATGTTCAAGAATCAAAATTCTACTATAAATGTTATTATGTTGCACCATTTTATTTCCACATGACCTTTTTGACGATGAAGTAAAGTATCAACATAAATTTCTTAAAGAAAAATTAAGGGAAGCACCGTAGGATTTATTTATGTATTTCAGTTAACGTTTCATTCTGACTATTGTCGAATTTCCTGAACGAATCGTAATTTAGAAATTTTTTATCCGTGAAATAGTCTTTCAATCGTAAAGAGAACAAAGTGTATACGTAAGAATCGAAATGATAGACGTGCTATATTAGGTGTGGGCGGTATTTAGGTTTATTTTTTCGCGAATTGCTTTCCATCCGCCTTTATTATTCAACTCCTTTTGTCGCAGAACAATGTCAGTTGGAAAGAAGTAGGCGTTTCAACCAAAATTTTTTAAAGTCGGATGAGTAGATTAGTCATTTTGCTTTTTATATCGACCCATTCTACCCATACACTGCATTTTATGATTAATTCAGTGGGTTGCGGTATGGTACGGTTATGCTTCTTCGTATGGTAAATAAATAAGTCAACGTTTCTAGTTCTAGTGTATTTGTTTTATTTATGGACTGGGGATTAAGTACTTTCGAAATAATAAAAGGGGTTGCATTTAATGACTGTAGGTCGCGGATACACGGTTTTTGAAAAAAGCAAGCAATTAAAATGAATAGGAATAATAATAATAAGTTTATTGCTCAACAGATTACAAATCCAGTTACATAATAAATATAAAAAAGAAGCAGGTACCTAGTAATAGAAGTATGCAATAAAAAAGTATATTATAAATATAACAAATATTATATATATATGGTCACCAAGCTGCTAGTTGCTGAATTTAATATTAGCATAATTAATAATTTACAAAAGAGTACTAAAATTGATGTCATCAGTGTCAGATATCAAATTGAGAACATTCCTAATTGCTGTCAAACAAATTAAAAATAATTTTTAAACTATTAATAACACGACGGAGCTCCAACAATACAAAATTAATCCTGTTAAGTAATACGGGATGATAATATCCTCTCTCTGGATAAAAATGATCAGTTTTCAAAGATAAAAATTTAAGAAACCTTTGCTGTACACTCTCAATTGTTTATTTATGATTAACATAATATGGATACCAGCAAACAGTACTCAAGTTTACCTCATTCGATAATCCTTGACAATTTTTAATTATGAAACCCAGCATCCTCAAAGCTGCACCTGCAGCATACTCAACATGATTAGTTTAAAATGAAATACCACACCTAAATCTTGTATAGTATCGGAACGTTCCAATATTGTTTCGTTCAAAATATAATCATAAATGACTGGATTAAATTTACGGGTGTAAGTTACTATTTTACATGTATTTTGCATTTAAATTGTTAATACAATACTTTTGTAGTTCACATAATTGCCTTTGCATTGCGCAATCATCAATATCTTTAAATCATCTGCGACTAATAGTTTCTCAAAATTTATTACATTAACAATACCATTAATAAATAGTAAAAAAAGCAGTGGTCGCAGATTTGAACCCTGTGGTACACCAGAAGTAGCTAAAGATATTGTTGATTTATAACCTAAGTACGCAACAAATTACCTTCTGTTATGATGAGTTAAGATTTTAAACAATAGATATAAGTGAGGGTTAAATCCAAGTACCTTTAATTTATGTCGAAGAAATTCATGATCAATGTGATCAAAAGTTCATTGGTAATATGCTGTAATAGTAATAATAATGATAATGAGACTGATGCTAATACCGATAGATATAGGGGTGGTGCTCATTTTGAAAATTACTTTTGCCAAACATTTGTTTAGTATGTTATCTGTTTTAACCAATCATTATTATGTATGTTTTATTCAGTTTATGATATAAAATTTATTATTTTTTCAATATCACCGATTTAACATTAAAAATAAATTACATTACGGTAACAATCAAATCAAGGTCCTGTAGCGATAACATCAAATTAATTTTTGGTTAAAAAGCACAAAGTTTAAATTACACAAAAACTACTGAAATTTGGATAAAAGTATTTAGAGTTAAATCAATTGTTACTGAGCAGATCTCCAAAATACGTTTACTTACTACTCACCCAGTATATTAATTATTTAAACTTGATGTTTTACTTGTTAAGTTTAAGTTTATTAATTACAACTATTTAATTTTAGCAATGCGTAGACCAAGTTTAGAACGCCAGATGACGCTGTACGATGATTCTGCATATTATGGAGACGCAAATTATTACTCTAATTCTGATGTCACCAAAGTCAACTACTTGGTCAGGTTAGTATATATGAATTAAAAATTTTAATAAAATTCTGTATGTCGTGTGAGAATGAAATAGCGCAAAATACATGCTAGCCTTAGTCTGCCAAACTGAAACAGCGAAAAACAAGTTATTCGAAGATAATATCATATGTGAGATATTTTATTTATTTTATAATACAAATTTGAAAGTCATATAGATTATAGTATATTTTAAATACTTGCTTAACAAATGGAACTTTTCTTGCAGTTTGGAAAAACTCTAATGTAATTCCATGTCCTAAAAAGAATAATCCTGAAACGCTTTCAGACTTTCGCCCAATTAGCATTTTGCCAACGTTATCAAAGGTGTTAGAAAGGATCGTGCATGATCAGTTAACAGTTTTTATTAATGATAACAATATTTTACTTTCTTTTAAGTCGGATTTCCGAGAATTTCATAGTACTACTACGGCTTTACTTGATGTCACCGATGACATTTTTAGAGAAATAGATAATAACAAAAACTCATGTCTTATATTGTTAGATTTCAGTAAAGCGTTTGACACCATTAACCACTCCATTTTGGTTAAGAAATTGAAATATTTCGGAGTTAGTGATAATGCTCTTTCTTTCTTTATCAATTATCTTGGAAATCGTCGTCAAAGGCTTTGTCTTGGTAACACATATTCGTTGTATAGACATGTTAAACAAGGAGTACCGCAGGGAAGTATATTAGGTCCATTACTCTTCTCTATTTATACTGCAGATACAAATCATTGCAGAATTCATCAGTATGCTGACGATACTCAGCTTTATTTTTCGTTTACTGGGGAAGATGCTTTAGTTGCAGCTAATATTATTGACATGGATTTAAAGAATATCGTTCTGGTTGCCAGTTCTCATGGTTTATTATTAAATGAAAAGAAAACAGAACTTTTAATTTTCGGTAAAAACAAGCAAGTTTAATGGTTGATCCTAACTTTGTTTTAAAAATAAATGATCAAATTTTAAAGCCAGTTAATTATCGTAAAAATTTAGGACTTACGATTGACAATAATTTGAGATTTACTAATCACGTAAATAATTTGGTTCAAAAGTCATATAGCATATTGAAAATATTATAATATGCATAAGGAATTTTTAAATGATACTATAAAATTGCATCTTTGCGATGCATTAATTTTATCACATTTAACTTACTGTGACATTGTGTACTGGCCAGCCTTAACTTGTAATGACAAATATACTCTACAAAAAATACAAAACAGTTGTAGTATAAGATATTCCTTTAATTTGCTAAAGTTTGATGATTTATCTTCCGTTTTTCCGCGCTCTAATTGGCTAAATTTAGATGATGGATTTATTTACCACATTTCATGTCTTGTGTATAAAATAAGTAATATGTGTCTACCCAGGTATCTGTTTAATAAGTTGATTAGAGGTTGTGATATTCATGATATGCCTACTCGACATCGTGGTTTGTATTCTGTACCTAAACATAGTACAGCTTTGTTCGAGCGATCTTTTACTTACAATGCTTGTAAAATTTATAATAATATTCCAGATAATATTAAGTCTGCTTCTAGTATGTTTATATTCCGTAAACGAGTCAAGGCCTGGATCCCATCGAATCATTAATATAATGATACCTTTCTTCAATACGAATTGTTAGTTTTAGTAATACATATGTTAGAAATACATTTCGTCAGTCTACTATTTGTCATTATTATCATTATCATTATCATTATCATTATCATTATCATTATCATTATCATTATCATTATCATTATCATTATCATTATCATTATCATTATCATTATCATTATCATTATCATTATCATTATCATTATCATTATCATTATCATTATCATTATCATTATCATTATCATTATCATTATCATTATCATTATCATTATCATTATCATTATCATTATCATTATCATTATCATTATCATTATCATTATCATTATCATTATCATTATCATTATCATTATCATTATCATTATCATTATCATTATCATTATCATTATCATTATCATTATCATTATCATTATCATTATCATTATCATTATCATTATCATTATCATTATCATTATCATTATCATTATCATTATCATTATCATTATCATTATCATTATCATTATCATTATCATTATCATTATCATTATCATTATCATTATCATTATCATTATCATTATCATTATCATTATCATTATCATTATCATTATCATTATCATTATCATTATCATTATCATTATCATTATCATTATCATTATCATTATCATTATCATTATCATTATCATCATCATTATCATTATCACTATCATTATCATTATTATTAAACATATTCACTAATATGCATGTTCGCACAAGCTGCATAGTTTCTTAAAATTTGACTCTCATCAGGCACATCGCTGTATATTTTTGCAGTAAAGAAATTATTAAAGCAAGGATATTACAAAATTGCATTCAAGATGAAATTTGCTTGAAATGCGAACGTAATTGTATATGTTGTAATGAAAAAAAAACATTTTCATTAACATTTTTCTGTTAAATAAATCTTCGTTTTTTAGAAGTTTCCAATCATTAAATTTGTGTTTGAATCCATGATCTTCTTTGTCATCTGTTTCTTATTGTCCAAAAAAATTTTCAACAGCCTTCCGCTATGCTGAATAATTCCGGCCCCCATGACTCTTAAACATCTCCATCGCAACCTGAATGGTGGTTGAGGACCTTCTAAAACAATGTCCAATGTATTCTTCCGAGATTCTTCAATCTAAGCTTTTTTACAATCATTTTTGGAATGCTTCCATAAGTTTTAACTGCAGAAGAATACAAAAAACCGTTTGTGAGTTGTATTAAGAGGACGAGGTTCAGCATATTTTCGAAAAATAGTTGATATTTGCTAAATTTCCTTTGTTACATCAAATTCTCGGAACGTTTTTGTTTGCGTGCATGGAATCACAATTTTTATATAGAAGCCATTGTATTGAACAAGAGAAACTTATATAATTATTATTCCTTTGTTAAAATTTTGGGATTGGTGGCCTTATAAAACCCTGAACTTCTTTTCAAAAATACAATTAGTTGAGAAAATCTGCTTATATCTTGATTGTCCTTAACTGAAATCATTGAAAAATAAGCCAAAATGATTTTCTCAGAAACCTCATTTACCTTGTTAGCTTTGCACCAATTTTCAAACTTTTCGTACTTCAACTGATACCGAGCCTTGTATTTTGTCCGAACTAGTCTCGAGATCGTTCCGTTTATCGCTGCTTCTATATCAGATATCAGAGGGTAAGCTTCCATCAGAATCACTCATTTGATCTGTAAACTCAACAGTAGGTACTTTTTTCTGTTCATAGAAAATACACCAGTTTCTTGTCCCGTCATTTGACACTTTTGCCAAATATATATTTTTTTCGTATTATTGAATGAATGTAGATAAAATTTTGTACAATATTCTTGTTGTAAAGTCATTAATACACTCGATGTTTGATCATGATAACTTTTACATCTTATTATAATATCAATCGTTACAACACTTATATTATAAATAACTATCGCTAACAAAAAAATGTCATAGTGAAAAAATCAGAGAGATAAGATAAACGCTTCATCGTTCATGACTAGATTATCGATACCACAAAGTATATCGACACATATATAAATTTGTAATTAAAATAAGAAATACATGAAAACTTTGTTTATTACGTCATAATTTTCTAACAATTCCCAAATTACAATAAGAAACAGGTACCTGCTACACTATACTGAAAAATGTTTATTAACTTCTTAGAAGTCATGTACGTCATTTGCAAAGTAGCTAGTTTGTATCTGAAAATATTGAAATTTCAGTGTTTCTGCACTATCACCAACATCCACCTTTCCTGAAAATAGTGTTGATATTACAGTTCTCTTTAAAAAAAGGAAAAACTAGAAATGTACTATTAAATAAAGAAGACTATGTTTTATTCTAATAATAAAATATGTATATTGTCCATATCGAAGATATATCCCTAATAAATACTTACTGTTTTAGTTCCCAGTCCTTCAAGCAAAACAAAAGCTGCGACGAATACTTCGACTCCCTGTCTTACCCGTTCCAGGACGAGCGCTACGGGCAAGACGAGGAGGACCGCCAATGGGACTCGGGAGGATACTACGCCAATACGGCCCCCATCAGCGCGCAACCCAAAGGAAGCAAAAAACTACCCGCTCTCCCAGTTATTCAGAACCATGTGAACAAGCGGCGCTCTTCCGCCGCCCTCGACGAGGGCTACCCCTCTTACGAGGACCAGTTCAGGCCAACACCCACTCCGACGGGTCGCAGACGGATGCCTAAGATTCCCACCAAGAGGTCGGCCAGCCGACAGGGCTCCCTGAACGATCCGGAATCTTTCGAGGGCTACCGCACCCCCGAGAACTCCTCGCACAGGGGGGCCAGTTTGCCCCCCACGCCCACCAAGAACACTAAGCTTTTAGCACGTCTCACAACTCCGTCAAAGCCTTTCAACAGCCTGCCGCCCACTCCTGGCCGGCAGCTGCCGCGACCCAACCTTAACCGCTCGAACACTAGAGCCAAGAGGAACAACCTGATGAAGAGGACGAGTTCCGCGGACTATGCGGACAACATTGACTCGTACGACTACTATATGCGCCCTGGAGCCATCAGTCATAACGATTACTACAACTATGCATATCAGAGTATAGACAACTTGCAAGCACAAGATGAGATCGATGCAACTCCAATGACCAATTTAAGTGATAGCAGAACTCTTGTGAACAGTAACTATTTGCAGTCCAAGACAGAAACGTACCATGACATGCATAGCAAGAATGAGCCTTACGTAGACGAATATTACTTCAATATTCAAGACACCGACTACAATGATTACGAGGAAACTCTGCCAACGCGTCGGAAGAAGCCTCTGGGCAAGCGCGAGACAAGCCCCTTGCTCCAGCAGAACACAGACAGCCTAGAATCCCGAGACGACGAACTCAAGGATTCCTTCGAAACAGCGGTGTCATCTATGAGTAGTTCCTTGCACCAGCTTAAGTCCACGCCATACTCTGAGTATTCTACTGCTGGAGAAATCATGCTCACCAACACTACCCCTACAGTAGCTCAAGTAGACAACTTTCAGAAGACCACTTCCAACACCATTCCGTACCTAGGGGACCAGCAGCAGAACAAAGCAATAGCCAATAGCGTTCTGCCAAGTGTCACTGTAGCCCAAGTGCACAATAATACTAGCCTGAGGACCAGTAGCCAGAATAGGGGCATGCTGAAGCAGCAGGATTCGGTAGATAACTCGTTCTATCAGCAGCAGGTACAGAACAGGATGGTGGATGAGAGGAGTAATTTCGTAGATGCTTACAGTGAGTACGTTGACCACGATTCGAGTTATTTAGAGACGCAAGAATCTGTGGAAAGTTATGTAGAGGAAGAGACTGATGAAACCACAACTAATGGTAGGTATCACCTATGAGTGTTAACGAAATGTCTGACTGAATTGAATGAATCAACGAACTAATAATGGAGTTACAATAGAAAATATTGGCTAATTAATGTAAACAATGCTCCCTTAATATCATTATATATTCCCTCATTAGATACAAAAAAAAATTGAAGGAAATAATTTTTTTGATGGCAAGGCTTTACACATACATATCGTTAATATATTTTTCATCAGCCTTCATTAAATATATTTTTTTATAGACGAAGGCGATATAGTTAAATTTTAACAAGAACGGTAGGCGACATAACGTCGTTGTATATAAAGTTTTTATAACAGTTTCTTCGTGCACAACAAAAAATATGTGTAACAAGAAAGTTCGTAAAAAATTATCACCTCATTATCTATCAGTAGCTTGGAAATAAGACACATGTTTTTAGAAGCAAAGCCTCAATTTTCGTAATTGTAAACAAAATTATGTAAGATGCTGTAATTGGCTTTCAATTTATTTGATAGCTTTTTATGTAACTAATTTTCAGTTCATTTTACACTGTAACATTTCACACACATTTCTGTGCTCTTTCAAGTGATTTTTATCATTAAACATGCGTATCCAGAGTAATTTATACTTTAATTAGCAGTGCTTTTGATACTTTTCAATTATATTTGTTGATGATGGAAGTATACATTTCAAACTCAATTAAGATATTCAGTGACGTAGGAAACTTGAATAATGAAGAAATTATAAATATCGGGGGATATGACAGATCAACCATTTCTCAAGGACTATTCAAAGTTATATCTATTATTTACGATTGCCTCCCAATGATTTGATAGTTCTTTTATTCTACACCTGAAGATATCTGGTGGTTTGAAAGTGAAGAATTTACCAAATCTCTTTCGAAGTGCCATGTGTTCATTAAAGAGGGTTTCTCAAAAATTATTTGATAGAGAACGAAAGGTATGGAAATAAGATGGAACAATGCCAAGAAAATACGGTAGCTTCTAATCATAGGTACTAAAAAATGCTATGCTGTACAAGAGTAGACGTTGTCATACAGTTGAGGAAGTTGCCTCTCTATTAGAACTAATCTATTTAAAGACATTCTTTTTCATCACCAATAACGGTTAATGATAACGATCCAGCAAAAAGATGCAAATGTCAAGCTATGGTCGACTGTTCATAATCCATCGAATGAGCCAATTTTTAAACTGCTTGACAGGAGTATATATTAAGTCGTTCGAACAATCTTCTTAAAACGAAAAAATCATTTTCGTAGTTTACTTTCCTTAATGGCATTTTCTCCGCGAAACACAAATGGTACTACTAATTACAGTATTGAACTCATATTTATTACATTTCTTGGCTTTTCAACGAACGTATTTCTCTTTTCTTCAATAGTAATTCTGACACCGAGTCTTTTGGTCGATCTTTATATTTATATTATTTTAATCTATCCTAAATTTTGAATAGTTTTAAACCATCATTTCGACTGAAATTATTTCGAATATTCTAGACTTCTGTTGCCTCTCTGTAGTCTCAGTTAAAGTTTCGTTCTCATCAAGATCTTAATTTTATGCAGATTACTCCTCATGTGGATCTCTTCTTTAGTTGGTCTTGAGAAAGGTTGCCCCTGTCTTGAGGTGTTGTAGATCGTATTAACATGTTTTTTTCTTAAGAGGTGACTTATCTTATGAATACATTCTTCTACCTGAGTTGTTACCATATTATTCATTTTCGGTTAGCTTAGGTATACTCCTAAGAGTATGTTCTGTTGGCATATCCTCTAAGAACTGAATGCGTAAGAAATAAGTACTATTGATTGCTGCTTCAAATAAAATCTAATTCATAATATATTGAACAAACCATACACTTTTATACTATAAATAAATGAAATTTATTTGGCTTATTTTAATTTTCTATACCTATTGTTGCTTTTCCAAATTGTGTAATAAATAATTCCAAAGGTAATCTGAAAAAGAAAATATGTTCTAAAGTGTAAAAGTTATTTCATTGTTGTAGAAGTAACAGTAGCAATTCATTTATTTTCATACATATGAATAATTAATAATACAAGAATTATTGTCTTTAATGTTATTATATGATGTTGCTCACGTTAGTAGACAAAATGTACGTTATTGATTATTATACAAAAGCGACTAGCAACCTTTAACTTCAACGAAACTCATTTTCACGCCCATTCTGTAGATGTCGCCAGAACTGTACTTGAAAATCAATAAACAGAAATGTTGTACCTTGTTGCATGCAATATTAGGTTACCTATTTCTTCAAAAACAATTATTCGTATCATAAATTCTGAAAATTTCAGTTTGTAAATTTCGAAAATTAATAGTACTTATAAAAGAATGAACATTTTTTATTTGTATGATCTTACTATAGAAGGAGGCAAACTAAAAGTCAAGCTCTTCATTATTATTTTTTAGATTATAGATCTGAAATGACGATATGATATCGAAATCATCATATTTTATATGTAAATAAGGGTCACTAAGTTGTCAATATCCATTTGATATTTTTTATATGTACTAGAATTACTTGATTACTTGATTTTATTGGTTATGACATCAGGTGAATGGTGGCCTAAATTTTGAACAAGGATTGCATATATAAGTTTCCCGTTTGGCTACGTAATATGGATTCATTTTTGAACACAAATAGGAGAATCTGCAGCTTTAAAGGGAAATTAACACTTTTTGTTTAGTTTATGAATAATCAAACGAAACAAAAACTGAGGATACTGTGTCTGAATTAAATATAGCAATTTAATTCGACTGATTCTATCCCAAATTGTTATTGGTGATGAAAAACAATGATTTTACTTAATGTTGTCGTTGAATTATCTTGATTTTTCCTGATCTTATCTTGATCTCGCAATACAATACAAAAAATATTGCTAAATATAAGAAGTCCATTATATATTACTCTCAGCCGACACTAATTTTACTCAACGCTAAGATTAAGAAGGAATGGTTAGAAAGGTTAGAAAGGTTACTCGAGGGAAAGCTGGTACCAATTCAGAGCTAATATGTATCTGGTGGGATAAGAAAGGATTGATTTACTATGAATTGCTTCTGTGAAATATAAGCATCATTGCTGAATGGTATTTATTTGATCATAATTTTGATTATTGATCCTAACTTAGCCATAATTCGATGATAAACACTGGGAAGATATCATGGAGTGATTTTGCGGCATTATAATTCCCGTCATATTCTCCTGATCTCGCTCCATTAGATTTCCACCTCTACCGCTTTATGTCGAACTATCCTCAAAGAATCACCTTTATAATGAGGAGGAAGCATTTTAAAATGAACTCTTCACAAAGAGTTGGGATGGGAAACAATTGAAGAAAATATCTGGTGCTTCTGAGATAAGTGAGTTCTTCAGAAGAGTAACAGATAACGTGAAATTAAACAATTTTAATCAAGCAACTTGAGGTCTAAAATTGGTGCTGTTCTGTGTAGAACAGTAACAATATTTACCTTGAAACATCTGTTTAGATTAGTCGAAAATAGTATAAATTTTAATAAGGACCGATTTAGACGAAGGCTTTCTGCATATGGGTATAGATAGAGTGCGAATTATCTGTGGTATAGGCAACATCTACTTGCTTCTATGACTGTAGATCTCTTCTTCATAAATCTATGGTGAAATGTGGATACTAGATTTTTTACAGAAGAGGAGATATTATTGTACAATATTATTTCTAAAAGTTTATCAAAGTTAGAACGAATTGATATTGGCGTATAATAATTCAACAAAGTGTCACCAGATTTATTAATAGGACAAATTCGAGAGAGGAGAAATAAATAGTGGTTCAACAATTACTGGTGCAAAGTCCTTGACTATGAAACTGAAAAGATTATAAATTCCAGACGTTAATTTTCCTTATACTATTAAAGATATCATCCTCAGTTACACTAAAACTGTTCATCATTCTGGATTAATTTTGTAATACAAAAATCTTTTGTTACTTTTATGTACAGAGTGTCTAAAAGTCGATGGTAGTACAAAAAAAATAAATAAAATTAGATACGTGGTGTTCAATGGGTAAGCTCCATTTTCAATTGAAAGTATTATTTTTGAGATTTGACAGAAACGACTAATGTCATCAATTATATTTTTTCCAGAAATATACCCAAAATAATTGAATGTTCGTGGTTAAAAGTGCATTAATATCACAAAATACGTACTCGTTACTCAATACAAACGTCAAATGTATACCTCAAGAAGAGCTGTAGAGTTATATCGAGAGAGGTATCCAGTGTCATAAACCCTTAAAAGATTGACCTTTACAAGATTGAAGGCGAAATAGGTCAGATCTCATCTATTGTGGTTGAATTGTCGTGTTCCAACTGCCAAAAGTGAAGTTAGATATTTATAGAGTGTTTTCATTAAAGTAAGGTTAGTAAATTTAGATAGATTAATTTCTTTAGAATATTATTGAATAGAGCTTTGTCTGTGGAATTGTTCATTAGCATACCTAGATGATTGGTATCAGAGAACATACATATGACTTCATTAATAGGAATTGTAGGAGATTTGATTTATATTAGCTTAAAATACCTTTCTAATACAGTAAAAAATATTACAAAAGCTAATAATAAGTAATATATGGGTAGATATTGTGGGTGCAATTCAACGCTGGTTGGGGCTTTTGTCCACAGAGTAGTTAGTTTCACACAATATTATTAATACCTAAAAATATATAAAAAATCTTATGCAATGCCACGAACCGGATGAACACCAATGTTGATGAAATGCAGTGTCTTTAAATATCTACGCTGTACTTTTTCTAATAGGGTTATATGGATTTTATAAATCGGACACCACACAATAGAAGCATATTCACGTTTGCAGCGAACAAAACAATTAAACAGTGTATTCAATGTCAGCGTGTTGCGAAAAGCCTTAGAATTACGCAAAATAAAACCCAGGCTTTTAAATGCAGATTCAGTTATTAAATGAATATGCACGTCAAAAGACAGATTATCGCAAAATGTTACACCAAGCTCTTTGAACTGCTATTTAAAACAGCATCCAAAAGATAATCAAAATGTTTATCTTTTAAATACCACGTATCCCAAATGTTATTTAAATTTTTTGTATCGTCACAGTAGGCCCATACTACCGAACTTGTACTGTACTTGAACTGTACTTTTGCAGGGGCAAACACCGATTACAGCAACAAAGCAATAACCCACGACTCCCCCTCATCTGTGATACACGTAGAGAACTACGAGGACGACCACAACCTACGCAGGGGCTCCTCCCAGATAACAGTCGTCGACCCATACCACCCATCCTTGCAGCGGACGGCACCCTCCAGGAGGTCCTCTGGTGCCGACCTCTTCCCCAGACGCACATCCGGCGAGGTTTACCATGACGACCAGTTCTTGCCGTCTTCGCGAAAGCCGTCGGTGGACGCCGTGCAACCGCGTCGCGCCTCGGTCAGGCACTCGCCGTCGTCGCCTGACCATCATAAGAACATTCCCGAGGAGCAAGTGGCTCTAGACGATGACCAGCAGGAGAAAAAGAGTGTGTCCTTTGAGGAGGAGGAAGAGAGAAAAGAGGACCGGCCGCAGGTCACAGCGCATCAGAGGTGGCTATGGGCGTACAACAAGATCATCATGCAACTAAATGTGAGTAATTTTCTTTTAGTATCAAATTTGGTGGTTCCAGACATGAAAAAGGCGAATTAAAGTATCTATTATGGATACAGAGTGGATTCTCGTGAACTCTAGGGGATAGAAATGATCCCCTACTCTCGGTCTCTTTTTTAAGGGAAAATTAATGGTTAAAACCAAAATGACCTACCGTGTTTTGATTTCAAGTCATAAACAAAATATCAAAATTTCCAATTTTCGATACCTGTATGTACATGATTGTTTGTAAAGTTAGAAAAGAATAATTAATACGTTTTTCAGACACTTTTTTAAGTAGAGTCCAGTGACGTTCCTAATTTGTTTGTAATTTTATTAATTTTTGAGTTATAACCTAAAGTTATGTTCTTTTTTAGTACATGCCATAGGTGGCCATGGGCCAGTTGAAATTGTTATTTTTTCTCTTTCCACTAATATACAGGGTGAGTCAGTCATAATGTCATTAATTTTAAGAGGAGATAGGAAATAATGAGTATAATGCGAAATACGCAATTAAAAAAAATCTAAATGCATATTTACGCCAAAAAAAAATATTTTCAAATCATTATTTAAACCCCCTTTTCAGACTGTCACTGACCGCTCACAGCTTTGGTCGTTTACAGCTTACAGTTCAACTCGATGTCGATCTGATGCAATATTGTCAAGTTGAAATATTTCTTCTCGTACCTACCTACCTAGGTTTTAGACATCATAAATAAACGGTTGTACTGACTATTTTAGAATATCATTTTTTCTTGCGTAGTTCAACTTCAGCTAATAATAATTTAAAATGTTAAAATCCAATGAAATCAAATAATAATAATCAAATAAATTCTATTAAAAATTGCAATTAACGCGGTCCACTCAGGTTTTCCGGTAGAAAATACGGCCCAATCAAACGATATCCGTACACTCCTGCCCATACGTTGACAACAAATCGCCTCTGAAAGCTAAACCGACAAGTAGCGTGTGGATTTTTCTCTGAACAAATGTAGCTCTCATGACTGCAACAAAACTCCAACGTGACTAATAATAAACCGAGTAATAAACTATTTACGTACATTACATAAAAAACCTATGCCCAATGGGTAAATTATTAAGAGAAGCTGAGTGTTCCGTGTTTAAATATTAAATAATAAAAAACCATCGTGTTGTCGACAGAAAACTGTCCAAGAGCGAAATGGCACGCCGCTAATCTAGTTATCGAAAGTGAACCTTGACCTACCGTATTATTAGGTCAATATCCTAGTTACCTAGTTTTTGTACTGTTATTTAACGACATGGAGTAAAAAAACTATTTTTTTTATCTAGATACATGAATGAATTTTCCTTAAATATTGATTTATTTGTTAATAAAAACAAATGTAGATAATAAATAAATGTTTTCGAATGTTAGGTTATCACAGTTTAATAATTTTGATATTACGTTTCCACTACGTCTTACAAATAAATATGAATTTCTAGTATTACTCGTAAGTAGTTGTAGTTGTTTTTTAAGTAGTATGGTACTAACTTGTTAACTGCTCTCATCCGTCCATAGCACTTTGTTAATAAAATTAGAGTCAGTCGCATTTCGTATACAGTCTCCATATAACACTACCATTTCCGCATATTCGGAATTTGTAAAATTATGCATTTACGACGAATACGCAAGACCGAAATAAACAAACTGCTGCTTACTGTTTGTATTCTCACTATTCTCTCCATCCCCCTTCCAAATGTGTGGCGTGATCTACAAATTTGGGGGGAAAATGCGGGAAATGCGGGTAAATTTGAATAACACGCTGATATATTAGACGATATTATGTATGTAAACATGATGTGGCAACGATGTTTAATCCGGCATTCGATTGTCGTATGGGTGCGTCCTCAGAAAGTTCATAGCGCACCAGGTGCGTCGTGTTACTGACTTTTATAGGGTGATTTGTTTATTTTTTAAAGGTCGAGTAAAAATTTTTTTTCGATTTTCTGCCTTTATTAGGCCTCCCGAATACGTGGTTAAAATTAATGAGATTATGTCTGACTCACCCTGTATAATATGTGAGGTTAAATATGATTATTCACCTGAGGAAACAGTTTGTTCCAGAGCATCAATTTAATTTATTAAATATTTTTGACAAGACATTTAGAAGAAATCATGACAGAATGAGTTATTAAACAAATAATAGTACTATTAAAAGAACATATTCGCAATAACAATCATTCTGAGAATGTATTCAAGACGTAATTAAATTAATGTACGGAAAAAATCTAAATAACATTGCTGATATATAACAATTGAAACGAAAGTGTTAAAGATTGGTAACAGCACAATTATTTTAAATGACACACGCCTACTTCAAGAAAATGAAAGAAACAAAATATGAATTATTGTCTCAATAAAATGGCAAATAATCATATTTAACTGTACATATTATATATTAACGGAAAAAAAATTACGATTCAACTGGTCCGTGGCCACCTATGATTTGTATTTATAAAAACACAACAAGGTTATAACTCAAAAATTAATAAATTTGCAAACAAATTATGCACGCTACTCAAATAAATGTATGAGGAACGCTTTTTTTTCTAACTCTAGAAATAACCAAGTTACAGACGTATCCAAAAGTGGAAAATTTAAAATTTTGTTTATTATCCAAAAACAAAAGACGATAAGCCATTTTGACATTGACCATTAATTTTCTTTCAAAGAAAGAGTTTGAAAGTGGGGGGTCATTTTTTTATTTCCTATAGCCAATGCGGGCCTATAAAACATCGAAATTTGTCCACCCTGTACACCATTCATTCCAATCAACTAAGAAATGAAAATTTTGAAGTCACTAGAAAATTGAATGATTTTTCCAAATACGCGCAGAAGAAATAATGTATTATTTTAATCGATATGGCGTTTAACAATTTCGTGGAAAAATACGACCTAAAATCAGTATTTAAAAATTTAGTCGGCTATGCCCCCACAAAACGGTCGCTGTCACAGCGTAGACCTGTGACGTCAGACGCCGTTCGCAGGTGTATACTTAAATAGCACAGTGTGCTTTAGTTCATATCTGTATACCATTTCCATGCTTCAGACAACGCAGTACCTACGTTTAGAAGAGTTAATTTGTCATTTGTGATATTATTAGGTGTTATTGTGTTAAATAGACATTGGTATTGAATAAAGTTGCAAAATAGACTCGGAAAATGGGCACAGAAAGTATCCATCACTGAGCAAATGGAACAAGTATTCATTATGATATTGCATTATGCTATATGCTTTACGAATACAGCATACAGCGCCTAATAAAAAATATTTCACGGTGTCAATAATTGAAAGGGGCGAAGAAGCGCGACGAAAGGAAGCATTGCAACATTATTTGTTTGTGCAGACCATTTTAATATAGGTGTAATTGGAAATACAAGTAGGTTTAAGTTCATCGAAAAAATTAAACTGTAAAGTTGTAAAAAATCAATTAAACATTTCTATTAAGCTACCAGAATGTATACAGTGCGCTTAGAAAATCAGTGGTAGACCAAACATTTTTTCTCATTTATTATATTCAGTGCTTCATTCCGATTTTGAGGCATTTACAAAATTTTGCTATCTGACTTCACTACATTAAATTACCTGTTTTATTCTGTAAACATAATAAACCAAAGTAATAAATAAGCATTTTTTTTAAATGTTTAAGGAGAAATGAAATCAGTATTAAATAGCAATACAAAATGTATTAAATTAATTTAAAAAAATTTATAAACGTTAAATATCATTACTTTTATTTATTATTTTTCAAATTAAAACAAGTAGTTTAATGTGAAATCAGATGGCATAATTTTATAAATACCTCAAGTAAAACCATCTATACGGTACTTACCCAACAGCATTGTCGCCGTAATTGTCACGAGCTAATCTATATTGAAAAAAAAAAGAATGTTACGTTTAACAATATCGTAAGTTCACCACATCGCTTTTAATAATTATGGCATTACTTACACATGCCACAAAATACAAGAAACAAACTCCTGTTGAGATCACCAATACCGTAACCTGCACTTGTAGTTAAAGAAACAAACCACGCTGAACGGCGTGTAACGTCAGATCAATTATATCGCGTTTTGGGCCAAGTGATTTTGTTTACATTCTATGGCAATTTATTAATGATATAATTATTATGTAATTATTGTCGCCAGACACATGTTCTGACCTTTCAATATCTTTGAAACCCTGTAATACATTTCAAACTATCGAGCAATAATGCATCACTTGTCGCTCTTAATACGTAAATAACTATTAAAACAAAACAGTAAAAAATATTCAATTTGCGGAAAACTTGAAACCCTA
The DNA here is from genome assembly GCA_037114965.1 of Monochamus alternatus. Lineage (NCBI taxonomy): Eukaryota > Metazoa > Arthropoda > Insecta > Coleoptera > Cerambycidae > Monochamus > Monochamus alternatus. The sequence goes on from CM073435.1 coordinate 40,135,443, forward strand.
AATTGTAATCATGTGGTATGCTAGTGCTAGGAAAAACAGTTGAAAGTTGTACTATAATGATTTCAAATTCAAACTTTACATATCATAGAAAGAAATAATAAAATAAAATGCCAGTAAATACATACAACAGTAATAATACACGTACATAAATGTATAAAGATATTATAGTAAAATAGCACAAATAAACTAATAATAACTAATTCACATTGCTCCGAAATAATAAAATTGTAAGACATAACATACACTGGTGACTTTTTAAGTGTTGGTACTAGCTGACGATAAATAAAACGTTTCAACTTGCCTAGAGTTAAAACCAGGAATTCTATAATTAAAACATTCCAGTAGAGATATACAATCAATATTATTGTTAAATAAATTAAATAATAAATTATAGTTAAAAAAAACTAAAAAACACGCTTTAATAGCAAACCGAACTAAAAAATAGAAAATAAGTAGAAGTATCAAGAGTTTGTATTACAGCAATAGAAAATTTCGACAATCAATTACGACTAATTAATTGGGAATAAGATTAAATTAGAAATTAAATTATTAATAAAATAATTCAATTATGGTTAAAAAAGCGTTATCAAATTAAAATTTCTTTGAATTTAAAAATTTACATATTTTTCAAAATTTTTAAATTCAATTTTTTTTCTAAAAATTTTTGAATTTTCAAATTTTTTAATTGAAAATGTTTTCCGAAAATAATTATTTGAATTTTTTTTAATTATCAAATTTTGATTTATTTCTAAAATTTTTTAATTTTGATTTTATTATATAATTCCAAAATCCAAAATTATTTACAAAATTTGGTAATTCGAATTTTTTTTATTTTGTATTTGAATACTTTTTTCAAAATTATAAATTTTTAATTCTGTTTTTTTGAAAATTTTTTAATCAAAATTTATCGTTTCAAAAATTTTTGATCTAAAAATTTTTTTGAGTCAAAATAAATTTTTTTCTTGACAATTTTTCATTCTTTTTTTTTTTTCAAAATGTTTAAATTCAAAATTTCTGTTTAAGTTCAGTTTCGTTTCCGTTTCCAAGTTTTGCAATGTAATTTTTTACAATTTATCTTGAATTTTATTGATTTAAAATTAATTCAGAAACTCATTTTTAAACTATTCCTATTATTTGTGTCTCAAAATCTCAAATTATTTCAAAAAACTTATAAGTGCTCCATTATAATAAGTTTGACTTAATAATTCAATAATTTGCAAAATATATGTTGAAAAGTTCCGTAACGACATCTATCGTATCATAATCGTACCATTTATTTTTATTCAATATACTCTAGTGGTAAGAATTCTTTTTACTTATATCGGTAAAGAAGAACGTCATTTACCATCGTTCTATGGACTGTATACACTTAACCTGCAAACTAATCTAAATAGTTTCTTTTTTTTATTCTGATGATCCTAGTCAGGACATTAGAACAAAGTTATTAAATAATTGTATTCTCATGAGTCCTTGACCCCTGTGCAAATTTTCTGGCTGATCAGACTTCTTGAAATTGGTGAAAATTACGCTGAAAGATTCCGTTATATACATACATACAGGTCAAGCTAATAAAAGCGTGTTAAATATAGTATGCTGTTTAGAATACCTCTAAATTTTAACAACGGAATATTGAACCTTGATAATAATTACTCATGATTATAACCTCGGTCGGGATATATACCTTCTTTTTTAAAAGACAAAATTTTCTAACTAAAACTGGGAACTAAATTATGACTAGCTGTTAATTTGTTTTTTAATTTAGAAATTGATTTAAGTATCACATTGTCAGAGAGATTTTCAGCGTTAATATAAGTTGAATTTAAGATGGACTCTTCCATCATATTTAACTCGCTACGTATTCTTACAGGCACAATCGCCACATACTCACCCATGTAGTTTGTAAAAGCTTTTCAGTTGATGGTCTAATGAGTTTTATAGCCAGCATCGCTGAACCGCGCGGGTGGTTGAACATGACTTTTACAAAACTGTTGGTGGTGTGCACCATGCTGCCGTATCGCATTTATGTATTGAAACATTGACCTTTCCGTACACGCGTGTACGTCGCTTTAACAAGAATAACCAATTTCTATAGCTTCGGATGAGAGGGATGGCGTGCGATGATCGGACATGTAGCCACACAAACATGTAATGGATGTGTCATTCGCGGAGGGTACGAGAGAAAAGCATACTTATCGCCTGTCAATGTCCGTTGTCTTTTTATAGAAGACACAAATTGAAATTTCAAGTGTTCATTGTTTAATTTTTAACTAAAAATAGTATATAAAAGTTAGGCTTTGTGGACCTACTACGACATTAACGAAGATAGAAGAACTTAACAACGTCCCATACATATCTTTATACAGGGTGTTCCACATAAGAACCGACACAGAGCAGGTGCATGTGGAGAATCCTAAAATATTGCAATTTAACCAAACATATCTATCCAGGGTGAGTCATTAATAATGGTACATGCTTCATTCAATTGCTGCTCCTTTTCATTTTACAAAAATATACCAAACAAATCGAAAACAGTTTTTCAACTTTAACACCCTGTAGAATGAAAAGGAGCAACAATTGAATAAAGCATGTTGGGCTCAATATGCTTTATTATGACGTTAACAATCTGACCTTAAGCTATGTACCATTATTAATGACACCCTGTATAGGTAGATGATTAAATTTCAACATTTTGGAACTCCCTACATGCACTTGCTCTGTGTCGATTCTTATGCGGAACACCCTGTATTGTTCTAATTTCAAAATACCTCTAAAATGGTATTCTAGTTATGCTTTTTAATTCAGAATGTTAATATTATTAATTATAAGTAGGTATACCCTGTTTACAGGGTTGTTCAGTTTCCGAAGCGGAAACTGGAGGGACCGATAGAGGTTCAAAAAATAATATAAGTTTTCTATATATTCAAGAAATCTTTCGTTAAGGAAATACAAAATGTTCAAGATTGGTTTAAAAAAAATATTAATTGTTGCCAAGCGGCTAATGATATTTTCAATGAAATTTTGTAGACGTTAACTACCATCGAGGGAGCACGTGTTGCAATAGAAAATGTTATTTTTAGTTTTGCCAGTGGCGTCCGTACTAGCACGTTACTGGATATTTCTAATGAAAAATTGATACACCTATGCTTTTTCATAAAATAAAAATCAGTTTTAGATTCTTCATTCAATTTGGAAAGCCAAAATAGTGGCTGTCGAAATTTTCTTTCGACGAAAATTGATTCCTCGTATATTCTTATCCCTCTATACCAAATTTCAGCCCGTTCTGTTGTGAAATAAATACGGGGGTGGCATTTTCTAAAACCGCTATTTTCAGTTTTTTCATAATATTTCAGTAACGGCAGCAAATATCTTGGATTTGTTTGATTAATCTTAATATTCATGAAATGGCAAAACTTTTTTCTAATTTGAGTCACAATGTATATTTTACGGTTGTTTAGATGCCAATAGCTAACCATGAAAAACATACCACTCTGTATATAAGTACACTTAAAATAGCAAATTAAAATAACTTAATAATGTTACTCACTTTACAGATCTTAGACCAATAAGTATTCTTCCTACTTTATCATAAGTGTTTGAAAAGTCAACCAGCAAACAAATAAGATCTTATTTGAATAGTTTTGAAATTTTACCGAAACATCAATATGGATTTCGACCTAATTATAGCTGCTTTACATCACTTTTGCAAATGATAGATAACATTGTAAGGTCCACTGATATTAGTAAAACTGTCTTGATTTTATTGGATTATAGCAAAGCCTTTGATAGAATTAATCACCGCCTACTTCTTTCAGTTTTACGTTATATTGGCTTTAACAATGATACACTTTCTTTACTTGAAAATTGTCTTGCGAATAGAACACAGGGTATTGTATACAATAATACTGGTTCTAATTATGAAGTTAACTGTGGAGTTCCACAAGGGTCCATTTTAGGCCCTTTGTTCTTTACGATTTATATTTCTCAATTTGAAAAGATATTATATTGCAAATCGCATTTTTATACTGATGATACTCAGTTGTACTACTCTTTTGCAGAATCTGATGTACAATTAACTACTCAGAGAAATACTGACGGTTTAAATTCGCTTTTAAATATTTGTAACAAATTCTGTCTCTCTGTTAATCCATTTAAATCCAAAATTATGTTATTTGGCCCACGTTCTGCTTAAAAATTAAAACTTAAAAATTTTATTGTTGTTAAACTATCAGGTAATCAATTGAAATCTACAGAAGTTGCTAAAAACCAGGCTCTAATTATCGACACTTTTTACTGAAGAAGTAATATTTGCAAATAGAAAAATGCTCAGTATAGAAAATAGAATTGCCGCATTTAACCTATTGTGATACGGTTTATTTTTGAGAAAATGTGATAAGACACATTTACAAAAAATTCAAAATTCTTGTGTATGATTAATATGTAATGTTACAAAGCGTGAGCATACTGAAGAAATTGGTGAAAATTGAACAGACACCATCCTTCACAGTTGCTGTCTATCTCATAAAATTATAAGTTTTAAAACACCGCCACATCTTTATGAGAAAATTAGATACAGAACAGATAAGATTTAAAAATTTATTATCTGTATCTATTCATGCAATATCTTTATTTCAAAGTTTCTTAGTTATTAAGTTACTAAATATTATAATAAAATACCCCATTTCATAAAAATATAAATTATAAATTATCAATCTTCAAATCTAAGATAAAAAAGCAATTGCTGTCCGATAATAGTACATTATACTACAAGGGAGAGAAATGCGTTATTTTGGCAGAGGTGCAATTTGAAGCCCGAGGGCTACAATGCACCGAGGACAAAATAGCATCTCTCCCGAATGGTATATACTATTTTTTCCACGGTCTCATTAACTTAAAAACACAAATTTTGTCATTATGAAGTAAGTAGCACCAGAATTATTGTATTCGGATTTGAGCATTTATTTAGTAGTCGTTGAGTTATTGTCATAACTACAAAATAAACAAACAAAAAGAATTGTCAAATTAAGATGCCAGTTTGGTTTAGTTTAAAGTTTGTTTAGTGCACAATGAATAATTGTGAGTTGGAAGAGATTGTGGAGGCTGCAAATATTGCAATAAGCAATTTGCTGCCTACGAAATCAAGATCTTTATACGATATAGCCTACAATCGATTCAAATTGTGGTGCGCCGAGAAAATATTACAAGTCTTCCACATTATGGACGCAATATTCTATGGTTAAGTCATGCTTGATAATTTACGACAACATAGATATAAGCAAATTCCCCAAGCTGATCGCATTTCTGAAAAGAACCGGTGACGGATATCAAGCGAAAAAATCGAAAATATTGACAAAGGGTGAAATCGACCGTTTTCTATCAAGTGCAGATGACAAAGAATTCTTAATGATTAAGGTAAGATTACTTTTCTTGTTAGGTATTTGAATTATTAAGTATTTTGATTTTTTATAGGTTGGATTAATTCTGGGGATTGCCGGAGCTTGTCGAACTGATCAACTAGTCAATTTAACTGTAGATGATATTGAGGATGTAGGCTCTTCCTTGATTATAAAAATTTCAAACACTAAGACAAAGATTCCACGAACTTTTCTGGTTACCGATGTGGGAAATATGCTTGAATTGTTTCGAAAATACCTGTCCCTTCGTCCTCCCCACGTCAAGCATAAGCGCCTTTTTTTGTACTACAAAGCAGGAAAATGTAGTTCGCAGCCAGTTGGCAAGAATACCATGGGAAAAATTCGAGTGTAGTAGCTTCGTATTTAAAATTTCCTGGCATGTTATACTGGTCACTGCTTACGAAGATCTTCAGCGACATTACTGGCAGATGCTGGTGTGGATATCACGACAATAAAGCGTCATGCTGGTTGGAAATCAACGACAGTCGTTGAGGGTTATGTCGAGAACTCCACTGAAAATAAGATCAAAATTGCTAATCAGGTTTTCGTAGGTACCACTACTAGCGCAATCACAAAAACTGTAAATGTAAGCAAAAGTAATATTCCTTCTAATATTAATTTTGAAAATTGTACAAATGTAACATTTAATTTAAATGTCAATAAATAATTTCAATGTTATCTTTTTTTTTGCATGAAAAACGTTCTCCATAATGTAAACTCCCTTGGGAATAATCGACTACTTCTGTTTTAATTTTGATGTCATAGAAACTGATTTCTACTCCCGACCGTGGAAAAATACTTTTTAATATAAACATCATATTCATGCTGCCACTGTCTTACCATTTTTTATTATTATTCGTAATAATTGTTTTTCGTTGTTATGTTTAACCATTGTAATTGTATTCGATATAAATAATTTTAGTTCAAAATATTATTTTGGTTGAGTGGAAGAGCAGGTTTGACCTGCCATTTTACAATTTATTAATTATTATTTGTATTTGGCTATATTAACCATGTGACAGATTATTCTAATTGCAAATAAAATCATTTATTATTATTATAATTATTAATATGTATGACTGCAAATTAATGCTTTGTATAGACCTCCAGGAAAGCTTTCCATGATTCTGCCCTTAACGTACGCGATATTAATACACCACGTCCCTTCCCAATCGAAACCTCCTCTCCCCCTCCGATAACCAGCATGCCAATTTATTCTATCGATAAAGGAAAGAGCTCTGTATTCGCGCCTATGACCATGGCAAATGCTAACTACATTAGCCTCTAGCTGAGTGAGTTAACCAATAAAGAGTGGGGCTGTAGATCCTTCCTCAAAGCTCCTTCTCGACACTTTCCCAAACATTATGAGGATCATGTATGGTTTTTACATTATGAGTTAGTAGTTTGACGCGCGGTGTGTCGGAATGCAGCAACATTTGATGTTATCCCCTTTAGTGACTGTTGCCGGTTGTTCGAAACAGTGGTCTCAGTGAGTGCTATGTGAAGTCAGAGCTTGTACCTGGTGGAAAAGTATCCTTATAAATAGCGATTAGTATATGTGAAGTTAGCTTATAGCATTACAGTAACCACCCTATATTTATAATAGTCAAACTCATGTTCCCATTCCATGGATTGGAAGGTGTTTTTATAGTTTAAATAGGAAAGGAATTAAAATTGCTTTACATTTTTGCAAAAACAAGCATTTGTTACCGCAGTTTAAATGGTTACCAAAGTATTTAGACAGCAATCAAATCAAATCAAAAAGTCTTTATTTGGCGGAGCTCAGCCTCTGGCTGCTTAGGCCCAACCACCAACGAATACATTTTTTTAACAAGATAAATACTAAACGATTACAATACTAATTAGCAATATTAAACAGAATTAAGTATAAGAAACAACAACAACAAAAAAAGAACTTAATTCTAATAGGAACAGATGACAACAAGTTTAAAAATCTATTCGTCAATTTTAATTATTTCTATGTATTTTGGTAAGTTAACTTAAAATATTCCTTAAGTTTATGTTTTAACAAGCTGTTACTTACAATTAATTTTAATTCCTTTGGTAATATATTATAAAAATGCGCAGCTAAATAAGAATACGAGGATTTAAAGAATGAGTATGAGTGCAGAGGTATATGTAGTAAAAGTTCATTTCTCAAATTTCTATCGTGTACATTATTACCGAATATTAACTTTGAATTGAGATATGGCGGAATTTTTGTATTTATGATCTTATGTATTAAATTGATATAATGCATATTTCTACGAATTTCCATTTTGAACCATCCATTTTTAATAAAATAAGGAGTGATGTGATCTCTCCTCTTAACTTTTTCTGCATATCTCATACATGAATTTTGTAGAAGTTGTATTTTATAAGAGTCAGAAACTGACAAACACGGCCCATAAACAATATCACAATAATCAAATAATGATAGAATCAAAGACTCTGTTAATTTCAGTTTAACATTAGTTGCTAAAATATTTTTAAATTTGTATAGACATTGTAAGCGAGAATATGCAGTTTTTATAACATTATTTACATGACATGTGAAAGTTAAGTAATTATCAAACGTTAAGCCAAGATTTTTATAAGTACTTTTGAATTCTATGAGATACCCAGATAAATTTAAATTATTATCGGATGTAATTTTCACACATTGTAGAGGAGTTCCAAATAACATAGCAGTAGTCTTTGTTGGATTTAGTTTTAAAGCATTCTTCTTGGACCAATCGTATAATATTTATAAATCTAAATTTATCTTATTGAAATAAAAATTCTGTTCACCTGGTTTAAAGGATACATACATTTGAGCATCGTCCGCGTAGCAATGCATTTTTCATTGAATATGCGAATGAACATCAGCTGTGTATAATACAAATAACAGGAGACCTAAGATAGACCCATGAGGTACACCACTTTTAATTTTTACTTCATTAGAGAATACATATTATTTTAACTACCTGCTTACGATCAAATAAATAATTTTTGAACCATAATAACGAATCGTTAGAGACCCCATAATAATTTAATTTTACTAAAAGTAAATTGTGATCAAGACAATCAAAAGCTTTCGAATAGTCCAACATAACAGTTACCGTAACCATTTGGTCAATGAGCAATGATCAATGAGAGTATAGCTTTAATTCGGCTAAATTTATCTGGTACTACTTTGTGACAATTAATAAATTTTTTTTTCTAATTTTGACATATAAAGTGACACTTTTTAAAACTGATTGGCATTATGAAACGTCTTACTTTTTGTAACTAGTTGCGTAAAGTAAAATTTTATGCAATTGGTGACGAAAAATGTATTTCAAAATTAGTGATAAAAAGAATTATTGTATTTATAAAACTGTTATAATACAAGTTAAAAACATAAATTATAAATTAATTAATTATTATAAATATTGATAACACAATTATTGCAATTATTCAAATTAATTCCCGACGACATATTTTTTTCATTGCTCGAACTTGCTGTTATTTGGGAAGCGGCGCACATTGCATTAGATGTTTCACCAAATATTTCTTGCGCTATAAGTTTTTTATTATTCATGGAATTTTCAACATATCCCTCCACAACAGAGCTAGATTTCCAACCTCCGTGCCTCTTTAATTTTAAAATATCAGCGCCACTGTCTGCTAGGAAAGTGGTAGAGCTTCTTCTGAAGCAGTGGTCAGTATATAGAACAGGATTTGAAAGACCAAGAAATTGTGCAATAACTTTTGGCAGACTGCTAAATGTGTTAATTCCCACAGGATTTCTGGTACATTTTCCATTCGCATATTTTACAAAAAATCTGTTGTGTTTAAGAACCTGGGGACGCGACTTAATATATTTTCTTAATATTTCAACAAGATTCGTATTTTCAATGTCTCCAGTGGTAATTGCAAACTGCCGTATAACTTTTGTTTTTGAAGGTGGGATTTCAACACGAAAATGGCTTCCTTCGTCTATAACATGTTCAACTGGAAGAAATGTTAATTCTGCTTTTCTGCATGCTCCTGCCATTCCAATTATCATTGCAACCTTAGCCATTAAGTATTCTTTGTCATCAGCTTCCACTAAAAATTTGGCAAAATCTTCTTTAATAAAAACTTTTGACTTTTTAGCACTGTAGCCGTCCGCTTGCCTTTTAATATATGCTGCCAAATTAGTTCAGACCTTAACATTGAGTAAAGTGTCCATAATGTGGAAACTTTTAGATCTTTCTTACCCTCAAAATATGCAAGTAAAACTTTCTCATTAACATGTTTAATTTTCTTTTCATCACACCACGTAACAAAATTTTCGAATGCCAAATCATAAACTGCCTTTGACTTTTTAGGAATTACTGATAATAGAGCATTACTTGCTGCCTCTTCAATATCGCTTGGTAGCTCTTCAGAACTTGAATCACTCATTTTTTAAAAATAAAACTAAAAATATATCAATCTCGCTAAAAACCTTCCGTCTAGACTTTTTTACAAAATGTCAAACTGACAACTAACATGAAGTAACAAACTAAATTTATGTTTTCCAAATTTTTGTCAATTATATTAAATTTTATTTTTTTATTACTTTCTTCAAAATTAGAAAAAATCTTGTATGCAATACGTTACGAAATGAAATTTTGTGTAACTTGTGAGTTTTTGCGAAACTCACTTCGTTCGTTCCGCGCGTTACACAAAATTAGGCATTTCGTAACTGATGGCATAAGTAGCTATTTTCTAATTTTGACGTATAAAGTAACATCTTTTGTTATCGAAACGAGTGTCAAAACGTTCTGCTTTATGTAACTAATTATATAATGAAAACCATTATATAAATAACACTTTATTAATTATTATTATTTAATTATAAATATCACAACTCAGTTGGTACAGTTAGTGAAACAAGTTCCAGAAGAAATCTTATTTGTTGAACTTGCAGTCATATTCCGTGATATGTTCCTGAAACAGTGCTCCGTGAATAATGCACAATTCGACAAACCAATCATTTGAGCAAGCATCTTTGGTAACTGACCAATAGTATTAATTCCTACTGGTTGTACACCATATTTACCATTTCTCTAACAAAGAATCTATTGTGTTTAATACAGTATGCGCCAAAAGTATGGAATAAATTCAATAAAAACGAAACAATTATTTTTTGGGAAAAATCCTCGAACAGGTTGATTTTTACTTTAAAAAATACATATTTTAGCGTAAAATATGATTTTCAAATGTCATTTGTTTTCGAGTAATGACGTCATCGTTTTTTTTTAAATGGCAACACCATATTTTTTTCCTTGATTCTGAAAGATCGTTTAATTCTCTATCAGACAGTACTAAAATGTTGCCCTCTTACATAGGAAAGTTTTCGAGTAAATGACGATTGAATGTTAGAAACTTATTGTCCTTATATATTTCCAATGTTTACTTAACATAAAATTTTCTTGGACTTCAGGCAAAAGTATACAGGGTTAACTATGATTAAGTACAAAAATTTTAACCACGTGCCCAGAGAGGCCTAAAAGACAATTAAAAAAATGATTCCAGAATTTTAGCTCGACATTTAAAAATGTGGCAAAACCCTCAAGTCAGCGGCTATGATAACCATCGACTGAGATGGCTTAGATTCATAGATAAAGCTTACATCTGTCAGCAATGTCAACTACCATGCGGTCGTTTTTTTTTGCAGCGTTTCTAAATACAGGAACGACAAAAATTAGCATTCTTACAGTAATAATACGTTATAGATAGGTAAGAGTTAATCCAGTTAGCTGCTGTATTTTGCATTCATTTTTCATTATTTCGCTACAAACTGGCAAAACTACATTTTCACTCATTACTACCACTCACTACCGATAAAACCCACTTCCCGTTGGTACAGTTAGAACAAATACCTATTTGTTATAAGAAAATCAAACGAAAGGAATAGGTGTCTTCTAATAGATAATACAAAACTTTCAATGTACCCGCGTCTTGTTCCATAACCTAGAAAAACAAACCGGCAATTTATACGTGAGAAAATATCTGTACCTGACACAAATTCCTCCATTTGATAATTATAAAACGTTTATAATTAAAAAAGGCACTCAAAACTTTAGAAGAACACAAAACTACAACGTAAGCACAGGAATTAAATTATGACATGACAGAGAATTTTACCGTTGTGTTGTTGGTTGTCGGTGTTAAATAAGGGTTTAGTATAATATCGAGAAAAATTGTTTTCGTTTCATAAATAAGTTTCGATTTGTTTTGAAGGGTGACTCAGTTATTTCTTAATTTTCTCTATCCCCTCTTAAAATATTTGTACTTAGTCATGGTTAAGCTTGTATAAATTATAAAATATCGCTAAACAGTCCGAGTTAAAATCAAACGACATTTAAAATTTCCTGTTAGCGATGTTTAAATTTGCACAAATTAAATTTTACATAAATAAGTACCTTCAATGTCTAACAGCTCATATTTTAAGTAGAGCAAGGGCTCTCAGAAGTATTCTTTACGTTAATAGAAATGCTAATATATTATGAAAAACAGCATTACCTTGGCATTAGTATAGGCTTGTAAAAGGTAGTTAATCTACCTTCCATTTCATACTTTGAAAAGAAAAAGATTTCCATACATTAAATTTTAATAACTAGGAATAAGTCTCTACTTATCCTAATTCCTCGTAATATGTTTCGTTGAAGTAAGAAAAACAAGATTAATTTAATACAGTTAGGAGGAAACCGAAAATGTTTAAAATTTTTTTAATATGTCCCTTAATTCGTTTGTGAACTATGCTGTTTAGCCTAGTAACGTAGTTTTCCACTTTTACGCAGAATTTAGTCAAAATATGTACAAAATATTGAAAACACGGAAATAAAAAAATACACAAAGGACCCCGCAGGGTTAGTTCTCGACGAGTAGAACAAAAGTTCTCATGGCCAGTGAGTCCAAAAGTCTCAGGGTTTTGAGATATAGCTCTTTGAAAGTTCGACACACACACACACACACTCACACACACACACACACACACACACACACACACACACACACACACACACACACACACACACACACACACACACACACACACACACACACACACACACACACACACACACACACACACACACACACACACACACACACACACACACACACACACACACACACACACACACACACACACACACACACACACACACACACACACACACACACACACACACACACACACACACACACACACACAACACACACACACACACACACACACAACACACACACACACACACACACATTAAGAAAGTGATTAACATTCAGGATTAATGCTAATAGTAAGATTGATATTAATATCAACTTGTATGTGTGTGTGTGTGTGTTTGTACTTAGGAGTTCAATTGACTATTATTTGACTACTCTTAGCGTGACCCAGGAACAACGGCGTGGACGTGGTAGATTCTCGTTCCCTTTGGGGTGCTTTTTTAGTATGAGTCTTGTCGCATCAGCATAGGTTTAAGATAAACGTCTGAATAGGAGTAGTTGACGATTATCTACTTGGACCTATGGAACTACCTGCTCGTTTAAATGGTGCTGATTATTTACATTTCCTGCAAAATATTTTACCTGATTTGTTAGATGAGGTGCGTTTAAATATTCGGCAAAACTTATGGTTTCTACACGACGGCTGTCCGGCCCACTTTAGCAGGAATGAAAGTCTCGAACTTTCTAGATAATAACTACGAAGACCATTGGATTGGAAGAGGAGGTCCAGTTGCTTGGCCAGCAAGGTCGCCGGATTTGAATCTTTGCGATTATTGTGTTTGGGGATACATAAAAGCATTTGTTTATTCTGGCGAAGGATATAAGATGCTTGCAACGAATTTAGAAATAACTTTGGAATTTTTGCAAGAATTCGGCGTTCTCTAAGCAAAAAGGTAAATTTATGCATAGAGACTAATGGTCATCACATCGAGCATCTTTTGTAACTATCTAACACACACACACACACACACACACACACACACACACACACACACACACACACACACACACACACACATTAAGAAAGTGATTAACATTCAGGATTAATGCTAATAGTAAGATTGATATTAATATCAACTTGTATGTGTGTGTGTGTGTGTTTGTACTTAGGAGTTCAATTGACTATTATTTGACTACTCTTAGCGTGACCCAGGAACAACGGCGTGGACGTGGTAGATTCTCGTTCCCTTTGGGGTGCTTTTTTAGTATGAGTCTTGTCTTTTCCCACTCAGTCATCACTTACCTCCCAAAATAGTATATTATATTATTGTTGAATCAAGTTATACGAAAGGTCCTTATGGTTATATAAATGTTTTAGCGATTCTCATAAGAATAATCCTTCAATAGTATCTCGGAATCTCCGAAGAAGATCAGGTGTCTTCTTATGATACATTACTAATAAGTAAAAACTGGTTGCTTATCAAGCCGAACTTGAAAAGTCATTTTCGTAAATGTTGTAGCATTACCAAGACAATCCTGATTTTAAGAGAAATCCTGACCACGCCATTCAAGGCCACGCTGTTTCTCAAAACGCTTCCCACACAACCTGCAGTTATTCGATTTCTCATCTGTATACATTTGCTTATGTCAAACAAACAAGTATAATATACTATTGTAAGTGTGAAACTAGTAATACTGCAAAATGCACCCAAAGTCGAACTTCAGAGAGCTATATCTCAAAACCATGAGACTTTTGGACTCAGTGGCCATGAGAACTTTTGTTCTACTCGTCGAGAACTAAACCTGCGGGGTCCTTTATTGGTTTACTTCAAGATAAATCATTTACCACTATTATACCAAATTTAATTCTAATCGTTCAACGGTTTTCCGTTATATAACCGATTATTAATTTTCCTTATTAAATTTTGGCGCCCTCTAACGCTCTAACGGTACATTTTTGCATATGGATCGTATTTTGTCTTTATGAATTTAGAGCGACTCTCTATTCAAAAATTATACGTCATATGAGAAAAAGACATTTTTCCCACGAGTTGTACACATAATTTTTTTAATAGTGTTTTGAAAGTAGCTCATATAACTACAGTTATCATAATTTTTTATTGAAAATTGTGAATTTCGAAAATATGAATCAAGATCCTGAGGCAATGTTGATATAAAAACGAATTTGTAACCTTACTTAAGTTAAAGATAGTAGTAATTGTTAAGGAAGAGTTCGCCAATGCACGACAGCTAAGCCGAGAGCGGGAGTGAGTTCAATGGTTGATTTGAAAATAACAAATACTTTGTTTCAATAAATTCCAACAAATAACACTTTGTAAGTAGACAACTTTGGGCGCCAGCCGTTCCAGGGAAACGACAAAAAGTGGACAAAATACACAATAAACCAAAATAATAAAAAAAATGTTTTAAAATATTTAATTTTACTAGTTAATGTATCTTAAATTCACATGAAACAATAGATCACCTAAAAAGTAAAAGCGCAAGGGTATATTTGTTGTTCTCTAAATAATAATGTAGAAAAATGCCATAAAACAAATTGTATTAAATATACTGTACGTAATAAATTAAATTGAGTATAATATTATGTTGCTAGCTAATACGAATATTAAATTTAATAAAATGAGCATATAGGATGTATTAAAAACACAGATCATTAATATATTCGACACTGAATCTTTCAAAATTATACAGGGTGTCCAGAAACTCTCCTGACAAACGAAGACCGGATATTCCTCAGATAATTTTAAGACAATTTAACCCAATTCACCTAGTCCGAAAATGCTTCCTAAGGGAACTAGAGCTCTTTGAAGATGGCGCCTTGTAAATAGTTTTGTTTAAATACCTCCAGAACGCTTCTACTTAGAAAAACAAAAACTGGTACGCTTGTTTAGCCTTCAGAGATGAATCGATTCCATCAATTGCAACGGTTATTTTAACGCATAACTTCTTTGTATTTAATTTTTAAGCATTTGTGACAGTAGATTATTAAATTTTCAGTTATACTAGTACTAAAAGATACTCTTACTTTAAGTCATTAGGATAAACCGTTTTCTAGAAAAATGGATTTGAAAATTTTTCGTTTTTTCGTCATTAAAGTTCAATTTATATTTTTTGCACTAGTTGGCTCTGAACTGCCAACAAAAGTAAAACATACGTTTTTCATTGTCAAATTGTTGTCAGTTCGCGAATTTTATCTTTTAATTTGTTACTTTGTGGAATTCAAACACAACGATTTCAATTTTTATAAAAATGATTTTTATTAATGAGGAATACGCCGATATGCATTTAGTTTATGGCGAAATGAGGTGTAACGCTCGAGCAGTGCAACGTAGATACGCTGATAAATTTCCCAATCGTGAGCATCCCACTCACTCAACATTTACAGCTCTTCATCGACGAATAAGAGAAACAGGTTCAGTGGTCCCAAAAAATAATAAAACAGGGAGATATAATGATGTAACAGCAGAACATGAAGATGTTATTTTAATGGAATTTGATGAAAATCCAGAAATTAGCGTTCAAAGACTATCTGCCATGTACCCCACAATTTCAAAATCTTCCGTAGAAAATATCTTACACAAAGAAAATTTATATCCTTTTCATTTTACAAAGGTGCAAGCACTGCTAGAAGGAGATTTTCCTGCTCGTGTAGAATTCACTAGATGGTTACAAAACCAGAAAAATCAAGATGAAGATTTTTTCAGATACATTTTGTTTGGTGACGAACCTACATTCACAAAAAATGGAATTTTTAATGTACATAATGCACATTATTATTCGTACGTTGGTGACAATCACGTTCAACAATTTAAGCATCAGCATAGGTTTAAGATAAACGTCTGGATAGGAGTAGTTGACGATTATCTACTTGGACCTATGGAATTACCTGCTCGTTTAAATGGTGCTGATTATTTACATTTCCTGCAAAATATTTTACCTGATTTGTTAGATGAGGTGCGTTTAAATATTCGACAAAACTTATGGTTTCTACACGACGGCTGTCCGGCCCACTTTAGCAGGAATGTTCGAGACTTTCTAGATAATAACTACGAAGACCATTTGATTGGAAGAGGAGGTCCAGTTGCTTGGCCAGCAAGGTCGCCGGATTTGAATCCTTGCGATTATTGTGTTTGGGGATACATAAAAGCATTTGTTTATTCCGTTCCGATACAAAATCGTGCACAACTCTGGCGAAGGATACAAGATGCTTGCAACGAATTTAAAAATAACTTTGGAATTTTTGCAAGAATTCGGCGTTCTCTAAGCAAAAAGGTAAATTTATGCATAGAGACTAATGGTCATCACATCGAGCATCTTTTGTAACTATCTACCTTTGATACCTTTTTTGTTACTTTCGTTCCATTGTAATAAATATTTTGTTTTTAAAAATCTTTAACTAAAATTTTTTAACTTTAATGACGAAAAAACGAAAAATTTTCAAATCCATTTTTCTAGAAAACGGTGTATCCTAATGACTTAAAGTAAGAGTATCTTTTAGTACTAGAATACCTGAAAATTTAATAATCTAGTGTCACAAATGCTTAAAAGTTAAAGACAAAAAAGTTATGCGTTAAAATAACCGTTAACCTACCCAAAACGGACGCCTATGACCGGTACTAGAAATTCGCAATTGATGGAATCGATTCATCTCTGAAGGCTAAACAAGCATACCAGTTCTTGTTTTTCTAAGTAGAAGCGTTCTGGAGGTATTTAAACAAAACTATTTACAAGGCGCCATCTTCAAAGAGCCTAAGGAAGCATTTTTGGACTAGGTGAATTAGGTCTTAAAATTATCTGAGGAATCTCCGGTCTTCGTTGTTCAGGAGAGTTTCTGGACACCCTGTATAATCCCCTCCGCAAACACCTGTTATGGAGTTCACAGTTTTATATTAAATAAGTATGTAATATTGAAAAGGCATAAGCATAAAAAGGAAGATATAATCACAAATAAAGTAATTAGTAGTAGTCGTTGGATAAACTGACTTTCCCCTGCAGTACTTAAGACTCAATGATGCACTTGCATTCGTGATAAAAAATTGGAAAGAACTTACAATATTATTGAAAGTTGGTACAATCTGCTCCTAAATGGTCGTGGTCATAGTTTTACAGGAAGTGAGTACATCAGTCTCTGGGGCTCTCCAAAGATGGTTATGTCAGCCTCCTGGACTCGCCAACAAACTTTGTCGTAATGAACATACTTCAAAACGTCAGCAGTATGGGTGATTCAATGATGTTACCAATGATTATCTACTACTTCAGGAAGTACTTCGGCCTGAATAGTACGTAATACGTGGTACTCAATAAAACAGGATTACATAAAACAGCATACCGTAGCGTAGTAGTAAACGTTAACGTAAAGTAAAAAACCTCAGAATATTATAAGGCCACTATATTTCGCACAGAGAGTGATTTTTAACAGCTAAATTGATGATGAACGCAAAGTGTAATTTTCACACTGCTCTCCGCATATTGAAATTGTTTCTTATTTTAGATAGTGTTGATTATTGATATCAGTGGGCCATGCTGTCGTGAAGAACTAACATTTCTTCAGCTTGAACATATAAAAAACATGGGAAAATATATATTGACAGAGGTTCTAAACATAAAGATGAACGTGAGAAGAGAATGTACTATTTCTAACGTCAACATCTTCGTCTGTCGCTAATTGAGCATTTAAAATTCTTCTTAGGATATAGAAATGGAAAATGTACAAAACAATGCGTTTTTGTAAATTCTATAGGGGGTTTCCCTAAAAAAATTGCAGAATCTTTGAAATTGACGATTGCTGGGAATTACACCGGCCACTGTTTCCGGAGAACGTCTGCTACGATACTGGCTGTAGCAGGAGCAGACATCACAACTCTTAAAAGGCATGGTGAATGGAAAGCAATGAACGTGGCAAAAGAATATATAGAGGATTCCATTCAACAAACACTATTGGGACAAAGAGAGACCAATATAAATACAAACTTGACTGCGACTTCATCAAATATATGAGCATGGTTTTCCGTAACCAAGTAAGGAAGTTACAGTTATATATTTATTTATAACAATGATAACGAATGATTCAAGTTGACAATAAATGAATGGTTAGATCAAGAATTGTGATGTATTTTTGATAACGAGAAAATTTTTCCGGCACTAGTTAGTTACTAAATGTACAGTTTTTTTCAAAACATTTTTAAAAAACAATTTCAATCTACACAGAACATTAGATTTTTACCACATCCATATGGAATTCTTTGTTTGGCTTGATCCACACTGATATATCATACAAAGGTATGGTATATCAGTGCTGAAAGCAGCATTTCACTAATAAATAAAATACGTCACTCGTGATAACTTCATAGGCATAATCAGAAATATAATGTAAAAATGGATCAATTGCCTACTTAAACTACCTCTAAAATTATAATTTACCAATATTTTGATTTGAGTTATATGTAAAAGTTTTATAAAGTTTATAACTCGAAACTTTAGAGTAGAATTTTAAAAAAGTTGAAAACAAACCTCCCTGAAAGGTATATCTACATAGCAATTTTATTCTAGGTAAATTATACGTTGACATAATGAAATTTGTTTTGTGAAAAACCTTTATGATTGCTTTTGCCATATATGGTGTAAATGTATATAGAAGTTTTATGAAATTTTATCTAAAACGGAAGTTTAGAGTAGAATTTCAAAAAAGTTCAAAATGGACCTCTTTGAATTATATATCTACATAGCAGTAAATTATGCGTATAAAAAATCATACAAATTTCGTTTCAATGTCAACTGTAGTCAAACAAAAAGCAGCCATTTCATTGTCCCTGAAACAGTTCAACATCTACAGTTTATTACATTATTTTTTGACAGTCTCTGTAATTAACTAAATATGCGTTGCTATATAAAGAAGGTCCATGCAATGTTTTATCAACCAGATCTGTCTGACCCCAATTTGATCCTTGTTGCCGCCGAAAGTATATCCTTTTTATTGAACAGTTGGGTTTAGTTGAGCGAGTTAAATTTAGAAGACTCTTCGAAAGTGGCGTAAAACTGTACTTTGTGTCTATGCGATGCTCGCGTTAAAAATCCTTACCTTTCGAAGTGGAAGGTGGGCAGAAACTTTAGGTGAGAGATACGTATTTTTATAGGTACAAATACAGGGTGTTAAAAAAGAGTGTAAAATATTTCAGGAGGTAATAGTATGAACCAAAATAAGCAGAAAAGTCTTAATAAACATGGGTAAGCAGAGTAGCGGTTGCGGAGATATGGACCACTATTCGTTTTTCAAACATTTTATTTTATTAGGAATAAACCGACAAAGGAAGCATTTAACAAACAAAAAACAAAGTTACAGAAGATGTTTAAAGTGCCCTGCGTCAATTTACAAGCAGGCACGACATCTTCGTCTCAACGATATTCGAACTCTTTCGAAAACACCCTCCTTGGTTTGGATTTCTTGACACTTTTGATTAATCCGTAGCTGCAGCTCTTCCAGACTATTTACAAAAGTACCATATACTAATGTCTTCAAATATCCCCAAACAAAGAAAGCTAGAGGGTTTAGATCAGGCGATCTTGGAGGCCATAAAACAGGTTCGGCCCTTTCTACCCATCTATGTGGAAAAGTTTGGTGTAAATGCTCCCATGGAAAAATGAGCTGGAGCATCATCATGCTGGAACCATATTTATTGCCTCTGATTCAAAGGAATGTCTTCCAGAAACTCATATAGTGTGTTCTGAAGAAAATTAAGGTAAGCAGCGCCTGTTAATCGGTTTGGTAAAATAACAGGACCTAGAAACCTGTCACCTACAATACCCATCCAAATGCTTAATGAAAAATGTGCCTGATGTCCAAATATGCGTATTGTGAAAATTAAACACTCCATTTCTTGTGAATCCGGCCTCATCAGTAAAAAGAATGTTTGCAAGAAAACGAGGGTCTTTAGCATCATGACGTACAAACCAGCGGCAAAAAACCAAACGTGCTTGATGATCATTTACTGGATTTAAGGCCTGTACTCGTTGGACATGGTATGGATAAAGCAGTTGCTCGTGAAGGATTCTCCAAGCGAGAGGACCACTAATTCCTACCTCGGTTGATATTCTCCGCATATTCGTGCCTGGATTCTGCTCTATCAGTGCTAGAATTTCTTCTTCTGCTCTAGAAGTGGATATCGATCTTGGTCTTCCGGATAAATGGCACTGTTTGCTCAAGGAACCGGTATCACGCAATCTTCGGTGAATTCTTCCAAACATGCGTTGTGAAGGAATCTGGCGATTTGGATAAGCGTCAACATAAAGACGTCGCGCTTCGGTGGCGTTCTCATTAGCACGACCATACATTAAATGCATGTTTGTTAATTCTGCGATAGAGTAACCAGTCATAGCGGAAGAAAACTTACTGTACTTACTGTACTTTCTTTTATATTTTTTAATTTAACCGTGCTCTTCTACAATTATTGAAGTGTAGAAGAAAATCAAACCTTAAAAAATTAATTATCACAAATATTGTAACACTTGATATATAGATATGTTTTATTCAATCGACTTAAAATCAAATATTCTATCACCTCCTAAAATGATTGTAACGACTTGCAAGACATCCTGTATAAAGACTGTCTGGGTTATTATATTCTAATTAATTTAAGTCTTTTAATTTTTACATTATTCATTAAAAATGCTTGTTATCGCGAACTTGTAGCGATTATGATTACCAACTATTTACTATTCCATTTTAAACAAAGAAAATCACTGAAAAGCAAAAATATCACTAATAGCCGTGCTTTAAATAACTATTAAATATATGAAATATACATAAATACGTCTCTAGCTAGTTTAAATGGAATTTTTTACGTTTCACATATCAATTTGTTGCAACTTGGAGTGATACCAAGTGAATTCATTACATTTATCTGAAACAAAGCTCGTAAATTGAGGACATATCGCCATTGACCTACTTGAGTAATTTACGTAGACCTAGGGATGCCCCTATCACCTTAGCAAATGGCCGGTGCCAACCGTGGTCTTCAAATTTAAATATCTACAAGAGTGTTTAAAAAGTTCCAAAAATAAACTAATACTACTTCTTAAAAGAACCCGTTAAGTATTTGCAACCTGTAGGAAGAGAAGGATACTTTGCTAAATAGGATTTTAGGTTTCATTTGTAGTTCTGTATAATACCAACACATATTGTTGTCAATTTCAGCAGAAGAAATGTCTTCTTATTCTTCTTATATTCTTCTGTGTCTTATTTATTACGATAGTTATGCTATTCGCCATTATGTTAATTTCATGTAGTTTGAAAACATAGCAACAAGCAACACCAGTAAGCGCTGTACACACAAGAGTTGAAATGCTGTTTGAAAAATGAATTATAACTCTACTTTATTTGACCAAAAACAGAATAATTTCAGATTCAGAAAAGCACGTACTATTACACCTAAAAACTGAGCTTTACTCCACGATGCATATATCTACATATCATCAATTGCTAAATGTGAAATGTATTCAAATACATAGTTTAGAAACATTTCAATTTCTACCTTTAGAAGTCCATAAGTTTGTAGGAAAAAGGTTACATGAAGTACTAATATTACTTTTACTTTATCAACTCAATTTTATTTTTTCTTACATCATGGAGCTTAGGAATATTACCTATCAGGTTTAAAAATGCAAATTTGGTGTCACTCTATGAACTTTCCTCGCATTTAAAGTTAACTAAACTTGTGTAAATAATAGTGACTTTCCTTTTACCATCAATCTTGGTTTTTCTTACCTTGGCTTACGCAGTCGACTTTTACCTACACGGTAAAGGAAAAGTAAATGAATGTGAGATTTCCCTCACCCTTTGAAGATGTGACACACTTGCTGGAGGTTAGAGAAGGCAGAGAATAAAGGTGGAATGCTCTCATCATTCAGGAGGGTTTATTTTGGTTAGACAATGCCGAATAAATTTAGTTACAGTAGATCTTATGGAATGATGTTTTCTGCAACCGAAAAAAAAACAGATAAACTTAACCTTACTTTTTCATGTTCTAAAACAATTGTTAATAGAAAATTTGTATCAGGACAATTGCGTTTTAATCAAGTATAATAGATTACTTTTTTACATCTAACATACTGTTTCAATAATAATCATAGTATTATTAACGACCCAACTAGCACAATTGGTCGTTGGGTCGTATCTACGACTATTGTAGATATCTTACCACTAACTATGGGCACGTAATAGAATCGATTCAACCACGTGCCTGCGATGAAAATGGGGAATAAGTTATTGATGCCTGTTACGTTCCAGAGACGTTTCTGGAACTTGTACGGCCACGTTTCAGTGACGTTATGGTTCCGTGGAGATGACGTCGCAGCGTGAAAACCGCAACTTTTAAAAAACTTTAACACTTCCTCACCACTCTTATTGACAAACATAGTGATAAAAAGGCGCGCGCCTTTAAAATGTATATATTTTAATAAAAATGTTTTCTGAAATATCTAATAACATTATTATTATTATTATTATTATTATTATTACAATATAGAAAAGAGCAGAGATTTTTAAAACCTATTATGCCCAAAAAAAAGGAATTACAATATATATCATATTATACAATGACTTACAACATTTACAATAATATAATTGCGTTGTGTTTCCTCACGATTATAATTAAACATAAAAACGTAAATAAAGTTTTAATTAGAAAATAAATAAGCATCTAATCGGTTCTTAAAAATGTTCACAGATGGTGCAGTGACAATCGATACTGGTAAATTGTTCCAGGCGGTGAATATTCTGTTTGTCAGGAAAAATTGCCTTGTCCTGGATTTGAAAATTTCTTTTTTTAATTTTAATTCATGGCCTCGTAATCGGCAGTCTGTGTATACAGAAAAGACAGATTTCCAAAATTGTGTCTTAAAACCTTAAAATTTAGAATTAAGTCACCCCGAAGACGGCGTTGTTGAAAATCAGTAACCTTGGCCATTGACAAACGTGTGTGAATGTAATACTGTAGATGGTGAAACCTATTTTTTATTGTTCGTTGGAAATTACATTAATATTTATATTGAGTTTATATTGATCTTCCGTAAAAAATTTTAAAGTTGGTTCTTCTGGCAGATTTATAGGTCCCAATAATAAAACAACTGTTGAATCTCAAGCTTACGTTTCGAAAAATTTATTTTTTCCTTTCATGAGCATACTAAAAAACCAAAATGGGAAAGAAATACAAAACAAAAAAGAAGTAGACTACAAACCAAATTTACAAAACTTACATTCATCTACTTGTTGTCTCTTTATCCAATTTGTGCTTCTCTCTAATAATGACCATTTTTTTTTGTAATAATATTGTGTTACTTAAAATTATACAATGCTATACTATAGAACATTAACACACTTCGACGCAGAATACTATTAATTTGTATGCATCAATTTATTAAATTTGATGCATAAATGAGGACAAAAGCTTTACTTGTAGATAAGATATTTTACAATAGTGGCGACCTAAGTTTTGCCTGTTAAAATTACGCATTTCGCATATCTTACTTTGAAGTCTTTTTCTCTAAGAAACGCCACTTGAAAATATATAACTTTGAAGTAATAATTACTACACAGTATTAAAAATATGCTCTCTACATAATCGAATTGGTACAGAGATAATGACGAACAACATGAAGAAACTTTCGGAAACTACATGATAAAATTGACTGAATGAATAGTGAATGTAAGAGGTGATACGCACTTTGTAGTTACTACAAAGTTCTACAAGTAGTGATAATGTTGTTTCTGCCTACTAATAAATATTAGTTACTCGACTTTAAATAAACAATTAACGTTCCCTGAACGCCGCTGCAACTATGAAAGTCATATTTTAGTAACACGAACTAGTCACTTGTACGATCATTTGCCACTTTCAAGTTCTGAAAATTAAAGGTCATCCCACTAGTAACTAAGACGTCTCCAAAACCAGAAGAGTTGTTTAGAAGTCGCATGACTGTAAAGTAACTAGAATTAGTTGAAAATACGTAATAGTGACTGTAACTTTGTTGGATTAAGTTATTTATACAACAAAGTGGCAAATTTGGTGGTGGTTAAATAATAGTCACTATTTGAAGGTTCCAGTCTCAGTTCTAACTTCCCAACTAACACCAAAGTAACACAAGCTTTATGTTTATGTTCGGCTACTTAAAAAATGTTGCTTACTTTAAATAAAATAAAAATTCTACTGATAATATTAGAATCTCTTATTAAAGTTTAGGCATTTTATTGAAAATGCAGGTATTAACGTATATATTCTAAATCCATGCCATTATTTCAGTTATATATATATATATATATATATATATATATATAAATATAATACAGAGTGTTTCATTAAGAATCGGGCACAACTGAGTTGGATATTGCTGAGGTTAAAACAGGGCGATTTAGACAAATGTGTCTTAATGAAATAATGTTCTTTATTAATCTACATGGTTTCAAGGTTACGGATATTTGGAAATATTTTGTCAACTATTACAGTAACCATATGTACAGGATGTTCAGAAATTAGTTGTGAAATATGATATATACAGGGTTAACTACGACTAAGTACAAAAAATTTAACTACGTGCTAAGAGAGGCCTAAAAGACAATAAAAAAAATTATTCCAGAATTTTAGCTCGATATTTAAAAAATGGGACAAAACCCTTTTTTCCTACGGAAAGTCAGCGCCTATGATAAGAATCGTCTGAGATGGCTTAGATTCATAAAGCTTACATCTGTCAACAATGTCAACTACCATGCGGTTGTCTTTTTGTAGCGTTTCTAAATGTAGAAACGACAAAAATTAACATTCTTATTAGTAATAATACCTGATAGATAGGTAACAGTTAGTCCAGTTAGCTCCAGTATTTTGCATTCGTTTTTCATTATTAAGTTATAAACTGGTAAAACTACATATTCGCTCATTACAGCCACTCACTACCGATAAAAGACACTTTCCGTAGGTACAATTAGATAAAATGCCTATTTATTATAACAAAATCGAACGAAAGAAGTAGATAATAGACAAGTTTTAATGTAACCGCGGCAGTCTTGTCCCAAGAAGAATACAAAATTACAACGTAAACACAGGAACTGAATTATGACATGACAGCGATACCGACTGAGCGACTGTTGCATGCTTGTAGAGCAAGTTGGTTACCTACTCTACATTGCCGGCGTTAAAAAAAGATTTAAAATAATATCGAAAACAATTTTTTTAGCTTTATAAATAAGTTTGGTATTTTTTTTGAAGGGTGAATCCGTTAATTTTTATTTTTCCCCATCCCCTCTTAAAATATTTGTACTAAGTCACAATTAACCCTATATATTATATAGGGGTCTAAAATCTAAATAATGTCAGTACTTCATATAAATTTCGTTTTTTAAATTTATATATCTAGTAGGAAACAGATATAAGATATACAGGGTGTTTCAACGAAAAGTAGCCACCCTTAGCATCTTTTAAAACTATCTTATGGTTGAAAATTGTCAAAACATATCAACAAAGATAACAAAGGGGACATCTTTTTAAATAAAATCCGAATTTCTGCCACCAACCCCTTAGCCGTCACAGTCACCCCCTCTAAATTTTCAAATGGCACTATATCATTTGTGGCACATCGTTGCAAAGGGTATTTCATAGGGAATGCATTCTACGCTTCATATATTCGTGTTAAATTGAGAGATAAAAAAATTAAAAAACCTTTTTCTATATAGTTTTAAAAATACTAAGGGTGCCTACTTTTCGTTGAAACAGCCTGTTGTCCCACCTTTCCCATACGTTGCTCTGTTCTGACGAGGTATATGTAACATCTAGATACACTAGCGTAGATATAGTTATTTACAGGAGCTTTTTCTTAACCATAAACATTCGAAGGAATTTATGTGATTATCAAATATGTGCCATTAATCCGTTAATGCTAAACAGAAGGTTTTCATTACGAATACTTAAAGTTCAACATTTTTGTAACTCTTACCATTAACTTAATTTCCGGGAGTTTCCCGACGTATTTTTCGACCACCCTATGTAAACAAAATACGTATAAATCCTCTTCTTCCCATTTGAAGTGGAGCCAGTCTGTCTAGCATTTTCGTCACCGGAAAGTGAGGGGTAGAAAATAAAACTGTACAAGTCGGATAAACAGTATCTTGTTATCTAGGTCGTGGGTCAGAGTTTCGTGAAGTCGAGTGATGTTTTTACAGTAATGTACCATCATTAATTTGACAGATAAAGTAGTATTTGTAAATGGAACAGTCGATGGAAAATATCCTTAATATATGTAGATTTTACGTGCGCTTAGTACAAAATAATATACAGGGTGCTTAGAAAACAGCGGTAAGAGCTTTGGAAGGGATTTAAAACAAAATCTAATAAAATTCAATAAATAAAACCTTGTGTAAATAATATGTAGGTTTTCATTGTGAATCAAGTGACATTTCCTATAGATAATTTTAGAAAATTTATGATGATCAAAGTGTCTAATGTTGATAAAATTATTTTTTTGCAAGTTTGTTATCAATGAATGATGAGTCAGATCTCATACAAAGTTATACAGAGTGTTTCAGGAGGAGATGTACATACTTCAGTATGTTATTCTATGTTCAATTTTAAGCAAAAAAATTCCTATCAACTTAGGTCTAGACACGCTTCGTTTAGGATATACAGGATGTTAAATTAAAAATAATAATAATAATAATAATTACATGTTCTATACTAACTCTCGACTATTTTGAGTTAAATTCATATGGGGAGGTTGTTGGGACGGGAAATTCAAATGTTATGCACTATTGCCTGTATATCCAAGAGGGCGCCACAAACGACCATTAGGATCCTTTTAAATCGCTTCAACCTTTTTGTGCCGCGGTGTATGTCATTTTGTAATGGAAAAACATTTTCTCCCACCTTTTCTATTTAAGAAATGTACACCTATTGAAGTCTCTTAGAGCAGCCGTTTCTGTTAAAAATTCATCTAAAGATAATGCATGCATATTAAAATCAAAAACTTGATTCTTGTTAAAATCCCGGGTTGCATTAATCCGATTCGCCCGATATTTTCGTTGTGCTCGCAGACATGTCTGAAAAGTATCTATACATTACATACATATCGGATGTTTAGTCTGCTGTTATCTATCATCAATAAAATCAGAAAATTTGCATTAAATTCCCCCTCTAAAGAAGAGAGTTTCCGTAATATTGCTCTGATAGATATTTAAATATCCATTAGTACAAATAACACTGTGATAATAAATTCATTAGAATATACGTATATTAATTTATGAATTTTTACATATTTTAGATAATATTATTGTTAGGTAATCAATATTATACAGGGTGTTAAAAAAGAGGGTAAAATATTTAAGGAGGTAATAGTATGAACCAAAATAAGCCGAAAAGTCTCAATAAACATGGATCCGCAAAGTAACAGTTGCGGAGCTATGGAATGTTTTATGTTTTTTAGCCCCTTTTTTATTTTGCAAAAACGTTGTGTATTTTCTTATAATAGTCGGTTGATGTTTAGTGAAATAAACAGAACGTATTTGGCAGTTGTTCTCAGTGCACAAGTTTTCTTTCGCTATGGCTGGTTACTCTAACACAGAATTAACAGACATGCATTTCATGTATGGTCGTGCTAATGGGAACGCCACCGAAGCGCGACGTCTTTATGTTGACGCTTATCTAAATCGCCAGATTCCTTCATAACGCATGTTTGGAAGAATTCACCAAAGATTGCGTGATACCGGTTCCTTGAGCAAACAGTGCCATTTATCCGGAAGACCAAGGTCGGTATCCACTCCTAGACCAGAAGAAGAAATTCTAGCATTGGTAGAGCAGAATCCAGGTACGAGTGTGCGGAGAATATCAGCCGACATAGGAATTAGTGGTCCTCTTGTTTGGAGAATCCTTCACGAGCAACTGCTTTATCCATACCATGTGCAACGAGTACAGGCCTTAAATCCAGTAAATGATCATCAAGTACGTTCGTTTTTTTGCCGCTGGTTTCTACGTCATGATACTGAAGACTCTCGTTTTCTTGCAAGCATTCTTTTTACTGATGAGGCCGGGTTCACAAGAAATGGTGTATTTAATTTTCACAATACGCATATTTGGGCCGACGAAAATTCTCATGCTCTAATAGAATCTGGACATCTGGCACATTTTTCATTAAACATTTGGATGGGTATTGTAGGTGACAGGTTTCTAGGTCCTGTTGTTTTACCAAACCGATTAACAGGCGCTGCTTACCTCAACTTTCTGAAGAACACACTGTATGAGTTTTTGGAAGACATTCCTTTGAATCGGAGGCAACAAATGTGGTTCCAGCATGATGGTGCTCCAGCTCATTTTTCCATGACCGCTAGAGAGCATTTACACCAAACTTTTCCACATAGATGGGTAGGAAGGGCCGGACCTGTTTTATGGCCTCTAAGATCGCCTGATCTGAACCCTCTAGATTTATTTGTTTGAGGATATTTGAAGACATTAGTGTATGATACTCCTGTAAATAACCTGGAAGAGCTGCAGCTATGGATTAATCAAAAGTGTCAAGAAATCCAAACCAAGGAGGGTGTTTTCGAAAGAGTTTGAATGTCGTTGAGACGAAGATATCGTGCCTGCTTGGAAATAGACGGAGGGCATTTTGAACATCTTCTGTAACTTTGTTTTTTGTTTGGTAAACACTTTCTTTGTCGGTTTATTTCCTAATAAAATAAAATGTTTGAAAAACGAATAGTGGTCCATATTTCCGCAACCGTTACTTTGCGGATCCATGTTTATTAAGACTTTCCTGCTTATTTTGGTTCATACTATTACCTCCTGAAATATTTTACACTCTTTTTTTAACACCCTGTATACATTTACAAATTTATTACTGCAATTAAGTATTGTTAATATTCGAGTAGTTGTTTCCTGCAGTATCATTTACATTGTTATTGTTTTACATTTCCTAGGATTTATTTCGTTTTTTGCAAATTTAAGCAATAAATCCTAACTCTTGGAGATGAGGAAAGTAAATATTGATATGGGAAGTTTGATCATGAGTGTTCAAACCTTGCATCTGAAAACTCTCTTCACATACTGTGAGCGACATCATGGCAAATAAAAAAAAATATATTAAAAATAGATACAAAAATACTTTTTAGAGATACTGAATAGTCTGTAAAATTGTCGAAGGTACTGTTAAACCACTAACTGGTTTTACTGCCTTCGTAAACTTTTAGCTTAGCAAATAATGTAAAGTAATTCGAATTAGGTGCGTTACAGTACTCTAAAAAAGTATCTGATAGATGTTTTATAAGGCATTTTCGCAAAAATGATCCACTTACATATACTAGCGCCTTTTTCTGTTAACAAATATTGGTGTGGTACTTTACCTTTAAATTAATATATTGCATATTATTAGTGTCATAATACCTTGCCATTCAATTTTAGTATTAATTGTATAGGGATCGCAGATTTTAACAAACGTTTCCTTGATAAAGTAAATGATTTATAATTGAAAGCGCAGCACATATTCTTAGACGCCTAGGGGCCTCTGCAGGTGTTAGCTTGGCAAATGTATGCTCTCTGACAAAGCCTAAACTATCTTTCCATTGCTGACACCTTCAAAATGTATATTTACGTATCACTGAACTTATAAACCACTATAAACATTTTAAATAACACAGTGCAACACTTTATGGTTAAATAAATTTAACATATTGGTAACTGTAATTCAAAATTAATGAGAACATAAATGTTTTGATTTCTAAATTGAAAAGACGTTAACATGTATACTCTGTGAAATGTCAAACAATAGAACAGTTTAATTTCCTCATGTACCTATCTAATGATCCTCTTAATATCTGTCTGATTATTTTGATAACCATTTGAAATGCGTTTGAATTTAATTTAATACCTTGGGAACACAAAGTGACACTGTATTCCATGAAATTTGGAACTGAAACGGTACTTTCAGCAATGAAGAGCAGAGAAACATTTAGATCACTTCAAAGCTTTATCGGTCGTTGCCATGGAAAATTGGCGGGATAAACTGGGTAACTAAGAACATCCTAAATTAGGTTTTTGTGTAAAAAACAATGACTGCGGCTCCGACCTTTACAAACTTTTAACCCCTTTCATCGTGCCATTATTTACAGCATAAAGGGTTTATTATCTCATATATGATGCGTAATACACTAATAATTTTTCTGAAACCAACTGTAACCTTTGTCATTTATATTTTTTTTAGATGACAACATAAATAACAAACTTTTAAAATCATTTCGTTTGAATACATTTTAATTAAAGAAAATTTTACCGTCGACACATATTTATGGACTGATTAATTTTTGATTAGGTAGGTACTACAATTTTATACCTAAATTTAAAAACTGATTTAATAAAAGAGTATTTATAGTCTGTTTGTAAATGAAAGAGAGTAATAAAACCCCGAGATAAGAACCAGCCATGGGCGTGGTAATATTTCGTTTCAGGTAATTATCGGGTAACACTAATATTGTGACAGATCAATCCAGTCTTAAAGGTGAATATACGAAGACGTGCTAGTGCAGTAGAGTAAATTTCGACTTGTGTTTAGTGATTATTGTGCCAGTGGATATAATATTGTTTGGGTAAAATGTCGAGCTTATCAGATTACGTACCTGCTAAACGCGTGAAAAGCTGTGCGCTGTCTCAGAATGAGAATTATTATATTAAATGTATTTAATGCATTGAAATACCAAAATCCTACCAACAGTGTTGATGACATGTGGAAAAGTGTTCCAAAATGACAGGGATTGGAAAATCGACTACAGACTTTTAAAGGAAACAAAAAATGAACTGTAAATCCCCCAAAATCATCTACAGGAAGGTCAAAAGTCGTTATAGATGATTTCTTCAAAAATGTCATTCGCAGAAAAGTACAGTCATTTTAAAAAAGAAATACCAACGCTAAACAAAATTTTAAGTGAACTTTTAGAGGTCAACGACTCGTCAAAAATTAGTAGAAACAAATTATGGGCCGTCTTACGAGAGCTGAATTTTTGCTGGGAAAAGCAGAACAGGAAGTCAGTTGTTATCGATAAAGATGAAATTATTTGTTGGCGAAGATCCTACTTAAGATCAATTAGAAAATTCCGTGACGAAGGGGGGAATATTTATTATCTATACGAAACTTGGGTCAACGAGGAATAGTATATTCCTCGTTGACCCAAGTAACAAAAGTATGGCAAGATAAAAATATAAAAAGTTTTCGACAAGCATTTTGGGATGGACTTTCAACAGGGTTCAAGGCACCTTCAGGTAAAGGGCGAAGTTTAATAGTGACACATATAGGTAGTGCCAGTAGTTTTGTAGATGGCGGTTTACTTTTATTTCAATCTAAAAATGCAGGTGACTATCACGAAGATATG
The DNA here is from genome assembly GCA_037114965.1 of Monochamus alternatus. Lineage (NCBI taxonomy): Eukaryota > Metazoa > Arthropoda > Insecta > Coleoptera > Cerambycidae > Monochamus > Monochamus alternatus. The sequence goes on from CM073435.1 coordinate 40,167,207, forward strand.
AACGCAGATGTTTTCGACGAGTATTTTACACAGATGTTGGATTTTATTCCTCCGGGGTCTGTAATTGGCATGGATGATGCCAGTTACCATTCACGGCAGACCGAGCGGACGCCTACGACTGCTTGGAGAAAAGCCAATATAATTCAATGGTTATCCTGAAAAAACATTTCTTTTGAAACAAATATGGTGAAAAAGGAACTTTTGACACTTGTCAATCTTAATAAAGATCCAAAAAAAATATGTCATCGATGAAATGGCAACAAATCGCCAAATAACGGTACTACGATTACCACCTTATCACTGTGAACTTAACTCAATCGAATTACTCTGGGCGCAGGTAAAAGGCGATGTAGCTCGAAATAAAACGACGTTTAAATTAAGTGACTTGAAAATTTTGTTAAAAAATTCCTTGGAACGAGTAACTGCAGATAAGTAGGCAAAGATGTATACATCATGTACAAAAAGAAGAGGAGAAAATGTGGGAACTCGATAATTTAATTGACGTTACTGTGGAACCTATCGTTATCAATCTAGGAGACGAAGATAATTCATCAGAATATTCAGAGGATGAATTTTAATATACCTACTTTTTTATTTTCTTTATTGTATATTTATACAGCACTACATTTACTTACTATAATTTGAATTTTCAAAATACATATATTTTTGTATGGAATAAAAGTCTATTCATTAAATTTAAATAAATATTTTGATAATAACATTGAATAATTTTATTTGAATTACTAAGAACCCTCTTAACCCGGTTATGATGCTTAAAGTAGCCTCATATTTTGAAATGCTGTTTTCATGTTGTTTATTTATAAGAGAAATGGACCGAGAAATTGAAGCGACATAGACAAAGACTGATTGTCAGGGATTAAATTTTAGCTACCTGCTACAATTTAGTACGGTTCGATTACACAAAGTTTTTTTAAAAGTACACCTCATCTATACCGATAATACATAATATAAAAATATTGAATATAAGCAGCAGTACTACATTTATTTACGATTTGCATACATAATAAGCTTTTATTACTCTCTTTCATTTCTAAACAGACTATAGTTAAGTAGAGTCAGCAGATTTTATAAACAAAATCAACTTTACTAATAAAAAAACATTGAGGTAGGACATGTTTATTAAAAAATTCGTTTAGTTTTCAACACATTAAAATCAAATTATATTTAATATTCCACTAATCATGTTACATATCCGTTTTCTAAAAAATATATGTCATTATCTTGGGTTAGGTTTTCTTATACATATAATTTTGAGTTAAATAACCTTAACCAATTGCCTAAAGGTTTAAATCCAAAATAAAAGTCAGAGAAAGAGATAGTAGGAAAAAGTACCATTTATATTCCAGAATGCTGACGCTACGGATTTTCTCGGGTACTGTAGATATCTAACTCCAAATAGCAATAAAAAAATGACCCGAAAGCAAAAGCAAAAAAAAAAAAATTCTAGATCTTCTTTTCTTATAATTAGTTGAAAAGTACCTACCTAAAAGTTAGCCATTTACAAAATAAGATTAAATGCCTATATAAGGCGTATTTTAAAAGTTTTTTTCCCCTAAAAATATCAATAATACAATAATTTTTAAAACTTAGTAGCATCGGAATTTTTGAGTCCTTGGTGCTATTTAATTCATTCATTCAATTTTTAACTTCAAGCAATGAGAATATTAGCATATTTCTAAAAAACATTTGTCACAACTTGAGAAATAATTGTTAGATAAGGTTAAATAGGTAAAATTTATCTCAAGTTTGAGAGTTATGTTGGTGGATAACATCTTATAATTTATGATACACTCTTTTACACTCAAAAGACTGTGCAATGACTTTCTTAGGTTATCGTCTTCATTCTTCTATCTCTTGCGAGCATCCTCCAGAAATCTTCCAACATAATATGTTTAACTCACCAAGGCAGATAATGTAGCCCCACATGGATGTTTGGAGAACGTTATGAAATATTTCACCTTGCTCTTTACTGCTTCGCCAAAATGTTGTAAAAAGTAGTCAATATAGGAATCCATGAAATGCAATTTCAGATCCATCAAGCAATTGCGAATTTTCATCGAAAGTTCCTTTTTGCAGTTTGCATCTGAAATATTGGGAAAGACTTTTCGTAGATGCAGATATCATTCTCTTTCTTTACTAACAGCTTTCACATATTGCTTCACGAGTGCTATCTTGATGTGAAGAGGTGCCAGCAGAACTTTAGAAGGAGCAGCTAATGCTTCCCTGGTGATGTTTTTGGTATCTGGCTGAATTTAAGTTCTTCTTTTCTATATCTACAATCCCATTCACATAACAAGCATAAATGTTCTGTGAAGCTTGATTGATGCCTCAATAACATAGTGAGAATGTTCAAATCGTCACAAATTCTTTATTCGTTATAATATTTATAATTTGTATTGTCAATATTTTTAGCTGGATTGAATGCAGCAAACCGTAAAAACATAAACGTAATATGGTTTTGTTTATATCTATCTTTCGATTTGACCTGATGAGTTCAAATGGATTCCAGATGCGAATCCAGAGAGCTCAAAAAGATAAACGGACGATGGTTTTGTTTATTTGCATAACTATATTTCGATTTGAGCTTGGAGTGACCTTGAAACTGAGCTAATAGGGTAAAATGAACCCTTAATTCTAATCCAATGACTCTAAAAATATATGTGAACGATGATATGGCACATTTGCATATTTATATTTCGATTTGGCCTTGGAATTATCTTTAATACTGGTTGATGGGGTCAAACAGATCTCACATTCAGAATCAGAGTTCATTTTATTTATATACCTAAGTAGTATACTAAGTTTAAACTATGTGTTGTCAATGACGCTTGAGTAATTCATCAAATACAATAATTATTCCACATTTAACTTTTGAAGGATCGTAAACCAATTAGAAAACACATAATTAAAAAAAAGACAGCCTTGTTTTTCTATTTGAATTTATTTTCTTTATTGTAACATTGCTGTTTCACTGTATAACTCAGTTGGAAACTAGTACGAAATTTTACAAATGTATTCCATTAATTTTAAAATATGATTAATTTCTTTAGTTCACTTAAGCGACAGATATTTTATGTTAAGATATAAAAATTTCATCTCAGATTCATGTTCTCCAACATCAGTCGTTCCGTAAGGCTCAAATTTAGGTCCCATATTATTTGTATTTTTTTGTTAATGATCTTCCTAAGGTCATTTGTTATTTGCAGATGATTTTAAACTTAATTGTGAAATCAAATCTCCTACAGATTCTATTCACCTGCAAGAATGTCTCAAGCAAATGTCTTCATGGTATGAACTAAATCATGTGAAACTTAATGTTTCTAAATGCAATGTAATGACTTATACTCGTAAGAATAGCTTTGATATTTATGAATACTTCATTGGTGATAGTGCTGTTCGTAGGGTTGATGTATTTGGGTATATATTTTGACAGTAAACTTACTTATATCGATCATATCAAGAATATTACTGCTCAAAACTCTGTTTTGTGCTCTTGTGAGATCTATACTTGAATACGGTTCGATAATATGATATCCTATTTGTCAAGTTCATTGTCAGCATTTGGAATCAGTTCAGAGACAGTTTTTAAAATTTATATCTTTTTGCAAGATCGTTCGATAAGTGTTTGCTTAACAGATTTAAATTTGATTCGTTGGAAACCAGACGGAAAATTATGATGATTCGTTTTCTGTGTAACATATTGAATAACAAAATTGATTGTACTGAACTCTTAGAAAAATATACATTTTTCTACAAAACTGTTAAAAGTGGGCTTTTTAATTGTCATTTTTTATGTTAAAAATGTCATTTTTTGACACGCGTGATAAAAGTTTATTTAAATTTTATTTTGAAAATTAATTAAACATTTTAACAAACACATGAACAACTTTTTATTTTGAATAAGTACAAACCAACATTTTAACTAGTTATTACTATTAACATTTATAGTAAAATTAGAACAATTTGAAATTGTAGTTCCCTGCGGAGTCATCATACTTAAGTTGGTTTTACTGTCAACATGTGTGACACATCTATTTTCTGTAGAAATACTACTGGTAGTACTGGTGGTCTTGCTAGTAGTTGCAGCAGTAGGAAGTATTTGGCACGCAGTTTTCTTCTTCTGTTCCAGTGAATTTTGAATGTAGCCTTCAGCTACCGTCGAAGATTTCCATCCTCCATGTCTCTTGATGGTAGTAAAATTTGCACCAGAATCTGCTAACAATGTCGCCGATGAACGACGAAGAACTCTGCAATGTCGGCAGGCATTTTACCAAACATGTTAATTCCGACTGGATTCTTCACACAATTATGCTTCACATATTTAAGAAAAAGTCGTCTATGGTCAGCGTTGGGTGGCCGGAGTGCCATATACTTTCTAAAAAAGTTTAAATAGAATTCACCGACAACACTGAAAGTCCGAGGCACTTTCGTTTTAGTATCTGGTATGGTCACAACAACCGAAGTGCCCAAATATTCGATATTGTCGATGGTCATCTGACACAATTCCTCCCGGCGACACGACCCGAAGACACCCACTATTGCTGCGACTTTCATCATCAGATACTTTTCGTCTTCTGCTTCTGTGAAAAATTTGTTGATATGCGTCTTCGTCAAAACTTTTGACTTTTTTGCTTGATATCCTTCACTCTTCTGTTTTAAAAAAGCAATAAGTTTATAATGTTTGCTTATATCTTGATCTTGCTTTATTTTTAACATAGTTTTGATCATAGAATAATTTGACCACAGCGTTGACGATTTCCATATCTTGGTTTCTTCCTCAAAATATGCCAGTAAAACACTTTCGTTACATTTCCCAGGGATCTTTTTAATGTTGCACCATTCCGAAAAGCGTCTATAAGCGATTTCGTACTGTTCCTTTGATTTCGCCGGCGATAATTCCAATGTTGCTCGACTGGCGGCTTCTTCCTTTCAGCAGGGATAGATTCGTTACGCTCATTATCGAGATTATTCATTATACTTATAATATTACTAGAAAATGCTGTCAATATTTTTGCGTTTTTTCCGTAATTAACAACAGCACTGGTTGCTACAAAAATTTTGGTTCATAAACATTACGATCTGTGTGGTATTATTGATTTCTTATTTTTATTGAGTTTATAGTTCTTCCGATTGGTTTGTAGAAAAAATAGTGTATGATATACGTGTTAAAAGTGATTTTATTATCTTCACTCACAAAATAAAATCTTACTTTTAACACGTATATCATAAATAGCTATTTTACTGTGTTACCCTTCGCACAAGTATTCTAACGAAACCCCCTACATTTTTTTATGTGTGCCTTTACAATAAAATTGCTTCTAACTGTGATATACATAGTTATTCATTAAAGAGTATTTGTAACTGGGTAGCTCGTTTAACCATTTGTTTGCATTAATTGTAAATTGCATTTTGTTGATTTAAACTTGCTAGTATTATTGTTAAAGAATATTATTAAAATGTACAATAAACGAATTCCTTAACTCTTTTAGAAGATATCTAATATTGTATAGTGCAACACTGGAAATATTAACACATCTTGCACTGTAGCATCTCTCTAAATGACTTCATTGTGTGCAGTTCGTGGAAAATAACTAAGAACACGAGGCAGTGCAACAAGTGACATAGTGTTTTGATTTCGAATAAAAATGGACGAAACTCGGTCAACGCAATTCGCGTTGCTATTCCCTCTGAAAACTGGGTTATTCACAATGAAGTCGTCTTCCACGGAGCGCATCAAAAAGAAATCCGCCGCCAAGGAGGTACCCACTATTCGCCTCCGCATGCGTAGGCGTTCCAGCATGTCGGATTTGGACAAGATGTCACAGGGACCTTTGCCGGACCTCGTGAGATCCACCACCGCCAACCAGCAGTTGTCAGTCAGTCCCGCTGGGTCCCTTCCCCATAGTCCCTACTTGTCCAGGTCCTTCCTGAGCAGTAACACTACAAGCGTTCGGGGTTAGTATATGACCTGGGGTTAGTGAAGTGGGTTTTGTGGAATTCGACTGATTTTAAAGTGTTGGTAGCCTAGTGATAAAAAATTAATTTTCTTCAATATTTTCTTTAGTTTTACTCACTTATTTTACCACAACCTGTTGCTATAAATTTTGAACCAAGGTGAATATAGCTGTTTGCTTCTTTTAATTCAGTGAACAATGTTTGTTTCTAAATGAGATAATAAAAGTCCTATGCACGTTTCTTCAAATGATGCAATGATTTTCAAAACTCACATTCACTTTTGAGCCTTTACGAACACATAAAATCAGCCACAATAGACGAGATCTGGCCTAATTGAGTTTTTAAACTACAGGGTGTTTTATTGGGAAACGTACATACGTTAAATGTGAAGGATCTAGAAGGCCTCAATAAAGCCTTTTGTTGACGGGTCTAACTATTGTCATTACCGTTTTACCGATTTTAGTTAATGCTTTAACAATATGTCATATTTTTTTATTTTGTCTATTTGCAAAAACGACAATATGTATATAGCATTTTGATAAATCAATTAATATTCATCTAATAAATTTATGAGAAAAATGGAACAGTATGCTGAATAACACATAAAACAGCAACAAAAACTGACAAGAAAAAACAAAAACGTAAACAATTTTCGAAAACACTACAGTTGTTATATAATCTTATGATATCAGGATTATGTGTTCCTTAATTGTAGATATTTTCAATTCTCTCAATTATTTGCCCCCGACCATTAATTTCAGTTACATATACCATTGACTTTAAAATGACCCTCCATTTAATAATCAACTGGTATGATGTCTGGTGAGCTTGAGAGCTACTCAACAGATCCACTTACGCACATGTTGCGTTTAGTGTCCAATATATTGTAAAATATTTGGTAATATTCTCGTTCAAATTTTTTTTTTTGCCCAAATGGAAGAAGAATCAATTGTTTATTTGATGATAAAAGCAGCAACTACCAGTTTGGTATTTTATAACAGCTAAAAAAAAAAACGTTTTCGAAACAAATCTTCTAAAACAGCATAATTTTTTACTGTATTAGAATAGCATGTTCTACAACAAATTGTAGAATATGCCATTCTAAACGTATTTTAGGCTATACTTTCTCTAATACGATTTTAGAAATCATACAAAAAAGTTGCTTATTTGTACATATTACATCACAGTATGTTAAAATAACATTCTAACACAGTGTAATAGAACGTCATTCCAACACAGTATGCTGGAATGTCATGTATTACAATCTAATTTTTAGTTGTGGAATGTGTACTTTTTAAAATCGTGTTAGAGAAAGGTATTTTAAGCTAATATAGATCAATCTCCTACAATTCCTATCAATGAAGTCATATGTATCCTCTCTGATATCAAACATCTAGGTATGCTAATGAGCAATTCCACAGACAAAGCTATATTCAATAATTATCTAAAAAAATAATCTAGCTAAATTTACTAACGTGGTCACTTTTGAAACTGTGGGAACTCGGCGTTTTGCTGTTTCAAATTTGTTTTATAGAATGGTTTGACAATAAAATTTTAAACGAAAATAAACGTTTTTCTGTTATAATTGTTATAATAATACAATTGCGTTAAAACATTATTAAAAAATGCTTTCGTTTTATTAACTAAAATGTTTTATAAGCTTGTTGCAGAATTGTTCATAAAATAGTTATATATTTGTCGTACAAGCTGTTTTACAATTTAGCTGCCAAAACTTCCTTGTGATAAATTTATAAAATATTTCAATTACTGGCAACAAAACAATGGTACTTGCCGCTATAATAAAACAAATGAAGAGCAGACTTTCAAAAAGCGTTAAGTCCAATTTTTTGAAATCCCGCAAAAAGTACTATATTGCCATATGGACCAAGCTGACGAGTCCTGGACATCCAAGCGGAATTAAAACACCTAAGAAATGTATTGTAAATATTTCATGGACTTTCAAGACTTACTACATACACACACATTGGACAAACGAAAGGAGTTTAGTGCTGTCTAACGCAATTACCGCTATTTGGATGTCATTTTCGTTTGACAGTTCTGTTAGTTGTTGAAAAATGTCTTTCTTGTTAACAGGCGCAAAAGTGATAGTCTTTAAAAGACGTTTAATTAAAGTTGTTTAGTACGAAAGGTGTTTCTTTAGTACAAAATGGATGAAGAACATGTTGGAGACATGTAACTTGGATTGTTACAAGGTATAGTTTTTGCGAAAAAACAAATTAAAAAATAAATTATGCCACTAGACCTACATTTCTGCTTCGTTTATCACGTTAGTGAATTAACTGAAACAAAAAGAGTAAATCTACCAAATATCATTTGGTTATACAGAATGATTCGCCTTTCATAGCAAATCAAAAAATTGCAAAAAATACAAAATGCCCTGTATCTCGGTAATGACAATGGTTAGACCATTCAACAACAGGTTTGTTGAGGTCTCCTGAATACCCTGTATCCACTGTTAACGTATGTACATTTTCCAGTGAATAATGTGGATGTAATCCAATGTTGCTCGGACAGTTAGCAGAGTAATTAATTTCAGAAAATGTTATTAATATCTAATAAAAATTTGCAAAAAGAGACTCTTTACTTTTAAAATTCTATAGTGTTAATATTTAGTGTTACAGATTGAAAGCATATTCAATTTTATGTATTTAATTTAGATATTTTAAGTAATTAAGGTAGTGTTCTTACCTACGCAAGATCCGTCACGATTTCAGCTTCATTTCAGTACATAAAACTGCGTTTCCGACAGTTAATTTTCTCCTTCCTTGTACCGGGAAATGTTTTCGCCATATTAATAGAAGTAAAATTACGTTTCCAACGATTTATGGCAGCGCTATCAATTTTCTTAATGTTTATGTGTAATGTAACAAGAACATTGTTCACATAATCAAGGAAGCGGTTAACCTACTTTTTCAGGATATTGCAGGAGCAGGCAATAAGTTTCCTCGGTAGTAGCAAATATTTTTCATTTTCCCCCTGACTGATTTTGATTTATTTCCGAGATATGATGATATGCTTAATTTATTACGCGTCCCATATTGGATACCTACGCATGTTTTAGAGATAAAGTTACATTGGTTGACATTTGTATTTGATACAATGTACTAAAATTCAATGGTCACTATGGATATTTCGGCTAATGTGGTTAAAATAGTATCTGGGCAAAAATTTTAAATTAAATTTTGTTATCAATATATTTTTTTTTAAATTGAAATATTCGAAAAAATACTACAGGACGTCTCAAACTCGTATGGGCTTAGTTTGATGTAATTTAAATCAAATTTGGAACACATGAGGTGTTAAATGGGATTAGGTAGGCCCCATTTTCAATAACAATATAGCAATAATAGTAACAATATCAATAATACATAAAAGCAATAACAGTATGAGTGTATAGAAATTTACAAAAAAAAACACATTTAATAAACAACCAGTCAGCAAAAGCTGTACAGGTTGAATGCTTGGTAATTTTTGAATAATTCAAAAAACTGTGCTATGTGACGGTAAATACAAACATCCATAGTGCTCCTGTCAAAAATTGAATATATAGATCTGTATGCTACCCGAGAACTCACTTCCGACCAAAAGAAATACAGGTACTAAAATTTAAATGGAGTTATGATTACATACAGAATATAGACACGGAACAGAAACACTTTTATCTTTCTTTGATTTTCAAAATGATATAAAGTTACCTTTTTCTACAAAATTAGCAATAGTTGTATAGTCGATACTGAATAACCACTTTTTTATTTTGATTTCACATAAAGTATTTGTTTTATTTCGTTTGGAAGTATGTTATATAATCTGGGGCATAAATACGAAAAGTGTTTAATACCTATAGTTTTCAGAGCAGGTGTAGTTTTCAGGTTTAGATTTGCTCGCATTCTAGCAGAAAGTATTATCTTTCGGATTTGACAGAAACGAATAATGACGTTATCAATTATATTTTTTCCAGAAACATATCCAAATTTTGTTCCTGTTCTCTCCTTTTTTTTCTAATAAATTTTTATTAGAGAAATGTTTTTATAATACTTCTCGCTTAAAAGTTCTTCAAAGAAGTATCACCTAAAAATCACATTAGCGGTGAAACGGTCAAGTAGTCGTTGGAAAATAATTTTATGTTCATTGTTTAAAATAAATGTCACAAAATACTTGTCATTACTCAATATAACGTCAAGCGTATAACTTTTGTTGTTAAAAAATGTTTTATTTCATACTGTACTGTAATGAATTATTTCCCGGACTCATTTAAGTCCGGGAAATAACTCATTACAGTACTGAGTTCGGAAAATGTTTACTTCCCGGACTGCTTTAAAAACACAATATTCACATTTTTAAAAGATTTTATCTTTAAAACTACAAAATCAAGCATATAAAAACTAATTATAATTATAATTAACAGTAACTGTGCAATGTGAATTTCCTTGCAGGCTGAATGCAGGAATACCTGCAGGGATTCTCCCTTAGGGAGAGAATCTTCACTAGACACGGTAATGGTGGTGGATATAGTTTGTTGCTTGGTCTGAAAAACCTTTATAAAGTTTTCTCCATTTTGAATCATCCTTGCTGCTTTTGTTTTGTTTTCTAAGGAATCTTCAATGTATTGTTCCGCAACAGATGAACTTTTCCATGCACTATGACGCTTCAGTGTTGATAAATCACCTCCCGCATTCGCGAAAAATGTGGCAGATGTTCTACGTAAACAATGCCCCGTATATGGTTATAATTAGTTTGATGCCACAATCTTTAATGTCTTTTAGGGTCATATGGTATAACTCTTCTCGCCGACAACCACCAGCAATGCCTATCATTGCGATTGCCTGTAACAATAGAGAAAATGGTTTAAAACTGATTGTCAAATTGATGAAATTTCGACTAACGAAACCAAGAAATGTATTTTTTGTAACTAAATGACATTGAGTACCTATATCATTCAAGATGCACATTGTTTAATTCAAACTAATGAAAAGGTTAAACTTGTTTACCTTCATCAAAAGATACTCTTCTGATGGAGCTTCCTTCAGTTAATAGATTATTAACTTCTTCTCTTGTTAGAACTTTTGATTTGTTTGCCTGACGACCAACTGCTTGCCTTTTTAAGAAAGTCATCAGTTTTGGATATTTTGAAATATCACCTCCTTCATTTACCATGAGCATAGACTTGAGCATCGAATATTTTGCCCACATTGTCGCAGGATTCATCTTTTTGGAGATATCCAAGAAGCACGCCATAAGGATATTCTCATTCAGGCCGTTTTCCACCTTTTAGGTTTTCTCCACACGTTGAAAAGCTGGTATTCCTTCTCATAACGAGCCGAAGACTTCGTAGGCACCAATTTACTGGTTGCTTCAACACATTTTAGCTCGATTCGTCTAGAAATTCCTGACTCGGCTCCTTCGTCGCCTCGTCCGTAAACATCTAGACTTGTACTTTAATATACCATTTCCCGGTCTTGTAACGTAAATAACTATTCTCATTCAGGAAAGGTTGATATGTTGCTTATTTACGACAAGTCACAGACAAATTCAAGAAGACCTGTAGAGTTATATCGAGAAAGGTATCCAGAGCGCCTCATTCCAGATCATAGAACATTTACAAGATTGGAGGCGATCTTGCAATAAAACGAAGATATATTTTCTTGATTTGAATAAATCATCCGTTCAATGAATTTTAAAAATTAATGGGTATCATGACTACAAAATTTACGATTTGGAGTGTTTGTCACATTGAAAAAAGGCTTCATTTTATAGCTCAAATTGCGGTATATGTACAATCTGTTGATCAGAACTTTTTTCAATGCGTTCTTTGATCGAACGAAAGTCGGTTTCTCAGTAATGGTTTACCAAACAGACCCAGCTAACACTACTGCTCCATTGTAAATCCAGTTCAAAATCAAGAGACGACATTTTCCCAGAAAAATGTATTGGGATTAATTTACTTATTCAGTTGCCCGGAAAGTCACCAAATCTAAAACCTCTCGATTTTTTTATGGGGAGTTTTAAAAAATAAGGTTTACAACACACCTTCACGAGAAATTAATCATTTGAAAGAAAAAATCACAAACGCTTGTAATAAGTTAAACGGTGAAATGTTAATAAAGCTAGCCCACAAAGAAGTCAGGTTAAGATTGGATATGTGCCTCTAAATGAGAGAGTCACATAAAGAATAGATTGTAATATGTATGTAGTATGAGGGTGTTTGCCTCAGTTTTGAAGTTTAGTTATTGTTTTCATCATCTTTTGTTTTAACTGTATTAATGGATTATCGAGTTTAATTCTTTTATTTACTATCTAGGAATTATATACTTTAAGCAATAAATATTCAATTATTTTCCAACGACTGCTTAATCCTTCCACCGCTGTTTCTGTCAAATTCTGAAGATAATATGTTCGATTGTGAATGGAGCTTACCTCATCCTATTTAACGCCACGTTTCCCAAAATTTATTTAAATTTTTCGTATCATCACAGTAGGCCTATACTATCGAGTTTGAGCCTGTACTATCACTACCCAAAATATGTAACATACTTTACGAAACGTCCTGTATAAACACGTTTTATTCTGATAGTAAAAACATTTTCTAATACCGACTGTTGAGCTGTTAAGCAAAGAAAATCAAGTTTTACGAAACGTTATATGATTTTTCTTTCTTCGAGATAGCAGATATTAAGATATAGAATAATTTAATTGTGAAGAAAAAATAATAATCGCATTGGCAGTCGCTTCTACAAAACAGTAGTAATATGTTACAATTGTACCATTATTTTGAAATCTAGAGCAACTTCGTTAGCTTGGATATTCTACATACTAAATGAAGCAATTGCTTAAAACTGTGTACACTTTAGATAACACTGTCTACAATACATAACCAGTCGAATCCCACAACCGCAAAACCACCCCCAACCGCAATTTGCCTAAAATGATCGAAATACCTAGGCAGTATCGGTGATTTGATGAACCAGAAACGATTCGGAAGCAGCCAGTGGAGCGTACGTAGCGAATCTCTCATTGCGAAGACCGTGCCACTGTCGACAGTCACTCCACGTCACTCTCCGACCCCCTTGCATTCGGAGAAATTGTCCATGGAGGACGTCCTAGCAGGAGACGACGTCTGCGGACCTTTGACTACCGCTCAGCGCGCCCAGAGGCTCTCCAAGCTAATCAAACAGCAGAGAGCTTGCCTGCAATGGAAAAGCGTGATGGTATGTTGACTTATTTAATGTAGGGAATGAGGTGGTGGGTGCAGATCAACCATCTTCATGTTATTTGAACTATACAGGGTAAGTCAAGTTTAAATAGTCTAGGAATAGGTTTCTTACGAAACTTTTAAACAAAAAATGTAAATACAACATACCTTTTATGTTGCTCTCCAACGTAAATACACGGTGATCAAGTTCAAGTTACTCGGAAATGACCACTCACTTTACAAAAATTTGGTAGGTACTTATTACTTATACCCGAGACCCAAAATAATAGCATATTGATGAGTACAAAAGGTGAGAGTTACAAGGGACAAGATTCCATAGGCGTGCCACTTCAGAATTGTTCCAAGAAGGTAAAATTACAAAAAATAAGTAATGCCGTCCTTTTAGAAGGCGATAGTTTACTACTATCCAATTGCAACTACCTAATACGCTCTTCGCGGATATCACACTTTAATACATTAAATGACAAAATTAAACAAATACATAAAATATCCAGGCAGGCTGGGTTTAAAATGACCCCTGCTTATACTGTCAAAGTAGAAAAACTAAAATATCATTAATTGTCACAAGTACCGTTTATAGTAGCTGATTGTATTTTTCCTTCAAAATTGATCACCCTGTACCTCTGTTAGAGAGTGAGATAAAAGGTTGCATTTACATTTTTTGCTTGAAATTTCGAAACAAGTCTATTCTTGACTATTTAAAGTTGATTTACCCTCTACCAAAAAATTGAAAACCCTCAAATGATTTTGAATAAAAATATTTTTGATAATTATTAATTACTAATTTTGTAAATAATATATAATTTTTTAAAGCAAAAAGTGTCAAAATAAATATCATTTTTATTGATAGCTCTGCTGCATATTTTTACCTTAAATCGGTACACTTTCTGTGTAATTTTGATCTAAAATAACAAAGCAGGAACGGAGGAAAAGGGAGTTGTAGTACACACGAGCCTCACAATTTTTTTTGTGTACGACTATGGTTTCAGAGTATTTCTATTTAGATGCGTGTTTTATTCTATTCTTTCACTTTTTAAAGTTTTCCATTTGAGATATTGCAACTTTTTCCTAAGCATTAAATTATCTTTTCCATTTTATTCAGTGACATAAGAAAAGTCCCATTATTGTAGTTCAAATAATGTGGTTGATGATCAGCTTGATCTACTAATTTATAACACCCATATTTACTTTTCCGACGTCCCTGTACTGGGTGGCGAAAAAATGACCACCCTGTATATATATTTTTTCTTCTAGTTAAAACGTTTCAGTAAATAAAATACGCCTACCTAGAACTTGTTGTAGATATGGGTGTAATATTAATTCCATCTTAAATCCACTCTTGGAATCAATTTTCTCTGCTTATTTAAAATATGAATTACTCTTTTTTTCCAAGAACATAGTATAAATATAGTTTTGTTTCGAGTGTTGCGCTGAATTTTAGATCAAACTGTTTTATTGCATAGTTGGTATTCCAAAGACAATAAAATATTTCATAAACTTCAGCAGACGAGCTAATGCGTATGTGCAAAACCCGAACTGGAATACAATCACGTTCTAGATGGGTATTACCGCCGCCATTCATAACGTATGCAAATGGGTCACGGCTACGGCTTTACACCAGACACACGACATAAAGGATGTCTGAGCTTGATTAAAATCTGCCTCACTTTTATTTTCAAATGTAAGCGTTGTATTAGTATAGAACAGCGGTTCTCAAACTTTCTTTCACGTACTGTTTACTATTATTCAATCGCGTACCTACCACTAACACTCACTAAATGCTAAAGTTTAGCGTTTAGCAGGAGACCTATTAGCCACTAAACTATTAAATATTTTATTAAGGTAGCTACGTTACAGAATGGCAAAACAGTAAAAAAATTATAATCATTTTTTAAGACTGTTCTTTATTTATAAAAAAAACAATGTTAACAATATTCTTAACTCGGATAAGTTTAAAAACTCAGTAAGACATGTTTGAAGCAAGCCTAAAAAAGTCAGGATCGATTACTCGGCATACGCCGACTTAGACAAAATAAATAAATAAAATAATGAAATTTATCCAACAATCACTACTTATACAGTTATTATTCGCATGCATACATACATATAAAAAGAAGAATAACACACATGTGACTTATGTTCGTAAAATTCTAGTGTGTTAAGAGCTATAAGTCACGTTTTTTTTTCTAGGAACACTCAACCTTTATTTATAAATGTATACAATTTAACTAACATTAATATTAAATGAGAATGAAATGCAGTTTGAGGATTCAGAAATGGTAAAACCCTCCAGTAAATACCTAAACTAGGTTCTGTTACTACATCAGTTCGTTTTGAATCACTTAAAGCACCCTGGATTTTCAGGGTGTTAAAACAAAAAATGATGATAACAATAACTAAACTTAAAAATGAGCTAGCGCCCTCATTCTACATACATATTACAGTCCATTCTCTATATGACCTTGTCTCATTTCAAGACACATATATCCAATCTTCACGTGATTTCTTTGTGGGCTGCGTTTATTAACATTTGGTCTGTCAATTCATTACAAACGATTTTTTCTTCCGAATGATTAATATTTCACGAAGGTGTTTTGTAAATCTTATTTCTTAAAACATCCCATAAAAAAATCGAAGGGTGTTAGATCTGGTGACTTTCCAGGCTACTGAATGGGTCCATTAATCCCAATCCATTTTTCTGGGATTTTTCTGCACAAGCCTGACCTTGTGGGGCGGAGCTCCAGAATTGCAGGAAATTCTCCTTGTAGAAAATTTAGGTAACTCACGCTGTTCAATGTATATTCATGAAAATAAGGCCCAATTAAATGCCTACCGATGATGTTGTACCATATGCAACAATTTGGAAATGTATATTGATGAAATTGAGATGCCCACTTAACTAGGTATCAACATTTCTTCGGGGTCGTCAACAGTATGTGTCTCTAAAGGTCGAATCTAAGCAATCTGTAGATTTTGTGCAATCCGGTTGTTTGGAGTCGGATGTAGGTGTGCCTCAAGGCTCAATAATAGGACCTGCTTTATTCATTTTATATGTCAACAATCTATCAAGTGTCACAAAACCTATCGCCTATACAGCTTATGCTGATGACTTTTCAATGGTTTTATCGTCAAGGGATTCAGAGGCAGTGAGTAGTAAAACCGCAGAAGCAGTGGGCAGAGTCTCACAGTACTTCAACAGCATCGATTTGTTTTTTAATTTGGACAAGACTGATATTTTAAGAATACATAATTATCAAAAAACTATCGAAGATCTACATATTGAAGTAAATAATAAAATTGTGACTAATGCACATGACGGTGTACGTTTTCTAGGTGTTTATTTGGATGAATTCCTGAACTTTAAATTACACTGTGATAAACTTATTTCGAAATTGAATTCTCTGAAGTTTCTTTTCTTAAATTTGCGAACGGTGCTGAACCTTTCCCAGCTTGTACACGTTTACTATGCCCAAGTAGATTCAAGACTTAGATACGGAATTTGTTTATGGGGCAATTCGACCAATTCAGTTAGTGTTTTTATTGCTCAAAAAAGAATCATCCGTTGCATGTTAAAAATATCAAACAGAGAGTCATGTAGATAATATTTTAAGGAATTAAGCATTTTACCCCTTCCCTGTTTGTTTATTTACGAATTATGTGTTTATGTATATAGAAATAAGAAAAGCATTGACATTAACAAAGATAAATACAACTATAGCACGAGACATGCTGGTGATCTTAGAGTGCCGTTTGCCAAACTAAAACTAGCTCTGAATGCTCCTTGTTGCTTGGGTCCAAAATGTTTTAAACGTTTACCAAACGATGTTAAATACTGCTTGTCTGTAAATGTTTTTAAACGAAAGTTAAAGCTATATTTGTTCGATAAATGTTTTTACAGTGTTTTGGAGTTTTTAAATTTGAAGTTTTAGAATGTTAGATTAAGTGCGTGACGAATCCAATACATGTATACTGTCTTAATGGAAAATAAATCATTATTATTATTATTATGTGTTCGAATATAATTTGTTTCAAATTTAAATTGTTAGAAGCAGAGCGTTTTTTAAAAGGGTGGGTGGGCCATCTATTCGTTTCTTTTTAAAATTGCTGTTAAAACTCCATTGTTGAATATTTTTTTTAATTTTAAATGATTGTTGCTTTATTCAAGAAAATATGCTCTCACATTATTTATGAAAAACAATTTCAGTTAAATGGCCGCCGCGGCTGGCTTGACAGTAGTTCATTCCAATTTTGCAGTATATTTTCGATTATTTGTGGCTCTACTGCACGAATAACTCGATTAATGTTTTCCTTCAGTGCGTCAATTGTTTGTGGATCATTGCAGTAACAATGGTCCTTAAGGTGCCCCCATAAAAATAGTTCAACGGTGTTAAGTCGCAACTTCGCGATGGCCAATTAATGTCTCCAAAACGGCTGATAACACGGTTACTGAATTTAGTGTGCAAAAGATCGATTGTTTCACGGCTTGTGTGACGCGTTGCTCCATCCTGCTGGAATCAACGCTCGACCAAGTCTAAATCGTCCAATAGCGGCCACAAAAAGTCAGTTAACATGTCTCTGCAACGCATTCCATTTATCGTGATGTTGTTACCATCTTTATTTTGAAAGAAGTATGGACCAATGATGCCACCACTCCATGACTACGTGTAGATTTTAGGAACCCGAAAGTCTAGTTTTGTTTATTAACATGTTCTCCAAGATGAAAATGAGCTTCATCCAAAAAAATTATTTTTCGATTGAAATCGACGTCATTTTCAAAGTTATTTAGAGCCCACATGGAGAAGTGATAGCGATGTGGATGGTCATTTTTCTTTATCTCTTGAGTCAGTTGCAACTTGTAAGCACATAATCCAGGTCTTTATGCAATATTCTCCTCAGAGAAGTCCGACGGACATTAAGTTGTTGTGCTCTATGACGAGTTGAGGTTCTTGGGTTTTCACGCACACTTTGGGCAACAGCTGCAATTATTTCAGCTGTTCTCACCTGACGAGCACGTGGATGGCTTCTGTTATCCATAAGCATACCAGTTTCACAAACTTTCTCACACGAGGCGCTACCGGAGCTTCATTTCGACCAAAAATTGGTGTCAATTTTATCACTGTTTCTGCAACACAGCATTCACTTTGGAAATAATTTTTCAGTATTTCCCAACATTGTTCAAGCGTAAAACGATCCATTTCTTACAGCGGAGGTTAGATACCACATGTCAAGCGCGTCAGTGTCGGCACTGTAGAAATAACACTCAGTTTAAAAAGAAATCAATAGATGCCCCCCCTATATTTACTCTAAAATCGCCTTGGTTTTGGACTGGCTTTACAATGTGGGGATTTTCAATGGACTAGTGGTGTTAGTTGTGCCTGTTTGAGAAACCATTACTGACAAACCGACATTCGTCCATTTAAAGAACATGCCGAAAAAGGTTCTGATCAACAGTTTCTATATTTACTAGAATTTGAGATATAAAAGTAAGTCTGTTTTCATTGTGACACTCAGGCAAATACTCCAAATTGTAAATTTTATAGACATGTAGTCTCTAAAATTTGAATTATCCAAATTCAATTCCGGGCTAGCTTACCATACAGAAATGAATGAATAAAGATGATACAGCAAAGGGCAATGTTAAAAATAGCCGATTTTTGGCTTATCCGAGGGAACGCATAAATCATAAAAAAATCAATGGATTATTGTTAATTAACATTAGAAATGGCCCAGAAATACGTCAGATAGCTGGGGAAATGTCGCTACTACCCCTAAACCTATATAAACTACCCTTAAATAGCTTTAAATGGATAATCATTAATTATTGTTATAAAATTCGTGTAAAATGAAAAAAATGCTTGAAAATGATTTGAACAGACAGTATGTCAATATAAAAAGTGATAAATGACTGTAAAAGTGCCCATTCAATGGCGAAATAGCGCCAATTGTTCTCGCTTTGCGAGCGCGTACTGAAAAAATGGCAATTTATCCTTGCGCCCATTTTTCAGGTCGCAATAGTATAAATGAACCTTAAAAGTGATTTAAGCATTTTTTTCATTCTAAACGAATTTTACAACAATAAATAATGATTATCTATTTTAAGCTATTTAAAGGCAGTTTATATAGATTTAGGGGTGCAATTAATATTTCCCCACTTACTTAATGTACACTTGTATCAGTTTTTGCATTTTTTTAACAGTAATCTATAATTTTTTTCTAGCAATAGGCGTTCCCTTGAACATTTAAGCATTATCTATTTTTGGTGTCGAAGTAAGCTCACCATTAGCTTTTGAAAGTCGTTTTTTTAATTTTTAGGGATGGAATGGACATTTTTACAGTTATTTATATTGACATACTGTCTGTTTACATCGTTTTCAAGTTTTTTTGTTTTAATTTTACACGAATTTTATAACAATAATTAATGATTATCCATTTAAAGCTATTTAAGGGTAGTTTATATAGGTTTAGGCGACATTTCCCCAGCTATCTGACGTATTTCTGAGCCATTTCTAATGTTAATTAACAATAAATCAATTGATTTTTTTATGATTTATGCGTTTCCCCCGGATAAGCCAAAAGTCGGCTATTTTTAACGTTGTCCTTTATTGGGTAGTTCAAGAAAGCAAGCAAGTAAAACACAATCATTTATATCTTCAACGTTATCCATTTTTCATCTTCCCTATTTACTAAATTAAATACAAGAGAAAATAATAGTAAAAATTTAAAGCATATTTGTATAAAATATTTTTACTTACCATAATAAGTAAAACTAATTATCTCCTGTTTAGTTAAAATAACTAAAGCAATAGGTGCAAATAAATTGTTTGTAGACGAACCCTGATATATGAGAAATATGATCCGAGCCGATTTTTGTCCAAATTTTGGCGACTGTATGGTGTGAATAATCAGATAATATATTATTTTCGAAATTAAATAAATATTCCCAAATCTTTGCGCTACAAGAATGCTTCGCACCACTAAAAAAATATTAAGTTTTATGACGAAGGTAAAGTAATTTTATAATGCTGCAAATATTAGTAAAATATTTTCATCATAATATAATACAGCGTGGTTTTATGCTAGAAATTTTTTGAAGTATAAAATTTAAAGTTTATTGTAAAGAGAATTGTAAGAGCTCAAAATAAATATTACTCAACCCCCAATGCAATTTAAATATTTGGGGGTGATGCTTACCCTTGCTTGGGGGTAAAAGTGTGTATTCAAAAATACCAGCAAAGAACGTCCCCCTTTAATCTAATATCGACAGGTCTGAGCGTTTTTCTTTATTTTTGACGCAGTTCCTCTAAATGGCTCTGTTTCGTTTTCATTTGGTCGCCCTGTACAAGTAGCATAATCTTTTTTTTCCACGGTCGGGAGTAGAAATCAGTTTCTATGACATCAAAATTAAAACAGAAGTAGTCGATTATTCCCAAGGGAGTTTACATTATGGAGAACGTTTTTCATGCAAAAAAAAAGATAACATTGAAATTATTTATTGACATTTAAATTAAATGTTACATTTGTATAATTTTCATTCTTCATTCATTTCTTCATTAATATTAGAAGGAATATTACTTTCGCTTACATTTACAGTTTTTGTGATTGCGCTAGTAGTGGTACCTAGTAAAACCTGATTAGCAATTTTGGTCTTATTTTCAATGGAGTTCTCGACATAACCCTCAGCGACTGTCATTGATTTCCAACCAGCATGACGCTTTATTGTCGTGATATTCACACCAGCATCTGCCAGTAATGTCGCTGAAGCAGTGACCAGTATAACATGCAGCATTAAGTAATTTTAAATACGAAGCTACTACACTCGGAATTTTTCCCATGGTATTCTTGCCAACTGGCTGCGAACTAAATTTTCCTGCTTTGTAGTACAAAAAAGGCGCTTATGCTTGACGTGGGGAGGACGAAGGGACAGGTATTTTCGAAACAATTCAAGCATATTTCCCACATCGGTAACCAAAAAGGTTCGTGGAATCTTTGTCTTAGTGTTTGGAATTTTTACAATCAAGGAAGAGCCTACATCCTCAATATCATCTACAGTTAAATTGACTAGTTCATCAGTTCGACAAGCTCCGGTAATCCCCAGAATTAATCCAACCTATAAAAAATCAAAATACTTAATAATTGAAATACCTAACAACAAAAGTAATCTTACCTTAATCATTAAGAATTCTTTTTCATCTGCACTTGATAGAAAACGGTCGATTTCACCCTTTGCCAATATTTTCGATTTTTTCGCTTGATATCCGTCACCGGTTCTTTTCAAAAATGCGATCAGCTTGGGAAATTTGCTTATATCTATGTTGTCGTAAATTATCAAGCATGACTTAACCATAGAATATTGCGCCCATAATGTGGAAGACTTGTAATTCTTTGCATTTTCACTGAAGTATGCCAACAAAACATTCTCGCTGTATACTTGAACATTTTTCTCGGCGCACCACTTTTTGAACCGATTGTAGGCTATATCGTATAAAGATCTTGACTTCGTAGGCAGCAAATTGCTTATTGCAATATTTGCAGCCTCCACAATCTCTTCCGACTCACAATTATTCATTGTGCACTAAACAAACTTTAAACTAAACCAAACTAGCACCTAAGCTTGACAATTCTTTTTGTTTGTTTATTTTGTAGTTATGACAATAACTCAACGACTACTAAATAAATGCACAAATCCGAATATAATAATTCTGGTGCTACTTACTTCATAATGACAAAATATGTTTTTTTAAGTTAATGAGACAGTGGAAAAAATAGTATATACCATTCGGGAGAGATTCTATTTTGTCCTCGGTACATTGTAGCCCTCGGGCTTCAAATTGCACCTCTGCTAAAATAACGCATTTCTCTCCCTTATAGTATAATTTACTATTATTTCCAATGAATACTTAAATTTTCTTTCTTATTCTTTTAACAAGTGAGTTATAAGCGACGTTAAGATAACATTTATATTATTTACATTTTAGACAGGTGCTTTTTCCGTTTAAGTATAAATTGAGAAATAAACCAGATTTACTTGATATTCTTTACACAATATTCTTACAAAACCTGTGTAAGAAAGGAAACAGCAAGAAAGATAGCCTAGCTTAATATTTGTCTGCTTTCGGTGATGATAATATCAACCAATTTGTCATGCTTACATTATTGTACAGGTTATTTCAGCTTTCTGAAACATAAATTATTTATACAATATTGCGTTCAATCACGTTTTGTGAGTTCTGGGGTAACGACCTTTTTGCTTCGACAAAACTTTGTGATTTAGATATTCAAAAAAAAAAGAAGAAAATAAATCATGGGAAGAATATTATGTACGGGTCAAAAATTTCTTGAATTGAGAAAGTATAATAAGAAACATTAACGCGATGTAATTGTATCCTGATTTTACGTCAGTAGCCGAGGCAATCTTCCTGTTGCTCAATAAAATAATAATAATAATAATGTAAAAATTATACATTGATATTAAGCATTAAGCATTTTTGAGTGAGAAAATTTTACAAATCCGAAAACACAATATGTGTATTTTTAATAATAAAATAGACATAGGCAATATATTGTATAATAATTCCACAAAGCTCTTTTATGTTCACTATACGGGTCTATTTACAAAAATGTACAGTGTATTTGACTACAAGCATTCAAGATTCAAGTACACGGAATGTTGTATTTAGGATTTATTTTATAAGCACACTCTGGTTACAGGCACGGGTGGACTAATCGGAGCTCAAACAGCGTAGTAAATGTAGGTTACCCCACTACACCTATCACTGATGTTCTACAGTAGCCATGATTCGAAGTTTTTCACATGAGATTTTCAAGTTAAACTATTTATAAATTTAACATTTAATTTTTAAAGTATTTCATACAGCTAATCTATGTATTTATCAAGACAACGTAGTAAACCAAATTTTGAATCAAATTTTAATAATAATAATTTACAAATGTAAATATTCAGCATTGCATTCAGATAATATATACTTGAATACAAGTATTCAAGATTCAAGTACTCTGAATGCTGCATTCAGGATTTATTTTATATACGCGTAATTTACTCTTTGATTACGGGCAAGGGCGGACTAAACAAAGCTCAAATAGCTTACGATTGCAAGTTCAACTATTTATAGATTTAACATTTACTTTTTTTAATGCATCTCATAGGGCTAATCTATGTATTTATTTAGACAACGTTGTAAACCAAAATTTGAATCAAATTTTAGTAATATTAATTTACAAATTATAAATATTCAGCATTGCATGCAGATAATATGAATACTTGAACACAATCATTCTGAATGTTGTATTCAGGATATCTTTTATATGTACATAATCTACTCTTTGATTACGAGCACGGGCGTACTAAACGGAGCTCAAACGGGGTAGTAAATACGCCTGTCGCTGATGACCATGATTCGAAGTTTTTCACATAAAATTTGCAATTTAAACTATAAATTTAACATTTCCTTTTCAATGTATTTCATAGGGCTACTTTATTACAAGCATTCAAGATTCAAGTACTATGAATGTTGTATTCAAGATTAAAATAATTATGATTACTTTTTTAAGAGAGTACTCACTGTTCAAGGATTGAATACTGTTCCCATATTTATACCTAGTGTAGTACCTATGATTAAATTTTCAAAATCAAGCAACTGTTTCTAACCTATATTTTTATATCTACAATTCAAGAGTGCTTTCTATCAAATTAAACGCTCCATAGTTTATATTTGCTCCAGATATCTGAAAAATTCAACTCGTTTCGACGCCACACTTAACGCCTCCATTCTCTTGCAGACTGTATAATTCTTCAAAACCAGGGCAATTAGTTACTGTCCGCCATAACTCGTGCCCAGCGAAGAATGAATAATCCCAATCTGGAAAGCGAAGCTCCAGCTCGCGCCATCTGCACGCGACGCGCGGTACTGCGTATTGCCGGAACTGAAATTGATTCCGCTCGAGTTCATACAAAATTTATACATGAAAGGCTGTTGTGAAATTAGTTTTTGAAATGTTTGCCCATTCCAAAATAAAAAATGTGCTTGGAACAATGGCTTAGTTTCTGCCCGAGATAAATACGTACATGATTTGTTCGTTTTTGGTGCAGCGTTTCCATTAGAGGTATGCACCGTGGTGAGTAAATGTAATTAATGACCGCCGCAAGCCTAACCTTATATAGGAGGGTGTGACGGTTATTATGTAGGCATAAAAATTATAGAACAGCTTGTTGACAATATGATATGATTTTTACAAGATTTAATCAAATATGACAATTGCCTACCATTTCCTGGACACTTTAAATATAATAAGCAGCACAAGGACGTACAGTGTATGTCCAATGGACGTCCAGATCTTGGTGTGGTGTTGGCAATATCCATTGTACTTTCAGTGGATGTCCAGAAATATTCCAGTGAATATCTATTACATGTCCAGCTGTCACAAAAGTATGCATCCATTGGACGTCCATTTTTGGTCCAGTAGGTTGATAGTACAGAAGCAAACTGGACATCCATTGGATCTGCATCCATTGGAAGTCCATTGGTCGTCAACAACACAACATCAAATGGACATCCATTGTGATGTTTATAGTACTGAATCAAATATGGACGTCCATCCAATGGATGCAGATTTTCGTGATAGCTGGACTTATAAATGGTTATCCATTGTACACCCTCGTGCTGTTTGTTATATTCAAAGTGTCCAGGAAATGGTAGGTAATCTATCAGATTTGAATAAATCTTGTAAAAAAATGTCTAAAGTTTAAATAAAAAATGTATCCAAATCCACGAGATTGTCCATCATTTCACACAGGCCCTGTGCATAATAGCAAACAGCACAAGGACATAAAATCGAAGTAAAATTGCATCTCATACAATATAACAAGACACCTTGAACTATCTGACATATAATATGGGGAGTTTAAAATGGCACATAGTATAAAATTATCTATGAAAATTATATTTATTTATCCAAAATAACAGCGATCTAGTCACCTCAATTCAAGTACTGACGCCTTAAACTGCGCGGCCACTGACCGATATAATAATATTTTAGTAGAACAATTTCCGGATTGGTCGCCGCGTCATCAGTTTAGCTTATTTACGTTTCCAGAGTCATATGACAAGGTTAAAACAAAGTTTCATAGTTACTGCTGATGAAGATATGTCAAACGTCATAACTGAAATGTTAGCAACGATTTGCAGCTAAACGTACAAAAATGTATTGTTCTTACTATCAGCCGTAGACATCATCCTTTAGTGTTTGACAACTCGTTGAATGATGCACAATTGAATAGTGTCAATAAGTTTAAAAACCTGGGCATAATATTTGATGCTAAACTTAATTTTAATAAAAATGTTACTGATCTTGTCCTGTCCGCTCAGATAAATCTTGGGTTTGCAAATGGCATACAAATTCTTTCTTTACTTTATTTACTATTATTTGGAATCAACTATCAGGTGTATAGAAATAGTATCGAGAACGTGAGCGAAGATTTTTAAAATTTCTTTCATACAAGATAGACGGCTTCTATCGGACTGCAGTTGAATCACATGAGTTATTAACAAGACATAACATTCTTAGCATAAATATTAGAAGATAAATTTACTTTATGATTTTTCTATTTAAAGTTACCAAGGTTACGTTAATTGCCATTCTATTTAACTAGACACACCAGTATGTTCTATTTATCAATACCAAGAACCAATTTGCTGAAATTTTCAATTTTCATTTACATGTTTGTAATAATTACCATTTGGTTCAGGATCACTTAGAAGCTATATGTTATTGGTTAGGTAACATTTTATTCTATGTGTGTTTATTTGTATTTATTAGTACTTGTGTAAGTCATTATTATATTTTAATTGCTTTAATGTACTTAAAATCCCTTTAAATGATCGACTGTTGGATTGTGTGACTTAAATAAATAAATATATAAATGTCTTAATCTCCTCTACTATGTCCCAAAGTTTGTAGCATTTTGTTTAAACACTTTTCATATTGCTACAGATGTTTGGAATCAGATAACTCTTCGTCAATATGACTTTTCTCCAATATGTTTTTCCATAGTTCTTATTTTATATTAACAGGTTTTCATATGTTTTTTACATTATTTTTGTAATTATACTCCAAATTTGGTAAAACCAATATAATTTATATTTTGTCCATCATGTCGATGTCGAAAAATAAAGCACGAACAAAAAATATTGACACTGCTATATTTAAACTTGTTAAAATTATTACATGAACGGAATAGTAGTACACATTTACGAAACTATTTATATTCCCCTTATCAAACAACGGTGATTACCAAACTCCATTTCTGTACCCTTATTTCCCATTTTATGCCCTTAAGTTTCCTTATGCCTAGACATAGCCCCGCTTATCAGCCATTTAGTGCAATACAATTTCCTTTATCAGAGCACATAAGAGTACAAATCGCTATATAAAATGAAATGTAACAGTTGGTACTTTTTTCTTATTTCGTTTCCATGTGTGTGTATATATACAGTTACTGCACACTTTATTTTATGCATATCATATTGCAATCTCAAAAATTAGAATTCATAAGAGACTGATAGTATATATTGTAACGAATTTGAAATATGCATGTAGAAAATCACATTAAAGTAATACCTGACCGAACTTAAAGTTGAATAAAATTAATAATTATTAGTGTAGATTTATAAAAAAAATATAAAGAATTGTTAATATGGATATCCTGGAAACAAAGTTAGTAATAATAAATAATATTGGATAGTATAAGAATAATAATTTTATAATTTTATTACCAAATATAAAATAAATGTTCATAAATTTGCATGACGTTGACAATTGTTATCACTCAGTACATAGAGAAAAAGGAATTTAAACCCAGAGCAACTTATATTGAATGAAAGGTGAAAGTTTATAGATTAATTTGATATACATATTGGAAGCAGACGAGTAACATTATTGGAGATATATCCATTCAAAATAAACAATATCATGAAAAATAATTTTAAATGTCAAATTTTAGAATTAATTCCAGAACTGTCAAGATTAAAGGTGGCTTTTCAAGAATCCCTTATAAATGACCTAAAATACAAAATAAAGAGTCATTAATAAAAAAATTAAATTGTACAATAAAAACAAAAGGACATTTATAAAATTGTATTAGTTATAAGAAGTTTTGTGATAAAGTAAGTAAAGAACATCCAAAGGCTGTGAAAACTCATGTGAAAGGATCTTTTACATGAAAATCTCCAGAATGGAGAAGAAGAAGAAAAACAAAGAAATTGTTGATTAGTTACGGCTTGGGTTTTGAAAAAGGTGCAGCATTGCGAGATAGCTATCGAAAATTTTAAAAATATTCCAGAAAAAAAAACAAGTTTAAATAAGAAAATACTCACCAGCGAAATTTACAAGTCTCCATATTCCAGAAAAGTTATTTTGCCAATACATAAAAATTTTCAACCATCTCCAGGAAAATTGCAGTTCCAAAGGACCCCACAGGACGTTTACTAGTTTCCAGAAAGGAAAATTATAAATTTTCCAACCTCAAGTACCTTTAAAAATAAAGTGCACTATAAAATTTCTATAGCTATAGTAAATAAAACAGGTTTTATTTCTTCCTAATCTTTGCAAAGTATACAGGGTTAACTATGACTAAGTACAACTATTTTAAGAGGGGATAAAAAAAAAATAAGAATTAACAGAATTTTCTTTCAAAAAAGTTCTAAACTTATTTATAAAGCGAAAAAAAAATTTTTTCGATATTTTATTAAATACTTATTTAACGCCACTAATGTGAGAATCAGAGTATGCAACCAGCAAGCTACCATCATGCAACAGTCGGCCACAGTCGGCAGTCGGTCCAGTCGAGTGGGTTCGCTGTCATGTTATAATTTAATTCATGTGTTTACGTTGTAGTTTTGTGTTCTTCTTCAGTTTTTAGTGCCTTATTTTAATTTAAAACGTTTTATAGTTAATAAATAAAGGAATATGTGTCGGGTACAGATATTTTCCCACAATATAGTTCGCCGGTTTGTTTTTCTAGGTTATGGGACAAGACTGCCGCGGGTTTTAAACATTTTCTGTTATCTATTAGAACCTACCTACCACCTCTTGTTATAATACATAGGCATTGTATCTAACAACTGTACCTACGGGAAGTGTGTTTATCGGTAGTGAGTGAAAATGTAGTTTTACCAGTTTGTAACCAAATAATGAAAAACGAATGCAAAATACTGGAGCTAACTGGATTAACTGTTACCTACCTATCAGGTGTTATTACTAATAAGAATGTTAATTTTTGTCGTTTCTGCATTTAGAGATACTGCAAACGACCGCATGGTAGTTGTTGACAGATGTAATGCCAACTATGTATCTAAGCCATAAGCCATCTCAGTCTATACTCATCATAGGCGCCGACTTTCCGTAGGAAAAAAGGGTTTTGCCCCATTTTTTAAATATCGAGCTAAAATTATGGAATAACTTTGTTATTGTCTTTTAGGGCTCCATGAGTACGTGGTTAAAATTTTTGTACTTAATCATAGTTAACCCTGTAAAGAAAAACCCACAGGACTTACCTGTACAAAAATAACTTTAATCCAAGCAATAAAATCAACAATATTTTATTAAATTGCAAAAGAATTATCTTACCTGTCACTAATATCGCCATTTTGCTGTAAAAAGTGAAATCTGTAATATCATTTTAAGAATGACTCCTTGGAATATATGCAACAATAAATATAAGTAGAAGAATATCAATTTGCATAACTCATAAAATTGTGAATATCACCATTTTACTTAGTACAGTACTTACTTGTCATCCTACAGAATAACGATGACAGAAATCTATACATAAAGGCATTGAATTGAATCATATAATTCTTGAGCTACAGGGGTACTATCCAGCAGTTGTACCTTTTCACAGTAATAATATCTGATGGAACTTCCTGACAGTATATCAAGTGTATATGCATCTTTCAAGTTTTGTTATTTTGCGTCCTAGAGATACTCCTCGCGATCGGTTTTTCTTATTCTATAAAGGCGGTAAATGCAGTAAGCAATGTGTGATTATTGGCTTCGGCAAAATGCCATCTAACATCGCTGGTTACTTAGGCCTGCCAAACTCCGAAACACATCCAGGATATTATTTTCGGCGTTCTTCTGACATATTATTAGCCAATCCAGGTTCAATATTACAAACATAAAATTGCATGGTGGGTGGGATTCCACAGCGGTAGCTAGTAGTCATACATTGAGGATTATTTGGATAACAAAAAGAAAATAGCCCACAGCATTCTCAAAACATCAAATCCTTTATGAGAGCTTCAGATCCATGCTGAAGCACAGTACGTCAACAGAAACAGTATGTTCCGAGAATGAATAACAGCATCTAGCAGTTATTACCTCATTAAGTTAATGCTATAAATTAGTAATTAAAATAAACTGTTTCGACTGATTAGAATTGTCATGATCGTAAGTTAACTGTGTGTCTTTTGTCATTTTTGATAGAGGGATTTTGAGGATTTTTACTAAATGACAGTTGCCACAAGATTGTCACTTTGATATTAAACAAATTTAAGGCTAAAAATCATTTAAACCATGTAATTTGGTTATTGCATGGATTGTGCAAAAACTCAATATACACCAAAAGCGTTAAGAGTTACCGGTCTGAAGCAAACTTTTTTGCCTTCCACCAGGAACAACCCTTATCGCTTTTGATGCTTAAATAACTATTTATTTTAGTCGAAATCAAGACACCTTTACATTAAGACTTTTCAGTTTACACGATTCTGAACCGCAATTTATCTGACTGAATCAGTCCTTTGTCACCAGCAAAACATTATTCCGCAGTAACAATAAGTAACATAGAGCCGCAACCATCCTTAACCTTTGAACTTTTAATGAAATTAAACTGAATCTCATGTAAGAGCGCCCATACATTACACAGGATGAATAGAACGTAAAGTTAAACGAGAAATTTTACTTTCAATCTAATTTTAATTTATCTCAGGAAAAAAACCATTATAATAATGGTCGGAGCAAGAAGTGGGTAAAGTGAGAAGACCTTGTCATTCTGTTTATTACCACAACAAAGCGCGGCTGCCAGAGCAAAGGGATCTTTAGGAGCCGGAGACGGCTTTTTGTCCTGAGAAATTACTATCGGTGGTCTGTTTGCAAAGGGTTTAAAAACGTACTTTGGCGTGAAATATGTTTGTAGAAGGAAATATGTAAATGAAGAAGCAATTATTTTTATCATTTATTATTTTTAGAAACTGTTTTCTTATGAAATAGAGAACAGTCGCGTCTAAGGAGATTTACCTAATACAGAGTGATTCAGCACTTCTCTACAAATTTGCTTTAGTGTACAGGGTGTCCCAAATTCGACAATATAGGCCTACTGTGAGGATACAAAAAAATTAAATAAAATTTGGGACACGTAAGATTCTTTTTTTATATATTTTTAGGTATTAATAATATTGTGTGAAACTAACTACTCAGTGGACAAAAGCCCCAACCTGCGTTGAATTACACCCACAATATCTACCCATATATTCCTTATTATTAGCTTTTGTAACATTTTTTTACTGTTTTAGAAAGGTATTTTAAGCTAATATAAATCAAATCTCCTACAGTTCCTATCAATGAAGTCATATGTATGTTCTCTGATACCATCTAGGTATGCTAATGAACAATTCCACAGACAAAGCTCTATTCAATAATTATCTAAAGAAAATAATCTAATTTACTCACTCTATAAAAATCTAACTTCACTTTTTTGGCAGTGGGAACACGACAAATTCAACCACAATAGATGAGATCTAACCTATTTCTGCATTTTTTGGATTGCTTCTTCTGGTGGTCTCCTTTAAGTTAAATCAAATATTTAACTATAAAAATTATTATAAAAATTAAAATTATTTGAAGTTAAATATCGACAATGACAAAAAAGTGACATCCTGTCAATGAATTAAATATGACAATACCTACTTGAAAAATGTTCACCTTTTATGTAAAAGTTTTTATATATTTTTAGGTATTAATAATATTGTGTAAAACTAACTACTCAGTATTATGACGTCGTTATTTTTTTCCAGAAACATGCCCACATTTTTTCTTTGTTAAGAAGCTGTCTGTTTTCTAATAAACTTTTGTTAGAGTATTTTTTCTGTATTAGGTACTCCCCGTTTAAAAGCTATAGGCAATATCATCCTAAAGAGTCTCAAAAGACCTAATAATCAGATCAGCGGTGAGGATCAAGTAGTCGTTGGAAAATAATTGAATGTTTGTGCATAAATATCACAAAATACTTGTCACTACACAATACGAATATCAAGCGTATAACTTCTGCGCTTGCAAAATGTTTTCTAATTCAAAAAAAGTTGATATGTTGCTAATTTACGGTCAGTCACAAAAAAAATCAAGAAGAGCTATATAGTTATATCGAGAAAGATATCCAGAGCGCCTCATTCCTGATCATATAACATTTACAAGATTGATTAAATAATTAACCGAAGGGTAAGAAACAATGTTAATCCACGAAATTCTATACGGCAAGCTAACCGGGAATTGAATTTGGATAAATTCACCGTTCAACCAATTTTAAAGTCCAATAGGTATCATGACTACAACATTCACAATCTGGAGCATTTGCATGAGCATCATATTGAAAACAGAATTAATTTTATAGCTCAAATTGTAGTAAATGTAGAAATTGTTGATCAGAACCTTTTTCGGCACCTTCTTTGGACGGACGAAGGTTGGTTCGTCAGTAATGGTTTTACCAAATAGGAGCAACGAACATTACTGGTCCATTGAAAATCTCCACATTGGAAATCCAATCAAAACCAAGGCCATTTTGGAGTAAATGTATGGTGCGGCATCATCGGTAGGCACTTAATTGGGTCTTGTTTTTTATACATTGAACAGCGTGAGTTAGGTACTTAAACTTCTACAAGAAGAACTTCCTGCACTTTTGGAAAATATGCCTTTATAGCTAAGGAGAAACCTATGGTTTCGGAACGACGGAGCTCCATCCCACAAGGACAGGGTTGTGCAGCAAAATTTAAATAACGCTTTCCCATGAGAATGGATTAATGGACCTATTCGGTAGCCTGGAAAGTCACCAATTTTATGGCAATCGATTGATTAGTGCAAGTTTGTAGCCAGCCAGGTCTCAGGATTTAACTCCGTTGGATTATCTATCTAAGAATTAGAAGCGGCAATTATTCGAGAAATCAACATCACAGAACAACAGCTGCAAAATATATTTGATAATATGCACAGGATGGTAAATTTATGAATAGCAAGTAAAGCGCACCATTTTGAACACAATACGTAATTATTTTATTTTGTTAATTTTTCTTCAAGTCGCAAAATACCCAAGCGAAAATAAATAACTAAGAAATGCCACAAATAAATTATTTTAAACATTACAATACGTAATGTTTTTATCCCAAATATTGTAAATAAATCTTAATACAGTAAAATATGTTTCTTTTACCCTGCAATACAATAAAAAAATCAGTTGTGTTCACATTATATACTCTTTGTTTTCATAAAAATTTCAATTTGTTCATCAGCAAGAGAAGATTGGTTTCATCTTTCTAATAAAGTTAATAAAACATTTCCAAGTAAACAATTAAACGTTTTTTTCGTCAGTAACTATGTAATATTAAATTTTATGTATTAAATTTCATTAGTCGAGCAATTTATTACGTTATGTACTCAATTTCAAAAATAAATTTATTTACATCAGTAATCCCTTCAACCACACCACTGATGGTTAAGGATTTTCTAGAACGTGCCGCCAATAGAGCAATGTTGGTTGCATATGCGCGTAGGTCACGTGGCTTGTAATCATTTCTGAAGGCTCTGTATTTGTAAAGTAATAGTAACTCTATCAATATGATTTATTATGAGTAAGTAGTGAGAAATATTAAATTTCAGAAGTGAAAAACTTCACTTTCCAAGATTAAAACTTTGTAAACTTACTAAAACCAGTGCTTTAAAAACTTCTAACTAAAATTTCTCTCGATACACTGACATAGTGAAATATATGAAGTTTTGAGGTACTTTTTTCATTTTACATATTCTCAGTAGTTGTTTTCTTACGGAGTAGGCGGTGTACCGAGAAAAACTTTATACTCACATTGCTTTTTAGATAGAGCGATACCAAAGAGTTTGATAAATGAAGGAGCTAAAAGTATTAACAGAAGAACGATATCTCATCACTAATGGCTTGGGAAACACTGCTTTAAAAGTTTATGCAGCAAATATGCGCGTCAAACATCAAAGAGTAACTGGCTTGATTGGAAGCATATAATGGAATTAAATTGTTATTAGTTTTATGTTCTGTTCGTTTTAGCTTTTAGAAAAAACTATATTGTCATCTAGAAAAGTGAAAAACGGTCCATTGCCATGAAACAGCCTGTATGTATAACAAAAACAATTATGACTTTCGTTTCGTAACGGTGGATCTCCTTTACATATTTAATTATACAGAATGGAATATTTAACTGGAATAAATTTTGTAACTTAATAAGGATTGTCGCAAAATTCCTGAAATACGTAAATTTTTATTTTTAATGGGGCATGTTTACTTAAAAAGTGGTTTCTTTACTTTTTTATTTTTATTATTATTATTTAATGGAAGAGTAGGTTGACAATTTTTTTATTTCAAAGCATTTTCAATTGCAAATACAATGACGTATTATTTTGTTTTTATAAGCAATGTGTCGGAAAAAATAAAATAAGGAAATGTTTACTGAAATTTTCTTAGCGCAAAAACATGTTCAAAATGCCTTCCGCCTTGTTGCTGACAATACCCTTATCGATAATAAAAAACCTTCTCAACATTTTATCCGGCATTTCGGCATTTTAAAATGCTACACTGTAAAAAAATAATTACACATTTTAACACAAAAGAACACAATACTGTGTTAATCGAGGTCCACACGAAATTGTGTATATTTTTACACATTTTTCTGTATGTATCAGTGTGTTAAATGTTTCACACAATCCACTGTGTTAATATAACAAATGTCATGTGTAACTTTTACACATTTCAGTGTTATTTGGCGTAGTGACGTGTGTTGGATCAGCTGATATATTGCAGATGCGCAGTTGTGCTCAACCTGTGAGGAGTAGGATTATAGACCACAATTAAGTTGTGTGCGTGTTAAGTTAACACAAAATGTTGTACTTTTGACACATCACTGGTAAATATTACACAAATTGAGTATATTTTGTTATAATACTAGTAATTTTAATACATTTTGTGTAAAACGTATAAAAAAGCCATAGTGTGTAAAACTATTAACACGGAAATTTTACACATCATAAATTACACACTGGAAAATCTCACTTACACAGCAACTTTTTTTACAGTATACGATTTTGGTTTACATGCTTAGCATTTAGATACTTAATATTGCTAACGTTACCACATTTCCAGATATTTTCTATTTCGTGTCACTAGTATATTTTGTCACAATTTACTTTTCTTTTTCTGAAAGCACATACACAGTTTTCTGTTTTTCCAAAATCGTGTTTTCCTGGTTGCTGTATTTAAACAGATGGCCCTAAATATTTCATAGTATAGACAACTAACATTTTATTTTAAAAATCAATGAAATCAAACCACAAAAAATGGCCTCTACTTCTCATTGAGTAGAACAGAGAATGAGTTGGTTGTAGCTTTGTAAAAAAATATAAGTGTGATACAATACATTTTACCGTTTTACCATTTTTATGGGATCTAAAGAAGCCACCTACACTTAACAGAGTCTATATACTAGATTTGTTATCACCAACAATTTTGAGTTATGCGATTTTTTTCCGGCAATCCAAACCCTTCAACAGAAGGTGAGTTGTACAAAAAATTAACACTATAGATGTAAGTGTACCTAATTGTTTCCATTTTTTTATTCTAAGGTTTTAAGATAAGGTTTAGTTATAAGCCGGAAATTTATAAATCTGTGGATACTCTATCTAAGAAGTATTCCTTAGTTTCTCCCTTGAAATTGGTCTTTTTGTGGACTGGAATCAGTACACCACGTCATCAGTTACGAAATTTTCCAGCTAAAATATCCTGAGTGAAAGTAACGGACATACACTCGCCGACAAAAACTTGGGACTTGATCACCTCCATTTTGATTCCCAAAATTCTTTGTTACAACCCATGGAGCAATATATTGTTTCACTCCCAGGATTAAACAGATAAGCCATTAATTATTGGTACTTACATATATTATATAGGTATATTTATATATATTTTTTTATGCTTTGAAAGTGGTCTTTAAAATAAAATTATATCTTAAATTTAAATGTAACGCAAAACATAGTACTATGAACATGCGATGCTATTAATCTAACTTTTCTAGTAAAATATATATTTTCATTTGTATTTACTACAGCATCATCTGTCACAAATGACATTGACATGCTTTTAAATTACTACTTTCAAATTTTACCTCCTTTTATTTATCTATTTCATTCACTCTACAGTATATACTTCATACATTTTTCTTTTTTATTGATGATTTTGATTTCCGTAACTTATCAAAATCAGAGCATTCAGGAATCTTAATATTAAGTTACTTGGCATCCAGTATTTTTTTAGGTTGATACCATAAACTTAAATAATAATCCACAGCCCTATTGCTCTCCGACGAAAAGCTGCCGTAAACTAGTGACAGGTCCTAATTGATTATGATATAACTGTATCACCTGTTTATATATCTTTTTTTATATCCACTTATAACGCAAAATCAAAGAGGGCCTGCAACTTGCCTAATTTCATGCCTAATTCTTTCTTGAAGCTTGGCTATATCGTTAGCTGTAGTAGCATAAACCTTGTTTTTTAGATATCCCCATAAAAAAAAACTAATAAGTTAAGATCAGGTGATCTTACTGGCCACTCAATTGGGTTCCACCTTCCAATCCACCTATTGGGAAACACTTTGTTGAGGTTCGTAAATTACGAGCAAAATGAGGTGATGCTCTGTCTTGCTGAAACCATATCCGTTGATCAAATAAATCGGGATTCAAATTATTGGCGAATAAAACCGCTAAAGCTATTTTCCTTGAAAAATACAGGACCTACTATGCGATCCTTAATAATTCCAGTCCAGACGTTTATTTTTCATCAGAAAACAGCAAGCATTCCAAAAGGAAATCATACTTCGTTCGCAAAAGTTGAGTCTACGATCAGAATCATCTTCGTTAAGCTGGAGCAGATTTTGCATCTAATATAGGTGCTTTTCGGCTTCTTTCAGAATTTTTGAAATGTTTGTGTGACTGAACGCGAGCTATTTGCCTAGCTGGAGTAACAAGATTTTCTTCAATTTCAACCACATGTTCAACCGGGTTTCTTTATAAAGGCGTTTGTCGACGTGGCCCGACTTCCGACAACGAGTTTTAATTTTGCTAATAGTACTTTGACATTTGTGGATGAACTTTAGCAAACAAATGAGCGACTTCATCCTGTGTTCGACTTCGGTCCTTATATCCGATCAAGATTTCGATGCGTTTCGGTTAAATAATTAAAAAGTAATGTTAAATTTGTAAAATGCGGTTAATTTAACTCAGAATTCCGTAGACATATCTATACCTTTTTATTTAACTTTTGGCAGCAATATGTCAGTAATGTCCAATTTAGACATTTCCTCTATAATCAAATGCCGATTTACTGTTTCAAATGCTCTTTTAAAATCCAGAATTATGGCGATACAAAATTATCCCTGATAACTTTAATAATAGTGTAATTATGTATCAAATTTTAACAGTTTTTTTTTGTAAAGAAATTTAGTGCAGAAAAAAGTGGAAGATCTATCTCATACCAACCCTATATCAAAATTAACGAATACAACTTTTTCAAGTAACATTTTGCTCAATTTTTAGCAGAAAAGTCACTTTACCTGAAATCAAAACAGTTTTTACTCGGTGCACTGAACATTTCAATAGGATTATTTCAAAAATGGTTACGCCTACCGACTTCAGCAAGGTATACCTTTTTCAAATAAAACAGGTAGGAGAATCGATTGTTTCGATAGTCATGGATACATTAAGATGCAAATAAGTTCTGTCATTTAAAAGAAACATGATGTGCCACAAGTGGCGCCCTCTACTAGTGACGTCAAAATTAGACACATATTTGAATTTCTCGTCCGTAAAAACCCCCAATTTACAAATTTTATGTAAATATTTGGGTTTCTTATGAAGTTATTTACAAATATCGAAAATAAAATTTTAAATTTAACACCCTGTATCTCCGTTAATATTGAGTTTTCGAAAAATTGTTATAAGACTTTGTGTCCCTAATTTTTTGTGAGGAATCACTTTCTGAAGTCTTGACGCATAATTTCCAGACACCCTGTATACTTGGGCGGATTATCTTGCAAGCATTCATCTTTCCTTGTTATCTTGCAAATCAGTATTCCTTTAAGCCACCGCTGTAAAGACAACTCATATCTCCAACTAAGGCTCATAATAGGCGTAACCTTGAAGTGGGGGCACAATTAATGCCCGTTACTTCTAAGTCTGAAACTTCGTCGGTATATAAGTCTGTAATCGCGAAAAAAGGGTTCTGTGGCGTCTACGTCAATTACTAAAGGCTGCCTCTATATTTTCTACAGAAAATCCTTCTCTCCGAGCCACTAATAAAGTTAGTCAGGTGCTTCATCAAACATTGTGTTTTTCTAGCAAGTCTGAGACGTTTGGGTGTTGGCTTAACTGTTGAATTTTAGTACTCCATTTTTAAAACGTTCTCATTACGTTTTGAAGAAAAATGTCGTTACTAAAGTTAGTACTTAAACTAGGATCAGACTTGAATTAGGTACATGGTGTTAGGTAGCAGGACAGCCAAAATTTAATCTTTTTTCTTGCTCCTGCTACATCGACAGAAGTTTATAATGTAATCATGGCTCTAAAAAATTCTCAAAGTTTATATTATATATGATATTAATACTAAAATCATAAAAAAACGGTTAATTTTATTGTATTACCTTTATCACATCTAGCTAACGATCGTTTTAATACAGCCATTTTTCTGATATATTAAAAGTTTCTAGAGTTGTGCCAGTCTTTGAAAAAGGGAACATCGCTGATGTTAATAATTATCGCCCCATATTAGTTACACGCTTGTTTGGAAATTTTGGAAATTCTAATAAAAAATAGGCTTGAAATGTATTTTGGAAAGTTCAGTGCTTTCACAGAAAATCAGTTTGGATTTCGAAAAAATCTGAATCTGAACTGAACTTGTTGATGGCGTAGTCAATGGTTTCGAACGAGATACGTTTACAGCAGCAGTGGTGTGTGACTTAAGCAAAGCCTTTGACTGTATCTCTCATAAAGTTCTCTTGGATAAACTATTTTTATGGCATATGTGGCATTTTTTAGAAGTGATTAGTTCGTACTTAACCAATAGAATTCAATGTGCTTCCTACGGTAACAGTTTGGCAAATTACGCATCTATTCGGCATGGAATTCCTCAGGAGTCCGTACTGGGGCCACTGTTATTTGTTATTTATATTAATGACTTATACTATCACATGTATCTGGATAGTAGACGACACGACATTGACATGTTCTCATAAACGTAGAGACACAGTCTTGAGGTTGTCCGAAAATGATCTAATTAGTAGATTTGAAGTTTACTTCAAATAACCTTAAATTAAATAAAGAAAAAACATAAACCAATATTTCTCTAGTAATCACTTACATGATGATATGCATGTAAAACTGTTGAGGATCACTATTGATAGTTTTCTTAAGTGGGTACATCACATTGAAGGTGTATGTAACTCTCATGTCATATATATTTAATAAGGAAACTCAGGTTGTGTCTATATGTAACATTGGTGAACGCTTATTATGGTGTTATACAATGTTTTTTAATTTATGGAGTGGTTTTGTGGGGTAATGCTCCAATGGCTAATCGTGTTTTTAAACTCCAGGCGAAAGCTATACGCATAATCTGTAGAGTCGGACCTTTTGTGCATTGCAAGCCTGTATTTAAAGAGTTAAAAATTATTTCCCTGCCATCGCTTTAAATATTTTTATTAACTAATTCGGGTGTTCACAACTATTCAACAAGAAATGCTAATCAATTCCGAATTCCTAAATTTAGGCTGCAAAAATCGCAACGTAATTAATTAAATCTAAATGTTTATAAGCTTCCAGTACATATAAAAATGCTAAACAATGCTCAATTTAAAAGTAATATTAGGAGAATTATGGTCGATCACTGTTTTTATTCTGTCCTTGAATATATGGATGCTCTCACAGCTTATTTTTAATTATGTTTTCATTTATATATTGTTATTTGTTGTTAATATGTTCTACAAAATTGTTATTGTTACTTGTTGTTATACGTTTTTTAAATACGACTTATTTATGACTATATACTTTACGTGCTTATTATGTGATCAATAAATATACTTACTTCCAATATGTAAAATCGAATTCTAAATTTTTTTAAGATCGGGCTTTGCTTAAGAAATATGGAATTCCTTTTGGCTATGTGCTACCAGCATGACAGTGCAACCCCACATGTTGAAAAAAATGTGGTAGAGCTGATCAATAATGATTCAATATGCAATGTATGAGAAAGGCGATCCCGTTCATTGGCCTGCAAAGTTCCCGAACCTTAATCCTCTAGTTTTATTTATGGAATTACTTAAAAGAATAAGTTTATGATTCAATTTATTGAGTAATTAGGAGATAAAATTTATTGAGTAATTAGGAGATAAAATTTTAAATTCCGTACTTAATAGTCAAAACATTGTAAATTTTGCCGAAGTTTACAATTCACTTACTTTGAATTGCCAGATATGTTTCAATATAAATGGCAGTAGCATTTTTGAGCATCTACTATAGTTTTTTTACGTTGTGATACCTTTTGCTGAAGTTTGTTTAAAGTTATTTCAATAAAGTATTGAATAAAGCAATAAAGTATTTTTTTAAATTGAGTATTGGTAAAGTGAAGGCACTTTGAAAAAAGTTCTTTGCTGATGATAATTAAATGATATATATGCAATTTTTTCAGTAGAAATTAAAGGTTTAATAATTGAGTCAATTGTGTGTGCCCAATTCTGAAAAGAATACACCAAAATACCTACATATGTTATCCTAAGCACTTTTTGGTTATTAACTCCTCATAACATTTGCGTAAACTATTGTAAAACTGAAAATTAATTATTATATTTTATCTAATAAATTTTATTTTGTTTCAGGTGAGTTGATTCTCTTACTAATACATTATTAGAATTAGGTAAGTGAACATATATTCATATAATATTTGTATGTCTATGTTTATTGTATATGAAAAACAAATTACAATAAACACATATTAAAAGAAAAACAACTTTAGAACAAAACAAGTATAAAACACCATACCTAATTAATTTTCTATCGATAATTTTCGATTTAGCTGCCAAAACGTTCTTGTGATAAATTTACAAAGCCTTTCATATACTAACAAAAGAATAATAGTACTTACCGCTATAATAAAACAAATATGTATTTCGAAAGCAATAGGTTTAAAGTCTTTTAGTAGACTTAGAGCAAAATTGAAAACTGATGTCACCACTGCTTATACTAAATTTATAGTATCCTCAGAAAGAAAATATGCAAAATTAGTCTACAAAATTTTGGTCCTATTTGACTAACAAACGCAAAAATCAGTTTCATCCATCTAAAATGACATTTAATGGTGAACTTAAGGCTACACATTTTCAAAAACATCGGTCTATACGTTCTTACAATATAGGAAAAAATCGAAAACACTTTTTCAACTTTAACACCCCTAGAATGAAAAGGAGCAACAATTGAATAAGGCATGTTGAGCTCAATCGCATAATTTTGACGTTAACAGTCTGCCCTTCAGCTGTGTACCATTATTAATGACTCACCCTCTATTAATATATACAGGGTGTTTCAGGACGAGATGTACATACTTCGGTATGTTGTTCTACGTTCAATTTCCTATGAACTTAGGTTTCATTTAAGATATACAGAATGTCAAATTTAAAAAAAATTATTGCATTTTCTTTAATAACTCTTGACTACTTTGAGCTAAATTCATCAAATTTTGTATGCGGAGGTTTCTTGGGACGGAAAATTCTAATTTTATGCACAATTGGCTGTATCTCCAACAGGGTACCACAAGCGGCCATTGGGATAATTTTAAAACGCTTCAACTTTTTGTGTCACGGCGCATTTCATTTTGGACTAGAAAAATATTTTTCCCTACCTTTTCTACGTAAGAACCCTTACTGAAGGTACATCTTACACCTTACACCTTATTGAGTCTCTAGGACCAGCCGTTTCCGTTAAAAGTTCATATGAAGATGATGATGCATGCAAATTATGTATAAAAGTGAATCGAAAGTTATTGTCAGGTTTTGTACATTTTGTTTAGAGATTTTATTTTTGCAATTCTCACAAAAAGCTGTTTTAATTAAAAACTAATAGTTCTTAGTCTTTAATGTGTTATGCCTTGTTTTTTAGATAAAAGTACGGTAGAATGTCCTGTTGGGATCTTTTGCGATCTCAGCAAAGTCACGATATCCTGCTAGACAAGTTAGAGAGATATGGAATTCGTAGCATTCCTTTAATGTGGGTATCATCTTTTGTTCGAAATCGCGATCAATATGTTGCTATTTATCTCCCGAAATAAAAAAAGTTGGTGTAGGAGTATTTCAAGGATCGGTGTTGCTTTAATATCAAGTATGAGCAAATGGTTAAGCCAAAATTCATTGTTTCTCTATACTAGCAAAACTGAGGTTATCCGATTTCATAACAGACAAAAGTCTTGTAGTAATATTGACGGATGTTCTTAAATTTTTAGGAATAGCCCTACAGATATCTAACATGGAATAATCCATGTGATGAATTGATAATGAAGTTAAACGCAGTTTCATATCAATTTTGACATATAAAAACTGTTTTAAATGTAGATCAGTTGCTAAAAATGAATTAGACGCAGGTTGGCGTTTGCGGTATGGTGTTTGTTTCTGGGTACTTAGGTATACTCGCGACAAGAATTCAGACGACTTACGTCATACGAACAAATGAATAATTCATTATATTTTCATCAAAATATTTAAGAAACTGCAACTGATAGTAATAAAACTATATACTACACTAAAAGTTTGCATTATATTTT
This sequence comes from Monochamus alternatus, assembly GCA_037114965.1. Classification (NCBI taxonomy): domain Eukaryota; kingdom Metazoa; phylum Arthropoda; class Insecta; order Coleoptera; family Cerambycidae; genus Monochamus; species Monochamus alternatus. The sequence goes on from CM073435.1 coordinate 40,209,572, forward strand.
GCACTAAATTGCAAAAAATTGTTGTTTTGAACGCGACCAAATATCGAAAATTACGTTGACAATATAAACAAATGTGTAACGTCAGCCGTGACGTAAGACGTCTGAATTCTTGACACGAGTATACCATTCACATAAAGTTTTTGTTCCCGAAAACGGGTAATAAGGTGCATGTTTGGAATGTTATCCAGGGAGTCATGTAATCAAGTATTTTGACAATGCCCGGTATGTTTTTATATGAAATATGTCTTTATATTTTTATTGATAGAAGTAAGTTTGTATGTATAAATAAGATTCACACGGTTAATATATGACAAGCTGGCCATTTTAATATACCTTTTGGTAGATTAATATATCTTTTAATTCACCTAATTGTTTTGGTTTAAGAGTCTTTAATGGTTTGCCAAATGAAATTAAAATTTACGCTTCTGTTTATAGTTTTAAAAAACGATTGAAAAGATATTTGGTGAATAAATGTTTGTATGGTGTAATCTATTAATCATGTAGATTTTTTTCTAATTCTGTCCAATAATTTAACATTTTTTTCTATGTGTTTGCATATATTGTCTCGCCATATATCTGCATACGCTGTAACCTCTAAATTGGGTTAGCGTAGAAATACGTCACGTAGACAAACAAACTTTATTGTCACTCTTGATTATACAAGAAACATCCTTCAAACTAGTTTCACAACTATCAACACTTTACTTTGACGTTTCTGTCACTCGCGTTTGGCTGCTCAATATGAAGTGACTATGACGGCGAAACCGATCTGCTTATATAGGTTTTTAGAGTTCTCGAAGTGTCTGCGATCTCTAGACCGTGTCGAGAAACAAATAGAATATAGCCTGGAATATTCCGGAAAACGCTAAAATAAAGGTATTACAAAAATTATAAATTATAACGCAAACAGGAACATAATTAACAAACTAAAAGGTAGGTGAGCTTCTGTAACATTGCCCCCTCTTAGAACTGATCATTCCGATTAGGTTACTCCACTATAGCACCTTCTTTACTTAACGTGCAAGTACTACAATGTCGACATCATTCTTCTACATCGGTACAACTTCCAAGCCAATAAAATCGTTCTCTGACTTTATTCAAAGTTTTTTTTTTCTTCCTAAATGCATGCCACCTATACCACTACGAAGAGCTTCGAGAACTTCTTTCACTTTTTTTCGGGGTAATACAGTTTGGTAAATCTTTTATTTATCATTAGGACTTTCCAGTACTCTTTTCCAGTAATTTTTCAGACGAAGATCTGTTGGAAATATCACTCTAGTTAGGTCTACCCAGGTTTTTAATCTTCCACTGGTATATATCTCCGAAGTCTGAATCTTCGCTCTGTTTTTTAGCAAGGGTTCTATTATCCCATTCATTCGGATTCTGCAACTTAGTTCAGTTGTTAAAGTTACTATGCTACTTTGTACTTCTTCATCCACTGATGGTTTTGCCCTTTCTATGTCTTTCAACTAAGTTTCTAACTTGCTTTTATTGGTATTTAACTATCGCAACAACTGATCTTTATGTTTTAATTTTTCTACAGTTCTTCTTTTTCTTTACCCCACTGGGCTTCTTTCTGTTTTATTTGATCCTGAATTAATTTTATCTGCTTGAAGCGTTCGGCATTAGTAGCTTCCAAAGTTTTATTCTGGTAGTTCAGAGCAGTTACGGTTTTATTCTCCTCTCCTAGTCCTCTCCCAATTTAAATAATTCATTCTTATGTGTTTCAAAATTGGAACTCAGTTCTGGCTGGACTATTTTGTTGCTTGTTCTCCAGTTGTCAGCCTCTTCTCGATTTCGACTGAAAATATTCCTAGTGCATTCATTCCTGAGATGTCCCTTTGCTCCATAGTTCCAACACAGAATAGCTCTTCGTCTACTGTATATCGTAGAATCGGTAGAAACCTGTTTTTTCTGTTAGTTGTCCAATAAATTTATCAAGTTATTCATCAATCCTTCGTTAACTTTCTCGGCTTCACGTCGTCCTTCCGTCTTGAATTTTAGTTGTCTTGTTCTGCCTCGACTATTTCTAGAAGCCTGTCGGGCGGCTTCGATTTCCAGGGCCAGGGCTAAAGCTTCGAATATATTCTTATGTCTGCCAACCTTAACGCTTGACTGATCTCAGGGTCTCGTAACTGTTCTTGAAATTCTGTTGATGCGGTGGGGTAAGCTATATTCACCATACGTGCTATATCTGCCTCAAATTGCTGCAGATTTTCTTCGAAGCGTTGTCTTCGGCCTTTTAATTGCGCCTGGTAAACATGTTGTAGATGAGCATCTCCATACCTCATTTCTAAAGCACTCTTCAACGTTTGATAGTCTTTTTGTTTATTATACCACTATTAATGAGGTAGCTTTTTCTCCGTCTGACCAGTCGTTTGCCAAGGCAGCTGCTTCAAATTCTTTAAGGTGGTTTCACCCTTGACGATGGAAGGAAGCTGCTTCCAGTCTTAATGAGATCCCTCGCGAACAACTGGGATTTTAGATTTGTAACCTCGTGTTCTAATTTTACTATATTTTCTTCTACGATTTTGGTGACTTCATTCTGTAACTTACTAACACTTTCTTCTACGACTAGGACATTATCTTGCACCTCACTTCTCAATTGATTGATTTCGTCTTCAACAGTTTCCTAAAATTCATTAAGTATAATCTTGTCTCTTCCAACTTCTTATTGTTTTCTTGTAAACTGGTTTTCATTTCGTTTCTCAATTCTTCTTGACTACTTTCCATTTTCTCTAAACTGTTCTTCACTTCTTCTTGATTGTATTTCATTTCCTTTTTCAAGACTTCCTTCATTTCGTCCTTGCAGTTTTTCACTGCCTTTTTTAAATTGTCCATCATTTCGTCTTGGCTATTCTTCATTTCACCCTGGCTGTTTTTCATTTCCTTTTTTAAATTGTCCATTATTTTGTTTTGGCTGTTCTTCATTTCTTTTTCTTTAATCTTCTTTCAGTTCATCCTGGCTGTTCTTCACTTCCTTCTTTAAAGTTTCCCCCATTTTGACTTGACTCTTCTTCATTTATTTCATTTCCATTAACTATTTGAATGTTTCCTCCATTTCTGTTGCTCTAGATCTCGTTACCGGCATTCACTTGTCTACTCCAAACGTCTTATTTGTGGAACGTCGAACTTCTGACACCAATGTAACCTCTAAATTGGGTTAGCGTAGAAACACGTCACGTAGACACACAAACTTTATTGTCACTCTTGCCTGCCTAACAAATATACACAACTATGCAATAACTATAGAAAGTATCAAGTACCCCTTGTAAACACACACATATGAAGAAACGACTAAAATAAAAATAATAATATAAATTTAAATTTATAAGTCATTGTGATAAAAATTCTTCCACAGAATAAAAAGCATTTAATACTAAAAACGTTTTTAACTTAGTTAAGAACAATTTTACACTCTCAACATTTTTTAGAGCTGGATCTAACTTATTGTACAATGCCGTTCCCATATAATACGGATCAGATTTATATAGTTCAAGCCTGTGAACTTCATGTTGCAAATCCCCACCATACCGTGTTTCATAGTTATGACTTTGGTTTAACAGGTTAAAAGCATTGAAGTGTATTTTAACAAATTTTTATATTTCCAGAATATAAAGTGACGGTAACGTCAATATTTTTTGTTTAATAAATTTTTGTTTGCAGGATTGTCTAATTTTTAATGCAAACATACAACGAATTGCCCTCTTCTGCAATCTGAATACCCTTTGCGACCATACAGAGTTTCCCAAAAAAATAATGCCATATCTAATGCGTGATTCAAAATTTGAAAAATAATACATTCTTAAAGTAGAACTACCAGCAATATGACGCAATCGTTTCAGAGCGTAACAGATACTTGCACATTTGTTACATATATAGGATACATGACTCTTCCAATTTAATGACATATCCAAATGAACACCTAATAATTTGTGTGTAATAACCTTTATGTTTTATAAGTATACTGGCGTTATAATGTGTTCCAATGGGATGGAAGTGCAACGAGAATGTTTTATTCTGATTTAGAACAAGTTCTTTTGTTGTAAAAGTAATCTGAAATTATGTTCAAATCATTATTTAGGGATCTAATTGCATCTTCTAGATTATTACAGTAACAGATATATCATCTGCAAATGCCGTAAAAGAGTTTGATATATAATTCTGTAAGTCATTTGTATACAGTATAAACAAGAGAGGGGTCCAAAACGCTTCCCTGAGGAATGCCAGAGTTAATAGGTAAAACATTAGAGTTACATCCAGGGAAGTTAACAAACTGTTTCCTGCTTGCCAAATATGATTTTATAAGATCATTGCACGTGCCCCGTATACCATATCGTAATAAATCTCTTAATAATATACAGTATGCGCCAAACGTATGGAATAAATTCAATAAAAACGAAACAATTATTTTTTGGGAAAAATCCTCGAACAGGTCGATTTTTAAGTTAAAAAAAAAACATATTTTAGCTTAAAATGCGATTTTCAAATGTCATTTGTTTTCGAGTAATGACGTCATCGATTTTTTTTAAATGGCAACACCATATTTTTTTCCTTGATTCTGAAAGATCGTTTAATTCTCTATCAGACAGTACTAAAATTTTGCTCTCTTACATAGGAAAGTTTTCGAGTAAATGACGATTGAATGTTAGAAAACGTAAATTTTATCCATAAAAAAGTAACAATTCTGAGGTATGTAAAATAAAATACATTTGATTAAATTTTATACTTAAATTAAATGTTCGAATTGCCATCCACCAACTTCTTAACAATGCGCAAGTCTGTGAAGAAATTCTTCTTGCACATTATGAATGATTTCTGGGGTAACTCTGCGGATTTCGTCCTGAATGCTTCTAAATTACGTGCTTTATTAATGTACACTTTTGACTTCAAGTATCCCCATAAAAAATAGTCAAGAGGTGTAAGATCTGGCGATCTTGCAGGCCACCTCCCAGGAAAACAGTTGTCCAAAAAATCTCGTACAGGGTGCGCATAGTGCGGAGGTGCACCGTCTTGCTGAAACCATATGGTATCGTTAGGAATGTCAGGGTCATTATCGTTAGGAAAAATTACTGCAAGGGCTGGAACAAGGTCATTTTCTAGAAACTCTAAACCCTAAATATCTTTATCCTGTAAGGGTTCCTTCAAAGAAGAAAGGCCCTACTATTCTGTCGTCAACTATTCCAGCCCACACATTTAATTTCTGAGAATGTTGGGTATGTGCCCCCAATGAAAATTTTCCGGACTCAAATATCTGCAAGTTTGACAGTTTACTGTACCATTCAGACAAAATGTGGCCTCATTTGAAAAAAGTATTTGTCGGTGTAAATTTCTATTTCCTTGAAATAAATCCATTAGAATTTCGCAAAAGTGTAATCGGCGATCGGGATCATCTTTATTGAGTTCCTGTACAAGTTGAATTTTTTAAGGATGATATTTTTCCTTCCTCAAGATACATAGCACTGTGCTCTGACTAGTGTAATTGTTTAATGTAACCAATCGTGAAGAATTATGAGGATTATCCACCATACTTATCAAAATGTTCTGTTTCTGATTTTCATTAATGCTTGGATGTCCAGGTTTTGGAATATTTACAACATTGCCAGTTTCTCTAAATTTTGACTCTACCTTACTGACTGGTTGATTGGCTGATAGGGCGATATGGATATTTTTCATTAAATAAATCGCAAACTTCCTGCTGAGTTCTAGTCATATTCCCGCATCCGATAAGAATTCAAATTTCAATTCTTTGAGTAACTGTTAAATGTGCCATAATACTTTAAATTGAATAATAATTTCTATGTCGCTTACAATACTTATTAGAAAGTCGGTGTGACAATGACACTTTGCAAAGATTTTCACCTACGTGATCCATAAAAGAACTATAGAATTCGAAAAACTAAACTTGATAACGGTTTTGCTTTATTTTAATTGATTTACGTTTTCTAACATTCAATCCTCATTTACTCGAAAACTTTCCTATGTAAGAGGGCAAAATTTTAGTACTGTCTGATAGAGAATTAAACGATCTTTCAAAATCAAGGAAAAAATATGGTCTTGCCATTTAAAAAAAAATCGATGACGTCATTACTCGAAAACAAATGACATTTGAAAATCGCATTTTACGCTAAAATATGTATTTTTTAAATTAAAAATCGACCTGTTCGAGGATTTTTCGCAACAAATAATTGTTTCGTTTTTATTGAATTTATTCCATACTTTTGGCGCATACTGTATATTATGAATTCTAACGCAAACAGGAACATAATTAACAAAATAAAAGGTAGGTGAGCTTCCGTAACAATCCTTTTATTGTTGGTATGTATATTTTGACTTGCCCTATACATTGTATAAATGTCTTAAATGATAAATAAATATTTATTATTATTAGTAACCCGAAAATTATAAAACTGTTTTACTGGTTGGGCCTTGTATTCTAGTCAGCGTCCGTACTATATTTTTTTTTATAAAAAGCAATTTTGTTGAATTCCGTGCAATTAGTTCAGCGTCAGTCAGTCTTGAACAGAACAATCCTCCGCAGGGAAATATTTGTACGTAGTTAATATACGAACGCAGGCTCCTCATAAACGCTGCACATTGGCTGCAGTGCAGCGCGTCAGCCCCCCGGGAGATACAATATTCCACTTCGCCAAGTTACTGGCGAAGTTATAAAGCCATTGTGGTCAGATGCAATGCAGTGAATTTAGATTTTTAGGGCGGCGACGTTAACCTCCCGGAAAATGAACACAAGAATTTATTAGGTATGCACTTGCACGGCGCAGCTCTGGGAATCTGAAAAATGCCGCTAATGAAAAAGTCATGTCAGCGTATCCGGCTACTGGTGTACTTACTCATGCAGCTCGTCGACTGAAAAACCACCGTTGGAATTTCCATAAACATCTGCCGAACGTCAACGCCAGCGTTGCTCTTAGTTCTGCTTGGTTTCGGGAAGTTCGATTCCGGGATTACCGAAGGCTTGTTTTGTCAGGAGTGTCAGGAGATTTTAATTACAGGACGATCTAGTTTTGTATATGAAAAAAATCTCGCAAACTATGCAGGGTTATTCAGCCATAATGTTAAGAAAAATTAATATCTGAAGGTTCTGTAATACAAATATGCGATTAAATAAAATTAAATGCATAGGCCGAAAAAAAATATATTCTAATAATTATTTAAACCCCATTTTTAGACCGTCACCGACCGCTCACGGCCTCGATTCATTCACAGCTCCCAATTCAAAATGGTGTTGGTCTGACGCGACGTTGCAAAATTTAAATATTTTCCTGGCAATTGGATATAATAATAAACGATTGTATTGACTATTTTAGAACGCTTAGATAGGAAAGAAATAAATAACATTTTAGATATGCTGAAAAGTTTTTCATATTTGAATACTAAGTAAGAAAACACAGTTCTATACAGTAATAAAAAGGGCACTGTAGGAAATCTTGACCTATCGTATTATTAGATCAATAACCTAGTTTTTACTGCGTACTCAGTGGCAAAGAGTAAACAGATCTTTTATTACCTAGATACACGAATGAATAAAGTATTTTACCTTAAATATTTATTTATTTGTTGATAAAAACAAATGTAGATCAAGAAAATCGCCGACAATTGCCGAAGAGTCGCGGAAAAATGGAAATTTTACTAGCAAAAATGAGAAAAGATTGTTATCGAGTTAGATTAGCAGAATTTATTAATTTTGACATGTCTCCATTACGTATTTATAGTTGAATATAAATTTTTAGTACTATATTCAATTAATTATTCAGTTTGTAGCTAGATAGGTATGCCATACCTACGAATTTATTGCTTTTAAAAAATAGTTTGATACCTACTTGTTTACAATGCAGCACGTATAAAACGACAGTCATCCGTCCATAATACTTTGTTAATAAAGTTGAGATCATCTGCACTTTGATTTTGAAGCTAATTTCAAAATTGAACTAAATTTAAAACAGCTTTTATCACTTTCAAGACCGGGTTGACATGCTCGCTTATCTGCATATTTGAAATTTGTAAAATTAGCTAGCTTGCGATGTACATATGAGACAATCTAAAATAAACTAACTAACTGGCTCCGAAAGTACTGCTGGTTACAGTATATTGTTCTTTCACGTATCCTCTTTTCATATGTGTGGTGTGATCTTCAAATTTACGGACAATAAATGCGGGTATGAATGAAAGATTTGAATAACACGCTGTTGTGTATGTGGTTCTGACGTGGCAACGTTGTTACGCTTCAACACCTTACGCCATATGACTGCGTCATTAGAAAATTTGTAGCCTACCAGGAGCATCGTGTTACCGATTGTTATGGGTTCATCTGTTTCTCTTTTGAAAGGTCGGGTAAAATATATTTTCAATTTTCTATCTTTCTTAGACCTTCCGAATAAGTGATTAAAATTAATGACATGACCTTTATGGTTATGCAGTGGTTCAGTCCCCCATTTTTTGATACAAACGAAAATTTTAACGTAAAATGTTTTATAACTATCGAAGAAAATGGGTCACGTCAAACACATAGCTTTCTTTTTAATTTTTCAGAGAACGGAGGCAGATATAAAATTTTTTCTTTAAACGACATAGTATTTGGAAGAACTAGCACTATTCAGCACATTGTCAAAGTGGTGTGGGGTGAGAAAATTTCAATTACTATTATTTTCTTTAAATTTTTCGATACTGTAGCACCAATCTCAAGCTCAATTCAGAACAAGCTTTATTTTTACTTTATAAAACATATACCGTTTTCTTGAGTCGTTGATCAGAACCGTAAAATCAATGATTTATTTATCCAGGAATCTGTATTAATATAGAAGAGAATTATCATTATCAATACGAATATATAGTTTGAAAATATATAATAAAATTATTAATTATTGATTTAATAAGAATAAATGGGTTATTCATAATCTGTGATAGTTTTCTATATTACATTAGGGTAGTTTGTTTTGTCCCCTTTATGGAAGCTCATTTTATATTTACATTACATGTGAAATCATAAATGAGTAATATTAATATTGACAAAATCCTCGAAATTAAATTTGTATAGCACATCAACATGTTGAAAATTCGCAAAACAGTACTTTATATTTGTAGTAGGCGTACATAATTTTACCACACTATTTGCTGGATCATATGGTAAATATGATTGAGAGGATTTCTTTTTCAAATTTTGTCAACTATGTGCAACCTCAGAAATTATATTATTTTTGAAATGTACAAATTCTTACTTTAAAAGGACGTATAAAGAAAGAAATTTACCATCTGGTACTTAGGTATGTAAATATTGCAATTTGATATTAATTATATAATACCCTCTATTGGAATTTATAATTACCTTATACTTACAGTGCTTAAAATTTCCTGAAACTAAGGCATTAAGTACGTTTGAGAAATTTATGAAGACATTTTAGTCCCAGAAATACCTAAATACCCCTTATGTTATTCTGTGGTGTTATTTACTTTAAGCTCAACCTATGTATTTAAGTAAATTACATTATATTTCTACACAAATTCATTTATATTTAATAAATAAAAATACGTTTCATTCGAGCAAGCTATAACTTTATTAATAAATTAATATACCTCCCGAATTTTCGAAGGTTTTTGACGTAATACGCAGTATACTTTTACATAAACTTGAGATTTACATTGCGATAATTTTTTGAGCAATTTTACACTACGTCAGTTACAGTGGTTTTAAATCAAATTATTACTTAACTATTTCTGGAGTACTCCCTAATATGGATCCACTCCTGTTTAAATAAATTAATATATGCTGTATGGTGGGCTAGGCTCCCTGTACGCGCTATATCTGCCTCAAATTGTGGGCGACATTCCTTCGTAGTGCTGTCTTCAACCTTTTAGTTGTGCCTAATAAACGTGTTGTAGATGAACTTCATCATACCTCATTCCGAAAGCGATCTCCAACGTTTGATAGTACCTTCGTTTATCCTCAGCTAGCGTTCTTAAAATCTTCATAGCTTTACTCCGTAGAGCAACTATTAGTGATGTGGCCTTGTGATGTAATAATTTGAGCACTACAACCTTTATTAAATAAATAAATTTAGTACAATATAACTGACTATACTTAGTGTACTTCAAGTCTCATTACTTCAGCAACAACTTCATCTTCGTAAGTCTTCTGCATCTAAAACAAATAAAAATTTAGATTAATAAAATTATTATTTTAGCACCTACGAATTTTATTAATGAAATCATTAGTATAGTTTAGAAATATGTACCTGTTCAACAATTTATTCGTTTCTTTTTTTTCCCCTCCGTTTAGACACCTGGAAAATAAGAAATAAACAATGAATTTGTAAACAAAACACAAACTTGTTAGGTTATATTTTCGTTAATTCTCAACAATTACCTCATTTTATTGTATGTCAGTTTTGAGTGTTCTCCTAGAATTAATTAGTATTTACTCACCTTAGATTAGTCGTTAGCACGCTAATTAATTCATTTTTAGGTAAATATTTACTATTGTTAATTATTCCGAAGTCATTTTTCATCGCCCTCTTTATACATCTATTGAAAGTGTTTATTTGCTTATCAATTCAAATCCAATGATCTTAGTATAGTTGTCTGTGAATCTTTTATTAAGTCGGATTCTCGCTAGTAGGTGGAACTATGTGTCTCGTTTTGAGAATATATTTCTTAGAATAAGTTTTTTTGCGGAACGATTTGGCTAGAGGCTTCTGGCAGTTTTTGATAAAAATTTCTGGTGGTAACTTCTAGAAAGTGCACGTGGTGATTCCTAAGGCAATTTTTTTTTCTAAACTTGTTGCGGTGCATTTAAATAGTATACTGGTATACTCATCCTTTTGAATAAGGGAAAATTTGCCCGCTATCAAGAATTGGTGGTTCCAGTTTCGATTTGGATTTTGGTATATTTTTTTTTGGAGCTGCATTTGCAAGTTCTGGGAGCCTCCTGGCCGCTTCTGCGGGAGAATTAACGCCTTTCCACACCACGAAAATCACCTACTATTTTAACTTGCCACCTTATACATCTACAAGTCGGTCGTTGGAAGAAAACCCTCTAGACGTTGTGAGGTATGAATATATATTTTTTTGCTGCTGATTTATAATATTGCCTCATGTAATTTCTTTAATATGTGTAATTTTCACATTAGTATCGATTTTTAATTTAATTTCTAGAATTTAAGTTATGGTAGATATATAAACTAGTCGACACAATTTAGGACCTCAATATTTTATTCGTATTTTAATTGAATGTAACCATTTTTTTTTGTTACTTAACTTGATCGTTGCTAAATTATTTTTTTATCGTCGTAATATCAACTCATTTTAGTATTTTTTTTGTACTTCTGAGAACATGTGTTAATCCGACGTAACCTACTTTTAGGGTTTTTTTTTACACTCTTGGAAACTTCAACGATTTTTGATCTCGTCGGCGAGTAGGCCAGCTGCTGTAGAAGTCTCTACCATAGAACTTACCAAAAAAAAAAAAATCTTCACGTCCACCGGTCGCAGTTGCTTCCCTGTCCACTGGTAGTTCGACTTACTGCTTGTTTATTTGCTTGCTTGCTGCCGTCTGAGACCTTCTGCTTGCTATCTTCAGCTAAGTTTGCATGTTTAAGCAATTATTATATTTTTTTTTTCAAATATTTTGCATACTTTAATTTACCGATTACTGCTTCATATTTAGTTTTAATTATTGGTAAATAATCTTTAGAAATTAGATTAGTTATTAGTAGATATATATATATATATATTTTTTAATGTAGAATCACTTTTAGCCTTTAGCTTATTGATACCTCTAGTTTATTAATATCTAGCTTATTATTATTAATTGAGCCTATTGATACTTACTTATAGTTTATTTCATTAGTCTACAAGCCATTTTGATATTTCGCTTTTACCTTTAAAGTTCTGATTTGATTAAGTCATCTATTTGACAAGGTAAAGATGTTTTTTTTATATACGTATGCAATTTTCAATACTGTTGTAACCTGATTTGAGGTTTCTATATACGTGTGTAATATATATATATTCCTTTCTTTTTTTTTTGTGATACTCACGCTCTACGTGGTACTTTGCCGAAAGTTCTTCGGCACACTTTTTTTTAATTGTCATTTGCCAAATATACATCCATATATCTATTTATTCTATATATTATCGCTTGTATGTGAACTGCGCGTGTATACACGTTCGGTAAAAAACTAAAATTTAAAATTTATTACTTAATAATTATCCGAACTTATACTTATACATACTTACCTTTTTTTATCGTATAACAATTGGCCGAATTGTCTAGCGCATAAATTTTCTATACGATCTATTAGATGTTTGGCAAATAAAGTAATATAATTTAGAATATATAAATTAATTTGATTTTCAACTAACGACTTACCTACCTAAAAAAAAAAAGAAAACGAAAACTAATAAAGAACATTTATACCTTAGTTTTCTTGGTTTAAACTATAGTGTGTGGTATCAGCGTAAACCAAGTGGCGCTCCAAATTAAATTCTATTTTACCCAGCCCGTCTCCACTGCAGCTGGCAAGCCGCTGGTACTACTTATCCGATCAAGGTAATCTATCAGTATTTTGAGTAGGTAATCATTTGGGAACGTCACGGCCTTTTCTTCTTCTGACCAATTGTTTGCCAAGGCGACTGTTTAGAACTGCTTAAGGTAAGTACTCCATGACACTTTTCCTTCAAACGTTGGTGACTTAATCCTTGAAGCCGAAATAAAACTACTCTCAGTCTTAATGGACTCCTTCATAGACAACTATAAATTTGTTACCTCGTGTTCTAATTTTATTATACCTTCTTCTACGAGTTTAGCGACTTCACTCTGTAACTTACTAACATTATCTTCTACGACTTAGACCTTACCAACAGCTTCTTCAAATTCACTGAGTTTAACCTTAATCTCTTCTATCTTCTTATTGTCTTCTTGTAAACTAGTCTCCATTTCGTTTCTTAATTCTTCCTGATTATTTTTAATTTCCTCTAAACTGTTCTTCACTTCCTCTTGACTGTTTTTTATTTCATTTATGGTTTCCTTCATTTCTTCTTGGCTGTTCTTCATTTCATCCTGGCTGTTCTTCATTTCATCCTGGCTGTTCTTCACTTTTTTAATCTTCTTTCTTTTCTTGGTTGTCCTTTATATCTTTTTCACTCTTCTTCGTATCTACTTGACTCTTTCTCATATTTTATTATCTCCATACACTGAATGTTTCCTGCATATCTATCGCTCTTGATCTCGTCACTTTTCTACTCCAAATGTGAGTGTCTTTGTGAAACGTTGCACTTATGGGACAAATGTAACCTCTACGTTGACTGAGCCTTATAATACATCACGTAGAAAAACAGAATTTATTGTCACTACTTGATTACATAACAAATTCAACTGTCAAACCTTTACTTTGACCTTTCTATCACTCACATTCGCCTTCTGAACATAAACTGAACTGTTTCCTAGATCCTCGAGAACGCATCTAGAGCCAAATATAATATAGCTGGAATGTTCTAAAAAAGAGGTAACAATCCAATGGCGAATATTCTCTAAATATGATTTCTAAACACCGTGTATATGGCGTGCTCAATAAAACCTGAGGCATCCGGTATATATTTTTTAAACATCAATTTTTGAAGACCGTTCAGCTTTTACAAAAAATATTTCCGTAAATTTACAGGATAAATATTTTCAGTGGAAACTTTTTTACATTATGAGTTCACATTTTTACGAAAGTAATTCATCATAAACATAAAAAGCTAGATATATATTCCCATCAGCACAAGAGCAGCGATTTTGCTTTCGCCTTTTTAAAGTAATCATTCGTATACTTCAAGCCTGCTAGTTTATAATTTCGTTACTCGTTTAATGACGGAAGGAAACGATTTGAATGTTTTTTGTTGGGAAATTTAATGTGATATTCTTTTTACGGTTTCCGGGATGAAGGATAAAATGTTTCTTTTTGTAAAATGTTATATTGGATTCTGGATGTTTACTGAAAATATAATATTCAGGGGAAGCGGAATGAAGGCCCAGAACACGAGCTTCGAAACTGATACTCTTTTTATTCACATTTTTGCATGATAGAATTCATTTAAACGTACCTAGTTTTAAGTTTGTTTATGTTGATAGAATAATGGAATTTTGTCAGAATAACTACGTATTCTACTCCTACGTGGACATTTAGATATAAGAGAATATACAGGGTGTCTTGCAAGTCATTACAATAATTTTAGGAGGTGATAGAATACGTGATTTTGAGTCGATTGAAACAGTTATTTGTTATAAAAAGGCTTGTTTTTCTTCTGCACTTCAATAATTGTAGAGAAGTACGGTTAAATTAAAAAATATTAAAAAATTAATTATCACAAATATTGTAACACTTCGTATATAGGTATGTTTGTCTCAATCGACTCAAAATAAAGTATTCTATCACCTCCTAAACTTATTGAAAGACTTGCAAGTATTTCAAGAATTACTTTTTGATTAAATTTTTCTGTAATTTACTCAATTCTTAATCTGAGCATTCTATTCAGTAAAAAAAAATTGAACAAAACCACCCTTAAAATACCATTATTAATGTATCCTGGATAGAATTGCGGTTAACAAAATTTCTTCGAATTATTACTTATTTGATATCAGAGTATATTTGATACACAGGGTGTTCCACTATGAATGAGTTATAGAGAAACTATAGATTGTAGAGAAATAAAATAATAAGATTTAATGTTTAAGAGATACAAAGAGCTGAAAGCGAAAATTTAGTTATAAAAATTTGTACACTGAGAAAAACTTTAGCCTTCAAGTAAACTATGTTGCTAAAAAATTAATTACCGTAAATATTTCTTTATCTGGTCTTAAATATTACCGACAGGTATAATAACACTTCTACATGTGTACATCACTGATCACTTGTGGTCAGTATTCACATTTTACGTTCTTTTTTCTGACTTCTTGTGTACTGCAACTGGTACTCTAATCTAGTACCCCTATTATTTCTGTTCTCCTTTAATGATCGTCCTGACCTTGTTTCATGTGAAAAGTTGTTTTCGAATGACTTTAAACTATATTCTACCGTAAATTATCTTTTTAACTATGTCACACTTGAAGCTTGCATATACCATATATCCGAATGGTGTAAACATAACCATCTGTCGCTTAATATTTCTAAATGTAATGCAATGTTTTTTCTCGAAATGTTAACTATATCATCTATAACTATTGTATGAGCGATTAAACCATCGACCGTGTTACTTTAGTTAAGGATTTAGGAATTACCTTTGACAAAAATGTATCTTTCGCCAATCATACTAATAACATTATTTCTAGTGCTCTACAGACGTATGGATTTAGTTACCGTAGGTGAAGAGATTTTAAAAGTGTGACAATATTTAAAATTCTGTTTTGTTCCTTAGTCAGATCTAAGATGGAGTATGGGCCGATTATTTAGTATCCGATATATAATGTTGAAGTCAGTACAGAGAAAATTTCTGAAATTTCTGGCAATTTCCCAAGATGGCTTTCTTGGATGGATAGATAGGTAACAGTTAGTCCAGCTAGTCCAGTTGGCTTCAGTATTTTCCATTCGTTATTCATTATTTCGTTACAAACTGGCAAAACTAAATTTTCACTCATTACAACCACTCACCGATAAAAAAAACAGTTCTCATACGTACAGTTAGATAAAATGCCTATTTATTATAAGAAAATCGATCAAACGTAATAGGTAGGTACTAATAGATAATAGAAAACGTTTAAAGCACCCGCGGCAGTGTTGCCTCATAACCTACAAAAACAAACAGCACGATATTGTGGGAAAATTTCTTTATTTAATAACAATAAAACGTTTAACATTTAATAAAGGCACTAAAACTGAAGAAGAACACAACACAACAACGTTAACACAGGAATTAAATTAAGACATGCTAGCGAATTTTACCGTCGTGTTGCTGGTTGCCTACTCTGTAAACATAAAACGTGCGCCTAACGAGCATAGGTGGCGTCAAATAAAGATCTAATATAATTTCGAAATAGCTATTTATGATATACGTGTTACAAGTAAGATTATATTTTGTGAGTGAAGATGATTAAAAACGAGCGTAGCGAGTTTTTTAACTTCACGAACAAAATAAAATCACTTTTAACACATATATCATACACTATTTTGTCTACAAAACAATCGGAAGAACTTTAAACTCAATAAAAATAAGAAATCAAAAAATACCACGCAGATCGCAATGTTTATGAACCAAAATTTTCGTAGCAACCAGTGCTGATGTTAGTTACGGAAAAAACGCAAAAATATTGACAGCATTTGCTAGTAATATTATAAGTATAATGAATAATCTCGATAATGAGCGTAACGAATCCATCCCTGCTGAAATCGAAGAAGCCGCCAGTCGAGCAACATTGGAATTATTGCCGGCGAAATCAAATGAACAGTACGAAATCGCTTATACACGCTTTTCGGAATGGTGCAACATTAAAAAGGAAAAAGGTCCCTGGGAAATGTAACGAAAGTGTTTTACTGGCATATTTTGAGGAAAAAGCCAAGATACAGAAATCGTCAACGCTGTGGTCAAATTATTCCATGATCAAAACTATGTTAAAAATAAAGCAAGATCAAGATATAAGCAAACATTATAAACTTATTGCTTTTTTGAAACGGAAGTGTGAAGGATATCAAGCAAAAAAGTCAAAAGTTTTGACGAAGACGCATATCGACAAATTTCTCACAGAAGCAGAAGACGAAAAGTATCTGATGATGAAAGTAGCAGCAATAGTGGGTGCCTTCGGGGCGTGTTGCCAGGAGGAATTGTGTCAGATGACCATCGACAATATCGAATATTTGGGCACTTCGGTTGTTGTGACCATACCAGATACTAAAACGAAAGTGTCTCGGACATTCAGTGTTGTTGGTGAATTCTATTTAAACTTTTTTAGAAAATATATGGCACTCCGGTCACCCAACGCTGACCATAGACGACTTTTTCTTAAATATATGAAGAATAAATGTGTGAAGAATCCAGTCGGAATTAACATGTTTGGTAAAATGCCTGCCGACATTGCAGAGTTCTTGAATCTACCAAATCCTCAACTCTACACCGGACACTGTTTTCGTCGTTCATCGGCGACATTGTTAGCAGATTCTGGTGCAAATCTTACTACCATCAAGAGACATGGCGGATGGAAATCTTCGACGGTAGCTGAAGACTACATTGAAAATTCATTGGAACAGAAGAAGGAAATTATGTGCCAAATACTTCCTCCTGCTGCAACTACTAGCAAGACCACCAGTACTATCAGTAGTATTTATACAGAAAATAGATGTGTCACACATGTTGACAGTAAAACCAACTTAAGTATGATGACTCCGCAGGGACTTACAATTTCAAATTGTTCTAATTTTACTATAAATGTTGATAGTAATAACTAGTTAAAATGTTGGTTTGTACTTATTTAAAATAAAAAGTTGTTCATGTGTTTGTTAAAACGTTTTATTAATTTTCAAAACAAAATTTAAATAAACTTTGATTTACTTTTAACACTAGTGTTAAAATTAACTTACTTTTAACACTAGTAAAAATGATAATTAAAAAGCCCACTTTTAAAAGTTTTGTAGAAAAAAATTTTTACTTGGCTTTATAAATAAGTTTAGAATTTTTTTAATGAACGATTTCATTAATTCTTAATTTTATCTCTCTCTTAAAATATTTTAATTTAGTCATAGTTTACCCTGTATATTACTCATATGTCTTATTTTTACTTTTTATATTTGACTTATTCCGGTAATTGGGATTCTCCTGTCGGAATAATAAAGATTATTAATATTATGGAATACCCTGTTTTGTATTTCATGTGAATGTAGTGAAACTTTTAGAATAAAGTCGAATTAGCTCAAGACCTTGAGCGTAATACAAAGAATGTCTATTAAATAGTGCGCAATATATTGTAATATCCCTTTGGATCATCCCTGTGGAATAAATAAACGAAACAGCGAAACATTAGAAAGAAATTACCCTTAAAATTACCTCAATCGCCCGCCTACATGGGTAACCCTAACTTAATATCAGCTTTCGGGCACTAATGAGTAATTACATAATTTACAACCCAGCTCTATTATATCCTCATGTATGTACCTACGTACGTGGTCGTTTCATAAGTCTTAGCCCATTGGCTTATACGTAGAGGCAGTGGATAATTCACCTTGCATTACTTACTTAATGACCTTTAGAAACATTTACTTGCATAATTATTACTGAAGTGATTATGAGTGCGTAAGTAAATCCTGAAAGTATCCTTGGCAAATTATAAATTCTATATGTCACATTGCTCTGTAAGGATACAATCTATTGACAGAGATATTTTAAATTATTTGTCTTATGTAGTCTTATTCATTAGTTCTTGACTAACAACAATGCTCAATGATCAGATTATTGGGAAAATAACACAGGATATTTATCTGTTTCCAAGTGTTTTTGGTGCGGTGAATCCGAATCCTCCCTCAGAATATCTTCAACATGTCAGGTTTTCGAGATATTCTAACCTAAAAGAGCAAAAAAACGCCCTGAAAAAATGATTTATTTAAATTTCCTATGATTATTTAATTGTCTTTTTTTGCTCATAACTAAATATAATGGTAATTTTACTTATGATTTATAAAATTACTAATGCTTTGTAAGAGTTCAATGTGATTAAACTGATCCATGTAAAAATTGCAGTTTCAAAAAAAAATCAATGCACAGGGGTCCTTCATAAATACAATTTTGGAAAAAGAATCAAAATGAGCAATTCGAAAATGATTTAAAAATACACTTCTGCACGGCGACTGACACAGCAGCAAAGTGGAATAAAAAATGAACGAACAAAAAATTGAAAGAGTTTCCCAAGGAAAGAAGTAAACAAAATTTTACTACCTATTTTATAGAATATATAATCTTCTTTCTTTTTAATATAAGTAGAAAGAGTAATTTCATTCCGAATTCGTCTTCTTACATAATTTACTGTATAAGTTAGGAGTGTTGTTGTACTATTAATATATGTATAAATTATTAAAGCATGCGATATATGACAAAAGTGAAAGTGAAAGACAAAATATGAATAGGTATGTAAAAAATATTTTCAAGTAGATAGCAATATTTATTGTACATAATAAATACATGTTTATAACATATGTAAAAAGTTGCATAAAACACATTTATGTGTTTTTTGGGAATTTCTGGTATAATATTGATGTAGGCACCTATGTTATATTTTCGGACAGCTATAAATGCAGTACCATAGAATGTGCATTTAAACAAGTTATATTTTTTTAATCACCTTCAGAGAGCCTCTCATATACTATTTTACAGAGCAACTAATACATGTACTTGAAATGTCTCATACCACTTTAATTTGAACTGCACTACAATATCTAGAAGGCAAATGATTGTATAGACAAGCCGACCATTATTGGATTGGGACACTGTAGGTGCATGTGTTGGAAGGTGTTTACTATAAACTATATAAAAATACATAATATTGGTAATTTTTATTAAATTTAAGGAACTGTACACAATTTGCTGCCAAAATTATAAAGTAAGATAGAACTATTACAATATAGTTTATGAATGACAGGAATATTATACGCAGTAGGTATTTTTTCAATTAATATTTGTAAATAAAATTACCATAACTAATATGGTAAATATTATATAAATATAAATAATATCTTTGACATTTTACAGATATTTTTAGAGTGCGGTTTTCCTTATATTCTCGATTATATGCGAATTCATTTATCTTCACAAAAATTGTTGTGCAATCTGAAAGTACTTCCTACCCTTCCTATCAAAATGTATTTTGAATTTTTCAGATATTCTCTTTTCAGGAGAAATCGTCTGTTAAAATTTATTGTGTTGATGTTTTCATTACAGCCTTACCATAAGAAAGTGAATAAATAAGGTTTGGGTACAAATTATTTTATTCTTGTTCGAGGACAACTGTTTCCGTGACGAACTGTATTAACAGTTTCATACCACGCGCGGGTTTTAATTTGGAAATAAATAATTTATCGTTGAAAGTTAAAGTATTACATTTCTTACCTAATAAATTATAATGTCATCATCGGTACACCAATGCATTTGCCTCAATTCATAAAAAAAAAACTGACAAACTCTGTACCAAAAGTGGAAATTCCTAAACAACTTAATTTTTTACAAAACTATTGCCCTAAATATAAAAAAATAAAGCAATGACAACACCTTCAAATTATGATACGCTATGCACAAGTAGCAGAGGAGTCTGTGACATTATTATTAAAGAATTTACAGAGAATGTAAAGAAAACAATTTTTTTACAGTTTCTTTAGAAACAAATCACAAAACAATACACCTTACCATTTTTAGGTGGATTCAATACCAACCCAAAAAATATTATACCTTATTTGTCTCTATAAGCCGTCACTGTACCAACGATGTATTAAAAAAAGAATTTTAAAGCACAACATTTGTTTTCGAAATTCTTTTTTCAGTTTGAAAGCTCACACTTTCTCTAAGCACCTATTTTCTGTAGCAGAAATTCTTTAATGTGAAAACACTCCACACTTCTTTTACTGTATTGTATTTCTCTTGAACAATCGGTTTAAAATTACTTAAAATTTACGTAAAAGACAATAAAAAATTTATTTCAGAATTCTATCTCCATGAGGTAAAACCCTCTTTTCCTACGGAAAGTCGGCGCCTATGACAATCAATCATCGTTCGAGATGGCTAGATATGTCAACTACAGTTCGGTCGTTTTTTGCAGCGTTGTCAAGTGTATAAACGACGAAAATAAACATTTTTATTATTAATAATAATAATGCCTAAGTACCTGATAGATAACAGTTAATCTGGGTAGCTGCAGTATTTTGTATTCGTCCTTCATCCTTTCGTTGGATACTGCCAAAACTACACTTTCACTCCTTGCAGATTAATCCTAATTATCCACTAACATATCCGACATAAAATACTTTATTTAATTACTATAAAACGTTTAAAATTAGTCACTAAATATTCTATAATAACATAACCTAGAATACTGCATTGCTAGTTTCATACTCTCCAAACCTCAAGAACATGCGAAGCTTAGTTATATCGAAGGGTCTAAGAAACATTTTTAGAGAACACTGTAAACATCTTGGGATGTTATAGTTTAAAATATTACTAATTATTTTATGCACATCTTCGATTACTGTTAATATTGTTATTATTATTAGTATTAACAGAATTTAATTCCCCAACAACACAGGAAGTTTAAAAATTTATCGGCGTGAAGTGCACCTTGCATGAATCGCTTACAGGTGGCGTGTGTGTCTGCAGATGTCAAAAACTATTGCATACGCGACGGTACTCTAATTAGTTTGAAATAATTTTGTAGTACTTGCTTTTCGCAAATTTAATTGTTCGCTTATTTTTTAGTGTATTTACAAACATGTATTCAAATGCCTAGATGATAAGGTGCTCTGATTTATGGGTGACAAGTGCATATTATCGTGTGGCAGCGTAATAGCAAAGACATTTTCCCAGTATACAAAATGTTATGCTAAATGCTTTTTGAACCACATTGAACAACTGTCATAATCACTTGGCGGTAAACGTGTAGCAGTACTTTTATGTATATGTGTACATTTACGTGTATTTTTTGTTATCCTTTGTGGTTTATCCCGACGTAAGTAATTGACCTGTCGAGGGAAGGAGAGGTCCACAGCAAGTACAAAAATGTTTGCAGTGGCAGGTTTTAATTTGAACTTAGAAAACAGAACATGATACAACTTTCTTAAAATCCCTCCAAATATCAATCCTGGAAATAAATATTAGTAAGGTAGGTGCTCACTACGTTTGTGACCTTTGACTTTGGCAGAATATACCTAACCTCGCGACTAGCAGAAGACCAGTGACGGCGATTAATAAGGATTTAATATAATTTTGAAAGAACATTTTTTTCGCTTTATAAATAAGTTTGGAAATGCTTATTTTGGCCTATCCTCTCTTATAATATTTGTACTAAGTTATAGTTAACCCTGTATATTATGTACGCAAAGATGCGATACAACTTTGCTAATAGCATTAGCCTGTAACCTTTGTTTAGTTTTTGTGTGGCAAGAACTGCAGAGGACCGTCTAACAAGGCAACCACTGCTCGTATCTATTTATGGACAAAAGCGAATGTAAAAGCCCGTGGCCGTGTACCTACCTTTAACATGCAAACTTCCCCACTTATTAGCAACGCGGTAATATCTAAGTCGGTATTAGCCTAGGTCGCTCCATAGGTTCCAACTAGAATAGCATGTCCATACACAATGCAGATTTGAGAAGTCTGTGGTTATATGGTTGAAATTTATATCTCAAGTTCTAGCCACTCTAATTCAGTAAACATCATTATTTTTTTGTTTATAAAGAATGGGACCAGATAGAGACAATTCAATTACTGGACATGATTGCGTCCTTAAAGTCACGCATATATTTATTATTAGGTAAATAAAATTTCCGAAACTGGTCGATTTTTTATTTTAATTTACTTTTTTTTAATTAATAATTAGATATACAGGATGACCTACCTTCGAGTAGTGACGTTATCACATTTTTTAAAATGGAACAGCACTTTTTTTTCAATTTGCGGATTACCCTAGCTGAGTTGTTTCCAAAAATGTACGAGTTATCAAATGAATAAACGTATTAAAAAATTGATTGAAATTACTACACGACATTTTAAAGTGTTTACTGGAATGTACTCAATTTACAAAAACGTTGATGCTACATAGAAAACTAGTAGAAACGTGATTGATCGTATAAAATTTTATTGTTCGCTAATAAAACCTTTGGACACAAAAACCTAAATTAAATTTTCAAATTGTCGACCATTTACTGCCATACAATGGGCCAGAACAAATTGTTGTTGTCCAATACTTCAGGGTGGATGACACGAACTTCTTGTCTAATTCGTTCCTTGAGATCGTAAACATTATTTGGCTTAGGGTCTCTTCTGCCAATCCACCTATGAAACACGTCATCTATGTAGCGGAGAACTGCGGTGGCATAGTGCGGCAGTGCACCGTCTTGCTGTAACCAAATTGTGTCATTGGGCAAATCTGGTTCTTCTTCATTGGGGAACAGTGCAACCAAGGAAGGAACTAAATTAAATTGAAGAAAATCTGAATATTTTGCATCCTCTAAATCTCCTTCAAAGAAATACGGCCCCAAAACTTGACAATCAGCAATTCCGGCCCAAAAATTGACCTTATGGGGATGGTGAGTGTGTGCTTCTATCGTTCAGTGTCGATTGTGATTTGACCAGTACCGATAATTCTGTTTATTAACAGTGCCACTCTGATAAAAAGACGCCTCGTCCGAGAAAATTATGCGTTTGATAAAATCGGGATCTACCTGACATTCTTCCATCATCTGTCCGTCTGTCAAAATCGTCGTCGGACAATTCTGGCACTAAGTCAATTTTGTCCTTTTACTCACTCTCATAGCTAAGACTCTCATAGTGGAATGCGGGTTTTCATGAAGGGTCAAAAGGACTTGTAACTGCACATCTTTATTTAGTATACTTGGTGATCATGGTTTCGAAATTTGCTTCAGTTCTGCTTATAGTGGATCGATTTATTGATGCAAGATTGTGATCATTAAATATAAAACAAACTTCCTCATGAGTTCGAATTCCATCATCATACCCGATAATCATGAGAATTTCAATCCGTTACTTTTCACTTAGATTCATGTTTTTACAAAACCTAAACAAGTTAATTAATTAAAAAATACTTAATACTTTAAGAAAGAACGAGTTAAAATGGATTCACTCGTACAATCTTAGTAAACTATTTAAAATTGATTTCCTGTAAAAAATGCACGAGCACGTTCTATCAGACAGATAAAATTAAAAGAGCATCAAAATAATTATGACAAAAACTTTGATATGTGTAAATAATTTGGGTATTGTTGTCCACCCTGTAACAATTAGGAGCAACTTCTGATATATTTTCGGAAATAGTTCAGCTAGGGTAATCCGGAAGTTGGAAAAAAATGTGGTTCCATTTAAAAAATAATGTGATGACGTCATTACTCGAAGGTAAGTCACCACTGTATATTAAAGTATTATTTGAAAAAAAGTAAATTAAAATCAAAAATCGACCTGTTTCGAGAATTTTCAATAATGTCTTTTATTTACCTAATAATAAATTTGTGCGTGACTTTAGGCACGCACTGTATACTTAAAAATTTCAAATACAGAGCTGGATATTTATAAGTAATATTCTGGATATTTATAAGTAATATTCAGTACAATATATGTGTGATCAGTATTCAAGTGTTGAATACTTTTATCTGGTGGTACTCAGTATTGGTATTCATCACGTTTAGAGATGTACTCAGGATTCAGTACTCTAAAAATAATATTCATGAGTAGTAGGAATACATAAGTGCCTGCTCATGAATACTGATGATTCATGTTTACTGAAGAATTCATGAAATCTGAGAATTGTGGTTATTCTTGAACTATATTTAACACAAATGCTAAATATCGGGTTTTTAATTTTACTTTCTCTCATAGTTTCACTTGAACTTTAAAAATCTTAAAACACACATGAAACAACATGTAGGCTACAAAATTTTGCATCACAAGTAAACAAATTCGCTAAACAAGATAACAAAGCTGTATTTTATATACAATTTACTCTTTGATTACGGGCACGGGCAGCCTAAATAGAGCCCAAACAGCGTAGTAAATATGCGTTAACTCACTGCGCCTTTCGTTAATGTTAGACGGTAATGATAATCCGGCGTCTTCACATGAGTTTTGCAAGTCAAAATTAATCGCACTTGTAGCAAAGTAATGGGACCCAGCTTAAACATAGCCTCCTGTGATCAAATAGAACCGATTTAGACAAACTTAGCTTAGTCCAAAAGTGCCTCATTTAGAAGTTACAGGGCTTCAAAAAAAATTGTTTTCTTGTTATGGGCCTAATTAAGAAACGAAACGTCCAATCAAGTTGAGATTTGGTACAGTTATGTTTTAGATAAGTACAAGCATTGTGAACGAGTAAGTAGTGCTGTATATCGCAGGGGGCGCTCTTGGCAGTTTTTTTGTAACTCATTTTTATCTTTTTTTTGTTGGTCCTATTCTGATACGCTTGACGGAAAATTATAATGAAGAAATTAATTTTGCGTAGAAAAGCTATATGTATCTGTTCCATATAACTGTACCTTCTTTTTGCAACTCCTCCATTAAATTGATTGTGGTAATCAAATCTGCGGTTTCTGGGTTGACAAACAAAATTCAAAATTTTACAGAATACTATTAATAATTTGAAATTATTTACACATTACATTTACACTTTACATAACTACACTCAGTACAACAATTAACATTAATCTGACAGACTTTTGCTCAAATTTTGATCTAATTTAAGCGTCTCAACGTCAGTTTGACAAGTGGTAACTTGATCGAATTAGAAAATTTATTTCTATTTTAATGCGCCGAAATTTTCAAACGCGTTTTTACCGACAACGGTGCATTTTATCAACATGGAACAAGTATAGCTTTTCTACGCAAAATTAATTTCTCCATCATAATTTTCACAGGAAACTATGTTTAAGCTGGGTCCCATTACGTTCCGGACACTATGTATTTCTTTTTTTTCAGTGTTCTGAAATGTTGTACATATAGTAACTACTTTGAGTTAAAAAACGTTTTTTTTTCCTAACTCAAATCATAATTCTTGAACTAACTATTCATGTATTGTCAACTTAAATAATTTCTTATTATTATCATAAATTTTAACTGTAACATTTTTACAACTGGTTATAGAAAGCCTTGTATTTATATTGATCTCTCCTTGACTCAATATTGTTGAGGCTACCACGTTCGTTGATTTCCATCCACCGTGCCTTTTAAGAATGCTGATGTCTGCTCCTGCATCAGCCAGTATCGTAGCAGACGTTCTTCAGACAGTGGCCGATGTAATTCTCAGCAGTTGGCAATTTCAAAAAGTCTGCAATTTTGAAAGGATTTCTATATGCTAGAAAAAATCTTGAATGCTCAAGTAGTGGCGGATGAAGAGAGGAATATTTTCGAAACATTTCGGCAAGTTTGACTCCTTCGATGTTCCTGTTACAAATAGTAATTTCGTTTCTCACATTCGTCGCTGTGAATCTCTATCAATATATATTCTCCTATGACTTTTATATGTTCAAGCTGAAGAAATGTTAGTTGTTCACGACAGCATGCTCCACTGCTACCAATAATCAATATCAATATTTGGAGAGAAGAGTGAAAATTATACTTTAACCTTTCATTAAGTAGGGTTTCATCATCTACTTCTTCCAAATATTTCTCACCTTCTCATCAATCGAGATCGATGACCTTAGATTTAAGAAATTAAGATCTGATGGTGTTTTGTCTGGTATACTCTGTTGACACTATATATACTGGTTAATTCAAATTTAACTAGTATTTTTTTTATTTACTGCAAATAAAAATGAATAAAAAAAGAAGTTGATGTGTATTCACTTTTTCTAGTGTAGAATGATTTCATAACTAGGAAATAAGTTTTAACAATTATTGACCTTGAAGTTTGGAACTATTTCATGTTCGTAAACACCCTGTATATTTAGTACACTACATAATAGTGTCATATTCTGCTGACAGCTCGCACATTTTGCAAAGTTGTAATCATACTTGAAAGGGATCCGATCTAGGAAGGGTCTTCAAGACCCTTTACCCTAGAGCTGCATTTAAATAGAAGGGATTATAGGTCTGGGTTGGCCACATCTGTATTTGTTTCTTTCCAAGAAGAGAGCTGTGTATCAGAGAAGACTATGTGATGCAACTAAAAGATAATATTAGATGAGTTTGGTAACTTTGAAATTTACTATATTATTATTTTCGTAATTAAACAGTAATGGTAACAATATTAACAATAATCTACGATGTTTGCATATAAAAATTACTGCTATAGTAGTTTGTAACTCGAGACGTATGCAGTGTTCTATAAAAACCCTTTCTTTGTGTTCTTTGAGAAACAGGCATTGACGTTGGGAGAGTCTGACGGATGCATTCGAAGTTTTCTGTTTTCTACTTTTCTTTTATTCGATTTTCTTAGAATAAACGGGTATTTTATTTAACTGTACGCGGAGTGTGTTTTGTTGTAAGTTAGTGGGTAATCCTGACGGAACTATAACAAATGAAAATGTAATTTTGGCGGTTTGAACAATGAACAAATACTGTGTCAATACCGGATTAATTGTTAACTATTAGGTATATTATTATTATTATTAAAATTGTTCATTCTCCACACTATGGCATACTGATCAAAGCTAATAAGCTCGAAACCGGTATATGTCTGGTGGGCTATTGACGAGTGACCCTTGCTGTTGCTATAGGTTTTCCAGGTGTAAATCAATGCTGGTTGGGGCATTAGCCCGCAGAGTAGTTGTTTTCTGGAATTCCTTGTTTGCAAAATATCGTTTCTCGCCGAACGCGATAAAGGTCGACAGCTTTCAATGGCGTCTACATTTTTAATCCGGCATGGAGTAGCGGGTGGCTGATAGATGTAGTTAGTTCTACATCGCGTACTTGTTCATTCTCATTGTTTCTATATTTGGCAACGATGTAAAATCGCGTGATAGTTGACAGATCTAAGCCATCTTTAACGATTGTGATCATATGCTGATTTTCTGGAAGAAAAGAAGGTTTTGTCCCATTTTTTAAACATCGTGCTCGAATCTAAAAATAATTTTTTTATTCTCTTTTAGGCCTCTCTGAACACATGGTTAAAATTTGTTATTATAATTGTACTTAGTTGTAGTTAACCCTGTATAATTACCTACTTGTAACAAATATTTCTTATTCCTATTTCCTACTTTTCTTATTCAACGTTTTTTTATTTTCATACAGAAATATTTTCGGAAATTTTATTTAACTAAACCACCAAACTTTCAGGCATTAAAATAAAAATTCATTACGAGTTTTAGTTAACACTGTCCAATTACAAGCGTGTATTCTGAATTTGTTTTGAAACCTGTTAATTAGTAGTTACGTATTGTGACACGTTACAAATTAACAGTTTTTTTTTAACAAAAAAAAATCCAAAACCTTATCCAGATGTAACATTATTTTAAAGAATATCTAACAGTTGTAAAACATATTTTGTTCTTCATTTGGCCTATTACGTATTGGATATTTAGTGCTTTTTTCCTTTTCATCGAAATTATTTTGTACTTCCCCTAATTGTATTCTGAAATACATTATAAAATATTTTTTGTTATTGTAGGTTTATGTAAACTGTTAAACCAAGATTTATTATATACAGTATGCGCCAAAAGTATGGAATAAATTCAATAAAAACGAAACAATTATTTTTTGGGAAAAATCCTTGAACAGGTCAATTTTTAATTTAAAAAATACATATTTTAGCGTAAAATGCGATTTTCAAATGTCATTTGTTTTCAAGTAATGACGTCATCGATTTTTTTTTAAATGGTAACACCATATTTTTTTCCTTGATTCTGAGAGATCGTTTAATTCTCTATCAGACAGTACTAAAATTTTTCCCTCTTACATAGGAAAGTTTTCGAGTAAATGACGATTGAATGTTAGAAAACGTAAATTTTATCCATAATGATTAAATTTTATACTTAAATTAAATGTTCGAATTGCCATCCACCAACTTCTTGACAAAGCGCAAGTCTGTGAAGAAATTCTTCTTGCACATTATGAATGATTTCTGGGGTAACTCTGCGTATTTCGTCCCGAATGCGATTTTGAAGATCTTTTAAATTACGTGGTTTATTAATGTACACTTTTGACTTTAAGTATCCCCATAAAAAACAGTCAAAAGGTGTAAGATCTGGTGATCTTGCAGGCCATTCTATCGGTCCGCGTCTGCCGATCCACCTCCCAGGAACCCTTACAGGATAAAGATATTTAGAGTTTCTAGAAAATGACCTTGTTCCAATAGGCCAGGAGAATTACGAAAAAATCTTTCAAATATGGCTCTAACGTGACGTAACTTAGATAACTATTGGAATCGCTCGGGAATAGTAATACAATATCGGCCTTACGGCTCTCGTTTTATACTGAAGTCAAGTACTTTTCTCTAAATGTATGGCGTGATTGGGTTATTTTTTCATTGTTAAATAAATAATTTAAAATTACCTTGTTTTTTACCTACTTTTTTGCACTTTCGAGCATTTTGCAGCGAACATTTCAAATCTACGGATATCGGACCAACACTATCTTGTAGAAAATTTTATAACGAACAAATACATTTTTTCTCTAAAATGCATACTTACCGAGTTATATGCGATTGTTTCCGAAAAAACGCAATTTTCGCAATTTTTTTCACTTTTTCGTTGTTTATGCAAATAGCACACCTTTTCAAGCTGGCGCACCTCGATATTTTCAATAAGTATACCATTCCCTAGCGATTCCAATAGTTATCTAAGTTACGTCACGTTAGAGCCATGCCAATCTGTAGCCCTTCTGGCCTACAGCCCTTGTAGCAATTTTTCCTAACGATAATGACTCTGACATTGCACCTCCGCACTATTCGCGCCCTGTACGAGATTTTTGGACAACTGTTTTCCTAGAAGGTAGATCAGCATACGCGGTCCGCGTATGCTGATAGAATGGCCTGCAAGATCGCCAGATCTTACACCTCTTGACTGTTTTTTATGGGGATACTTGAAGTCAAAAGTGTACATTAATAAATCACGTAATTTAGAAGAACTTC
Source organism: Monochamus alternatus (assembly GCA_037114965.1). Lineage (NCBI taxonomy): Eukaryota > Metazoa > Arthropoda > Insecta > Coleoptera > Cerambycidae > Monochamus > Monochamus alternatus. Next base: position 40,239,321 of record CM073435.1, read on the forward strand.
AAAATCGCATTCGGGACGAAATACGCAGAGTTACCCCAGAAATCATTCATAATGTGCAAGAAGAATTTCTTCACAGACTTGCGCATTGTCAAGGAGTTAGTGGATGGCAATTCGAACATTTAATTTAAGTAGAAAATTTAATCAATTGTATTTTATTTTACATACCTCAGAATTGTTACTTTTTTTATGGATAAAATTTACGTTTTCTAACATTCAATCGTCATTTACTCCAAAACATTCCTATGTAAGAGGGCAAAATTTTAGTACTGTCTGATAGAGAATTAAACGATGTTTCAGAATCAAGAAAAAAATATGGTGTTGCCATTAAAAAAAAAATCAATGACGTCATTACTCGAAAACAAATAATAATAATAATAATAATAATAAATGCCTTTATTTCCAATTTCTACAATTACAATGAAAGACAAAATATACATATATATATTAAATAGTACAAAAAAGAGAAAATATCAAGGGGAAGTTCACAACTAATGTGTGCTCTACCACTTAACCCTTGAATATATTTTATCAAAAGACTCACAGATGTAGACGAAAACAAAAATGTAAAATAATTAACAAATAAAATATCTATGTTATCAAATACAAAAAAATATACATATATTTTCCAGATTCACACTGCACATTATTTACTCCTCAGCAAAACTGCTTTAATATGTCTTTTAAAGTTTATAAAATTAAATGACTTTGCACCAGGTGGAACATCATTGTACAACTTATAAATACAATATTTCTCTATCTAATATTAACATTATGTACATCACTTCGAAATGTTATTTTATTATACAAATAAGGTGGAGTTTTGGATAAAATAATTTTGTGAAATAAACAAAGAGAATAAAGTTTTCTTCTTTGAGACATATTTAACCAGCATAATTCAGATAACTTATGTGAGACATATAAATAAAACGTACACAGGAATTTTGGACACGTTGGATACGAGCACTAGAATCAAAATCTAGGCATGGTCCATATACAGGAGCGCAGTACGCAAACTGAGACAAAACTAGAGCCTCACAAAGCATTTTTTTTGTATTAATATTTAAATACTGACGATGGGGATATAAAATCCTTAAAGCCGCGTAGGCTCTCTGAATCATTTTACTTACTTGCTCCCTGAACCTTAAAGTTTTATAAAAAATTAGCCCAAGATTTTTAGCACTGTTGGAATATTTTAAGCGACAACTATTAATTTCAATGTTAATTAAATTCTGTAAATTTACAGTATCCGATTTCTTTCCAAATAGAAGCAAAGCTGATTTTAATGGGTTTAAATTGAGCGAATGCTGACTAGATAACTCCTTTAAAAACACTTCTGCTTTGAGAGAACTTATCAGATATTCTTACAATTTGTGAACGATCTTGAAGATATGACCCAATTAGCTTTAAACTATTAATATCAAATCCAGAAGATTTTAAAATAGCAAGCAGGACTGTATGGTCTAAGGTATCAAAAGCTTTACTATAGTCGAGAAGGATCAAAACTGTACACTTACCTAGATCAGTAGCTTCGACGATATCATCTACTATATGCATTACAAATGACATTTGAAAATCGCATTTTACGCTAAAATATGTATTTTTTAAATAAAAAATCGACCTGTTCGAGGATTTTTCCCAAAAAATAATTGTTTCGATTTTATTGAATTTATTCCATACTTTTGGCGCATACTGTATAAGTACAGTGAGTTCAAGAAAACCTGACCCTCCTATAACGCTAACAACAGCAGTAATGTTACATTCACCTTTACTTCCGTTACAATTTTAAATAATATAGTTTTGTTAACATTTTTCAATTATAAATTCTGTAAAGTAAATATTTGTATGGTAAATTAAGGCATGGGTGTTAAAAGCCTTACATCTGAAAATTATGTTAACATACTGTGACCGACTCCATGGCAAATACAAAAATAATTAAATAGATACAAGAATATTTTCTAGAGATATTAAGTAGTCCGTAATTTTTTTGAAGGCACTGTTAAACCACTAAATGGCCCTTTACTGCCTTCGTAAGCTTTTAGTTTAAAAAATAATGTAGAATTACTAGAATTAAGTGCATTAGGTCATTAGGTCACTCACATATTCCTTGCGCTGTTTCATATTAGGATTTAACTTTTACTAAGCCCCAAGATGTTGTGAATTCTTTTGGTGATTTTTTTTATAGCGTATATCAGAAATCTAATCCTTGCGGGATATCAAACATGGCAAACGTATGTGAACACACAGCATCTTTATTGACAATACCTAGAGTTACGAAATATCATGTTATTGCTGCTTGTAAAAGGCTTAAAAACGAAATGACAGCAGGGGTAGATGGTATACCTAGTTTTCTCGTGAAGGACATGTGTTGGCCGAACCGTTAGCGTTTATTTTTAACCTAGCATTAGATAGCTCTATATTTCCTGATATGTGGAAAATAGCAAGAGTATGTCCAGTTCTGAAGAAAGGCGACCCGGCTTTACTTAATAATTACAGACCTGTGTTTGAAATTATTGTTCACGATGCATTATTTAATGATATTAGGAACAGTCTAGCCCCTGATCAGTATGGTTTTGTTTTTGGAAGATCTTGCATGACAAACCTCGTTTGAATCTCACAATACGTCTGTAAGCATTTGGATCAGCAGGAACAAATTGATGTTGTTTATACTGACTAAAAAAGCTTTTTATCAAATCGAGTAGGTATGACACCTCATTTGCTTTCTCTTTTCCGCTCGTATTTGATTGATCGCCAGCAGTTTGTAGAAATTGAAGGTTTCAAGTCGCCAACATTTGTCCCTTTATCAGGTGTCTCTCAAGGATCAAATCTTAGATCACTATTTTTCTTAATCTTTATAAATGATTTGATCATGCAGATTAAATGTGGTAAATTGATTTAGGCTGGTGATGTGAAAATTTTTACTAGAATAAGGTCTTTTGATGAGTGTCTTTCACTACAGAACAATATAAACATCATAGTAGACTGAACTTTGAATGAATCATTTAACTCTTGACGTGGACAACTGTAATATCGTTAGTTATCATAGAAAACGTAACCCAATTCATTTCAATTACAATATTGATTACACCACTATAACAAGGCTAGATGAGGTTAGAGACTTGGGAATAGTGTTTGACCATAAATTCTCATTTGTACGGCATATTGAATTGATGACTTTCTCTGCTTTTAAGGTTCTTGGTTTTGTCATCCGTAATACCCAAGCATTTTACTAACATTAATGCTATAAAGTTATTATATTACGCGTTTGTTCGCTCAAAACTGGAGTATGGTGTATTGATTTAGTCACCCATATATAACTGCCATATAAGTAAAGTTGAATCTGTACACCGTCGGTTTTTATCATTTAAAGAACATGATCAATACCCATCTAGAGGATACGATCATGAGTTACTGTTGTCTAGATTTGGTGAGATATCGATGAATAACAAGCGAATAATAAATACTATCAAATTTTTATATAATTTACTGCATAACAATGTCAATTGTCAGCTGTTACTCCAACAGATTAACTGGTTAGTTCCGCGTGCTGAATCCAGACAATTTGTAACGTTCTGTTATCATGGCATCAATACCAACATCATGCTTTGTTGCCCTATATATAAAATGTGTCGGAACTTTAATAATCTATGCCGTTCTTGTGATATAAACAATGATTCTCTCACTACAGTGTCTAGATTATTATAGTGTTCTAGTTCTGATAAATTCCTCTTAATTTTTGTTACTTTTGTTTATATTTACTATTTTTTTTATTAGCCTTCTAATTTTATATAATCATAATTTTCTATAAATCTTTTGTTATTTTATAATTTTAAACTGCATATACAGTATGCGCCAAAAGTATGGAATAAATTCAATAAAAACGAAACAATTATTTTTTGGGAAAAATCCTCGAACAGGTCGATTTTTAATTAAAGAATACATATTTTAGCGTAAAATGCGATTTTCAAATGTCATTTGTTTTCGAGTAATGACGTCATCGATTTTTTTTAAATGGCAACACCATATTTTTTTCCTTGATTCTGACAGATCGTTTAATTCTCTATCAGACAGTACTAAAATTTTGCCCTCTTACATAGGAAAGTTTACAGTAAATGACGATTAAATGTTAGAAAACGTAAATCAGTTAAAATAAAGCAAAAACGTTATCAAGTTTAGTTTTTCGAATTCCATAGTTCTTTTATGGATCACGTAGGTGAAAATCTTTGCAAAGTGTCATTGTCACACCGACTTTCTAATAAGTATTGTAAGCGACATAGAAATTATTATTCAATTTAAAGCACATTTAACTGTTACTCAAAGAATTGAAATTTTAATTCTTATCGGATGCGGGAATATGACTAGAACTCAGCAGGAAGTTTGCGATTTATATAATGAAAAATATCCAGATCGCCCTATCAGCCAATCAACAGTCAGTAAGGTAGAGTCTAAATTTAGAGAAACTGGCAATGTTGTAAATATTCCAAAACCTGGACGTCCAAGCATTAATGAAAATCAGAAACAGAACATTTTGATAAGTATGGTGGATAATCCTCATAATTCTTCACGATTGGTTGCATTAAACAATGACACTAGTCAGAGCACAGTGCTACGTATCTTGAGGAAGGAAAAATATCATCCCTACAAAATTCAACTTGTGCAGGAACTCAATGAAGATGATCCCGATCGCCGCTTACACTTTTGCGAAATTCTAATGGATTTATGTCAAGGAAATAGAAATTTACACCGGCAAATATTTTTTTCAGATGAGGACATTTTGTCTGAATGGTACAGTAAACCGTCAAACTTGCAGATATTGGAGTCGGGAAAATCCTCATTGGATGGCAGAGGCACATACCCAACACCCTCAGAAATTAAATGTGTGGCCTGGAATAGTTGACGACAGAATAGTAGGGACTTTCTTCTTTGAAGGAACCCTTACAGGACAAAGATATTTATAGTTTTTAGAAAATGACCTTGTTCCAGCCCTTGCAGTAATTTTTCCTAACGATAATGACCCTCACATTCCTGACGATACCATATGGTTTCAGCACGACGGTGCACCTCAGCACTATGCGCGCCCTGTACGAGATTTTTTGGACAACTGTTTTCCTGGGAGGTGGATCGGCAGACGCAGGCCGATAGAATGGCCTGCAAGATCGCCAGATTTTACACCTCTTGACTATTTTTTATAGGGATACTTGAAATCAAAAGTGTACATTAATAAACCATGTAATTTAGTAGAACTTCAAAATCGCATTAGGAACGAAATACGCAGAGTTACCCCAGAAATCATTCATAATGTGCAAGAAGAATTTCTTCACAGACTTGCGCATTGTCAAGATGTTGGTCGATGGCAATTCGAACATTTAATTTAAGTATAAAATTTTATCAATTGTATTTTATTTTACATACCTCAGAATTGTTACTTTTTTATGGATAAAATTTACGTTTTCTAACATTCAATCGTCATTTTCTCGAAAACTTTCCTATGTAAGAGGGTAAACTTTTAGTACTGTCTGATAGAGAATTAAAAGATCTTTCAGAATCAAGGAAAAAAATATGGTGTTGCCATTTAAAAAAAATCGATGACGTCATTACTTGAAAACAAATGACATTTGAAAATCGCATTTTACGCTAAAATATGTATTTTTTAAATTAAAAATCGACCTGTTCGAGGATTTTTCTCAAAAAATAATGTTTCGTTTTTATTGAATTTATTCCATACTTTTGGCGCATACTGTATAAGGTAGTGTAATTTTGTATTTCCTATAACTGGGTGTAACCTGTTGGAAATAAAATGCTATTATTATTAGGTGCTCTAGTAACAAGTATCACATGAATGTTATAAAGCATTTACGCAAAAAATATCAGTCCTCGCGCAATATCAATTATGAATCAGAATGAAATCCATTATTCATGCTAAGTACCGAATAACAGACGCACACGCAAAACCCAGACGCACATGTCTATTAAAACGTCTTTTATAAATTTTTCCACGGCGGTTTTTACATACTGTGCTGGGTGTACTGATTACTGCGGTTGGACATTTATTATAAAATTTTCATGGTTTCATATTGATTGCACTGGGTACGGTACCTATGTCAAGACTCGGATTGCCGGATTTATCACCGAATAGGCTTGTCTCGGACTGTTTTTTGTTGACAGCACGAGGGTTTTTATTATCACTGTCTGTATTTAAATACAAAATACGTTTCAGCTTCTCTTAATAATTTAACCTTGTGAGTATTGTATTTTATTTCACTATGAAGGGTGTTTATTAATTGAATGCTGACACTTAAGGGTGTGAATAATTTATTTTGTTTTTTTTTTCTTGTCTTGTTTCGTTTTAGGTTTAAGATTTTGAATTTATCGTTTTACTAAATAAATCGCGATTTTTAAAATAAAATTAAAAAAATCACAGGCGTACCGTTATTTCTATCCAAACATTTAATATTATACCTACGTGGAGGTCACTGGTTAAAGTAGAAAATTTATTTTTGTCCTAAAAAAAGTGTTTCCACGCATGGTGGGTGTCTACAAAATGGCAACAAAATATCAAAAGCAATCTCAATGAACTTGGGGAAAAAACTTTTTTGGTTATAATTTTTTTACGTGAAAATGGTGCGTCGTATGAGAATAGGTCTAGGGACCGAATTTGCTATAAAATAAATGAAGATTTTAAAAATAATTTTAGTTTTTAGAAAAAGCAGTAGCGTGCCATTTTTTTCTTCAAAAATGTTTAGCTCAAACCTCGTACGGACGTCATTGGCAAAGATTTTAAAACATTTTTTACATTAAACAATGCTCCTTAATCATTAATAAGTGTGTACAATTTCATAAAAATATCTGGAGTGATAAGAAAATTGTAATAAAAAAGTAATTTTTTTCTTAAAACTGTAACACCCTGTAGCTCGAAAATTAAGGGGTTTAGGACATATGTTAATATTAAGTTTTCTTCTTAAAATGACCGAAGGATTCACACCCTTAAGTATCGGCATTCAATTAATAAACACCCTGTATATGTAATGAAATGTGAATCGTTTATTTTATCGGTTGGAGTTTCGTAATTTCAATATTAAATATTTTTATGTTGAAACAATGGTTTGAAAATATTTTATTCAAATATTTTTATTTTTCTCTGTAAATATACATTTAAAATTTTGCGTATTCATAATATACTCAATTTTCCCTATCTTCTTTTAAAATTAATGGCATTATGACTGAATCACCCTGTATAGGTATTATCGAACTTATAAGGTATTATAAACATTTCAACTAACAGTACAACGTTTTATGATTAAATAAAAAATGTACAGGTATTGGTAAGTGTAATTCATAAATTTGAATTCCTGTTCTATTATAAATTAATGTGTTATCTTTCAAGATCCTAGAGGATCTCAGAAAATAAAATATTATCCCTCGTATTAGCTTTACAATCTTCGACTCAATTAAACTATCTTTGTTTTCTCATCATTCATATAATTTGTAAGTGCATATCATTAAATTCAGTATTGCTATCATAATTATAATAAAGTAACTATTTTCGATGCCGTTATTATGTTTAATCACTTTAAAGTCGCTGTTGTGTATCTAATTATGCTTCATTCTTTTTTTTTTTGGTTTGCCCTAATTTGTATACTGCCTAGGTTGTCACTGCTGGTACACGAAATAGAAATATTATCTGGCAGGGTTGAAATTATAAAAAAAAACAGTAGTGTTCCGCTAACTATAGTATGAATAAAGCTCTGGTCTCCCTAAAATTACAGAGAGCGTTAATTATAACCCCCAGCACATTTGCTTTTTCGCTTTCTCCTTCTCTCTTGCTCCACTGTAGAGCCTCGCATTTAAACGCAAAATATACAAGTAGCCTAAAGGGCTCTCATCGCATGGAAGAGGGATATGGGTTGAATTCTTTAATGTTGTGCTGTAGCGACGAAATTCTAAGTAGAAATTAGTTTATGCAATTTTTAAATATTCCAAGACGCTTAGGGATACAGTACTTCGATTTAAGATTTGATATGGAAAAATGCGAGTAGGATATTAATAAACATTATTAAAAAATGTTTTAAATCTATTTCAAGTCATAATGTCATAAAATAAAAAAAGAGCTTCACACCAAACTAGCACAACTGTTTCTATCCTCGTATAAAAAGCCATGGGCGCCCGTAGAGTGGCTAGGAGGGCAGAGGGGCGTGTAAATAAAAATAAATAAATCAGTTGCAGTCCATTTAGTTACCTATCAAAGGATTTTGCAATTTTTTTTACGATAATGATTCCATTTTTCATGACGCATTTAAAAATGTATTTTTAAAATATATGTTTTTTCCCATTAAAATAGTTCTTTAGGCATATTAATAATTGTGGTTTTAGAGCAAAGGCAGTTAAGTCCAAAATTATTTTCCCAATTAAGCTTCAACAAAAATAATAATAATAATAATAATAATAATAATAATAATAATAATAATAATAATAAGTAGAGCGTTTTTAGTCCATTTAGTTCACCTTATCAAAAAAGAACAATTTTAGGAAGAAATAATCGGAAAACAGGATAATATAGTTAATGGTCTAGATTTTCTGACTAGGCTTATACTATATTGTTCTGTTTTCCGATTATTCCTTCATAAATACACTTTTAATCATATTAGCAATATATCAAAGAACAATTTTGTTCGATTTTCTAAATTGAAAGGCCAAAGAAGAAGAAGTTTTTTACCTTTATTGAGAAATTTGTAAGCCGGTTTCGCAGGCAACCTCCTCATGTATGTATAGGCTAAATCTATCTCTAGTGTTCTCTTTTACACATAAAAAATTTAAAGAATTCATCATTCGAACTTTTTAGCTTATAAAAAATTAACGTAGTTGTCATGGATACATTAAATCACCTCATCACTGGCGTATAAATGAATTTATTTACGTTTAAATAGGAATTACAAAACAATACAATATCAGATCTAAACATGTAATTCCAGGAAACAACTACTCTGCGAGCGAATGCCCTGACCAACACCGAATTACACCTGAAAAACGTCTAGCAACAGCTAAAGTCATTCCTTGGTGGCCCACCAAACATATACCTCATCAATATGCCATAGGTGAGGTGACTGACGAACAACATTAGCTGTTTTGAGTCTGTCTAACTCGACAGTAGGGACCATGAGTAACGCGCAGTTGCAGAGCTACCTCTAGCGGTCATTCACTGCACCATGCTAGACTTAAAAGCAGCATACGTGAAGCATACTACATCGCCGTAGAAACCACATTTATAATAGCATTATCGTGTGTACGTAGATCTGTTGTACAAAAAGCTGCTCCTTGACCTGTCTGTCTTCGGTATGTATCTAAATAGAGTGCCTGTAAAATACTTCATACTGTCAATTTTGCCGAAAATTAAGAGTCACCTTGTAGCTGCAAACGATCAAACCAAGAAATATATCATCTTGTATATACTTCGAGCACGCACTCCAAGAAAATTAAAAATCGCTGACAACTCTACCGTAGCAACTGAACAACACTACTTTCTGTCAACAACTTTCTACCAACTCATTGCTACAAATTTGTCCGTTTTTTCTGAAACCATTTTTGTACTTACCTTCTTTTCCGTTTATTTTCACATACTCTGTTTTACGTCGTTATAATAACAGTATCAGCCATTGCAGCACCTATATTTTCGCAGCGCTTTATATTTTAATTTGATTCAATAATATTGTCGTAACTTTTTAAATAACAGTGGAAACGCAAAAACAAATTACTCTAGGAAGTCGTTTCTCAAGGACGTACCAATGAAGCTTGCTAGAGTAAATTTGTTGCAAGTTATAACAAGTGTACTCACAAATGCAACAGCAACTGCTCCAGCAAGCAAATCTCACAAGTTACTTGCAAGTGGAATACGAAACTTTAGAAATAAAATACAAAAACGAACCAACGCTGATCGTTTCAGTGCTAACATGTGTTTTTTAGAACACCCTGTCTACTTACAAGCGCAAGTTTCAGTAGTATATTACAGATCACCATTTTTTTTAGATCTCCACGTATCCATTCACTGCAGTATTTTATCGTCCAACATGCTTCGCAGAATACAACAACACAACAGATTGTAATCTTGTCTGTCTAACCTTCGCCGACCACGCTAATTACCCATTCCGTCTGTACCATATTCCCTTTTCCGCTTTTTTTAATTATGCCAGTCATGTTTCATTTTGTTCCATCCGCCCTTTCGACGTCCATGGTGTCATTCGCGGGCAGCATCCCGATGAAAACATTTCCCAGTGGAAAATAAAATTGGTGTTGAAAAGTATTGAGCGATCTTAGAAAATCTTCTTTTATGTACAATATGTTATATTCGCTACTTGGTCTGGAAATGTAATTATCATCATTTACAGTACAAGATATTGCTTATTTAGTATATTTTCTTCAGTAATTACACTCTTTTTCAGTTCTAATTCAGTTATTAAAATAATCTACTACTAGTTAATTCCTTCCAGTATATTCTAACGTATCCTTTCCAAGATTTTTGCGAAATATATTAGATATTTCTGGTGATATCAGTGACTACTTTTTTATAATTATATGAGAAACTGAGCATGCAAAAGATGACAGAAGTTTTCGATTGCTAGCATGCACTGCAGTTTTTTACTTTAACAATAATCATTACTATAAAAGTAGTAAAGGAAAGGAAAACGACATTCGACGAATATTGGTTTTTAAACTAATTTGAATAAAGTTGTTTCCAATACTTTTTAAACAAGAAGAAAGCAATTTCTACACGAAGGGAGAATCAGGACAGATGCCGCAATGAAAGAAATATGGATCGACCCGAAACTTAAATCAGAATTGTTACAAACATATAACGACATATGCTGTGATGAAACCCCTAAGGTCTTTATTATTTAAATTGGCTGGTGTATTAAAAATACTAGAAACGAGAATGCCTTAGTCACCTATTCTTGCAATCAAAATAGGCACCGTCCTGGTGTTGCTCTTTCTAGAGAAGATAAGGACAAGATAAAATATGAAGAAGTTCAAAACCGTTAAACAAGGAACAAAACTAACCAATTTTCAATAAATGCAAGGAAATTTTATACGCATCCTATGTTAAAATCTAAAACTTGCGGTGCTTCCAATATACAAATTCACGAAATGCGAAAACATTTCTACTTAGGCTTATGCTAAGCCACCAGCAGCATTCTGCAAGAAACCATTGGAACTATACAAACTTTTACATAATAAAACTATAATGTTCAGTTATATTTTTGTATTCCTCGGTTAATTTCAAGAAGTAATAATCTCTTTTACTGTTACCAGGTAAAAGTAATTTAATGAGATCTCCGATATATTCTACGTGTAACAATTGCAACCTTTAGTGATTTTATTGATATGTTCACTGTCTCAAGGAGCTTTAGTAAAATTTATTCAAGGAAATGCTCATATTTTTAATTAATAATGTTTCAATTCACTTTTTATGGTTTCAATTTAAATTTATATTAGATACATTTGTACTGGCTTTCTATTTCTTCAAATAATAACAGCCCCACAAATAAATGATGTTCTTTTGTTCCCATATTTGAAGGTTAGACAATATTTTTGGGGTCGCTGAATCCGAATCCGGGGTTCGTTTAACCCTATCATATCAGGGTTTTGTGTAACCTCAAAAACCCAACAACTTAGGCCAAACTCTTTTGTGTAATTTTCCAAAGGCCTTTGAAATATAATATAACCGGATCTACCCTCACTTTAAAAACATAATATCGCCAGATCAGTATGGCTTCATGGAAGAACGGTCAACTAACACTAATTTGATTTGTATGACACAATTTTTGTCAAATGTATTAGATGTGCAAGGCCAAGTAGACGTTGTATACACAGATTTTTCAAAGGCTTTTGATCGCATAGACCATAAAATATTGCTGTACGAATTATCTGCTTACGGGTTCATTGCTAATGCGGTACAGTTATTAAAATCTTATTTATCTAATCGTTACAATTATGTTACCTACAACGGCTTCAAATCTGGGGTTTATCCTATTACGTCAGGTGTCCCTCAAAGGTCTAATCTTGGACCATTACTCTTTTCATTATTTGTCAACGATCTTAACGTCTCTGTTACTTGCAATAAGCTGATTTTTGCTGATAATCTAAAAATTTTTTCCTTTATTCATAGTTTACATGATTGTATGGCTCTTCAGGATGAGTTAAACAAGGTTTCACAGTGATACAATTCTAACAAGTTACAATGAAATATTTCAAAATGTAAAGTAATATCATATACACGTAAAACAAATCCTATTCTTTTTCATTGCAATGTAGATGATGAAGTTTTATTACGTACTGACACGATTAGAGATTTGGGTGTATGCTTCTACAATAAATTGAGTTTCTCTGAACACATTCAGCAGTTCAACAGTTTCCGCTTCTTTAAAGCGTTTGGGATTCGTAGTAAGACAAGTATTTGAAGATAACGTAGTTCTAATAAAACTGTTCTTCACTTTCGTTCGATCGAAACTTGAATATTGTTGCCTTATTTGGAATCCGTACTACAATTATTACATTAAATTAGTGGAATCCGTTCAGATTTGTTTTTTAAATTTCTGGCATTTCATGTCGACGGCGTATATCCCAATAGAGGATGTGATTATAAGGAATTAATTACTCGCTTCAATTTTAATTCGTTAGAGTTTAGAAGGAACTTTTGCAGTTTAAATTTTTTACATTCACTTCTTAGTAATAACCGGTGATAATAATGCATTTAGAGGTGTAGCAAGATATGTTGATTATCATGTTTTTCGATGTTCGTTAGATATGACTCATGAAAAATTAAGGAGCTACTTGGTATCGAAAGGCATACAAGATGTTGTATGTGATGAGATGAAGACGAAATTTCCTGAAATTTATAAATCATTTAAAGTTTCCGTAGCTGCAAACTTTGTGAATGAATTTAAAAATCCAGAAATATGGCCAGAGTTTGTTGGAGTTGATCGGTTTGATCCCCGTTTTTTAAAGAAAACTCAACAGGAACAGCTACAACTATAGTAGTCAATGACCAATTTATAAATAATATCTTATATTTAAATGCTCAAAGTTTAGTCCATAATTTTGATGAGGTTTGTGAACTGGCAAATCAGGTAAAACCTTTTTTTACTTTGTTTGACTGAATCTAGAATTACAAATTGTATAGAGGATAGTGAAATTAACATTACTAATTATAATATAGTTAGATATGATTCTACAAATCGTTATACAGGAGGAGTCGTGATATCAATCAATTACGACTAATTAATTGGGAATAAGATTAAATTAGAAATTAAATTATTAATAAAATAATTCAATTATAGTAAAAAAAGCGTGGGGTGCAATTTACTATATTTTCATAATGACTTCATTTTTATAAATAGCTGCACTACTGAAATAATGGTAACATTTAATATCAAGCACCCCACGCTTTTTTTTACTATAATTGAATTATTTTATTAATAATTTAATTTCTAATTTAATCTTATTCCCAATTAATTAGTCGTAATTGATTGTCGGAATTTTCTATTGCTGTAACAAACTCTTGATACTTCAAAATTATTTTCTACTTTTTAGTTCGGTTTACTATTAAAGCGTGTTTTTTTAGTTTTTTTAAACTATAATTTATTTTCTTAATTTTTAGTCTCAAAACAATAACAAAAGTAATTATAATTAAGAGCCTTAATTTTTAAAATATCTTATATTTGACAATAAATCTAAATTCATTTCATTCATGTTTACGTAACCTTTCCATTTCATATAGTTTTTCTATACATTTTTTTTTCTCCAGTCTCCTCTTTCTTTGTGTTATAGTTTCATTTTTCATTTTTGTTTGTTTCTATAAAATATGCAAATTAAAATTTTTGTCAACGTTCTCGTATCAAAATCTTTTTTTTTCTTTCTAATTTTACAAAATTTTAGAATCAAAACTTCCTTCAAAATTCTAGCCAAAATTTTCAAATCAAAATTTCTTTGAATTTGAAAATTTACGCTCTTCAAAATTTTAAAATTCAATGCCTTTTTCGAAATTTTTTCTAAATTTTTGGATTTTAAAATTTTTCAATTGAAAATTTTTTCCAAAAATTTTTATTTGAATTTTTTATAAATTATCAAATTTTTATTTATTTCTAAAATTTTTTAAATTTGATTTTATCATGTAATTCCACAATCCAAAATTATTTACAAAATTTTGTATTTCAAAACTTTTTTAAACTCCAAAATTTTATATTTAGAATTTTTTTTTAATTTTGAATTCTGTATTTTTTCGAAATTTTTTAAATCAAAATGTTTATTTGAATTTTGTTATAAATTATCAAATTTTTATTTATTTATAAAAATTTTTAATTTAAAATTAGGCGAAAACCGAAAACTAATTCTGTCAGGTCGCCATCTATACGTGAAAAGCAAGAGCACGAATCTATTACAGTCCCCTGCCCCTGCCTTGCCTGCTTGGAAACAACACTGATGGATTGTATACATTTAACCTGCAAAGTAATCTAAATAGTTTTTATTCTGATGATCCTAGTCAGGACATTAGAACAAAGTTATTAAATAATTGTATTGTCATCAGTCTTTGACCCCTGTGCAAATTTTCAAGCTGATCAGACTTCTTGAAATTGGTGAAAATTACGCTGAAAGATTCCGTTACATACATACATACATACATACATACAGATGAAGCTAATATAAGCGTGTTAAAAATTACATAGTTTAAGCCAAGTATCTGGATTGAAACAATTGGTTACTTTTCCTACCAGAATAACATCTGTAAGTGAGGGTACAATTGATTTAATTTTTACAAACTGTTACAATATTGTTGTGCAGCCAAATTCACATAAGACTACAGATCATGAAACAATATCTATTTATTTAAATTGCGGTAAAATTGATTCCTCAACAAAAAGGTGTGACAATCGAAATATTGAGTATGATAAGATTTACCAGTCTCTAATAGGGCAGTCATGGTTGTATAGTTGCTGTGATACTAACGTCTTATTTACAAATTTTATTAAAATAATACAAGATACATTAAATGCAGTATGTCCTTTAAAAAGCAAAACATACAAAATTTCAAAAGAATGGTTTAATACAACTGTAAGAAATGCTATTACTGATAGAAATGCTGCTTATAATATTTTCAAATTGAACAAGTCCAACGAGAATTGGTTAACATATAAGAAGAAACGAAATAATGTAGTCACTGTTTTAAGATCTACTAAACAAAAGTATTATGAAAATAAAATTGACAATGTAAAACATAACTCAGCCTTGCTTTGGAAAACTTTAAAAAAATTAGTTAATAATAAGTATTGCTCTACTATAAATTCTGCCATAGTTAATGGCACTGAAGTACAGGAAGATCTAACTAATACATTTAATAACTACTTTGTAAGTACTATTTGTAATTTAGTCAATAATTTGCAGAGAAAAGTATTTGTGATCAATGATAATGCATTATTTGTTAATACAGCTTTGCATCCTTTGACACCATTAAGTAGTTTTGAAATAATAAATTTAGCTAAATTAAAAACAGTTATTTTTAATCAACAGAACAAACATTCTGAAGACGAAATTGATTTTAGGTTAGTTAAAAATTTAATTCCAGTGCTTGGTTATCCTATTTTACATATTGTGAATACATCCATAAATAGTAGTGTATTTCCAGATATTATGAAATTGTCAACAATTATTCCTATTCCTAAGATTTCAGGAACTAGAAATATTGAACAATTTAGACTGATAAATATATTACCTCGTTTAGAAAAAATTCTTGAACTTATTATCCATAAACAAATTTTAACATATATTAAAAGCAACAACCTTTTAAATGATAACAAATCAGGGTTTCGAGAAGGATTCTCTTGTGAAACTGCATTACAGAGAGTGATAAATGATTTTAAATATAGTATAGATAAAGGACAAGTTGTAGTAGCGGTTTTTCTAGATTTGCGGCGTGCTTTTGAAATCGTTAACAGAAATATATTACTGAGTAAATTGTATAACTACTACGGTATTGTAGCAGATGCACATAAGTGGTTATCTTCCTATCTACATGAAAGATTTCAACAAACAAAACTCGGTAATGAAAAATCTCAAAAAATTTTAATTGAAAGTGGAGTACCTCAGGGTAGCGTATTAGGACCACTGCTATTTATATTATATATCAATGATATTTTTTATTTAAACACCAACGACTGTAAAATCCATCTTTTTGCTGATGACATCATTATATACTCTGCAGGATCTAATGTGAATGAAGTCGTCTTAAAATTAAATATTTGCCTTAAAATAATTAGTGATTGGTACGAAAGTAATAAATTGATTATAAATGCTAATAAATCTAAATATATTATTATATGTTCAAGAACAGCTCGTATACCAACTAAGGTTAATAATAATAATTATAGTATTATATTTAGAAATGAAATGTTAGAATGTGTCTCCGAAGTGAAATATCTGGGAATTATAATTGACAGTAACTTAAATTTTTCGTCACATGTCGGATATATATGTAAAAAATCTTCTAAGAAATTGGCATTTGCTTATAGAATTTGTAGAGATTTAAGTCCGTACTCAAAAAGGCTGATCTATAACTGTATAATTAAACCTCATTTTGATTACTGCGCAACAATATTGTTTATGGCTAATGATGGTGATATAAATAAATTACAATTACTGCAAAATAAATGTATGCGTTTCTTATTAGGCTGCTCCAGATATACAAATATAATAAGCATGCAGAATGTTTTAGGCTGGTTGTCCGTTAGAACTTATATAAAATTTAAAACATTGATCTTTTTACATAAATTGTTAAATAATTCATTACCTAAATATTTGTCCACTGATTTGCAGTTACGTGGCGATGTACATAATTATTATACAAGACAAATTAATAACTTGGACATAATTCGGACGAACTTAATGTCAACTAAGAAAAATGTTTTTGATAGGGAAGTGGTAGAATATAACAAATTGCCATTCGATATAAGGAATTCTAATTCACATATTTTTAAAAGGAAACTGTTTTCGTACCTTGCCAGAAGTTAAACTACTACTAATTACCTTTACTTTTACTACTACTTTTAAATATGCATAAATTTTGTTTTTTTTTCTACTGTTAAAATTTTGCCTTATTAAGTATTACAGAAATTCTATTGAAATATTTTGTAGGTTTACATTAATGTGTATTACCTATTTTAGTATATAGTTTAGCGTGTAGTTTTATCGTTATTTTTTATGTTGTAAGTATATGCTAGCATTTTTGCTAATAAAGCTCTTTCTCTCTCTCATAATATCGATTGTCCTCAAATCCTAAATTCCGTATACTTTTTAGCAAATAGAGTAGCTAGTCATACACCACGAACTTTTTACTGCCCGATTGCTAACACTAATGTTTTATTGAAGTCTCTTGTGTATTCAATGACATGCAATTATAATGAAATATGCACCTCATGTGACATTTTTCACTGTAACTTGAAAGAACTATATACCACCTTTAGTTATATCAGTAATACATAATTTTGTACTCGTGTTAGTTTGTTTTGTATTGTCATTTCTTAATTATTCTCAATTTTGGTTAATTTATTTATTTACTTTGTAAACTTTGTCCTGTAATTAGTTTGTGACTGTTGGACAAATAAATTTGTTATTATTATTATTAAACACATAACCAAAGTTGTTAACCTTCAATTTCATAAACCAATCACCCCATAACCAATAAACCCAATAACCGCATTACTCAGTACTTGAACTTATTTTACATCACGCGATTTGTCATTGCTTTTTAAACAAAACATATCCTATCCCAAAAGCTTATAATCCAATAACCCCACAACCTAAGAACCAATAACCCCACAACCCAAGAATCCAATAACCCTATAACCCCAGAACCCAATAACCCCACAACGCGAGTTATTCGATGTACACCACGAAGGGGTTGCGCGAGCGAATTTTGTACATCATGTAGCCCTTAAAAGGGCATTTGATTAGATGGACTGCGTACATACTTACGTTTATTTTTCAGAACTGTGGCGAATTTTCTTTATTTCCTTTTTCGGGAAAATACAACTGTTACTGCAGATTATGAGGTTCCTGAGTAGTGAGGTTATTGGATTATATGTTTATGGGATATGTTTTTTTTAAAGAACACTGACAAATTGCTGATGTAAAATAAATTCAAGGATTATAGGGTTATGTGCGTTTAATAATAGGGCAATCCAGGCAATCCAACGAACTGTCAAATCACTTTAAAAATGGCGGCTGTAGGACAAACACCTCGACATATGACAAGCAGAAATTTGTGATTTTGTGTAGAACTGTGTGTTTGGCTCATTATATTTTATACCTATTTCGAAATACCAAGGATAATTCAGACTATCATAATGGTTTTGTTTTGTTGTGTTATGAATTGTTGGAGTAGAGGACAGCGAGAAGATCAAGTTAGATTTTTTAGGATTCCTGCTGCATTGAATTATAAACATAGAACTGATTTCAATGAACTCTCTCATATAAAACGGCAAAAGTGGCTTTGTGCAATATACCAGCAAGACCTAACTCGAGAAAAAATTAAATACAGTGTCGTTTGTTCAAAACATTTTGTATCGGGTTAGTTAATAAAAAGTTATATACAACAATTTAAAAGCATATATTTCAGGTAAATCGGCTGCTTTAACAGATAACTTACATCTTGATTGGATTCCTACATTGCATTTGGGTTATCAAATTACCACTGCTACGTTGACAGAGACCAAGATGGGTAGAAATAAACGAAAATGTAGTGTTGTGCTAATGTTTTCTGAAGTTTTAAATATCTGCAATATTTATATGTAAAAGTAATATATACCTACCCTATTTTCCATGGAGCACTGGGCAGGGCCCTGCGGTTAGTGAAGCCCCCTAGTTCCTGCCAGATTAGCAACTCTTTCATATCTCATATTAGAAAGTGTAATATGAGCTCATATATTTTGATTATAATAAGAAAAAGTGGGTTTATATTTTAGGTAAAACGTTCTAGTTGCTGAATATTATAAAATTATTATTATTCTCAGTATTCACTGTACTTCGGTATATCTACAATTTTTTTCTTTCAAATGGGCCGAGGCAAGAAATAGTTGACTAATCAAAAACGAACTTGGTGCATTAAATTTTGATTTTCCCTGCTGCTAATGTTTTTTATTGTGCTGTAACAAACTTTAAATTACCAATTGATTATTAAATATTTTGTACTATTTATCTATGTACCCAATTTTTTTAGAATTGTATATATGTATAACTTATTTTTAATATTTTTTATTAAATATATTTTAGATTTTTTCTATCAAATGGACTTTTATTTATTATTTATAATTTTTGTCAAATATATGTGAATTGGAAACAGTGGCATTATTAAGAATTTCAAGTTCCCGCAGAAGTTTTCTTTAACTGAAAATAAATTCTGCCATGTATCTATGCATAAATAATTGTTAAAATCAAATTACGTACCTCTGTAATAGTTTACTAATTAATTATATATAACTGCCAATATTGTTATCAATATATTTTTTTATTAATATTATATATAGTATTCTCCAGGACCCTGAATTGCTAGGGCTGGCGGGGGTGTAATTATGCTACTAGTTGGAGAGAAAAAAGAACTTAGGTACCTATTTATAAATAATATATTTAAAACTTGTACACTGTATTTAATTTTTTCTTGAGTTAGGTCTTGCTGTTTTATTGCACTAAGCCACTTTTGCCGTCTTATATGAGAGTTCATTAAGATCAGTTCTGTCTATAATTCAATGCAGCAGGAATCCTAAAAAATCTAACTTGATGTTCTCGCTGTCCTCTACTTCAACAATTCATAACACAACAAAACAAAACTATTATGATAGTCTGAATTATACTTGGTATTCCGAAATAGGTATAAAATATAATGAGCAAAACACACAGTTCTTC
Source organism: Monochamus alternatus (assembly GCA_037114965.1). Taxonomy (NCBI): domain Eukaryota; kingdom Metazoa; phylum Arthropoda; class Insecta; order Coleoptera; family Cerambycidae; genus Monochamus; species Monochamus alternatus. The sequence continues at coordinate 40,259,259 of CM073435.1, forward strand.
ACACAGACCAATAACAAAAAGTTCTACACAAAAGCACAAATTTCTGCTTGTCATATGTCGAGTTGTTTGTCCTACAGTCGCCATTTTTAAAGTGATTTGTTCGTTGGATTGCCCTATGCTGAAAAGACTTAATTATTGGGTTTTTGAAGTTACAGTAAATCCTGACATGATGTGGTTTAACGAAACCCGGATTCAGCGACCCCAAAAACGTATAGTAAATATGGTCTGATATATTTTTTGTGGGGCTGTGTAATTATTACAAAACATCAACAACAAGAAATAATGATAGTCATAACACTAACTGCCACATAATTAGTAAGCACTTTATTGCAATTAAGTAATCATTATGAGAGAACTTTTCCAATGCTATTGTATGCAAATTATAATGCATTTAATCCAACTGTAATTGGATTGCGTATGTTTGTGCGCTTAAATGAAACGCTGTTACAGAACTCCTGCATCAAATATATGCAGTTGTATTTCGGTCGCAGAATTAACGCCGTAGACGATGAGCTTATTGTTTACTTTGATCTGGCGCCATTGAAGTGGAGTTTTTAATAATCCGTCAGATACCACAATGTCACGAAGTAGGGCAACATTAGAAATTGTATTTACTTTTATTTGAGAGTCTATAAGAAAAATATTGAGGTTCATACTCTTAAAAGGATAATTATCAGAATTACAGTCCATTAAAAAACAACTTTTTTCTCTAACCATTACAAAACTATGCCATTGTTTGACTGTCCGGAGTCTCTTTCGGTTAAAACATTCCTTACTGAGAAAAAAATGGAGTCTGGGCAAAAAAGTATTCAGTTTCAATCCTGTGTGTGTATTAATCAAGTTTTTTACTGTATTAGAAAGATATTTTAAGCTAATATAAATCAAATCTCCTACAATTCCTATCAATGAAGTCATATGTATGTTCTCTGATACCAAACATCTAGGTATGCTAATGAACAATTCCACAGACAAAGCTCTATTCAATAATTATCTAAAGAAATTAATCTATCTAAATTTACTAAACTGCTTTAATGAAAACACTCTATAAATATCTAACTTCACTTTTGGCAGTGGGAACACGAAATTCAACCACAATAGATGAGATCTGGTATCAGAGAACATACATATGACTTCATTGATAGGAATTGTGGGAGATTTGATTTATATTAGCTTAAAATACCTTTCTAATACAGTAAAAAATGTCACAAAAGCTAATAATAAGGAATATATGGGTAGATATTGTGGGTGTAATTCAACGCTGGTTGGGGTTTTTATTGAGTAGTTAGTTTCACACAATATTATTAATACCTAAAAATATATAAAAACTTTAATCAAGTTCAATTTTATAAAAGTTTATTCAACAATATTTACAATATTTTTTCTACAAAACTGTTAAAAGTGGGCTTTTTAATTGTCATTTTTGATGTTAAAAATGTCATTTTTTGACACGCGTGTTAAAAGCACTGGTTGCTACAAAAATTTTGGTTCATAAACATTGCGATCTGTGTGGTATTTTTTGATTTCTCATTTTTATTGAGTTTAAAGTTCTTCCGATTGTTTTGTAGAAAAAATATTGTATGATATATGTGTTAAAAGTGATTTTATTTTAAATAAAATCTTACTCTTAACACGTATATCATAAATAGCTATTTTGTTTATCCACATTGATATTAAATACACAGTTTAAATAAGTAATAAAATTAAATAAACCACTAAAACTGCCATTACCCTCATTCTTGGAGCAATTCTCAAAGTAGTCCAACATATGTCTTCATCAATAGTTATATTTTCAGACTTTGTGAAATCAGAAATGACAACGGTGCTTGATTTGTCATTACCACTATAAATTTTCAGTGTTTTTTCGCAATATCCTCTTTATTCAAAAATGAGTCTCCAATGTAACCTTCCGCCACGTCGATCGAGCTCGATCTCCATCCTCCGTGTCTTTTAAGACAAGGGAGGTTACCACCGCCGTCAACTAAAAGAGTAGCAGACCTTCGTCGTAATGCGTGTGCACTGTATTTTTTCCAGTTGTCCAAAAATTTGGCCCCTTTTTGTGCGACGGCACTGATTTTATGAACACCGATCACCATTTGATGATATTTTGCACCAACATATCTGAGAAATAATCGACGTTCTACCAATTCCAGTGAACGTAAAGTAACATACTTTTGATAAAAACTTTAATAATTGTCTCCCAGCATAGTAAAAGAACGGGTTTCTTGATTTTGATATTGGAAATTTTTATAATTAAGCCGGATTTCACATCTTCTGGAATTGAGGGGCGGGTAACAAAAAGGCTACAGCACTTAGGTCACATTGGATCCCTTGTACCTCCTCTCATTAGAAGATCAATTCACCTGGAGACAATGCTGACGATGCTCAGGGGGATCTCTCTAATGTAGGCCACATCTTCAACATTACCAATTTTTAAATTGACTAATTCATCAGAACAGCATGCGCCTGAAACCCGCAATATTAAGATGACATAAAAAGAAGCTTTTTCAAAAATGTATTTTTTATGTTCAAAGCATTTACCTTTATCTTTAAATTAGTCGAGGCAATGAAGCATTATGATAGGAAATCTTTTAGGATAGGACGTATCGAAATGCGGTTTTTTGCATTCGCTTGCAAAAATTATTTATATCATTCGTACCTACTTTGTACCTATTACAAACCGGAAGTTGCATTGTTGCAGCCAAAAATGCGTGCAAAATATGCATGTTTTGAGAGGTCTTTTGGCAAATTTAATAACTTCGTAAATAAGAATCAGAATTGGCTCGAGTCGGGTACCCGGATGTTTTCGAGATCGCTGATCACGATTATGATGTTCAAATTGACCCCCCGAACACTTGGACCTCAGGAACGCCGACGAACGTCATTTCCGGGGACTACCCCGAACTTTATGCGAAAGAGGAGAGAAACTGGGCACCCGGGGGTTTTTTGGGTCGCTGAATTCGAATATACCATCGGCGAACACCTCAAGGACACCTGGTGGGCCCCAACCTGGACGCGGACGTCATCTTCGAGAATTTTTCTGGAAATATCGACAATAACGAAACGAAAATCATTATGGGAGCTTTTTGTGTGTGCTGAATCCGAATTTTATGTTGAAAACGACCACCCGAACACCTGGTGCGCCCTAACCTGGGCCTGGACGTCATCTCCGATGGTTTTCCAGACATAATTGAAAAAACCACCCGAAAATCGTTACGGGGGGTTTTTTGGCTCGCTGAAATCAAATATGATACCGGCCAACACCCCACGAACACCTGGTGCACCCTAACCTGGCTCTGAACGTCATCCCCAAGGGGTTTCCAGACACAATTGAAAAAGACCAACCAAAAATCGTTACTGGGGATTTTTCGGGTCGCTGAATTCTTCTTTCTACTGGGGGAGAGTTACCCATGAATGAATGTATGAAATTATGGGACGATTTTTGGTTGATCTTTTTCAATTGTGTCTGGAAACCCCTCGGGGATGACGTTCAGAGCCAGGTTAGGGTGCACCAGGTGTACGTGGGGTGTTGGCCGATGCCATATTTGATTTCAGCGATCCAAAAAACCACCCGTAACGATTTTCAGGTGTTTTTTTTCAATTATGTCTGTCAAAATCCCTCGGGGATGACGTTCAGGGCCAGGTTAGGACGCACCAGGTGTTCGGGTGGTCGTTTTTAACATAAAATTCAGATTCAGCGCACACAAAATGTCCCCATAACGATTTTCGGTTCGTTATTGTCGATATTTCCAGAAAAATTCTCGATGATGACGTCCGCGTCCAGGTTGGGGCCCACCAGGTGTCCATGGGGTGATGGCCGATGGTATATTCGAATTCAGTGGCCTAAAAAACCCCTGGATGCCCAGTTTCTCTCCTCTCTCGCATACAGTTCGGGATAGTTCCCGGAGATGACGTTCGTCGGCGTTCCTGAGCTCCAGGTGTTCGGGGGGTCAATTTGAACATCATAATCGTGATCAGCGACCTCGAAAACCCCCGGGTACCCGACTTGAGCCAATTCTGACTCTTATTTACGAAGTTATTAAATTTGCCAAAAGACCTCTCAAAAGATGTATTTTTTGCATGCATTTTTGGCTGCAGCAATGCAACTTCCGGTTTGTAATAGGTACAAAGTAGGTACGAATGATATTAATAATTTTTGCAAGCGAATGCAAAAAACCACATTCCGATACGTCCTATCCTAAAAGATTTCCTATCTTTGGCCTTTTTAGTGCTTCATTGCCTCGACTAAATATAAATTATCAGGTGTACTATTCAAAAAGCATAATCAATTTGCTCCTTTGTAAATATTCGCGTTTTTTCGGCCTCAAAGCACGTAACTTAGAATATTTTTATATCCAACGTTGAATATTGTGACCAAAGCGTTGACGGCTTTATTTTGTTTGTTAAGTTTGAGAAATACACCACCAATACGTTTTCTGAACACAACTTCATATTTTTTCTATGCAACAATCCATAAAAACATTGGTACAACACTTTTCATACATTTTTCGAGATTTTTTTGGGAGAAGATTCACACATTCCAGTGTCTCTTCAAGTGCACTTAAATCTTCATTAGTTGCTTTTTATCGGCAGCAAACTTTCTTCTGCCTTATGAGTTGCCTCCTGTGGTGTTGGTGGTGATCTTTGCTAACGGAAGATTCGGAATTCATTTTCATACACTTTTGTGTTTGAAACTCCAAACTGTCCAGAAACTTCAGATAAATATCCTGTTAGTTGTTTTGTTTTATGATATATTAACAACAGAGGAACCATAAAAAATCTACATACTGAGTGAAAATTCCAGCCAGACCGGAATACATTTCATTTTTTCATAATACTAATTATATTGATGCACATATTAAATGTTGTTCAGAAATTCGTGGTTGAAAATAAAGTAGTACTATACTATTCCCGTTGGGAATTTTCATTAATATCTCGACAGTAATTAAATATTTCCCATCTCGTATTGTATTATACTAATACAGTCATTGTGGCATAATTAAATAGATAATAATACATCATCAAACTATGAACTATAAAACGTAAATATCAAGATGAATCTAACGTGAGCCGTCTGCCATTAGCCGTAATGACACCCTTTAAATTCGACTATTTCAACCCGGATCGTCTGAGATTATCTCAGCGTGTGCTATTTGAGTAGGTTTAGTTTAATTCGGAATTCCTTCTGAGCAACTGGAAGTGCGATCCGTACGTTGGAATATGCGTCTCCATTCCAAGCGATAGGCATTAAAATTTTCCACAAAATTAAAAATTCAGAGCATATATGGCACAGAGACACAAGGCCACAACTCCTTAAGTAGGGTTATTAATAATTATTCTTTGACGTAGTAAATTTAGTAAAAACCTGTACCTGAAAATTTAATAATCTCTTTTTCATAAAATCATTGTTTAATAATGACATTTAGATTGCCATTTCAGTATCGAAATGACAGTCTTTTAAGCACATGAGCTTAAAACATTTTTTTTACGCACATCTGCGTAAGAGGAAAATGAAATAGCTGAATTTTAAATTATTTATTTATTATAAATATCAATATCACTTCGTATGAATTCAATATTGGAAGAAGATAACACCTTCATGCTAGTGCTGTTGGTGCACTGAGTTTTTAGAACTATTTCCTTTTTCGCCGTAAATTTTTTTTCTATCACCTGTTTATTGTGTATGGAATTTTCTGTGTACCCCTCTACTACAGAAGTCAAACGCCAACCCCCGTGTCTCTTGAGCATCGATATGTTGGCTCCTGCATCTGCAAGGAAAGTTGCAGAATATCGCTTAAAGCAGTGTCCAGTATACTCAGTAACATTGGGTAATCTAAGAAATTTGGCTTTCTTTTTAGGAATTGAACCTATGTTATTTATACCCACTGCTAATGTAGTACATTTTGAATTCCTGTACGTGATAAGAAATCGAAAGTAAGAAAATTCCAAAAAATATACTCCTTCTATATCCCCCTCTGGTATTGTAGATCTAGGAACATTAGTTTTGTTAGTGGGAATAGTGACATTAATGGACGAATTAGCATCTTCAATGTTCTCTGTACGTAAATAAGTTAATTTTTCTCTCTTACAGGCTCCAAATATACCAACAATCAAGACAACCTTTTACTATTTTTCGTCATCGCCTCTTTGATAAACCTTTCAACCTGTTTCTCAAGAAATATTCTGGATGTTCTGGGTCTATAAACAAGTCTGAGAAACTGGTTAAGTCATAAAAAACGTTCTATGCCAATTATTTGTGCGAGTTTCTATAATAAATACAAAATTTGTGTCTGGTTAACCGTTATTCAAAAATTTGTGATATCTATTTAATATAGGGACGACAGATGATAGATATTTTACGTTTTCTCGCATACAACATCTAAAATCGAGTGGCAGATTCTACTAAAAATTTTAGAATGCGAGAATATCAATTTTAAAATTTTAGTAGATATTCTCAGAAAGTCGTATAGGATACGCACCGATTGAGATTCGAGAATCGGATCCCAGGTATACACTCATGAGTCATTTCAAAATTTTGTTCTTCGTCTATGGTTTGACATATGAATCATGCAGGATTGTTGATTCGAAATTAAATATAATTTCATCGCAGGATATTCTTGCTGTTCAATGAACAGTTAAATAAAACGCTTTGTATTTATATCTAGGGAGCAAAATACTAACTCCTTTTAATTAAATTTAGAAAACAAGTTGAATTTCTTCGTACGCTTCCTACGAGACAAAACAATCGACTGCAACGAAATCCAAAGAGCCAATTTGGTGGTCGTCGTGGTTTCTCTTGTATTTCTACTTGTCTGCAGCTGAAGTTAACAGTTTATTTCTCAGATAAACGAGGATGTTTAGCCGCTAGTAATTGAAAGTACACATTTAAGCAATTACTGGAAACTTTAATGTTTTTTTCTAACCGAAACGGACTTGGTGATGTTTGCAATTCTATAAAATAGAATTAAGTAACTTTAGAGGGATTTTTTCTGACCTGAAACAGCCTTGACCCTATGTAGTAATTGTAATTAAATAAGATTTCTATTAACATTATTGTCTGAAATTAACTACTCTGCGGACTAAAACCCTGACCAGCGTTGAATTACACCCACAATATCTTCTCATATATTCTTTATTATTAGCTGTATGTTCTCTGAGACGAAATATGTATGCTAATTAATAATTCTATAGACAAAGCTCTATTCAATAATTACCTAAAATAACAATGAATCCAGTTAAATAGATAACAGAATAGAGAATATCACAATAGATTAATTCTGACATACTGTATTTGAATTTTCGAGTTCCCACAGTTTCAAAAGTTAACTTAAGTATTGAATGTGTATAGGATGTTTTCATTAAACCAGGTATGACTTTTGTAGTAAATTTAGCTGGATTAATTGTTATTTTAGATAATTATTGAACAGAGCTTTGTCTATGGAATTGTTCGTTAGCATGCCTAGATATTCGTATCAGAGAACATACATATGACTGCACTGATATGAATTGTGGGAAAATTGATTTATTTTAGCTTAAATATCTTTACAATATAGTAAAAAATATTTTACTTTATTTCTGCTAAATGTACAAAGTAAACAGTTGCACTGGAAGTAAAAAAACCTAAGGTCTACATGCATATATACTCGCTAATTTTTGCCAGAGTTAATTCCTCAATTTGGGAAAAGTTATGTTTATTCAGAAATTCATATTTTAACACGAAAACTGTATAATAAACTCTATTATATTTTTGAGGACATTTAATATTTCAAATTATACCTTAACCTTTCTCAAGAACATGTGACATTCTGCCTTTACATTATTTATATTTATTTGAAACGTAAGCAGTTTTTGTATAGAATTCGAAAATATTTAGTTATAATAATACACGCAAAAAAATAACAATATACCTACTTAAAACTTTAGATTTCATTTAATTGTATATGTATTAATTTAGTAATAAAGTCCGCCGGTCGGCCAGGCGCACACTCAACCGAGCCGTCAGGGGAGGGGATGGGAACTCCTGGGAAGACTACAAGGTGGTAAGGAGAGATTTTAAGAAGGAATTAAGACGTAGTAAACGGTCTGACTGGAAGGCATATTGTAGCGAGCTAGAGTCACTGCCGGAAACGGCTAGACTGATGAAAATCTTAAGTTATGATAAAAGGGAGAAAATAGGCTCATTAAAAAGGGGGGATGGGACGTGGACCACCTCCAGCGAGGAATGTTTAGATCTCTTGCTGGAGACTCACTTTGCGGGTGAAGGGTGCGTCGCTGTGACTACCATGGCGAAGCCAATGCTAAGCATGTATTGGCACCTTGCTGGGGAAATATTCAGCGGCGAGGCAGTAACCTGGGCAGTGAACGAGTTCGAACCCTACAAGGCTGCAGGGCCAGATGGAGTTTTTCCGTCGCTGTTACAGAAGGGCCTGGATATTCTCTCACCAAACATGGTGAGGGTTTTTCGGGCCAGTCTGGCGATGGGATGTTCCACTGGCATGGAGGGCGGCCAAGGTAGTCTTCATCCCAAAAGCTGGGAAGGAAGACTACACAACGGCAAAGGCGTTTAGAGCAATCAGTCTCACATCCTTCCTATTCAAAACGATGGAAAGGATTGTGGACAGGTACCTCGTGGATAGGGTGTTGATCAGACACCCGATCCATGTGAACCAGCACGCCTACAGGCGAGGCAGGTCCACGGAGACAGCGCTACATAGTATTGTACATAAGGTAGAGAAGGCCCTTCAGTACAAGGAGGTCGCATTGGCCATGTTCTTTGACATTGAAGGTGCCTTTGATAAGGCAAGAACAAAAACTATATGCGACTCACTTCAGGACCGAGGCACACCGCCTGCTATGGTCAGATGGGTGAGATCCGCATTGGAGGAGAGAAGAGTCAGTGCAACTATGGGAGACTGCCATAGGGACCTGGGAGTGAGGGGTGGCTGCCCGCAAGGTAGCTGCCTTTCTCCCCACCTATGGTGCCTGGTGATGGATGGTCTCCTAAATCGCCTTACTCAAGAGGGATACAGGGACACTCAAGCCTACGCCGACGATGGCGTGGTTTTAGTGGTAGGCCGGTTTCTGGGCGTAGTATGTGACAGAATGCAGGGGGCTTGTAGGATTGTAGAGAGATGGTGTAGTGAGACGGGTCTCTCGGTCAATGCAAGCAAGACTGAGTTGATTCTCTTCACAAAAAGGAGGAAGATAGAAGATTTCAGGGCCCCAACTATGTATGGGAAAACCCTTACTCTAGGTAAGGAGGTAAAATACTTGGGTGTAACCTTGGACAGTAAGTTGTCTTGGGGGCCACAGATTGAACGGGTTACCCGGAAATCAATGGCAACCTTTTGGCAACTAAGGAAAGTAGTAGGCAAGAATTGGGGACTCAACCCAAGGGTGCTTCACTGGGTGTACACGGCGGTGATCAGGCCGAGGCTACAATATGGGGCCTTGGTCTGGTGGCCGAGTGTGGGCCGGGTGACTGTGGCCAAGGTGTTGTCAAGGATCCAAAGGCTGGCTTGCTTAAGTATTACAGGGGCGATGGGGACAACCCCAACGGCCGCCCTGGAAGTTTTGTTGGGATTGCCACCCCTCCCAACATGGATTGTAAAGGAGGCGATGGCAACCTACCTGAGAACAAGGGATGCAGGCTGTTGGAAGGCAGAAGGTCGTGTGGAGGGTCATGCTGCTATAGCCTTAAGGGCGGAGAATGAGATTCCAGTATCTGCTCTGAGGGTTATTGAAGCAAAGGATAAACTAAGGTTGGGAAGGAGGTATACCACTGTTTTCCCCTCGAGAGAGCAGTGGGAGAGGGCAGAAAACATGTTTCCCCCGGGATCTCTGATATGCTATACAGATGGATCTCGGGTAGGGGATGAGTTTTCTGGGGCAGGAATATATCTGGAAAATCTGGACATCCGGCAGAGCTTTTCGCTGGGCACACACCCCACGGTTTTCCAGGCGGAGGTTTTTGCTATTCTGATGGTAGCAGGCAAGGAAGAAATAAGGAATTGTGTGGAGGAGAAAATCTTCATCTGCTCTGATAGTCAGGCTGCACTCAGGGCACTTAGCTCTCCGGTGATGAGATCTAGTCTTGTTCAAGAGTGTGGCGATGCCCTGGAGTCCCTGGCCAGACAACGGGAGGTGGAGTGGGTCTGGGTTCCTCACCATAAGGGAATCCCCGGTAATGAGACGGCTGACTTGCTAGCTCGTCTCGGATCTGGGGCACCTTGCCAGGGACCCGAACCCTTTTTGGGAATTGTGTGGAGGAGAAAATCTTCATCTGCTCTGATAGTCAGGCTGCACTCAGGGCACTTAGCTCTCCGGTGATGAGATCTAGTCTTGTTCAAGAGTGTGGCGATGCCCTGGATTCCCTGGCCAGACAACGGGAGGTGGAGTTGGTCTGGGTTCCTGGCCATAAGGGAATCCCCGGTAATGAGACGGCTGACTTGCTAGCTCGTCTCGGATCTGGGGCACCTTGCCAGGGACCCGAACCCTTTTTGGGAGTTTCGCGAGGTAGTATGAATAGTGCCCTTAATAAATGGGCCTATCAAACACTAGGAGGGAATTGGAGAAGGAACGGGGGATGTAGACAGGCCCACGACTTCTTCAATGAGCCTAATAAATCTAGGACGAAGTGGCTGTTGAGCCTTAGTCGAGGATCCCTGAACCAAATGGTGGGGGTCCTGACAGGCCACTGCAGACTCAGGAGGCATTTGAATTTGATAGGCATAGAGGAAAGTCCCTTATGTCCGGAATGCGGAGAGGGGGAGGATACCCCTATCCACTTCCTAGGATATTGTGCGGCTCTTGGAAGACTAAGATATAGGATCTTTGGCACCGAGGAGCTGCAAAGGGAAGAGATGAGGGGCCTACCATGGACTAGGATCCTGGCGTTCATTAGGGCGTCGGGTAGGTTCAAGGAAGGCCGAGGGAGAATAGTGGAGGGGTGATGGGATGTCAGGGTAGGCAAAAAGGGCCCATGTGTGGCCTACTTGCCAGGCTGAGGCCGCCCACACTTACTACTACTAGTAATAAAGTATATACATATAAAGCTGTTTACATGCCTTTTAGGCCCAGAGCTGTGTTATTCTCCTCCATTCCATTCTGTCCTTCCCCTTTCTTTTCCAATCCGTTACATTTTTCTCCCTTAGATCTATTGTCACTGCCTCTCTCCATCGCTTCCTCGGTCTACCTCTTTTTTTCTTGTAGTTAGGTTTACTCCCTACTATTTTCTTAACTGCCCTTTCATCTTCCATACGTTCTAAATGCCCTAGCCACTGCACTCTTCTGGCTTTTACAATTTCGTCTATTGTTGGTGCCTGGTACATTGCATATATTTCCTAATTATTTCTCCTTACATAGTCTTCCTCCGTCTTCTTACCCCCTAGAATTTTCCTTAAGATTTTCCTTTCCCACCTTAAAAGATTTTCTCTTGACTTCTTATTGAGAACCCAGATTTCACTACCATACAGCGCTGTCGGTCTCAAAATTGTTTTATACATTCTAAATTTTACTCCTCTGGACAAATTTTTTGATTTCAATAAGTGGTTGACTGCTGCCGAACTTCTGTTTGCTTTTATTATTCTCCTATTTATTACTTGTTCCTCATCACAGTTAGCTGTTATTAGCGCCCCCAAATATACATATTCTTGAACTTCCTCAACCTCCATCTCTCCATGCTCTGTTCTCAATTTAAAATTGGTATCCTTTTTTTGTTCTCCTATTCTCAAAAGCTTACTTTTCTCTTGATTTATCTGCAATCCCACTTTACCTGCTTCCTTCACAAGTTTTCTCGTTACTTCTTCTAATTCCCTACTATCTCTAGCAATAATAGCCACGTCATCTGCATAACTTACAATTTGATGACTTTTAAACAATATGTGTCCTTCTCTGTTCAACTGACTATCTCTTATGACCTTTTCTAGTACTAAATTAAAAAGAAGCGTTGAGAGTGGGTCTCCTTGTCTCAGTCCTGTATCAATAGTAAAGCCTTCCGAACATTCACCTTTTATTCGTACTTTGGATTTGGTATTTTCTAAGGTCATTTTCAATAGCCTAATCAGTTTGGTTGGTATTCCAAATTGTTTCAAAATTTTACTTAGTTTATTCCCTTTGATCGAATCATATGCTTTCTTGAAGTCCACAAATAGAACCATTGCTTTGATCCCATACTCATAGCATGTAATCAGAATTTCCTTCACCATGAAGATTTGGTCCGTTGTTGACCTTCCTTTTCTAAAACCTGCTCGATACTCCCCTATTTGTAGTTCTGCTATAGGTTCTATCCTCTGTTTTATTAACGTTGCCATAATTTTATACCCTACATCTAACAATGATATACCCCTATAGTTTCTGCAGTCTGTTGCATCTCCCTTTTTTAAGATTGGTATAATCAAAGCATCTCTCCAATCTTCAGGCATACATTCTCTTCCCCAGATCATAATTCTAATAAAGTATAATTGATACAAATATATACAAATTCTTGACATTCAAGCGTTCTGTTACTTAATTCAACAATTTTGTCTTCCTTAAGTTATAGGTTTATAGATTTGCGCGAATTAAAATTATCAATATTTTGTAATAAATGTCATACTGTAAAATTTCAAATGACTTGTAGTGCAGAATAATAATATTTATTTAGTTTAATTTGGTCCGGTAATAGGGCAAAATAGGAAAAAAATAATCCACCACAAATTGCCAACGTTTCGGCCTGTATTAGGTCTTATTCATTTATAGATGATATTGTAACCTCGAAATTGGGTTATCGTAGAAACACGCCACGTAGACAAACAACTTTATTGTCACTCTTGATTATGCAAGAAATATCCTTCAAACCAATTTCACAACTGTCAACGCTTTACTTTGACGTTTGTCACTCGCGTTTGGCTGTTCAATATAAAACTGACTGTGACAGCGGAATTGATTCGCTTATATAGATTTTTAGAGTTCTCGAAGTTTGTGTGATCTCGAGAACGTGTCGAGAAACAAATAGAATATAGCCCGGAATATTTCGGAAAACGTCAAAATAAAGGTATTACAAAAATTATAATGCAAACAGGAATATAATTAACAAACTAAAAAGGTAGGTGAGCTTCCGTAACAATATTAATACAACACTTGTGGCGATTACCAAAACTATACAGATACTTGTAGTATAATTTATTGCAGACAGTATTAAAGTTGTCTTTACAGGTGGACCATCAGGTTCATCATGTTTCCACAAGATGTAGCTATATATTGCATCATGTATACTCTCTATCTCTGCCTCTCTGTCTATTCTCTTCTGTCAGATAAGTTGTCGGTTGCCTCGCCTCCAAGGGCATACTGAGATTTAACAAGCTCAAAAGCGGTATATGTCTCATGTGCCGCTTTGACAGTTTACTAGCGATTTTTTTTAATGGATCACCCCATTTTTCTCCCATTTCCAGATTTCCCTTGCTGAGCTAATTCCAAAAATGTTGCACAAGTTGCTTCAAATTAGTACAGGGTGGGCAACAATACCAGAGGTGTTTATAAAAATTTAATAATAGAAAGTTATAAATTCAGATACAAAAATATATGGACCAACAATTGTATTTCTCACAATACCAGCCCACACATTGATCTTTGTGGTCGTTGCGTATGGTATTCTTGCATCCAATGTGGATTTCCCTGAGACCAATAACGGCTGTTTTACCAATTAACATGCCCGTTTAAATAAAACTTCTCACCGGAAAATAAAATGTTAGCAATGAAATTGTTATTTTGATTATTTTGGTGCATCATATACGCGCAGAATTCAGTTCTTCGGTCAACATCATCTACAGCCAATTCATGGCTGAGAGCAAGATCACTAATAAACCTATTTATAGTTTTTAATAGTTTATCAAAGTAGTTGTAATAACAATTTCATTCAGTTTTTAGTACATTTATTCACTTGTAAATTACTTGTAATTTTGATACCCTGTACCAATTTGAAGCAATTTAGTTAACTAACAAGTATAAAAGAATTTTTATTGAAATATTATTATTATTGGTGTAAAATATAGATAAATTGTTAGTTTTGATATTATGTAGTATAAAGTATATCTAGAGAAACTTATTATAATATTTAAAGACAAAATTTTGCAAATTTTATTCAATTTATTTCAAAATATAAAGTGAAAAGTAGTAGTAAAAAAATTAGTTAAATTAAAAAGTATAAATTCATGCTTACCAGTTTCACATAATTAGTCAAAGTAAAGCAACTCAAATTTAACATCTATAAAGACAAAATTCAAGAAATTTGGTGGAATTCATCTCCATACCAAGAGCTGAGATTTGCAGAAAGTCCAAGACACAGGTCTCTAGTGGGAAATAACCTCCAAAAATACATCAATACAGATATAAATTCCAGAATTTGAATATTATATCCATTCCAGGATATCCACGGCATCCAGAGACTTCCATAGAGAGGGAATCAACTCCAAGGAATCAGTAATACAGACATTGTCTATTAAAAAAAGGAATAAGAAATTGAATGTGTATACAAAACAAAAATCTAGCTAGATAGCATGCAAAATAACCAGTATTCAACTTCTCTAACGATAAAAGGTAAAATATAATATATAAAGACTTTCCTCTATTAAAATTCAAAAACATATTAAAAGTTTAAACTTTAAAATTTCAATTATTAACTGTTTCAGGAAATAACATACTTAAGACGGCCATTTTGATTTAATAAACTATATTAGGATCTATGATGGTATCTAGGCAATTTTCATTCCACACTTGCATATTTCTAGTTGCCTAAATTAAATAGCATTACAGAAATTTATTAAAATTAGATGAAATATACAAGTAGGTAACTGAAAATAAAAATAAAATTTCTTGTTTAAAGATTGTTCGAAAATATTCTTTAATGTTCATTGTTTATTGAACTATTTCGTATTTAAATTGAGAATTTTCATTTTATGCATGAATAAAAATTAATGTACAGTTTCATAAATTATTTCATGTATACTGAGTGGCAGCAGATATAAGAACATTATATATATATATATATAAAAAAAAGGTGTTAGTTACTCTGCTAGAATTCACTCCTGAGTTAAGAGTTAAAAACATAGGTATAGGTATAGCAGGTAAAACAATATTATCTTAAATAAAAATCAGAATTTAAATTTCCCGATAATTATATTTCTTAATAAATCAAACATATAGAACTTACACATCAAATTTGACATAAATACACTTCTAAACAAAAATTAATAAATAACATAACAAAACAAAGTAAAACATTGGCGCCCAATAAAAATTAAAATCATATAAAATAAAATAACACACATAACACAATTATATTCACATCACTATAATATATTATTATTTAAAAAAAATAGTACATTAATATCAAACATCGACCTATTTCGGGAATTTTTCACAATGTCGTTTATTTAGCTAATAATAAATTTATGCGTTCCTTTATGGAGGCACTGTGTATCATACTTTCTATTTTTAATTGATTCTAGAGCAACTAATCCTATACTTTACTGATTTCGGTTATTTGGTTTTGTCAGTTAACACATTTTTGCCTATTAACACATATTTGTCATTCTTAAAGTTAGAGTGGAAATCTATCATCCAGTACAATGTTCCATATTGGTTTTTAGATTAAACAACTTAATTAAATTTTCTACTAATTCCAGTAATTACAATACACAAATGATAAATTACATCCACACCACTGACCTCCAAAGTAAATTTTCTTACGTTCTTGTGCTGAAAATTGCCGGCTTAATTAATCTTTGTATATTAATTTACATACCAGGCTGAAAATAATTATGTAACTCGCCCTGAAAGAAAATTACATGAGGCAGTAGACCAGACGGCTGTCTTTCTATCGATTATCTGTTGAGCTTGCTTCTGTGTTAATTGAATAGGCAGCGAAGGATAAATTTCATCTAAGTATTGACAATTTTCGTTCCCGAAATCGACAGTAATTTATTCCATAACGTTCTATCCTTACAGGCTACAATTGGTTGAATCTGGAATAAGGCCAGATAGACTTTTCCTGGCGACGCGACGGTTTATAGCTGCGTCTGGGATATCATTTTCGTGGTCTTGCAGGCCACGCTATTTTTGTGTTACATTTTTCTTTAAAAATATCCGAAATAGATTCTACATTTCTACAGCATATTGAACGTCGTTTACTGCTTTAAAATATTTTCTGGCTTGGATACATGGAGCAAATTTGTGGAGGGTAAACGAAAATGATGTACAGTCACGGTTTCAGAATAATGGAGAGGCTACGGGAGATAAGGGCAGGGCAGGGGACAAGATTTCATAGGCGTGCCACTTGAGAAGGGTACAAAGAACACAAAATTATAAAAAAATAAGTTAATGCTGAGTGAACACTTTAATAGTTTACTTTCAGAGTTACCTTACATCTACCTGATGCGAACATGAATATCACCTTTTGAGGCATAATACACTGTATTATTTACATACACAACTGGTGTCACTCGTTAACACAAGGTTGAAAATGCTTAGTTTTAGTTACAGTGCGCATGATTCTAACGACTGGAGACTGATTCTGGTTTTATGACTATCGAACGCATGTGTTTGACAAATGTGGCATAAAATTATGAGGCAGAGGGATATTCGGACAAAATTTTTTGAGAGACTACGGGAGGTAAGGGCAGGGCAGGGGACAAGATTTCATAGGCGTGCCATTTGAGAAGGGTACAAAGAACACAAAATTATAAAAAATAAGTTAACGCTGAGTGAACACTTTAATAGTTTATTTTCAGAGTTACCTACCTTACATCTACCTGATGCGAACATGAATATCACCTTTTGAGACATAATACACTGTATTATTTACATACACAACTGGTGTCACTCGTTAACACAAGGTTGAAAATCCTTAGTTTTAGTAGCAGTGCGCATGATTCTAACGGCTGGTTTTATTCTGATTCTGGTTTTATGACTATCGAACGCATGTGTTTGACAAATGTGGCATAAAATTATGAGGCAGAGGGATATTCGGACAAAATTTTTTTAAAAAAATATAAAAAAGTCGCAACAAAACAACTATTTCTTTATTAAGAGTGCAACTAGTTAAATGTACAGTTATTCAAATATAACACAGCATTAGATTGGCTATTTTTTCTACTATAGAAAATCTATTACTACGCATCGTATTTATGATCGTATGTACTTGGTCGATGTTCAAGTATGATTTTATAGAATTTGGATTATTCTGACCGGTCATTTTCTGCAATTGTTTTTCTTGCAGGCCAGTGTTGCCAATTCGTTAACAACAGTTGACTAGAATCTTTTGTTATCTTTTTGTTCTTTACATTCAGGCCAATAGCCTCAGCAGATGATTTAGTCCACCCATTAATAGTATTTTGTCCAACAGAGGCATTGTTGAATCAAATACCAGTGTCCGTGCTCCAGTGTCGATTCAATGTTCTAAGAACAGCCGTGGTGAGGTAATATGTTCGCCTCGCTTTGACATCAGTTTATGAAAAAGAGTACAGGGCAGCTTTGACTTCCACTACTGGCAGTCAACAATGTATTATTTGTATAGCTTTTTGAACCACCTTGGCAAGTTTTACTGAACAATATATTTAATGCGATTGTTGGAGAGCCAACGTTATTTTTTTGATTTGAAAAAAGTCCAAGAGACAGGCAACTGCCTCGCATTCTCTTCACACTAATTCTACAGCAGCAATATGGCAGAATTTATTCCTAAGATCTTCAGGGGTATTTTCATCCCAGAACAATATTATTCAGTTTACTCCTGACAAACTTAACGAAACTGAACTGGACTTACGTCTACATGTTTCTGTTGACAGTTTCTTCTTGATTGCATCGCGGACATCTCGAGCAAGTTTACATACTATGCTGTTAAAGGAGTCAATCATAATCTTATAGTCATTATAGTATTTCTCCTGTGAAAGTTTGAATGAAACGTTCCACATAGTAGTAATCACGGGGATTAGCCCAGTAGAAGTCGGAGACTTGTGCGGGAGAAGGGGCGGCATATTATTATTATGCAGGCTGCATTTGCGCCCAGGAGCGACTTACGTTGGTAGGCTCTAATCA
The DNA here is from genome assembly GCA_037114965.1 of Monochamus alternatus. NCBI lineage: Eukaryota > Metazoa > Arthropoda > Insecta > Coleoptera > Cerambycidae > Monochamus > Monochamus alternatus. Next base: position 40,277,325 of record CM073435.1, read on the forward strand.
CTATTCAGTGCAGGAATGAGGGAAACCTGGAAAACTTCATTAATTAGGGGGGTAGTCAAATGTCAACCGGTATCAATCTCTCACATTGACCCAATATTATTTGTCCCAAATAGATATATTTTAATACAGTTTTACTTCAATAAAATGAATTACTGTAGTAGCAACAATTTGAAGCTTCACAAATCCATCTCGAATGACGGTTATCATAGGCGCCGATTTTCCGGGAGAACTAAAATTCCGAAACAAATTTTTTAAATAAAAGTAAGTCAATAGATATGTGTACGGTGCACAATAACTATTATACTATCAACGCATTACGAGTTAAATAATACTGTCTATTTCTAGTGGAAGGATATTTGATTCGTAAATTAAAATTTTCCGCATGTGTTGCCGGACATTCAAACTATCGATATTGAATCTGTAGGCAGAAAGAAGAGCGACTGAAGAAAAATTAAACGGGAAGTAGTGGATGCACAGACATATATTATTCAACGGTTGGTATGTACTCCTAGCAAAGGTCAAATAAACAAAATAAAATTAAGCAAACAGACAACTCTACGATATGGCAAGATTTAATGTTTTTTTTCTCGATCTGACTGTTTAACACAAGATGTTATTTCTTTCTTTATTATTGTAGACCAAAGAAAACGTTTGCTGTATACAGTGCTAACTATGAAAAACAAAAATTATACAAACATTTTAACCACGTGCTCAGAGAGGTCTAAAAGACAATAAAAAAATTATTTCGGAATTCTAGCTCGATATTTAAAAAATGTAGTAAAATCCTCTTTTCCTATAGAAAGTCGGCGCCTATGACAATCAATTATCGTCCGAGTTGGCTAGATACGTCAACTACCATGCCATCATTTTTTGCAGCATTGTCAAGTGTAGAAAAAACCACGAAAATAAACTTTTTTAATAATAGTAATAACAATGTCTAAGTACCTGATAGATAACATTTAATCTGGGTAGTTGCAGTATTTTTTTATTCGTTCTTCGTTATTTCGTTGTACACTGCCATTTTCACTCTTTGAGAATTCGTCATAATTATCCACTAACATATCTGACATAAAACACTTTATTTAATTACTATAAACCGTTTAAAATTAGTCACTTCAGAAATAACATAACCTAGAATACTCCATTGCTAGTTGCATACTCTCCAAACCTCAAAGAACATGTGAAGTTAGTTATTTCTAAGGCTCTAAGAAACATTTTTACACTGTAAACATCTTGGGATCTTATAGTTTAGAATATTACTATTTTAAGCAAACATCGTCGATTACTGTTAATATTGTTGCTGTTATTAGTATTAACAGAATTTAATTCCACAACAACACAAGAAGTTTAAAAATTTATCGCCGTGAAATGCACCTTGCATTTAATTTTTCGCATATTTTTTGTGTATTTACAAACATGTCGTATTCAAATGCCTAGATGACGGATAAGGTGCTGATTTATGGGAGTGTGACAAGTGCATATTACCGTGTGGCAGCGTGATACTAAAGACGTTTCCCGAGTGCACAAAATATTAAGCTGAATACTTTTTGAACCACATTGAACAACTGTTATAATGCCATGGCGCTAAAAGTGTGGCAGCGTTTTTATGTATTTGTGTACATTTGTTGTATTTTGTTGTTATCCTTTGTGTTTTTTCCCGACGTAAATAATCGACCTGGTCATGACTGCCAAACTAAGTAAAGTCATTAAATAATAACTACATTTTGTAAAGATTTTTATTTTCTTTCAAAGCGGCTTAAACTGATATACGTGTCAATGCGGTGACTTTTGACATCTTTGACTTTGGTAGAATATACCTACCTCGTGGTTGACAGGTCAGTGACGGCGAGAAATAAGGAGTTAATATAATTTTGAAAACAATTGTTTTTCGCTTTATAAATAAGTTTGGAATTTTTTTTTAGAGTAATTCCGTTAATTCGTATTTTTCCCTATCCCCTCTTAAAATATTTTTACTAAGTTATTGTTAACCCTGTATGTCTTTGTCATACCAGTAAACACACAATTGTGTATTGATTTGATGTTTGAACAATTATTGTGACGACGTATAATAGACATGACTGATATCCTTATCTGATATACAAACATGGAAAATCACCTTTATCTTGAAAATGATTAGATTTTTGTGTTTACAACTAGTATCCTATTGTTTGCCCAGAAAATTATTGTTGAAATGAGTTGTGAATATATGAAGAAGAAAAAAGTCATGTTTGCTCAACCAATGAGGTACACCAATGAATACAAGATGAATACTATTCTTGAAATGTAGATGTAAAAAGGAGCAGCATTTGATTTAGGAATGTTTGTCTTTCATATACTTGTACTTAAAAAAAATAGAAATAAATGTAAGACGGTACAAAAAAGCAATATCGTTTTAAGGCCAAGGAAAATAATTTCCACATTTTAACAACCCTGCAGCAGAACCGCGATATCCTGGAAATTTTCATTACTTTGAACTTTTCTCAGGATATCAGTTTGTCCTACTTCTAACAGTATTCGTGCTGCTTCATTGGCTAATTTGAGCTGTAGCGTAATAATTAAAATTATTAAATACATTCCGCTGGTTTTACGACACCGAGTGGAACCATATAAAACCGATAAAAAACTTTTTATGAGATCAAGAGTTAAACTTTCACGACAATCAGATGCATAAAAGCCCCAGTAAATTAAAGGTAGATGGAGTGGCATAGGCACAGGGCCAATATTTTAATGGATTGTTTGATAGAACTTTGCGCTGGAGACTAGTTGCAACTTTAAATGGTACCACTTAAGTCAGTGAAATGGCAGTAACAGTATTTAATTTAGGTAATTTTAAAGTATGAAATTGAAATAGTTATGTGTGTAAGCGACGTTTTCATAAACTTTTAAGAAAGATTATTTTCTGAAAGAAGTAATAATATATTTTTTCCTATAGTCTGTTTAGAAATGAAAGAGAGTAATAAAAGCTTATTATTTATGCAAATCGTAAATAAATGTAGTACTGGTGCTGATATTCAATAACTTTATATTATGTATTATCGGTATAGATGAGGTGTTCTTTTATAAAAACTCTGTGTGATCGAACCGTACTAAATTGTAGCAGGTAGCTAAAATTTAGTACGGCACTTTTATTATTAATATGAAATAAGTGACCTATTTCAATTATTGTGATTTTATTATGTACCGTTTTTGCAGTGCAGATATTGCAATTAAATTTTAAAATTAAAAGGGGCTCATTAAACCTTCAACAAAAGACATACCTATATTTTCAACGCGACGAGCAAATACAGACGAGATGTCGTTTGAAGCCCGTCGGACTTGAGTATTTCTAACCAATTAAAGGCCACTTTCAGAGCAGTTGAGAGTTGATCAAAAGGCTAAAAGGCTAAAAGGCTGCCCTGCGCCTTGTTTACTTTATAATTAATCGCCTGGAGACAGTCGCAGAAACAGGTAGCCTTTGATAAACATCAATATCAAAGTACACAATTTAAAATATCCTCCAGGTATGGGACTTCAAAAGCAATTTACAATAAAACTTACTTTTTAGGTTAAGAAGTCGTCGTCCTTTGTGGTTTTACAAGAAATATTTAAAATTGTATATTGTGTATCTAGCAGTAAAAGCAGTGAAGTTCAGAATATGTCATGTATTTTTACTACCTACAAGGCACTCTGATAACTAAAACCTGTACTTTGTTTGCAGATCTCAGGTCTGGATTTGGCGACGACTTTAATATTTAAACATACTTTTATATTAAAATAAATTTAATCCTACATATTCTTATGTATTTTCACACACTGAATCCACCATTTGCGCTACTTTTTTCCTGCAATCTAGACGTTTATAGTTTCTCAGGAAATTCTCGAACCCATTTGAAACTTAGCTATGTTGCTTTTTCGTTTTATCTCATTTTGATGACGAAAACATCGTCTCTCTGCGTTTTGCGAATGTGAAATCCATTAAAAATTCCTCTTTATAGTTATGCGTCTGAAATATTGAAAAAAAACTTTTTTATATATAGTTAGCTTCCACCTTCGTTATGAAGAGCTTTCATGCATCGTTTCATGCCCTTGATACTTGATGTGAAGAGGTTAAAATGAAGCTCTTTTTGGCCATTTTTCTACTACATAGTGGTTTTCTCTATCTCTACTATCCCATTCGCAAAAAATCACGGATATTTTGTGAAACCTGCAGACTAATGCAATAAAATAATTTCCATAGCTACAGAAGGAGAAGCTGTTAATTTTCTGGAATTATACAGCAAATACAGTATGCGCCAAAAGTATGGAATAAATTCAATAAAAACGAAACAATTATTTTTTGGGAAAAATCCTCGAACAGGTCGATTTTTAATTTAAAAAATACATATTTTAGCGTAAAATGCGATTTTCAATTGTCATTTGTTTTCGAGTAATGACGTCATCGATTTTTTTTTAAATGGCAACACCATATTTTTTCCTTGATTCTGAAAGATCATTTAATTCTCTATCAGACAGTCCTAAAGTTTTGCCCTCTTACATAAGAAAGTTTTCGAGTAAATGACGATTGAATGTTAGAAAACGTAAATCAATTAAAATAAAGCAAAAACGTTATCAAGCTTAGTTTTTCGAATTCCATAGTTCTTTTATGGATCACGTAGGTGAAAATCTTTGAAAAGTGTCATTGTCACACCGACTTTCTAATAAGTATTGTAAGCGACATAGAAATTATTATTCAATTTAAAGTATTATGGCACATTTAACTGTTACTCAAAGAATTGAAATTTTAATTCTTATCGGATGCGGGAATATGACTAGAACTCAGCAGGAAGTTTGCAATTTATTTAATGAAAAATATCCAGATCGCCCTATCAGCCAATCAACAGTCAGTAAGGTAGAGTCTAAATTTAGAGAAACTGGCAATGTTGTAAATATTCCAAAACCTGGACGTCCAAGCATTAATTAAAATCAGAAACAGAACATTTTGATAAGTATGGTGGATAATCCTCATAATTCTTCACGATTGGTTGCATTAAACAATGACACTAGTCAGAGCACAGTGCTACGTATCTTGAGGAAGGAAAAATATCATCCCTACAAAATTCAACTTGTGCAGGAACTCAATGAAGATGATCCCGATCGCCGCTTACACTTTTGCGAAATTCTAATGGATTTATGTCAAGGAAATAGAAATACCGGCAAATATTTTTTTCAGATGAGGCCACATTTTGTCTGAATGGTACAGTAAACCGTCAAACTTGCAGATATTGGAGTCGGGAAAATCCTCATTGGATGGCAGTTGACGACAGAATAGTAAGGCCTTTCTTCTTTGAAGGAACCCTTACAGGACAAAGATATTTAGAATTTCTAGAAAATGACCTTGTTCCAGCGCTTGCAGTAACCACCATATGGTTTCAGCAAGACGGTGCACTTCCGCACTATGCGCGTCCTGTCCGAGATTTTTTTGACAACTGTTTTCCTGGGAGGTGGATCGGCAGACGTGGATCGATAGAATGGGCTACAAGATCGCCAGATCTTACACCTCTTGACTCTTTTTTATGGAGATACTTGAAGTCAAAAGTGTACATTAATAAACCACGTAATTTAGAAGAACTTCAAAATCGCATTCGGGACGAAATACGCAGAGTTACCCCAGAAATCATTCATAATGTGCAAGAAGAATTTCTTCACAGACTTGCGTATTGTCAAGAAGTTAGTGTATAGCAATTCGAACATTTAATTTAAGTATAAAATTTAATCAATTGTATTTTATTTTACATACCTCAGAATTGTTACTTTTTTATGGATAAAATTGACGTTTTCTAACGTTCAATCGTCATTTACTCGAAAACTTTCCTATGTAACAGGGCAAAATTTTAGTACTGTCTGATAGAGAATTAAACGATCTTTCAGAATCAAGGAAAAGAATATGGTGCTGCCACTTAAAAAAAATCGATGACGTCATTACTCGAAAACAAATGACATTTGAAAATCGCATTTTACGCTAAAAGATGTATTTTTTAAATAAAAAATCGACCTGTTCGAGGATTTTTCCCAAAAAATAATTGTTTCGATTTTATTGAATTTATTCCATACTTTTGGCGCATACTGTATATTAGTCTTCGTCCACGAACGGTACCACATAATTATTTCTTCATATGATATATAGAAGTGAACTGAACCAAAAAAATTTTATTTTCAATATTTCTTAATAACTTATTAAAAAAATCTAAATATTTCCTTACGTTTTGGAAACTGGAGTTTTTTTGGGAGCAAGAAATTAAAATTTCTTTCTAATTTTGAGGTCGCTAACAGAGAGCGCCACTTATGGTTAATCGTGCTTTTTTTAAATGGTAGAACATTTTTGTAGCTTAATGTATAGACCTGCCTATTGAAACAATCGATTTTCCTATCTTTTTTATGTGAAAAAGATATATCTTGTTGAAGTCGTTAGAGGCAATCATTTTTAAAGTAATCCTATTTGAAATATTCAATGCACCGAATAAAAACTGTTTTGGTTTTATGTAAAAATATAGCAAAATGTAACTTCTAAAAGTTATTTAGAATGCTAAATAATGGCGAATATTGAATATTTCAAATAGGTTGAAGTTATGGATTGCCACAAAGTATTACATTTTTCACTGAAAACGTCCAAATTATTATATTTTATTAGTCTAGTGTCAGATAAAAAAAATTATAGCAAATTTTTTGGGACTCTTTCACGAGATAGCTTAAAAATGATATATTTAAAGTTGGCACCCCAACTCCCATCAATACCTAATTAAAAATCGATACGTCAACAACTGTAAAAGTTATTAGAAATTTTCGTAAATAAAATGTTTACTTCAACACCCTGTATATCCTCTGTTAATATTAACATTCACCTCCGCACATAAGTGTATCTTTAATATTTCAAAAGTTATATACAACTTCTATTTATATTCATAATGTTTTGAAAGCGTAAAAGATTTGAAAGTTAAAAGCTTTTTTTTAATTATATATTAGCTTTATAAAAATTTCTCCGCCCATGGTTTCTAACTTCAAAGTTAAATCATATTTCCGAGTATATGTATAATACACACTTGTTAATGGTGTTGCGTTTTGATCCTCTAAAGATATAAATTAGACTCTCGTCAAGTTCTAATTTAACAAAAACGCTTTACTGTCACGAAGGACAAAGCATTAGGTGGGATTTATTGAAAAAACTATGATCGTATATTTTAATGATATGACAGATCCCGCCTTCGTATTTCCCTTCTCGATTCTGTGAGTACATTTTTCACGTCAAAGAAAAACATACTTTCACCGTTTCAAACCCGAATGAAAGTAATGCTTGGTGTTTTTCGCCTGTTCAGTGTATCATTCTTCTTCGCATTTATACTTAGATGAACCGCGACCTAACTCAGTTTGCTTTAATGAGACAGAATATACATATTTGCTGTATAATTCTAGAAAATTAACAGCTTCTCCTTCTGCTGCTATGGAAAATATTATCTTGCATTAGTCTGCAGGTTTCACAAAATATCCGTTCTTTTTTGCGAATGGGATAGTAGAGATAGAGAAAACCACTATGTAATAGAAAAATGGCCAAAAAGAGCTTCATTTTAACCTCTTCACATCAAGTATCAAGGGCATGAAACGATGGATGAAAGTTCTTCATAACGAAGGTGGAAGCTAACTATATATAAAAAAAGTTTTTTTTCAATATTTCAGACGCATAACTATGAAGAGGAATTTTTAATGGATTTCATATTCGTAAAACGCAGAGAGACGATGTTTTCGTCATCAAAATGAGATAAGATGAAAAAGCAACATAGCTAAGTTTCAAATGGGTTCGAGAATTTCCTGAGAAACTATAAAAGTCTAGATTGCAGGAAAAAAGTAGCGCAAATGGTGGATTCAGTGTGTGAAAATACATAAGAATATGTAGGATTAAATTTATTTTAATATAAAAGTATGTTTAAATATTAAAGTCGTCGCCAAATCCAGACCTGAGATCTGCAAACAAAGTGCAGGTTTTAGTTATCAGAGTGCCTTGTAGTAAAAATACATGACATATTCTGAACTTCACTGCTTTTACTGCTAGATACACAATATACAATTTTAAATATTTCTTGTAAAACCACAAAGGACGACGACTACTTAACCTAAAAAGTAAGTTTTATTGTAAATTGCTTTTGAAGTCCCATACCTCGAGGATATTTTAAATTGTGTACTTTGATATTGATGTTTATCAAAGGCTACCTGTTTCTGCGACTGTCTCCAGGCGATTAATTATAAAGTAAACAAGGCGCAGGGCAGCCTTTTAGCCTTTTGATCAACTCTCAACTACTCTGAAAGTGGCCTTTAATTGGTTAGAAATACTCAAGTCCGACGGGCTTCAAACGACATCTCGTCTGTATTTGCTCGTCGCGTTGAAAATATAAGTATGTCTTTTGTTGAAGGTTTAATGAGCCCCTTTTAATTTTAAAATTTAATTGTAATATCTGCACTGCAAAAAAGGTACATAATAAAATCACAATAATTGAAATAGGTCACTTATTTCATATTAATAATAAAAGTGCCTTTATAAATATCGTAAAAATTACAAAGAAATAAATTAAAGGATGACGATATCCACCAAACGGTGCTCTTTCATATATGTCTGTTTACAGGCCTTTTAGGTCCAGAGCTGCGTTATTCTCCTCCACTCCATTCTATTCTTCGCCTTTCTTTTCCAATGCGTTACATTTTTCTCCCTTAGATCTATTGCCACTGCCTCTATCCATCGCTTCCTCGGTCTCCCTCTTTTTTATTGTTTAATTTCTACAATTTTTTTAACTGACCTTTCATTTTCCATACGTTCTAGATGCCCTAGCCACTGCACTCATCTGGCTTTTACAACTTCGTCTATTTTTAGTAACTGGTTGCATATATTTCTTCATTATTTCTCCTTACATAGCCTTCCTCCTTCTTCTTTCCCCCTAGAATTCTTCTTAAGATCTTCCTTTCCCACCTAAATAGGTTTTCTCGTGACTTCTTATTGGCATCAACTTATGTTCAATTTTATAAATTAGAATTAAACATGATTGCTCAATAAACTGGTCTATAGAAAGCCACTGAAATTGTGTTCTCATATAAACTAAGGATGTGTATTTGCTACACGAAAGAATTATGCGCATAGCTTTATTTTGCAAAATCTGCAACCTATTTATTTTGTTGTTGCAAGAGATTAACAAAGACGAACGATATGTTATATGAGGATGAATAACTGTGTTATACAGTATGCGCCAAAAGTATGGAATAAATTCAATAAAAACGAAACAATTATTTTTTGGGAAAAATCCTCGAACAGGTCGATTTTTAATTTAAAAAATACATATTTTAGCGTAAAATGCGATTTTCAAATGTCATTTGTTTTCGAATAATGACGTCATCGATTTTTTTTTTAATGGCAACACCATATTTTTTTCCTTGATTCTGAAAGATCGTTTAATTCTCTATCAGACAGTACTAAAATTTTGCCCTCTTGCATAGGAAAGTTTTCGAATGCGATTTTGAAGTTCTTCTAAATTACGTGGTTTATTAATGTACACTTTTGACTTCAAGTATCCCCATAAAAAATAGTCAAGAGGTGTAAGATCTGGCGATCTTGCAGGCCATTCTATCAGTCCGCGTCTGCCGATCCACTTCCCAGGAAAACAGTTGTTCAAAAAATCTCGTACAGGGCGCGCATAGTGCGGAGGTGCACTGTCTTGCTGAAACCATATGGTATCGTCAGGAATGTCAGGGTCACTATCGTTAGGAAAAATTACTGCAAGGGCTGGAACAAGGTCATTTTCTAGAAACTCTAAATAACTTTGTCCTGTAAGGGTTTCTTCAAAGAAGAAAGGCCCTACTATTCTATCGTCAACTATTCCAGTCCACACATTTAATTTCTGAGGGTGTTGGGTATGTGCCTCTGCCATCCAATGAGGATTTTCCCGACTCCAATATCTGCAAGTTTGACGGTTTACTATACTATTCAGACAAAATGTGGCCTCATCTGAAAAGAGTATTTGCCGGTGTAAATTTCTATTTCCTTGACATAAATCCATTAGAATTTCGCAAAAGTGTAAGCGGCGATCGGGATCATCTTCATTGAGTTCCTGCACAAGTTGAATTTTGTAGGAATGATATTTTTCCTTCCTCAAGATACGTAGCACTGTGCTCTGACTAGTGCCATTGTTTAATGCAACCATTCGTGAAGAATTATGAGGATTATCCACCATACTTATCAAACTGTTCTGTTTCTGATTTTCATTAATGCTTGGACGTCCAGGTTTTGGAATATTTACAACATTGCCAGTTTCTCTAAATTTAGACTCTACCTTACTGTTGATTGGCTGCTAGGGCGATCTGGATATTTTTCATTAAATAAATCGCAAACTTCCTGCTGAGTTCTAGTCATATTCCCGCATCCGATAAGAATTAAAATTTCAATTCTTTGAGTAACAGTTAAATGTGCCATAATACTTTAAATTGAATAATAATTTCTATGTCGCTTACAATACTTATTAGAAAGTCCGTGTGACAATGATACTTTGCAAAGATTTTCACCTACGTGATTCATAAAAGAACTATGGAATTCGAAAAACTAAACTTGATAACGTTTTTGCTTTATTTTAATTGATTTACGTTTTCTAACATTCAATCGTCATTTGCTCGAAAACTTTCCTATGTAAGAGGGCAAAATTTTAGTACTGTCTGATAGAGAATTAAACGATCTTTCAGAATCAAGAGAAAAAATATGGTGTTGCCATTTAAAAAAAAATCGATGACGTCATTACCCGAAAACAAATGACAGTTGAAAATCGCATTTTACGCTAAAATATGTATTTTTTAAATTAAAAATCGACCTGTTCGAGGATTTTTCCCAAAAAATAATTGTTTCGTTTTTATTGAATTTATTCCATACTTTTGGCGCATACTGTATGTATATAGTTTTTGCGGCAGCAAAAATTATTAACCGAATCGTGGGAGTTTTAAATTTAAATAATAATCTTTATTTCAATATTAGGTACATGAAATTACTAAGGTTCATTATCCGGCGCGAAGGACCAAACGATGGTTTGTCACCCAGTGCTGCCGGTTGTTATCTTGAAGAACGTAATAAGGGATAGGAAAAGGGGGAATTCTGTTATCCAGTAAAGGTTTTTTTGCCTCTAGCTAGTTTTCCGAAATAAATGTTATTCCTTAGTTGGATTCTATAAACATGTAAAATAAAATTCTAGCTAAATCTACTAACAAAAAAATATACCTGGCATAACGAATTCATTCAATGACTTTCAAAACTAAAATTCACTCTTGAACATATATGATTATGCAGAATTCACCGCAATCGATGAGATCTGACAGATTTCTGCATTTCTCAAATAAAAGTGTTGTGAAGCTGTCAAGATTAATATAACCATTCACCTACCTTATTCAAAAAGTTGCTCTTTATTTGTTGTTTTTTATACATTTTTTGTAAGTATATGAATTATACCCACAATATTTACTCATATATTCTCTATTATTAGCTTTTTTGTATTGTAAAGATGTATCTACAAATGCTAATAATAAAGAATAGATGAGTAAATATTATTAATACCTAAGAAAAAACATATAAAAAACCTACACCATACTTGTTATCACTTTCTTAAAAATTATTGTACGAAGTCCTTCAACATCATAAAAATCAAAGACCGAAGGTCATGGACGCCACACCAGTGGCAGTGGCGGTGGCACAACACACTTTAAATATAAATACTATTTAGCGGATTTAATCTACACCTTCATTGTTACTTCTGAGGAAGAGAATATGTCAAGAAACCTCAACCATTGATGTGGCAAGCAGTTCGAAAATTGTTCAACAATTATTTGATGCGTTGTTGTGTCATATCTTGATCACAATTGAAAACTATATCGCATTCGGCGAGAACAATATTTTTCTAACATAGAATTCCAGGAAACAACAACTCTTGATTGTGGCTTTTCAGTCCGACATGGAGTAGCAAATGGCTACTAGATCTAGCTTGTCTACACCGCGTAGTTATGGTTCCTTCTTTGGGGTTAGACAGATTTAAGCCAGCTACAGTTATTCATCAGGTAATTCACCTATGGCATACTGATCAGAGCTAATAAGCTAGAAACCGCTATATGTCTCATGGGCTGCTGACGAGTGATTTTAGTTGTTTGCTATAGATTTTTCAGGTGTAATTCAATACTGGTCGGGGCATTAACCCGCAGAGTAGTTGTTTCCTAGAATTCCGTGTTTAATAATAGAATAACGATTTAAAATTTAAATGAATTATACAGGAAATTATTGCCTGGTGATAGGTCAGTAGATTTATAAAGACAAACAATGTTTTACATGCTGCCAACGTTTCGGCCTATAAAGAAGAAGGCCCAGTATAGGCCGAAACGCAACGTATGTAAAAAATTGTTCCTCTTTATAAATCTACTGACTTATCAGGCTATAATTTCCTGTATATTAAACTAAAGGTCACTAGCAACAAATAACTATATGAATTATGTTTATACCTCTCAAGAAATCTAAAAGTATAAAAGCCAGTAGTAAAAATCTTAAGTAAAAGATAAAAAAAAGATAACATTCCTTAATTCGAAAACGAGGCCATTTGGATTTTTTTTAAACAATCATAATGAAAATTCAGGGTGATTCAGTCATTAATTTTAAAGGAAGATAAGGAAAAATGAGTGTACGAATACGCGGCGATTAAAAACTGTTTAAATGCATGTTTACACATAAATAAAAATCCAAATCATTATTTAACCACTTTTCAGACTGTTACTGACCACTCGCCACGATTTCCTCACAGCTCCCAAATCAATTCGGTGTCGACCTGATGCGACGTTGCCAAATTAAAATAATTTCCTAATATTGGACATAAAAGTTTGTCATGTAGCCATGCCTTTAACAGGTTTTTTATTAAAAATATAAAAATAGAAAGCCACAAGTTGACCCTCACAATTAAAGGATTATTAGTGTCGTAGTAGCAGTATTAGTAACACATAGTAAGACACATAGTTATAGTGACATAGAACATTTTAGTATCCTGCGATATTGGAAATACCAGTTCATGGATATTTGGTAAATGAAATATATTGTTACTAATTGTAGCTGTATCAAGTTGTGTTGATTATTTTTGAATTTCTCATGTTTTTTTTTTCGTCAAATTTTCTAGACCTTACTTTAGGATACCTCCAACCGCCTTGAAATGGTTCTTGTTGAAATAGCTGCTCCCCAACTAAATTTAAAACACGGACTTTGGAAAACTTTTCCTATGAGGGAAACGACTCTGACATTTTGCTGCAGCAACATTCGAATTTCGTAAACAATTGGAAATAAATTGACGGTTGCGGATTGCACTGTATTGATCTTTCTATGTATCCCCCCTTCATATTTGTGGTGTAATCTTCAAATTGTGTAGGAAATTGGGTGATGCGATTGACGGTGGTAGATTTGAATAAGCAACCTGAAGTGTTAAGTGTTATTATATATGTATTCTGACGTAGCAACGCTGTTTCACTTATCGAGAGTTATAGGTAGATTTGGTTCTCTCTTATAAGGTCGAGTAATTTTTGTTTTCGATTCTCTGTCTTTATTTCTCCCGAATACGTGGTTAAAATGATTGATTTTATGACTAAATCACCCTTTATACTGACATTCACAAAAACCTCTAATTAGCTTACTCTTCAAAAGCTATTCCTATCATCTTTTGTAAACGTTTGATTTGCTTTTTATTTTTTAAAATATATCATCAAATAAAATTATCTCCAGAGAATACTGCTTAGGTGTATATCTTTCTAGAATTTGAAACATGCAGAACGTACAAAACTGCAATACAAATGACATTTACAGCCCAAGTCCGAATTCCACCTGGTGCTCCAGACGTTGACCGAATAACATCTCACATTGAAATTTGTTTTATTTTCTTTTTTTTTTTTCTTTTATTAGAAGAACCTGCACGTAAGCTATTTCTCCCCTTTAGATAAACGATCCTGCGTTGCACCCTGAATAAATCCAAGGGTGCATCTGCTTTGTATGTAAGGTAACTTCAGTGCTGTCAGACAAATGTTATTTTATATTGCGTACCACATAATATGTGGTTATACAGTATGCGCCAAAAGTATGGAATAAATTCAATAAAAACGCAACAATTATTTTTTGGGAAAAATCCTCGAACAGGTCGATTTTTAATTTAAAAAATACATATTTTAGCGTAAAATGCGATTTTCAAATGTCATTTGTTTTCGAGTAATGACGTCATCGATTTTTTTTAAATGGCAACACCAATATTTTTTCCATAATTCTGAAAAATCGTTTAATTGTCTATCAGTACTAAAATTTTGCCCTCTTACATAGGACAGTTTTCGAGTAAATGACAATTGAATGTTAGAAAACGTAAATCAATTAAAATAAAGCAAAAACATTATCAAGTTTAGTTTTTCGAATTTCATAGTTCTTTTATGGATCACGTAGGTGAAAATCTTTGCAAAGTGTCATTGTCACACCGACTTTCTAATAAGTATTGTAAGCGACATAGAAATTATTATTCAATTTAAAGTATTATGGCACATTTAACTGTTACTCAAAGAATTGAAATTTTAATTCTTATCGGATGCTGGAATATGACTAGAAGTCAGCAGGAAGTTTGCGATTTATTTAATGAAAAATATCCAGATCGCCCTATCAGCCAATCAACAGTCAGTAAGGTACAGTCTAAATTTAGAGAAACTGGCAATGTTGTAAATATTCCAAAACCTGGACGTCCAAGCATTAATGAAAATCAGAAATAGAACATTTGGATAAGTATGGTGGATAATCCTCATAATTCTTCACGATTGGTTGCATTAAACAATGACACTAGTCAGAGCACAGTGCTACGTATCTTGAGGAAGGAAAAATATCATGCCTACAAAATTCAACTTGTGCAGGAACTCAATGCAAATGATCCCGATCGCCGCTTACACTTTTGCGAAATTCTAATGGATTTATGTCAAGGAGATAGAAATTTACACCGGCAAATACTTTTTTCAGATGAGGCCACATTTTGTCTGAATGGTACAGTAAACCGTTAAACTTGCAGATATTGGAGTCGGGAAAATCCTCATTGGATGGCAGAGGCACATACCCAACACCCTCAGAAATTAAATGTGTGGGCTGGAATAGTTGACGACAGAATAGTAGGGCCTTTCTTCTTTGAAGGACCCCGTACAGGACAAAAATATTTAGAGTTTCTAGAAAATGACCTTGTTCCAGCCCTTGCAGTAATTTTTCCTAACGATAATGACTCTGGCATTCCTGACGATACCATATGGTTTCAGCAAGACGGTGCACCTCCGCACTATGCGCGCCCTGTACGAGATTTTTTGGACAACTGTTTTCCTGGGAGGTGGATCGGCAGACGCGGACCGATAGAATGGCCTGCCAGATCGCCAGATCTTACACCTCTTGACTATTTTTTATGGGGATACTTGAAGTCAAAAGTGTACATTAATAAACCACGTAATTTAGAAGAACTTCAAAATCGTTACCCCAGAAATCATTCATAATGTGCAAAAAGAATTTCTTCATAGACTTGCACATTGTCAAGAAGTTGGTGGATGGCAATTCGAACATTTAATTTAAGTATAAAGTTTAATCAATTGTATTTTATTTTACATACCGCAGAATTGTTACTTTTTTGTGGATAAAATTTACGTTTTCTAACATTCAATCGTCATTTACTCGAAAACCTTCCTATGTAAGAGGGCAAAATTTTAGTACTGTCTGATAGAGAATTAAACGACCTTTCAGAATCAAGGAATAATATATGGTGTCGCCGTTTAAAAAAAAATCGATGACGTCATTACTCGAAAACAAATGACATTTGAAAATCGCATTTTACGCTAAAATATGTATTTTTTAAATTAAAAATCGACCTGTTCGAGGATTTTTCCCAAAAAATAATTGTTTCGTTTTTATTGAATTTATTTCATACTTTTGGCGCATACTGTATTATAACCGTATATTTCACAGAGTAGTAAAAACATTTAATAATAACTATTTGGGCGTATTGAACATCAATGCCGTCAAATACTCCAGAAATATTCCAGAATGCGAGGAAAAGGCGTAAGAGAAGTGCATATGGAGTATTCTATATACAGGGTGACTCCAGTTCAGATTGCCTCTACATGAAATGAATAAAAAATTTCAAGTATCGAAAAAAATCATTCCTCATAAAAATATTTTACTTGTCTGGAAACCTTCGGTGAGATATTTGTTCAATTTAATATATAGGGTGTTTAAAAATATGAAATAGTTAAAAACAATGAAGAGTAAAGTACATTAAATTTTAACGCTACGTGGAAAAGTAATGAAAAAAAGTTGCTTGGAATGAAATTTTAACCACTGGTATCAGAAAATTGACAATTTTATAAAATATGTACCTATCCGTTAAAATGAAGGGTTTCCATTTTAGAAATATTTAATTTATAATGTACCCCAATTTCCACCCCCCTGAAGGCTTGCGAGTGGATGCCATTGGTATCGGAAAATTAATAATTTTATAGAATGTTTACCTACTGATTTTTAGCCTGTTAAAATGGCGGGTTTCCATTTTAGAAATATTTAATATATAATGTACCCCAATTTCCACCCCTCTGAAGGCTTGCGAGTGAATGCCATTAGTACCGGAAAATTAATAATTTTATAAAATTTTTACCTACCAAGTTTTAGCGTGTTAAGGTGGCCGTATTTCTCGCCGTAAAATGATCAAATTTGTAATGTTTTTTAGGTACTGAAATGTTGAAAAATAAAACACGTAGAACAAAAGTAATATTAAAAATAAAATTACTGATGTTTTGTTTATCCACTTTTACTATTTAAACTCTCTTCAAATAATATAATAACTTTTAAAATGCATTTGTATGACACACATTATTTCGCTATTCTAACCCCACATTTTAACAATTATTTTCACATACTTATAAACAAAAGTGAACAATCTTATATGCAGAACTATGTAAGTTTATGTTATAACATTGTTTACATCTATAGATGAATTTTAAAAAATACGTATTTTGAATGATTTCAGTACCTAAAAATTTGCTGGATAGATCGCTTTCTGACGTTATATATCGATTTTACTTCGGTACCTTTGAATATTCGCCAGTGGCATGAGATAACACTGTTGTTATTTGCTAACCTCTGTATTATTCAGTTCTTAAATGTCTAAAATTAGTTACATTTGTAGAAAACACTATTTCAAGAATACGGCGCCCTTAAAATGGCGGGTTTCCATTTTAGAAATATCGAATTTAAAATTTACCCCAATTTCCACCCCTATCAAAATGTCTAGTATTGATTGAGGCCATGCTTTCATATTTAAGTATAAAATTTAATTCCAATCAACTTTTCTCCATTACTTTTCCATGTATCGTTAAGATTTAAGGTACTTGAAATTATTTATCCATTTCAGGTATGGGTAATTTAAATATTAATAATATAATATACGTCTTTGTCAAAAACGAGTAAGTTTATCAAAAGTTTAATGGTATTGTTTGTATAAAGAAGTTATTATTAATTTTTCAAATTTTGTGAACAGATTGGCATAATTAATTGAGATAGCATATGTAACCTAAAACCCTTTTTTAACTCATCATTGATAAATTTTGACAATTATTTGTGTACTTAAAAGAATGCCAAAAGTTATGGCGATGTGCAAACTTTCATTAATTTATCGAATATATAAATTAATACTCATTTTCAAAGTTTTACCTTTCACTCTGAAAAGCCAAGCATTTGTTCAAAATTATTACGACTATCATCGTATTGTGACTTCCTTATGAATTATTTCGTACTATAAAATAAATGTATTTTGAGAAAGCAAGCTAGTCCTCAGCAACAAATGAACGACGGCCATTAAATCATAAATCATTTTCCTCCACAGAGTTTTCTTATAACTAGTTCATGGCGTACGATATTTGACGATAACAAGTTACGCTACTGTGTCTGCAATTCCACATAGCCAGTCTACATGCCTGCGTCTAATGGACATACATCAGCTGGCGTTCCTGCCACAGTTACAAAAGAATAATCGTGAAAAACTACTACTTTCTAAACAAAAGTTCTAATTTTACACTTGGAGCTGCGCTTTTTAAAAGGTTTTTACAATTATGTTTCTCTGTTACACGAGCAGTGGTTGGCCATTAGCCTTGTCATATTTATTAATTTGTGTAGCTACTGATTGCACACGACATAAAATTAATCATAGTTATACGCCAAAAAGGATGAGTGCGACAATGCTTGCATACTCCACTAATGAATAGTTAATAGTTATGGAGGGGTTGCACGTATGTTTGTAAATATCTCGGTTCTAAGGAGTGCAAACTCTTCACACTCCATTATTATATTAAACCATAAAACAATTGCATTAGAAATGTTTTATGTGTGTCTAAAGAAATTTTGATGATAAGGACTTCAGAAAGTTGTATTGCAACATAAAAGTTCTATTGAAAGTCAGTTCAGTTTTTGATTCAGTTGGCAGTTACCTTTAAGAAACTTTTAGATCGTCAGTTACATTTTACATCCAGTTTCAGTTCAAATGTAGTTATATTTATGTGTAAGCATACAAACATGAATAGGAAAGTGTTTACACACAATTGAACTGAAACCAAAACTGAACATAAAATGGAACTAACCGTCTAAGAGGACTTTAAGGACCGGTGAAGTGCCTGCAAACATTTAAATATTTATAAATTTAGTATTTAAAGGTCCGTTTAGACGGTCACTCCAGTTTTCTGTTCTGTTTCAGTTAACAGTTATGTGTAAACATTCAAAAATACTAGTTTTCTTTCATTTTCGCGTAGTTTACACATAAAAGAAAATTGAACCGACCATCTAAATGGACTTATACGTATAAACACAAAAATATTTCAGTTTTCTTTCATGTTTGTTTAGACATAGAGATAACTGACAAGTCAACTGAACCTGAAATTAAAACTGACCGGATGCTGAAACAGACCTTTATGTGTAAACACATAAAAATTACACTTTCCTTGCATTTTTATGTTTATCCATAATAATATTAAAAATATAAGCTAAACTGAAACTAATCGTAAAACTCAGATGACCGCTTAAATGCACCTTTATGTTTCAGTTTCCTTCCTTTTTGTGGGTTTTTATATAAAGATAAGTGACTAATGAACTGCAGCTGAAACTATGATTAAAATTGAAGTAGTCGCCTAAACAGACCTTTATGTGTACACATACAAAAATATCAATTTTCTTATGTTTTTTTATGTTTGCACATACAAATAACTGCCAACTAAACTGAAAACTCAGATGACCGTTTAAATGGACCTTTATGTGTAAACACAAATAAATAACAGATTCCTTTCTATGTTTTGCTTATATATAAAGATAACTGACAAATAAACTGTAACTAAAACTAAAATTAAAACTCAAGTAGTCGCGTAAACATACCTTTATGTGTAAACACACAACATCTTGTTAAATAAATCTTTTTCTCAGAAAATCCAAATACATTTATAAAAATATATTGTTTTCTGAATCTTTTTTTTTATGAAAAGAATATGTTCGATAAACTGAGTACTTAGAAAATTAAAAACCAGCAAATGCGTGACATTTTTGACAAAATTTATTAAATAAAAAAGAAGTAACAAAGCAAGTTCTCTAGTTGACTAATAGTCGGTATGACCTCCACCACGTTCCAATAGCACATTGACACGTCTGTGCATTGAGACAATTAAGCGGTTAATGATCTCTTGCGGAATATTGTTCCATTCCTCTTTTGCCGCCACGACTAACCCATTTGCCATCTAAGGTGGAGGAATATGATTATGGATGAATCTAGCGACGAAATCCCATCAATAGGATTCATGTCAGGAGAGTTGGCTGGCCAATCTAATCTATTGATATGTCCTTCTTCAAGTGACTTATGAACACTTCTTGCACGATGTGGTCAAGCGTTGTCGTCCATAAACACAAAATTTTCACCTAATTCATTACGTATGGGGTAGATAATGGACGTAATAACTTGTTCGATGTCATATTTTGTGTTATGCGAATTAATGGGGTGCGGCGGTTGAACATTATTCCACCCCAAAACATTACGGTACCCCCTTCATACGGAGCAACTTCACGGGGAAAATGAAGTCGCTATTGACGACCTGGTTCTCTCCAGCATGATGCCTTGGAAGTAGAGTGGGGACCCGTAATGTTCTTCTAGCACGTAAATTTGCGTTGCGAATAGTAGGTGTCGATATAACACGGCAAAACGTACGTTGAAAGAAGACCCCGAGAGCTGAAGCTGAAGATGTGCGGTGCCTACGGGCACATTGCACCAAATGCCGATCGTCCCTTTCATTAGATACTAAAGGACGTCCACTATGTGGTCTGTTTTCCACTGTATCAAATTCTTCATATCTGTACTATTCTTACAACAGATGATCTAGGAATGCCCAACATGTTCGATATCTGATGGTTATAATGTTCTAAGTTGTAAGTTATGCAGATAACGTGGCTATTATTGCTAGAGATAGTAGGGAATTAGAAGAAGTAACGAGAAAACTTGTGAAGGAAGCACGTAAAGTGGGATTGCAGATAAATCAAGAGAAAAGTAAACTTTTGAGAATAGGAGAACAAAAAAAGGATACCAATTTTACATTGAGAACAGATCATGGAGAGATGGAGTTTGAGGTAGTTCAAGAATATGTATATTTGGGGGCGCTAATAACAGCTAACTGTGATGAGGAACAAGAAATAAATAGGAGAATAATAAAAGCAAACAGAAGTTCGGCAGCAGTCAACCACTTATTGAAATCAAAAAATTTGTCCAGAGGAGTAAAATTTATAATGTATAAAACAATTTTGAGACCGACAGCGCTGTATGGTAGTGAAACCTGGGTTCTCAATAAGAAGTCAAGAGAAAACCTTTTAAGGTGGGAAAAGAAAATCTTAAGGAGAATTTTAGGAGGTAAGAAGACGGAGGAAGGCTATGTAAGGAGAAATAATGAAAAAATATATGCAATGTACCAGGCACCAACAATAGACGAAATTGTAAAAGCCAGAAGAGTGCAGTGGCTAGGGCATCTAGAACGTATGGAAGATGAAAGGGCAGTTAAGAAAATAGTAGGAAGCGATGGAGAGAGGCAGTGGCAATAGAAAAATGTAACGGATTGGAAAAGAAAGGGGAAGGACAGAATGGAATGGAGGAGAATAACACAGCTCTGGGCCTAAAAGGCCTGTAAACAGATTTATATATAATGTTCTGGATCATGCAAAGCAGTCATTCTTGCTAGGGTAAATGCAGAAATTTCACGTCCTGGCATTATAATTTACAAAAATTATACTATCAAACTGACCAGATTTGTAAAAATATTTGTAGTAAAGTTAAGGTTCATGGTCTGCAATTTTGTATTGTCTTTGTTATTCCCTAAGTACATGTACTTACTTTTTTACCACATTAAGAAAAACCACTAGGTATAATCGAATCAATTATATAGTTTATATGATGATGTATAAGAGTATATTCTCTTTTGTCTACTATTTCTTTTTAATTTTTTCAATTTTTATTCACTCTTGTAGTAACCAATAACATTTTTTAAATCTTCCATACAGGCTCATGTTATCAGATTATCTGTCCCTAATTTTCTTTGACAACCGGCTCGAGTGGCACAAGAAGCCGAGACATCTTGGAAAAACGCCGCCTCCTAAATATTCATTACAGCGCCGGGACACGAAAAGGATAGTTGTTGCCCACGTTAATCACAAAAAGCGGACCCTAACAAGTTTTAACTGCTTGCTCAAATAAAATTGAGACAAACGACGAAGCAGCAGACTCCACTGCCCTTTTATCGATCTCGACGGGATCTTGCTCTCCGATTTTCTCGAGGCTAGCAGTTTTCTGTGGCACGAGTAGCAGTCACATTGGCGTAGAGTTGTAGTGGAATTTTCACTGATGTTCCAAAAAGTTTAAACTCGACGTAATGGGTTATTAGGGTTAGAAGGCGAGAACTGGACTACAGTTTGAAGAAACAACATATTTTTTTATTGTAAACCTTGAAAGAAAATATAGTATGGATAAATGATTTTCTCTTTGTAAAACTGATAGTAAAATGTTTATTGACTATGGCAAGCAACAATTGAAAAATCAACTTTGTCTTACTACTGATCCTTATATTTTAGAAGGGGAGGATATACAGTGCTTTCGAAAAGTAACTAATAAATTCATTATTTTTGAAATTGAGAAGTTTTCGAAAAAATCTTCTGTCACGTCGATTTTGTTTTTAAAAAAGGCACTTTTTGACATAAGACCCACAATTGTGACGTCATCGTTGTTCGAGATATGACGTCATCGACAAATTTTTTAAATAGCAACCCCCAATCTTGACCATGCCATTTGAAAGAGCGTGTCATTCTACATACATACTATGAAAAATTATGGTGTTAAATTTCAAGAAAATAATGTTTGAAGATTTTAAAATATAATTTTCACAATATTGAAAATGATGTTGTCTGAAGCTATTTATTTGTGGCATAATTTTAGTTTTTCTTTAGTTTTATTGGGTTTTTGCCACACTTCTGAAAAATAATAAAAATTAATTAAATAAGCCCTTTAGCCAAACGGAACAGTCAAGGGTTATTTTTGAAACTAAGTTTTCCTAACCAAAAAATCTCACACTGAAAAAAGCAGATATAAGTAAAAAATAACAAAAATCACATCACTATCGCGCACTTCCGTATTATTGACGTTTCGAAAAACTCTCTGTTTTCGTTTTCAAAATAGTAGTAAAAATATTAAACGTATGTAAAGTTTGACAGTTTAAAATTTGTTTATCTGCTTCCATAGAGATGTTAAATGATTTTTATTTTATTTTTACTTACTTCTTCTTGATACAACTGTAGCCAACAATGATCGATGTTTACTGAACAGTTTGACACACACTTATCTCCGTTCAACAAAATTTTCTTTTTGTCGCTTTTTTCGTTTTGTCGATTTTGTATTTTTCAAATTCCCGTCTTTTTATATAATTTTTATGTTCCTCAACTCTAACATTCATTAAATTTATAAATATTCGAACAGTTTTTCAGACAACTAATACCTTACGATCATTTTTGTCAAAAACGCGTCCAAAAAATGATATACAAAATTCAAAAAATTGCATCTACAGTATACCTTGTGAATGCAATAAACATTATGTTGGAGAAACGTCTCGACCTATGAATATTAGAGTTGAGGAACATAAAAATTATATAAAAAGACGGGAATTTGAAAAATCCAAAATTTGCGAACACGCTTGGGAAAACGGTCATTTGATTCAATGGGGTTCGGCAAATATTTTAGAGAAGGAAGATAACGCAACAAAAAGAAGTGCGCGATAGTGATGTGATTTTTGTTATTTTTTACTTATCTGCTTTTTTCAGTGTGAGATTTTTTGGTTAGGCAAACTTAGTTTCAAAAATAACTCTTGACTGTTCCGTTTGGCGCAAGGGCTTATTTAATTAATTTTTATTATATTTCAGAAGTGTGGCAAAAACCCAATAAAACTAAAGAAAAATTGAAAATGATAATGATTATGTAAAAAATCGACTAAATTAAATGTTCAAATTGTGTATCGTTGGCTGCCTGACAGTAGCCAAGACGATTAATAAATTCTTTTTGGACATTATAAATAACTTTAGGAGGTATACGATGTATCTCCTGACGAATTCTTGCTTTTAAATATTCTAAATTATCCGGTCTAGTAACGTATACTTTGCTTTTTAAGTATCCCCACAAGAAATAATCTAGGGGTGTCAAATCAGGCGATCTGGCTGGCCACTCAATCGGTCTCCTTCTCTCTATCCAACGATTCGGGAACAGCTCATTTAAATAAGCACGGACAGGTGTTGCATAACGGGGAGGTGCACAGTATTGTGAAAATTAAATTTTAAAATCTTCAAACATTATTTTTTTGAAATTTTTGTTATGTAACACCATAATTTTTCATGAGGTATGTATTTATAATGACAAGCTCTTTCAAATGGCATGGTCAAAATTGGGGGTTGCTATTTAAAAACATTGTCGATGACGTCATATCTCGAACAACGATGACGTCACAAATATGGGTCGTATGTCAAAAAGTGTCTTTTTTAAAAACAAGATCGACGTGTTAGGGGATTTTTTCGAAAATTTCTCAATTTCAAAAATAATGAATTTATTCGTTAATTTTCGAAAGCACTGTATATTAAAACTGTTCGCGTCATTTTGATTCTGTGTCTGGCACCAAGCAACTGAAGGAAATAGCTTTTAATTCATATTAATACATTATAAATACATAAACCCTTAGTTACTGTAACTATAAACATGTTCATAACTCCCTTGGGAGTTACACTAAGTAGTTGAAAACCTTAAATCCTCTAATGTATTTACAAAAATAAACCGACAATTGTCGAATTTTCCACTGAAATTCATTCCCGAATTGCAAGAACCTTTCGTTGAACTGTTGTCACTTCTTATAACTGTGGTCAAACATGAAGTTGATGTTCCACTTCTTTCATTTGATATGCCAGCCGACATTCTTGCAGTTTTATTTTTCAATTCCATGCCGTCGGTCGAATATCCTTTTGCTACCGTTGAACTTTGCCATCCACCATGCCTCTTCAATGTTGCCATATTTGCTCCTGCATCGACCAAGGTAATCACGGAACACCTCTGCAGACAATATCCTATTAAAGCTTCTGGATCTAATAAACCCAAAAAACTAGCAAGTTTGCTTGGCATTTTTCTAAATGTATTTTTCCCAACTGGCGGTACTAAAAATCTCTATCTAACACGATTTTAGAAAGTACACGTTCCACAACTAAAAATTAGGTTGTAATACATGTCATTCCAGCATACTGTGTTAGAATGATATTCTATCACACTGTGTTAGAATGTTATTCTAACATACTGTGATGGAATATGTATAAATAAGCAACTTTTTTGTATGATTTCTAAAATCTTGTTAGAGAAGGTATAGTTTAAAACACGTTTAGAATGGTATATATGCCATTCTACAACTTGTTATAGAATATACTATTCTGTACCCGCCAGACACAAAGACATATACTTCCTTACTATATCCAATGCGAACTCGTTTTCTTCCATAGTTGTAAATTTCTTACGGATATCTGTTTCACTTACCGGAATGTCAACCACCATAACCGAGCCCTTATCTTCAATATGATTAATCTTCATATTTAAAAGTTCTTGTTCTCTACAGCCCCCCAAATAACCCATAATTAGAACAATCTGTACAACAGAGCAATAAATGTGTAATTCTTATAGTTTAATGCATTACCTTATGCAGTAAATGTTCTTCATCGGAAGCATCCTTCAAAAATTTGACAATGTCATCCCGACTAAACCCTTTAAACTTTTTTAGATTATAGCTTTTACTTTTTCATTTGACAAACGCTTCCAGTTCATGAAACTTTCTCCCATCTGTATTATAAATTGTCATCATTGATTTTAACATTGACCACTTAGTCCACAGGAAATTAGGACTGTACGATTCAGACTGTATAAAAAAATAAATCAATATCACTTATACTAGAACGTGGAAGAATAAATACACACCATGTCTTGAAAGTAAGCCAATATTATAGTTTTACATATATTTTTGTTTTCAATACAGTTAACTTTCAGCCACTGCAGGAATTTGTTATATTATTTTGTATACTTTGGTTCCGACTCTGTTGGTAGTAGTGCGGCACGAGCTTTCTCAGCTTTTTATAACAAATCGCCTGATATCTCACTTCTCTCCAGGTTTTCATTCATTCATCAAGTCCTCTGGTTAGCAGTTATATATGATGCATTCTGCCTCTTTATATAGTCTTGGCCACATGCTTGTAATCCTTTCTCTCTCACCATAATATTAATTTTATCCAGGTCTGTATAAAGCATTACATTCACCCTGTTTCAAAACTGCTAAGGTTGGATATGTGTTCCTTCAACCTCGTACTAACATTTCTAATGCATGTTTGACCAATATACCTTGCCGCATTTACACTGTGTACACCAGGACTTTGGTAGTACATTGTTGTTGCAGCTGATATTAAGAAAAACTATATTAAGGTCGCTTATTTCTTCTGTACATCGTTGTATATGTTGTAACCGAATTGGTGCCAGATATTGCTTTCCTTTCTTTGATATTAAATGTCTTTCTCATGACTTTTTCAATATTTCAGTTAGTTCATTTATTTCTTCTGACACCTGGCCGTAAATGGTGTGGTTTTTTCATCAGTACTCAATGCATTCTGATATTGACGATACCTTGATTTTGAATCGTTTGGTAATGAAACTCAGTGTTCAAATACCTGTTATTAGCTATTTAAAGACATATTATCGATACCATCGGGTATCGTCAACATCTTAGTAATTTGAAGAGCAGATATATCATCAGTTAATATTCCCTTAGATGGTACAGTGTTTGGAATGCTTTGGCAGATAGTCTAAAATAATAATAATAATATCATGTATGTTAAAAAATTTAGTTAAAAAGAATATTGTATGCAACGTCATTCATATTTCTCTCTATTTTTTAATAAATTTCCTTATTTATGGAAATATCCAAATTCCAATTAATTATCAAAAAAACCAATACACAAATTTGACCACAGTTTTCCAACATATACTGATATTACAGGTACCCTGTATTTATCTTTCAGCAGACAATTCAAAATCGATCAAATTAGCCGTAAATTATTTCGAAGTAAGTAAAAACGCCACTGTTCGGTGAAAAGATGTTTCAGGAAAAACGTCGATAACTCAACCTCCGATTTTATTCGCGAGAATCAGCTCTCGAAGAAATATACGATACGTTGAAAAACTGCGTTTAATGTTCCCTTGAGGGAACTAGTCACGATACAAGTGCAAATATAAAAAAACGTGGTGCTAGCGAGAAGGCTATTGGAATTCCATTAGAACGATTAGAGTGATTCCACATATTTTTACACATTCAACAATTAATTGTCTCAATGTATGAGAAATGTATGAATTAACAGAGTATTTTTTTAATGACATTCACAATGTGAACAGTTATCAATCTACCATTATATTAAAGATTATATCTCACCTGCACTCGGTTTATATGTGAACATACATATGAAAGAACAGCCAGTTCAATTGTCCAATTGTCTTACCTATGGCATACTGCTAACAAGCCCGAAATCAGTGTATGTCTGGTGGTGGGGCCAACAAGGGTTTTTGGCTGTTCACACAGATACTGCAGGTGTAATTCAATTCCGGTCGAGGCACTAGCCCGCGGAGTAGTTGTTTCCTGCAGTATCATTTTTACAATATAGCATTGTTTATTAGAAGTGGCATACTGTGACTTAGGTAACTCAGACAACAATGGACGTTTCGTAGTGGTATCTGTATCTAATAGCATCAAATGCTGTCAAACGTTTCGCCGTCATCTTCAGTAGTGACTCTGCCAAAGCTTTTCCTTTTTAAAATAATTATGAAATAACATTAAAAGTAAATAAAATTTGAATATTATTTGGATTACTGGAATATTTTAATTGTATATATCATGTAACAACACTCATTATATAAGAAAATGTTAAATTTAAATTGAAATTGGATATTGAGTCAAATACCAATCGCAATATATATAATTTAAAATTCACATTTTCTTGCCAGCGTTTGTAAATGCTTATATTTATGGAAAGGACGATCAAAGGAACTGTAGACTTTTACAAAAACAAATTTCTGATAACCAAAGCTTAGGTAAAAACTGGCTGGATACAAATATTATTTACGTTCACTTAAACAGTCTAGTACTTGTTTAGATGTAAATGTAAACCTTTTTAACACGCTTATATTAGCTTCACCTGTATGTATGTATGTATGTATGTATGTAACGGAATCTTTCAGCGTAATTTTCACCAATTTCAAGAAGTCTGATCAGCTTGAAAATTTGCACAGGGGTCAAGGACTGATGACAATACAATTATTTAATAACTTTGTTCTAATATCCTGACTAGGATCATCAGAATAAAAACTATTTAGATTACTTTGCAGGTTAAGTGTATGCAATCCATCAGTGTTGTTTCCAAGCAGGCAAGGCAGGGGCAGGGGACTGTAATAGATTCGTGCTCTTGCTTTTCACGTATAGATGGCGACCTGACAGAATTAGTTTTCGGTTTTCGCCTAATTTTAAATTAAAAATTTTTATAAATAAATAAAAATTTGATAATTTATAACAAAATTCAAATAAACATTTTGATTTAAAAAATTTCGAAAAAATACAGAATTCAAAATTAAAAAAAAATTCTAAATATAAAATTTTGGAGTTTAAAAAAGTTTTGAAATACAAAATTTTGTAAATAATTTTGGATTGTGGAATTACATGATAAAATCAAATTTAAAAAATTTTAGAAATAAATAAAAATTTGATAATTTATAAAAAAATTCAAATAAAAATTTTTGGAAAAAATTTTCAATTGAAAAATTTTAAAATCCAGAAATTTAGAAAAAATTTCGAAAAAGACATTGAATTTTAAAATTTTGAAGAGCGTTAATTTTCAAATTCAAAGAAATTTTGATTTGAAAATTTTGGCAAGAATTTTGAAGAAAGTTTTGAATCTAAAATTTTGTAAAATTAGAAAGAAAAAAAAAAGATTTTGATACGAGAACGTTGACAAAAATTTTAATTTGCATATTTTATAGAAACAAACAAAAATGAAAAATGAAACTATAACACAAAGAAAGAGGAGACTGGAGAAAAAAAAAATGTATAGAAAAACTATATGAAATGGAAAGGTTACGTAAACATGAATGAAATGAATTTAGATTTATTGTCAAATATAAGATATTTTAAAAATTAAGGCTCTTAATTATAATTACTTTTGTTATTATTTTGAGACTAAAAATTAAGAAAATAAATTATAGTTTAAAAAAACTAAAAAAACACGCTTTAATAGTAAACCGAACTAAAAAGTAGAAAATAATTTTGAAGTATTAAGAGTTTGTTACAGCAATAGAAAATTCCGACAATCAATTACGACTAATTAATTGGGAATAAGATTAAATTAGAAATTAAATTATTAATAAAATAATTCAATTATAGTAAAAAAAAGCGTGGGGTGCAATTTACTATATTTTCATAATGACTTTATTTTTATAAATAGCTGCACTACTGAAATAATGGTAACATTTAATATCAAGCACCCCACGCTTTTTTTTACTATAATTGAATTATTTTATTAATAATTTAATTTCTAATTTAATCTTACTCCCAATTAATTAGTCGTAATTGATTGTCGGAATTTTCTATTGCTGTAACAAACTCTTGATACTTCAAAATTATTTTTTACTTTTTAGTTCGGTTTACTATTAAAGCGTGTTTTTTTAGTTTTTTTAAACTATAATTTATTTTAT
Organism: Monochamus alternatus; assembly: GCA_037114965.1. Lineage (NCBI taxonomy): Eukaryota > Metazoa > Arthropoda > Insecta > Coleoptera > Cerambycidae > Monochamus > Monochamus alternatus. The sequence continues at coordinate 40,306,733 of CM073435.1, forward strand.
CTAAACCAGGTTACTCTAGACCTGAATTCTGTGTGCAGATTGCTAAATTTTTTGCTAGTACACGTGACACGATAAAACGAATAACTTGCCATGCTGTATTTCTTTTACATCTTTGGGCCTTTATGGACTATTAATAACGTAAGGTTAAGCTTAATATATCAATTATCTTGATGTTTACTTTTCGTCAAAAAAGCACAGACGTTCGCATTCAATGATACCATTCAGTAAAGCTAATCTGCTTCAAGATTAATAATTTGGAGTGTGTTCGTTACAAGAAAAAGCTCGCAACTGTATTCCGATCCAAATTAAAGCGAACAAATGGAAAGGATAATTAATATTCTGGTTTATTACATTTAATACAGATTTGGGTAATCAAGACCACATTATATGCAAACTTTTTCTGTACAAATTATATCAATGAGGCTAAGGGTGCTCTGTCAGTTCCAAATTTAAATTAATTGGGGTCTACTTTACAAGTATTAGTGGAGAAGTCCCGGTGACCATCCTACTTCTATTTTGAAGAAATGTTACTTCTCCCTGGCTTTGCTGCTTTCTATAATTATGCAAAACTCCTAGGTCTTTGCTTCCCAGTATTTGAAGCGTAGCTTCTGTTATTTCAATATTAAAAAAGGTAATCAATTTATTGTTGAAAACTACCGGCAAATTATCCTCACTGAATATAAATTATATAAAGGATCGTTGTTATCGATTTGCACGTTTATACTTAGAAATTATATAATTCATGTACATCAACACGGTTTTTTGCCAAGCAGGTCTACTACTCTCAATTCTCTTCAATATTTCAACGACTGGACTAAATTATTTCACCATTCTCAACCCATTAATGTCTTATATCTGGATTTTAACAAGGCTTTGGATGAGGCTTCTGCTAGGAGGTTGGTTGCTGAGTTCGATTATTGTGGCGTTCGTGGAAAGTTGGCATGCCCCAAGGGTCTGTTCTGGGCTCATTACTTTATATCATCTTTACGGCTGATCTACCTTACCACTTGAACAGCGGTCATGCGTTGACCCAAAAGTATTCTAAAATCCCATGACAAATTACCAATTGCTTTAACAGGATTTAAAGGACATAAACAAATGGTGATCAGACTGGCTCGCTCCTCTCATTAAATTAAAATTTCCTGTCCCTCACATTGAAACTAATAAACCCTAACTGCCCTACAATATAAATGGTGTTCCAGTGTAAGTAGTAGATCAGCATAACTAACTGTGACTATATGATCGCTAATTACAAGTTTCTTAGACCACTACGACGTTACTTCTTCGTGTCAATGTCAGTGTCATTCATCATATCAGTCATATCAAGGACCGTCTGTGTTAATAAGCAGCCGTCTTATGTATAATGTCGCTGCTACAATAGTACAATCTGAACTTAAATCTGCACTGAATCAGTGTAGTACATTAAAACTTTGTAACCTGTGCCTAGGGGTCTTCTAACTGTGTGCAACAATGTGAATAGTTCGATTGCAAATACAAAAAGATTGAGAATCGCTGTAACGCCGAAAATAAGCATGAAAACGCTCATTGTTTATATGCAATTACTAGAACATGTCTCCGTAAAACATCGTGGTAGTGGAGCGTAATTCGCTTCGAGGGCTCTTATCTTTTTCCGCTGTGTATGTGCAACAAATGATAAGCAGGGAAATTTGTCAGGCTTCTTGGAAAACCGCCAAAGCGTCTGGGATTGCTTCTCCAAACGCAACGGAGCAGTTCATAATCTAAGAATTAAGATAACTGGGCTGATTGCCGGAAAGTCGATAAATCCGATTGATGGACTTTGTCCAATTTAAGTTGTAATTAGTGTTGAAAATAACAAGGTAACTGAGGAAACTGTCAGCGTAAGAGGAATGGTGTAAAAATGCATTGGTGGATCAATTACAAACTTACTTTTTCCGTCATGTCGAACATCAAATACTATTGCACTGTGTGGTAAATTATGTTGGTATTAATTTGTAACACGCTGTAAATGTGAAGAAGAGCAAGTATTTGTCTCATTGTGTACATGTCTATCTGTTTTTGTTAGAGAACCTTTTTGTGAACTGTAAATATTTCTTGTTGTGTGTCGCGAAATAAATGCCAGTTGAGAACTGAAACTTGAATTATTAACATCCTAAACATTTAAATAAATAATAACCAGTAAAAATACCACACAGTACAATTATTTTGATTCTAGAAATATGTGTTGTTTGAATTTGAAGCTGTTGCCTTTTTATGATATTTACAGTGTTAATTCTGATCAAAGTAAATATTTGTTTGATATTTGTGTTGTTTATTCTACACAAATTAAATATTTGTTTGATATTCTTGTTTTAAATATTGAAATTCAAAGAAGTAGAATTATAAGAAAATATTTTTTAAAAGTGTATAAGTGCAGAAAGCATTGTTGGCATCGTTTTCGAAACATCTGCCGAAGTTTGTGAATAATTTACACAAGTTATGGATGCCGCTTTTTGTAACGAACAGCTATATTTTCCTTGGCTTTTCCTTGCAACATCAAATTTGTTAGATATGAACTCCTCAACATAACTTTCTGGTACAGAGGAACTCTTCCATCCCCCATACTTCCTTTATTAGCCAACAAAGTTGTTGAAGTGTGTCTCATATGATGGTCAGTATATGGTTCTGGATTTGGGACATTCAGGAAGGAAGTAACTGTTGAGAGTACCTTCGCCAATGTGTTGATTCCTACAGACTGAGAAGTACATATTTGATTGATGTATCTTAAGAGTCCGTTCTCTGTACACTCCTCGGGTAGCGCTCCGGGGTCGGGTGCACGGGCGCTACGGCTGATGGCGGAGATTATCGCTCTTCCACTACAATTACTTTACAGTGGACACATTTAGAATATTTAGATTTAGTGGAGTAAAATCGGCTAGCAATTATGCCGTTTTGTTTTTAAGAAAATATAACCATCTTGTAGAAGAATATTTTTAGTATCCAAAATGGACTTGTACAACTTTTTTTAGTAGATTATCGATGCTTGGGACATTATTTGACAATTATTAAGTTTTTCGTTACATCGCGCTTGTAAATCAACGATTTTACTTATGTTCGTAGTTTTTTACCAGCTTATATAAAAAACTACAGTATTTCTCACGGTACACACCAATTTTTAATAACTTAACGCCTTTTCGAAAAAAAATGTTCCAAAGTCGGCCCAGCAAATTTGTGTTTTACAAACTTATATTAATTATTTACTATTGATATGTAGTTATATCGAGCAAATGTAGTCAAAACTATAAAAAAGTTTTTCAAAAACAGTTTATGGTGTTACATTTTTCAAGAAATTAACTTTGTGCGCCGTGTGCATACTTATGATGTAGAAGATGTTTTCAGAAATAGGACAGCGCATTCATTCGACGAGTTAAAAATATCTATATTTTTCATAATAAGCAAAACATTTTTTTGTACATATTATGATTTGTTTAATATATTTTTGATGTTGACCTCTTTAAAATTAGAAGAACAAAGATTTGAGAACAGGTAAATTTTTATATAAAATAAATATAGTGACTACATTTATTTCAGTGTTTTATGTTCTTTATTACTTTAATATGGAAAACACGTATTTAATTTGCGGAGAATTTTGTTCAATTTGGAACTTACGAACAAATTACATTGTTTTAATAAGTAATGAAAAAATTACATACCTAAGGAAGTCTAGTAGAACTTCTTATATTTCTGGAACTGTTGGTCTAAACGAAAAAATGTATTCTACAAGAAAGGTTTAGACACCACCGCCAACAAAAGAATTAGCATCAAACTCCATAAGATCGATTAATTCAATACTGTATCAACTGAGAACATACAGATTATAAGTGACTATGTATTTCTTTGAACTCTTGTCCTGTCCGCATTTACCAATCTCTAAGCCCATCCCACTGAGTGAAACACACGTGGTTGCAGCATTTAAAATATATTTGTTTCTGAAGTTGTAGACGTTCGGCAGGTATAGAATTTTGAGTAATTGTTATTATATATTAGATATAATTTTGGTATCGTTGCAAAGCTAAAAGACAGAATTACTTCCCTCGTGTAACCAATTTTCGATTTATTTTTAAGTAAATAAATTTTCTTGCACAGTTTACTCATTACATTTAAATAATTAAAAAATAATTTTGAAAAAAAATATTACACAGCAGCCTTAGGAAACAACTTTGTCTTTCGATTGTTTGCTTATTTGAACCGCTATGTTTATTTGTTGTCTAAATAAGTGCTATGGGCCGAGCGTAAAAAATCGGTTTATTTCAACCGCGTGACGAACTCTTAAAATCTTGTGTAAAGCGAACTGGGCGCAGAGACATATATTTTCTGTTAATTCGCAGCATCGACAGGCGCCAGAAATTCCCATTATTAGTGCAACCTATTATAATTCAAAATTCACTATATACCTAACAAAATGTAACCGGTAAAGAGATATTACGTTAATCATTAAATATTCTTTATCGGAAGCCTCAGTCAAAAATTCTTGAATATGTGCTATATCCAATATTGCAGCTTCTTTGCTTTGTATCCTCTCAATCCACTCTTCATATAAGAAGTAATCTTGTTATATTTTCCAGTATCTACATTTTTGTAAACCTTTATAGTAGTCCTCAATATCGAATACTTCGACCGTTTCTTATTTTCAGTAGAAGTTTCGATTAGCCTTCACTTTTTCGTAGCCTTCAGCGACAGAATTACACATCCGGCCACCACGTCTTTTATTCTCAAAAGATCTACTCCACAATCCCTAAAAGGGAGGTTGAAGATCGCCCAAAACAGTGCCCAGTATACGCATTTGGATTAGGCAGTTTAAGATATCGCGCAATCAGTTTTGGCACATTGCCAATATTATTTATACCAATAGGATGTTTGGTATATTTACCAATTTCTTAATTTGACATATCTTATAAGTTTACTAAATTGAAGCTATCAATATGTTCAAAAAATTCTCTGTTCATGAGCAGATTTTCATCATTGTCCGCATTCATTAAAAACCTGGATATTTCTTTTTTTATTAATACCTTAGTTCTTTTAGATCTGTACATCATCATCATCACGAAGGATTATCACTTGGGGTTGCGGATTCCATTTGCTAAATTGAAATAAATAGTTCTGTACTATAATTCTAATCATAGGGATTAGCCCAGAAGTCGAAGACTTGTGCGGGAGAGGGGGTGGCCATGGATGGGTGGACTTGCGTTGGTAGGCCCTAACCACTATTCAGTGCAGGAATGAGGGAAACCTGGATAGCCTCATTAATTAGGAGGGTAGTCAAATATCAACCGGTATCAATCTCTCACATTGATCCAAGCTAACGTTCTTACACCCTACCATACCCGCAGAGAGGGTGCCAATCCTCTCTACGAATATAGCTTATATACGGTTTACCGGCAGCGGGACGCGAACCCACACCAATCTAGTCACCTCGATTTAAGTACTGACTCCTTAAACCGCGCGGCCACTGACCGATCCTATACTTTAATATCTCTCATATACAAGGTATCCCAATGAAAATTTGACCCCCCCTATAATTGGAAAACCGAATAATATTTCAAAATTCGCCGAGACCCGCCGATTTTTGTTCTTGGGGGGAGCTTTTTTGACAGTCAAGCCAACTCGATATGTTCATCCCCCTAATGCCTAGCAACCCCAACTTAAAAATTTCAAATGCAACTACCCCACTTGTGGCACATCATTTTAAAGCTGTTTTTACTGTTTTTAAAAATCGGTTGAGATTTGACAGAATTATTGGTTACAAACGAAAAGATGACAAACCAACTTACGCGTAGTAATTTCTACACAAATGCCCATCACTAATAAGTTTTCCATCTACTACACATGACCGCATTACCTAATTGTTATTGAAGTATCTATCAGTTTACAAAAAAGTCAGAAATGAAATAAAAAAAGCTGAAGCAAATAATAAATCAGATTTATTTGATGAATTGCTCAAAATGACCCCCGTTATCTCCCAAACAATAATACAGCCTGTTTTCAAATTCTGTTCGAACATTATTAAAGACATCCGCAGTTATTAATCGGCATTCTTCTACAATTCTCTGATGTAGCACTAACAATGTTTCCAGCTGAGTGGCGTACACTCGTGATTTTAAATGACCCCACAGAAAAAAGTCCAAAGGAGACAGATCCGGAGATCTCGGTGGCCATTCGACGGGACCTCTTCTGCCAATAAAATGTCCCTGGAAATGGTCATCCAAAAATTGTCGTACAGCAGCAACATAGTGCGGGGGTGCACCATCTTGTTGGAAGGTTATTTAATTTTCTAGTAAATTGTCGTCACTTTCTAAAATCTCTGTTATCCTAGGATCAATTGTACTTTCCAATAATTCTAGATAGGTGTATCGGCATTCTTCTACAATTCTCTGATGTAGCACTAACAATGTTTCCAGCTGAGTGGCGTACACTCGTGATTTTAAATGACCCCACAGAAAAAAGTCCAAAGGAGACAGATCCGGAGATCTCGGTGGCCATTCGACGGGACCTCTTCTGCCAATAAAATGTCCCTGGAAATGGTCATCCAAAAATTGTCGTACAGCAGCAACATAGTGCGGGGGTGCACCATCTTGTTGGAAGGTTATTTAATTTTCTAGTAAATTGTCGTCACTTTCTAAAATCTCTGTTATCCTAGGATCAATTGTACTTTCCAATAATTCTAGATAGGTGTTTCCATTGAGATTACCTTGGATGAAAAATGGTCCAACAAGATGGGCGCCCAAAATACCAATAACGACAATTGTGTCTATTCACTTCGCCATTCAACATAAATGTGCATTCGTCGGAGAAACATGTATTGTAGAGAAGATTTGGATTCAGTAGAAGTTGTTCACTAAAGTATTCGCAAAATTGGTTACGGCGATCAAAGTCATCTTCATGTAACTCTTGAACCAGCGTCATCTTAAATGGATGAAACTTGTGTTTTTTCAAAATTCGATGAACATTGGAACGGGATACGCCAGAAACTTGAGACACAGTTGTAATCGATTGCTTATTATTCATCTGTACATGACCCAAAACTGCCACTTCAACTGCTTCATTTCGAACTGGCCCAATTACTACACGTTTCTTGTTTAAAAGCGAACCTGTTGCAACAAATTTGTCAATCAGGTGTTTATCGTACTGGTGGTTTACATTTTTTTCAGGATGATTAGCATTAAAAATTCGTGTTGTAGCTTTAGCGCAATCGTGATTTCGATAATATATTGCAACAATTTCTACTCTTTCCGCGATAGAATATACCATTTCGAACACACATTAATACTTTCAATAACGGCTGAAACTAACGATTTCTTGGTCACAAGCAAAAAACACCGACTTTTTTTGTAGTACTGATTTTTTGTTATTTTGAAAAGGTCTGAATTCCTATAAACTTAAGTATCTTCTACTAATAACTATTTTAGTATCTAGTGTTATTTGCTTCAGCTTTTTTTTCATTTCTGACTTTTTTGTAAACTGATAGACACATCAATAACAATTAGGTAATGTGGTCATGTGTAATAGATGAAAAACTTATTAGTGGTGGGCATTTGTGTAGAAATTACTACGCGTAAGTTGGTTTGTCATCTTTTCGTTTGTAACCAATAATTCTGTCAAATCTCAACCGATTTCTAAAAATGGTACGTCACTGTATTCGCAATGAAAAGGGCTTTAAAATGATGTGCCACAAGTGGGGTAGTTGCATTTGAAATTTTTAAGTTGGGGTTGCTAGGCATTAGGGGGATGAACATATCGAGTTGGCTTGACTGTCAAAAAAGCTCCCCCCAAGAACAAAAATCGGCGGGTCTCGGCGAATTTTGAAATATTATTCGGTTTTCCAATTATAGGGGGGGTCAAATTTTCGTTGGGATACGCTGTATGTGTAAAGAAATTATAGTTCTAACCCAAATGTACATAAATGTTGTATGTGAGATATACTAACATGTCATGTTCTTCCAGATATTCGTATTTAAACATTATTTTTGTTTTATCTGTACTCTTGGGGCATCATATGTAAATTTTTCTATCTAGAAAACGATTTATTCTACAAAAGAAATAAAAGTTTCTTTGTGCCTTAGCGGACATAGTTTGCAGATAATACTTTCTGAGTTTCTTACTAATTTCTCTATATACGCTGTTATATAACGCAAAAAAAATTAGTTATGTTGAGAATTTAATTAACATTTGATTATAATGTTTGTTTGCGCTCTCTTGAATGTTATTTTAGTCTTCAAAGACCCTTTTTAAGGTGGTACAATTTGTTTGCTTCATAAACATTGACGGAGACTGCAAGTTTGCCCTGTTTAATAGGTCATAAGTATGTACTTAGTTTTGGAACTTCTAGAATTGCACTTTCCCTAGTAATTAGTTCACTTAAGTAGAGAATATACGGTATGCGCTAAAAGTATGGAATAAATTCAATAAAAACGAAACAATTATTTTTTGGGAAAAATCCTCGAACAGGTCGATTTTTAATTTAAAAAATACATATTTTAGCGTAAATTACGATTTTCAAATGTCATTTGTAATGGCAACACCATATTTTTTTCCTTGATTCTGAAAGATCGTTTAATTCTCTATCAGACAGTACTAAAATTTTGCCCTCTTACATAGGAAAGTTTTCGAGTAAATGACGATTGAATGTTAGAAAACGTAAATCAATTAAAATAAAGCAAAAACGTTCTCAAGTTTAGTTTTTCGAATTCCATAGTTCTTTTATGGATCACGTAGGTGAAAATCTTTGCAAAGTGTCATTGTCACACCGACTTTCTTATAAGTATTATAAGCGACATAGAAATTATTATTCAATTTAAAGTATTATGGCACATTTAACTGTTACTCAAAGAATTGAAATTTTAATTCTTATCGGATGCGGGAATATGACTAGAACTCAGCAGGAAGTTTGCGATTTATTTAATGAAAAATATCCAGATCGCCCTATCAGCCAATCAACAGACAGCAAGGTAGAGTCTAAATTTAGAGAAACTGGCAATGTTGTAAATATTCCAAAACCTGGACGTCCAAACATTAATGAAAATCAGAAACAGAGCATTTTGATAAGTATGGTGGACAATCCTCATAATTCTTCACGATTGGTTGCATTAAACAATGACACTAGTCAGAGCACAGTGCTACGTATCTTGAGGAAGGAAAAATATCATCCCTACAAAATTCAACTTGTGCAGGAACTCAATGAAGATGATCCCGATCGCCGCTTACACTTTTGCGAAATTCTAATGAATTTATGTCAAGGAAATAGAAATTTACACCGGCAAATTTTTTTCAGATGAGGCCACATTTTGTCTGAATGGTACAGTAAACCGTCAAACTTGCAGATATTGGAGTCGGGAAAATCCTCATTGGATGGCAGAGGCATATACCCAACACTCGCAGAAATGAAATGGATGGGCTGGAATAGTTGTCGACAGAATAGTAGGGCCTTTCTTCTTTGAAGGAACCCTTACAGGACAAAGATATTTAGAGTTTCTAGAAAATGACTTTGTTCCAGCCCTTGCAGTAATTTTTCCTAACGATAATGACCCTGACATTCCTGACGATACCATATGATTTCAGCAAGACGGTGCACCTCCGCACTATGCGCGCCCTTAAAATTTCAATTCTTTAAGTAACAGTTAAATGTGCCATAATACTTTAAATTGAATAATAATTTCTAAGTCGTTTACAATACTTATTAGAAAGTCTGTGTGATAATGCCACTTTGCAAAGATTTTCACCTACGTGATCCATAAAAGAACTATGGAATTCGAAAAACTAAACTTGATAACGTTTTTGCTTTATTTTAATTGATTTACGTTTTCTAACATTCAATCGTCATTTACTGGAAAACTTTCCTATGTAAGAGGGCAAAATTTTAGTACTGTCTGATAGAGAATTAAACGATCTTTCAGAATCAAGGAAAAAAATATGGTGTTGCCATTTAAAAAAAATCGATGACGTCATTACTCGAAAACAAATGACATTTGAAAATCGCATTTTACGCTAAAATATGTATTTTTTAAATTAAAAACCGACCTGTTCGAGGATTTTTCCCAAAAAATAATTGCTTCGTTTTTATTGAATTTATTCCATACTTTTGGCGCATACTGTATATTATTACTGTGTGACTTAGAGGGGTTCTTTTTAGATCTAGCTATCTTCTAATAGCATTAATCCGTTTTTATTTATTTAGTTATTTAATTTAAATACGCATCCAAAAGGCTTGTGTCCAGTTACAGGATACAAACCGAAAATATACGTCATACATTAATTTCTGTATATAATAAAAATGAAAACATAAATACATTAAAATATAAGTCATCAAAATAATAACATAGTAAAACATAAAAATAAATTACCAATACAATCGATACATTACAACAAAAAACTATTATCAACGTTGATATACTACCTAAAATTTATCTCAAAACATACATGCACATATGTATGAACATAATTAACAATCGTTTGATGCAGAGAAGAAGCTTTTAAGTTCTATAAGAACTAATATTTCTCCTATAAGAACTAATATTCTTATAGGAGAAGTCTATAAGAACTAATATTCTTATAGTTCTTATAGGAGAAATATTAAGAATATTATGTACTCGAGCCGAAAATCTACATACTTTAATTGAAATTTTGTTTATAAATTATTTTTTTTAGTACACACTCACTATCTGAACGTTAGAATACGTTTAAGTAAGAAAATGTCTAGTTCTTAGATATTTTAACAGTTTATGATGTATCATTACTTTGAAATATATAAATATTTGCCAATGAGACGAAACGAAAAATTCACAAATTTAATTTTCAATCAAGGTAGATATAACGTGACTATATAAATAATAATGTGGCAACAATTCCGACCATTCAGTGCATCTGACTAAATGTCAAATCTGACAATCGTAATTTAACTGCAACATAGATGGATTGTGGCGTCATTCTTCTTTACAATTTATAAATGGCGTTTATCTATATCTTCCGGAGAATGTTTTGTTTTATGCTGATGAACACGGACTGAGGATGTTGCTTTATCAATATCAATTGCTTGAATATTTTATTTTGCACGATAAAAATAATTTTTTTCTAAAATTCGATTAAAAATTGCCGTAGATATTTTACAGAAGAAGATCTAAAAACGACCATGGTATAATGAGTGTAAATTATCAGTGAACACTAAAAATGTTGCATAATGACATATATAAAGAAAACAAATTCAACATAATTTATAACAAACTAACGAGCTGCACGCAGTTTAAGGACCGTGAAATTTATTTTTGATTCTTTCCTGTACACATTAATCACATTGTATCAGATGCCTACAAATATCTAGGATCTACATTAAGAAATTTTAAACTCTTTAAGAATGTGTTTAATTTGGCCACTCTATTCTTTAAAATACAAATGAATACAATCTTGTTCGAGGTCCACATAGGATCGTGAGTATTTTTACACATTCCTTTGTATGCAGTGCGTTAAAAGTTTAATACAACCAACTGTGCAAACGCGGAATTCCAGGAAATAACTGCTCTGTTGGCTAATGCCTCGACCAACATTGAATTACACCAATTACACCGGAAAAACATATAGCAAATAGCTAAAGTCACTCGTCAGCAGCCCACTAGACATATACCGGTTTCGATCTTAGTAACAGTCATTAGTATGCTATAGATGAGGTAACCGAAAACAGCTAGGGTTATTCGTTGTAGTAATAGTACGTTATAGTTTTAAATTTTTTTGGGGAAACTGTTGTTTACTTCATTAAAAAAACAAATTACGTTAAAGTAGATTTTGCTTAACCTTAATATATGTTTGTAATTTTGTAAGACAGTTTTACATTTTATTATAGTTATACAGTGTGTCCCGTTTTTTCAGGTTAACATCTCAGGAAATGTGAGTAGCGTGTGAATTTTCCGCAAACCATTTTTTTACAATTACTCATTCTATTAATTTTATTGATGTATTAAAAGCCTGACCTACTACGATTTATTAAACTTGTGTTTTTTCTTTGTCCGACTGGTATTTGTTTTCATTTTCATGGCAGTGTTTGATCTGCTTATTATAATTTTTAGTTCTGATTTCTCGAAATTTGGTACGCTTATAAAAAAACGCTCAATGGACATTTGTCTATCAAATTTGGCATATGGGTATTGATGGGTGTTGAATAGCCTAGTAATAATATGGTTTTGATAAAAAAATGCCTAAGACCTATTTCTGGAAAAACGACCCTTAATTGTAGTAGGCCATGTTTGCGACATATTAATAAAATGAATAGAATAACTAATGGTAAAAAAATGGTTTCCCGAGAATTAGAAGAATATAATCTCCCTTCAGGGTACCAATTGTAAAAAAATTAGCTTGCGAAAATTCCACAGCCTTCTCACATTTCCAGAGGTATTAACCTGAAAGCAAAATACACTGTATGTATTTCTATTTCTGCAATTTTTAGACAAAATATTCGTTTTATACGTTTTTTTATAAGAATTTTCTGTTACTTTTGATCAGATACATTAGTATTGACACCTGTATTCCGAACACCCTGCATATCGGTCTAAAATAGGCAGTGTTAATTATACACTTTGAACCACCACTTTCTTAATAATGCTGTTATACACGTTTTACCGGATTCAGTAGCGTTGACGTTTTGTTCTAGTGCGAAGCAGAAAATGCAAATCCATATCTTATTTACAAAATGTAAACACCTTTCGGCCTCAAGTGTAAACAAACCAGCTCTTAACAAGCTTCTCCAGAGTTGCGTGATTTCTGCGGCTTTCGAGGCCACAAATTTACTCTCACCTCGTCGACGTAGGGTATATTTCCCCTCGGCTCAAGAAGGTTCCAAACAAATAGTATTTTCGAGGATTATTTGAAATGATAAGAAGTCCTGGAATGAATACAAGCAAAGTGGCTATTATTTGAACATATTTCGTTTTTGTTTTTATTCACGAAATTGAGATTCCCCCAAGAATGTTTTATTTTAATAGAATCGTCAAACGCCGTTCACATTGCGTATATAAATAGCTATTTTCGGCTTTGTAATATAATGTTATACCATCTCTTGTAAAACCAGCTTTGTCAGTAAATAAAATATTATTTATAAATGCATTATCCTCATCATATTATTTCACAATGCTACAGAGCTGTAAACGACACATTGGATCTTCATGGTAAAACGCTTGAACCTTTTGCACATGAAATGAATGAAGAATGAGCAATACCTCATGAGCAGCAATTCTTCTTTTCTTATAGCCGAATTTATTTCTACTGCATCTAGCACTGTATTTGCAACTCTCGTGGTTCTTGGTCTTCCTGTGCCATAATTATCATTTTTAAAAGAACCTTGCTGCCCCAGACGTCTATAAACGTTAATGAATGTTTGTGCATGTGGTAATCTTCTATTAGGATGTGTCTATGTAATTTCGACGAACTTGTTGCACTGTGTTGTACCATTTGCTTGTCCATAACAAAAATGCATCTCACGGTATTCAATACCTACTTGAGCATTACTAAACCATTTCTCAAATTATTACGGTGAATAATCAAACTTATACCTGGTTTAAACAAATTTTGTTACAATTTGTAACACTAAAATTAATAATGACATTTATTTGAAGCATTGCAACTTGATTAATTCAGAATTATTAAAATTTTATGTTTAAAAAAGCTTTAATAGAGATTTCCTGCTAAACGGTTACGTTTATCGGCTTGAATAAAGAGTACATAATTTGTTCTAATATTGTTTCTCTTTTCAATAATATTTAAATTTCTGAGACAAAAGCTATTTAAAAAGAATAAAAAAAAAATGAATTTTGACAAGCTGTAACTTGCAAATAATTGACAATTTGAAAAAATAATAATAAATAATTTTCATTACATACTGTTATTATTTTAATCCGTAGAATCATCTCCCGAAGTTTCCTGATGGCCTTTTAGAACAGCCTGTATACATTGGTATTGAATAAAGTTGCAAAATAAACTCTTAAAATAGACACAGAAGCGCATCTCACCGGACAAGTGGAATAAATATTGCATTTTGACATTATATACGAATACAGCATGCAGCGCCTAATAAAAAATATTTCTCCGTACCAAAAATTTAAAAAACAAGACAAATTTGGTGTAGAGCGATGAAGCATTACGAAATGAAGCATTGCAACATTGTTTGTTGCAATAAGCACTTTTTGTACGAGTTGCATACAATATTTTTTCTACGTTCATGCAGAAACCAAAAAATTATATTTAGATGACAAGTCTAGGAAAATGTTACGACGATTTGAACGTTTATGTTTGTCGTGATGACAAAACGCTGTAGTGCAGCATCGTTGAGCAGTGCTACCAGACATATACCGGCTTTTAGCTTATTAGCTCTTTTCAGTATGCTCAGGTTCCCTTCCGTCTGGTTTGGTAAATACGAACAGTCAAGATTGGTCAGCGGTTGCTTCACCTATGACTTACTGATGAGAACTAAACAAACTCAAAACCGGTATAAGTCTGGTCATACCACTGACGAATGACTAGTCGTTTGCTATAGATTTTTAAGGTGTAATTTTATGATGGTCAAGACATTAGGCTGCAGAGTAGTTGTTCCCTGGAACCAGCCAGCGGCGATAGAGGTTGGTAGCTTTCAATGGCACTTTTTGTACGAGTTGCATACAATATTTTTCCTACGTTCATGCAAAAACCAAAAAATTTAGATGTAGTGAAGGGATAATCGAACAGTTTTCAGAATCGAATACTTTGATTCCGAATACTTTTGAGAATCGAATGTTCATTCGAATACAGTGAATCGAATTGTTGTTCTCCGGCCGATGCCGATTCGCATGTGAATGTTTTCATTCGGCGGCGGTTAATCGGCTTTCAGTTTCTAGTTTGTAAGAATGATTACTATATACTATGAATAGGCATCTCAAGGTCAAGACACGTGCAGTGGGGACAGTCGACAGTCGCTGTAAATATTTTTTTAGGAACTTTTTGTAGATATTTAAAATAAAAATATTCGAATTCAGACATTTGAATGATAATAAAAGATGGATGATGAAAAATAATGAAGCATAGACAAGGATGCACACGATTATTTACTATCAAATATTCGAATATTGAACAATATTCGGTCGACACGGCAACGAATCGAGTCTCGAAATTCGATAGCTGGGATCGGGGTCGCAAATCGGTATTACGCGATGGGACTAGTGAGTGACGTCTACGTCTATTATTTTCGCATAATTCGAATACTACAATGAGAATCGAATGCATTCGAATACTTTCAAGAATCGAATACTTTCATATTTTGCATTCGAATAGTCCCTTCACTATTTAGATGACACTAAGTCTAGGAAAATGTGACGTCGATTTGAACGTTTATCTTTGTCATGACGACAAAACGCTGTAGTAGAATGACAGATGAATGCAATAAACATTTTATTACACTAGTGCAATAAAGAACCACTTTTTCCACTAAATATAGTTCAATAAAGTTTTGTTTTTGCATGAACGTAGAAAAAATGTCTAATGAGAAATAAAATCAGTAGTAAATAGCAATAAAAATTTATTAAATTTATTTAATAAACCACAAATGCCACAGAAACGCAAAAATACATGAACCAAACGCCTGTTTACTAACGCTAACATCGTAACCTGCACCTGTGTCCACGGAAACAAACCCCGCTGAACGGCGTGTAACGTCACACCAAATATATCGCGTTTTTTTACCACTTGGTTGTGTTTCCATTCTATGGAAATTTATTAACGTTAACATTTTATTTTTATGTAATTATTGCCACCAGACACACGTTCTGATCTTTCAATATGTTTGAAAGATTATCCTGTAATACATTTCAAATCAATACAAAATGTATACAACTTCCCCATTGTTGTTGTTTGCTAAAATATTTATAGATAGATACAATAATTGCCTGGACAGGTGAGTGTCCAATTACATGAGATATGTAATTCAAATTAAGTAATAATTTTATTTTAAAAAAAATTTACAAAAGCGGAGTAGACATAACATATCTGTTAAGATTTTTTTTTCTGAACTGTTCCTAACAACCTCGGAAGTCTACCCAAATGTATGTAGTCTAGACATAATCAGCTGTAAAAAAATGTCGTTTGTAACAACCTTCACAACACTTGCAATACAAATACGAGCAAAAATTTTTAACAGAATGTTGCGTTATCAAAGTACAACTGTTTATCTTTTTTTGTTACGTAGTATACATATTCAAATAATTTAGATTGATGATATAATTTTTAATATTATCAAAAGAGTTTTAATACTGATGATAAATCGGACACAGCATTAATTGGTGCATATTGGGAATCGTTTGTATTTGCTCTTTTCAAATAAATAAAAAATTGTGACGAGTTCTACATTCTAAAATTTTCGAATTTAAATTATGTAGTAACTTCTCACAATCAGTTATACCATTTACAAGTTTAAATGAAACAAAGCAGGGAAATATTTCTAGATTATGAAATTTAAACCTGGTTAACATGTATAGATTGAAGAATTTCTTAAAATGAATAAAAAATTATCATAATGCAAAATACACCTGAGACCCTATAGTAAACCAGACATATAGCGGTTTTTAGCTTATTAGCTTTTTTCAGTATGCTCAGGTTCCCTTCCGCCTGGTTTGGTAAATACGAGCAGTCAAGGCTGGTAAACGGTTGCTTCACCTATGGCTTACTGATGAGAAGTAAACAAGCTCAAAACCGGTATATGTCTGGTCATACTACTGACGAATGACTGGTTGTTTGCTATAGACTTTTAAGGATAGTGGAGAGGTGATGGGATGGTAGGGTAGGCAAAAAGAAGCCACGTGTGGCCTAATTGCCAGGTCTTTTTGTCTATGTGCCAAGCTGATGCCCGCCTACTACTACTAACCAGATAAGAAATAATCCAAATCTTATCCGTCGTGTGTGTGTGTGTGTGTGTCGAACATTTAGAACAATTTTTATATGGTCAAGGCATTAGGCTGCAGAGTAGTTGTTCCTAGAATTCAGTTTTTACCAGCAAGCGGCGAAAGAGGTTGGTGGCTTTCAATGGTACCTGAAGGCCTCTTCAATTTCCAACATGATTTTTTTAGTAGCCGGTTTTATTTTTAAAAACAGTCTGACTAGACAAATTCCTTATGCTAGTTAAATGATACTACTTACTTGCTTTCTACTGGCTATGTAACATCTAACCTAATCATTTTTCTATTTTTTATAGTATTTTTATATTGTCTGAAGCTATTTATTTGTGGCATAATTTTAGTTTTTCTTTAGTTTTATTGGGTTTTTGCCACACTTCTGAAAAAATAAAGATTAATTAAATAAGCCCTTGCGCCAAACGGATCAGTCAAGGGTTATTTTTTAAAATAAGTTTGCCTAACCAAAAAATCTCACACTGAAAAAAGCAGATAAGTAAAAAATAATAAAAATCACATTACTATCGCGCACTTCCGTATTATTGACGTTTCGAAAAACTCTTTGTTTTCGTTCTCAAAATAGTAGTAAAAATATTAAACGTATGTCTAGTTTGACAGTTTAAAATTTGTTTATCTGCTTCCATAGAGATGTTAAATGTTTTTATTTTATTGTTACTTACTTCTTCTTGATACAACTGCAGCCAACAATGATCGATGTTTACTGAACATTTTGACACACACTTATCTCCGTTCAACAAAATAATCGCGGTCTCTTTTAATTTTCTTTTTGTCGCGTTATCTTCCTTCTCTAAAATTTTTGCCGAACCCCATTGAATCAAATGACCGTTTTCCCAAGCGTGTTCGCAAATTTTGGATTTTTCAAATTCCCGTCTTTTCATATAATTTTTATGTTCCTCAACTCTAACATTCATAAGCAGAGACGTTTCTCCAACATAATGTTTATTGCATTCACAAGGTATACTGTACATGCAATTTTTTTAATTTTGTATATCATTTTTTGGCCGCGTTTTAGACAAAAATGATCGTAAAGTATTAGTTGTCTGAAAAACTGTTCGAATATTAAATTTATTACCGATTCTTCTGTATTATCAGAAAAATTTTAGAGAAGGAAGATAACGCAACAAAAAGAAAATTAAAAGAGACCGCGATTATTTTGTTGAACGGAGATAAGTGTGTGTCAAACTGTTCAGTAAACATCGATCATTGTTGGCTACAGTTGTATCAAGAAGAAGTAAGTAATAATAAAATAAAAATCATTTAACATCTCTATGGAAGCAGATAAACAAATTTTAAACTGTCAAACTTGACATACGTTTAATATTTTTACTACTATTTTGAGAACGAAAACAGAGAGTTTTTCGAAACGTCAATAATACGGAAGTGCCCGATAGTAATGTGATATTTGTTACTGATCCGTTTGGCGCAAGGACTTATTTAATAAAACTTTATTTTTTCAGAAGTATTTTTATATTAAGAAAAAAATACAAATCCCTATTTATAACAACTAAATTATATTAATATATTTTCTTTTTCTGTTTCAGGTAAGTGTTTCTGAAAGGACAATAATTAAAATTAGGTAAGAAATGTAATCAATCTATGTATAATATCTTTGTTTTTAAAACACAACTTAAAACCGAATTCAGGTTAAACATAGTTTCTAAATATATGTTGTGAAGAAAAGTGAAAAATATAATTTTAAGAGACTAAAGTAAATTCAAAGAGGATTAAGTTTTATTTTGTAGAAATTATATTTTTACAAAATAACCTCATAATAAATAATCTTTAAATACTACTGAAACTAAAATATTTAACAAAATTACTATTATGCAGAAGCCGGAAACAAAAAATAAAATAATCATAATAGAAACTGGAAAAATAAAGTTCTGGCAGATGGTGATGTAACTCATCAAAACAATGATGGATGAATGAATAGTTGTTAATTTTAAATTTATTTCTTCAGAAATCTAATATAATTAATTTGAAAAAATTACAATTTTAGGTAGGTATTACTCATTATATTTTATCGTAGATTGGAGTATCCACAGTGTCAATGTGAATTAAAAAGTATTTTTTGGAAAAAATACCAACTCTACGTGTACATTTTGCTAGTATCCTTTTAATTTTTATACAGGCCGGGTTTTCCGAATTTAACAAAATTCTGAGACCCCCTAACAAATATCATCAACAATACAATATAATGGCACGTACAATTAAAAAAAGATAAAAATAAAATTGGTTGTAGCCTGTTTGGAAATGAAAGATAGTAATAAAACCCCGAGATAAGAACCGGTCATGGGCGTGATAATATTTTGTTTCAGGTAGTTATCGGGTAACACTAATGCTAACAGGTAATGGGTGTACATTAGTATATTTTACTGGATACATCATAGGGCAGGAGCCAGTGTATTGTGACAGATCAATTCAGTCTTACAGCTGAACATACGAAGACGTGCTAGTGCAGTAGAGTAAAATTCGACTCATGTTTAGTGACTATTGTGCCAGTGGATATAATATTGTTTGGGTAAAATGTCGAGCTTGTCAGATTACGTACTTGCTAAACGCGTGAAAAGATGTGCGCTGTCTCAGAATGAGAAGATTATTATATTAAATATATTTAATGCATTGAAACACCAAAATCCTACCAACAGTGTTGATGACATCGTGGAAAAGTGTTCCAAAATGACAGGGATTTGAAAATCGACTATCTACAGACTTTTAAAGGAAACAAAAAATGAACAAGTTACTATAAATCCCCCAAAATCATCTACAGGGAGGTCAAAAGTCGTTATAGATGATTTCTTCAAAAATGTCATTCGCAGAAAAGTACACTCATTTTATTTTAAAAAAGAAATACCAACGCTAAACAAAATTTTAAGTGAACCTTCAGAGGACAACGATTTGCCAAAAATCAGTAGAAGCAAATTATGGGCCGTCTTACGAGAGTTGAATTTTTGCTGGGAAAAGCAGAACAGGAAGTCAGTTCTTATCGATAAAGATGAAATTATTTGTTGGCGAAGATCCTACTTAAGATCAATTAGAAAATTCCGTGACGAAGGGAGGAATATTTATTATCTAGACGAAACTTGGGTCAACGAGGGATATACTGTAACAAAAGTATGGCGAGATAAAAATGTAAAAAGTTTTCGACAAGCATTTTTGGATGGACTTTCAAGGGCGGAGATTAATAGTGACACATATAGGTAGTGCCAGTGGTTTTGTTGATGGCGGTTTACTTTTATTTGAATCTAAAAATACAGGTGACTATCACAAAGACATGAACGCAGATGTTTTTGAAGAGTATTTTACACTGTAATTTTAGTAGTTTACTGTAATTATCATGGATAATGCCAGTTACCATTCACGGCAGACCGAGCGGACGCCTACGACTGCTTGGAGGAAAGCCGATATAATTCAATGGTTATCCGGAAAAAAATATTTCTTTTGAAACAAATATGTATACACTTGTTAATCTTAATAAAGATCAGAAAAAATATGTTATCAATGAAATGGCAAAAAATCGCCAAATAACGGTACTACGGTTACCACCTTATCACTGTGAACTTTATCCAATCGAATTAGTCTGGGCGCAGGTAAAAGGAGACGAAGATAATTCATCAGAATATTCAGAGGATGAATTTTAATATAACTACTTTTTTATTGTCTTTATTGTACATTTATACAACACTTCATTTACTCACCATAATTTGAATTTTCAAAATACATATATTTTTGTGTGGAATAAAAGTCTATTCATTAAATTTAAATAAATATTTTGATAATAATATTGAATAATTTTATTTGAATTACTAAAAACCCTCTTAGCCTGGTTATGATGCTTAAAGTAGCCTCTAGTTTTGAAATGCTGTTTTTATATTGTTTACTTATAAGAGAAATGGACCCAGAAATTGAAGCGACATAGACAAAGACGGATTGTCGGGGATTAAATTTTAGCTACCTGCTACAATTTAGTTCGGTTCGATCACACAAAGTTTTTTAAAAGTACACCTCATCTATACCGATAATACATAATATAAACATATTGAATATAAGCACCAGTACTACATTTATTTACGATTTGCATACATAATAAGCTTTTATTACTCTCTTTCTAAACAGACTATAGTCACTTGTACATTGTAATAAATAGACCTTGACAAATTTCCTGAGCGATAACAAGGTGACAGATGCCTTAATAGCTAGAGGGAGACAGTTATAAATTTTAGCTAGCTTTAGTTATCTGAGAAAGATCTCTTAAAAAACGAAGTAGAATGCCGAGGTACAGGCATCTATAACGGGTAAATCTACTATGTATAGACTTTACTAATTTCTCATACAGGTATTTCTGACGTTTGAACTTATTAAGTTTATAAACAAGACAAACCATATGAACTCTAAAACGCTCATGAAAGTTAAGCCAATTGGATTTGTTGAACGACCGACTAATATGGTCAAATTTCTTAAGGTTATATCAAAATCTGAGACAGCTATTCTGAAGTCTCTGAAGGCTAGTTTTATCTGCCTGTAATAAAGCGGGCCAGTATAATACATCACAATAAGCCAAGTGGCTAAGGACTAGTAATTCACAAAGCTTGATATTAATAACTGTTAGATAATCTTTATGCATGTCTAAAATTCTCATCTTACCAAATGATTTATTCAGTAAAAAATTAACATGACTACGAAATCTAAGACAAGAATCAAAATATAATCCCAAAAAAATTTATGTAGGTTTTAAATTTACTCCGTTAAATTCAACATAAAATTGAGGATTAGAAATAAGATTACTAACTTTTCTAATGATGGTAAATTGTGTTTTAGACTCATTTAAAATTAAACCGTGAACTTTTGACGCCACAGAAATAGCCGTTAAGTCCTCATAAATTTTACGTTGAGTTAGATCACTATCTGATAAAAAGAAACAATTGAAAATCATCAGTATATTGATATGAATTTCAGTGCCGTAGAAAATTATAAAAATCTGCTGTACACATACAAAATAATAAAGGACCCAAACACTACCTTGCAGTACTCCTTTATTTATTTTAATAGTATGGGACATGACACCATTCAGCAATACACTTTTTGCAAATAACTAGAAAAAAGTCAATGGCTACCTTACTCAACCCAAAGTACTTGAGTTTGGCTATAAAAATGGAGTGATTGAGAGTATCGAAAGCTTTACTAAAATCTAAAAGAAGCATAAAGGAAATACGGTTATTATCGCATGTTCTGTACAATTCATCAGTCACTTGAAATAATGCGGTGGTCGTACTGTGATTAGAACGGAAACCATATTGAGACAGACTAGATATTGAGACAGATTAGATATCACTTTTTCAAAATAATCAGGCAGCTGTTCGTAGGCAATGTTTTCAATAATTTTGGGTAAAGTAGGTAGGTTGCTAATCGGACGAAAATCAGATACATTGGAAGGACTACTAATCTTTGGAATAGGGGAAACATAAGCTTCTTTCCATTCATGGGGAAAAGTGTTATTAGATATTAGCCTGTTAATAATGAAAGTAAAATGGTGACGGAAATAAGGAGAAACCAATAATCACATATTCAAATTAATGCCGTCATATCCACAACAAGCAAACTTAATAGAATAAAACACCTTCTCAATTTTTTCAACAGTAACTGGGGCAAACTGAAATTCACTTGTAATGTGCTCAAGTATTCTATGTAAATAATTATTAGAAATAAAAACTTTATCTATATTAGTTGATGGAATGTTATTCACAAAATGCGAGTCAATATGAGATGCCCAGTTTAAGTTCACATCCACCTGAGTGCCTAAAAATTTAATTTCACTCTGAATCACCAATTTATGATTATTAATAGTTAAATTGACATCTTCATAATTTACTTTTTTCTGAGCAGTATTAAAGAACGTGCATACTGTTTTATCATAATTGACAATAAGACGGTTTCTATTACACCATGTACTAAACTCATCAATGGCCAAATTGGCCTCATGTATCAGCTCGCTCATGGATTTACTCCACACTATAATGGATGTGTCATCCGCGTACATAAACACCTGACCACAACTAATATGTTCCGGCAGATCATTCACATACAGCAAAAAAATAAGTGGACCCAGTACACTACCCTGTGGAGTGCCGATGGTAAGCTTTTGTTCATCTGAATACACACGACTGACCTTAACTCGCAGGGTATATGTAACGTTACAAACGGATTTAAAGGTACAGGAATGAATGTTTAAATAAGAAAGGACTTTCCAAACATTTTTTAGATCTTTTTTAAATGGATAATGTAAATATCCCCTTCTCTAAAATGAGCACCTTCTATCAAAATTACTCTTAGTACCACATAAAGAAAGCCGACTAACACATTATCTTGTTATTAATTAGACTTGCAAACTTCTATAAGGCATTTTTTTATTATGTTATATATCTAGTTTATATTGCATCTTTGTTTAATTACTGAATTTTGTACATTAATGTACAGAATTACAGAACATTAGCTGCTACATCTCCATTTATCAATAACAAGCATCAACTCAACTCAATTCAATTTTAGAGAATTGCTCGTATCAGATTTAACCCAAATTCTTACCCGCCCTAGACATTCAATTTGTAGAGATTAGTACTAAGCATTTCCATTCGTGATCGTATGTTCGCATTTTATAGATCCCTCGTGTGTAACGAAATATCCTCGAGTTGGTCGCTAGAGACAAAACTCCTGTAAGTAATTGCCTTGACACCAGAAACTTTCGTATTCTCGGTGAAGTTCTGCGATCGTTTATTTATTCTGCGACCTAGAATCATCAATATATAATTATTATGAAAGCGCAGTATTATTGTCTTAAAGATTAGAGGAATATATGTATACTGTAAATGTACCTAATTATACGTAAATTAAGGTTAGCCTTGAGTATTTACACCAAGAGAGTCAGTCCTTAATAAAGACCTAAATAGTTATCATAATTCCTGTTAGATGTCGTCCTGTGTAACAATACGCATTTATTCAAACGAAGGAAATAAAGCGCTACTATTTTAATCTGCAAAAAACTGCGAAGGCGTTTCGAGGGCGTGGCCGCGTGACCCTTTTTCATATACCTGCCGAAATAATAAGATTCTGGCAATGTATTTATATTCAAACCACAGTTCATAAAGTTTGAAACATAAGCAGTTTATTTTATTGCGTTAGAGAAGTAAGAATATGAACTGTAAATTAATTTTAAAAAAACAGAAAAATAAGATTGTTAAAAGAGTTTTCAGCGATATGCCAAAATGTACATTTTCTGTTTTATTTCCTTTAAACATATTAAGATAATTCAAATGAATTCGACATACCTACTTCTATAAAGAGACATATAGAACTGCAGATTATCGTGTGGGTTTCTCTTACTGCATAAGCATTATTATTTTGCGAAAAATTCATTAGTAAAAATTCTAAAACACCAAGTATCTTTTTTCAATGTTTGATCTAAGTATAATTTTGTGATGGTGTGAAATAAATATTATTTTGTAGTCTTTTTGAAGAGTAATTTTTAAATTAAAATTAAATTTAAATTAATTTAAAAATTCAAATAATTTAACATTTGCGCATGCAAATTTAAATAAATTTACATGCGCGACCGTTTTTAGTAAAAATAATTTATGAACTTTACAGGCCTCATCAGAAAAGAATGTGTTTCAAAATTTATTTATTATTTTAAGTATTATATAGGGTGAACCATTAATAATGTGCCAGGGTAAGAATGACAGTTTTGGAGCAAAATATGAAGATATAGCTAAATATGCCTTACTAAAATGTTGCTGTGGAAAAAGATACAGGTTTACATAATTGTTTTCGTTTTTTTTAATATCTAGGATCTCTCAACCGATTGTCATCAAATTTGGTAGGGAAACATATTTTAAGAAAAGCAATCATAATTTATGTAGCCTATTAAACCAGATAGACCATTGCCAGATGATGACAATTTCTATCTTATTTTTTGTTAACGAAATTCCTACCATTTTCCAGAAAACTGATCTAAAACAATCAAATGTATTTTTCGACGTGAGGAAATCTCTTAGGAGCATTAGAAAATTGCCATATTGAAAATTTTCTGTAATTAGCTGTAATAATTAGTTTAATTAATTAAAACA
Source organism: Monochamus alternatus (assembly GCA_037114965.1). Taxonomy (NCBI): domain Eukaryota; kingdom Metazoa; phylum Arthropoda; class Insecta; order Coleoptera; family Cerambycidae; genus Monochamus; species Monochamus alternatus. The sequence goes on from CM073435.1 coordinate 40,331,781, forward strand.
TGTAGAAATAGAGAGAGCTTGCTCAAGGGCTAAGTTGTTTACTGCTCTGTTGTTATTTTTGTCAATAAAAGTAAATATGTAGATAATTTTTTTTTCATATGAGTTTTTTCCAAAATTACTCTGGACATTTAAAAAAAATTAACGACTCTTTGATACCTACTAATTTTTTTGAATTAAATTTCAACAGCATTTTTGAAGTCGCGTATAAGCAGAAACCTTTGTGGCACTTTTTTCGAAATTGGTAGAAATTATCAAGTTCTACTCTGCCAAGTGTAGAGTTCTATGTTTTTACGTAGAAATGATGTTCGGATACAATTTTGTAGTCAACCGAATCAAAATAAGAGAAAAATTCATCATTAGCCATTGTTAGTGCGGCGCCCTTTATTAGCAAAACTGATTTAATACTTCAATTATTTTTATTTTTCTCAAAAATTATTTCCCTACCAAATTTGGTGACAATCAGTTGAGAGATACTTGCGTTAATACAAAAAAAGAAAAACCCATGTTATTTTTATTATATTCAAATGATATTGATATGCCTTAGACTAATACTCATTTCACGATGTATGCAGATAATGAGCCTTTAGTGAAATCTAATAAATCAGATCGACCTTTACAAAATGAATGTGATGCTCTACTGAATAACTTAAGTAGTTGGTTTGCTCAGAGTAATTAACTCTTTAATATCGAAAAAATTACTTCGATTTTGCACTACACAAAAAAAGAATGTGCGATCTATTGAATATAAAAATCAGTAGCACTCCTTTGTTTACTGACACTAAATGTGTAATTTTTTTGAGCTAATTTTGGATGTTAACCTTAAACATAGCTTAATGAAAATTATTTAATTTTAAGTTCTGTATAGCCATACCCCATTGAAGCAACGCATATTTTCAGAAACACTCTGTATATTGATAAATTATAAAATTACATTGGCTCAGAGATCACACCGAATGTATACTGGAAAGAATGTAAAAAGAAAACATGTGCTTGCCAAAATTTGTAAACCTATATTGATGAAATTAACACAATAATAATAGCTATAACAAACTAATACTTTGGCATTAGATCATAATTACTTTTTTCGTTTTATTCATTGGAAAAAGACCATTGCGTTGATTATTAGCAATTTAATTCAATAAATTAAAATTTATTACAGACGTTTTCAGGAAATTTAACAAGTAATAATTAAAATCAGGGGCTTGACTTTACAACTTCGATATGATTTATGTCAAGAATTTGCGAGATGTCAGCGGAAATGGTTGAAATTTATTACGCCAGTCAGACTAAATTTCAGCAGTAACATATAAAATGAATTTCATCACGAGACATTTTTGTGTCTCTTCCCAAGTTCTCAAATAACTTAATCTAACACACCTTCCAAAGGACAGATACTGTTGATAAATGTAGGTCGATTAATTTGAGTTCAGTGCACATGTCAAGTATTAGCTCATTAAAACTTTCAAATTAATATCGTAGTAGATACGGAAGCTGACCTACCTTTTGAGTTTGATAATTATGTTCCTGATTGCTGTTAAGTTTATAATTTTTGTAATATCGTTTTATATAACATTCTAAGGGCTATACTTATTCGATTTGGTTCGAGATGCATTCTTGAGAACCGGGGAACTTTGAGAACCAGTTGAGATGAGATCAGTTCCACCTCCATACTGCACAGTCAATATATTTATTTATTTATTTATTTAAATACAAACTCAACAGGCAAAAATTCAATTACAGGATAGGTTACACAAAAAAAAAGAAATATTTACTGTAACATTGATATGTAACACAGTAACTAAACTAGTTGAAAACAACATCAAATTTAAATATATAAATAATAGTATTACAATACAATACCAAGTACAATCAACAATTCACAACAAAAATGATTTATGAAGACACACGTAATAATTAAACAAGAAAAACCGATTTAATTTGCAAAGTAGTGCAGTAAAATATGTCAACCTTGCTCTAAATTTTATAATAATTATGGATCATTTGGTAAAGTGGGGAAACTATCAATAAGTTTGATCGGGAGTAGGCATTTGAAAGATATTAGAGCATCGGGAAGAAAGGGTTGCTACTCTATATTTTATTTGATTGTGAAGTGCAACGGTATCTAATTTATTGTTTACGAGTTTGTACAGAATTATAACTGAGTGCAGCTCCCTCCTAGATTGAATGGTTGACAGTAGAAAACGCTCTAACAACAGTTCATGTGAAAAGCCAATAAGACGACAAGTTCCATCAATTATAAATGAAGCGGACTTCAAGAAGCTTCTGTGAACTAAATATACTATATACTATAAATAGGATTCCAAACTGGAGACGCATATTCCAACCGAGATCTAACAAAAGTTATAAACAGCAGACGCAATGTAGTAATATTATGAAAAGTTTTAGAATTGCGTATTATAAACATTTTATATGACGAAGAAGTAATCGTCTCAATATGTTTATTAAAACTTAGTTTGTGATCAAATATAACACCAAGATCTTTAATCGTGCTCGGGCGGTGCAGAATTGGGTCTTCAATTCTATAATCATACAAAATCGGCTTCAACTTTCTATGAAAGGACACAACATTGCATTTATCTGGATTTAAATGCAGGGTATTATTTATACACCAAGTAATTATTGATTGCAAGGCTATTTGAAGGTACTGGCAATCCGCAATAGATTTGATTTCCACGATCAGTTTTACATCATCCGCATACATAAGAATATTGACATGTGTGTATGTGCAAGCCAATGTCATTAATAAATAAATTAATGAAAAGTGGCCCCAGAACTGAGCCTTGTGGAACACCTGACTTCTGCAAAAACTCACCAGACTTATAACCTTGAATATTAACAAATTGATATCTATTCTGTAAATAAGATCCATATAATAATATTAATCTAGCTGATAGTCCAAAATTAGCTAAATTCTTCAGTAAGATAGTATGGTCTAGTCGATCGAACGCTTTGAAGAAGTCGAGAGCTTTGGCGATCGAGAGTTTCATTTATGAACTGAGTCTTACAAAGATTAGTCAGTGTAGAACTCCTTGACATAAAACCATGTTGATCGACCGTAATAGAACTCGATACATGTCTGGAGATAGAATCATACATCACAATTTCAAAAATTTTACCAACATTATATTATATTGTTAGAAATAGAACGCGAGAGACGTAAACGTCAAAGTAAAGATTGCTTTGGCAGCTGTGAATTTATTTGAGGTCTATTTGTAAGGTCTCTATGTTGAATTAACCTTCAGATAGTTCGCATGACAAAACAGATTGTCGCTACTTGATTATACACAACAAATAACTGTCCATCAACATTACAATTCCTTATATGGTGTTGTTAACCTAGATCAAAATTGTTGTGCATTCTACATACGTATCTACTTGGTATTTTATTCAGTGCGTTAGGAATATTTGTACCTAATGTTTGCTTGATGTTTATGTTTATGAGAGTATATAGACAAAAAAGAAACATTTCATAATGATGAAAACTTATTATAACTATTTCAAGGACAGTTGTCTAAGTTATTCGAGTTTGTTCCATTGCTTGGCCTACTCGGTCACTCGATCTCGATTCCGCTATATTTTGGGTGTTTCCTAAAGGAAAAAATATGTGCAACTTCGATGTAGAAGACAACATTTAATACATCGTATTTGAAAAGTTTGCAATAATGAAATAAATATTAAATGCTAATTTAGACAAGATAATCCTTTAAAAATCGATATTATCGTTGCATTACAATAAATGGACAGTAATGACTTTCGAATTGCAGTGTTATTTGCTTAACAAAATATTGATTGCAATGTTCAAAATGTCATAGGATAACCTCGGTGAGAATGTTAAAATATGTGAAAGATAAAATTTATTATGTGTTTTACCATTAGCTACAAGTTTAGAGAGTTAAACATTAATAAAGCTCATATTTATACCACTGGCTTTAACAGAAAAAAAGTTTTATTGCTGCTTTAGAAAGGTATTTTAAGCTAATATAAATCAAATCTACAATTCCTATCAATGAAGTCATATGTATATTCTCTGATACCAAACATCTAGGTATGCTAATGAACAATTCCACAGACAAAGCTCTATTCAATAATTATCTAAAGAAAATAATCTAATTTACTCACTCTATAAAAATCTAACTTCACTTTTTTGGCAGTGGGAACACGACAAATTCAACCACAATAGATGAGATCTGACCTATTTCTGCATTTTTAGGATTGCTTCTTCAGGTGGTCTCCTTTAAGTTGAATGAAATATCTAACTATAAAAATTATTATAAAAATTAAAATTATTTGAAGTGAAATATCGACAATGACAAAAAAGTGACATCCTGTCAATGAATTAAATATGACAATACCTACTTGAAAAATGTTCACCTTTTATATAAAAGTTTTTATATATTTTTAGGTATTAATAATATTGTGTGAAACTAACTACTCAGTGAACAAAAGCCCCAACCTGCGTTGAATTACACCCACAATATCTACCCATATATTCCTTATTATTAGCTTTTGTAACATTTTATTGCTGCTTTAGAAAGGTATTTTAAGCTAATATAAATCAAATCTCCTACAATTCCTATCAATGAAGTCATATGTATGTTCTCTGATACCAAACATCTAGGTATGCTAATGAACAATTCCATAGACAAAGCTCTATTCAATAATTATCTAAAGAAAATAATCTAATTTACTCACTCTAGATGTTTGGTATCAGAGAACATACATATGACTTCATTGATAGGAATTGTAGGAGATTTGATTTATATTAGCTTAAAATACCTTTCTAAAGCAGCAATAAAATGTTACAAAAGCTAATAATAAGGAATATATGGGTAGATATTGTGGGTGTAATTCAACGCAGGTTGGGGCTTTTGTCCACTGAGTAGTTAGTTTCACACAATATTATTAATACCTAAAAATATATAAAAACTTTTATATAAAAGGTGAACATTTTTCAAGTAGGTATTGTCATATTTAATTCATTGACAAGATGTCACTTTTTTGTCATTGTCGATATTTCACTTCAAATAATTTTAATTTTTATAATAATTTTTATAGTTAGATATTTCATTCAACTTAAAGGAGACCACCTGAAGAAGCAATCCTAAAAATACAGAAATAGGGCAGATCTCATCTATTGTGGTTGAATTTGTCGTGTTCCCACTGCCAAAAAAGTGAAGTTAGATTTTTATAGAGTGAGTAAATTAGATTATTTTCTTTAGATAATTATTGAATAGAGCTTTGTCTGTGGAATTGTTCATTAGCATACCTAGATGTTTGGTATCAGAGAACATACATATGACTTCATTGATAGGAATTGTAGGAGATTTGATTTATATTAGCTTAAAATACCTTTCTAAAGCAGCAATAAAATGTTACAAAAGCTAATAATAAGGAATATATGGGTAGATATTGTGGGTGTAATTCAACGCAGGTTGGGGCTTTTGTCCACTGAGTAGTTAGTTTCACACAATATTATTAATACCTAAAAATATATAAAAGAAAAAAAGTTATATTAAAATTGCCTTATTTTAAAAATTCCTCGTATTACATATGCTTTATATTAGAAATGCCTTGCATTAAAATGCCCTATACAGGGTTAACTATGACTAAGTACAAATATTTTAAGAGGGGATAGAAAAAAATAAGAATTAACAGAATTTCCTTTCAAAAAATTTCCAAACTTATTTATAAAGCGAAAAAAAATGTTTTTCGATATTATATTAAATCCTTATTTAACGCCACCAATGCGAGAATCAGAGTATGCAACCAGCAAACTACCGTCATGCAATAGTCGGCCACAGTCGGCAGTCGGTCCAGTCGAGTAGGTTCGCTGTCATGTTATAATTTAATTCCTGTGTTTACGTTGTAGTTTTGTGTTCTTCTTCAGTTTTTAGTGCCTTATTTTAATTTAAAACTGTTTATAGTTAATAAATAAAGAAATATGTGTCGGGTAAAGATATTTTCCCATAATATAGTTCGCCGGTTTGTTTTTCTAGGTTATGGGACAAGACTGCCGCGGGTGTAAAACGTTTTCTGTAATCAATCAGAACCTACCTACCACCCCTTTCTTCGATTTTGTTATAATACATAGGCATTGTATCTAACAACTGTACCTACGGGAAGTGTGTTTATCGGTAGTGAGTGAAAATGTAGTTTTGCCAGTTTGTAACCAAATAATGAAAAACGAATGCAAAATAGTGGAGCTAACTGGATTAACTATTACCTATCTATCAGGTATTATTACTAATAAGAATGTTAATTTTTGTCGTTTCTGCATTTAGAAATACTGCAAACCGCCGCATGGTAGTTGTTGACAGATGTAATGCCAACTATGTATCTAAGCCATAAGCCATCTCAGTCTATACTCATCATAGGCGCCTACTTTCCGTAGGAAAAAAGGGTTTTGCCCCATTTTTTAAATATCGAGCTAAAATTCTGGAATAACTTTTTAATTGTCTTTTAGGGCTCCATGAGCTCGTGGTTAAAATTTTTGTACTTAGTCATAGTTAACCCTGTATAAAATGCCTCATATAAATATGCCTCACTCATATTAAAAATGTCTTATATTAAGAATGCCTTCTATAAAGAAATTTTGAGAAAATTAACTGATAATCCTTATATAGATTGCCTCTTCTAAAGGGATAGGACTTTTTCAATGTCATCATCTGCTTTGCTATAAAAATGTATGGCGAACTACCAAATTTCACAAAATTGACCTACTGCTTTCATAATAAATAAAAACAAATATTTTCGTTTTAAAGGGTTGCATTTCAAGATAAAAATGTTCATAAGAAGTTTGTTTCTTATTTTGATCAATTTTATCATTTGGAGATACACTAATTTTGTACGCCCTGCATAGAAAAATACAAAATTAATTAAGAGAATGCTCAAACATTATTGCCATTATTTAATTCATGGGCCTATTTTTTCATGCAAACGGTCGGTTTGTAATCAAGTTTTTAACTTTCCAACATCAGCTTGTTTAATAATTCGCCTAATGTAATTGCTTTTTCATACTGATTAACAAAAAACGAACAAAGTTAATTTTAAAAATGACATTACTTTCAGCATAGTGGCTCTGGTTTCTACCGAATTTAATGCATTTCAGTTTTTGCATGATGGTTCCTGCTTTCTGTGACACTCTCAAATTGGAATATATTAATTCCACGTGCTACGTTGCGGCATTAAAAGTAGTACAGGGTGGTGAGTGAAATTGCCCACAGAGGCATACTAGATTTTTCACTGCAAAATACTACAATTTAAGTCAATATGTCTTAATAAAATGTTGATAATAAAAAAGATACAGGGTGTCAAATTTGGCATATAAAAAGTATTTTTTTTGTAATAATTACACTGCGTTTGACAGCATCAACTTAAAAATTTGGACATATGTGTTTTTGGATGTAAGAAATCATATTCTGTTGTCTATTTGTGATATAAATGTGAGCGTAAATTTTTGAGCCCTAACTGTATCACGTTTTTATAATCTTAAACCTAAATTGTTTTTGAGGAAAGAAGGTATAGGTCTTAGAAATTGGCCATTTTCGAGAAAATAGCTTGTCAACATTCAGGTGCATAGTTTCATGTACAATATTTTAACGTAGTAAGTTAAATTTTTACAATTATTAGACAACATTTATGTTAAAGTTAATATGTGTTTCTAAATGTAAGGTATTTACTCAATTTTGATTAAAATCAATTACATTACAAAATCAAAAATTCTGAGACACAATCATTTTTCATATTTAGATAGAGATGACTGTTATTTATTACTGTATTAGAAAGGTATTTTAAGCTAATGTATATCAAATCTCCTACAATTCCTATCAATGAAGTCATATGTATGTTATCTGATACCAAACATCTAGGTATGCTATTGAACAATTCCACTGACACAGCTCTAATCATTAATTATCTAAAAAAATTAATCTAGCTAAATTTACTAACTTTGTTTAATGAAAACACTCTATAAATATCTAAGTTCGCTCCTGAAAATGTGGGAACTAGAAAATTCAACCACAATAGAAGAGATCTGACCTATTTCTGAATTTTTAGGATTGCTTTATCAGGTGGCCTCCTTTAAGTTGAGTCGAATATCTAACTATAAAAATTATTATACCAATAAATTAAAATTATTTGAAATTAAATGTCGCCAATGTCAAATTGATTAATCTGTCAATGAACTGAAACATCCTAACGACCTACTGAATTATTAACAAAATTTTACCCTTTATGTAAACGTTTCTCATATGACTTCATTGATAGGAATTGTAGGAGATTTGATATATATTAGCTTAAAATATCTTTATTTCATACTGTACTGTAATGAGTTATTTTCCGGACTCATTTAAGTCCGGGAAATAACTCATTACAGTACTGAGTCCGGAAAATATTCACATTCTAAAAAGATTTTATCTTTAAAACTACAAAATCAAGCCTATTAAAACTAATTATAATTATAATTAACAGTAACTGTGCAATGTGAATTTTCTTACAGGCTGGATGCAGGAATACCTTTAAGGACATAATCTTCAATAGACACGGTAGTGGTGGTGGATATAGTTTGTTGCTTGGTCTGAAGAACCTGTTATAAAGTTTTCTCCATCCTTGCTGCTTTTGTTTTGTTTTCTAGGAATCTTCAATGTATTGTTCCGCAACAGATGAGCTTTTCCATGCACCATGACGCTTTAGTGTTGATAAATCAGCTTCCGCATTCGCCAAAAAAGTGGCAGATGTTCTGCGGAAACAATGCCCCGTATATTTTTCTGGGTGTTCCAACTTCAAATATTCCGTAATTTTTTTGATGCACAGGATTCATCTTTTTGGAGATATCCAAGAAGTACGCCAAAAAGATATTCTCATTCAGGCCGTTTTCCACCTTATAGGTTTTTCTCCACACGTTGAAGAGTTGGTATTCCTTCTCATAACAAGCAGAAGACTTCGGAGGCACCAATTTACTGGTTGCTTCAACACATTTTAGCTCGATTTCTTCCATTTTTTACGAAAATTATCACAAAATACGCACGGGATGACAAACTGTCAAATTTGTTATTTTTGTTTTTACATCACTAAGCTAAATCAAAAGCTATGCGATAAAACAAGAATCGAAACTACGCTAACACCTACATACAGGCAGGTTATGTAAAATTAAAATTAAAATTTAATTTTTATTACAACACAGTATGAAATAAAACATTGTACGATACACGGCCGTGAATAACTAACCGTACCGTACCGTAAAGGAATAAGATATTCCTTTAATTTGCGAAAGTTTGATCATTTATCTTCCGTTTTTCTTCGCTCTTATTGGCTAAATTTAGATGATAGATTTATTTACCACATTTCATGTCTTGTGTATAAAATAAGTAATATGTGTCTACCCAGGTATGTGTTTAATAAGTTGATTAGAGGTTTTGATATTCATGATATACCTACTCGACATCGTTGTTTGCATTCTGTACCTTAACAAAGTACAGCTTTGTTCGAGCGATCTTTTACTTACAATGCTTGTAAAATTTATAATAATATTCCAGATAATATTAAGTGTGCTTCTAGTATGTTTATATTCCGTAAACGAGTCAAGGTCTGGATCCCATCGAATCATTAATATAATAATACCTTTCTTCAATATGAATTGTTAGCCTTAGCACAGTTTATTATACAGTTCGTCGAGTGAAGGTTCCAGAGGGTGTGGCTAAATCGCGGCTAAATGCGCAATGAACACCAATGAAATTCATATGTACACGACGAAGTGGGAGAAATTCTATTTCTTGACAAATCACCGTGCCCCTTGAGAGCGCGAATGTGCGCGGCTAAATGCGCAGTCGTCTTTTGGTCGTCTAAAAAAACGAAATCTGGGACCTCGACATCAAAGGAGCCGACGTGAAAACGCCGGACTGTATAATAGACTGTGGCCTTAGTGATACATAATATGAATATGTTAGAAATACATTTCGTCAGTCTACTATTTGTTTAACTATAAGGCTGGTTACGTGGAAGAGCGGTATTTTTCCGAACGGCGCCAGTAATTTACTTTGTTCTTTTATGATTTACTGTTTTGGAAAATAAAGACAATATATTATTATTATTTCTCGTTAGTTATGTTAAGTATATTTTTTTCTCTACACCATTTTTCATAGAGACTAATTACTTTTGCTTATTCCGTGATTTTTCTGGCACGAGATTGGAAACAACACTGAAGGCTTTATTCTCAATATCTGACGGCAAATCATCCTTGACCTCCACAATAATTGCGAGTCATAATTCGCTTCAACTATTTTTAAGGGATTCTTCGTATCTCATAGAATAGTTGAGATATCGGAACGATGACGATGATAGATGTTTTACATATAGTTCAGTGACATACTTGTAATTTTTCTACAGGGTGTCTCTTTTAAAATATGACCCAGGCATACACGTTTCTAAATGGAATACCCTATATATTTTATGCAGTTCCAATGAATTATTATTTTCCTTCAGAATTATATACAGGGTGTCCGGAAAAGACGTGTACAACGGAAGACCATAAACTCCTGGGTTCAAAATAAGCCGATTTAGATCAATTTACTTATTTCCAAAATTGCTTCGTTTAGCCGCTAGGGCGCTAAAAATTTTTGTTTATTCCGAATATCTCGAAAACGACTTGATCGATTTTAACAATTTTAGGGATACGCAGTTATAAGTCTAACGGACACTTTTTGATATTATTTAAAATCTTTTGCAGTCATTAGAAATATAAGAAAAATCATATATCATGCAAATATAAGCACATATTTTTTTAACCCCCTGTACAATTACTCTCAGTTTTTTTATATTAGTAGCTGACTTTATTTAGAAACTTTTTTTATACTTTCAGAATTTTGAACAGATGAGTAGTTTAGGCAGAAAAAATATTTTTCTTATGTCAACAATACCAGCATTCGATCTGCAACAAATAACGAAGTACCAGAAGTTGGCTTTGATATTTTAAGTATCAGTTGTGTGTCAAATCTAATCAGCTACTGAAATTAGTCTCTCGGTTTATTCTTCTTGCTCAACTACTTAGTTACTTTAGATCTCACTTTATTTGTTATTGTTATTGTTGTGTTTGTTTCTGTTCCTCATTTTTCAATATTTCATCATGGATACGTATACATATTCCGAACAAGTAGACATGCTTTTGGTTTATCGATTTTGTCAAGGTAACGGCCGCAAAAGGGTTTACATGGACAGATTCCCTCATCGACGAGTACCAAATCATCAAACTTTTGCCAACATCGAAAGGCGACTTCGCGAATTTTAGTTCTTCTACTAAATGAATGCGGTTCAAGGGCATCAACTATAGAGGTGGAGGAAAAAATCCTAGATAAGATAGAAGAGAACCCAAAAATTAGTGCAAGACGCATTGGACATGAAACAGGGTTACCAAAAACTATAGTTCATGATGTTTTGAAGGAGCAGTTACTACATCCGTACCACATTCAATCAGTTCATGAATTGCTACACATTGACCCTGAAAAACGTTTAGCATTTTGTAATTTTATACAAGATCAAAGAGCCCATGATATCAATTTGAGCAGATGAAGCATGTTTTGCTAGGTCAGGAATTATTAATAACCGTAAAAAACACGTTTATATTGATGAAAATCCACACTGTACAGAAATAAGACATTTTCAATATGAATTCAGAGTAAACGTGTGGACGGGACAACTTTATTATTGGCCCGGTTGTGCTTCCACATCGATTAAATGGGGTCAACCATTTAAATTTTTTACAGCAAGTATTACCTAATTTATTGGACGAATTACCGTTACTACTTCGTAACATGTGGTTTATGCACGATGATGCACCCCCCCCCATTTTACAATACCCGTTCATCAGAATTTACATAATCTGTATCCTAAACGGCGGATTGGAAGAGGAAACGATGCTCCTATAAAATGGCCACCTCGAGCACCAGACTTAACCCCTTGCGATTATTTGTTGTGGGGTGCAGTCAAAACCAAAGTGTATGTCTGTGCAGTTAATAATGAAGAGGAATTTTTTAGGCGAATCCAAGATGCAGATTTTACGAGGTAATCCAGTAATCATGGAGAGGCTGCACTTCGTAAAACAGATTACTTGTTGCGTACGAGAAAACGATGGTCACTGAGCATTTATTGTAAAGGCATCATAACTCTTTTTTATTTGTTATATTAATATCTTATTATCTTGTATTTATTAAATAAAATATAAATGAGAGTTTTGGAATTTTAGTAATTTGTAGCATAACGAATGTTGATATTGTTGACATACGAAAAATATTTTTTCTGCATAAACTACTCATCTATTCAAAATCCTGAAAGTATAAAAAAAGTTTCTAAATAAAGCCAACTACTAACAGAAAAAAGCTGAGAGTAATTATACGGGGGGTTAAAAAAATATGTGCTTATATTTGCATGATACATGATTTTTCTTATATTTCTAATGACTGCAAAAGATTTTAAATAATGTCAAAAAGTGTCAGTTAGACTTATAACTGCGTAGCCGAAAAATGGTTTAGAGATATTGAGAATAAACAAAAATTTTTTGCGAACTTTGGCGCTCTAGCGGCTAAACGAAGCAATTTTGTACACGTCTTTTCCGGACACCCTGTGTAACAGTTGCTACTTTACATTTTGAAAATTATCAAAAAATGTTTAATTAATAGAACTTATGTTGCGTAGTGGTGATAGTTTGCCCCAGATTTTTACATAATTTTTGTAAAGTACAAGTATCAAAGCAAAAGTTGAAAGCTTGACCTTAAAATTTAATATTAACTTATAATATACGGCTTTGCACTTACTTCCGCACATCGACGGCACATGTTGAGCAATTATTAATCTGAATTGATTAACCTTAATTGTTGGATAAATTAAATCCCAGTTCACCGCTGGCCTAATTTGGGTTAACGGCGAGATCCTTTTACCTTTAATAACGGTTCGACAAAAAATATTCAGATTAGGGACCTTACCCCAATATTAGCTGCTACATCTTTCCAATTTCAGTTAAAGATATTGTATTTAATTAATCTCTTCTCCAAAAAAAATGTATACTACTTAAGATTCGACAAAAAGTTCCGAGAATGTTTTATTTATATTAAGGTATACCTGTTTATATATAAATATCGACATGGTTCATATAAAAATAATAATAGGAATACACAGGGTTAACTATGCCTAAGTACACATATTTAAGAGAGGATAGAGAAAAATGAGAATTAATGGCATCGTCTATCAAAAAATTTCTTATTTATAAAGCGAAGAAGAAGTCTACTGCGTTGGTTTTCGTCCTATCTGTTCAACGGGTAACAAATTGTACTGTTAAATGGGTTTCATTCAACTTCTTATGTAACTATTTCTAGAGTGCCCCAAGGTTCTCACTTAAGGCCACTGCTTTTTATTATCTGCCTTAATGATAAACAGTTATGTTTTCATTCTAGTAAGTTTTTAATGTGCACTGATCACATGAAGATATTCTCTGAAAGAAATAGTTTAGCTGATTGTTTACTTGTTCAAACCAATATTGATAGATTTTTTGTAAATTGTAATGTGAATAAGCTGTTTCTTAATATAGAAAAATACTTGTTTATTTATTACTTTTACTAGGAACATTAATAAATACTATTATGATTATAATTTTAATCATATTAATCTGAAACAAGTTTCTGTAACCAAAGATTTAGATATAATGTATCAAACATATTAGTAAAATATTATTTATTGTTTATGTCTTTTCAAAAAGCAGTAGGATGTTGAGTGTTATTATAAGAAATGTTTTAAATCACCTGAGGTATTCAAGAGATTGTATTTCGCATACGTGCAAAGTAAATTAAGTTTTGCTTTTGCAATTTGGTCCCCTCAGTATAACATTTACATTTCTAGAATTGAATCAGTTCAAAACAAGTTTCTTAAATTCTTGGATTATAAAGTCAGTTATTTAATACAATTTTTTTAAAGAAGCGACCATAATTGAGTGACGTGATGTATCTATATAAAGTGCTCCATAGCTATAAGCCTGTAATTTTAAAGCACGTAACTCTTTTTCAATACATTTCTGTAAAACTCATTCTGGACAGTATTCTCCAACTAATAGAATGTGTAAGATTTTTAATATGAATATTTCTAATGTGAATATTTTCAATATTACTATAGGTATTTTCGAAAAGCATATTATGATTTTTTTTCTTACAAATTTGTAAACTATTTCTTCTAGTATAATTTATCTTACTTGATAAGTAATACTGATACATTTTTGTAGTGTTATTTTTTATCTTTCCAACATTGTACACCAATTCCTTTAATTTTTTGTAATCTATTTTGTAGAACACTTTTTTAGGCTACGTTGCCTATTTTGTATTCTCTTTTTGATAAATAAACACAATCATATTAAATACCTATTTATCGACGACTATGACTGCCTGTCAGCGGCGAGATTATATTCTACTCAAGTCAAAGGATTTACGCAGCATTTAAGGAAAAAAACAAGTATTTATAAAATGTAGATGATTATTTTACTGACATTTATTTTCAAGATTGATATATGCCTCACATATATAAGCACTTATCGCACTTCCCATAAATCAGTGCCATATCCGTCATATCGTCGTATAAATACATGTTTTAAAAAACACAAAAAGTACGCAAAAAATTAAATTTGCCAAGAGCAGATACTGAAAAGTTATTTCAAACTAAACATGGTTTGATATTTTATCTTTGACAGAATCTGATGCAGTCGCCATCTGTAGGCCACAAGCGCAAAATATACAGGGTGACCCAGAACTGATGGTTAGCCGCCATTACGGAAAAAGAGAAAGAGCAGTCGAAAAGCCGTAAACGTGGGAGTTTATGGTATGATGTAGTGAGTGTTTACCATAAAATACCATCTTGGTAAATTTAACATCCAATGAACACTGACGTCATAGAAATCATTTTTCCCAATTTTATACCTATTTTTTACATAATATGAAAGTTCTCATTTATATCAATAACTTTTATTAAAAACATTTTTTCGATATCTTCTTTCGTGTAAAATATATAAGACCATATGTATAGAAAAATTAAACAAAGTCTCGATTACGTATGTTGATGATTTTGACAGCGTTGCCATGGAAAACAAAATTTTCCAATTTTCCAACAAAATTATTTATTGTTATGTGTACCTATATTCAAATAGAGTATAACAAATAAACAAATTCAGTAAGTATTTTTGGTTCAAATAATACATAATAAAAGCTATAACGATTATTTAATAACAAAATTATATAAAATTTAAAATATGAACAAAACAAGAACAATATTAGTCCACTAAATTATTGTAAGCACATTTGTAGTCTATGTCGGATTTTCAGATGGGTAACTTTTAGAAGTTTATCTCTATTTGTCCCCCAGCATGCGTTCCTAATATTTTCTTTTAATTCTTCTAAATTATGACATTCTTTCTTATTAACCTCGTTTTTCAGGGTACTCCGTAAATAAAAATCCATTGGAGATAGATCCGGGTATTTCGGAGGCCAATGAATAGAACCTTCTGTATCAATCCATCGACCATTGTACTTTTCATTGAGGTATCTTTTTACTTCTCTCGCATTGTGTGCTGGTGCGCCATCCTGTTGAATTCACATATTTCTTCTAAGTTGTAATGGCACTTCTTCCAATATAGAAGGTAACTGGTTCCTTAGAAATGTTAATAACAATCTCCGTTTAGTGCACTATTGTAAAAGTATGGACCAATTAGGTGTCTGCCTATAATACCACATCATACTTTGATGCCAAAATATCCTTGATTTTCAACCTGATTATTTTCGTGAGGGTTTTCAGTTGCCCAATAGTGCATTTTTTATTTGGTACTCCATTGCTGACAAAGCGGGACTCGTCTGTCCATAGTATATATTTATAAATGGCACACCTAACTGGATATCAACAATCTCCGAAATAAAATTTATCCTGCGTAACTTATAATTGATACTTGTTTTTCTTTAAAATTATTTGAATTGAACTATAAGAAATATTTATATCTTAGCTGACATCTCGTATTGATTTTCTAGGATTATTGTTGAAATACTCACACACTTGCGCGACCACATTTTTGTTGCAAACGGATTTATTTTTTTCAATGTTTTTTTGGACTTTAAAAGCGTCTGTGTTTCTTCTTAGTGCTTGTTTCAATCTCAAGAACCTTCTATAATTTGGTACTTGGCAATCAGGATATATTTTACTGTAAATCTGTGCTGCCAATTTTGATTTTTTTCTGGCTTCTACAAAAATTAAAAGCATATCTACCTTTTCATTATGACTATTCATCTTAGTAAACAGTAAATCTGCATATAAATAATTAAAACAACAACAATTGACAGGCAAATTTTATCGATAAATATGAGTAACATAACATTGACAGTATTGATATTTCCATGGCAACGTTGTCAAAATCATCAACATACGTGATAGAGACTTTGTTTATTTTTTCTATACATATAGTCTCATATCTTTTACACGAAAGGTGATATGAAAAAAAGATTTAATGAAAGTTATTGACTTTCATTAAACTTAAGAACTTTTATATTGTGTAAAAAAATATGTATGAAATTGAGAAAAATAATTTCGATGACGTCCCTGTCCATTGGGTGTTAAATTTACCAAGATGGTATTTTATGGTAAACACTCATTACATCATACCATAAACATCCACGTTTACGGTTTTTCGATTGTTTTTTCTGTTCTGGCGGCCAACCATCAGTTCTGGGACACCCTGTACTTTATGCTAACAATTTTTTTAATTTCTTGTGTTGTTAGGGAATTAAAGACTGATAATACTAATAATAGCAACAATTTTAACAACAATCGACGATATTTACATTAAATAAGTACTATTTTAAAGTGGAACTTTCCGATACGTTTGCAGTGTTCTGTACAAACTCTTTCTTTGACAGAGACGTTTTATGTTTGGAAAGTACAAAATTCGTTGACATAATTGAAACCTTGTGTGTTTACGATGTGGTTCAGGTTTCAGTGACTAATTCTTAGTTTTAAACATTTTATAGAATTCCGATTTTTATTGTCTTTTAAATCTCCCTGAGCACATTCAAATTTTTTATTCTTAGTGAAAGTTAACCCTATATACCAATAAATATATTTACCAACATTTGTTAGACAAACATGCAGAGAATAATAATGAGCCTTAAAAATGGTAGTGGTGGTCTCAAATTTAACACGGTATTGTTCCATCACAAACCATTAAATAAATCAACAAAGTTCCTCGCAACTATTTGAAATATTCTCGTAAATAAACTTTGCGACTCACATCCACATGTAATTCGATATAAGCGATCATCTCACGTATCCAATGTCGCTAAAAAGGTTAAGTTGGAACTATATTTATTTTAAAAAAGCATTTGCTACTGGCAGACATTATTAAATTTGCATAGTTAGTACTGTCCATGTCTAGAGAGCGTTTCACTCCTAATGAATTCTGAGTTTAATTAGGTAGATGATTTCGTCACCTATTTTGCGCTTTCAGAAATATTGTAAATGTAGCCACTGATATTTTTTATTGCAAGTTTCCTCTACCGTTTCGTCTTCTAACAGTTGTCTCTTTAAATCAAATCATGTCAACAAACAAATAAACGAGGATTTGGTTAAAATTTTACCAAGTAACGGTGCTGCACAAAGGAAATATTATGCAGTGAAGAGACATTTTTCACTTCGATTACCCTAGTAGGATAAACTGGATCCAGAGATAAACATAGAAAATTACGGTTGGTCTAGTCTGTTTTGTAAAACTCTAACAGAGACATACAGGATGTATCTGAAAGGCCTTTACAAAATTCTACCATATGTAAATGCCTTATCGAAAAAAATCTAAATTCAGCGTTTGATAATGTAAACAGACCTTTGTCTTTTGTGTTTTTGTGGTATTTTTGGTGTGTTAATACTATAGGTAATGCTGTGCACATTCCACGTTGACTGAAGTGAATTTTGTGTAAGCGTAATCGGAAGACTATTATTAATTTGTCACCGGTGAATTTATTTAATTTTATAGCCGTGAACTTCATTAGTGTAATCCCAACTATATTAGTGCTGCGAATACGGGAAGTCAAAGCAAGCAGGTGTCTATTATTTTCCGTTTCTAACATTACCATGATTATTAATGGTGATGCGCTTTACGGTATTCTTAAACGTAACTTATTCATTTGTTACCAATATAGATTCTATGCTATTGGTTACGTCCAGATAGAAGGTTTTACTTGAAGGATTTATAAAATTATTCCATCCGATTTTACATTAAACAATTTGTTTATTTTGAAAAATAATAAGTAAGTAGTGAGCAGTGATATTTAACAATAATTTTTTTTAATTAATTTTTATTTTTATTGCTATTTACTAACGACTTCTCAAATATCTTTAAAAATCCTTACATATTACTTTTGTTTATTATGTTTTCAGAATAATAGAAAATTTAATGTAGAGAAGCCAGATGACAAAATTTTGTAATACCTTAAATAACATTCTACATTTCGTAAATGACAGACGCAAATATAGAACATTTAATTTGGAATCGGAATCAAGCGCTGAATACAAAAAATGAAAAAAGAGTAAGTTTGCTTTCGATTGATTTTCTAAACACCCTGCATACATTCTGGTAGCTTAATAGATAATTTTAATTGATTCTTTACAACTTTTCTGAAATCACCTGTATCACCTGTTTTCACAAACAAACAATGTTGCAATGCTTGAGAGCTTAACGTTTTCCTTTCGTTTCTCTTCATCGCCCTACGCGACATTTTTCTTTTATTTATTTGGCACGGAGAAATATTTTTTATTATGCTCTGTATGCTGTACATAATGGCATAATGCAATATTTTATTTCGCAACTTTATTCTATATCAATGTCAACGATAATATTTAATAATACAAATGACAAATTAATTCTAAACGTATGTTCTGCGTTGTCTGAAAGCATGGAAACCGTATACAGAAATGAACTTAAGCACACTGCTGTGCTTACGTATGTATACATATGCGAACGGCGTTTGACGTCACTGGCCTTCACTGTGGCGGCCACCGTTTTATGGGGGCGTGGTCAAAGTAAAATTTTAAATATCGTTTTCTGCACATATTTGGAAAAATCGTGTAATTTCCCCATTAAACATTTGCACTAAAAAAAACATGATAATAAAATAAATGTCAACTAAATAAACATAAGTGGAAATCATAAAAATAAACGTGACCTCGTAGCTAACTAGCCACATAACATTCTCCTGAGAACTGTGAAGGGTACAAATTCATCCGACTTTAATTGAGTGACGACTGCATCCCAGTAGCTGCTGGATCCAATCGGATCGAGTAAATCTTATTACTCCGCAACAAATAATAATTAGAAAGTAGCTGGCAGGACAGCTTGTGGTCAGTTGTCGAGGGCACTAATCCAGTTGACTTTATTGGAAGACTCGCATTGCATCAGTGTTTGATTGGATAAGGTCAGCCGCATTGTCGACAGAAAAAGCATTAAACTTCTAATGCGGGATTTGGATTGGTGTAATGTCTATTATCTCAATTAGATTTGTTTGCGAATGCGAGTATAGAATTATAAATCAAACAAATAAAAAAATTGAAACTGTGTAACTGCACTAGTAATGCTTTTGCTGGTAATTTAACATTTATCAAAATTTTTATTATTGAAAAGACATCATGCTATAGTCTGTTTGGAAATGAAAGAGAGTAATAAAATCCCGAGATAAGAACCGGCCATGGGCGTGGTAATATTTCGTTTCAGGTAATTATCGGGTAACACTAATGCTAACAGGTAATGGGTGTATATTAGTATATTTTACTGGATACATCATAGGGCAGGAGCCAGTGTATTGTGATAGATCAATACAGTCTTAGAGCTGAATATACGAAGAAGTAAAATTCGACTTGTGTTTAGTGACTATTGTGCTAGTGGATATAATATTGTTTGAGTAAAATGTCAAGCTTATCAGATTACGTACCTTCTAAACGTATGAAAAGATGTACGCTGTCGCTGAATGAGAAGATTATTATATTAAATGTATTTAATGCATTGAAACACCAAAATCCTACCAACAGTATTAACAACATCGTGGAAAAGTGTTCCAAAATGACAGGGATTGGAAAATCGACTATCTACAGACTTTTAAAGGAAACAAAAAATAAACACAATACTGTAAATCCCCCAAAATCATCTACAGGGAGGTTAAAAGTTGTTATAGATGATTTCTTCAAAAATATCAGTAGCAGAAAAGTACACTCATTTTATTTTAAAAAAGAAATACCAACGCTAAACAAAATTTTAAGTGATCTTTCAGAGGACAACGATTTGCCAAAAATCAGTAGAAGCAAATTATGGGCCGTCTTACGAGAGTTGAATTTTTGCTGGGAAAAGCAGAACAGGAAGTCAGTTCTTATCGATAAAAATTATTTGTTGGCGAAGATCCTACTTAAGATCAATTAGAAAATTCCGTGACGAAGGGAGGAATATTTATTATCTAGACGAAGCTTGAGTCAACGAGGGATATACTGTAACAAAAGTATGGCAAGATAAAAATGTAAAAGTTTCCAACAAGCATTTTTGGATGGACTTTCAACAAGGTTCAAGGCACCTTCAATTAAAGGGCGAAGATTAACATATAGGTAGTGCCAGTGGTTTTGTAGATGGCGGTTTACTTTTATTTGAATCTAAAAATACAGGTGACTATCACGAAGACATGAACGCAGATGTTTTCGAAGAGTATTTTACACAGATTTTGGATCTTATTCCTCCGGGGTCTGTAGCCGATAGTCTGTAGCTTGGAGGAAAGCCGATATAATTCAATGGTTATCCGGAAAAAACATTTCTTTTGAAACAAATATGGTGAAAAAGGAACTTTTGACACTTGTCAATCTTAATTAAGATCAGAAAAAATATGTTATCGATGAAATGGCAACAAATCACCAAATAATGGTACTACGGTTACCACCTTATGACTGTGAACTTAACTCAATCGAATTAGTCTGGGCGCAGGTAAAAGGAGATGTAGCGCGAAATAATACGACGTTTTAATTAATTAAGTAACGTGAAAATTTTGTTAAAAAAATCTTTGGAACGAGTAACTGCAGATAACTGGCAAAGATGTATACATCATGTACAAAAAGAAGAGGAGATAATGTGGGAACTCGATAATTTAATTGACGTAACGTTATCAATCTAGGAGACGAAGATAATTCATCAGAATATTCAGAGGATGAATTTTAATACACCTCGCGTCCTAAACCTTTCATGCATGTCATCATCCGATATTCCTCACTTGTTGAATTAAGGCGTCTACAATTTTAAGAGTACCCTATAGAGCTTGAATTATTCTTCATTCTTTAGAACACAAAATCTAACGAAATGAATTACTTTCATAATTAAATTAATAGAAAAATATACCCGAAATTTTGCCCACCCGAAAGATATACCCACCCATGATAGTGCTGGAGAGGAACGGGTGGATCCATCAATTCGTCAAAACCAATAGAAGTCTAGCGTTTCGATCTGGTGCATGCGTATTTTCTGCAGCAGAAGCTGTGTAATCGGATGTGCTCTCAGATATATGCGACACACGATTTTATAGGAAAAAAACGGTCTGACTTACAGTTAAGACAAGCATTGAACATTTAGCTACGGCCACTTAAAATGTTTAAAATATCATATTCAGTTATGTATTTGTACATTCCTTAATTCTTCTTATTTTATTTCCTGCAATATTATTTTTATGTTTTTCGTTTTATTTTATATATTCTGTTTAACTTAAATACGCTATAGATACCTTCTCTTATAAAAAAGTAATTTCTTGCCAATTTAATTATTTCTCTGCCAATGCCTACACATGAAAAAATTTCATGCTTTGCCACTGGCTTTTTGAGTGCCCATCTTACCTAACCAGACAAGCCACCACTGAATATGAATAACCGTTATAAGATATTTTAATAAGCTGGAGGTTTGGTTTTTATCGACTTTTTATGAATTTTTATTAAATTTATAGCATGTTGATAAGACAAAAGAATTTATCTTCATGCGTGTTAAATATACTATCTACAAAAATATCTCTGTTATTTCGTCTCCAGGCAAGCTAATCTAAGATTCTGACAACTATGATATAAGCGTTAATCAGGAATATATTTGCTGTAGTGGAAATACATTATTCACAGAGATGTTTCCCAAGTCACCGAACTATACCTGTTATGTAATTATCTAGTTAAGACAACTTGTTAGCGTGCAAATGTAGTACAGTAACAATCAGGTAAACGATGTATATAAATCTCAGCCATGACAATATAAAGCATAATACGAAAATATAAGGGATATTGTTTAGTAGAGATAGATACGAGGATGGATCAAATATAAACAGCGATTTGCTCATATCAAATTTATTTTCACAGTAAAAGAAAATGTTAATATTATCTTAATTTTTTTATATATAATCTCTACTTTCATTAATAAATACATTTTTTCCACATTATTGAAAGTGTTTTAATTCTGTTATCGTGAAATTAATCATCTTGTCTCTATCCTATTGCATGCAATTTATTATTTTTATTGAAATGGCGTTTTGTGGAAAAATAAGCCTAATAATGGTATTAAAAAATTTAGCCTGGCCACGCCCCCACGAAATGATCGCTTCCACAGCGTAGACCTGTGACGTCACACGTCGTTTGCAGGTGTATACCTAAATACAACAGTGTCGGACAATGCAGTATATACATTTAGAAGAGTTCATTTGGCATTTATGATAGTATTAGGGGTTGTTAGACATTGATATTGAATACAGTTGCAAAATAGAGCACAGAAAGTGTATCTCATTGAGAAACTGGAAGAAGTATTGCATTATACCATTATGTACGAATACAGAATGCAGCAACTAATAAAAAATATTTCACCGCACCAAAAAAGAACCTGTTCGTCAGAATTATTCATTAACACAGGGCACAGCCCGCGTACAGTTATATAAATGCCCATTTATTCTAAGAAAATTTGAATGCAGCGAATACCTACTAATAGAAATCTCGAAATGCACCCGCGGCAGATTTTAATTATAAAATCTTATACGATTACCGTAGCTCCATATGATTTTCACTAAAAAAATGAAAAGCACGTAGCATACGGCGAACCATATTATAGGGAAATGGCTGTAACCGACCCTTTTAAAACTAAAAATTAGTCATGAAAAACTGAATAGCAACGTAAACGCAGGGTTTTAATTAAGACAATAAATTTTGCGTTGCTGCACATTGAACAACGGCTGTAGTGCTTTGACAGTAAACGTGTATTTGTGTACAATTGCGTATTTTTTGTTACACTTTGTGGATTTTCCGATGGAGGGAACCACCTGATCATGATTGTTGGGCTGAGTGCCTCGCTTTAAACAAAAGGAATGGTCGAAGGAAGGAGAGAAGCATCCAGCAAGTAGCAAAATCTTTGCAATGAACAAGTTTTAATGTAAACAAGTAATGATTCAACATTCTTGAAATTTCAACAAATATCAATCCTGAAAGTAAATATCAATAAAGTAGGTGCTACCTCCCCTCTCATTAAATCGTTAAATCATGTACATTTTGTATAGAATTTTCTTTTCTTTCAAAGCGATGTAAATCGATACACATAACAACGTGGTGCCCTGTCACTACGTTTTATTTACGCAGAACATAACCTCGCGGCTGACAGGGGGCCACAGTCGCCGATAAATGGGGGCTTAATATGATTTTGAAAAAAAAATCGCTTTATAAATAAATTTGGGAAATTTTTGATGGACGATTCCGTTAATTTATATTTTTCTCTGTCCTCTCTTAAAATATTTGTACTTTGTCATAGTTAAGCCTGTATGTGTGTGGTCCACTTAAGATGGAAATACCTCTGGAAAAATTGTATTTATTATTTGATTTGGTTCGGAGTTCTTTTAAAATTTTGACTCAGAATATGAAATTCTATTATATATAATCAAGGCCTACTTGGTTTTTTGTTCAATGTCAAAATTGGCAAAAACTATTTAACGATTTTTTTATCTGAAATCTGAGACATCGAAAAAACGAACTAGGCCTTGATTATGGACAATGGCATTTCATATTGTGTGCCAAAAGGGGGTTTAAATTCTCTATTCTATAATAATAATAATAATTTAATTTATTAGCAATTAAGCTATTATAAACATATAAACACATACATGAAATAGTATACAATAATAATAATAATAAAGGACATAGCTTAACACATCTAAAAAAAACAATTGAATTGAATTGAATTTATTGTGAAAACGGTTTACAATAATTTAAAAGTATACAATTCCATTACATAGACATACAAAGATAGAAATAAATTTACAGACATAGGTAACGATTTAACAAAAAAAATCAAAATGTTAGTTATTTTATTTATGAGACGCCTAAACAACGAGTTGCTCGCGTGCTGCTCATAAATATCATACCTATATCAAAATTTAAAACAATGCAACATATTGAACACATACGGTACATCTAGAGTACCTACCATAACACGTAGCTGTTTAAATTTCACTATTTAACATAATAATAAACAAGTTATTCAGTAATAAGGTAATGAGTAAAGAAGAGAAGAGTAAAGTTGAGTAATAATGAGTAAATATGATAAGATGAGAATTAATATTCAAAACAAAATCGAGTGGGAGCAAGTGCAGTTATCTATACATAAAATCTAAAAATATAGCAAAAATTGTCAAACTGTTCATCAACAATTTTTTTAAGTACTTTTCTACATTGTATAAATTCTTACGTTCATTAGCTTGTAATTTCTTTATATTTAAAGGTAAAAATTTTGGACTGTAATAAAAAAACAAATCGCTGTATGTGAGACTTCTTACAAAAAGGAATAATCATTGTTTGATCCTTTTTTATTCTGGTATTATACATATGACTTACTTCACAAAGACATCAATGATTTTTAAACACCCAGAGTAAACACAGATAAGCAAATAATTTTCTTATATTAAATACACCAGTTTCTTTAAATAATGCAATGGAAGGATGAAAGCAACCAACTTTGAAAATTATTTTTAAAATAGTTTTTTGTGATACATTTAAATTATGAAGAGTATTTTCATAAACACTGCCCCATATTACAATGCAATATCTTTAAACAGATTGAACCAAAGAATTATATACAATAAATAAATTTTTCCTGTTAAATACTTCCCGCAATATAAAAAAGTATGCAATAGTGCTCTTATTAATTCAACAATCAGCCTTAACTCCAAGATATTTTACATTATACACCCTTTTAATAAATGAACAATCACGCAATAATTCATTACAACTAATTTTATGAATAAAAATGTTATCTTGAACTGGCTGTCCATCCAATGTTATAAAGATACTTATAAATTGAGTTTTATCGATATTAAGACTTAAAAGATTTGTATTTAACCAACTATAGACAGTCTTCATAGCACACGTTGCGCTATTGTACACTTCATTCCAGAAGTTACCTACAAATACAATAGCAGTATCATCTGCATAAGATACTATCACCCTTTACTTGAAGCTTTAATAAATCATTAATGTAAACTGAAAATAATATTAGACCTAAAAGGGTTCCCTGTGGTACACCTCTAGTAACTGTCATCGAGTCACTACACCTCTAGTCACTACATATTCCATTTACCTTTACACATTGTTTCCTCTCTGATAGATAATTAATCAACAATTTCAGACACGTAACTTTAAGCAGCATCATATTACTACGTTAACTTTGATGGCATAAAAAGTGTTATACAGCAACTAGATGCAAGTGATGCTACTTCTATTTTAAATGCTCAAAGAGACTGTAATAATGTAGTCTTTATGAAGATTTAGCGTATATACATTTTCATTATTCACGAATACCTTTAGTCATTCGTCGTCTTGAAGAACCTGTGACAGCATCAGACTATTCAATAAATAATGCCGGAAATAATGTTTTAGACTTGCGACAGTTTATTTCTCAGGTACCAGGATCTAATGCTGAACGTGTGAAGAAGAAATTTAATACCGTTTTGCAGAAAAATCCGGGATTTTTAACTGTATGCCGTATAGTACACCTTTTTGAAGGTAAAGAAGTAGATTTTGCTGAACCCACCCAAAATATGCCATCAGTGAAAAATTACACATATTTTAAATATGCCCCAGTGACCTCTGTAGACGTATACGTTTTTTAAACTGAAACTGATTTTAAGCGATAAACGTCACAACTGAACATTTACAACAGATGCTGGTTATTCAGTTTTATTTCAGTACTAAAAGTGAATATTATAGTGTTTTGTAAACTACACAACTTAATATGGATCATATTGGACAACATACATATCACTAGTACAAGGTCCTAAGTGCGCCCCTGATAATGACGTCATGTGCGAACGATATACGGTCTCTAATTTTTGGTGTTAAATTAACTTATTTTTATCGTCTGATACTAAAAAATCTATTAATGTTGCACTAGTGCTGGTAACCCGCGTTGTTTTTTTTTATAAATTGTAACAATCCGTACTGGAATATCATTGTTTTTATTGTATTGGCGTAATAAGTATTAGAAAACGGATCAAGATTAAAATGACCAATTATAATAGTAGTCTTGTTGTGTCTTTTAGCTACTAAATCGCTTTATACAGTATGCGCCAAAAGTATGGAATAAATTCAATAAAAACGAAACAATTATTTTTTGGGAAAAATCCTCGAACAGGTCGATTTTTAATTTAAAAAATACATATTTTAGCGTAAAATGCGATTTTCAAATGTCATTTGTTTTCGAGTAATGACGTCATCGATTTTTTTTAAATGGCAACACCATATTTTTTTCCTTGATTCTGAAAGATCGTTTAATTCTCTATCAGACAGTACTAAAATTTTGCCCTCTTACATAGGAAAGTTTTGCGAGTAAATGACGATTGAATGTTAGAAAACGTAAATTTTATCCATAAAAAAGTAACAATTCTGAGGTATGTAAAATAAAATACAATTGATTAAATTTTACACTTAAATTCTTGCAGGCCATTTTATCGGTCCGCGTCTGCCGATCCACCTCCCAGGAAAACAGTTGTCCAAAAAAGCTCGTACAGGGCGCCCATAGTGCGGAGGTGCACCGTCTTGCTGAAACCATATGGTATCGTCAGGAATGTCAGGGTCATTATCGTTAGGAAAAATTACTGCAAGGGCTGGAACAAGGTCATTTTCTAGAAACTCTAAATATCTTTGTCCTGTAAGGGTTCCTTCAAAGATGAAAGGCCCTACTATTCTGTCGTCAACTATTCCAGCCCACACATTTAATTTCTGAGGAGGTTGGGTATGTGCCTCTGCCATCCAATGAGGATTTTCCCGACTTCAATATCTGCAAGTTTGACGGTTTACTGTACCATTCAGACAAAATGTGGCCTCATCCGGTGTAAATTTCTATTTCCTTGACATAAATCCATTAGAATTTCGCAAAAGTGTAAGCGGCGATCGGGATTATCTTCATTGAGTTCCTGCACAAGTTGAAATTTGTAGGGATGATATTTTCCCTTCCTCAAGATACGTAGCACTGTGCTCTGACTAGTGTCATTGTTTAACGCAACAAATCGTGAAGAATTATGAGGATTATCCACCATCCTTATCAAAATGTTCTGTTTCTGATTTTCATTAATGCTTGGACGTCCAGGTTTTGGAATATTTACAACATTGCCAGTTTCTCTAAATTTAGACTCTACCTTACTGACTGTTGATTGGTTGATAGGGCGATCTGGATATTTTTCATTAAATAAATCGCAAACTTCCTGCTGAGTTCTAGTCATATTCCCGCATCCGATAAGAATTAAAATTTAAATTCTTTGAGTAACAGTTAAATGTGCCATAATACTTTAAATTGAATAATAATTTCTATGTCGCTTACAATACTTGTTAGAAAGTCGGTGTGACAATGACACTTTGCAAATATTTTCACCTACGTGATCCATAAAAGAACTATGGAATTCGAAAAAGTAAACTTGATAACGTTTTTGCTTTATTTTAATTGATTTACGTTTTCTAACATTCAATCGTCATTTACTCGCAAAACTTTCCTATGTAAGAGGGCAAAATTTTAGTACTGTCTGATAGAGAATTAAACGATCTTTCAGAATCAAGGAAAAAAATATGGTGTTGCCATTTAAAAAAAATCGATGACGTCATTACTCGAAAACAAATGACATTTGAAAATCGCATTTTACGCTAAAATATGTATTTTTTAAATTAAAAATCGACCTGTTCGAGGATTTTTCCCAAAAAATAATTGTTTCGTTTTTATTGAATTTATTCCATACTTTTGGCGCATACTGTATAGATTCACTATAAGAACCTTCCATACAGGGTATCCCAACGAAAATTTGACCCCCCCCCCTATAATTGGAAAACCGAATAATATTTCAAAATTCGCCGAGACCCGTCGATTTTTGTTCTTGGGGGGAGCTTTTTTGACAGTCAAGCCAACTCGATATGTTCATCCCCCTAATGCCTAGCAACCCCAACTTAAAACATTCAAATGCAGCTACCCCACTTGTGGCACATCATTTTAAAGCCCTTTTCATTGCGAATACAGTGACGTACCGTTTTTAGAAATCGGTTGAGATTTGACAGAATTATTGGTTACAAACGAAAGGATGACAAACCAACTTACGCGTAGTAATTTCTACACAAATGCCCACCACTAATATGTTTTTCATCTACTACACATGACCGCATTACCTAATTGTTATTGATGTGTCCATCAGTTTACAAAAAAGTCAGAAATGAAATAAAAAAGCTGAAGCAAATAAAACTAGATACTAAAATAGTTATTAGTAGAAGATACTTAAGTTTATAGGAATTCAGACCTTTTCAAAATAACAAAAAATCAGTACTACAAAAAAAGTCGGTCGACGGGTCTCGGCGAATTTTGAAATATTATTCGGTTTTCCAATTATAGGGGGGGTCAAATTTTCGTTGGGATACCCTGTATAATGTTACAATTAAGATTCATTACTGAAATCGATTTTTCTTTTTTATCAATGATTTATGTATTTGATTAAGAATGAGGCACAACATGAAATATGTATATGTTACATATAGCACATATAATACCTACCTCGAATATTTTTTCACTTTATTTTATAACCTTTCTTTTTATTGCTTCAACGCTCATTGCATATTCTGCATCAATTTGCATTTGAAAAATTACTTCCATTCAGCCTTGTTCTACATGCCGACAGAAAACTATTGCATGATTTTTCACACCTACATGATTTCCATATTCCACCTCTATTTCATTATTTTAACTTATCGGATAAAACAGCAAAAAAATATTGGAAGTTTTGCATTGCTCCGAACGAAATAGCTATCTAAACTTTCTGAAGTGGAAAGTTGTTTTGTAATATTTCGGATATGTAAGATGCCAACTAAGTGGATTACTTATGGTCTCAGAACTTCAAAAAACTTTGGCAGTTCTGTAACAATAAAGTCAGTAAATAAAATTACATATGGATAACAGAGAACTGTTGTATTATTTGTAGGGGATAGTAAAATAGGAAGAGATGACTATACTTATAAATGTTTCAAGTAGGTATCATATTTCTCGGAATTCATAAATAGTCAACCCAAAGATAAATAAATTTGTCATTCTTTCCTGATATATTTCTTGTTCGATCAATCTTTTTAACTTCATGAGACCTCGAATATAGATCATAACTGGCAATTTGTCCAACATATTGATACTCTCATCTATTGCTACACAATAGGAATGTTCACAAATAGTAGTGATCACACATGAAACCTTAGATGAGCCCGTCCGACATTAGCAAAAGAAGTGGTGTGATAACGTCTATTTATTGCGCTGTTTGGGCTCTGTTTAGTTAGCCCGTTCTGATAATCAAAGAGCAGTTTGTGTGTATACAGGGTTAACTATGACTTAGTACAAATATTTAAAGAGGGGATATGGTAAAATAAGAATTAACGGATTCCTCTATCAAAAAATTTCCAAATTTATTTATAAAGAGAAACAATTTTTTTTTCAAAACTATATTAAATCCTTATTTATCGCCGTCACTAACCTTTTGTCAGCCCAAAGGTTAGGTATATCCTGCCAAAGTCAATGGTGTCAAACGTAATGACAGGTCACCGCGTTGACGTACATCAGTTTACGCATTTTGAAAGAAAAAAAATTATTTACAAAATGTAGATTATTATTTAATGATTTAATGAGAAACACGATATGATAACACAGGGAGGCAGTACCTACCTTACTAATATGTATTTGTAGGATTGGTATTTGGTTTTCTTATTTGTTTAAATTAAAACCTGCCATTGCAAAGATTTTTGTACTTGCTGTGGACCTCTCTTTCTCTCGGCTGTTCTTTTTGTTTAAAGCAAGGTACCTACTTGGTTTGGCAATCATGACCAGGTCGATTACTTACGTTGGGAAAAACCACAAAAGATAACAAAAAAATACGCGCAAATATACACAAATACATAAAAACACTGCCACACGTTTACTGCCAAGGCATTATAACAGTTGTTCAATGTGGTTCAAAAAGTATTCAGCATAACATTTTGTGTACTCGGAAAACGTATTTGGTTTTACGCTGTCACACGATAATATTCACTTGTCACACTTCAATAAATCAACACCTTATCCGACATCTAGGCATTTGAATACGACACGTTTGTAAATACACAAAAAATATGCGAAGAATTAAATTTGCGAAAAGTAAGTATTGAAAAATTATTTTAAACTAATTATTTTTTGACATCTGCAGATGCCATCTGTAGGCCACTAATGCAAGGTGCACTTCACGGCGATACATTTTTAAACTTCTTGTGTTGTTGGGGAATTAAATTCTGTTAATACTAATAATAACAACAATATTAACAGTAATCGACGATGTTTGCATGAAGTAATTAGCACTATTTTCAACTATAACATCCCAAGATGTTTACAGTGTTCTATAAAAATGTTTCTTAGACCCTTAGAATATAACTAAGCTTCCCATGTTCTTTGAGGTTTGGAGAGTATGTAGCTAGCAATGCAGTATTCTAGGTTATGTTATTTTAAAACCATTAATGACTAATTTTAAACGTTTTATAGTAAATAAAGAACGAAGAACGAATACAAAATATTGCAACTAACTGGATTAACTGTTATCTATCAGGTACTTAGTCATTATTATTATTAATAATAAAAATGTTTATTTTCATCGTTTCTACACTTGACAACGCTGCAAAAAATGACCGCACCTTAGTTGACAACTTTCCGTAGGAAAAGAGGGTTTTGTCCCATTTTCTAAGCAATGACCTAGAATTCCGAAATAAATTTGTTATTGTCTTTTAGACCTTCCTGAGCACATGGTTAAAATTTTTGCACTTAGTCATAGTTAATTCTGTATAAAATAAACAACATTTTGCAAGATTTTGTAACATATATTTTTTGTTTCTGGTGTGTTTAAGATTATAAAAGTTTAAGTTATGATATTTGGAAATTTGAGATAAATATGGTAGAAGAACAACCACAATCCGCAGAATTCATGAATACTTCAGCAGTCATGAATTTTCAGTGTTCATAGGTACTTGGGTATTCATAGATACCCTAAATTCATAAAATATTTTCACTATTCAGTAATACTTGATTCGAATATTGAATCATCCTGAATACATGGTTCTATGTATGTGTCTAGATACTAAATAACGCAAGAAGATATTTTTATAACACTTAGAGACTTGACATTAATGCAGTAGACAGATGAAAACAATTAAAGTATAAGGGACAGGAAGTAAAAATATATATACCTTGACTTAAAACAGTAGAACTTACAGACAAACATTTCTTAAAAACATTATGCAGACTAAGAACAAATCATGAAAATTTCCCAGAACACAGAAAAAAATAAAGTTGGCGACGGCAACATATATATATTGGAAAACAAAAATTGGGCAGAATCTATAAAAATGTTATTGAATCGGTAGAATGATTTAAATATTGATAAACCCTTTAACTTGCATTGTTGGCACTATATTGATTACAGAATATATTTATATATTTATGAATACATAATCAAAGAAAATATCAAAATTTAGACATTTAAGATTAATGCACTTATAATGTTTGTTAAAATATTTATGAAAAATTGTTATAATCTATACAGGGTGAGTTAGTAAGAATGGGTGTCAACACTAAGCTAGAGATACTAGATACCAAAATATTATGTCTAAGCTCATCATATCTTATACGAATGTCGCTGGTTTAAGAAATACAGGGTGTTAAAAGCTAAATTTTATTATGAAACTTCTCATTAATTGAGAAAGTTTTGATAGCATGACTCTGAAAATTGGTAGTGTTGGATTTTTTGATATGAAAATTACGAATTTGAAGGTTATTTTGACATTGCTCCTAGAGGGCGCTAGTTTCATAGTATTATTTATTAGCATGTGATTTATTATTAATGTGAAATACGCTAATATTTATTGATATGAAAATTTTACACAAGCCTTCTTAGAAAAGAAATAGCAATATCAGCGCCTGAAAGAAAATTACCACAAAATATATTGAAACTGTTAAATGTAAATAACTCTGAAACCGATAGAGTTAGGTAACCTAAACAAATGTACATTTTTTATGTAGAATTGAATATTCTTTTAGATTTTTAACTTTTTTAGCTCAACAGATGAAAAAATATATAGTTCGATTTACCTAATATAGTGAAACTAATGCCCTCTAGGAGCAACGTCAAAATAAACTTTAAATTCGTAATTCTCACACCAAAAAATCCAACACTACTAATTTTCAGTCATACTATCAAAACTTTCTCAATTATTGAGACATTTCAGAAGAAAATTTAATCCGTGCGCACCCTGTATTTCTTAAACCAGCGACATTTTTATATGTCGCTGCTTTAAGAAATGATGAAATGATGATAATAGGCATGATGAGCTCAAACATAATATTTTGGTGTCTAATATCGCCAGCTTAGTGTTTTACCCATTCTTTCTGACATACTTTGTATGTGTAAAAATCCTTCGTTAGAAATTCTCCTGTTAGAAATTTGGAAGAAATTGAAAAAGAATAATGAGAAAACGTAATAAACAATATTAAAAAAGAGCTGAAGGAAGTTAGTAAGGCAAATAATTTAAAAAAGATATATATATATATATAATAGAAATAAATAAATTTTAGAAAATATCAAGAAGTTAGATGCAAGATCTTAAACATAATTAATTGTGATGTTTTTTCTCTTGCCTTTAATTTTAGTATCTGTGTTTGTTTCATATGGACAAGCTATTGAGTCTTCTTACAAAAAAGGTGGTAGAAATTGATACTAACATGTCACTAAGCAAATGGCAAATGTCGCGTTAGCTATTTCCAGTGTGTAGATAGATTCTGAATACATATTTAAACATAATGAATTCGAATAATGAATATTACCAGAAAAAAATATTTAATACTTGAATACTAATTGCACAAATATTGTATTGCATACAATGTATTCGAGCTCTGTATGAAATTTTTATATATTTTTAGGTATTAATAATATTGTGTGAAACTAACTACTCAGTGGGCAAAAGCCCCAACCTGCGTTGAATTACACCCACAATATCTACCCATATATTCCTTATTATAACATTTGTAACATTTTTTTATAGTTTTAGAAAGGTATTTTAAGCTAATATAAATCAAAATTCCTACAATTCCTATCAATGAAGTCATATGTATGTTCTCTGATACCAAACATCTAGGCATGCTAATGAACAATTCCACAGACAAAGCTCTATTCAATAATTATCTAAAGAAAATAATCTAACTTACTAACCTGCTAATGAAACACTCTATAAATATCTAACTTCACTTTTTGGCAGTGGGACCACGACAAATTTAACCACAATAGATGAGATCTGACCTATTTCTGCATTTTTAAGATTGCTTCTTCAGGTGGTCTCCTTTAAGTTGAATCAAATATCGAACTATAAAAATTATTATAAAAATTAAAATTATTTGAAGTTAAATATCGACAATGACAAAAAGTGACATCCTGTCAATGAATTAAATATGACAATACCTACTTGAAAAATGTTCACCTTTTATGTAAAAGTTTTTATATATTTTTATGAAGCATTTCATAGTTAATATGCTATTTCGTAATTAAACTCAGGGGACACCGTATGTTTAGTTATGGCTATGTTATGCTTAAACGAAACCTACCACAATATTTACCAGCCATATAACGTTAAATTAACGGCACTAAACCCTTAAGATGTTCAATAATTCTCGTGAAATTTCAAACATGATGAAAGCTAATCACTTATATTAAATTCAGAGATATCCGTGCCTGAGGACGCCGGTAAGTTAAAGCTAGTGGTAAAATCGTGGAGAAAATCTATTGAACTGAGCAATAAAACTCACGCTCCGTCGGGTTTATCGCACAATAAGATATTGAAGTTTCAATTATAGTGTGTACGGCCGCAATAGAACTTGCACAGAAATGGTCTCGATATTGGTCCGTTTTCCGTTGAGAATAAAGGTTTGATTTCACTTAATGAGCTGAATTACTGAACGACTTATTGTAGTGGTTGCTACACACGTTGCAGCTTACTGGAAGGCAGGTCTTCCGGTTAGTAAACCTTCCGGTAAACCTTAACGTTAGTGGTTGTATTAACCGAGAAGTCCAGTCTGAACTCTCGGCTATCCGAAAATCTGTCAGCGCTGCCGGTTTGCTTTCTCGCAGGAGTTGATAACGTATTCGTAGTTTTCTGATACGGAAATACTTAGTTTTCAAAAAATGACTGATATGAGAGAATGATCTTTTCAAAAAGGCCTAGCCACTTGTTCATCTGGAAAAGACTAGAGCACTTAGACTCCATCGGGTCCCTTGTACTTCCTCCCATTATGAGATCAATCCACCTGAGCCGCCAACTAACCTAACAAGGAGAGAAAGGTGGTGACGTTGCTCAAGGGGATCTCTCTAAGGTAGGCCATAGAAGGTCATAGTTCTTCGCACACGGGTTCTCTTACTGACGAGATAGCAGTGCACACTTCCTCATATTACATGAGATGCTTCCTTGGTCAACTGTGTCCAGTTTAAATACCTGTCATCAGGCTAAGATTTGTCCTACGCATAATTAGATACTTTTTGGTTGTATCCTTGCAGTGATACTATAGGAACTCCTTCGCATATTGACAGTTATTTGTTGCATCTCATCGTTTCCTAAACTCTTTGTGGGTATCCTCTTCGATGATTTCAACAAATGCTGATAACGAAAGCACTCTTAGCCAGCTTGCCAGCCACTTTATTGCCATTGCATCGTGTCCCTTTACCCAGCATACAGATATGCTGTTGTTGATGGAGGTTATGATTATAAAAAAGTAATTGTCTACCTCACCTATCCTATTATACAACCTGGTCCATTGGCCTTATATACTCTCACAACAAAATGTTTCGCTACTGCGTCTGGCGGACAGATTTCATGCAACTTTTTCTTTTCAATTTGCTGGAACTAATGTTATGTTGGAATGTCCTATGTATATGACATCTAATTTCAGTTTATTGTCTGATATATGTGATATTAATATGTCTAGTCTACAACAAATTCTAAGAAATGCATGCGAACTGCAGTTCTAAGTATAGGTTTTCATTCATTTTTATTTTATTCGTTCGTACTTTTTCTTATATCTATGTTTTACATTCTATATATTATATTAAGTTTATATTTTGTTAGTATATCAATATTAACTACTTACATCTATTAAAGTCCTGTAACTGGGTTTGTTTCTGTTGGACTAATACATATTGTTATTATTATTATGATATTTGATGATTGACTTCCAAAAAAACAAAAATACATTTGGACACTTTATAAATTCTGAACTGATCGACAGGAATCGAATTAAAAGCATTGACGTATAAAAAGATTTATCAACCAAATTATACTGGGTCCCTTTATATATTGCTATTTATTGCGACCCTTATATTTTTTTCATATAGCCCTTCTAGTCCCTTTCGAGTGACAACTACGTGACCCCCATTTAAAAAACCAATACGGAAGTACTGATCCGTCGGACAGGCTCTTCAGACGGAATGGCTTCCCAATAAATCATTTTCCGGGTGCCTAATAGGACGGAACTCGAGCAAGTCAGTTTTATTAGTATCGAAATTAATGGTTCCTATGGAGGCCGTTTGACAGAATAGAGGCTTACGAGACAATAAATAAATTAACAGTTTGTAAATTCAAATTCCAGATGCTTAAAGGGATGATAGTCTACATCTCAAGATACTTCTACTGCGGGAGCGTTATTTTCATATACAGTGTGTCTACGGATGAATCTAACTATACACTGAAAAAAAATCACTAGTTGTAGGTGAAAATACACTTGTCACAGCAAAAAACGTTTATAAAGTAGACGACAGATAAACAATTCAACACGGTAAAAACAGATTTGTTAATTCAATACATATTTTTTTTTGTCAATATTATTTTGTTTAATTAAAAAACGCGTATTTCTCTAAAATAATATTTGCATTTTTTCAAGAAACAGTAGAGTTAAAAACAGTCACATAATATATTTGAATTTTTGTTATATTTAAACACAGAATTATTCAGAGCAAATAAATTATTTTCATAAATGGATGACACAAAATCTGTTTCGGCGAACCACGGAAGATATCGTAATAAGCAATTGTTTGTATCCATAAAAATAGTATATTCAATTATAAAATATTTGTTAAATTGATCAACAATACTCTTCAATGCAAGTGATTGCATAAATAAATCTAATAATTAAATAATTATCATCTTATAGCATATTCCTTATAACATATTTAAATATATATACATTTGATAAATATATATGTTTTATAAACAAATTCCTTATTGATTTCAACAAGCTTCCCTGTAAACTGCAAAACTAAACATTTATATTAATTAAGTCAAAGAGATTATTGTTTATTTTTAATTTTCTTGAAGTAACAAAATGATTTTATTAAATTTATCACATTTTATCACAATTTAATAAATATGTACGTTAAGTAAACCAATTATATGGGTTCATTTTACATCATAAATTGTTGTAAACAACCAAAATAGCGCTATTACATTTGTTAAAATGTTTATTTAATTCAACAAAAATATCTCTTATATCAGCCTCATTACAGGCAAAACCGCAACAAAATATTTTGTTTTCTAAAACAATAATTTTGTTATATAAAACAAATAAATATGTTAATAATCAATTGACACATTTATATCACTTAACTACAACTGTACTTGTGGATATATGACACTTTTTTTATTTGAGTTAAATATTATTTTTTTTAGTTATTAACAATATTGAGTGAAACTACTAGAAAATTCAACCACAATAGATGAGATCTGACCTATTTCTACGTCTTTAGGATTGCCTCTTTAGGTGGCCTCCTTTAAGTTGGGTTAAATATCTAACTATAAACATTATTATACCAATAAATAAAAATTATTTGAAATTAAATATCGACATATAACTTTATTGATATGAATTGTAGGAGATTTGATTTATATTAGCTTCAAACACCGTTCAAATACAGTAAAAAAATATTATTTTGTTAAATTAAACACGTTTTTTTCTGTGTGAATGAGGAAATTGCATGATTTTTCCAAATACGTGAAGAAGAAAGAATGTATTATTTTAATCAAAATGGCGTATACAATTCCGTGGAAAAATAAGCCGAAAAGCGGTATTTAAAAATTTTGTCTGGGCACACCCTTTCAAAACGATCGCCGCCACATCGTAGACTTGTGACGTCAAAAGCCGTTGGCATACGATTCATATATGATTTCAATGTTTCCTGACAACGCAA
Organism: Monochamus alternatus; assembly: GCA_037114965.1. Taxonomy (NCBI): domain Eukaryota; kingdom Metazoa; phylum Arthropoda; class Insecta; order Coleoptera; family Cerambycidae; genus Monochamus; species Monochamus alternatus. The sequence goes on from CM073435.1 coordinate 40,369,643, forward strand.
TATATACGTTCAAAAGAGTTAATTTGTCATTTATGATGTTATAAGATGCTATTGTGTTAAATAGACATTGGTATTGAATAAAGTAGCAAAATAGACTAGTAAAATGGTTACAGAAAATGCATCTCACCGAGCAAATAGAAGAAGTATTGCATTATACTACTATGTCTGCCTAATAAAAAATAATTCACCGTGCCAAAAAACGAAAAGAAATATGTGGTATAGGGCGATGAAACGCGACGAAAGGAAGCATTGCAAGATTGTTTATTTCTGAAGACTATTTTAATGTAGGTTTAATTGGAAATACAGATAGGTTTAACTTCATCGGAAAAATTAAAATGTAAATTTCTAAATAATCATTTTTTTAAGCTACCAAAATGTATACAGGACGTTTAGAAAATCAAATCAAACTAACATTTTCCCTCATTTATTGCATCATTCTGATTCCAAATAACATATTCTGTTCCTAACATTTACGTGATGTAGAATGTTATTTGAGGCATTTATAAAATTTTGCTGCACTACATTAAATTACCTGTTTTATTCTGAAAACATAATAAACAAAGGTAATAAATAGGATATTTTTAGGGCCGGCTGCATAAAAAGTACCTGAACTGCCATTCAATAGAACTTAATTCAAATTCTCAACCTGGTTTATTTACATGTGTGTTGTATAAACGAAACTAATGTGTAGTTCAGCTGAACTATGGATTACCGAGGTTGGTAGAAGGCGGCTTGCTGAATTTTCATTTTTAACTGTGATATTTGACAGTTTAACCTAAGCTGGCGCGAAATTTGTCCAATTTTGTAAGGCTATATTCTACTTTTTGGGTTTTATTTTACTGTCATTCTCTTTAGGATATATTATTATAATAATGATGATGTTTACTTATGTTTTATATTTAATAATATTGTGTTGTTAATTATAATTTTGTATTTTTGTGTATCTTGTTATTATTAGATTTTATTTTAAATTTGTACCTTATTTTGTCTAGCCTATGTTCTATCAAATAACTATTATTAAATTTAAATTTACCTTTATTTCCTACTTATTGCTCCCACTTTATTTTCAATTATACACTTTCTTTTAGTGCAAAGATGTAATATAATATATTTGTTATTATACAGGGTGTCCCAAAATAGAAGGCAATACCATTAACCACATACTCATACAAAAATAATGTGACTTTTCTTATGCCATTTTCTATTTGGGCGTCCCTCTTTCAATATACAGGGTGTTAAAGTTACATTTTAAAAAACTATTTTTGTTAATAATTCCATTGTTTTGTAAGACACACTTGAAATTTTGCACATACTTTTATCTTGTTTCGGCATACTTATCATGTAATTTTGATGAAAAAAATCGAAGGGTGAATGGTGGCAACTGAGGGATGAAGTATCCTTTATCCTATGCAGCATTTTCTAGAAATATCACATGTAGAATTTTCTTCTGATCATTTTACCTCTTTTGTAATTTTTTGTTTAACTGCTCCGTTTTGGAGAAAAAACGACATGTATTGATGAATTACAAATGTCTTAGCGGCCCATGAATGGCAGGAAAAAATAGTGAGCTCCCTTATTCCAACAAATCACATGCTAAAAGGAAAGTTTTCTTAAATCTGGATCGACATCACAAGTTCGGAATTTGCGGCCTACATAGAAAATTAAACCCTTAACGAAACGAACAAATCTTAGCACTGGTAGAAGAAGAACCAAGCACAAGTACAAAGATTGTTTCTAGACAAATAGAAAATTGTACAAAAATGGATGTTCATCGGACTTTAAACCCAACTTCTGCGCCCGTATCACATCCAACCCGTACAAAATATTCTTCCCCGAGATTTTGCGTCTAGGATGCAATTTAGTCGTTGGTTGTTAACACAGAATGATGCAGATAGTCTTAGGAAACGTTGACGTTTCATTCTTAAGGTTGCGGTATTCTAAATAAGAAAGTACCTCGATCGTTGACTGACAATGATATAAAACTGTGTACCGGGAAGTGCTGGATATCTAACGGAGAAAACTTGAACTGCAAATATTTAAAGAATGTCACAGTTGGAGTGCAGAAAATAACGGGTAGCCGAAACATGCCGAAACTGAGCTTGAAGGTCATGTGTTCGATCTGCGGCAAAATATTTACAACTCTAGCATCTAAATGGGATATCGATTTTTCCGTATTCTAAATTTCAGCGTTCAGTTGCAATTTATTCTTTGCAAATCTGTGCCTTGCAGTAGCAGTGGTTTTCTGTATTCTTTATATGTGTGTAATACTAGTGAAAATTATAGGAAACTTTTATTAATTGAAAGTTCGTTGGATTTAGAAAGGTATGTATATCATTATTTGTAAATTGAATTAAATAATAGGTACTTAATAATTATATATTTATATGTAACAGGAACAGGGGAGGGGAATCGAATCTTTAATGTATCAAATTTTAGGAATACATAATAGTTATTTATGTACAATTTTAATTGAAATAATTTTTGTCCAAAGAAGCTAGCCTTAAAATATGGCCCATCCTTTGCTGAACGCTCTGTAGACATTTTGCGAATAAATTACGATTTGAATCATGAACTTTATCATAAAAGAGCGCTCTTGGAGAATGTTGTAAGAAAAATTGACCATTATTGTCAATTATTTTAAAAGATTAAGATGACAGAAGATACTTAATTTAATATTAACCATATAAATATTTAAATATGTAATACCTATCTTAGTATGTACAAGCTATTTCGATTATAAATAAAACCATAATAAATTAGCACTTTTAAAATTAAAAACGATTCAGGACTCAAATTTTTCCCATAATATTACAAATTTATCGATAAATTTAATCTTCTAAAAAACGCCATAGAAATTCAATTGTCGCCGTCGCTTCCGGACAAGATATTTATTTCATAGACTATTACCAAAGTTTTGATTAATAAAAATCAAACCACTGTGTATAATACATATAGTTATAAAGGTAGTTAACTAAAAAAAATTTTACTATAAAATATGTCCGTATATATATATTCAATATAACATTTTTAGGTTTGATTGGAGATGATAGCATAAAAGAAGTTACATGTTTGGAAAAGGTAGCTCTATCAGCAATTACTTTGATAGAAACAGTGGAGAAGAAAATGGTGCCTTGTTTATATAATGATAAAGATCGAGTGAAATTATAAAAAAACTCATAACTATTACTACCAAGTAAGTTAAAAAAGATGAAGTATTATCTATATTAATTTTTCATGTAAACTGAACTCTCGAAATCATATCCGAACAACCCTGTATAATGTAAATATATTTTTATTTCATTATTTATCCCTTTTGTAATAGGTATTTAATAATACATAGTGAGACAATTCACAAAAGACAAATAGCAATATACTTTTTGAAAAAATTTGTGTACTTGCAAAATAAAAGATAATAATAAAAACAATCGTTTTATGTTTCAACCTGACCCTGATATCTATTACATCTTTATTTGTGTGGTGGTTTTAAAATATGTAAGCAAACTTATACGGCGAAAAGTAGATGTCAAATTATATTGCTGAGATCCAATTTACCTAAATGTCAACCTCCAACGAGTTACAGTCATTTACAAGACGAATGCTAATAAATGTTTTAAAGTAAATGTTAAAAAAATCACTGGCGGCACGAGGACAATGTACACTAATACACAGGTAAGCGTCATTTGTTTCCTGCATCCCTGTATACTTCATATTACGATAGCCAGCAGTATCAGTGGACAGATAATTTAACTGTAAGATTTTTCTTTTGAAATTTATAATTTTGAAGTGGTTGTCATTTCACTTTAAAAATTTTCAAATTCTGTCAATTTTGAAATTTTTTCAAGTTTGACTACATTTTTTTCAACATTCTGTATTTTAAAATTTGGATCAGATCGATTTAATTCTCTGAATTTTGCAGGAGTTTGGTTTGGTGTTTTAAACACCTGTATATTTTCGTTAACAGTGTTCCAATAGCCCTTAGTTAATATTAAAGACATTTTTGTAGTTCCTTTAATTTTGAGGTTTTTTTAAGGTCAAAATTTTCTCATAATTGCATACAGAACGTCTTTCGCACGTTCAATAACCGTTCCGAAGTGGTAAAATCGAAAATTTATATCAATAACAATGCAATCAAATGCATGTGGTATGTTTAATTCGTCTTGATTTCTAATATACTTAATTCCAAATTTTGCTCGCCCTGTAAACAGAATTTACTTTACCGCCACCTCTTAGTCAGAGGCTGAACTATTTATTGTTAAATTGAGTCAAATTTTTATAGTTTGTAACAGACTTCTAGATAATGAAGTTGACCGAACTTGCTGAGAAAATGACCCTTATGGAAAAATGCTAATACATTTTTAGGTACTGAAATTTATCAAACTAACTACTTTTTAAAATTGATATATAGTTCTAAATATTCCTATAACATAAACTTACTTAGTGTTACATATAAAATTGTTTAGGTTTATGTATAAGCACGATAAATTAATTGATAAAAATGTGACATTAGGTTAGCAGCAAAGACCAATATGAAAATACGTTTTTTAAAAGTTAAAACTTTGTTTAAACTATATTTAAATAGTAATAATGAGTAGACAGAACTTTAAAGATTCTATTTGTGTGGTTATTTTTGTTCTTCGAGCTTTATTTTTTGAGATTTCAGTACCTAAAAACACTGCAAATACGGGTCATATTTTGCCAGAAATACGGCGACCTTAAATAAAAAAGATAAATTTCGTTATAAAGACGAATTTGAAAAATTCAAACACAATTAATCACGTCATAGCATTTGGATTAGCAATAGTCAACTTCTATTTCGACTTTAGACCATTGCAGTTATTTTATATAGCATTTTTAGTGTGGTATTATTGTACTATATCAATTAGAGAAAGCATTTTGAAAGCAAATGGCTCTGGAATAAAAGGCTGGTGGAGAATACATCACATCCTATCAACAGGGGCCTCAGGCGTGTTATTAATATGTTATATACGATCTCCTGACCTTAATCAATTGTTTTTTTTCTGGGGTTATATGAAAGATATGGTTTATTCTGCAGAAATAAACGACATTATCCATCTCAGAGAGAGAATAGTAATGGCAGTGATGAACTTACGCAAAAGATAAGGTTTTCACTACTTAAAAGGGTACGTACATGTGTTAATGAGGAGGGTGGGCAAATAGAATGTTTGTTAAATTAGTAGTAATTAATTAATTATTTTATTTAATGTTATTTAGGTAAAAAATTATTATGTTGATCGTTCATTATTACTATTACTAAATAAGACTATTATTTTTTGATTGATAAGAGATTTTAATGCCCTATTATTTTTTCAATTCATAAGTATCCCTCATTTTATAACATTTAGAATTACCCATTTTGTTTTAAATAGCAAATATTCATTCTGTAAGTATTACGATTTGCTAAGTTGCCAAGGTATTGTAATGAAAGGTATATTCACAAAATTTCAGTTTCACTTGAAAATGATAGTGAACTATAGATTTGTGGGCCCTACAAATTGCAGTTTTTCTCCAGAACGGAGCATTTAAACAAAAAAATACAAAGGAGATAAAATGATCGGAAGAAAATTCTACGTTTGATATTTGAAGAAAAAGCTGCATAGGCGTACTTAGAAATAATTGGAGGGGATAAAGGGTACTGCATCCCTCAGTTACTTCCATTCGCCGTTCGATATTGTTCTCCAAAATTACATGATAAGTATACCGGAATAAAATAAAAGTACATGCAAAAATTCAAGTGTGTATCTTACAAAACAATGGAATTATTAACAAAAATAGTTTTTTAAAATGCAACTATAACACCCTGTATATTGAAACAGGGACGTCTAAATAAAAAATGGCAAAAGGAAAGTCGCATTATTTTTGTCCAAAGACAATGGTATGGCCTTCTATTTTGGGACTCCCTGTATGTAAATAAATAAACCAATATTCAAATTATATCATTACTTATGAGTTTTGACTCTCTTAAATCTCAATGGGGTGGTTCTTGCTAATTCGAAGGCAATTTTTGAATTTACAGTGAAATCAATCAAAGAAATTTACATAAGAAAAGGTACGTATTGCACCAATATTTATTTAACAGTATGTTAGTCTATAAACTTATCAAAAAAAATGTGTAGCATTTTACTACGATTTGATCGGCGTTTAACGTTTATATTTGTTTTTTATGCGGAGATCTTAACATAGATTACCATGATGAGTCTTGCCTCAATAAGCAGCTGTTGGATGATTTATTAATAAGTTATGACTTGAAGGTTACGTCTTTAGTTTCTACTAGAGTATTTACAAACAAAAATGGTGTTACCTCATCCACTAAGGTGGACTATATTTTAAACAATGCCGACACGGGTCGCTATACTACTAAGCATTTACACTATGTATCTATGACTCCCAAATACCACAAAAATGCAAAAATACAAGAAACAGCCTAACCTGCCTCAGTCCTAGTAACATTGTCTTGTCTCTTTAAAACACGGACTAGAGAAATAGACATCTAACCGAAAGGTATGCAAATATAGATTGTGTGAAAGACGTCACCTATTTACTTAATAAATATACACGCAAATTCGATATAAGGGACCTCAAATGAACATTCAAATAAGATACTTAATTAATGCAGAGGTATTCCCTCGAATTCAAACTTTAATGGTTTGAATGCGTAACGTCTGGGAAAAGGTAAGGGTTATATAAACTTTGCCCTTCGTTTGGGGACTTATTATAATGAAACCCAGGCATCAGTGTATGCATATGGTTAGTTCTTGCCAGTATAAATCTTGCTAAAGTTATTTCTGAATTTTATTTATTTATTTTTTCATTACAGAAGTACAAGATAGACCGTGACGTTTTCAAATTTTAGATATATTCTTAAATAAATCTTAATTCAGTGTTGAGTATGAATTTTATATTGGTTTGAAATGTCTTTATTACAGGTCAATCCTTGAAACATACTGAAAATATGTGTCTGGCAGCAGTCATCACATAATTATTAAAATATTAACATTAATAAATTGCCATAGACTGTAAACAAAACCACGTGGCCGAAAATGAAATGTCATTGATGTAACACGCCGTTCAGCGCGGTCTTGAAATGAGAGATAGAAGAGCTTTTTAACAGGGAAAACATTTGGGTATGTTTATGGAAAAAATATAAGTGATGACTTCATTAATCAGTCATTAGTAGTAAGTGTGGGCGGCCTCAGCCTGGCAAGTAGCCCTTTTTGCCTACCCTGACATCCCATCACCCCTCCACTATTCTCCCTCGGCCTTCCTTGAACCTACCCGACGCCCTAATGAACGCCAGGATCCTGGTCCATGGTAGGCCCCTCATCTCTTCCCTTTGCAGCTCCTCGGTGCCAAAGATCCTATATCTTAGTCTTCCAAGAGCCGCACAATATCCTAGGAAATGGATAGGGGTATCCTCCCCCTCTCCGCATTCCAGACATAAGGGATTTTCCTCTATGCCTATCAAATCCAAATGCCTCCTGAGTCTGCAGTGGCCTGTCAGAACCCCCACCATTTGGTTCAGGGATCCTCGACTAAGGCTCAACAGCCACTTCGTCCTAGATTTATTAGGCTCATTGAAGAAGTCGTGGGCCTGTCTACATCCCCCGTTCCTTCTCCAATTCCCTCCTAGTGTTTGATAGGCCCATTTATTAAGGGCACTGTTCATACTACCTCGCGTTAACTCCCAAAAAGGGTTCGGGTCCCTGGCAAGGTGCCCCAGATCCGAGACGAGCTAGCAAGTCAGCCGTCTCATTACCGGAGATTCCCTTATGGCCAGGAACCCAGACCAACTCCACCTCCCGTTGTCTGGCCAGGGACTCCAGGGCATCGCCACACTCTTGAACAAGACTAGATCTCGTCACCGGAGAGCTAAGTGCCCTGAGTGCAGCCTGACTATCAGAGCAGATGAAGATTTTCTCCTCCACACAATTCCTTACTTCTTCCTTGCCTGCTACCATCAAAATAGCAAAAACCTCCGCCTGGAAAACCGTGGGGTGTGTGCCCAGCGAAAAGCTCTGCCGGATGTCCAGGTTTTCCAGATATATTCCTGCCCCAGAAAACTCATCCCCTACCCGAGATCCATCTGTATAGCATATCAGAGATCCCGGGGGAAACATGTTTTCTGCCCTCTCCCACTGCTCTCTCGAGGGGAAAACAGTGGTATACCTCCTTCCCAACCTTAGTTTATCCTTTGCTTCAATAACCCTCAGAGCAGATGCTGGAATCTCATTCTCCCCCCTTAAGGCTATAGCAGCATGACCCTCCACACGACCTTCTGCCTTCCAACAGCCTGCATCCCTTGTTCTCAGGTAGGTTGCCATCGTATTAATCAGTCATTAGATAATACAATTGAAACTGGAGCTTCCTTCATCCCGTTTAACATCATGTGTCCAAAATTTTATTTAACAACAAGAGCAAAAAAAATTGCAAGATCGACACAAAAAACGAGTGAGAATTTCTTCTTATATTGAAGATTCACGCTCCTTATCGAGTGAATTTAAATAATCCCGGTCAACATGACAAAATGATTCTTGAGATAAATGTTAATGTTAATAATAATAATTCTAAATAAAAAGGCTTTAAAAAAGTCTTTTAAGTAAAAGTCATTCAAAATACCCTTATTGCACGCGACGCGAAATTGTCAGGACAACACGTCGAGTGCAATAAACACTTTTTGTATGAGATGCATACAAAAATGTATTATTTAGATGACACTGAGTGTAGGAAAATATGACGTCGATTTGAACGTTTATGTTTGTCATGACGACAAAACTCTGTAGTAATAGCAATAATGATGATAATGATAATGATAATGATAATGATAATGATAATGATATTGATAATGATAATGATAATGATAATGATAATGATAATGATAATGATAATGATAATGATAATGATAATGATAATGATAATGATAATGATATTGATAATGATAATGATAATGATAATGATAATGATAATGATAATGATAATGATAATGATAATGATAATGATAATGATAATGATAATGATAATGATAATGATAATGATAATGATAATGATAATGATAATGATAATGATAATGATAATGATAATGATAATGATAATGATAATGATAATGATAATGATAATGATAATGATAATGATAATGATAATGATAATGATAATGATAATGATAATGATAATGATAATGATAATGATAATGATAATGATAATGATAATGATAATGATAATGATAATGATAATGATAATGATAATGATAATGATAATGATAATGATAATGATAATGATAATGATAATGATAATGATAATGAAAATGATAATGATAATGATAATGATAATGATAATGATAATGATAATGATAATGATAATGATAATGATAATGATAATGATAATGATAATGATAATGATAATGATAATGATAATGATAATGATAATGATAATGATAATGATAATGATAATGATAATGATAATGATAATGATAATGATAATGATAATGATAATGATAATGATAATGATAATGATAATGATAATGATAATGATAATGATAATGATAATGATAATGATAATGATAATGATAATGATAATGATAAAGATAACGACAACGACAACGACAACGACAACGACAACAATAACGATAACGTTAACCGTAACGATAACGATAACTATAACGATAGCTAGGATAGATTAATCCAACAGGCTAACGCCCATATGAAGGATATAAATTACAATATTAAAAACTGTTCTTAGTAAAACTCTAAGAGCATATAAAAACAATGATTAGAATTGAGTAAATAGATAAAAATAATAAAAAAACACATATTTAATCAAAAAGTGATAAAAATTTGAGTAATAAAAATAATAATAGATATAAAAATGCCAAATAAGAAAAAGGTCACCTATATGACAAAATTATAATACCATCTTTAAAGTATTCCTAAGCAGATTTTCTGTGCAATTAAAAATATCAATACAATATTGTACATAATTGTAATGCCTAAACATCGAAATAAGTGGTGAAGAACGATGTTGATTTTTACTTGACCTGTTGTAAGCAAATGTAACGTTATTTCTCACCGAATGCCGAGGTATATGAAATTAAACCATAGACAAGAATTTATATCATCTATAACATTATTAAGAATTTTATGTAAATAAATTATCTGATGACTCATCCAACGCTTTTGAAGACTATCAATATTTGTGGTGTGTAACAAATAAGGGAAGATATATCTCTGTTGGTTAGTATCCAAACCATTTAAAAATTAAAAACCTACAAAATTTGCGCTGAATTGTTTCAAAAGACTGAACATGTACATTATAAAAAGGTACCTACTCCAAACATAAGCATTATATAAGGTTTTAATCGTTGCGACCTCTGGAATTTCTGATTACAAATCCCAATATTTTCAACGCATTTTTGCATACCACATCAAAATGTTACTGAAACGATAATTTAGGATCAAACGTCACTCCAAGGTCTTTAATAAAACTAACTCTTGGAATCTCAATACCGTTTATACTATAATCTATCGAAAATTATGTTAACTTTATAGTGTATGTCATAAGTTTACATTTACTAACATTTATATTCAGCATATTATTAAGACACCACTCACGAATTATATCAAGATCATTTTGAAGTAACATGCAATCGGTTTCATTTGTTACGACATTAAAGGTTTTTAAGTCATCTGCATAAAGCAGTTTAGAACACTTAAGATTTCCGACGATATCATTAAAAAATAATAAGAACAACAGCGGCCCCAAGTTACTACCTTGCGCAACACCACTTTTAACCATGTGCAGCTCTGACTTATGTCTCATAATTTCAACATATTGGAACCTATTCAATAAGTAAGATTTAAATAAATTAATAAGATGTAACGCTAACCCATAAGATTCAAGTTTGCTAATTAAAATACCATGATTAATTTGATCAAACGCCTTTGATATGTCAGTATATATTACATCAACTTGCTACCTCTCATTCAAGGCGTCTGACACAAATTGTGTAAAATTACAAAGATTAGTATGTATAGACCGGCCTTTCATAAATCCATGTTGCTCCGGTGCAATGCAATGATTGACGATTAATGTACCTAAATTGTATACCAAACTTGGTAGTTTGAAGTTAAAGCACTCTAGAAATATTTTTCAAAAATTTTGGACTTCCCTTTGGGGGTTTATAATTTCATCTAGATAAGCTTAGTTAAATTACAATATTTTAGTACCCTTATATGAATATCTCGGTGTCAGTAGGTATTATTGCTCGCTATTCGCCCGAAGAAAACGGCACATGAGTATTTTTAAGGATGTAATGGGATTCATGAAATTCCCTTCAGGGGATGCTTTAATTTAGGTAATTTCGTTGGTGCACTTGGAATGCTTTGAGTGAATAGAATGTATAAGATCTTGCGAGATTGGATGCCACCCTAGTTTTTAAATGATATTTTTAAGAAAATGTACATAAGAAAAATTTTACAAGATTGGTTTGTGTTACCTTAAAGGACAGAATCTATATAAGGAGGACTTTCAGAGGAATATTAATGCAGATCTTAATTTAGAGGTGATTAGAAAGGAAGAACTGGAAGGAAACTTTTGAGAATTACTTGTTAACATGTTTCCAGTATTTTTCCTTCTTGCTTTTATTGCACAAAAAATACGCATTTTAATACAATTTGTAATAACCGAATTCCACACGGGTCGAACCACAATACATTTTGTTAATATAACAAACCTTTTAATAATACAAATAAAATTTATATGGGTAAATTTTATTTGTATTATTAAAAGTGTACAGTTTACACATTAAAGTGTCAATTGTATTGTGTAATATATCTTTTATGATTTTATTAAAAATATATAATTCAGTTCAACACTAAGAGTGAATATTGGTAAATTCGTTATACACGGTTAACTATGACTAAATACAAAAATTTTAACCACGTGCTCAGGCTAAAAAAAACAATAAAACAATATTCCAGAATCTTTATCACATTTAAAAATGGGATAAAAATCCTATTTTCCTACGGAAAGTCGACGCCTATGATAAGCATCGACTGAGATGGCTTAGATCCATACATAAAGCTTACATCTGTCAACAATGTCGTCTTTTCGCAGCGTTTCTAAATGCAGAAATGACAAAAATTTTCTTATCAGTAATAATACCTGATAGATAGGTAACAGTTAATCCAGTTAGCTCCAGTATTTTGCAATCGGTTTTCATTATTTCGTGACAAACTGGCAAAACTACATTTTCACTCATTGAATGCCTATTTATTACAAGAAAATCGAGCGAAGGGAATGCGTAGGTACTAATAAATAGTAGAAAACTTTTAATGCACCGGCAGTTTTGTCCCATAACCTAGAAAAACAAACCGGCGAACTATATTGTGGGAAAATATCTGTACCCGACACATATTCCTTTATTTAATAACTATAAAACGTTTAAAATTAAAATAAGGCACTAAAAACTGAAGAAGAACACGAAACTACAATGTAAACACAGGAATTGAAGTAAGTCATGACAGCGAATTTTACCGTTGCTTGTTGACTCTGAATCTGTAAACGTGCGGTGGACGATTCGCATAGGCGGCGTTAAATAAAGATTTAATATCGAAAAACATTTTTTTTTCGCTTTATAAATCAGTTTAGAATTTTTTTAAGGGCGATTCCGTTAATTCTCTATCTCCTCTTAAAATATTTGTAGTTAGTCATAGTTAACCATGTAACTATTAACAGTTCTGATTAGCTTTAGCTTCATCGAAAATGCCAGCAATATTTATTATAGTTAGGTACCCACTTAACATTCTCTTCCATCGAACCTCAATTTAGATTGAAATATTCTACATTTGAACATTAATACATGAACATGAAAATTAATACAATAAAGATGTCATAAAGGTATATGTGCTGGCTCTTCTGAATATAGGAATTTGTGTCAACGTTTAATATTCATATTTGTAAATATTGTACAGATTTACTATATTTTGTTATATTACTTGTATTTTTTTATATGTATATTTGTAGGTATTAATAATATTGTGTGAAACTAACTCCTAAAAATGCAGAAATAGGTCAGATCTCATCTATTGTGGTTGAATTTTCGTGTTCCCACTGCCAAAAGTGAAGTTAGATATTTATAGAGTGTTTTCATTAAAGCAGGTTAGTAAATTTAGATAGATTAATTTCTTTAGATAATTATTAATCAGAGCTTTGTCTGTGGAATTGTTCATTAGCATACCTAGTTGTTTGGTATCAGAGAACATATATATGACTTCATTGCTAGGAATTGTAGGAGATTTGATTTATATTAGCTTAAAATATCTTTCTAATACAGTAAAAAATATTACTTGTAATTTCAAATATTTTGAGTAAATTGTTATTTATATATTAAGGGCGGGTAGACGTTTAAGACTCATAACGTGAAAGCCGAGAGCTGTAACACGCTTAGAGTATTATACGCATTATAACGCACGATATTTATACAAAATCTTATACGTGGCCGGCATTTAGAACATTTATAAATTTACTATACATCATATTGTCACGGATTTCCCAACCCGACTTTTTGTTTTATCAGAAAAACAAACAGTTAATTTTTACTAATATTTATTAACACTCTATACACTATTGAACCATCCAAATGAAAACTCTAATTCAAGATTGACTGACTCGGCCGTTTATTCTTCTTTTATAGACCAAACAAATATTTCAGGTATTTTCTAGCAGCTCTAGATCCATTTCTATTTCTATTGCGTAAATAAATTTCTCGATATCTAAAATCAAATAGTTTTTGTTGCAGACTAATTGACAGTTTTGGTAGACGCCTAGCAATAATAGCAATAAACACGATATGCGTTTCTTCGTCAACCCGATACTGAGCATCGAGTTTTTTTTATACATTATAGCAATAATAAATGCTGCAAGCAAGTGTTTGGGAAAAATACGTTGGGTCAGACTGTGTTGAATATTCAGTGTCAAAGTGGAAATAATAAAAAGAAAAATATTGGCACTAATATGCCTTCAACTAGTAGGTAATCTGCATCTTTTGCAGAATTTCCCAAAAATACTAGTGTTAAATTACAAAAAGTAGTCCTGCAGAACAAGTAGAAAATGGACAAGACACATTATGTCCTATTTTTAATTAAGTAATTCCGTTAATTGTAACCATAAAAATATAATTCATAATTAGAGTTGTATGATTAAATTGTAATTTATGTTTGTTCTAAAATTTGGTACATAAAATGATATTTTCCTTCAATAAAGATTACACGCCATTAGTTCAAATTGAGTGTATGTGAACATATTATACAATAATTTGACGTTCATAATATGATCATGATACGTAACATTCAATTCAAAACTGTCAAAATAGCTTACTTTTATGTTTGACATTCGTCGCTCACTTGATAAATTAAAAAAAACAAATGAAACATTAATTAGTAAACTTTTGCCATCATTCGGAAGAATGTAACTGTATAAATAATATTTTTTCTGTACTTGACAAAAAGGATGAAAATAAATAGGCAAAATTTACGAAACATTCTTACAACTTTTTAAATCAAATACCATGAGCGGGAGGGAAAAAAGCGTTAGACCTACAAATTTTTTATTCCACTATTTTACACATTTTTTGACAAAATGGCTATTATTCATCTCAAACCCAATTTACTCGAAAGCCGATTCCAATATCGGTTTAAACAAAGACAGGATTTTTACGTAAAAATGTTCACAAATTATGAATTTGTCGAAAAAATTGTAAAAAAGTTGAATCAATATATTTTTTCTATTTATTTTCGACCGTTTTGTCAATAACAAAAAAAAAAACAATTTCATTTGTAATATTTTAAGTGTATACACCTTCTAAGAATGTGTTTTAAGCCAGATATTAATAGGAAATGTTTGGCTTATTTTAATAAGTTCTATACCAATAAGTCTAACATTGTAAAAAATATAAGTATAAAATTAGATAATGGAGACTTGTGTACCCTTAAGTTGATTGAGAATATTCCTTTGACTAATAATAATTGCCCTATTTGTAGCCCAAATCAACAGTACTCTTCCTTTTTATTCAACCGTATTCGTCTCACAAGTTGTTGATTTTATTAGGAAATAAATTAAAAAATAAAAATTCATCGGGACCGGATGACGTTCCGGTTTTCATCATAAAAAAAGTTCTGACACCTATTGTGAAACCTCTTTGCTATTTAATTAATTTATCCTTTCAGACTGGGTCATTTCCAGGCTATCTGAAAATTGGAAAGGTTGTATCTGTTTTTAAAAAACACGATTGTCATAATGTGGAAAATTATAGGCCAGTGTCCGTCCCTTCATGCTTTTCCAAAATATTCGAATATTGTTTTAACGATAGATTAGTAAAATTTCTCAACAAATATGATATTGTTAACGATAAACAACACGGGTTCTGTGCGTGTAAATCAACCACAACTGCTTTACACTCGTTTTGTGAAAGGGTTATTGAATTTATGGAGGCAAGCGAGTGCCCTGTTGGGATTTTCTGTGATCTCAGCAGGGCATTTGACTGTGTGAATCATGAAAAATTATTACAAAAGCTAGATAGCTATGGTGTAAGGGGGATGGCCTATGAATGGATCTCTTCATTTCTCAAAAATCGGACACAATATGTAAGTCTTTCTTGTTCCTCAGTTGGTACCGTTCAAAGAATAAATTCTGGGTACAGAGAAGTGGGTATGGGTGTGCCACAGGGCTCAATATTGGGACCTGTATTATTTCTGTTGTACACCAGTGAACTTGATACTTTAATATCCGCTGCATTGCCAGTTATGTACGCTGACGATAGGTCGCTAATTGTTTCTGATAAAACTGATGATGCACTGGCACTCAAATGCAACTCGGTCTTAAATAAAGTTAGCGATTGGTGTGGCTCTCACTCATTATATTTTAATCCTTCAAAAACATCTTATATTAGATTCCATAATTCCATTGTCTGATACTGTAACAACTGTCAATTTTCTAGGTTTCACATTGGACGAGTGCCTAAATTGGAAAGAGCACTGCACCAACCTAATAGCAAAATTAAATTCTCTGTGTTACCTGTTTAAAAACTTAAAATCAATTCTGACGAAGCCTCAGCTTATGAATTTGTATTACGCGCAAGTTGACTCTCGCTTGAGATACGGTGTATGTTTTTGGTGCGATACTACCCTAGCATCTGGTGTATTTATTGCCCAGAAACGGGTATTGAGATGTATTGTGGGTATTCCAAGTTATCATACGTGCAAAGCTTTGTTTAGGGAATATGGAATGTTAACTCTTACAGGATTGTTAGTTTTTGAACTATGTATATATATTTTTAAAAATCGAGCAACATTTAAAATCAATAGGGACATTCACGCAATTAATATGTGTCAAAACGGTGATTTCCGGATGCCCCTATATAAATTTAATATATCACAAAATTGTCCTAACTATCTTGGTTTGAAGCTTTTCAATCATTTGCCAGAAGAACTAAAACGAATCCAGGTTTTTTAAAGTTTTAAATGTAAATTAAAGTTATTTTTAGTATTTATTCTGTAGATGAATTTCTATCGTCTTAGGCTAAGTAACATTGACTATTCCTATATATGTGTACACATGTCTTAAAGGAAAATAAACGCATTATTATTATTATTATTATTATTATTATTATTATTATTATTATTATTATTATTATTATTATTATTATTATTATTATTATTATTATTATTATTATTATTATTATTATTATTATTATTATACGCAGTAGAAGATTGGAACCCTATTTCAGAAACACTCAGTATATTCTGCAGATTTTGTTTATACAGTGTATATGTCGATTTAAAACAATAATGGTTCTTTTTAATTCTAATAACAAATGTAGATAGGCATAGTCCTAAAACTACATTTTAAAAATTTAGCCAAGAATTTAATGTGCTGACTAGCAACACGGATACAGCCATTTTCAAACAATGCTGGCAATTTTTTGTATACCTGCATAACAAATTATAGCGAACATAACTGGCATAACGAACATTGCTGATGCATGCTGTGTGCCATTCTGACATAATTCTGCCTCACTCTTACCTACAGAAAGAAAAGACACATCTGTAAAGCAATCTGGTAAAATACACTTGCATTTAACTTGACAAATACCGCATAACCATAACCTAAAAAAAATTACAGTGATTCCGCTTAGTAGATAGAATAAAACTTACCTTTGTGTCCATTTTGTGGAGAAATATGGGGCAATTTACCAGAGATAATAGTTCTGGTTGGAATCTCTAGAGAATTTCCTCGTTGAACTGGCGTTAAAAGTATATAATAGAAAATCTAGTCATGGAACAGCATAGCTTTCTAAGGTCAGCTCGAAGGCTAGTGAAAATCGGCAGCTTCTTTCAGGTGAATACTATAGAAAATGCAATAAAATCAGATGCGAAAGTTATTTAAAATGCAAAATGGGTGATTGGTTTCATACGTAGATTGAATGTTAATTGAGAAAAATAATAAAGATTTTAGTAGACGATGGAACACATTACAAGTCATTAAGTGAAGGAAAGTCATTAAACAATAGGATTTTATTACATAAACATGTTATAAGGCGTGTACGGATATTATTTTTGTCCTCTTTTTCGACATGTTTTGTACCATACTTAGCTTACCTGACTTGCATACCGTAAAAAATTTATTTTTACTACGGATTTCGATCAACAAACTGTCTCTATTACAGTGATATCTCAATAATGCTTCATTGGTACAATTCGAAGAAAAAGTAACATTTGTGTTCTTATGATAGCATATAAATGCTCAGAAATTACGCCAGACACTGATATTTAGATATTTTATTTGAACTTGGTTCCATCAAACTCTCAGTTGCTGAAACCTTTCTGAATACATTTACAGAATCATAACAGGTAATAATAGAAGTGGAATCAAAATGGTGAGATGCAAAATAATAGTTATTTATATTATATGTGTCATATAAAGAATTTTATAGCATGCGTATGAAATTTACTGAACGAACCAAATATGAGTTCTGTAAAGAGATGAGTGCTATATAATACAGATGTGGCACGTATAATATGCAAGATTTTATCTACGCTCAACTTATTATTTTTTATATATAAAAAATGCGAATTATTCAACATTATTTTATTCTCAACATACATCTACAAGTAGGTACTGAATACTAATTGCACAATTTTGAGAGTTTATAAGGTTAACTCCAAATTTGGAAGAGATTGTATTTGTATTAACAGCCACACAAATATCCAATTTGTTTTGTGATCCTGATGAAATACTCTCACTTCATATTTTTATTGCAGTTATCTTTTTATTTTCTTCTGAGGTTTCAATGTTTCCCTCCGCACCTGTACTCTTCCATCCACCATGCTTTTTTATTGTTAAAAAGTCGGCTCCAGCATTCGCTAATATTGACGTTGAGGAACATCGGATACAGTGTCCAGTATACAGGGTGATTTTAAATAAAGTAGCAAAAATGAGACCCCATATTAGGTTAGGTTAGGTTTTTTCGTTACATATATAAATAAGATTAGTACATCGATAAACACACAAACACAACTGGGGCTGTTGATAATTTTTTAAAACTATTCAACCCTAGACTATACAGGATGATTTTAAATAAAGTAGCAAAAATGAAACCACATATTCCTTAGGTGAAAATAAACCGATTTAACGTAACATACCTATATCCCAAGTCACTTAATAAAAAAGATACAGGGTGTCAAAGTTACAATTTTACTTTCGATATTTGTAGATAAATTCTTAAAAAATTCAAATATTTACTTAAAATTTGTAAACCAGGGGTTTTTGCGGGTAAGAAATTCAAATTTGTTTCTAATTTTGACGTCACTAGTAGAGGGCGCCACCTATGGCACATCATGTTTCTTTTAAATAAGATAACTTTTTTGCTGCTTACTGTATCCATCTGACTATTGAAACAATCGATTATCCTACATGTTATATCTGAAAAAGATATACCTTGTTGAAGTCGTTAGGAGTAACAGTTTTCGAAATAATCCTATTTGAATTATTCAGTGCGCCGATTGAAAACTGTTATCGTTTCAGGTAAATTGACTTTTTTACTGAAAATATAGCAAACTGTTATTTGAAAAAGTTATTCAGAACGGTAAATTATGAAAATGTACAAAATTTCAAAAATATCGGCCTGCTTTCATAAAATCTTTGTGCTTTGTTGAAAAAAATGGTTTCATCAAACTCGCCGATGTTCTTGAAATTTTGCACGTCTTCATAATTTACCATTCTGAACAACTTTTTCAAGTAATATTTTGCTGTAAAAATAGTTTTTACTCGGTTCACTCAGCATCTCAAATAGGATTATTTCAAAAATGCGTACTCCTAACGACTTAAGCAAGGTATACTTTTTCAAATAAAACAAGTAGAAGAATCAATTATTTCTATAGTCAGATGGATACACTAAGCTGCAAAAAAGTTCTGCCATTTAAAAGAAACATGATGTGCCATAGGTGGCGCCCTAGTAACAAATTTGAATTTCTCACCCGCAAAAATTCCTGGTTTACAAATTTTAAGTAAATATTTGGATTTTTAAGAAGTTATCTCCAAATATCGAAAGTAAAATTTTATCTTTGACACCCTGTATCTTTTTTATTAAGCGACTTGAGATATAGGTATGTTAGGTTAAATCGGATTATTTTCACCTAAGGAATATGTGGTCTCATTTTTGCTACTTTATTTAAAATCATCCTGTATAGTCTAGGGTTGGATAGTTTTAAAAAATTATCAACAGCGCCAGTTGTTTGTGTGTTTATCGATGCACTAATCTTATTTATATATGTAACGAAAAAACGAGTATGTGTACAGATTGGAGGTCTCATTTCAGTATATTTGTTAATAGTGTCGATTAAATCGGCACCCCCTATGTCTCCTGGGGTTATAAAACAATTTCTATGAATTTTTGTTTTTGTAATCCTGAACTTCCTTCATCTATAATATCTATTTTAACATATTCGTCAATTCCGCTTTTCTACAGGTACTCCCCATTCCAAAAATTAGTATTACCTTAAAAAACAAATATTTTGTTGTAAAAGTAAAAAAATATTGAAAGTCCGAAATATATTTCATTGTCGGCTATTTGTTATATGTTCCTTGGTTAAAATTTAATTTTTTTTCGCCTTGTAATCCTCCGATTTTCTTTTAAGCATGGCAAATAAAGTAGCATACTTATTTATATCCACTTTTTTTTCTTATTGATAGTTCCGTTTTTAATATGGAATAATAACTTCATAATGAAGTAGGTTTATGATCCTTACTGAGTTTGTTTAAATATGCTAACAGAACTTTTTCTTTAATTTTATCTTCATGGCACCATTTTTCATATATCTCAAATACAAAAACATACTGTACGTGAAACTTCTGTGGGACAAGGCCTAAAATTGCTTCAGATGCACTTTTTTGATATCTGCAGGCAAATCTTTGTCAGAAAACCTAATTTTTATAGAATTTATGTTTCTGGTAATAACTAATTGTAAATTAATAACAATAGCTGTTTGTGATATCCCTTTCGCAATCGATGATGCTGGTCAGTTCATCGACCAGGCAACTATGCCGTGGGGTGTTACTTTATGAGTCTAACCCAACAGTGGCAGACGTCGTAACTTATGACGTGTCTCAATGTTGCATTGGAGAATAAAGTAATCACCGATTTGATTAGTTTTTTTAACAATATAAGGGGAATATTTCGTGGAAATTTAATTAGTTTGCTTATTTGTAGTGTAGGTACTCATTCCAAAGTCAAAAATGTGTGGATTCAGTTTTGTTGAAGCATGCAACTGCCTACATTTTATATAAAATGCGTGCGATAATATATATCACACTAGAGCTATAAACAACGTTATTATGATATTTTATTTTTATTTATTTTATTTTATTTACTCTTAATATACCCAACGGGTATAACCCACTTAAAAGATAAGTAGTTAAACTAAAAAAATTGCAATAAGATTGAAAAAACAATACTTAAAAAAGATACCTGCATATTAAAAATCGGTTATATAAAATAAAATATAAGTAGTATAAAAGTCTAAACATATAAAAACAGTTTAAAATCTAATAAAAATAAAAAATAATAAACCTGAAAGTTAAATTGTCAGATAATATAAAAAATACAATGAATTAAAAAACAAATAAAAGTTACTAAGCAAAATAAAAATAAATAAAAAGAAACAAGAATATACACATGCACTTATTGAAAATATTTTTTTATATCACGTACACCACAAAAGTTAATATCGAAACCCTCCATATTGTTGCTATTGTTCAGCATTTGTTACAAAGGCGACTTTAACAACATATTTGTACGGGCAAAAGGTAACATAAACAAATCACAATTCCTAGAGTTCAATCTGAGAACTCTAAATAATAAATCTTTGGTTATATATTCACATTTAATTTAAAAATGGATAATTTTATATAATAAATTAATACCATGCATTGTACGTCTACTGGCAAGATTTTGTAGCTTAAAACGGACACAAAACAATTCTTGTGGAGTACCTTGAATAGGATAAACTCAATATAACAGATATGCGGCAGACTTAAAAATCTTTGTTGAACTCTTTCCAGTAATGACGTATATGTAATATAAATTGGATTCCATATAACTGAATCGTATTCAAGTTTGGATCTCACAAAAGTTGTATACAGCAATCGCAAAGTAGACTGATTCCTGAAATCTTTAGAGTTTTGCGAAATAAATCCCAAACTCCTGTATGCATTGGATAAGGAACTGTGGATGTGCTGCAAGAAACTCAACTGAGAATCAAAAATAACACCCAAGTCTTTAATGCTATCAGGCCTCTTGAGAATGCTGTCTTGCAATATATAATGAAACATGATAGGTACTTTTTTTCGATGAAACGACATAACATTACACTTGCTAATATTAAGAGGCAACATATTTCTGCTTCACCAGTCGTTAAGTGAAACAAGGTTATTCTGAAGATTTTCACAGTCCAAAACAGAGTTAATTTGACAAAATAATTTTGCGTCATCAGCGTATAATAGATATTGTATATTAAGATCCTCTGCAATATCGTTAATAAATATATCAAATAAAAGAGGTCCAAGTATAGACCCTTGAGGAACGCCTGATGTTTAGAGAAACATGTCAAATTTGAATCCACGA
Source organism: Monochamus alternatus (assembly GCA_037114965.1). Classification (NCBI taxonomy): domain Eukaryota; kingdom Metazoa; phylum Arthropoda; class Insecta; order Coleoptera; family Cerambycidae; genus Monochamus; species Monochamus alternatus. Next base: position 40,391,829 of record CM073435.1, read on the forward strand.
TATTGCACATATTGGGATCGATTACAGAGGTATGACTGAAATAATTTTACTAAAGCAGTACAGAGGCCTACGTTGTTAAGTTTATTTAACAACTTAGAATGGTCGAGCCTGTCAAACGCTTTAGAGAAGTCTGCGTATATAACACCGACTTGACTTCCAACATCAACAACTGCAGAAATTTATTGAGTTTTACATAATAAATTAGTAATTGTAGAACGACCTTAAATAAACCCGTGCTGTTTGGGAATAATAATATTTGAGGTATGAGATGACATAAAGCTGTCCAAAACAAATTCGAACACTTTACAAAAATTATTTAAAATAGGAATGGACCTATAATTTGTAAATTCATTTTTTGCTCCTTTCTTATGGACAGGCGTTATACGTGATACTTTCCAAATATCAGGAAATACTCCAGACACAAGTATTAGACTAAAGAGGATGAGTAAAGGTTTGGAGAAGATTACAGCACAATCTCTAAGCAAGAATGCCGGAATTAGATCAGAGCCCATACACATATTATTTAACCTTTTAATAGCTTTTATTATATTAGTATCCGAGATTTTCATTAAATGAATCGTTCGTTTCAAAAACGACATAAGTCACTTTTTTACGAAATCCACTTTTTACCACGAAACGAATCTTCATTAGAAGACACACGTTCCGAATAAAATTGACACAAGTCCCATTTACCCTTACATAAATAATGCAAGGTCACATCCTATGTTTGTGGCAAAAACAACATTAGTCGTTGACTTATGTTGTTCTTGCTCCGAACGTTTTTATATACGAGTAGGTATGGTATGGATAGTCGGTCGATCGTACTTCATTTTTGCGATTTTCTAAGTTATTCAAAACTCTTATTTATGTTCCACTTAGTAACTAAGTATTTTTTTTTAGTTGCAAAAACCAATGCTTTCGAGCATTTTCGGTAGACGACTTTAACTTCTGCATAAAGAAAATAAACGGCTTTAGTACCAAAGACGAGCAGGAACGACCAGGACTTTGGTATCACTAAAAGGAAAATAAAAAAACATGATCACGTCTTTATTCCAGATCATTACTATACCATTATGACTAATACTAGTCCAAATTTTAAAGTATTTGTCACTAATACATATCAGATTTATAACTGCAGTAAATGGTGGCCTCTTCATTATAAAAGAAACTGCTTATCCGATGAATCGTTTGGGAAGATAGTACCCAAAGAACAAAAACAGTCATTTACACCGTCCTCATTCATGTTCTTTGAATACAATCACAATAAAAATAGGAGTTGTTATAGCACATGATTTTATTGATGGTGTAAACTATCAGACGTTTAGTTTACTAAGAAATACGTCAAATCATGCCATTGCATTTCCACCGACACAACAGGCGTATCCAAATAATTGTGTTCCAATAAACCCAAAAAAAATAGAAAATATTCGACAAGTTCAGCCCTACGTTCTTGATGAGTATAAGCCATTTTATCAAGAAATCTTACGATGGCCAACAACATATACTGTAGAAGAAGGAGATACAGAAGATCTTCGTTGAGTTCCTGCACAAGTTAAATTTTGTAGGGATGATATTTTTCCTTCCTCAAGATACGTAGCACTGTGCTCTGACTAGTGTCATTGTTTAATGCAACCAATCGTGAAGAATTATGAGGATTATCCACCATACTTATCAAAATGTTCTGTTTCTGATTTTCATTAATGCTTGGACGTTCAGGTTTTGGAATATTTTGGAGTTTAGACTCTACCTTACTGACTGTTGATTGACTGATAGGGCGATCTGGATATTTTTCATTAAATAAATCGCAAACTTCCTGCTGAGTTCTAGTCATATTCCCGCATCCGTTAAAAAAAATCGATGACGTCATTATTCGAAAACAAATGACATTTGAAAATCGCATTTTACGCTAAAATATGTATTTTTTAAATTAAAAATCGACCTGTTTGAGGATTTTTCCCAAAAAATAATTGTTTCGTTTTTATTGAATTTATTCCATACTTTTGGCGCATACTGTATATTGAAATGAGTGTCAAATTACTGTCATTGTATATAAAAAATATGTTGTGAAAAACAAATATTTAGATGAATCAAGAATATTACGAAGTAAAAACCATGAAATGAGACTCAAGAGTTTTCATAAGTCATTATCATAATAATGTAATTAAGCATTTTTTTTATTTAACCACTTTTTCTAGATGAACAGATTATACTGCTTTACATAATTTTAGCACTCTTGTTTTGTTTTTTCAGTTCAAATATGTTAAGTTATTAATGTATTTCTTATACAGTTGATGAATTTAAGGCCAAACAATTAGATACACTGCTGCTTTGGCTTTAAAGTAATTTTCCAATCTCTGGAAATTTTAAATTTAAAACCACCAGCTTTAGATTTTCTGGAAATATATTATTAAACACCATGTCATCTTGTGTACACTGACAATGCAACAGGGAAGAGAATACCTTTAAACCCCCATAAATATTTTATAAGAATGTTTTTCTACGTACAAGAATATTTTTTGTATATTTCAGTCAATACCTCGAGATGTTTTTAAAAGAATTTGCTGTTATAACCCTTACCACTCATATTATTCTCGATATAGGGTCGGGTCGAGTATTATGTAGGAAGCGGAGCGGAGGATTATCCTTTAAAGGAAATTTCCGTTGTTTGAAACAAGGGATTTTTTACTTCGCAATTTGCTGAGGGTGTAGGTCCTGTTGGGGTAGAAATGAACTCTACAGAAGTGCAGAGTGAAACTTATTTTGTGAGTTCATGCTCCATGGGTGATGGGAAATTTGAAACTTGACGTTTAACGCTTTTAGGCTGTAAGAAATGTCAGAATCCAAAGACAGATTGTTACTTAATCTATTGTGATAAAATGTAGTGGCCATATCGTATTGTTCTGACAATGCTTGTGTCCAATGTAATTCAGCGGATGTAAGCAGCATTAAGCGAACATTTTCGCACTAGATTTTTCTGTGTTTATGAGTACTGTTCGATGCTGCTTACTGTTTAACAGTAAATAGCAGTAAAACTGTTGCGACACTGTATTACACTAGATACAAGTAATCATCGATAAAAAATCCTGTCGTTTGCATAACTGCGTGCAGTTTTGATTGTTAATATTATTAGACATACGCTTTCAAATCGTCAATCAGTTCAGTTTGAAGGCTGAGTTTGATTTATTTTTCATTTCTCTTCATCGTAAACTACCCAAAATGAGTGAGGAGTCTATTAGCGATATTCCGGCAAAATATTGTAGGCTAATAATAATAATAATAATAATAATAATAATAATAATAATAATAATAATAATAATAATAATAATAATAATAATAATAATAATAATAATAATAATAATAATAATAATAATAATAATAATAATAATAATAATAATAATAATAATAATAATAATAATAATAATAATAATAATAATAATAATAATAATAATAATAATAATAATAATAATAATAATAATAATAATAATAATAATAATAATAATAATAATAATAATAATAATAATAATAATAATAATAATAATAATAATAATAATAATAATAATAATAATAATAATAATAATAATAATAATAATAATAATAATAATAATAATAATAATAATAATAATAATAATAATAATAATAATAATAATAATAATAATAATAATAATAATAATAATAATAATAATAATAATAATAATAATAATAATAATAATAATAATAATAATAATAATAATAATAATAATAATAATAATAATAATAATAATAATAATAATAATAATAATAATAATAATAATAATAATAATAATAATAATAATAATAATAATAATAATAATAATAATAATAATAATAATAATAATAATAATAATAATAATAATAATAATAATAATAATAATAATAATAATAATAATAATAATAATAATAATAATAATAATAATAATAATAATAATAATAATAATAATAATAATAATAATAATAATAATAATAATAATAATAATAATAATAATAATAATAATAATAATAATAATAATAATAATAATAATAATAATAATAATAATAATAATAATAATAATAATAATAATAATAATAATAATAATAATAATAATAATAATAATAATAATAATAATAATAATAATAATAATAATAATAATAATAATAATAATAATAATAATAATAATAATAATAATAATAATAATAATAATAATAATAATAATAATAATAATAATAATAATAATAATAATAATAATAATAATAATAATAATAATAATAATAATAATAATAATAATAATAATAATAATAATAATAATAATAATAATAATAATAATAATAATAATAATAATAATAATAATAATAATAATAATAATAATAATAATAATAATAATAATAATAATAATAATAATAATAATAATAATAATAATAATAATAATAATAATAATAATAATAATAATAATAATAATAATAATAATAATAATAATAATAATAATAATAATAATAATAATAATAATAATAATAATAATAATAATAATAATAATAATAATAATAATAATAATAATAATAATAATAATAATAATAATAATAATAATAATAATAATAATAATAATAATAATAATAATAATAATAATAATAATAATAATAATAATAATAATAATAATAATAATAATAATAATAATAATAATAATAATAATAATAATAATAATAATAATAATAATAATAATAATAATAATAATAATAATAATAATAATAATAATAATAATAATAATAATAATAATAATAATAATAATAATAATAATAATAATAATAATAATAATAATAATAATAATAATAATAATAATAATAATAATAATAATAATAATAATAATAATAATAATAATAATAATAATAATAATAATAATAATAATAATAATAATAATAATAATAATAATAATAATAATAATAATAATAATAATAATAATAATAATAATAATAATAATAATAATAATAATAATAATAATAATAATAATAATAATAATAATAATAATAATAATAATAATAATAATAATAATAATAATAATAATAATAATAATAATAATAATAATAATAATAATAATAATAATAATAATAATAATAATAATAATAATAATAATAATAATAATAATAATAATAATAATAATAATAATAATAATAATAATAATAATAATAATAATAATAATAATAATAATAATAATAATAATAATAATAATAATAATAATAATAATAATAATAATAATAATAATAATAATAATAATAATAATAATAATAATAATAATAATAATAATAATAATAATAATAATAATAATAATAATAATAATAATAATAATAATAATAATAATAATAATAATAATAATAATAATAATAATAATAATAATAATAATAATAATAATAATAATAATAATAATAATAATAATAATAATAATAATAATAATAATAATAATAATAATAATAATAATAATAATAATAATAATAATAATAATAATAATAATAATAATAATAATAATAATAATAATAATAATAATAATAATAATAATAATGGGGAGGCCGTGGACTCTTGAGTTTGGAGTGTCTCCAGGGCAGAGTGGTTTTGGAGGAAGCCTGTAAAATCATCAGGAGCTCGGATCCCCTTCTCTGCATGGTCCAAGACCATGAAGCAGCAGGGATAGGAGCGTTTGTATATAAGGCAGCGAGAAGAGCAGCCAATGAACTTGGTCTCGTGTTCGATACTGAGCGGGAAAATCCAGACTCTGTCACCGAGTGGGACCCTGCTCAGTTAAAAGCCCAAATTAAAGCTGCAGAGACGCGTCATCTTCTGCAGCTACATAAGGATAAGCCAATGCATGGTCTCTTCTACCGTCATCTAGAGGGGCTTGGCTTATCTGAAAAGCTGACCTTCGCTTTTTTGAGGTCAGCGGGGCTGAACTCTGAGACCGAGGGGTTCATAATGGCTTGCCAAGATGGTGTAATTAATACTCTCGTCTATCGTAGTCGTGTCTTGGGTATCGAGGTTCCTGATACCAGATGCAGGGCCTGCCGCCAGGCGCCGGAGACGCTTATGCATCTCCTGTCGGCCTGTCCGGTATATGCGGCCACAGCGTATATCCAAAGACACGATTCAGCCTTACGGGTGTTGTATTATCATTTACGACACTCGTATGAGATAGACGAGACGCCAGTGCTGCCTTATGCTCCGGGGGATATAGAATCCGTTGTGGGGAATGAGAAGTGCCAAATTTATTGGAACTATTCATTCCCCACCCTCAGGCAAATTCAAGCCAATAAGCCTGATGTAGTCCTCCTCGACCACCAACTTAGGACGATGTTTGTGATTGAGTTCTCGGCTCCCGCAGAGAACAACATCGTCCTAAAAGAGGAGGAAAAACGGAGGAAGTATCGAGATCTTCTCTCCGAACTCCGCAGGCTGTATCCAGACCACTCTGTTAAGATTGTGGTGCTCATTATAGGCGTCCTGGGTGGAATGAGACATACGTTGCTTTCTGAGTTAAAGATCATACCGGCTTGCCGAAATTCGGCAGAGATTTTAGCCGGCAGAATGCAGAAGGCAATCGTCCTTGGTTCGCTACGTCTACTCAGAACGCACGATTTACGGGCGCAATGATTACTGACTCCACGGAGTGGAGAGTGGTCATTGCTTGACTCTTCAGAACATCTCCGAATGTGTCGGAGCTTCGGAAGGTGTTACTGAAAAAAAAAAAAAATAATAATAATAATGCATTTATTGATCAACAGAATCACTTCCAATAATAGGACAATACAAGATAATGTTTAGTAGAACTAAAAAAATAGTAATAACATATCTTAGAAAAATATAAAAATGATAAAGAAATAACAAAGAGTAGGAAATAATAACAATACATAATAAACTAATTGCTTGCAAGCATGATAAGTATTATAAAGACAGAGTTCCTAAAGTTAACAAGTCATTCAAGCTGCAAACGTTAATATCAATGTGTTCACTAATGTAGTTAAAATTATTGGACATTACATATACAGGAGACTTCAAAGCAACATTTGTTCTTACATTATGCCAATAAAATAAATCATTACTTAAAGAACCAGAACGCGGTACTCGAATAGTGAACAAACTTAACAAAACAGGGGAGTCAACATTGCCATGAAATAATTTATGTAGAAATGATAAACTCGCCAGTGTTCTTCTAGTGCTAAGTGATTGAATGTTAAATCTTTGCAAACGTAAATTGTAATCGTGTCCCCTAATTAGATAAAAATGGTCAATTCGAAAAGACAAGAATTTTAAAAATCGACGTTGAATTTTTTCTACCTCTTGGATACGTAAATTATAGTGAGGATACCAAATAAGACTACAATATTCAAGCTTAGAGCGCACCAACGAAAAGTAAAAATACTTAAGGGCATTTATATCATCAAACGATTTTGTGTTTCTAATGAGAAAACCTAGAGCTTTATATGCACTATTAGCTACATGAATAATATGCTCAGAAGAAGATAATTTATTATCAAAAAGTACACCTAGATCTTTGACATTACTACAACGCGCTAACGGTTCTAAATTAACTGTATAATCAAATAAGAACGGCTGTAATTTAAGAGTAAAGAAACATACCTTACATTTAGTTATATTTAAAAAAAGGTTATTGTCGACACACCACTCCTCCACAACATTCAGAAGACCCTGAAGTTTAGTACAATCTTCAATACATGAAATGCTATGAAGCAACTTCGTTCGCAAAAAAAGATGACAGGATTTCAGACTCAACGGTAGGTCATTTACTAATAAAACAAACAGAAGCGATCCTAAGTTTGACCCTTGTGGGACCCCGGAAGTTGCTAAAAATGTATTTGATTTAAAGCCGTTATAAGATACATATAAATTACGTTGATGTAAATAAGACAAAACAAATTACTACTAAAACCATAGTACCTAAGTTTTTGGAGAAGTAAATTATGATTAACCTTATCGAAGGCCTTTGAGAAGTCGGTATATATCGCATCAACTTGATCTTTATTATCCAGATTATTTGAAACACACTGAGTAAACTCTGTTAAATTAGAAATAGTTGAACGTTTAGGCAACTATGCTGATTTGGAGAAATATAGAGTTTGATGTTATTGTAAATGAAAGTATACAACAACATCTCAAAAACCTTTGCAAAATTTGACAAAATTGTAATGGGGCGAAAGAGTACACTCTGTTAAATTAGAAACAGTTGAACGTTTAGGCACAAAACTATGCTGATTAGGAGGAATATAGAGTTTGATGATATTGTAAATGAAAGTATACAACATCTCAAAAACCTTTGCAAAATTTGACAAAATTGTAATATGGTGATAATTCTTAATGTCAGATGAATTATCACTTTTCAGAATCGGACAAACCCTGGATAACTTCGCAACGTTAGGAAAAGTTGATGTTGACAATATCAGATTAAAAATAATGAGCAGAGGTTTTGTTGTTCAATTTATGTAAAGAGTGAAGAATATCTGCTTCAGTAAACTGGTTCAAGTTAAAAACCTCTATGTTAATGTTAAAGTTGTTGATCGTGTTAGGGGAGTCAATATCAGTATACATACTAGAAAAATATGTAGTAAACCCGTTTACAATATTAATGGGACTGTCAAAATTCTTATCGTCTAAAAACATGTCTAATGGTATACGTGTATTGCCTTTTTTAGTTTGAATAAAGGACCAATAGTTTCTAGGATTAGTTTTAAGATTTTCCCGAACATATTTCAAATAGTGTTTGTATGCACATGCTAATTGTTGTTTGATTCGTCGCAAATGTTTAAACTCTTCAAGATGATACAAAATGTAAGTTTTTTTATACGGCAATCCTAAAAATGCATAAATAGGTCAGATCTCATCTATTGTGGTTGAATTTGTCGTGTTCCCACTGCCAAAAAGTGAAGTTAGATATTTATAGAGTGTTTCATTAGCAGGTTAGTAAATTAGATTATTTTCTTTAGATAATTATTGAATAGAGCTTTGTCTGTGGAATTGTTCATTAGCATACCTAGATGTTTGGTATCAGAGAACATACATATGACTTCATTGATAGGAATTGTAGGAGATTTGATTTATATTAACTTAAAATACCTTTCTAAAACAGTAAAAAAATTACTAGTAAAATTGCAACATTATTAAAAAAATATGAGTAGCACTGCAATATTATTAATAACCATCATATAGGCTCCAACCAATATAACTTGATGTACAACTTCTTGATAATCCTCGTAAAATACAATTCGCTGTCTGTGGACATAATTCTCTGCAGAAAAAAGTCAGTATATCCAACCATATGAAACAATGAGCTCACTAATATCTTTAGGTAGAGGTGGAGGTTTATTTATTTATTTATTTTTGATATGTTATCGATAAACACACATTTGCTTGTAACCTTGACATTTTTATAAAAAAAGGAAAAGCAGTATGGTTGTATCTAAGAATAATTAAGAGAAAACGTTTATAGGGCGCAGGAGACGAATATTGAATTGAACATTTTCGCTTTCGCTTCTTAATTAACTATGGAAATTATTAATTATTCATAAATTGCAAGCCTTCAAAGCCAATCAACAACTTAATATCAAGTCTAATACTGTAGATCATATATCTTCGTATTGAGACTAAATAATATCTTTATTAAAAAAAATTTTGTAGTTAAATATTTGATCAATTTTAAATACAGAAGGCCGCCTGAAGAGCAATCACAGCAATGAATAGGATCTTTGTCTTGTCTTATTTTGCGTGTGACTGTTACATATGTACATCCTATATATTGAATATGTACAAAAACTAGTACTGTAAAAAAATATAAAAACTTATCTATAAGTTTACGCTAATAATAAAGTTCAGTTCATATCCAACTGTTGTTTTAATAAGTTTAAAACATAACATGGCGCAGTCGGTTTAACAAAGAAAAATCAAATTAATAAGTAATTAAAATGGGTGATTATCGAGGTATAGAACCTATGAATTTCACAGGAAATCTAAGTGATAATTGGAAGTTATGGCGACAAAGATTCTAGAATTATCTAGTAGCATCCGAAATCGGGAAAAAGGATGAAACAGTGCAAGTTACTCAGTTAATCCATTACACAGGAGTTCGCATATACACATTTACGCTGCAAGAAGCAGTTAAGAAAAGCTAGACAAGGTTTTGCAGTGTTTTGAGTGTCATTTTTTGCCGAGAAAAAGTCTGTCCTATGAACGTTTCAAATTTCTAACTCGCAGACAGGCTGAAAATGAATCAATTTATCAATTTATCATGGATTTAAAAAATTTGGCTTTAACGTGTGAATTAGGCAACTTAAAAGACTCATTAACAAAAAACTTAATAATCTGTGGTTTACAAAATGAAAACTTAAGGTTAAAATTATTAGAAGAAGATGACAAACATAATCTGGACAGTGCAATTCAGTTATGTATCAGATTTGAAAACACCAAGGAGCAGCCTAGTATAATTTCAAAAACTCCAACTACCCAGCCATCTTTAGAAATCCAAGCAGTTTCGAAAAAACGTTGGAACGTGAAAAAGGAACCTTCTACAATGTATAGCAATCCAGTTCCAGGGCCCAGTGGTTTGCAGTCTCCGAGGAAGAACATAAATTCAGGACAATGCTCCAAATTTCAGTAAAAAAAACATCGAAACCACAACCTTTGAAGAAAAATGGAGGTATTTGTTATAAGTGCGGTAGTGAACACGGTAAAAATCAGTGTCCCGCTTATGGAAAAAAATGCAATAATTGTGGTTTATTTAATCATTTCTCTAGAATGTGTAGGAAAAATAAAATTAATACTATTAATTTTGAAAATGATGAGTTAAATGAAAATGAAAATAATTATGTTTTTATAGGTGCTATAGAAAATAATTACTGTAAAACTGAGAATTCATGAAATATACCATTACTGTTAAACTATAAGAAATACATAAATTTCAGATTAGACACCGGAGCAATGGCAAATATACTACCACTTGAAATATTAAAAGAAATAAATTTTAATAAAAAACATTTAATGAAAACAAATTTAAAATTAAAATCTTGTAGGTATAAAAAAATGTCATGTACATTACAATTTTTTGTGGTTGAATTGGATTCTTTTTGTGTTCTAGGCTTAGAGGCATGCAAAAAATTAGACTTGATAAAACGCGTTGATATTGTTGAAAATGTTGGAGATACTCATATTTATTATAAAAATTTAGTAGACAAAAATATTGATTTATTCACTAGAATCGGATGCCTTAAAAATGAATATCACATTAAATTAGTAGAAAACCCCACACCAGTAGTTTATCCACCAAGTAAAATACCATTGCCTTTACTTAAACAATTTAAAAATACTTTAATGGAATTAGAAAAAAATTCTATAATTAGAAAAATTGACGAACCTACTGATTGGGTAAATTTAATTGTAATTGTACGAAAAAATAATGGATCACTGCGTATTTGCTTAGATTCTAAAGATTTAAATTTATCAATGAAAAGAGAATATTTCCAATTACCTACAATTGATCAAATAACTAGCAAATTATCAGATGCAAAAATTTTTGGCAAAATAAATTAGATGAAGAAAGTTCTAAATTATGTACGTTTGCGACACCGTTTGGACGTTACTGTTTTTTAAGATTACCATATGGAATAAAATCTGCACCAGAAGTTTTTCATGAAAGATTCAAAGAAATATTCAATATAGAGGGAGTTGAGCTTTATATTGATGACATAATAATTTGGGGCCGAAATCAAGCAGAACATGATCAAAGATTAAATGAAGTTTTTAAAATAGCCAAATTAAATAATGTAACATTTAATAAACAAAAATGTAAATTCGGATTAAATCAGATAACATTCATGGGTCATAAAATCACAGAAAAAGGTATTTTTCCAAGGTCAAGAAAAAGCAAGACAAGATTGCCGACATTATGTAGCAAGAATAAATATTTTTATATTTTGAATACATATTGCATTATTTGATGTCGCTTGATAAATGTATAGGTTATATTTTGTATTGACGTCATGTATTTAAATTAATTTAGAAAAGGAAAATTATGGACTAGTACTACATTGGCAAATATGTTCACGATTACGTTAAAAGTAACATTTGAATGTATCAAAACATCTTATAGTTGTCAGAGATAGCAATTAAGAACATTTTTTGTACGATCATTCTATTTCCGATTGTTTACCATACTTAATTTTAGAGCAATATGTAATACTGGTTGCCAAGCAAAAACGCATCGGTAAGTAATTACTTACTGTTCTGGTTTTGACAGGACTGAAGGGTTGTTGTGAAAAAATATCCAATAAACAATAACAACGATGCTATCTATTTATTTATATTAAAATGAAACGCACTATTATTAATACTAATAGGAAAAGCAGATTTCTTGCCAGTATCGTTTGTATTAAGCGTATTTTCAGAAAATGCAGAATGCAAGACAGCAGTCCCCGAAGCAATGTTGGCCCATGGCTTATCATTATGTTTTTTCAGAAAAATATAATTTATTTTGATTAGAATACTCGACATACCTTTCAAGTATAGCCGAAGATTTCCAACCACCATGTCTTTTTAACCCTAAAATATCTACACCTTTATTGGCTGAAAGTGTAGTCGAAGTGCGACGAAAAGAATGAGCGGTATAACAGCCCACATCTTGCAAATTTAAATACTCTGCAAAATTTACAACCGTATCCATGGTAGTGAAAAAACCTACTTAGTATGGCGGATATATGAGACAACAGTACATTATACTATAAGGGAGAGAAATGCGTTATTTTGGCAGAGGTGCAATTTGAAGCCCGAGAGCTACAATGCACCGAGGACAAAATAGCATCTCTCCCGAATGGTATATACTACTTTTTCCACGGTCTCATTAACTTAAAAACACATATTTTGTCATTATGAAGTAAGTAGCACCAGAATTATTGTATTCGGATTTGAGCATTTATTTAGTAGTCGTTGATTTATTGTCATAACTACAAAATAAACAAACAAAAAGAATTGTCAAATTAAGGTGCTAGTTTGGTTTAGTTTAAAGTTTCTTTAGTGCACAATGAATAATTGTGAGTCGGAAGAGATTGTGGAGGCTGCAAATATTGCAATAAGCAATTTGCTGCCTACGAAGTCAAGATCTTTATACGATATAGCCTACAATCGGTTCAAAAAGTGGTGCGCCGAAAAAAATATTCAAGTATACAGCGGCAGTTCAGTTGGCATACTTCAGTGAAAATGCAAAGAATTACAAGTCTTCCACATTATGGGAACAATATTCTATGCTTAAGTCATGCTTGATAATTTACGACAACATAGATATAAGCAAATTCCCCAAGCTGATCGCATTTTTAAAAAGAACCGGTGACGGATATCAAGCGAAAAAATCGAAAATATTGACAAAGGGTGAAATCGACCGTTTTCTATCAAGTGTAGATGACAAAGAATTCTTAATGATTAAGGTAAGATTACTTTTGTTGTTAGGTATTTCAATTATTCAGTATTTAGATTTTTTATAGGTTGGATTAATTATGGGGATTGCCGGAACTTGTCGAACTGATGAACTAGTTAATTTAACTGTAGGTGATATTGAGGATGTAGGATCTTCCTTGATTGTAAAAATTCCAAACACTAAGACAGAGATTCCACGAACCTTTCTGATTACCGATGTGGGAAATATGCTTGAATTGTTTCGAAAATACCTGTCCCTTCGTCCTCCCCATGTCAAGCATAAGCGTCTTTTTTTGTACTACAAATCAGGAAAATGTAGTTCGCAGCCAGTTGGTAGGAATACCATGGGAAAATTCCGAGTGTAGTAGCTTGGTATTTAAAATTACCTGATGCTGCATGTTATACTGGTCACTGCTTACGAAGATCTTCAGCGACATTACTGGCAGATGCTGGTGTGGATATCGCGACAATAAAGCGTCATGCTGGTTCGAAATCAACGATAGTCGCTGAGGGTTATGTCGAGAACTCCATTGAAAATAAGACCAAAATTGCTAATCAGATTTTAGTAGGTACCACTACTAGCGCAATCACAAAAACTGTAAATGTAAGCGAAAGTAATATTCCTTCTAATATTAATTTTGAAAATTGTACAAACGTAACATTTAATTTAAATGTCAATAAATAATTTCAATGTTATCTTTTTTTTTCATGAAAAACGTTCTGCATAATGTAAACTCCCTTGGGAGCATTATACTCCCTTGGGAATAATCGACTACTTCTGTTTTAATTTTGATGTCATAGAAACTGATTTCTACTCCAGACCGTGGAAAAAATTAATTTTAATATTTTCGAGATATTTTGTTAGTTAACACCTTTGTATTCATATAATGGTCGTACAAAAAGTAGTATAAGCATCTCGAACACTAAATAGTTTACCAATCTCCTCCAATATTGTCGTCGATCGGTAAACTCTCCTTACTGTTCTTGATACTCAATATACTATAACGTGTATGAAATAACTGTCCTACACTGTGTAATTCCGATATACTTTAAAGTAGATTCTACGTTATGGAAGCACCAGTTTTCGAAAGGATGTGATCATAATAAACATTTTTTATACCTATCTGTGTTTATTGAGATTGTTATAACAACTCTGTTTATAGCTGTATGTAGTACACGCATTTTGTATCTGGGTTAATCCCGTAGGATTTTATAATCTAAATAAATGAATGAATGTACGAGTATGTTCTGTTCAACCACTTGTAAACATTCTGAAAATTTCACGCATCTACACATTGTCTTCCTACAGACTAGTGCATTTCAGAAACTTCATAGTTCAAAACTGAAATATTTCAATAATATTTAATTCTACGCGTTTAGAGCTCCAAGAGGTGAAAATTAAATTTCATTTAATAAGCTCATTTCTATAGGGGCTATAGGGTATATTAAATGCTTGTACTGCATATTTCTCTGACATTTCCTTTCATAATCAAATTATCTCGAACAATGTGGTCTCTAAAGGCAAGGTAAAACAAACGTCAGATATTAAATAACGTGGTTATTGCGTTATGTCATAGCAATTCAGTACACTTCATACTCGGCAGGTAATAATGGATATCTTCCGATGCCCATGAAAGCCCTTCTTGAAGGTGCTGCAATTATCTCATCAAGTTAGAATTAGTTCAGTTCTTGCTGAAATAGAATGTCGAATCCATGATTAGGTGATTGGGAATTGCACTACTAAACAAGCTTTATTCCAGATGACTGATACCTAGTTAAAAGATAAAAATGATTTGCACTTCCAAGGAATCGTAATTTGTTCAGAGTTTTGATTTACATTTGTCTAACATCTTAACTGAATAACTAAGTACGTGTTATTGGTATTACAGAGTTATTTAGTTGATTTGTTAGGACTATAAAACATAAGTATTCGTAAAAACCACCGTAAATCACAAATACTAAATTTGTAAAGAATATACAGTATGCCCCAAAAGTATGGAATAAATTCAATAAAAACGAAACAATTATTTTTTGGGAAAAATCCTCGAACAGGTCGATTATTAATTTAAAAAATACATATTTTAGCATAAAATGCGATTTTCAAATGGCATTTGTTTTCGAGTAATGACGTCATCGATTTTTTTATAATGGCAACACCATATTTTTTTCCTTGATTCTGAAAGATCGTTTAATTCTCTATCAGACAGTACTAAAATTTTGCCCTATTACATAGGAAAGTTTTCGAGTAAATGACGATTGAATGTTAGAAAACGTAAATTTTATCCATAAAAAAGTAACAATTCTGAGGTATGTAAAATAAAATACAATTACACACCAACTTCTTGACAATGCGCAAATCTGTGAAGAAATTCTTCTTGCACATTATGAATGATTTCTGGGGTAACTCTGCTTATTTCGTCCCGAATACGATTTTGAAGTTTTTCTAAATTACGTGGTTTATTAATGTACGCTTTTGACTTCAAGTATCCCCATAAAAAATAGTCAAGAGGTGTAAGATCTGGCGATCTTGCAGGCCATTCTATCGGTCCGCGTCTGCCGATCCACCTCCCAGGAAAACAGTTGTCCAAAAAATCTCGTACAGGGCGCGCATAGTGCAGAGGTGCACCGTCTTGCTGAAACCATATGGTATCGTCAGGAATGTTAGGGCCATTATCGTTAGGAAAAATTACTGCAAGGGCTGGAACAAGGTCATTCTCTAGAAACTCTAAATATCTTTGTCCTGTAAGGGTTCCTTCAAAGAAGAAAGGCCCTACTATTCTGTCGTCAACTATTCCAGCCCATCCATTTAACTTCTGAGAGTGTTGGGTATGTGCTTCTGCCATACAATGAGGATTTTCCCGACTCCAATATCTGCAAGTTTGACGGTTTACTGTACCATTCAGACAAAATGTGGCCTCATCTGAAAAAAGTATTTGCCGGTGTAAATTTCTATTTCCTTGACATAAATCCATTAGAATTTCGCAAAAGTGTAAGCGGCGATCGGGATCATCTTCATTGAGTTCCTGCACAAGTTGAATTTTGTAGGGATGATATTTTTCCTTCCTCAAGATACGTAGCACTGTGCTCTGACTAGTGTCATTGTTTAATGCAATCGTAAAGAATTATGAGGATTATCCACCATACTTATCAAAATGTTCTGTTTCTGATTTTCATTAATGTTTGGACGTCCAGGTTTTGGAATATTTTCAACATTGCCAGTTTCTCTAAATTTAGACTCTACCTTACTGACTGTTGATTGGCTGATAGATCGATCTGGATATTTTTCATTAAATAAATCGCAAACTTCCTGCTGAGTTCTAGTCATATTCCCGTATCCGATAAGAATAAAAATTTCAATTCTTTGAGTAACAGTTAAATGTGCCATAATACTTTAAATTGAATAATAATTTTTACGTCGCTTACAATACTTATTAGAAAGTCGGTGTGACAATGACACTTTGCAAAGATTTTCACCTACGTGATCCATAAAAAAATTATGGAATTCGAAAAACTAAACTTGATAACGTATTTGCTTTATTTTAATTGATTTACGTTTTCTAACATTCAATCGTCATTTACTCGAAAACTTTCCTATGTAAGAGGGCAAAATTTTAGTACTATCTGATAGAGAATTATACGATCTTTCAGAATCAAGGAAAAAAATATGGTATTGCCATTTAAAAAAAAATCGATGACGTCATTACTCGAAAACAAATGACATTTGAAAATCGTATTTTACACTAAAATATGTATTTTTTAAATTAAAAATCGACCTGTTCGAGGATTTTTCCCAAAAAATAATTGTTTCGTTTTTATTGAAGTTATTCCATACATTTGGCGCATACTGTATAAAGATACATATCGTTTTTGACGAAGCATTGTAATTGCATATTGTATAACGTGGCAATCTATTTTAATGACATTTTTCCTGGCTCAGGAATTGTAATCATTGAAATTTCAAGTCCTTTTTTACATTTACATGACCAGAATTAAATTGGGGTTGATGTGACAAACATTAATTTACTAGAAGCAAGCTCTGTTATTTGGCACTGTAATAATTTCTAATTCAATTTTATTTTTAAATTAGAAAGGAAAATGCATTTATCCAGGGAAATAATGTCGGGAATGGCTAATGGATAAGCCAGACAAAAAGTTATCTCTCTCTCAAATTATCCTGGATTAATTCTGCAACGAGTCTTGCATGCATCCGTCGGTAATAAATATTTTTGAAAGCGTTTCCAAGTGTGATTAAATATGGGTTTCATCCCACATAGTTTCACAGATAATATAAAACTTCTAAATACGGCTTGCTTGAAACTTAAAAAAATAAATTGCTGTGTTCAAATGTCGCTTAATAAAGCTTATTTTACGCCAAAAATATATATTTTTTTAAATTCCTTGAACAAATTTTATTACATTAAGAATACCCTTTAATAAAAAAAAAGAAAATTCCCCTATAAGTTCCTATTAGTGTAAAGATACCCTACGGGGTGTTTCTTAAGTAGAGCTCAGAAATCCAGGGGCGTATTGTGTGAATAAAAATAAGGGTTTCTTGAGGGGAATGGAGTCTTTTGACAGCCTTTGTCCAGCTGTCAAAAATAAAAAAAAACAGTTTCTAATATTCAATATCTAAACCGCTTGAAATATTTTAACCAAATTCAGTGTGCATATTTACTATGAGTAGGTATAAAACAAACATTACTAGCTTTAGAAACTTACCAGTGGTGGAGGGTATCATCGATCATTATTTGCCGAAAAAATATTTATCACCCTGTACAATATTACAAATAAAATAGGTCATCATATGCTCCATTGTGCCATCTTCACTTTTTGTTTCTTTAGGCTTTTTTGTATTCCAAACTGATTAACAACAAAATTGATTGTTTTGATCATGTATACTTTTACAATACTCATATTACTTAAAATAATAATAATATAATAGTATCGTAGTAGAACAATTATAATGATAAAACATAAGTATTAATGTTAAATTAGTTGCGATTTATGAAAATGCATTATTTTACAGGTAATATTTCATGTAAATTACAAATTAGATCGTAATTTATAAAATTTAAATTTTACATTTCAAAGTGTACTCACCTTCTGCAATACTAGTCCTGCAATCGAGTGATTACAAATAATAATCTTTCTTGATCTTGATGATATATAGTAATATATAGTAACCATGGTGGCAACCATGTATTCATCATTTATGAAAAGTTTGAAAGCTTTGGATTTGTCACTTTTAAGCGTTGTGTCCTTTTGTCCTTAAAAATTATAAAAAAAACTATGGAAAAGAACAATCCATTTAAAGAAATCGGTAAAGTGGCCAACCGAGCTACTTTGGATTTATTACCAAGAAAATCCCGGATTCAATATGAAATTGCATACAATAAGTTTGTGAAGTCGTGTGAAGAAAAAGGCTGAAAATGGATTATTGGCCTATTTTGAAGGGAAAGGTTTGGAAATCTCCATATCTATGGTCTAATTATTCTATGATTAAAACTATGTTACGAAAAATTAGCGACGTAGATATTAGTAAGCATTTTAAATTCATTGCGTTTCTGAAGCATCAAGAAGAATGTTATCAACCCAAAAAATCAAAGATCTTGACCAGAGATCAAATTGATCAGTTATTGAAGTGCGCACCGGATGACGAGTATCTTATGATGAAAGTAGCTACTATTTTGGGAATATTTGGTGCCTGCCGTAGAGAGGAGCTTTGCCACTTGACTCTCGACAATTTGGAAATTGTGGGCACTTCCATTTCATTATTGATTAAGATATCAGATACCAGAACCAAGGTACCACGAAATTTCACTATCGTTAAAGAATTTTATTTGGATTTTTACCGAAGATACATTCGTCCAGCAAATGTGGTACATCGGAGACTTTTCATAAAGTATGTGAAAGGCAAGAGTACGAAAAACCCTGTAGGATTAAATATATTTGCAAAACTTCCTGCTGTTGCTAAATTTCCGCAACTTCCAAATTCTAACCTCTATACTGGACATTGTTTCCGGCGTTCGCCGACAAGCTTACTAGCGATAGTGGAGCAAATTTAACGACAATTAAGGAGCATGGGGGATGGAAATCTTCAACAATCGCCGAGGGATACGTCGAAGATTCGTTGGAAAATAAACATTCGATTGCCCGAAAACTGATTTCAGTGCCATCAATATCAGCAGATTCTGCTTAACGTCAACTAGGAATGCGGTTGTTTCAGTTGATAGTGGTAGATTTGTGGAAGGATGTAATTACTCAAATTCTGAAGAAAATACAAATTAAATGTATTGCAAATTTACTGCCACGATTTACATTTACTTTAAGGCACTGATGCCTTAAAGCAGTATTTTTAATGCTACAAGTTTTAAAAAATTGCATTTTTAACATGCTTGTAGAAAAAATAAATTAAAACAGTTTTCGTTACTTTAAGCATTTCTCGAACATATGTTTTTTGTAGAATGAACAATTTTGTAATTTGACCATTTACATCTCTAAACATAACAGGCAAAAATTATATTTTTTTTCTTATTCTAAATGATCTGACAACCTTTAAACTCTTACATCCTGGAGAAAACTTGTATAATTGACACTGCGAAGATATATTGTTAAATTATTAAAGAGAAAATTATTTGATTTGCCACTGAACTCTACGCGAAAAGCTATCAGAAGCAATTTTTACCGTTCTGATATCTCAGCTATTCTCTGAGATAAAAAGAAACACTTAATAATACTATTTTAGATTTTGCTCTGTATCCCAAAAACGAAGAGGTATATGAAAATTTTAATTACATCTTTAGTTTGTCTAAAAAGTAGTCCCATGCTGAGAAACATCTTTCTCGGTATTTCTTGTAGTTTTCGAGATGCCAAGAAATTACAACGAAATTGAGATACTCTGTACTCTTAACATTTTCGCTTAAACTATTACCAAGTTTTCTGCGACCCATTACTTCTTAAACACCCTGTATATTTTTAAGAAACACAATTGCTATCATATGGACATCTCCATGAGTTACAAATATTAAAACATTATTTTTTATGCAAACATTTTCAAAAATATACAGCATGGATGGCATATTTAGTGTAACAGGAGTTGAATACGCATTGCAACATTATACAGCATATTATTACGATATAATAATGCTATAATAGCATTTAATAAGCATAATAATATGAACGTCTAATAAAAGTTATATGGTAATTAATTTTTTATTTATCTGTTTTTTAATTTTTTTTTGATTTGGCAAAAATGAAATAAAAATTGAATTTTCCTAAGCAGCTTAAGAGACTTTCGAATAATTTTGGGAGAATGTTAGTTTTTCTGCTCTTTAATACAAGAGAACGATATTTTAATTTAATTAAATCGTATACTACCTATATATTAAGTTAATTAAAATGATGGAAACGTTAAAAGAATTTCTCTTCCTAAAGCCTCTCTTTCAACCAAATATACCTATATATTTTTTCCATTACCAGAGTGATTTTTTTTCTGATTACGACTTTCCTTTTGTTTAAAATAAAACATCGAAACCTAAAAAAATTGGTTAATGTAATAAATGAATGATGTTTTTTCCAACAGGGAAATATAATTCATATACTATTTCCAATACTAATATTGCATTTTACTGAAGTAGATGATAATTTAAAATTTAACATATTAAATATTGAAATAAAATATCCTTTTAACTACTAACCAGTTTGAGCTTAGGAACAATGTTTTTATAACTCTGATCATAGTGTAATGAACCACCCGGGTTCATCCCTAATGTAAATTTATTTTCCGGAAATAATATTTTATTTTGTTAGAGTAAGTCCAGCGAGCGCTCGAATTTTTTATCAGTAGGCACTAATTTTTACTAATCCGTCGATGCCCTACTCCGAAATCACGCACCGCACGCGCATCTTCCACCGTGACCTGTAGTTGTCAGGTGGGGAGTAAGTTAACAAAAGTGAAGAACCGAAAGGCAGAAGGCAGAGTTGTTGGAAAACAGCTCTCGAAGAACCAGTCCCAGAAGTTCTCCCGATCAGCCCAAGAAGACCAACCGAGCCAGGAGAAGCCGCAGGGCCCAGCAGTGCCTAGGAAATAAGTAAGCAATCTACCTTCCTCTGAATCCTATCCTTTTCACGCCGTTTGGGTGTTTTTGAAGTCATACGGGTTGACTTGTACTTTTGACGGACGAGGTAGTTTGGCTGTGCATAACACCGCTACCTGACTGAGCCGTCAACTGTCTGCCGTTTGGCTGTGAATAACACCGCCGGCGAATGATAAACGCCAGTGAGCCCTACGACGTTTTCGTTGTCGGTTTGGCTGTGGATAACACCGCCGACGACTAATATACGCCATTTTGGTACACCGAACGTACACCTAAGTGTTTGGCTGTGAATAACACCGCGCTAAGGAGTCCTTGTTGACTAAGTTGTAAAGGGTTGTTCTCACTGAGGTGGTTTGGCTGTGCATAACACCGCCATCAAAGGAGATACACCGCGTACACTCATTTCTACCCTTCCGGATAGACATCCGAAAACTGCGTTATTTTTCCCTTAGACCAAAACCGTCCAATTTGTTCGCTTACTTGTTTTGTTAATAACAATTGCTGTATATTCAATTCAAAACCGCTTTTAACTAATGCTTTCTATTCGCATTTACAGAGCCAAAATAAATTCAGAGTAGATTTTTGTTAAATTCATACATTTTGTTTTTATTTTAAGAACCTCGCTGGAACCGTCCCCTAGGTATAAGTTTATAGTTTAGTCCGTATTTTATTTGTAAAAGATTTTTCTATGAATAAAGTATTTCATGCCGTATGTTTTACTTTAAGGATATTTCGTAGATAATTTATATTTTCTTTCAGCACCGAAACAGACCGTTTTATATTCTGTTTGAAAATTGTAAGGAAATATATTTATCCAGCATTTCTGATTTTTAGGACCGTTTATTTACTTTTATTGTAAATTATTGCCGTTTTTAAGACAAAGTCATATAGTCTTTATTACTATTCAACTGACAATTATTTATTTCCATTTTGCCAAATAAATTTGTTATAGAGTGAATGTGTTGTATTCATTCATATCAGTAACTTTGATAAAATTCCGATCTAACAAAAAAAGAACTTAAACAGATTTTTACCGTTCTACACTGACAATTCTGTTTATTTGAAAAATAAAAACTATCACTACACCGATAAAACTAGTTTTGTTGTTCTCTGGAATAAAAGAAATACAACATGGAATTTAACTTTCTTCACTGTAGCTGCCCGAGTACTTACTCTAACCGAGGGTGAGTTCACGTGGAGTTTCCTGAATTTCATATCTGTGACGTCACTCACCGCCGTCGAACACCGCTGCACAAAATAATTTAGTCACAAATCTGACGGCCGAACCGAACTCTGGTGACGTCATATCCGGCGCTACGAAAAATTAGAAATAGTCGTTCGCAATCCGGATACCCGAAAGATTCTAGGGAAAAAAAGGCGTCACAATAGGACAGTTATTAATAATTAATATGAAATAACACTTTATGTTTATAACTTAAGATTTAGATTTGTGATTGTATGTGTATGTGTAATATTTGTAAATAAACTTACTGTTCAATGCACTGATTTCTCAAAAACAATATAAAACTCAGGATAATTATATATTCACTTGTCTTGCATTTAAAAGATCACGCATATTATACCTGCATAATCCTGCAAAGCCTACTCGTGAAAGTTCCCATGTTATTTAATAGAGTATCGCACACTAGACCAGCACCAACATGTACCGTCACCTGCAACGACTGTCACTGCACTGACTGTCATGTCAATGCCCTGCAATTTATATGCTCAGACGCGCAAATCTGACAGTAAGTTCTGTTCCCACAAAAGTCAGGAATTGGTTTCAAACTGTCAGAAATATTCGATCAGATAAGTTGTGAATGTGTTGTTGCTTATCAGCAACCTCTATATACTTAAACAAACTGAAAGTTTTATGTCAGATGACACTGCTCTGTGAAATCTTGTGTTTTGGTGCTGCAGGCGAAGACGAACCAAGAGCTCGATATTTTTTTTTGACATTCAGAGATACTGAAAAAATTTCGTTGATCTCTCTCCAGTTCGGAAAATAAATGATGAAATTCACCATACACATCTTTTTATTGACAAAAACTTTTTCAGATTTCTTCACCCTCCTCGTCTTCATACAACATCAAAATGAAAACTTCTTCTTCCGAGCTACAATCAACTACTACTTAAAAACTGCTGAAAACACAGCAGCGCAAGCTACCGTACATTGCCCGTGAAATATCTGGCAGAATTTCGCCTGCCGAAACCTGCTAGACTGAAATCTATTCGATGCTAGAACTGTGTATTAAATTAGTTAATCGACAAAATCAAACAAAATTAATTAATGTTATAGCAATAGCTTATTTTAAATCAGTTGTACTTAAATATAGTTCAAGTAGAAAGCGTAATAGGTTTTTAGCTTTCGAGATATTCAGCTAATAATAAATCCAGTCCGCAAAATTCTTATAGAAGTTACAGTACAACGAAATAAAAGAATTTGCAAACAATCCCTGAACATTGTCACTATGCATTCATCAATAGTTATTTCAACAAATTCATAATCAATTAAAATAATTCACATAAATTATTGATTTTTTTGCGTTTATTTTAGTGACATTTTGTAATATTATAAGTAAAGTATAAGACTATGTAAAATACAGACAAAAATAAATACTTAATTAAGTCATCGGGAAAGCCATCTTCATTATTAAATTAAATTAAAATGTTTTTCTTATTTTAATTAATTTTATGTTCATATTAAAACATGTGTAATTTTTTCCAAGGTATTTCTATTTATTACTTTTATACTTAAATTACTATGAAATTAATGAGAAGAGTTTTTCCCCTGTCTTGTTTGAACATCCCAGGAGTTCTTGTCGGGTTAAAACTTTAATTTTCAATTTATAATCAAAATTAAACCGAAAGTTATTACCATTTCAAATGACTCGCCACCGGTGTTTACCTCAGCAACAGTATCCTCTATACTAGAATACTCGTATACGAAAACAGCTTGATCTTTCTGTAAACAGGATAAATTTCCTAGATAAAAATAAACATTGCGTTTATTATAATACAGCATCAATCATAAAAATATAGGTACGACATAACTCCGACATAAAACTTAATTTGTAGAAAAAATCGAGTCAGTTTAGTGAACGATATTTTTCTGGATGTTATTTGAATCTACACTGAGAGGAACTCTGAAAGTAAACTATGTTGCTAAAAGAAAACTAATTACCGTAAGTATTTTTTTTATTTGGTGTAGGTATCTTAAATATTACCCACAGGTAAAATCACATATCTACTCATGTATATCACTGATATGTGATTACATTACTTACTTAACTCTACGCACTTTATATGAAGGTCCGTGCATCAATTCATTCAAGAATGGTTATGGCCGTCACTGTGCTCGTTTGAGTGGGTGGGTTTGTTTGTTATTCCGTTTCTTCTTCATTATTTAACTTTTCAATATATTTTCAACCAGTTTACAGTGATTTCTTTTTATGATTTTATTTGCCTATTTTGTTTTCACTTTAGCAATTCAGCTATTTTTGTATTCATCTACATATTGACTGCCTCTAATAATAAGAATAAAAATGTATTTGACGGCATAACATTCACCCTCGTTATTAGACATAAATGAATTTATTTTACAATACGGTAAGAACGAAGAAAGAAGAAGAAGAATTAATCAGTATCGTTACGTCAAGTTTGTCAAACGATTCAAAATATTCCTTAAAAGTTTAGTTAAAATAAGTTAAGTTGTGATTATAAAACATTATTATATATTATTATTACAATTTTCTCTCTTAGTTCCAATTTCACTTGCCCCAAATGTTTACCCTTTAAGAAGAATCAATTCTAAAAAGGCAGAAATAGATTAGATCTCATCTATTGTGGTTGAATGTTCGAGTTCCCACAGTTTCAAAAGTAAACGTAGGTATTTATAGAATGTTTGCATTATACCAGGATAGTAAATTTAGCTAGATACATTTTTTATTTTAGACAATTATTAAATAAAGCTTTGTCTATGGAATTATTCATTAAATACCTAGATACTTGGTATCAGAGAGCATACATATTACTTCATTGATAGGAGATTCAACTTTTATTAGCTTAATAATAATAATAATAATAATAATAATAATAATAAGTTTATTGCCCAACAGATTACAAATCCAATTACAGGACAAATATAAAAAAAAAAGTACTAATAGAATTATACAACAAAAAGAAGTACATTATAAGTATACAAATATATGTATATATGGCTATCAAGTTTTTAGTTGCTGAATTTAATATTAGCACAATTAATAATTTGTGAAAGAGTACTATAATTAATGTCACAGGTGTCAGATATCAAATTAAAATTTCTGCACATAACATATACCGGAGATTTCAAAATTATGTTTGTTCTAGCAGCTTGACAGTAAAATGTTACATTTTGCCTGGAACTTATTCTAGGAACTTGGAAACAGAAATGTCTTAATAGCAACGGACAATCCAAATCATTATGAAATAGATTAAAAAGAATTTTTAAACTATTAATAACACGACGTAACTCCAGCGATGCAAAATTAAATCTGTTAAGTAATATGGAATGATCATATCCTCTCTCTGGATAAAAGTTATCAGTTTTTAAAGATAAAAATTTAAGAAACCTTCGCTGTACACTCTCAATTATGTATTTATGATTACCGTAATATGGATACCAGACAAGCGAACAGTACTCAAGTTTAGACCTTATAAAAGAACAATAAAGAGTTTTTAAAGCTACCTCATCAGAGAATTCTTGACAATTTCTAATTATGAAACCCAGCATCCTCAAAGCTGCATCTGTAGCGTACTCAACATGGTTAGAGAAGCTCAATCTACAATCAAATACAACTCCTAAATCTTTTATGGTGTCGGAACGTTCCAATATTACATCATTTAAAATATAGTCATAAATAACGGGATTAAATTTACGGGTGTAAGTTACTATTTTACATTTATTTACATTTAAGTTAAGATAATTATTATTACAATACTTCTGTAATTCACATAATTGCCTTTGTAATATTGTGCAATCATCAATACTTTTAATCATAGAAAACATCTTCAAATCATCTGCGAATAATAGTTTCTCACAATTTATTACATTAGCAATGTCATTAATAAATAGCACAAAAAGCAGTGGTCCCAGATTTGAACCCTGTGGTACCCCAGAAGTAGCTAAAAAAACTGTTGATTTGTGACCGAAGTACGCTACAAATTGTCTTCTGTTATAAAGATATGATCTAAAAAAATTACATAAATGAGGGCTAAATCCAAGTACCTTTAATTTATGCAGAAGAAGTCCATGATTAATGCGATCAAAGGCTTTTGTAAAATCAGTATATATGACATCTACCTGCCCTTGATTATCAAGTTCATTGGCAATATACTGAGTTAGGCTACATAAATTCGAAGTAGTAGATCGCTTCTCCATAAATCCGTGCTGGTCTGGTGTTACTAATCTTTTGAATACTGGATAAATACGATTGTACAGCACGATCTCGAAAATTTTTGAGAAATTGCAGAGAATAGATATCGGTCTGTAATTATTTATAACAGATCTATTTCCACTTTTTAAAATAGGACATATTCTAGATAATTTCCATAACTCTGGAAATGTAGCAGTTTTTAAACATAAATTATAAATAATTGAGAGTGGTTTGGCTAATACATGTGCACAATCCTTAACAAAAAAAGATGGAATACTATCGTGACCAGATGTCATTTTGTTTTTTAACTTAGATGTAGCAAAAATAATTTCAGCTTCTGATAAATAACTGATATTCATACATATCGTGTTATTTGAATTATTAATAACAAAATTGTCATTATTATTAGCGTTAGGCAAGTATACACTATTAAAGAATTCAGCAAAGATATCAACTATAGATTGGGGATTATCATAAGTCTTGTTGTTATACATGAGTGAACCAGGAATCCTAGTTATGTTTTTTTTACTATGAATAAATGACCATAAATTTGAAGAGTCTTTTACTACTTGATCCTGAACATTGTTGAGATAGTTTTTATATGCCGTATTTATCTGTGTTTTTATTAAAATTCTGAGACGTTTAAACTCCTGCAAAAAATAAAGGTTTTTACTAATTTTATACTCTCTACGGTGTTTATCTTTCAATTTAATATTATTTTTAATTTCAGTGGTGTACCACTTGGGAAATTTGTTATTAATTGTGGTATTATAAACCGGAACAAACTGATCCAAAACTGAATTCAAAGTATTATAAAATTCTGTGCATACATTATCAACATTACTCATATCAGAAAGAAAATCCCACTCAATACTTAACATAGCATTATACAGGCCGGGGTAGTCCGCTCTGCGAAAATTGTAAGTCTTACAAGATCTACTGTTAGGAAACCTAATATTAGTTAATGTATTTATTGTAATGCTAATCATTAAAGCTGGATGGTGTAAATCTTCTCTAACTAAAGGAGTATTATCTCTAATGACTTCACATTGCATATTAGTAAAGATTAAGTCTAATAGACGCCCATTTGCATTTACAATATTATTATGTTGACGAAGATCAATAAATGACATAAAGTTAGAAATTATTTGACACCTTCTGTCTTCAATTGCATTATTAAAGTTAGTAACATTAAAATCTCCCAGAATTAAAATATTTTCAATAGTACTTAGTACCTGCTCTAATTTTTCAAAGAAATATTCAAATTCTTGTACATCTGTATTCGGTGGGATATAGATAACATAAACATATAGTGGCTTGAGATTAATAATACACTTACAGCATATAATGTCAATATTAGGAGTTAAGGTTACAAAATCATTAACATCAATGATGTCAACATTCGGAATTATTTCACTGTTAACCGCAAGAAGAACTCCTCCGCCACGAGAGAGACCAGTTATTTCTAGTTTCCTGTCCGATCTGAATACACTGTATGAGTCTGGAAAATACTCTGAATTAGAAATATCTGATGTGAGCCATGTTTCGGTTAAACCAATAATATGAAACTCATTAGCACTAACAGAGGGAAAAAATTCACCGATCTTAGTCCTCAGCCCACGCACATTTTGATAATAACATATTACGTCTAATGTTGTTGGTGAACTATTGGGCTCCTTTAGTTTAAAGACACAATTCTCGGTATTCCACGAATAAATAAGTTTTGTAAAAATCGTTGCATGATAATGACATTTGGATTGCCATTTTAGTATCATCTTTTAGGCGCATGTACTTAAACAATATTTTTTTTCTACGTTCATGCAAAAAACAAAAATGTATTGAACTACATTTAGAGGAAAAAGTGGTTCTTTATTGCACTAGTGCAATAATCTGTCATTCTACTACAGCGTTTTGTCATCGTGACAGACATAAACGTTCAAGTCGACGTCATATTTTCCTAGACTTAGTGTCATCTAAATAAAACATTTTTTGGTTTTTGCATGAACGTAGAAAAAATATTGTATGCAACTCTTACAAAAAGTGCTTATTGCACTCTACGTGTTGTCACAATTTCACGTCGTGTGCAATAAACACTTACTTTTTGTACTTGTTGCATAAATAACTATAAAACAATCTTATGCACTTGTATGTATATTAATAACAAAATCTTTCAAATCGGATAATTGGACATTAGGTGTACATACAAATTTTTCCCTTCACATAACTTCAATATTAGAAGAAGATAACACCTGCATCCCGGTGCTGCTGGTGCATTGAGTTTTTGGAATGAAAGTTCCCTCTTAAGTATCGATATGTTGGCCTTTACATCTGCAATCTCAGTATACTCAGTAACATTGGGTAATCTAAGAAATTCGGCTTTTTAGGAATTGAACCTAGGTTATTTATACCCACTGCTTGTGTAGTACATTTGGAATTCCTGTACGTGATAAAAAATCGGTTGTAATCAATGGTGGATGGACGTAGACTTGCATATTTGCAGAAAATTTCCAAAAAATTGACTCCTTCTACATCTCCCTCTGGTATTGTAAATAACGTAGTTTTAGTATTAGGAACAGTCACTAGATTGAACGATTTAGCATTTTCAATGTTCTTTGTACGTAAATAAGTTAATTTTTCTCTCCTACCAAACCTACTAAATATACCAACAATCAAGACAACTTTTTGGAATAAGTACTTTTTGATGAAAGCAATACCATTGGTATATTTACTAATATCCCTATTTTTACTGAAATGAATTGTAGTTCGCAACATGGAAGAATTACTCCATATTGCATTGGGTGCACATTTTAAAGATAACTGACAAAGTTCACCATCAAACATTGCTTGTAAAACTGGAAAATCTCGGCATACACGGCAAGTTACTCGGATGGATCAAATCATATTTGACTGACAGGTATCAATGTGTGAAAATAAATAACTGTACATCAAATTATATAAATATTACATCAGGCAATCCACAGGGATCTCATCTTGGACCCTTGTTGTTCTCATTGTTTATAAATGATATTTATACCTCTTTTTCAAGTACAAAATTTTCTCTTTACGCCGATAATCTTAAAATTTATAAAGTATTTTCTACAATAGATGATTGTATAGTTTTTCAAAAAGAACTTAATAATCTGGCTTCTTATTGTCAAAATAATAAATTATTTTTAAATTTTAACAAATGTTATCACCTTTTCACGTTTGTTTAACAATGTAAACTTTGCATAAACTATTGATGGAAATGTTCTTGGAAATATAGATTCTATTAAAGATCTTGGTGTATTTATAGACAAAAAGTTGACCTTTGAGTTACATATTGATAGTATTGTTAAAAAAGCGTATCGGTCGTTATGTTTCATTTAAAAACCCTTATTCAATTATTACATTGTACAATTCATTAGTCAGAAGTCATTTAGAGTTTTCAAGTATAGTTTGGAATCCTATGTACTACGTTTATATAAACTGGTTAGAAAAAATTCAGATTAAACTTATACGTCACCTTAATTATCGTTTTAATAGACATTTGCAGTTCAAAACATATGATTTTTGTCTTCACCATTATAAAATGATAAAACTTTGTTCACGAAGGTATATAAGCTATTATATTCTTACATAAATTACTGAACAATAATGTAGATTGTAAAATTACAATTTAATGCTAGGCATTATTAGCTAGATCAAACTCCTTGTCTTATATCAGTGCCTATAACACAAATTATGCAAGTAATTCACCTATATGTCAACTTCAAAAAGTATACAATCTATTATTTTCTACCATTGATATATTCCATTTGCCATTGTCTTCTGTGAAGCGTTTAGCAACTTATACATTTTTATAGTTTTGCGCTTTGTTTTTAGGTTAAGATTTACTTAGTTTTAAGATTTTTTCTCTTTTATATTCTTTCCTTTGTACACATAAATTTGTACTGATTATCTGTGCAACCCTGTAATTGGAATGTTAATCCATTCTGTTGGGATGCCTTGTTCTTTAAATAAATAAATAACTGGGGCAAGTATGCTTGAATAACTTTCTCCAAAATATTACATACCTTTTATTCGGGACACCAAAAATCAAATTTTGCCATACATTTGTTTGGTACAATATCTTCGATTTCTGAGAAATCAGTGTACATAAGGCAGCTTCCGACTCATTTTCTATTTCAGAATTTTCAGTATCTCCAGAATCTGCGTCACACATACTGAAGTTTTATGAAAAATTAATACCGAGTTTAATTATTGAGGTTTGATGTTCACAAACGTTCACAAATTTCAGAATTTTTTTAAATGTTTGTACAGTTTGTAAACATCGTACCATAGTAACTGCTCCATAGCAACAACCGTATAGGTAACTAAGAGAAAGTTGATTAAATACAATAGACTAACGATCATTTTAGCAAACCTATTTTGAATATTTATTTGATGATATAACTGGTTGTTTTTCTTTACAATGTAGTAACTACTTCCAAATAAATGTTTCACTTTTATTCAATGCCAATGTCTTCGCTTGAATGAAACAAAAACATTGTTTTACATAATTGAGAAGTCATTTTTTGTTAACAGAATATCCCCAAGAGGACATACATTTATTTCTGTTTATATTACGACAACTCACTTTCGCCTTCATTTGCATTTATATTATAACAACCCATTTGTTTCCGTTAGAGGTTGCGAGTACATTGCTTTGTACTGCCTAAACGAACAAATCTGATGTAAATTCCGCATTCAGTTAAGTCGACCCCATGTTTTCTTAAGTTTGTAACAGAACAGTGCCCGAAAAGAGAAATGGCGATAGATAAAATTTTATTGTGGAATATACTGAGGGCAACGTGCTAGATATGGTTGCGATGAACCTGAAAAAGAAAATATACTGCTGATTTCTTTTCTTGAAATTTAAATTATAGTTATTTATTGTATAAGTGTTTTAAGTAACATTTTATACACGCAATAATGTTTAAACGCGACAACGTAGTTCGCTCGTTTAATATTCTCGAGTGGATAAAATACGAATGGATTACAACGTTTTATCCATCATATTTTTGTTTAGTAAGGATTATTGGAATTGAATAAAAACATATTCGCACGACTTGATATTTCTTAGGCAAGGCGCATATTGAGACGCGTATGACGCTTGTGTGGTGACACAGCACAGTACGTACTTTTGTAGCTTAAGGAAAGTAATGGGACAGCGCAAATTCGTGCCACGACGTTGCACAGCAAGACTCGCGTGTGACGCGAGGCGCGCGGTACAGTGGCAGTGGCACAGTTTTTCGTGCCGTACGCGCCACGTGTTGATAATTTTGAGGTTAATTGTGTTTTCTCCCGTGACAATGAAAACAAAACTGATAGAGCTGGTAAGAAGGCATAGGGAGCTATATGATACCAGACATGAGAATTATATGAAAGCGAAGATAAAAAACAAGATTTAGTGTGAAATTGCAAAAGAACTGCACTTAAAAGATGGTATATTTTAGGTAGAAAACCGTATTTTTTTCTACATTTTCATTAATAACTAAAAAATACGATTACAAAACTACAGGCTACATATGGTCCAAGTTCAAATTTTTTCGCCTTTACGTTTTCTCAATACTGATTTCCAAACTCAGAGGTCTATTTCATTTATAAATCCAGTTTTCTGTTTAAATCATTCATTTTTATAATAAACAAGACAAATTAGAACGACGTGGCTGTTCGAAAGTCGTGAGAAGAACTGTCTTGCAATATGCGAAAGACACGCTACGCGTGTCGCGCATTCGTGTCATGCTGGTCGGGTCACGTCATCTCACACGCGTCATACGCGTCTCAATATGCGCCTTGCCTTAGTACTCAATGACACATAGTAGGTTTTGTTGTTGTTGTTTTATCAATTATTTAATAAACAGTTCTATCTAAATTTGGTATAAATGCAAGAAAGTAATTCTGTTCCTTGTGGCTTTTTTCGATCAAGCTCAAGAAACAATTTTTCATTTATTGCCAGCTAAATCCAGGGAGCATTACGAAAAAGTGTTCGCCGAATTTAACGAATGGAAGGAAAAACAGAAAGGAATTACAATAAATAAAGAAGTCATGCTATCGTATTTTTTAAATTTGAAGAAAAAATATACAATTTCATCTATGTAATCGAAGTATTTGATGTTAAAGGCATATAGATTTACAAAAATGTAGATATTGGAAAATATGAAAAGCTTACTGCTTATTTGAATAGTAAATCGAGAGAATACAAAACAAAAAAAAGTTGCAGCATTGGAAATAGCACATATTGAAAAATTTTTGATTGGGGCTTCCGATGAAGAAAATATAATGAATAATTGCGCTAATATTGGGAATTTCTGGTGCTTGTCAATGCTACGAATTGACAAATTTGAAAATTACTGACGTACAGGACGTTGGCAGCACATAACACTTACAAATATAATGGAAAGTCCATGGTTTATTTTGAAAGTGTTTTTGGTATGCAGCCAGAAATACACTAAATATTAGTTAGGCACATATCCATTGTAGGGCGCTAGTATCTCACAATTCTATGATTTGATTGGACGATTACTAACGTAATGTTTGTTTTTGATGTTTGATTCTTTTGACGTGGTTTTGACGCAAAAAAAGCTCGCGCTCTCAATTTTATGCATTTTAACTTATCTAGGTATTTAAAGTGGTATAATTTTATGGTGAAAAGGAAGTGTTTTGTGAATTAATTGCTTTGAAGTGTTCTTAAATGTCTGATAAAAACAATGGAATTGGAAAAAATGTAAATTTACAAAGTCGATGGTAGTAAATGTAATGGTAAAATAGTTTTGAGATTTACTTTGATATTCTCATTAGCCTTACTTTGAAACCTTAACTTTATGTACGTTTATATGTATGAGTTATGTTAATTATGACATTAAAAAATATATATTTTAGTTTAGTGCTACATCATTACTACTATCAGCTTTCTACATTTATGTTTTTTTTTTTTAATTTCATTGATACAGGATGAGTTGGGAGGAATACGCCAAACTTCAGGAATAGATTCTACACGTAAAAAATAATAAGTGTTACATAATTTTTACTTGTTTTCAAGGCACTAATTCGACGTCAACCCTTGCATCAATCAAAACAGCTACAGACGGCCTTCGTTGACAAAGTAGAAAGTGTTTAAAGGTCAATGGTGGTATTTTTGAACATTTAATCATTACAAATGCTATGATTAGTAGAATATCAATAAATATATTTGTTTTATTGAAATGAATGAAAATCGCATGACAGCATCTGAGTTTTTTCTTATTATTTTGACGTGTAGAATTAATTCCTGGAATTTGGTGCGTTTCTTTCGACCGATCCTGTATATTTTAAAATAGTGTTGATGAGATATAGTGTTTATCATATAGGTGGCGCTGTGGTCAATCAAGTTAATAAAGAGATCTATAAATTGCATATTTAGTTAGGTACATATCCGTTGGATGGCGCTGTTTGCAATATGCAAATTCTCCAACAAAATTTCACCCATGCCAGTTTCCATTATATTTTAAGTGTTATGTGGTTGGCAGTTATCTATTTGTTTCAATACCTTACACCAAGACGGGCATTTCAAGTAAATTTACAATTATAGAAGATTTTGCGTAAATGCAATGAAATATGCATATGAAATGCGTCCAATTCGCTTAACACGATTTTAACAATCAAATATGTACTTCAGCTTGTAGGAATCAACACATTGGTGAAAGTACTCTCAATAGTTGCTTCATTCCTGAATGTTGCAAATCCAGAAGCATATATTTACCAATAAATATGCTGATCTTATAACCGTTAAACGGCATGGTGAATGGAAGAGTTCCTCTGTAGCAAAAAGTTATGTTAAGGAGTTCATACCTAACAAACTTGATGTTGTAAGGAAAATCCAAGGAAAATATAGCTGTTTCTTACAAGAAGAAGCTTCCGTAAATGATGCTAATAATGAAATAATGAGTGATTCAGAAACAGAAAACTTGCCTCTTGAAATTGAAGAAGCTGCTGCAACTGCAGTAGCTTCACTTTTACCAGATAAATCTAAAACCAAGTTCGAACAATTTTATAAACGATTCACTGATTGGTGTGCATCTGAGAATATAAAATATTAAGCAAAAGAAAAGGTATTATTAGCATTTTTGAAGAATTATCCAAGTACAAATCATCTAGTCTTTGGGCATTCTATTCTATGCTGTGGTCTACAATTTGTATGCAGCAAAATGTTGACATCAGTAAATTCAACAATTTAATTGCTTTTCTGAAAAAGCAATCAGTGTAGATGCATGCAGAGTGGACGAGTTAACTAATTTGCTGTTAGAAAACGTAAAAAATGAAGTAAACATTTTTCATATCTTCATACCGGATACGAAAACCAAAGTTTCTTTATCACTGCCGGGGGAACCGAAAATGTGAATATGGTCCAAGTAATCCATGCCGATTGTGGAAGATTTTTTGTTGGTTACAGAGCTGGTAAATGCATGAAACTTCCTGTTGATATAAATACTTTTAGTGTAATGTCAAAGAAGATTGATTTTTTTCTCAAATTTTCACAGCCTCAACAATATACAGGGCACTGTTTTCGACGATCATATACTGCACTTCTAGCCAACATGGGAACAGACCTTCTAACTATAAAACGGCATGGCAGTTGGAATTTCAACACCGCGTGTGAAGGATGTATTGAAAACAAGAAAAAAATCTACACAAAAGTTCTTGGATTAGAGATTGCCGTCATTGAAGCTACTTCAAATGCTTACAAAGAAAATTGTAGCATTGTTAATACAAATACAGACCAGCTGCATTCATCTGGTATTAATCTTACGAATTGCCAAAGTTGTATTGTTAATACTTATAACAAATAATTCAATGTAATTTAAGTAAAATTATCGATTAATTGCCAAATTGATAAACCTGTTGGTTCTTTATAAAAATAACCATTAAGCAGTGATCTCTTTTTTTAAATATTTCACTAGTGGCGTAATATGGCACATGTCTTCACAAGTGGTGTAATGACCTTCATTAATAAACTAAAACAGTGCCAAATAAATGTTGTAATGAGGCTCTTATAAAGCAGTTGTAGATAAAAAAACGTGTGATTCGAGATGTTTTATGTAATCAAATGAATTTCACTTTATAATATTACCCTCACATACAAATGTGATTTAAGATTATGACAGTTTTTGAAGTTTGTTTGTATTGACCGTTGCTTAGGCGGTTGCTAAGAAAATTGTACGATTTTTTTACCAAGCTGTGCGATTTTTTTACCGTACATAATAGGAATCTTCCATTGATCGCAGACGGAGTATTTTTACAGTAGTGGTCGTAGGTAAAGATTGTTTCCTGCTATTTCAGTGCATTATAAACTGTGTGATTAATTCATGTTGTCGTTGTATTAAACGTTATGCAGTTTAATTTTAGTGGAGCTTCTCATTATAATCTTTTGAGCATTCACCAAAAACAATTTCAGTATACTTTGCGCAAGGTTTACTTTTGCAGATGGTGGAGTGTGTAACTTTTGGAACAACTGATTATAAAGCATGCGGTAAATGCAAAACAAAATAATGAAGTTTAGATCAGTCTGAGTTTTAGTTGGAATCCGAATTAGAACCTCAGTTGTAGCTCTCGCCGAAAACTATTTCCTCCTTAGAATATGCAAATATGACCAGGCTTCACTTTCGTGAGTTATTCTCCTTGTATTCAGCGTTTGCATCTAGCGGGCGTTGGGAAAACAATTTGCAAGAAGGAAAACTAAGTAAACAGTAAATGGCTTTGAGAGTATCCCGCTTAAATCTAAGTAATGAAGGAGATTGAATCAATAATATGAAGTGATAGATAACTAATGTTTTCCTTTTGTTGTATAGTAAAGCTATTAAGTTAATTTATTTGTTACTATAAATATGTTAATAACTCCCTTGAGAGTAGTTATAAATCATTAACTCTCTCTAATGTATTTATACAGTTGTTGAATTTTCCACTGAAATTATTTCCCGAACTGCAAGAATTTTCCGTTAAACTGTTGTCACTGCCTATGACTGTAGTGCCAGCCAATATTCATGCAATTTAATTTTTCAAATCCATGCTGTCGACCAAATGCCCTTCTGCTACCGTTGAACTTCGGCATCCACCATCTATGTTTTTATAATGTCGTCATATTTACTACTGAATTGACGAAGGTAGTCGCGGAAGTCCTTAGTAGGCAATGTCCCGTGAAAGCTTCTGAATGTGGCAAACCAAAAATATAGCAATTTTGCTTGGCATTTTTCAAAATATATTTTTTCCAACGGGCTGAACTGTGCAACGCTTTTCGCGCGTTAGAAAAAATCTTTCTGAATCCGTCGGACTCAAACCTATACTTCCTCACTAGACCCAGTGCAGAGAACTAGTTTTCGTTCACAAATATAAATTTCTTTCGGATATCTGTTTTACTTTACAGAATGTCAACCATGCTAACCGAGCCCATATCTTCAATATGATTAATCTTCATAATCAAAAGTTCTTGACCCCTACAGCTCCTGAAATAACCCATAATGGAACTACCTGTGCAATAGAGTGTATAATTCTTATAGTGTGCATTTCCTTATGTAGTAAATGTTCTTCATTGGAAGGTTCATTCATTTTACAATGTCATCCCTACTAAGCACTTTCCGACTTTTTTAGCTCTTAGTCTTTACTTTTTCGTTTATCACGTGAGTTACTGGATGTTAATAATCGGGCAGATTAGCAATACCTCGGGACTAACGTCCTCGGAATTGCAATCTGTTGATCTCATAACTCCCTTGATAAATAAATAACTATTAACTCAATTTTCCTACATTACGTATTTCATAGATCACAGTAGAAAAACAACATTGTGTAAATTCTAACATATTTATGAATTATGAATAATACTTTGGTGCTGAACATTTTAACGAAGAATAATTGAGCTTATCGTAATAACACAGTTTTTGGTTATGAAAGAAAAAGAAGACAGTAACAAAAAAGAAAATATATGTGAAAACATATTGCGTTCACCGTCTGTTGTAGACATTTCTTAGCAGAAAAAATAATTTTTTGCTGTACTTTTACCAGCACAACATTAAACGTATTTTTTTAATTACAGTTTGTGTGCAAAATAGTATAGAGTAAAACTACGATAGAAACAAGTGATAATTATAACATACGTAACAGAATTATATAACATAGATTTGGAACATTCAAAAGTTTGGACGAGTTTTAATATTTTTCTGTTACGTTAGCCGCTACATACGTTGACTAATAAATAACAGTTATGTGCTACTTAGATGTGATTATACAGTATGCGCCAAAAGTATGGAATAAATTCAATAAAAACGAAATAATTATTTTTTGGGAAAAATCCTCGAACAGGTCGATTTTTAATTTAAAAAATACATATTTTAGCGATAAATGCCATTTTCAAATGTCATTTGTTTTCGAATAATGACGTCATCGATTTTTTTTTAAATGGCAACACCATATTTTTTTCCTTGATTCTGAAAGATCGTTTAATTCTCTATCAGACAGTACTAAAATTTTGCCCTCTTACATACGAAAGTTTTCGAGTAAATGACGATTGAATGTTAGAAAACGTAAATCAATTAAAATAAAGCAAAAACGTTATCAAGTTTAGTTTTTCGAATTCCATAGTCATTTTATGGATCACGTAGGTGAAAATCTTTGCAAAGTGTTATTATCACACCGACTTTCTAATAAGTATTGTAAGCGACATAGAAATTATTATTCAATTTAAAGTATTATGGCACATTTAACTGTTACTCAAAGAATTGAAATTTTAATTCTTATCGGATGGGGGAATATGACTAGAACTCAGCAAGAAGTTTGCGATTTATTTAATGAAAAATATCCAGATCGCCCTATCAGCCAATCAACAGTCAGTACGGTAGAGTCTAAATTTAGAGAAACTGGCAATGTTGTAAATATTCCAAAACCTGGACGTCCAAGCATTAATGAAAATCAGAAACAGAACATTTTGATAAGTATGGTGGATAATCCTCATAATTCTTCACGATTGGTTGCATTAAACAATAACACTAGTCAGAGCACAGTGCTACGTATCTTGAGGAAGGAAAAATATCATCCCTACAAAATTCAACTTGTGCAGGAACTCAATGAAGATGATCCCGATCGCCGCTTATACTTTTGCGAAATTCTAATGGATTTATGTCAAGGAAATAGAAATTTACCAGCAAATACTTTTTTCAGATGAGGCCACATTTTGTCTGAATGGTACAGTAAACCGTCAAACTTGCAGATATTGGAGTCGGGAAAATCCTCATTGGATGGCTGAGGCACATACCCAACACCCTCAGAAATTAAATGTGTGGGCTGGAATAGTTGACGACAGAATAGTAGGGCCTTTCTTCTTTGAAGAAACCCTTACAGGACAAAGATATTTAGAGTTTCTAGAAAATGACCTTGTTCCAGCCCTTGCAGTAATTTTTCCTAACGATAATGACCTTGACATTCCTGACGATACCATATGGTTTCAGCAAGACGGTGCACCTCCGCACTATACGCGCTCTGTACGAGATTTTTTGGACAACTGTTTTCCTGGGAGGTGGATCGGCAGACGCGGATCGATAAAATGGCCTACAAGATCGCCAGATCTTACACTTCTTGACTATTTTTTATGGAGGTACTTGAAGTCGAAAGTGTACATTAATAAACCACGTAATTTAGAAGAACTTCAAAATCGCATTCGGGACGAAATGCGCAGAGTTACCCCAGAATTCATTCATAATGTGCAAGAAGAATTTCTTCACAGACTTGCGCATTGTCAAGAAGTTGGTGGATGGCAATTCGAACATTTAATTTAAGTATAAAATTTAATCAATTGTATTTTATTTTACATACCTCAGAATTGTTACTTTTTTATAGATAAAATTTACGTTTTCTAACATTCAATAGTCATTTACGCGAAAACTTTCCTATGTAAGAAGGCAAAATTTTAGTACTGTCTGATAGAGAATTAAACGATCTTTCAGAATCAAGGAAAAAAATATGGTGTTGCCATTTAAAAAAAATCGATGACGTCATTACTCGAAAACAAATGAAATTTGAAAATCGCATTTTACGCTAAAATATGTATTTTTTAAATTAAAAATCGACCTGTTCGAGGATTTTTCCCAAAATATAATTGTTTCGTTTTTATTGAATTTATTCCATACTTTTGGCGCATATCGTATAATCCCATAAAAACAATGATCATATCTGGAAGTCAGACCATGTTTCCTACATGCTTTTGAGGTAGCTGAATCCGAATCCGTGTAACCCCATCATGTCAGGGTACCACAGTAGGTTCAAAGGAGGTTATTCAGCTGTGCAAGCGGTAATAAAAGTAGTGGAAAATATAGTTGAGGGCCTTGAGGAGGGAGCAGTAGTGAGTCTTACTCTATGCGACTTATCCAAGGCATTTAACTGTATATCACACGAATTACTCTCCATTGAACTATTTAGATACGGCATTTGTGGCACTGGATTTGTTAACTTCTTATCTTTGCGAAAGACAGCAGTGTGTTGAAATTAAAAACCACAAATCTAATCTTATGAATATTGAAAGTGGGGTACCGCAGGGCTCCGTTCTAGGACCATTGTTGTTCATACTTTACGTCAATGATATATTCAACTGTTTCAATGATACTAAATGTACTATTTTCGCAGATGACACTTCATTTGTGACATATGGTTCAAGTATGCACCAGTTATATAGTTCCATGAATGGGGTAGAAGAAAAAGCGGAGCAATGGTTCAGTGATAATAAATTAAAGTTATACTTTGAAAAAACTCAAAGAATCTATTTCAGTACAAAAAAAAAAAACATGATAAAGAAAATGGCACGTCAAAGTTGTTAGGTATCACACTAGATAGCAGGTTAAACTGGACTCCACATATCAATCTTTTAAAAAGTAAATTGTCCAGCAGTATTTTTGTGATCAGACGCTTGAAAAGCTTTATCCATAAGAAGACTTTAATAAATGTTTATTTCTCTATTTGCCATTCCCACTTAATTTAAGGTTGGTATACTTTGGGGCAACTTATAGATTCCAAGGGCAAAATTTTAGTACTGTCTGATAGAGAATTAAACGATCTTTCAGAGTCAAGGAAAAAAACATGGTGTTGCCATTTAAAATAAAATCGATGACGTCATTACTCGAAAACAAATGACATTTGAAAATCGCATTTTACGCTAAAATATGTATTTTTTAAATTAAAAATCGACCTGTTCGAGGATTTTTCCCAAAAAATAATTGTTTCGTTTTTATTGAATTTATTCCATACTTTTGGCGCATACTGTATACCAGGCATAATGAAATCATTAAAAGACTTTCAATATTGTTGAAGTTTTCTACATTGACGCCTCTGAAATGTTGCATCCTTGTTTCTTACATTACTTCATATTTTGCGACATCTTTATTCATCATTTTTATTTTATTCAAATATAAAACAAAACCTTTCTTCTTCGAAATATTCTAACCCTTTACATCCCGAAAATGAATCGTTAAACTTTAAATGACTTTTTTCCTTGCTCTTGCAAATTCTTGATTAGAATAAAACCTATAGTACGACATTCTACCCCTTCCTTCTGGTAAATTCCTCGACCAAATTGATTGATAATTTATAACAAAATATTCCACGCAAACACCGAATCCTTGGACGGGATAAAGGACCAAAGAAACATTTTTACGGACAAGCAATTAATTAATATATTTGAGGCTTTGATCTTTCCCTTTTCATAACAGCCATTCATGAAAACCAACAAAAGATGTCTCACAAGGGGAAAACTTTTATCCTGCATTATTTTGTCAATTCTTTGAACTGCCGTTTTGGTTAAAAAGTTCATTATAACGTTCCCCACGGCGAATCAACTACACCATTTGATTTCTTAGAAGTTTATATATAGTTCGAGCAAATATTTTATTTAATTGGTTTCGGCTGATTCCATGCATTCTGCACACAAAGGATTTATACAGGGTGAGTAATTAATAATGGTACATAGCTTAAGGACAGATTGTTAACGTCAAAATAAAACGATAGAGCCAAACATGTCGTGTTGAATTGTTGCTCCTTTTCATTCTACAGGGTGTTAAAGTTGAAAAAATGTTTTGTTGAGGTTGCGACTAGGAGGCGCTAGTTATACTGTACTGTCGATGTACAAATTTGTCTAACTTTTTGTATTTTACACTTTTGAATTTTTGAATAAAAAACTATTGAACTACCTTAAATTATTAACTATATTTTCCAAAGTAGTAGGCTTAAAAATTATAAGTGGACACCTGTCACTACAATACCATATTGTTTCTGTCAATAACACTCAATTCATAGATTAGGCAGTAGTGCTTTTATTGTTATTTTTTATATTTAAAATGCCCCGTCATAATAATTTTTCGAACATTGAAAGAAACATGATATGTGTATATGCCCACGAAGATTTTTGTTTTTTTATATATACAGGGTGTTAAAAAAAGAGTGTAAAATATTTCAGGAGGTAGTATGAACCAAAATAAGCAGAAAAGTCTTAATAAACATGGGTCCGCAAAGTAACGGTTGCGGAGATATGGACCACTATTCGTTTTTCAAACATTTTATTTTATTAGGAATAAACCGACAAAGGAAGCTTTTAATAAACAAAAAACGAAGTTACAGAAGATGTTCAAAGTGCCCTCCGTCCATTTCCAAGCAGGCACGACATCTTCGTCTCAACGATATCCGAACTCTTTCGAAAACACCCTCCTTGGTTTGGATTTCTTGACACTTTTGATTAATCCGTAGCTGCAGCTCTTCCAGGCTATTTACAGGAGTACCATACACTAATGTCTTCAAATATCCCCAAACAAAGAAATCTAGAGGGTTCAGATCACGCGATCTTGGAGGCTATAAAACAGGTCCGGCCCTTTCTCCCCATCTAGGAAAAGTTTGTAGTAAATGCTCTCTAACGGTCATGGAAAAATGAGCTGGAGCACCATCATGCTGGAACCACATTTGTTGCCTCTGATTCAAAGGAATGTCCAAAAACTCATACAGTGTGTTCTGCAGAAAGTTGAGGTAAGCAGCGCCTGTTAATCGGTTTGGTAAAACAACAGGACCTAGAAACCTGTCACCTACAATACCCATCCAAATGTTTAATGAAAAACGGGGCTGATGTCCAGATTCTATTAGAGCATGGGGATTTTCGTCGGCCCCAATATACGTATTGTGAAAATTAAACACTCCATTTCTTGTGAACTCGACCTCATCAGTAAAAAGAATGTTTGAAAGAAAACAAGGGTCTTCAGCATCATGACGTAGAGACCAGCGTCAAAAAGCCGAACGTGCTTGGTGATCATTTATTGGATTTAAGGCCTGTACTCGTTGCACATGGTATGGATAAAGCAGTTGCTCCAAACAAGA
This sequence comes from Monochamus alternatus, assembly GCA_037114965.1. NCBI lineage: Eukaryota > Metazoa > Arthropoda > Insecta > Coleoptera > Cerambycidae > Monochamus > Monochamus alternatus. The sequence continues at coordinate 40,435,172 of CM073435.1, forward strand.
GGACCACCAATTCCTACCTCGGCTGATATTCTCCGCACACTCGTACCTGGATTCTGCTCTACCAGTGCTAGAATTTCTTCTTCTGCTCTAGGAGTGGATACCGACCTTGGCTTCCCGGATAAATGACACTGTTTGCTCAAGGAACCGGTATCACGCAATCTTTGGTGAATTCTTCCAAACATGCGTTGTGAAGGAATCTGGCGATTTGAATAAGAAGCGTCAACATAAAGACGTCGCGCTTCGGTGGCGAGTTCCTACATTTTCAAGAGTGAACTTAGATATTTATAGTGTTTCCATTAAGTCCACCTAACGGAGAAAATTATTCAGATATTCTAATTAATGACTTGCCACTGCTTATTGAACATTTTTCCTTAAATTTACGGCAGAACTTCTAGTTTCTGAATAATGGTGCACCTGCACAATACCCTCGACAAGTAATGGAATATCTTAATAGAAATATTTCGCACGAAATTCCTTGGTCTGCACGTAGCCCTGATTTATATCCGCTAGATTTTTACTTTTCGGGCTATATTAAATCTTTAGTTTACAAAGACAATATTAATAGTCAAGAAAAACTGTGAGAAAAGATTTAAGAATCGGTTAACATTATCAAACAACATAGTACTTTATTCAACGCCAGACAAAATTTAAATAAGAGGCTAAGAAAGGGCGCTGATGGTCACTTCTAGAATCTTTTATGATTAATAATTCGTTAAGATATGCATAATAAAGTTGTTCGTCTTACTGTTAATTCAGTTTTGATATCTCAAGACCCTAATGTTATAATTTGATTCCCGTCGAATCTCAAAAACTGAAATCGTCTGTTTCTCGAGAACGGTTGAGTTTATCGATTTGTAACAGATATACCTTTTCTATTTAGAATTGAAGGCAGTTCAATAGTTTCTTATTAAAAAATTCAAAAGTGTAAAATACAACAAGTTCGGCATATTTTTACATCGACAGTACAGTATAACTAGCGCCTCCTAGTCGTGACCTCAACACTGTTTCCATATTTGCAATTGCCACTTCAAAAATCTAAGACTACAAATTATCAAAACAATCGGTCCGTAAGTTCTTAAAATATAGCAAAATTTCGAAAACTTTTTTTCAACTTTAACACTGTAGAATGAAAAGGAGCAACAATTGAATAAGTCATGTCGGACTTAATCGCTTTATTTTCACGCTAACAATGTGCTCTTAAGCCATGTTCAATTATTAATGACTCACACTGAAGAGCGAGGCATTTTTCACGGAGAGGAATTTTATATTGTAAATGTTTACCCCCGTGTTCAACTCTCTTATTTCATCTAGATAATAATTCAAAGAAATATGTTGATTACCTCAAAAATGTGTGGATAAATAAGAAGAGGGAATTTTTTTAATTACTAATAATTTTTAACCACGTATTCGAAAAACCTAGTCAGGAGATCGAGACAGCCATGCTACCGGTCCTCCTTGACCAATCCATCGTACCTCTTCCCCCGAATATTTTGTCAAAAATGAGGGGAAGTACCATCGTGCAAATTTATCTAATTAATTCCTTTATCTAAAATAATAGTTTCAATAGGTACTAGTTTTTATATTACGCAGGAGCTGAAAATAAATTGATTTCCAAGGATTTATTTAAACTTTATTTTCCTATAGATTTGGTACAATGGTACAATAAAATAAAATTACATACTAAAAACCGCCGATACGAAAACGTGATTACCTCTTAGGCCAGAAGCCAAGTAGCTATAAAAACCGGTTTCCTTGTTTAGTATTTCAATGCTTGGAAATGGCAAGACAAATTGCTTTCAGCCGATTCCTATTCCTTTCATCTACAGGATCTTTGAAGACTTGCTACTTCTAGCACAGTTCAAATATACTAACAGTTGGATCACTCTCCATCCCCCACCACTCATTCTCCCTCCTGTCAACCCACTACCCCTGCTCCACCAACTCCATAGACGGCCGATTATCGGTTATTTATTTGGGTCGCTTTGATACTCAGTGCCTGTGAAACGATTGTAATGGGTCCGATAAATTTCGAGTTAGTTGATTTTATCGATTAATTAACGACGATTTACTGGATTAAATATGATTCTCTGTTTTTTTCCTTCGTCGAGTTATCAGTATTTTCCAATATACCCAAATATGCACCATTATAATGTCTAGAGCTGGAGATCTTATGATTACTATTTACCCACTAAAGAAACATTGTAAGTACATTAAAAGTAAAGAATTAATCAATAACATAACAATAAAATGATTGGAATGATTTATAATAATGAAACAGGTAAATGTTCGTAACTGTTATTTCAAAGAAAAATATTTAAATTAGAATCGGCAAAGTGCGTTTATTTTGCTCTATGATGAATTGCACCAAACAAAACATATTTAGCTTAATATTATTTTTTTCTCTAGCCAATGGTAACAGAATTATTACAATAATACCATATCAGGTATTTGTACAGAATAATTCTTGCAAATACACTTGAACGTATTTAATGAGAATGGTTTTCTTAGAGATCTATTCACAACACAAAATCAAATGTGAAATAGTTACAAGTGTTCAAAATGACTTATGCTTGCGAAAAAGCATTTACCACGCAAACTTCTCGTAACTAGATACTAAAAAGTTTAGCCTAAATTCGCCGTAAATTAGCATGTCATGGTTACTATAATAATTGTCCCATTCTTGTTTAGGTACACTTACAAATATCAAGCAAGCACTAGGTACAGCAAAACTAAATACACTGGCCACAATACTATTATGATTAATGCCACTTTGGTTAACGCCAACAGCAACAGCTGATGGATTACAATGATGTAGTACATTACAGTTTTAAGGATTTTCTGGAAAATATGTATTGTTTACTTCGTTAATACTTATAAAAAAAATGTTACAGGTACTTTTACTTAACCTTTGTTGTACCTTAGTTTATAATTTTGTATCATAGGTTTGCATTTTATTGCAGTTGTGTTTTTATTTTTGAAACAGTTTTTTGCTACTTTTAGTCAGGTATATACATCTATTTAAGAATAAGATCTTATATTCCAGACACTCTGTATTATGACCAGTAAAAGTTTTACTTCGCTTTTCCATAGCATTGAATTTATATAACCAATGCCCATACCATTGGGAACGTTGAGAATAAAATCTTGTTGTTCAACAATTATAAGATTCTTAAGAGAATCAAACTTTCAAAAATTCTTTGCTAATTCTTTGCAGTTTGCTCATTCCTGGGTAGTTTTTCACACTGTTGCTATCTCTGAGTTCTTTATAAATTTAAATGAAGCGTATTCTTTTCTGTAGTGATGGAAATTCTTTAATTTTAACAGGTATTAATGACATTTCGTATACTGTATTTATATATTTTTAGGTATTAATGACATTTCGTATACTGTTTTTATATATTTTTAGGTATTAATAATATTGTGTGAAACTAACTACTCTGTGGACAAAAGCCCCAACCAGCGTTGAATTACACCCACAATATCTACCCATATATTCCTTATTATTTGCTTTTGTAACATTTTTTACTGTATTAGAAAGGTATTTTAAGCTAGGAGATTTGATTTATATTAGCTTAAAATACCTTTCTAATACAGTAAAAAATTTCGTATACTAGTTAAAAATTTTATATATTTTAAAGCTGATTGAAAATGTACATAACCTCTATTCAGCGGTCAATTAATTGTATTCTACTCAATTTTAATGGCTACATTTACAGTGTTTTAAACTAAAAACACAAAATCAGTCAAGAGGAAGATAATGGTATAGAAACAAGAAAAGCGTGATAGCGTAGAACCAGACACATTTTACGATTCCACAGGTGCACGGTAATAATAGTTTTAAAACTAATACTCGCACGTAACCATTAGCATAATGTAAAAGGCTTGAAGCGGCAATATTAAGATAACAAAAAGCTTCGCTTTGTTTAAAAAGACGATGTAGTGTACCTGACTCGAGTATCTAGGTATATATTTTCTCTTTAAATTGAAATATTGTAAGCCAGTAGATTTGTGTATAGAGGGATTCATTGTGTGTGTTATAAAAATCGGAGAAATTATAGTATAAACAATGCTATAAGTTTGCCTTATAAGTAAAGCTCGCCCTTCGTTCGCAAATCTCAGGTTCGGACTTGGCGACGACCTTATTATTTCAATATTCTTCCTTTATATTTAATCTTATTCATGCCAGTTCATTCGAATAATTCGTGGTAATTTTTGAAATAAAAAAATCCCTAATATGATTTTCTGATTTCAAGCCACATCAATTGTATCATAGTCGGCCACGTTTCGAATTTTAGAGAACACCAGGTATGTCGAAGATAGACTTTTTGAAGATGTTTCCAATAAAAAAATGTTTATTGAAATCGGTCGCACCGTAGGCATGTGACAGGCTTGTTCTACTTTTAAGCGAGATACCCAAGTTATCCTGAGCACTCTGTATAATGTGGCAACGAAAATTTGGTTGGTAGGGTTTTCTGGGGTCCTGATCAAGAATTCGTAAGAATTATTCGAATGAAATAATCCCTAATATGAGCAGGTGAAAATTTGTGGTTTTGAGCAACGTCATATTTGACAAATTTATTTTAATCAAGAATATAGATTGTCAACTGAATAATAGAAAGTTTAGAATCGTTTCTATGACATGATTTTGTTCATTTGTCAAAAAGAGTGAAAAAATGTGCAAAATCGACACAAAAAATAAGTGGGAATGCTGAGAATTTCTTAATTCTGATTGAAATCCAGCAAGAAGCTGAAGAAGCAACATTATGTCTGTTATCAGCTATTATGAATTCTAATCCACTAGTATGTTATAAGGCATTTAATCCGGAAACAGATTTATTAAACCTTCTTAATATAGCGGTCATAAATAAAGGAAATTGAACCATATATTTAAGTTTAATTAATTTTAAATCACTGACCACATGAAACTGCCTATTCTGCTGTAACCGTGACATAGGTTTT